>CAWUFW010001941.1:75000-2508715 GCA_963921515.1 Calotriton arnoldi | reverse complement strand
TGTGCACATGGTTCATGGTGGTGTTGATGGGACAGTTGTGGGGGGGGCAATATGTGTGACTGCGACTCCCATGATGCTATTGGCTACACTAACTAGGCCAGCATACACAGAATTCCTTCCTTTGAGTGGTCTTCACTGTGTGTTGGTGTTGTTGTGGTGGCTACATGTCTGGATGTGTTTGTTAGTTCTATTTGTGCCACTGCCTAGCTGTAGTTGTAGTTGTGTTTGTACATGTGATGGCACGGTTGGATGTAACTTTTTTGATGGCATGTGTTGTGTTTATCTGACTGACATACACATTTTGGGATGATTCTGTTCTGGTTGCTGTGTAATTGCTATGAGTTCATGGTTTGACTCTCCCCTTGACAGTGATGTGTGTGTGTTTTGTGGCAGAATATTGTGTACATTTGTTGTGTACTCACCAGGCTCTGGGATGTTCTCTAGTCCATATACGCTCACTGGCGGAAGGATGGCCCGCACCTTCTCCTCCCAGGGCCTGAGGTATACTGGCTTGGCAGGAGGGCCACTGCCGGTGTATTGGCTGATGAGGTAGTCTTTCTTGAGAAGCTCCCGGACCCTCCTGCGCACGTCATACCACCTGTTCTGGATGTCGGTCTTTGTGCGCAGACATGGTGATTGTGCGTTCACCCTGTTGATGATCCTCTCCCACATCTTGGTTTTCTGGGAGATGGGGGTCTGTTGGACCAGTGCGCCAAACAGCTGTGGCTCTACCCTGAGGATCTCATCTACCAGGACTTCCAATTCACAATCTAGGAACTTGTGATTCTTCTTGGGGGGCATGGTGATGGTGAGTGATGTGTATGTTGGTGTGAAGGTGAGGGTGTGTGAGTGTGTGTTTTGCTGGGTGTATGTGAGGTAGGTATTTGTTGGTGTGCTGATGGTGTGTGGCTTGTGTGAGGGATGAGCTGTGGGTGTGTGGTTGCTGTCTCTTGGGTGCTGGCAGTGGAATGGCATTTGCAAAGGATCATGGTTGTGATTTGTGTCCTTTATATGGGTGGAGTTGTGGGTGTGTCTTTGTTCTCTGTCCCCACCCCCCCAGTATTTATTGGCTTTGTAATTGCTTGTTTGGCCTTTTTTTGTGTGATTTTTCCTTTGTACTGTCTGTGCATGTTGGAAACGTTCTTGTGACCGAGTCGGACCCTGCATTTGTCTCGTACGGTGTTCTCCATTTCGTTCACGCTGTGTTTGTGCAGTTTTCTATGCTGCGTACGCGTCGGTCGCGGTGTTTTGTGTTGCTTCGGCTCGGTTTTGTATGCGTTTCGGTCGTACGGCTTGTCCTCCATCCGACTCGGTCGTGGTTTTCGCGCCTTGCATCGTACTTTGCGGTTTGGAGTTCGCGTGTACGTTTCGGTCGGATTTGTTCCGGGTGCGTGTCGGTCGGTTCAATTCGTGTGTTTTTCCGGTCGGATTGCTGTTTTCCGTGCGGTTCGGTCGTTCGGCTTGGGTTCGGTACGTGTCGGTCGGATTTTGCACGCCTTGCATCGTACTTGGCGTGTCGGGCGCCACAGGTACGTGTCGGTCGGTATAATTTCCGGCTCCGAGTCGGTCGGTGCTTTTTCCGGCCCGAATCGGAATCGACCCCTTAGTTGTTGGTAGCTTTGTTCTTTTTGGATAGATTGCAATAGTTTTTGTAGAGTTGGTGAAGTTCTGCCTGTTTTGGCTTGGAAGGCGTTATGCCATCCTTCCACAGCATTGTTAGTTTTGGCTTCTTTATTTAGGGTACTGTTATATACATTCCACCATGGAATGTGATATTTAGGCTGTCTTCTGTGTCCAGATCTGTGTAGCCTTCCCACCCAGGTATCCTCAAAGTAGTCAAGTAGGGGAATTAATTTTTTGCTCATTTTTTTGGTAGTAGGGACTTTCAATTAATAAATTGTAGTGCTCAGCTACGTCAGTAATAGGTACATATGCTAGTGCTATTAATTTTTTTATTTGATATGCAAAGCTGCTATTTGTTGCATATTCTACACTTAGGGCCAGATTCCGATCTCGTAAGGAAGGCCTACAAATGGGATTTGTAAATACCAAATCCGATTCAGAGCCTATCGTTCCGCCCGAATCGTCCCCCATTCCTAACGAGCAAGTACGATGTGAGTATCGTGTATGCGCCGTGCGAATTGTTTACGATCCAGAACCTGTCCGTCCGACACGTTCGTAGCCGAATCGTGCCGCTCAATGGAGCCGTTTTCCAACCGAGCGAGTACGATGCACGAATTGGACAGCTGTATCGCCTCGGTCTCATCGAGATGAAACAGCTGTCGGATTCGGACTTCTGGGGGCCATAGCAGGCCCCCCTTTACCTGGGGCCCTCCGATTTGGTCACGGGGGAGTGCGCATGAGTCCCCCGATCAAAGCATGCACAGTGTGGCGGGCCACATGGGGTGCCTGCCACAGGGTGTACGCTTTTCCCCGCCCACCCTTTTTTGCTACGGGAGCCTGTGTACGCGTCTGTACACGGGCTCCCATAGAGTTCAATAGGAATCCGAACGAGCCGAGTCCGTAAGCATACGGCAGCATCGTACTCGCTCGTTCGGACTCTCGGAGCACGTCTCGATCAGAAAGCCCTTCAGATCCGATTCGTATGGAGGGCTTTCCTTACGAGATCGGAATCGGGCCCTAAATGTAGAATATTGGAGGTGCCTCCAAATGCATTGGTTAAAGTGATAGTAGCAACCTTGAATTGCTGTGTGAGGGTAGTTTTTTAGTATTGCTTGTATCATTGACTGCTCAAAGTCTACTATTATTTTTGGGGAAAATAATTGTCAGTTTCTTGCTTTACTTTGCTTAAAAGTTCAACATAGGTTGCTGTTTGCTTGTTTGGCAGTAGAGCATATATGAAGGGGATGTTTGTATGTTGAAATAGTCCATGTATTGTATATAAGTGGTAAAATGGTTTGGGACATATTTTAAAAGTCCCATCCATCATCCATGTCTCACAGTTTTGTAATTTTAGTAAATTTGTGGGAGTCCCAAACATTATTATTCTTTTGTCAGCTGATTTATTGTCACACAGAAGAAAATGTTCTTCAGTATGTGTAACTGTGAGTTCAGGTGGTATTTCTACTTCAGCAAAAGTTTTGGGGATAGGTGTGGTGGTAGCAGTAGCTTTTTTAGTTCTAGCTATAGTTCTTTTTAATGAGGATATTGAGGGCATTTGGCCAGTTGCATGCTCTGGAACTCTGGGAAGCATTTGTTTAAGGATTTCTGTTGTGGGCTTTTGAGATGCAGCACTAATTTCTTTTATATTTTCAATAGCATTTCTAACTTTAATTTCAGCTATGTTAGGGGGGTAGGTATGCTCTCTAACATATAATACAGTTGTTTCCTTTGTAGCAGCCCTTCCATAACATTTGTTAGAATAATATTTGCTATATTTCCAGTTGACTTTGTCCCCTGTTTGCTTTTCTTGGGTGTACACATACCCCATATAACATAATAATAATTTGCCTTTTTGGGAAGTAGTGAATTGGGCCCCTTAAGTCATGGTGGTGCTTCAAATGCTAAGAGAAATGTATATACAAATTAATAAATGATTCCTGTTATGTTTTATTTTCTGAAAATGAACATTGTCAATTTTATACTTACAATGTTTAACTTGAAGACTTTTTTAAATGTGGATTGTTTTTCTCAGCTGTTTGGTTTTGATATTTCTATAGAAATTCCTGTTAAAAAAAGAGTAATATTAATGTGTTTAATTGCGTTTTTAGTTGGGGGGAGTTGTGGTTAGGTAGTTCTTCTGTTTGGTATTTAAACAAATTGTTTCAGTTAATCTCATAGTAATACTTGGCTTATTTGCAAATTGACTTTTCACACTGTTCTGCGGTTCCTTGAGTTTGTTCAGAATTATCTGTAGAGGAGATACAATTTAAAAAATACATATTAATTATTTTGTTCATACAAATGTTTTTTGAGAACATTTTTAGTAGTAGTTGTTTTAAAATGCTATTTTACTTACTTTGTGGAGATGTAATCAGAGTTTCTCCTTATTGTTTCTTTTTTGGTTGCAAGGTAAAATAATGTTGAATTTGCGTATGTTTATATTGTGTGTTATTGATTACTTTTTCTATCTTATTGGGTTTTTTTAATTGTATGTGTCCTTCATTGGTTGTTACTCTTTGTTTTAATTAATTTGTCAGTGTTTTCTATATATGGAAAGCGCTAATTAATTTTCAGTTACTTTTTAAAATTAAAAAAAATGGTGTAATACATTATTTGATATGTATAACTTTTTAAATGTTAAAGAGTTACATTTTATTTCTGATATGATGTTTGGAGTAGTAAATAATATTTGTGTATTTATAAATGTTTATGATATTGTTTTGTTATTTTTTTAAAATATGTGTTAAGTGATTTATAATGTATGTTATGTGAGTTATTGCTAATTTTATATTTTTGGGGGTATGTATTGAGTTATTATAAATTATTTAACATGTCGATATATTTTTTTTAATGATAATTTTGTTGTCTATATTTTTGTGATCGATATTTTTGTTATTTTGTATGTTTATTTAATGTGTGCGATATTACTTATCACAATATTTTTGGCTTCGATAATCAACTCAGTTAATCAAGCGGCTTTGTCGGGGATTGTTCTAGGAAGAACAACACAAACAACAATTGTCTGATTTGAAGAATGCAGCGAAAATCAGTGCGAAGCGCACCCTTACCCGATACCAAACTCGGGAACTCCTTTGGGTGACAGCCAAATGGCCCGGAACAACACGACTCGAATAATCTGCCCCGCGTTCAAGGCTACTGCAGGATAAATACCATTTCCGCCTCCTTCCTGCACATAACGGTGACGCACTCAAGGATCATGGGCATTGTAGTTCCCCTGTCTCCCCCATCATCCACCAGCTGAACAAGGCTCCGAACAGCGCCACTGCCTCTCTCATGCTCACCGCCGGGACAGCTCCGGTCACTCTTGACATCCTCTGACCAGCCGCCGGGAGTTTGTGTGTAACAATAGCATACGGTGCAAGGAAATACACCAATGGCATGGAAAATTAAATGTTATCAGTAGACTGCAGCACATATTGCACAATCCACTAGGATGGCATGGAAAATATGACTTTGGGCCTACCTGTGAATCCTGACTGTTGCAGCTTTTAAACCTGCAGGTGAAAACCCTTGAAGAACCCTACTTTTAAATATTAAATGAGGTACCCCTTAAGTATGCCTTGTGGCACCAAGGGAGGATGCCAAGTTTTTTAAAGTGATACACACAAATATTAGTGTTGGAATGTACCTATAGTGACTAGCCCCCAAAAGTTATTTTTACTGTATAGAGCTGTATGTGTTCCTAAGAGGAAAACTAAAATATAATTTTTGAGTACTTGGATTTTAGATAAGCTGCAGAAATTATACAACCACTGTTGTTAATGTTTATTATAAGTCCAATTCAATAGTGATGTTGGATTTTATTTTGAATATATAGAAAGAGTATCATTTAAAAAGTTAGACTTTGTCTGCCTAAAGCTGCAACGGGATAATAAGCATTAGTCTGCCAGCAGCTGCCTCCTGTCAGTGTATTCATCTTTGAAAACATCTACCAGAGCAGAAACAATGGATTAGGTCTTTCAGTAGGAATACATGGGTGTGAGATATGTGATGCATCTCTGCTCAGGAAGGGCCGTTGGTGAGGATTCAGGAACTTCATTACCTTGAAAAGGACCATAATGGAGCCTGCACATTCATAGTTAAGTGTAAAGGGAGACCTGAGGAACAGAAACCTTTGTTCCCCGCGCCAACTGTAACAGCTTGGCACCCGCCCAGTAGGAGGATTAGATAGTACAAAAACCAGTTTGGTGTGGTTGAGGAGGAGGGGCTGCTAATTTCTGTTGACACACCCCAGGCTTGAACATCAGCCACCTTCTAAGGTAAAAGGGCTCTGCCATGCTGGATTTTACTCAGAATAGTGCACTCTGGGATCATTTGCATTAAGGCAAACAGGATTTGCTGCAAAAGAGGGAAGGTTTGCCCTTTTGAACTTTTTTATATAGATTGATGAGTGTTCAGGAATCTCCTCCTACCCGTTGGCTACTGAATCCTACAAAAGAGGCTCATCACCCCAAGCTCATTAGAACAAATCTGGACCTGCAAAAGTAGAAAAGAGAACAGGACCTGTTATCTGTAGTCTGTAGATCTAAAAGGTTGGACCTACTATCACTTGTACCCAAGACAAGGAAGTGGACTCCAAAGGTCAGTTCTCTGACCTCCTGTGTGGCTACAGCAAAACAATAAACAGATGAAAGGTGAAAACCCAAAACTTTTGAGGTGGTCCATTTCCCTACAGGGGATGGACTATAAAGTGGAACATAGACCTGGGACCCAACATGCCAATGCAGATGGACTCTCAAGGTATTTCCACTTTGAACACGAAGACTCAACTGGTCAAGGTTAGTTTAGTGTCCCTGCGTTTGGGGGGTTGTGTAGGAGAGTAGGATCTGCCTCTTATGTTGCCCCCACTTTTTTTCTGATGTTTACACTGGTTTCTGGCTATAGTCTGGCTGGGACCCTGCTAATCAGGGCCCCAGCCTCTCTGTTCTCTCTAAACGATTTGGAGAGCACTCTAGGTGCACTAGTGATTGGATACTGTGGTACCTTATGAGTCCCTAGTATATGGTACCTTAGGTACCAAGGGCATAGGTACTTCACAGGCCTACCAGGGGCTGAAGCATGTATTATGCCACCCTTGGGAAGCAGACTAAATCTGACACCACAGGCCTGCTACTGCAGCCTGGGTGAGGAAGTGCTAGCACCCCTCACTGAGATATAGGTCCCCTATGCCTCTCCTGCACACACATTGAGACTTATCAGTCACCCCTAAAGCAGGCCCTATCAATCCTGAGGGCAGGGTGCTTAGTTTCCATGTGAGGGGGTGCCTCTGCCTGAGCAGGGCCCCTCTGCAGCTCTCAGAGTCCATTCTCTGGGGCTGTTTGTGGATGCGGTTAAACCATATACTTTTAAGTGCATTATATCCTCGCGGTAGAATGCTAACTTTGGAATGGCTGCATCGAAACATGTCGTGTTTGGTGTCAAACATCTTGGAATACTACCCCCCGCCAGTCCTGGCGGCGGGAGTAGCATTCCACCCTTCTAGAGGGATAGACATGTACCTACTGTGGAAACGCGGTAGAATCCTGCAGAGCCCTGGCATCACAAAATGGATGCCACCAGTCACAGACACTGGGCTGCCCTCCTGCTGATGACCAACACTCGCAGAGGAGGATGCCCAACAATAGATATCCTGTCCCAAGGGGTGTGACCACCTTCCAGACAGGGTTTAGTGTATTGGGGCTGGGTGGGTGCACTCTTAGAGTGCTTTGAAGTCCTGCACTGGGGGAGCAGAAGGCTCCTCTGTGCATACCCCAGTTCAAACCGGCTCAGGGGCTACCTGCCCCTGCTCTGGCGCGAAACTGGACAAAGGGAAGTGGGTGTAGCCACCCACTCCCCTGACCCTCCCATAGGTAGGGTCATAGAGCTTGTCCCTCCCTTTCTTTTAGTATAAGAGGGGAACCTGTGCATTGCAACCTAGATTTCCCTGGACGACGCTCTGAAGAAGAATCCCGGTCCTTCGACGTTCCACTACCTTTGGAAGACTGAAGAATCTCCCTTGGAGTCAAGGAGTGACTCCCCTGCTTGGCAGGCACCAAAAACTACAAACGACGGTCGCAAACTACGCCACTCCCGCCGGAGTCCGAAGTCCCTGCAGCCCAAGAAGTGGATTTCCTGACTTCTCAAAGGCCGTCGTGAGTCCCCAGTGAACCCCAAGAGTGATGAGGAACCGCGACCCCTGGGTACTGTGCACTATTGTCGAGTGCAACCCCTTCACAACGTTCCACGAACTTGTGCTTTGGACCACGTATGGTCCTAGCCTCCAGCAGGAATCCCTCCGAAGATCAGAGGCCTACCATGTCCCGAGTGACTGTGGGCCCCTGTTGAGCGAATCCTCCCGAGGCGTCTTCACGATCCCTTGCCAGCCAGTTTGTGGGTCCCCAGAAGACTTTCTAAAGACACCAAAGGGCTCCCCTGGTTGCTCCAGGCCTGCCCTGACTTACCCTCGCTGGGTGAGTCCCACAGACCTTGCTGGTCTGCGCCATTGCCTCTTCACACTTTCCCCGAGACTTGCTGTTACCAAGGCTTGTTGGCTCCAATCGAGTCGCCGACACAGCAGTAAGCTGCAGACATCGTGGTACATGCCGAATCCAGCTCCTGGTCGTCGTCGACGCCTCCTGGACCTCGTGGCTGAAAAGTCAAGGCTCCCGCGAATGACCTGAATCTTGCGACGACGGTGGGCATCCATCTTCCTTGCCCCAAGTCGCTGCCAAGTGACTTTGAACACTGTCCCCTCTGCTTTCAGGTCTTCCATCTTCTGAATCCAGGCTTGGATTCCTCCGGACACTTCTCCTATCGCCGCAAGCAGCAAGTCTTCACTGGCTCCCATTGAAAACGACGCCGCGACCCGACACCAAAGAACACCTATGCACCCGGCTCCCCTGGGTGAGGTAACTTCAGCACTACGGTGCTCCTGTGGGTGTGGGCCCTAGAACTACTTACCCTGTAAGTGACTTGCTTGTAGCTTCCCTAGAAGTGCCCTAAAACTCTTATTTTCTAAGTGCGACAATTGCGCTGACTCGTACAGGGTTCGCGTCTGTGTTAGACACACCGCGTCCATCTCCTTTGTAACACTATCTAGAACTGTGTCCTTCGACTCGTACTGAGTCCGATCGGTGTTCGCCTCGAACACACAAGGGGCCTGTAACATCGAGACCTCCATTGCACTGACTCGCACAAGGTTCGCGTCTGTGTTAGACCCAGCGCGTCCAACTCCCTTGCAACTCTATCTGTAACCGCGTCCTTCAACTCGTACAAGGACCGATCGGTGTGTTCGCCTCGAACACGCAAGGGACCTTTAACATTGAAATCTCAATCGCGTCTGTGCGCATAGACTCGTACAGGACTCGCACCGGTGCCAGGACACCGCGTCCGTCCCCTGTGGGTCTCCTACAACTACCTGGGGTGGTTCTTGGGGGTCCCTCGATTCTAGATGCCCTAGACCTAGGTCTAGTCAAACTAAGATTGTGATATTCGATTGTGCTAAACTTATTTTGATAACATTTGATTTGTACATATGTTCCTGACTTCTAATCTCATAAAGAGATTAGCAGAGAGTGTTTATTAATAAATACATATATATTTGATATATATACCTGTGTGGTGTCTTTTCATTTGGTGATTCAAGAGATTGTGTGGTAAAACAAGCTGCTTTACATTCCTTCAAGACTTAGCCTGAAGGCTGCTCTCCACAGCTACCACTAGGATAGCTTTCTATAAAGGTTGTCTTAAACCTATCTACCATAAGAGTCGAATTGTTCTGGTGCAAGGTGTCCACTTTAATTAGTGAACAGCATATACCAGGCCAACTTCTCACACCTGGAATACTGCACTTGAAACACACATACTCCTTTTTTCCAAATTGGGATAGGAAGGAGGTGTTTTACTTTAAAATTTATTGCTAACGCTTTCATCAGAAGTGGTTTTTTGACCAAGTGAACTTCGGCTGCCTTGTTCTCTGATAATTCTTTCATGCCTACTTTCATATCTTCAAAACGATGTGCAATATCAATGGCTTTGGAAAGAGTCAAATCAACAGCAGATAATAATTTATCTTGTAACTTAATATTAGCCACATTATGCACCATCTGGTCGCGTACCATTTGATCATGGAAAGAGGAATAGTTGCATTTGGCAGCTAAAATTCTCAAATCGTTCACGAAGACGTCAGAAGATTCATTGACTAATTGTTCTCTGCTTAAGAATTTGTGGTGTGCAACTACCTCATTCACTTTTTTGACATATAACTTGTCAAGTTATTTAATGGCATTGTCAAATACATCAATGTCATCCTCATCACTTGTATTGTCGGTTGTTACGGAGGGTAAATGACTACAAATACGCCTCCCTTCAGCGCCTAAGGAGTGCTTTAAAATAGCCAGTTTCCGTTTGTCCATTTAATCATCTCCCCAATAGCTTCAATGTAAGCCTCTAAACCTTCCTTCCATTGTCTCCACTCTAAAACAGGTTTTCCAGGAGTAGCTAAAAATGGAGGTGGAGCACCAATACCCTCCATGATAAAATCCAAATTTCAGAGAAGAAAAGAAAGAAAGAGAAAATGAAAATAAAATACCTTAGTAAAACAGAAATAACAATAATAAGTCCACAGGAAGCAATGTTTTAAAGACAGTTAAAAATGTCGTAAAGTGGTGTGTGGATCACCGATACAAAGATGTCCACGAAACATCTTGAGGGGCTGGCTCGCACAGAAGAAGTGTGCGAATCACTGAATTAAATTTTCTAGGCCTTTGAACTGATGGTGTGCGGATCACTGAGAGAAGAATGACCACAACACAGTAAAGTATGAAAATCGGCGTATAGATCGCCGATCGCTTCTTAATAAACGCACTGAAATCCATCAGGCAGCGCTCTAGTCTTTGTTGCCTCATGCGCGCATGCGCGATAGGCACCTTGACAAAGACTCCTTGAGGAGGCGTTCCAGCCTTTGATGACGCTAGCGCACATGCGCGAGAAGCTTTTGCCAGGAATTCCATGGCACGCAGGTGTCAGCGCGTTCAAGCTCGTGCGCCTGTGGCAGCAAAAGCGGAAAAATATCTTAAAAATGCTCAAAGTCTCACCGCAACCTTTCCTGAAAACGGAATTTTCAGGACAGCATGCAGTCCACAGCAAAGTACACACCACACAGGTTTGGATGGCGCTCAGCAGGTTTTGGCAGTCAACGGACTCACGATCTGCTCGTCGCAGGGCTCTAGGCTTGGTAGTTTGTTCTCCAGTCGTCACCAGTGTAATGTTCTCCGGTACAGATGACAGGAAACAGCTATGTTAATTCGGTAAGTTTATTTAACAGAAGAGATGGGCTGATTAGCACCTTCTCCAAGCCTGGGCCAACCGTCCTAGTGTGGAATCTGGTCCACGCATTCTGTGTTCCAGATTCCACCCAAGAACAGCAGGACACCACAGTGGTATCATTCCAGAATACTTTTTTGACTTTTTCTAATGTGGTGTTGTGATTTGCACTCAATATTAAATTAACATGAATAACCTGCTTACTCTTTAGAATGCAGTTTTTCTAAGTCATCTACTTCCTTCTGTCCTCTTGTGGATAAATGGCATAAGATTGTCCCTACAGCAGAAGGACGTTTACCTTTGTTTACCTATGTAGCAGTGGTACTGACCATAGGTAGTTGTTTTTTTACCACTCCAAGACCACTTCATTCATGGTTTGATTCATCCTCACCATGATGGATCATGTTAAATTAGCAGTGCAATGATTGCAAAATTGGAGGGAGTCTGCGTGGGCCAGTGATTGTTTGTGATAATATGAGAGCTGTATAGTGAGATTTTAAGAGGGTACAAGCACAAGACAGAGATAGATGGAGGTTTATTAGGAGAAGTCGGGAGAGTGCCTCTGTTTATAATGTGACAAAAGAAGAAATAGGACCCTAAAAAAAAGGTAATATAAAAGGGAGGGTTGCACTGCACAAGATTTTACCGAAGCGTTCTCTTAGACTGAAGGAAGCTGTTCATATTAAGATGCTTGAATTCCAGAACTGGTGGTTTCCTTTGTCCAGAGGACCGAGTAATGCAGTGCAATGTTTGGGAAATATTATAATGGTTCAGAGAGGAGAATTTGTAACCTCATTAGTAAATAATACTATGTATCAGAGGCTGTATCTGATAGGCAGAGCAAGGATAGAGTGGAGTTTGGAAGGAACTGTAATCAAGAAAAGTTAGTGCCACATAAAATAGTGAATGTTGCCATTGTTGATCTGTTTAAGAAATCTTCTACAAAGGAGTATGGTTCTGCGTATGAGTCCGTTAGAATGTCTTATCAGTGACTGCATGTGTGTAATATCTATATCTGTGATACGTTTATTTCTGCCAATATATAATATGCTTTGTTGGAATATGTGGGGCTCGCTGAATTCTCTGGCATGAGCTGCACTTGTCTGGCTAGTTCTTATGTATTCCTAGCGAAGGCTGTTTTATTGCCACCTGATGTACTGATATCCTATCGGTCCATAGGAATTACCCTGTTTCTGTTGTTGAGCTACTCGTACAGCTTCAACGAATACTCTTTATCACACCAAGAGCTCTAAAGGAAGTCCAGCTACATGTCCACATTGAAAAGTAAATACATAGATGTACTTTGAATGAAGAGTGGTAGTTGGAGGTTCTAAGAATACACCGAATCTCAAAAAGGCATCTAAATAACATATTTTACTATCTGCCTCTACAGTATTGATTGTTGCCAAATATATCAGTAATATTTCCTTAAGGGCAGCAATGGCTACCGCATCTCTCTTCAATCAACAGTGGGACCTTTCTCCTGCTGGCACTGCTTTTTCCGCTCAAACACTGAAGCACCAACAGGTACACCGACCACCACCTTCACACTGACCACAACAGCATCAGACCAACTCCACTGCCTCCTGCTCAACACCCAATCACTCTGCAAGCATGTCACTGAGATCTGGGACACCATCAAATCCCTCACCCCCATGTTATCTTCCTCACAAGACCTGGCTCTACCCCACTTCCGCACCCAACATCACCTCAGCAATCCCCGACAGATACAAAATAACACAATGGGACCGCTCCAACAAACACAGAGGTGCGAACGCCATCATCGACTACGAAACCATCTGCTGCACCACCTCCACAGACAAGATCACCCCGATCATGGGACACCTCAACTTTAAGCTCCAAACTGATGGCAAAACCACCAAAAGAGGCACCCTCGCCAACAGACCTCCCAGAGCACACACAAGTTTCAGCGACACCATCCCTGAGTTCATCGCCCAACTCGCCATCGAATCCAAATACTGCATCTTACTCGGAGACCTCAACTTTCACCTTAAAGACCACAATGACGCCAACCTCCTCAAAAGCACAAACAAAATCTGGCTTACCCAACCGGTCACTGATTCCACCCACTATGCAGGGCCCATGCTAGACCCCATCTTCACAGCCAGCAACAGAGTCAAGTACAGCCACATCACGGAGCTAATCTAGACAGACCATGCCATCATCCACTTTACCATCATAGGATTCCCAGGCACCAATACCAAGATCCCCCAGCACTTCACACCGCTGCTGGAATAAAGTATCAGAGAGCTAGTGGACCGACGCCCTCAACACATCCCACCCGACACCTCAACCAACCTGGATCAGGCTGCCAAGATCTTTTCTGTGTGTATCACTGATTGTGCTGACAGATTTGAATCTGTCAAATCCCCAAAAACTACATGATCCACCAAGCAGGCCAGTTGGTACTTCACAGAACTGAGAGTTGGGAAACCCAAATTCAAGTGACTGGAAAGGAAATGGTGCTCCAGCAAAGAACAGACAGACCAAACCACCTACAAGACATCCCTAAACCAGTACCACCAGCTCATGAAGGACATAAAAAAGAGGGCCCTAGCTGACTGCATTGAAGCCAGTGCTAGGCACAGCAAAGAACTCTTCCATATCATCAGAGAGTTTTCCTACCCTGCAGCTACTGTCAACGTCATCACCCCCTCTTAGGAATTCTTTGATAGCCTGGCACTCTTCCTTCATAACAAGATCTACACCATGTACAAAAATGTCAAAACCCAACCCACCACTGCTGACACCCTCAGCCCCCTCGCATCCACTGGGGCAACCGCTGACCACCTGCTCACCACCTGGGTCCAGCTCACCACACACACCACCACTGCCATCATGAAATCTGTTCACTCTGAAGCTCCCACCCTGTCCCCACCACTTAATCAACCTGGGTAGCAAGATAATCAGCAAGGAGCTTGATGGACCTGGCCCTCTCTGCAGGGTTATCCTCAATCTTGTTGCCTCCATCCTCCTTTTTTCAGACCTGTTTTTGTTGGTTTTAGGACTCCGGGCACTTTAGCGCTACAAACCAGTACCAAAGTTCATATGCTCTCCATTTGATTTTTTTTCTTTTGTGAAGAAAAAATGTTGCACAGTTTAGTACATCTTGTTCATAAATTAGCAATATACATTTATTTTACTATGTGGCCTAATCTGCCTTTGGGCCATCCAGCCAGTAGGCCCAATACTAGTCATGGGTGCATGAAACAACTTTTTCTGTGGTGTCTGTTGAACTGAAACATCCTTTAGGCCAGAGATGGCATTGGGGTGAGTGTAAAAATGTTGGTTTTATTGGTATTTCGTGTATTTTTGGCAAAAAGTATATAGGTTGGGTAATATATATTTGATGCCTTGGGAGGAGCTCAGTTCATTTTTGTTTTTGGCATTGCTGAATTAATGCTAGTGTTTTCCTCAGTGTTACCATGCCTCTTTTGTCTGGCCAGTGTGTGATGTCTTTGCTATAGACCACCATTTGTCTTTGTTCCCAATGCCATGTGGCCAGGGACCATTTTGTATAGTCAGTGTCCACAGCCCTCATGTGTTCTTTGTTTTCCTTGCCTCCTTGCTTGTTGTTTGACCATGTCGGTGGTGCCATAGACCTGCATGAGTTCTTCGGCGTGGCTATGCCCCCGTGCTGGTTGTTGTTGTTTGACCATGTGGCTGTTGGCCATTTTGTGTAGCCAGCCTGTGTGCTTTGGCCATTTGCCTGCCTGTGTTCTTTCTTGTGGCTATGACTCCTTGCTGATGGTTGTTGTTTTTTGACCATGTGGCGAGCGGCCGTTTTGTGTAGCCAGCCTGTGTGCTTTTGCTATAGATCTGCCTGTGTTCTTTGTTGTGGCCATGCCTCCTTGCTGGTTGTTGTTGTTTGACTTTGTGGCCGGTGGCCATTTTGTGTAGCCAGCCAGTGTGCTTTTGCTATAGGCCCCAATGTGTTCTTTGTTATTTCCATGCCTTCTTGCTTGTTGTTTTAGGTTGGTCATGTGGCCGGTGGACATTTTGTGCAGCCAGCCAGTGTGGTTTTGCAATAGGACTGCATGTGTTCTTTGATGTTCAACTCATTTGTTGGTCGAACATGTGGCCGGTGGCCATTTGTGCAGTCACCCTTTTTTCCAGTTTTCAAAGCCATTTTCTATGGCGATTGATAGGAGAGGCCTATGCCTTTTTGTTTGTGTTCATTTTTTTACTTTTCCCAGATATCATTTTAATAATATGCTTGAGATCTATTAGCTCATAGTATATGTACAGTGTTTTATATTATATACTTTTTTGCATTTTTCACCTCCACCTCCATGCCTCCCAAGTCCCAATGGGTTTCTTAAAGTCCCCTACTACATCTGCAATAAAATAATTTTGTTTGTTGCATTTTTTTCCATTTTTTGTTTTTTACATATTTCCACTATCCATCAACCCCTTGCCTGCCATAAGCACACAACAGCATTCATTTTGTAGGAATTATTCCATTTTCCCATGCACCTGCCACATGTCTCCCTAGATGCACATGCAGTAAACAGTTACATTTGTATGTTGTTGTTGTTATTCCTCCTGATTGTAAATGAAATATTATGTTATTTTGGTATGATTTGACTTTGGAATGCATACACTGTATTGTTGTTAATTATTTCAAACTTAAGTAACAACACTAAATTATATTGCCTTTGTCTGTACTAATTCAAACTGCAACAATGATACATTTCATTAATGTTTTTCCTGCTTGTTTGCTTTTGAGAGCACAAGAGAAGAGACATCACCCACAGCACTGCCAGACAGAAGGCCAGTACACGTGACCAAACAACATGTGACATCAGTCCTCCAATTTCTTCAGCTTGTGCAGCTAGCTAAGCTTCAAGATGATCCCTATGAAAGGTGATGCCAAGAAAGCGGTCAGTGAGTAAAAGCAGCTTCCCACCACTGGTGTGTCGGAGCAAACCTTTTTCAGGAAACGTCATGTGCCTGCTTCACCAGCCAATGGGGAGCTAGCTGGGAGCAGCACTCTCGCATCAATGGCCCCACTCCAGCCTAGACCCAAGCCCATGTCTGGCACTGAGGCCGCCACTTCGATCATGGCAACATCAACGAGCAGTGACATTGAATTGGGTTTGTCTCTTTCACAAAGTAGTACCCAATCATTGAGGAAAACTCAGCTAAGTGGACAACAACTGCCACAGCTAGATCTTCTATATCTTCCTGAAGTAGGAGCAGAACAGGAGATTGAGCTTCCTGCTAAGCAAGAAGAACCCCCTCTTTCAGAAGATCCATTGGCTTCCAGATCTCCAGCAAGAAAAAGAAGAAAACTCTGCCATCTTCTCCAAGCCCCACTTTTGATGATGAAGACTTTACTTGGACCAGCCGTTGTCTGAGACGCCCCAGGATAGGCAAGGGAAAATGAAATTTCATGAAAGCCTTAGAATTATGGATGAGAAGGAGGATGACAAACCAGTCATCCTCATGGACGCCATCCCAGAGGAGAACAACATTACTCTTCCTCAACCTGCTCCTAGGGATGTGGTACTGATGCCACTTCCACTGCCACCTCCCATATTTGCAAGGCCCCTGCGACCTGCATCCACAACTACCTAAGTAAAAGTACGAACTGCAGAGAGGCAATCGTCAACACACTCAACTTCATTAGGCATTGGCACCAGTATCCCAATGAGAAAGTTGACCTCTCCAGTTTGGGGCTTCTTTATAGTTATCAAGAAGGAGGATAACATTGCCATACGCTCCATTTGCTACCTGAGTATTCATTGAGGTAAGCCTGGTACATACTATGGTACTGGAGGCCAAATGACCCAAATGAAAAAACATCACACAATCCCCTGGAAGGTGTACCTTTAAAAATAGTTGCAGGTGGTGTTGGTGAAGGTGATGAGAGCAGGGAGTCTGCTCCGATCACGGTGGATGGTGAATAGGATGAGGAAGAAGAAGGTGACATCTTTATGCGAAGCAGCCCTGTCCCCAGCAGTGCACTATCGTCCACATCAGTAATGTCAAAATGACACAAGACTCAGAGCCAGATGGAGACATCATAGCAACAGCATACAGTGACTGTCTCAATATGTACATTGAGACTACCACTTTATTCTCTCCAGAAGTCTCATGTGTTAGTGACACCAGAAAGGGAAAAAAAACAGGCTACTATTACTGGCATGTTTAGGCAGGGAGGACAGTATGAATGCAACCACCCACTGGTACGTTTGTACAATGAGAAGCTGGCCAAAATGTCAGCACTGGACCTCCTCCTTTTTCTTTTGAGGAAGGACGGGTTTTCTAGAATTTGTGGCGTCCATCTGCCTGAAATGGAAGATTACCAACTGGACCCATTTTCCCAGAGTTACTGTTCCAGTGCTCCATCACAATGTGCTGGAATTGGTTAGACAAGCTTAGCAGCAGAGTGCTGTTCGCACTATCCACCTGACAACAGACATGTGGACCAGTTGTCAAGCCACTGGTTGCATGTGTAGCACTGCACACTAGATCTCTTTCATTGGGGTTAGAGAAATTATATCTTCAGATTTTAATGGTGCTCAGAAGCATGCAACAATGGCTACGTTCACCATGGAGAAATCCCATACAGCTGCAAACATCTTGGAAGACTTTAACAGCAAAGTGTTTGCATGACTGTGACCCAGAGGGCATAACATTGAATTTGTTGCCACAGACAATAACAGTAATATAGTTAAGGACATGACAGATAATGGCTATTTCAGGGTCCTGTGTTTGGTGCACTGCATCAACATTGTTGTACAGGACTTTATCAAAAAAGAAGACCAAGTCAGCAACTTACTGTCTACCTGAAGAAGACTCTGCACTCCGTGCAGCCATTCATTTAAAGCCCCGAAGAAGTTGAGGATCATTCAGCGGCGTGATAATAGAGTGGCAGTTAAAGCATTCATACAAGAAGCGCCAACATGTTGGAACTCGACCTATTACATGTTGCAAAGTCTGTTTGAGCAGTACAGACTAATCAATGATTATGTCATGCAATGAGGGAATGCAACTGGAAAAGGCATGATCATTGATATGGACAAATGAGACCTAGTCAAATGCTTAACATAGATGCTGCTTCCATTTGAGATGTTCACACGGGAAGTCAGCAAGGAGGACTGTATGATGGGCCAAGCTCTCCAGTTGTTTCTTCTGCTACAAGAAAAGTTAAAATAATGTCCAAAATGTACACAGGTGTGGATGAAAGGAAAGATGTGCATGAGTTGATGGAGAGCTTAATCCTTCACTTAGCTGATAATACAAGGCTACATAGAGACATTATGTCATTCAAACAGTACATCTAAGCCTCAATTCTTGATCCACATTACAAACAATTACTGTCTGCTTTCATTCCTTTTTCAGAAGGGGATGTTTCACAGTACAAGACGTGGATCGCTGAGCAAGCCAGCGACCTGGAAAAACATTGGTTGGAAATTAGAGCCTCTCTCCTGGGCAAAAGTTTTGGGGTGCAGCCTTCAACTTCCAAAGAGAGCAGCGCTGTTGGCTCACAGCAGCCAACACCAGCAACAAGAACACTGACAACAACCAACAACCGGAGCATCAACCCTAACCTTTGCAATGGCTTGGTATCAAGTGGCAGGTCTTAGGGCCAGTGAAGAGACAAAGGCAAAAGAGGTCAAGCAAGTTACAGCACCAACGACCATTCAGAGGATGGTCCAAGACTATCTGGATGACCCAACAGAGGTCTATCGTAGTAACATTGTACTTTTCTAAATCAGATCACCTTTAGTACTAATATCGACAATCGGGTTGACCATACAAATTCTCTGAACCTAAACTACCAGAGGAACTAATGCATTGCAACGAATGATCTTTGATTCTCATCTCATTCTCATTTCTCAACCCCCTTGATGGGCCAACTCGGTCTCCCTTTTTTTCAATGCATAGATGCATACACCGCATCACTGTGAGATTGCTTGGGACTGTACGAGCTACATAAATAAAGCCACAGAGAATGCTAATTCACTGATATCACTATCTTTGTGGCAGGAGGACAGAGGAGTCTGCAATGGCTTCTTAATAAATCAGCCAAAGCGAGCACCAACAAGTACAATTAGGTAGCGCCAAGCACCTGGTTAGCTCAAACTGGATCACATATTATTCTTAATGTAAACTTAACTTACCTCTGAGTGTGAGCAGCATGCTATTCAGAAAGAAAATGTTAGCATTGTAGAACACAAACACAACAAATAATTACTTACCGAGCCCTGCAATCTCAACGCCAAGCAGGTCGAGCAGGTCCTGCTTGCAGTCAATAATATCGGCCCAGAGGTGTGCTAACATCTGCTGGGTGCGCTGGATGTGAGTGGTGTGGTGCACACACCAGTACACCATTCCCTAACGCAGCCAATGCTATCGTAGGGGATAACTGCTCCAAGGCCTGCTTTCTGCTGCCACCTGCACCTCACAAAAAATGGTGCAGGGCTGCACCCCTTGGTGGCACAGATCACCGCAAGGTGTGCGGCTAGCTCCTACACAGGAATCACCGCTCTCTATCTTGCCCTGTAATGCCATGGAGCTAGGTGAGAAAAAAAGAGAAAAATAGTAAAAGGAATGAAGAAAGGAAGAACTAAGGAACTAAAGCGAAAACTAAAACATTTACAAAAAAGTCACAAAAACACAAAAAAAAGACAAAAACATCAAATGCACAAACAAAGACGCACACTGATACAATATAAAAAATGCAAAAACAGGCCCAGCAATATGCACAGAACAGAAAACAAAATGGGCATGCCCATGTGATTCGCTTGGTGTTGTTCACGCACAATTTCTGGCATGGAAACGCGAGAACATAAGAACATTGGTTGAACAGGTATGTTGAGCAGCTCCACCCAACCCCGGAACTCTGTGGAGTGTCACAGAGTTTTTTGCCTGCTTCTGGAGTTCCACATGGCAGAACACCGTGACCTCCACCCAGGCCTAACCAGGACATGCAAAACATACCAGTACATGCCCTACCTTTCAATTACATACCACCTTGCCCTAAGGACTACCTAGGGCCTACCTTTGGGGTGACCCATGTGTAATAAAAGGGGGGCTTCAAGCTTGGCAAGAAGTTTCAAATGTCAAGTCGAAGTGACAGTACACTGTACACACAGGCCCTGTGGTGACAGGTCTGAGACAGGTTTGAAAGGCTACAGGATACAATGTTTTTCCTGTTTCCTTGTTTTGCGCTTTACTTTCTTAAGCTGAATTTGCCAGTGGAATATTTTTTGGGAAAATAACTGTTTACATATATTCTTTGGATTTGGACATCATTTTATTTTAAAAGCAGCCTGCAAAACAGGGCTGCCTTTAAAAGCAGGCACCACAACAGTTCGCGCTTAAGTGCATTAACTCTACTGGGCCTTTAAACCTACATGCCCTACCATATACTAGGGACTTACAGGTTGGCTGTCAGAACCAATTGCAATGACACCTAATTACCATATGCCTCTTAAACAGACCACTGGCCCTAGGCCTGGTTAACAAAGTCCAGGGCACAATCAGAGTCAGTAACCACCAGTAGCAGTAAAAAAAATGGGGGTGATTAGGGCAAAAAGGATGACTTTCTCACAGACATGGTGACATAGCTAAAATAGTAATTCAGAGTGTTAACATAATAGTTACAATACATCCAATAACTTGACAAGGTTAGATTTATTATAGCTATTACAAGAAAGTAATTTTAGAATTGCATCCTAAAGTTACTTGGAATCAGCTCTGTAGTAGCCCCTTCTGATTAGTCAGCCTTTGGCAGGCTGAGCCAATGTGCTCTGATGAGGTGTGAAGTGGCCTGGGCTGAGACAAAGGGGATATCTGGTGGGAGGAGATCTGCAGCAGCAGATGCCAAGACACAGGGAGGGCTGGGTAGCCAAACTGGTCTTCAAAGCAAGAAAGTCAGTAACGACATGAACCAAGCCCACCCCAACTTCCTGCACACCCAACCAGATAGGAGACCCTGTAATTGAAATAAGAGAGGGCCTGGAAGGGGAATGTAGGGAAAAGATGGCAACACCTATGGGTTGGGTTAGTCAGACCTGAACCTCCTGGAGAGATTTTCTCCATTTTGATGTTTGATGGACAGTGCTTTCTGGGACAAAAATATGCCACGCTTCTTAGGAAGCGGTCATCACAGAAGGTGGCACCCTGCACCCCATTAGTGGGGTGGCTATTACAGCCCTGACCTCCCTGCCTCCCAGAATGGATCGGTAATAATATCAATGGTACTGACGCTGAGGCTCTGAGAGATACAGTAGCCAATGTGACCATTGGTCAGGGGTACCCCCCTTCTTTCAAGCTGAGAAATCTGGATAAGTATGGGAGAGCTGCCTAGCAACTCAGATCCCTGCCTGGAAACATCAAGAGAAGAAGGACTGCTCTGCTGAACCCCTGGTCTGCACCAAAAGAGGAAAACACTCTGAAGGACTTCACCTGCTGCATACTCTAGGCTTAACAGAAGAGGACTTTGCCTTGCTTTAAAGGATTAAGAAGTGAACTCCGTAAAAGCAACAGGTGCAAAAGAGTTTCAAGAAGTCACCTGCATTAACTCCACCAAGAACAGCCCAGCTGACGAGAGTCCAGTGAACTTTTAAGGATTTGATCAGGTGCATTGTGGGAATTGTAGTCCCAGCTCTTCATGGAGCAAGTCTGAGCTTCTGGAACTTTGGTTGGTGTTGTTCACCCTTCAAGACCCCAAAAGGACTTTCTTGAAAAAGATCAAGAAGTTTGGAATCATTTGCAGATTTTTTTTTTAAAAAGCTCCATAATTTGACCGACCCATTGTCGAGGGTCAAGCCGACAACATTGAACAGTGACTCGGCCTGAACTTCAGGTTTGTACCACTGAAAGCTATAGAGCTCTTTCACATCGGCGACAAGAACCAAGACCTCCAGGAATCACGAGGCCTCATGCTGAGGCAAGCTGAAGTCATCGAACCGCACCCAGCCTGCCGAGGATACTCCCTCAACATCGAGAGAAAAAGAACCAAAAAAGTGACTAAGTGAGAAGGTACAATTTTGACCGGCCCCAACCATCCCATCGTATTCAACCCAAGCTCCATCGAGGTCAGCCTGAAACTTTGACTTGGTCCCGGTCACGCACAACCAGATTTCCCCGGTTAACGCTTTATGCTTTTAAGCACTGGAAAGCCAATTTTTACATTTAATCTTAAAAATTCATATTTCTTGTTCCCTACATTGAATTTTTGTTGCTTTGGTGTCATTTTAATCATAAAAATATGTCCTATATTTATAAATAGGTGTTGGATTTTTATTGTGTGTTGTGTCTTAGTTATTTACTGTATTGGTGTTTTCTGTCTCCTAAGTTGAGCCTGTCTGCACGCAGCTAAGTTACCATTGGTTGAGGTAGGATTCATTTATTGAAAACTTGTTTGGGCCTTATTTGTGATTGTGGTGTTATTGTCAAGTATAGCGACCTACCTGCCTTTAATAATAAACCACCTTCCAACAATGTCCTTCAAAAAGGACTGAATTATGTAGGCCAAATAGGTATCAGCCCACAACATGCATTCCATTGACTCTTTACTCTGCTAAGAACTGCATTCACCTTCATTTTGATTGGGTTCAACAGGTCAGCATTCTTTGGGGGCCTTGATTCCTTGTAAAAGAATTCCAGAGAATAATGATATTTTTTTAACGTGGAGTTCCTGCTAAATTCCGCCATCTGGCACATGGCGGAATTATAATCATGATGGCATGTCCGAAACGTGTGTAAATGCACACTGGTGAGTGCGAATGACATCTGCCGGTCGCTGGCGAGCAAGATTTGTCAGCTGCCAGCGTGACTTTTGGTAGCCACAGAGCCTTCCAGCTTAGTTTTTGTGACATGGGCAAGCGCGAGCGGCCACTGCTGCTTATCAAGCAGATTCTCTACCCAAAAAGCAGCTAAATCGACTTAAAAATCCTTTTTAAGTGAATATTTTACTCAAACTGACTTTCAGGTTTTACTTTAGTGCAAAAAGCTTTTTTTCATTTTATTTTTATTTTTCAACAAGAAGGAAGTTCCCCAGAGACTCCAACTTCCTTTTCCTTTCCAGAAGGCTCCTCCCAGTACTTTGTCCATCCCCTGGTCGCTTTTAAATTGTATTTCAATGTGAAAAGATCACTCTCTTTGTCTGCAATTCCTGCTGCATATATAAGCTATTGGATTTCAAGGACTTCGTTTAATTGACATCACTAGCAGGTTCAAAAACTTTGTTTGTGGTTGTAGTGGGTTGCATGAATTTGCAGTAGGAGTCCTAGTATTTTTTGCATTTAATGTTTTATCTTTTGTGAGGAAAAAAGTTTGCACAGTTCGGTACATTTTCTCCATGTTTGTTAAATTTGCACTATTCATTTATTTTACAATGTGACCTAATCTGCCAACAGTTCATCAACTCAGTACTAATTATTGGGTACATGAAACAACTGTTTCTGTGGTATATGTTGTTTTAAAATATCATTTTGGCCAGGGATGGCATTTTGTTGAATTAAAACTGTGGGTTTTCTTGTATTTCACATTTTATTTCTGCAGAAAGTGTATTTTGGTGGGGTAATATTTGGTGCCTTGGGGGGGATGTGTGCTGTTGTAAATTTTTTATAGCTCGTTTAATTTTCATTTTTGGCATTGCTGAATTAATGGTAGTATTTTCTTCATTATTTACAATGCCTCCTTTGTCTGGCCTGTGTGTGTGTGTGTTTGCTATGGACCACCATTTTGTCTATGTTTTTCATGGCATGTGTCAGAAGGTAATTTTTTGAAGTCAGTGTCCATAAGCCTGCATGTGATCTTTATTGTCCAAGCTTCCTTGCAGGTTGTTGTTTGATAATGTGGCAATACGGTGTAGCCTGTCGTGTGGTTTTGCAATAAGCCTGCATGTGTTCTTTGTTGTGTCCATGCTTCCTTGCATTTTGTTTTTGTTTGACAAAGTGGCCTGTGGCCATTTTGTGTAACCAGACAGTGTGCTTTTGCTATAGACCTGCATGTGTTCTTTGTTGTACATGACCCCTTGCTTGGTGTTATTGTCCATGCCTCATTGCTTGTTGTTTTGTGTAGCCAGCCAGTGTGGTTTTGCCATAGACCTGCATGTGTTCCTTTTTGAGTCTATGCCTCCTTGCTTGTTGTTGTTGTTTGACCATGGGGCTGGTGGTCATTTTGTGTAGTCAGTCGTTGTGCTTTTGCCATAGGCCTGCATGTGTTCTTTGTTGTCCATGGCTCCTTGCTTGTTGTTGTTTGATCATGTGGAAAGCTGCCATTTTGTGCTGTGAGCCAGCGTGCTTTTGCAATAGGCCTGCATGTGTTCTTTGTTTTCCATGCCTCCATACTTGTTGTTGTTTGATCATGTAGCCAGAGGCCATTTTGTGCAGCCAGCCAGTGTGCTTTTGCCATGGGTCTGCATGTGTTCTTTGTTGTCCATTCCTCCTTTCTTGTTGTTGTTTGACCATGTGCCCGGCGACCATTTTGTGCAGCCAGCCAGTATGTTAAATCCTTTTTCGTCCAGTTTTCAATGCCACTTTCTAGGGAGATTCTTAGAAGAGTGCCATGCCTTTTTGTTTTTTGTTCTTTTTTTAACTTTTTTCCCTGATATCAGTTTAATGTGCTTGAGGATCATTGTAATATATGTATATATGAACAGCGTTTATATATTATATAATATTATATGCTTTTTATTTCCATTTTTACCCTGCACCTCCTTGCCTCTCAATGGATTTCTCATAGTCACTAGTACACCAGCAATAATCTTTTTTTTTTTTTTTTTAAATTCTTTTCATTAACATTGCTCATGTTCAAGTACAGTACACAGCGGCAGTTCATGATACAGTCACAGGGATCACAGTTCGTCATATGTTTTGCATGCATGGAAATACAGATGAGTAATTGCAACAATCTCCTAGCTCAACCCATCCTGTAAGGCTCGAAACCTTTGCCAGGGACCCCACACCTTCCTCCATTTGTTCACAGAACCCCGAGACCTATAGACCGTTTCCTCCGCCCTCTGACACCAATCCAAGTCACAGAGCCACTGATCCCACGAGGGGGGCGCCTGTGCACCCCAGCACCTGGCAATGTTGCGTTTCGCCACCCCTGCTGCCAGCCCTAACCAAATCTCATTATGCCGTGTCCAGTCTGTGGCTCCTTTAATCATGAGCAAGAGCCACTTGGGCTCCATTGGGACCGGGGACCTCACCACCCCCTCCATCGTCTGCGCCACCCTGGTCCAAAACGGAATTATGAGTGGGCAATCCCATAGAATGTGATAGAATGAGCCCTCCCCTTGACAGCCCCTCACACACAAGGGTGATAGAATCCTACCCCAGGAGAACAGGTGGGTGCGGGGATAATAGACCCTGTGAAGTATTTTTAGCTGCACGAGGCGGAATCGCGGCCGGATCGCAACTTCGCGAGGGCTCTGCAGGGCGTCCTGCCAGTCGTCATCGTCTAGTGTCCCAATGTCTCCCTCCCATCTCGCCCGCAGGGGACCAAGGGGGTCCGGCATATTATTTATACGTTTTCGGTAGATCGTTGACGTGGGTTTCGCTAGAATGGAGTCGAGAAGGAGCCTGTCCTCCATAGGGGAGTACTCCGGGATGGAAGTGCCAGCGCGGATGTGGGCACGCAATGCATGTACAAGGCGCAGGTAGTGGTATTGTTGGGAATCATTAAGTTGGTATTCTTTTTTCAGAGCCGCAAAGGGGACCGGGGACCGGGGACCCCCCCTTCCACACATCACCAAGATACTCGATGCCAATCAGTTTCCACCCCTTATAGCCTGATAGTCCCGCCACCTCCTTTAGCTGGTCGCCCGTCCAAAGCGGGGTCCGTCCCGTTAGGGTGTTCGCCCAGCCCAGGAATTTGTTGGCCTCCCTCCAACAGTGGAGCACCACCCCGGTATGCGCGGGCAGGTCACGACCCCGCCTGCGGGAGTAGAGATATGGCTCACAGGTTCCCCCAATCATAGCGTGCCTATCCATTCTGTAAGCCGGCTCCGAGATCGGTGCATAAACCCAGTCGTTGACCACCTGCAACTGCGCTGCCCAGTAGTAGAGTTGAACGTCCGGGAGGGCCAGCCCCCCGTCGTACACCCCCCGCGTAAGCTTCTGCAGTGCAATCCTCGGGTTGCCGCCGTCCCAAAGTAACGTCCGCATTCCCGGGAGATCCGCTTGAATGTCGCCGTCGGGACCAGGTACGGCGTATTTTGGAGGATATATAGAAGTCGTGGCAGCGCCAGCATTTTAAAGAGCGCCACGCGCCCCATCAAGGACAGGGGCAGAGACCTCCAGTGTCCAATGTCCACCCCCAGCCTCATCAGTTGAGGCTCCAGATTATGAGCGAAAAACTCCTCTGTGTCTCTGGTGACGTACACTCCCAAGTACCGGAATCCAGCGGTCTCTAGCGATGCTGGGCAGTCCCTCGGGATCCGAGGAGGTGGACCCGACAGAGGATAAACCACCGACTTGGCCCAATTGATCGAGTAGCCAGAATAGCTACCAAAAAGAGCGAAGAGGTGGAGAGCCCGCGCCATCGAGTGGTAGGGTCTGGCCATATATAGGACAATATCGTCTGCGTATAAAGAAATACGCTCCTCCCATTCATCCGTGAGTGCCAGGCCCCAAAAGGCCCTATCTCTTCTGATCCAATGAGCGAGTGGCTCCAGGGCCAGGGCAAACAGGAGTGGTGACAGGGGGCAGCCCTGCCTAGTGCCCCTGTACAAGGAGAAAGCCCGGGACATCACCCCATTGACCCTCACCCTTGCCATCGGCTGCGTGTATAGGAGTCTCACCCAGCTACCGAACACTGGGCCCAGGCCCAGTCTATTCAGCACCATAAATAGGTATGGCCATTCGATGCTATCGAAGGCCATTGAGGCGTCCAGCGCCATCAATGCCGTCTGCGCATTGCCCACGTCCTTAGTCATGTGCAGAATACCATAGAGCCTCCGCAGGTTGTGCCGAGTGCTCCTGTGGGGCATAAAACCCGACTGGTCCACATGCATGAGGTCGGGAAGTACGGAGAGCAGTCTTGTCGCTAAGGCCTTGGCCAATACCTTCGCCTCCACGTTCAGGAGGGAGATAGGCCGATAGGAAGAGCAGCAGTCCGCCGGTTTCCCGGCCTTATGAATAACCACAATTGTGGCCTCTCTCTGGTCGGGCGGAAGCACGCCCACCTCCCGCGCCTCAAGGAGCATGCGTCGCATGGGCTCCAGTACCACACTCGCCTGTTTCTTAAAAATTTCAACCGGGAGTCCATTGGGTCCCTGCGCCTTGCCGGCCTGGAGGGCATTAAGGGCTTCTCCCAGCTCCGCTCTTGTGAGGTCTGCATCCAGACGCTCAGTTTGCTCCTGAGATAGCATAGGCAGCGCAAAGTCTCGCAAGAATTCCTCACAGTCTCTCTCAGTTCTAGTGCACACTGGGGTATATACTCCTTCATAGTAGGATGCAAAAGCCTCCGCTATGGCCGCGCTCGTGGAAGCCAGGGCCCCAGAACCATCCCGCACCTCCGTAACCCAGGAACGCTCCCTGTCACGACGCTCCAGCCACGCGAGAAGCTTCATACTCTTGTCCCCTGCGTCGTATATCCGATGTTGCGTGGCGAGGGAGTAGGCGCGTGCCTCACCCTCCGCTAACGAGCGAAGTTCCTTGTGTTTCATGGCCAGGACATGGTTGCGCTCCGGCGAGGGCGACGCACTGGCCTCTCGCTCCAGAGACTCGATTTCGCGCTCCAACTGTTGAATCTGCAGCGATTCCTCTTTCTTCTGGGCGCCGATCAAAGCCTGGGCCTGTCCCCTCAGGACCGCCTTGTATGCCTCCCACAACGTTAGCTGGGAGGTAACCGACCCCTGATTGTCGGAGAAATAATGTTCGGAACCCTCCCGAAGCTTATCAGTAATCGAAGTGTCTTTTAACCGCCATGGATCTATTCGCGGGAATGCGGCCCTGTCTACCGCCGTCCCCCTAAGGAGAACACCCACCGGAGAGTGGTCCGATATACCTCGCGCCATGATGCACGGGTCTACAAAATCTCCCAACTGATCCCCCGCGTGAAAATATGGTCCAACCTCGAGAAGGAACCATGTCTGGCCGAATAGAAGGTGTAGAGTCTACGGGCTGGGAACCGTGTTCGCCATATATCGCAAAGACCCATTGCGTCAGTGAAGCCCCGCAGGCCCATCTCCCCTCCGCTGGCCCGTCTGTCCCCTGACCGATCCAATTCGACGTTCATTACCGCGTTAGTGTCACCCCCCAGGACCAGAGTGCCATTGGGGAGGTTCGCCAAGTGTGTCCCCAGTTTCTTGTAGAGTGTGGCATACAGGCCGGGCGCGGGATATAGCATGAGCATAGGAGCACCGTACGTCCTTCCCATCTCACCGCCACCGCCGCGAAGCACCCAGAGTCCTCTGTCCAGGAATCCAATACGGTCACTGGCAGACTCCTACGGACCAATATTCCCACACCCCTCGAGCCGGACGTGAATCCTGAGTGTGCTACCATCTTGTACCCGAACCTATCCAAGGCCCTGCAATTATTACCCCGGAGGTGGGTTTCCTGCAAGAGCACCACGTCTGGGGAATGGCGTTTCAAGTGCTGCAATACCAAAGTTCTCTTGATCTTGTTGCCCATCCCATTGACATTCCATGTCCATATTTTGATCTTAGCCTGATCCCCCATCCCCACTGTGAGTCCACGACCTCGACGGATTCCCAACCTGCCACTGCGTAGTGCCCCCACAATACAACAGCATTGAAATAAATATATTGACATGAGCTAAACTTAAACTTCCCATCAACCCCATCCCACCCCCCCCAGTCCGCCCCCCCCTCCCTGCCTCCCTGCTAAGTGGGCCCCCAACCACCCACCTTAAAAACTTGCAGAGTGCCTGTCGCCCAAATAATCCCATTCCAATTAAATGAGGGAACGTAAGCCCACTACTCGCAGAAACTGACACAACTGACTGTCGGATTCCCACCCCTTGAGCGAAAAACTAGCACACACCCTCCCCCCCCTCCCCCAAACCCCAACGGGCCAACGCCTAAAGCCCTTTGGATGTGCAGTCCTTATCAGCCAGCGCGGCCACTTACAGTCTCGGAGATGTTCAAAATGTCTGTGCAGCGTGACTAGTGGCCCCCAACTCTCCAGGGCACAAGAGGCGCGCGCCTTTACCTGCCTCACCCATATGTAGCCCTCAGTGCGGCCTGTGTCGCCATCAGTCCTCAGGCAGTGGGCGTTCACGCTCCTGGCTCTCTCGGGTTGGTGCTATGTCCTTCCCAACCTCACGAGAGGTGTCGTTGGAGGTCCGGCGTCGCGATCCACCCTGACGGCCCACGGTCCGCCATCCCTCTATCCAGTCGCTCGCCTCCGCCGGAGAATCGAAAAAGTACACCTTTTCTCCATCCAGGATTTTGAGCCGTGCAGGGAAAAGCATCATATACCTCACACCCTGGTCCCTGAGGGCTCGCTTGACGCCCTCAAAGGACCTGCGCTGGCGCTGGACCTGTAGAGTGAAGTCGGGGAAAAAACGGATCGTTGCGTTCTCCAGTCGTAGGTCCCCGGTGGTGCGTGAGGCCTGCAGGATGGCATCCCGGTCCCGGTAGTTCAGGAACCGGGCAATGATGGTGCGCGGAGGGGCCCCAGGCTTGGGCCTCCCCCCCAATGCACGGTGGGCTCTTTCAACGGAGAAAAATAGTGAGAGTCGCTTCGGCTTAAGGTGTTGCAGTATCAGTTCCTCTACAAAACAATCCATGGACGGCCCTTCCAACCCCTCCGGCACCCCTACTATACGGACGTATTGCGTCGCGCCCGGCCTTCCTGATCCTCCAGGCGGGCTACGACGTCACCCTGGGCCTTCACTAGCGTGGCAACCTGCTCTTCAAGCTTCTTTGTTCTGGCCTGCAGATTCCCAATGCCACTCTCCGTCTCGGCCACCCTGCCCGACATGTTCCTAAAGTCTGCACGGAGGAGGTTGACTTCCTCGGTGACCGAGTCAAGTTTGGGCTCCATGGTGCCACGCATATCTTTGATGGCTTGCATGATGTCTCTGAGTGACGGGTCTGATCCGCCGTCCGCGTCGTCACCCTGTTGACCCCCATCACGGAGGCCCTCTCCCTTCCCCATGGCCACCGTGTACTTGTCGATCTGGTTGGCTTGGTTCTGAAGGGGCAGCTTATGCCGGCCCATGGCCGTAGACGAGGCCGTGGTGGGAGGGCTCACATGCCGGGCCCCTTGCCTTTGCCGCAGCCGTCCAACCGCAGGCCGGAGGAACCGTCCAGTCCACTCCCGGTCGCCCGCCACCCCAGCCGTGGGGTACACCACCGCGTACCCTCGCTCGGGTCACATGCCGGCCGGCTCAGCAGGCCCTACTGCCACCGGCCACGCAGCAGGCTTCCAATCACTCACTCCGGCTGCAGTGGGGCGCCAGGGGCGGGCAGACGAGTTCTCACCCCAGCACCTCCCGGGCCACTCAATGCTTGTCCGGGCCTCCCACCACGATGAATTAGCCCCAGAGTTCACGGGGCACAGACCCCGGATTTATCCAATTTTGGCCCTCCGGCGGGAGGCACCAACGCTCAGCAGGCCCTACTCAATCTCACGGGCCCCACCAATGCGGCCAATTCCCTGGATCTCAGGCTCTCTTTGCCGCTTCCCCGGCCTCCGGATCACTGTACTGTCCGCCAAGCACGCCCAGCGCGCTCCCCCGCTCCGACAGCGGGATCGCCGTAGCGTCTGTGCGCCTGCACTGCAAGCACACCACCGGGCCCCAAGCTGGCCAAGCGACAATCCCGGGGCACCTCCGCACCCACCTCTGTTGCGGCCGCCGATCTCCTCAGGCCGCCTCTCCAGCCGCTCATGTGCGCACCACTCCCGGGCTCCGCTACAGCCCGAGCGCCTCCCGCCGTCAAGTCTGGCTCCGGTGCACGTCTCGGGACCTGCCGCTTCAGGCCGAGCGCTCGTCCGCCATCGGCGCCATTTTCTCCCTCATGGGCGCTGAGCCCTGAAGTCCGCCCCACCGTCTCGAAAGCCTCCCTCGTCCTCGCTGCCGCCGCGTTTACACCTGCAAGCGGCTCACCGCCGGTCAGCTCCGCTGTCTGCGTCACCCTATGGCCGGATTGTTACGGATATGGGGTGGTTTTGCGCTGTCTGCTACCGCAGCTTACTCAGTATGCGGCCATCTTCCTCGGCTGCAGGCCACGCCCCAATAATCTTTTTTTTTAAATATATTTTCCCGCCACCCCCTGTCTGCCAGAGGCGCGTGGCACAGCTGCTTAGCACCATTCATTTTTTTAAGGATTATGCCATTAACTTTCCCCTGCACCCCCGTCTGCCTTAGGCGCCTGGTGCACACCACTTTCAATATTTAAGGATTGTCATAACTCATTTCCTCGGACCCCCTGCCTGCCAATCGGTGCACATTCACATTAATTCCTTAAGGATTATTCAATTTCTCCCTGCACCCCTTGCCTGCCATAGGCATACACCAGCATTCATTTTTTAAGGATTATTCAATTTTTCCCTGCTCCTCCCTGCCTGCCACAGGTGTCTCACCTTAGATGCACATAAAGCAAACAGTTACATCTGTATGTTTTTATCCGGATTGAAATATTTTGTTATGGTGTTGTTTGGAATGGACACACTGCTGTTATTAATTATTTGGGATAACCTCACTAAATTATATTGTCTGTATTATGAATAATTCAAACTGCAAAAATGCCATATTTCACAAAATGTTTTATCTTGCTTGTTTGCTTTTAGGTGCACAAGCGACATCACCCACAGTACTGCTAGACAGAAAACCGGCACAAAGTGATGTGACCACAACACGTGAGTCCTCCACTACTTCCGCTTGTGCAGCTAAGTGCCAACTAACAGAGCTTGAAGATGGCCCAAAAGAAAGGTACTACCAAGAAAGAGTCCAGGGAGGAGAAGAAAAAGAAGCAGATTACCACCACTGGCTTGCTGCCCTCCTCTTTTTCTGGAGACTTTGTGTGCCTTCTGCACCACAGCCACGCCCCGTGCAGATAAGAGCGGTGAGGCCGGTTTGGGGGGGATTCGACAGACGACCATGAGGGAAAATTAAATAAATAATTCCTTTTCCCTCGTCGTCTGTCGAAATCCTCCCCCACCACCCTACCGCTCTTACCTGCACGGGCCGTGGCTGCTGCACCGTCCTCCAGGCAGCAGGCTGGGAGCTGCACTGCTGCATCAGTGACAGCGCCACCCAAACCTAAGCCCAATCCCTTGTCTCCCAGCGAGGCAGCCACTGCAATCAAAGTGATGAGCAGTAAGTCTGAATTGGATTTATCTCAGACGCAAACAAGTAAAGAGTTGTAGCAGGAAACTGAGCAAAGTGGACAAGTACCCAGTCATCACAGGATACTGAGCAAAGTGGACAACAGGAGCTGCAGCCAGCAATAGATCTTCCTGAAGTAGGAGCCAAAACAGGATGTTGGGCATCCTGCTGAGCAAGATGTACCTCTTTTTGAACCACTGTCTTCACAATCTCCATCAACAAAAAGAAAGGGTACTCCACCATGTTCTTCAAGCCCCCTTTTGATGATCTGGACATGGATTGGACCCCGGCTGAATCTGAGACCTGTTACGAGAGACAAATTAAAATGAAAGTTCTTGAAAGTCTTCGAATTATGGAAGGGGATGAGAAGGACCAGCCATTCATTGTTATGGAAGCTGTTTCAGAGGTTACAGAAATTACCCCTGCTATTCAACCTGCTCTGTGGGATGTGCCACTGGTTCCACCACCACCTTCCAAGTCCCCCACTGTACCCTGCATTCATCACTACCTCAGTCGAAGTATGCACTGCAGAGAGGGAATAGTCAACACACCCACCTAATTCCAGTTCTTCAGGAATTGGCAGTGGTAGCAGTGGCATGCTAAAAAAGTTATCCTCCCCCGTTTGGGATTTCTTTACGATTAGCAAGCAGGAGTATAGCATTGCAATTTGCTCGGTTTGCCAAGCAAGTGTTCGTCTGGGTAAGCCCGGTTCTCACTATGGTAATGGAGCCCAAATCACCCATATAAAAGGTGATTAGAGAGGGGAATCAGCTCTAATCATGGTGGGAGGTGATGAGGACAAAGAGGGTGACAGCTTTACACAAAGCAGTCCTGTCCCTAGCAGTGCACCAGCATCACCCGCTTCAGCAACCTTGAAATGGCACAAGACTCAGATGGAGACACCACCGCATACAGTGACTGCCCCAAGACACACATTGAGTCTACCACCTCCTGGTTTTCTCCGGAAGTCGCCTGAGTCAGTGACAACACAAAAGAAAAGAAATCCAAGAAACTATTATGGGCAGGTTTAGGCAGGAGGGGCCCTACGAATGCAGCCACCCAACAGAATGCGTGTACAACAGGACGCTAACTAAAATATTAGCGCTGGACCTCCTCCCTTTTTCTTTTGTGGAAGGAGTAGGATTTTTAGAATTTATGGTGGCCATTTGCCCGAAATGGAAGGTTCCCACCCTGACCTATTTTGCCAGATTTGCTGTTCCAGCGCTCCATCACGATGTGCTGCAATTGGTTGAACAAGCTTAGCAGCAGAGTGCTATTCACACTACCCATCTGACGACAGACATTTGGACCAGTTGTCAAGCAACCGATTACATGTGTATCACTGCACACTGGATCTCTTTTGTGGTGGTTAGGCAACAGCTATCAGTAGATCTCAGCACTAAAGAAACATTTAAGGGTGTTCGGCGGCATGCAACAGTAGTGATGTTCACCATGGAGAAATCTAATACAGCTGCAAACATCTTGGAAGACTTTAACAGCAAGATACTTGAATGGTTGCCACTCACAGGTCTCAGAATTGGAATTGTTGCCACGGATAATGGCAGTAATATAATCAAGGCCATGGCAAAAGGTGGATATTTCAGCGACCTTTGTTTGGGACATTGCATAACCCTGATTATGCAGGATGTTCTCAAAAAAGAACACATAGCAACATACTGGCGACCTGCAGAAGAATCTGAACTCGTTTTAGCCATTATATTAAAGCCTGGAAGCAGTTTAGGATCATTCAGCATGCTAATAGAGTACCAGTTAAAGTCCTCATACTGTTGGAATAGAAAAATATGCTTTGGCATTGTTTTACATAAGTTAGCATTCGCTGCCCAATTTTGTGTAAGGGCTCCATTTTGTATCATGATTGAAACTAATCCTTTGCCATTTCCGAGAAACGGCCTTCTCTAGGTTATGTTTCTTTGGAGCTGAGTTTTGCTACACTAATGAATGCACTGTTCTTATTAGCGCATACCTTTCCTCTAGATGTAGGCCCTCTCCCACTTGTCTAGTGCCGGGCAGGGGCAGAATGACCTTGACTGTCAGATAGTGTGTGCCCAGCTGCAGAATCGAAACTTGTTTTCTGTATTTAACTGTTCTGTTGTATCTGCTTGGAAAATTCCATTGTGGGCGTGCCTTCATTGGTTCCGAAATATACATAATGTATCTCTATGCTTGCTGATGCCAGTCCCCTCTGCAACACTCCTAGCGACTATGCAGATTGGGCTCCACACTGAGTGTACTCTGTATAAACAGATATTGATTTGTATTCTCTACTGTCTGACCGACTCTTCATTTGGTATGGAAGGCTGAGAGGTGGTCGTGAGTGACCCGGGTGACTGTAATCGGGTCACTTCCTTCAGTTGGCACCCGAACAGGGACTCCTTCGGGTGAGTGACCCATCCCGTTCCGCGGACGGGGGGCGAGGCTATTGTCGGGTCAGACTGACGGATCAGGCATCCCTGTATGAGGAGCATTGATTTCTCACAGCTGCCCCTTCTGTCCTGCCGGACGGTGCCTCGCCCAGTGGGCATCCCGACTGGAGTCCTGAACGGTGAAACCCTTGGATCTGACCGTTTGGTCTGAAGAGTCGGCAGTGGAGAATTAATTCGCTCTGACCTGCATATATCAGGTGTGTTTGTTTTGGTTCTTGGTGGATATGGTACCATTTTGGTTTGTATTTGGTACAGTATAAGGGCAGTCTTTTGGATAAAAGCATTTGAAATAGTTTTACCAGGCATAAAAAGTGAACTTGTTTTCTTTTGAGACTGCCTGGTGTTAGTAAAATGTTTTCTTTGTGCTGTTGCTGTTGTTCTGCAGATGCTTGATTGGAAGAAGCTCAGCCGGCACCTTTAGAAGGCACTTCACATTTTGATATGTATGTTAAGCATGGTTTTGGCCCTATTGTGTTTAGTACATTATGGTACAAATATACGAGGGACAATGCTGAGTTGCAGTGGCCGTTAACGGGCACTTTTGAAGAACAAAAGATTGAGTATTTACAAGAACAGTTGTTTAAGAGATGAAGTAGGCAGTCTACGTTTGATATCCTCAGAACATGGCAGAAAGCAGCTAGACAGAGGTGATTGAAGGCAGAAAAAGAGGCCCGGAAAGGGAAAATGCAGACATTGACTCAGAAAGCTGTAGCATATGACAGGGAAAAACAGGAAAAGGGTGTTGAGTGTGAAGATAGAATGTTTCAATTACAAATTGATAAATCGTATGTGGCTCAGGAAGAAGATGACACTTTTGTGGAAGAATTGTTGGATACCCGACCCCCGCCTCCATATGCCACACAAAGAATATATCCCACTGTTCTGGTGCCCTCACAGCCACCCGTTACAGTTGCGTCCACTGTCTCTGTCCCTGTGTCTACCGCTGTTATGTCAACGGCTGTGGCTTCGGCTCCTCCTCCCCCTCTTTCTTCTGTTTCTTTGCCGTCTGTGGGCCCTGTGACTGTTAGTGCTCCTGCCACACCTATTGTCTCAGCGTCCCTTTCACCAGCTCTTTCTCCCGTGGCACAACCTTCAGCGACGATAGTGCCTGTTACTTCTGTTGCTTCTCCCACTGTGGTTTTTCATCCTTCGACATTAGTAAGTAGTGGGACACCGGTACGTCGATTTGAGGATAGGGATTGGACAAAATTTAAGGAGCGCATAGGACCGTTAGTGCGATCTGATGTGGGAGATGAAGAGAAACAGGTAATAGCCAATCAGCCTGCACAGTGGGCCCGTAATCCTATTTATAGTGTGGAAGATGTCTGGGCGACTATGAGAGATTTTGAGCCCTCTATACAGCAGCATGCCCTCAAACACATGTCTGCTACTTTGATTGGTCTTTGGCAACAGTACTTTGAAGCGGAAGCACCTCAAATTTTATATGACATTAGAGATCGAGTGTATATTAGTAAACTGGGGCCAGAACAAATCTTTGCTAATGTTACAACAGTAATAGCTTATAGGGGAAGACTACATGAGAAAAGTCCCAGGTCAGTGTCCCAGTTTCCGATGAGAGAGGTACATCCTATATATCAAGCAGAGATACCAGAGTTAACGGATGGGCGAGGTAATGTTACTCGAGCGGCAGTGGCGGCTAGGTTTCAAGAACAATGGGTTTATACTCCGTGGAAAAGAAGTGAAGTGTTGTCCCTTAAGACTCATTTGCCTGATCCTAGGAAAAATCCTACTGCTTATTATAAAGAATTGACTGAAGCTGCTTCTTTGACGGTAATGACTCTTGCTGATATTGAAATGTTTTTTGGTCTTCTTGTCCCAGTTGATATTTGGAGACAGGTTCATACCCAAGACCATATTCCTGAGCTGGGGGTACTTGGGATCAAATTAAGACATGGGACCAGGAAAGAAAACCGGGTGATAAGCCCCGAGCAGAAATCTCAGCATTGCCAGGCCGCATTATTACATATATGCATTCTCTTATTCCGCCGAGAAAAGTAGATTGGGATAAATTGTCGGCTTGTCGACAAAAGAAAGATGAGAGTGTGTCTGATTTCTTCACCCGATTTGAAGGTACGTTTTTGGATTACAGTGGGCAGGATTTGTCTATTGAGGGAGGTGTTTGGTTGTTTGTTAATAGATTTGTCTCTAAATTGCTTCCTGAAATTGCGACTTACTTGCAGGCTTCTGAAAGTACTTGGTCCACCTCTTCCCCCTCTGTTATGTTGAATGTGGCACAGTGTTATGAGCATAAGGATAATGAGGAAAAGGAGAGGACAGGGAAGAGGCATAAGGATTTAAAGACAAAGGTGTTGTCACAGCAGGCTTTTAGAGGGAATGGGAGAGGACGTGGTGGTCCTGCCCGACAGCTTCCACGCACTAGTAGGCAGCCAACTACTACACCTTTGGGTCCGAATCAGTGTGTGTACTGTAAACAGGAGGGACACTGGTGTAGCGAGTGCCCCATGCTTTTGCAGAAGGTGGCGGTCCCTAGAGGACGCGGTTCTCGTGGACTGGGTCGTGGAGCTGGTGGGGCTGATAGGGCTCAGAGCACTACAGCCTCCCAGGGTCCTTCTGATAGTAATTATTTTGACGATCCTCGTGATTGCAGTATTATCATGATGATTATGATGTGGAGGAAGTGACTGGAATGTCTTATAGCTAGGACAGCCAGGGACAGAGTGGGGGACCAGTTCCGATACCTGTAGATCAGCGTGGTCCTTATGTAACATCGGAACTGCAAGGTTCGACTAAGGAATTTTTGGTGGACACAGGTGCGACGAAAAGTTCTGTTTCTCAAAGTATGGTCCCTGGGGCGGCTCTGTCTGGCCATAATAATGTGTCGGTAGGTTTTTCAGGTGTACCGGTTGTGAGCCCTGATGGAGCAGGGTTTTCGTAAAATGAAACCTGCTCGGATTGAAACCCCTAGTAACATTTTCTAATTTCTTTAACAGTGTGCAGTGAAAAACATGTGGTTTTGAAAACTAACATGAGGGAAAATAATACTGCGCAAGCACGTACTAAAGCACTGAACTAGGCCGCAAATGCTTGACTAATAAAAATAAAGAGACTAATGCTGCTTTTGTGCACGTTATTAACGTTTGCTAGGAAAAATAATAACATGAGTTGCGCATGGTTAAATGCAGCAATGGGAGGGTGCGTAAAGAAAAGCATTTCAAAATGAGTAATAATGCTTGTTTTATTTTCCGTAGAAGTATGGGTTAAGGAGAAAAGATTTTTACAAAATAAGCTGAAAAAGCAAAGAGAATGAGGACGGAAGGCAAAGGCGAGCGACCTTCGAATTTATGTGTGCCTGCCAAAAGTTAAAACGTGGAGACGAAAACAATCAGCAAGTGAGGAACGTTTCCTCTGGAAGCGCACGAGTGGCACAAGAAGTAACAGAACTGGAAACATTAGCGGAGAGAAGGAAGCTGAAGCCTGATATTAGTATACTTGTATTTCCTGGGATGATGTAGTCTAAAGTTAAAAAAACAAAACAATAGAATATTGAGTGAGATGGACATGTCGAGTGTGGTGTGACAGTACACCCCCTTCCTTAACCAATCAAATATAGAACAGTCCCTTAATTTGAAACATGTGTGGGTTTGACATTTGGGTTTTAGGGTATAATTGAAGTGCCCGGTGGGAGGGGTGTGCGGATGCGGCTGGAGGCGTTAGGCTGACTTTGGGTGATCGTCGCTGTCGTCGGTTTGCTGTAGAGGCCTACCTGTTTCTTCCTGTTTCCTGATTCCTGACTTAGTCTTTGCCCTTTCAAATCTTCTTGAGGGGCCATGCTGCTCTCGTGGCCAGAGAGTAGATTTCCTGTTCCTTCTGGGTGAGTATAGATAGACACCTGAATTTGCATAATCATTTGCAAATGTATTTTGTTTTCGAACCTTTTCTCTCTTCGCCTTTCCCTTCTTCAATGCACTGTCAATGTGATGTGAATTTTGTCATTTTTTTGCTAATAATTTACTCAGTGATATTTCATGATTTGTACTGCGTATTGGTACTTGATGAGTATTTATTTCACATTAATTAGATAAACATTATAAATATACACATTGAGTCTGTCTTTATTTAGAGTGAGTTAATACATTTTTGCCTATTGCTAACCAACTATAAAAGATGTCATTGCCATATTATTTTTTATGAGAAATGCAGGTTCTGTTGGAGATTGGTAAGTTAGGAATGAACCTTGCATTACACTGAACTCAGCGTGCAGGGATTTTGTTGGGTAATGTAATTCGGCCTTGTTTATTGCAAATGTATTGATCCCTGATGGCTGGATCAGCCCCATTTTAAAACCTCTTGCATTGACTATCGGTCCTTTCACTGTGGATTCGCCATTCTTGTTAACATCCAATTGTGGTGAAAATTTGATGGGTTTGGATTTGTTGAAGAAATTACATGCTCTGATTTATTGTTCTCCAGGAGGTGTTTACATGACGATGGGTCCAAATGTGAGTACTAAGCAGTGTCTGTCTCTCCCTCTTCCTGCTGAATTCGCTGACATACCATCTACTCTGTGGGCAACGGGTGATACAGATGTGGGATTGTTGCATATCCCGCCGGTTTCGATAAAAGTTAAAGACAATGCTATTTTGCCTCGTATTCCTCAGTATAAATACCACAGGCCAGAGAGCGAGCGTTATTGCAAATTATTCAGGATTTGATTAAGAAGGGAGTGGTTGAAGAGACGTCTGCCAATATTTGTAATAGCCCCATTCTTCCGATTCTTAAATGGGCACCCTCAGGTTCTCCTGATGGCCATGAAGATGTGTATCGTTTCGTTATTGATTTGCTTGAAGTAAATAAAATAGTAATTCCTCAGTTTCCAGTGGTTCCGGAAACCACTTTTGACAATGATTCCTTCCACTGCTCAATTCTTTTCTGTCATCGACTTAAAAAATGCATTCTTCAGTATTCATACTCATCCGGATAGCAGGTACTTGTTTGGGTTTACACTAGCTGGCAGAAGTTTTAGATTCTGTCGAGCTCCTCAGGGCTATACAGAGAGTCTGAGTATTGATAGTCAAGCTTTAAAGACCCACTTGGATTCCCTTTCGCTTCCCTCAGGTAATGTCTTGGTACAGTATGATGATGATCTTCTTATCGCTTCCGATACAGAGCAAGGCTGTAGAGATAGTACAGTTAAATTGTTGTTGCATTTGGCTCATCATGGACATAAGGTTTCTCTTTCTAAATTTCAATATTGTCGACAGGAGGTCACCTATTTAGTTCACCTACTGTCGAAGGAGGGTAGGAGATTGACCCCAGAGCGTATCAGTACCATTGTTAAAATGCCTGTTCCCCAAACTCAGAAAGACGTGCGCGCTTTTATAGGTATCACTTCCTACTGTTGGCAGTGGATACCTAGCTACTCTTTACTAATCAAACCTTTGCTTGCACTAACCACTAAAGATGTGCATGAGCCCCTGCCTTGGACACTTGAATGTCAGCAGTCTTTTGAGCAATTGAAAACTGCGCTTTGTTCAGCTCCAGTACTTGGCACCCCTGACTATAACAAACCATTTGTGTTGTTCATCCATGAGATGGCTGGTTGCACGCTTTCTGTTTTAACACAAAACTTTGGAGATAAGCAACGGCCGTGTGCTTATTTCTCTGCTGTTCTTGCCCTTGTCGCAAGAGACTTCCCGAGCTGTTTAAGAGTGGTCACGGTTATGGCCATTTCGATCAGACAATCGGCTGGACTTGTGCTGGATACTAATCTCACAGTCATGGTACCCCATGCTGTGGATACACTTTTGAATAAGACAAAGACACATCACCTCGCCAGTGTACGTCTGACTGGCTATGAATTAACATTGTTGACTAAACACATCACGATTAAAAGATGTGCCACTCTGAATCCAGCCACGTTACTGCCCCTCCCTTCTGAGAATGATGAGATTGATAAACATGACTGCATCTTCCGGATGGAAGAAGAGACAAAAGGACGAGTAGACTTGACTTATGGTCCCTTATCTGACCCACAAGTGGAACTATATGTCGATGGCTCTTGTTTTAAATTACCAGATGGCACTACAACTGCTGCGTATGCTATCACCACGCTGCGTATGGTAGTTGAGACATCACGAGTTGCCTATCAATCGGCCCAAGCTGCTGAGCTTGTTGCCTTAATACGAGCTTGCGAATTGAGTGAGGTACTAGTTGTCAATATTTATACTGACAGCCAGTACGCCTTTGGAGTCGCACATAACTTTGGGCAACTCTGGGCTGAGAGAGGGTTTCTTACTTCGCATGGCACTAAGATTCAGCATGGGCACCTTATATTGAGGCTTTCGCCTGCTTTGACACTCCCTAAGAAATTGGCTATAGTAAAGTGTAGCGCTCACCGGAAAGTTACTGATGATGTAGGTAGGGGAAATGCTTTTGCAGATCAGACAGCTAAGGAAACAGCCTGGACAAAAATTAAAAGAATGTTCGTAGCAGGTCCTGCTAGGTGGGTGCCTGAAGTTACCATGTTTGAAGATACACTTGAGAATGTGAAAGAAATTCAAAGTGAAGCCACAGCTGAAGAGTTGGCAAGGTGGCAGGAAAGTACAGCACAATTGAATGTTGAAGGATGTTGGATTGATAAGTCAGGAAAGCAGAGATGATTGTTGCCTGATGCATATGTTCTTCCTGTCATCACAATGGCCCATGGCCCAGCCCATATTAGTGCTAAGGGTATTTGCAAGTTGTTAGACCCAAAAATGACAGATGGCAAAAATGACAATATTTCGAAGACAGCTGCCCATTTAGTGAAATACTGCATGGTGTGCATTATGCACAATCCTGGGAAAGGTACCACAACACCACCTGGTAATTTCGCACCACCCACTTTCCCTTTTGAGGTCCTTCAGATGGACTATATGGAGCTAGACAGATGCATTAATTTGCGGTATGTGTTGGTGGTTGTCTGTGCTTTCAATAAATGGGTTGAGGCTTATCCCACTGAAGACAATACAGCCTTTATGACTGCAAAAGTACTCCTGAAGGAGTTCTTTCCTCGTTTCGGCTTGCCCCGTTTGATTTGGAGTGATAACGGAAGTCATTTTAATGCCAAAGTGATTCAATTGATCTGTGATGGTTTGAGTATCAAACAAAAGTTCCATGCTGCCAATCATCCACAGTCAGCAGGTTTAGTTGAGAAGTACAATGGTACTCTCAAATTAAAATCGGTGAAAATACAGGAGACAACAGGGTTACAGTGGCCAGATGCTTTACCATTAGCTCTTTTGTCCACAAGAACAACCGCACATTCTAGGACAGGATTGTCACAGTACAAGGTCGTGTTTGGACGCCCGGCAAATGTCTGGGGTGTCCCGTGCGCTTGGTGGTTTTCAGATATTGAGTACCCGTTGTTGATCGACTACCTTTGCCAGTTGACTGAAAATTTGCGTTCTATTCACCAACAGGTCTGGGAAGCCCTGCCAGCTACACCAGAGGGGCTCGGACACTCAATTCAGCCTGGCGATTTCGTGTTGGTACGAAACTTCCAGCAGAAGAAGAACTTGGAGCTGCGGTGGAAGGGGCCGAAGCAAGTCCTCCTGGCTACATGCACAGCTGTCAAGGTCGCTGGCCGAAAGAACTGGGTGCATACGACTCACTGTCGCAGGATACCTTGACCCTTGCCCTACGATTAATGGTTGAGGGATGGAGTAGGAGTCTCCGAGTGTGAGACGGTGCCTCAGTTTGTCCCCTTCAGTGATGCCAGGCTGACCTGGACCAAAACGGATGAGGAAAATGATGAATTGCTGAATGCAGCAGTTCCACCGGAAATAAGGGCTATCCAGGAGCCCCTTTTCACTGATCCTTCTGTGCCTGGAGTTACTAGGTATAATTTGCACCCTCGGCTGAGGAACAGTGCACCAAAGGAGAAGTCAGATTAGTTAGGGATGGACTGTGTAAGTTAGGGTGTACTTTGCCATAGTACCAACGGAGTTAGTTTAGGGTGATGTGAGATTTGTGCACTGTTTGAACATTGGACAGGATAGATCGAAAGTATCCCCTTTGGGGGTACATTATCCTGGTCGACGTGGGAACTCAAGCTTAGGACAGAGCAAGCTCCACCGCGGGTGCTCAAGAGCGCCAACGTTTTGATGGACAATAGGAGCCTGTACCAGTGAGGCTCTGACGGACACTGGGAACTTACATATTCTTCATGCTGGCATATTGCCCCCTTCTTTCATCATTTGCAATGTATCCCTTTGGCAGGATGGTTGCCGACGAAGAGCAGCCAGTGATTCCCCGTGTTTATACACGTATATTCTGGTCTACAAAGAAAAAGATATTGTCTGTTATTCTTGAGATTTTCCTGCTATTGATTCTGGGTGGGGTGTCCTGGGTTTTGGAACGAAATCAAGATGCACCGTCATGCACTAAACATAAGGTTGTTTCTCAAGTCCGCACAAAAAGGACATCCCTGAGTAATGTATTTCTAGACACACATAAACGATTTTTTAGAGAAGGTACAGCTTGTACATGAAGGAGCAGAACATTACCTTAGTAGGCTGGCATTACCAAGATTTAACGGTCACCCGGAAAGCTGGTTATTTTCCTGCATGTTGTCCAATAGTGAATAGTACTGACGCAATTTTATATGTCAATTGTTCTGGAATAATATTGTTCAAAAATACGATGTTTCTAGTGAAAAATAAGGATCCGAGTACCTTTGGAATGAACACCAGATATGCTCCTGTAGATTATCTAGGTCCACTTTATGCACACCCAGGATTTTATTTTCTGTCTAATGGTACTTATTCAAATGTTTATAACAGTACAGATGATGTTGCTCTAGGAATCATACTTCCCCTCGGTGTGCCTTGTAAGTACAGTAAGCCAAATGTAAGATGGGTAAAAAGAATGTTGACTGCAGAATTTTGTGATGGAGTGACTGATTTGGAAGTCAACAATTACAGCAATGGTATCACCTTTGGATATATTCTCTCCTCTATAATTACGTTTGGAGGTACTGCTATGGCTAGTGGTGAGAAAGCTAGAGAGTATTTTGGATGTAAGCTACATATATTGTCCAACTCCACTGTAGCAGCTTTGCGTGACATCACCACTCAATTGGAAAGTATGCAGATATATTCTGAGCAAACTAGATATGCTGCTGATTTCATCTTAGCTAAGAGAGGTGGTGTATGCGCGGTAGTAGGAGACCAGTGTGTAGTCGGGATCACTAATATGGAAAAGAACACTACTCAACACATTTTAGACATCCTAAAAAATGTTAAAGGAATGGAGAGGGGGAACTGGAGTTGGTCACTTTTTGGTGGATGGGGTTGGATCCTTGAAAAGGTGATTTATTTCATTGTGATTTTGATTTCTTGCTGTGTCCTGGTCCAGTGTCTTCCCTTATGTTGCTCTTATTGCACCACCCTTCTTGCCCCAAAGAGAATATTGATTCATGATACTAATGCAACAATTATGATTCAAAAGGAAGTAGAAGACCTCATGCAAATAGATGAGGGTATTTTTGAGACTTCTTCCCTCCTTACTGTTTCCCTTCCCGAAGCTGAAAATATGGACTGCTCCTAAAACAATTTACAAATGTATGTCTTTTTGCTATTATACAAAATGTTTAGCTCATGCCAAAAGGAGGGTCTGTTGGAATAGAAAAATATGCTTTGGCATTGTTTTACATAAGTTAGCATTCGCTGCGCCATTTTGTGTAAGGGCTCCATTTTGTATCATGATCGAAACTAATCCTTTGCCATTTCCGAGAAACGGCCTTCTCTAGGTTATGTTTCTTTGGAGCTGAGTTTTGCTACACTAATGACCGCACTGTTCTTATCAGCGCATACATTTCCTCTAGATGTAGGCCCTCTCCCACTTGTCTAGTGCCGGGCACGGGCAGAATGACCTTGACTGTTAGATAGTGTGTGCCCAGCTGCAGAATCAAAACTTATTTTTTGTATTTCACTGTTCTGTTGTATCTGCTTGGAAAATTCCATTGTGGGCGTGCCTTCATTGGTTTCGAAATGTACATAATGTATCTCTATGCTTGCTGATGCCAGTCCCCTCTGCAACACTCCTAGCGACTGGGCAGATTGGGCTCCGCTCTGAGTGTACTCTGAATAAACAGATATTGGTTTGTATTCTATACTGTCTGACCGACTCTTCATTTGGTATGGAAGGCTGAGAGGTGGTCGTGAGTGACCGGGTGACCCTAATTGGGTCACTTCCTTCAATACAGGAGGTGCCAACATGTTGGAACGCTACCTACTACATGTTTCAACATCTGTTTGAGCAGTACGGACAGTACACCAACTATGTCCTTCAAAAGGGGAAAAACATGACCATGGAGGTGGGCAAATGGAGCCTAGTCAATTATCTGACTCAAATGCTACTTCCTTTTAGGTTTTCACATAGGAAGTCAAAATGGAGAATAGTATGATAAGCCAAGCTATCCTGTTGTTGAGTCTTCTACAGGACCAGCTATAAAAGATGTTGCAAACGTTTGCTGGCATGAATGGAGAAGCACATGAGATGGTTGAGAGCTTAATCCCTGAGTACATCTGTACGACAATACTTGATCCAGGGTACAGGGTATGTTTCCCTATACAAGACGTGGATCGTTGAGCAAGTGGGAGCTCTAGAAGAAGAATGGCTGGCATCCCGGGCAGATGTTCTGGCATCCAGCCTTCAACCTCCAGAGAGAGCACTGCTGTTGTCTCACAGCAGCCAACGCCAGTAACAACAACACCAGCAACAGAAGACTCAATCTCAACCTCTGCAATGGCTTGATTTCAAGTGGCAGGGCTTTAAGTTGAGTGCAGAGGTGAAGGCAATAGAGATCCAGCAAGTGGCAGCACCAGTGACCATTCAGAGGATGTCCCAAGATTATATGGATGACCAAAAAGAGGTCTACGTGGACCAAAACCCATTGGTCTATTGGTTTGGGAAGTTTTGCCAGTGGCCAGAGCTCAGCAGGCTGGCAATAAAGTATCTAGGGCCAGATGCATCAAGCATTTTTCTCCTCGCAAACAGGCCGATTCGCAGAATCGGCCCGTTTGCGATCGCAAAAAATGCTTTTGAGATGTATCAAACACAATTTTGCGATTCGGTAACCATTTTTTACCGAATCGCAAAATGGGTTTGCGATTTGCTATTTGGAAGGGGCGTGTTTAGGGCGTCCCTTCCAAATAGCGAATCCTAACAGTATGCATGAATGTTTTGTGACCGTGAATGCGGTTGCAAAACATTCACATATTACCACCTACTTCATGTAGGTGGAAAGACATTCACAAATGGGAAGGGGTCCCCAAGGGACCCCTTCCCATTTGTGAATGTTTGTAAAACCATTTTTAAGAGCAGGCAGTGGTCCCACGGACCACGACCTGCACTTAAAAAATGAAAAGAAAACTTTTCATTTTTCTTTTTGTAAAGCATCTCGTTTTCCTTTAAGGAAAACGGGCTGCTTTACAAAAAAAAATGATTGCTTTATTTAAAAGCAATCACAGACATGGTGGTCTGCTGATCTCAGCAGGCCACCATCCCTGTGATTTTTGCAATTCCTAGGAGGTCACAAATTGCGACCTACCTCATTAATATTCATGAGGTAGGTCATTTGTGACCTCTTAGGAATCGCAGAAAGTGTACTGCACACTTTCATGCATGCCGTTTTGCGATTCCCTAATTGCGAATCGCAAAGATTCACAATTAGGGAATCGCAAAACATTGTTTTGATGCATATGGCCCTTTGATTCTCCAGTATCCGCTGTGTTTGCTGAACATGTGTTCTGTGTAGCTGGTGCAGTTGTCACTGTCAGAAGTACTAGTCTTTCTCCTCTAAATGCAGAGAAGTTGACCATGATTAAAATGAACCAAGACCTCATACCACACGATTACACTGTTCTGAAAAACTACAAGAGGAGGATGAGGGCGATTGGTCAGACTTAAGTGCATTAGCTGACCAACTTCTGGGGAAACTGTACTTCACAGACTGAGTAGGCCACCATAGAACTTTAAGATTATTGTTAAACTTCTTTGCAAAAAAATAAAATGGATATAACTAGAGGAACACTATATATTTTGTGTCTGACTTATGCATCCCCTCCATTTATTCACATGTATGGCTGGATTGGAGTTGGACCAGTGTGCAGTGAAGAAGACTTCCCATTCCCTTCAAGGACATTGGAGGCAATGCCTGCCTCCGCCCCCTGCCTATCCTTCTTTTTTTTATTCTCTAGCAGGGCTGCCCCAGTAAAGATCATTAATATTCAAGACTGCCAATGTGTTGTTTCCATGGAAAAAGAGGAGATACAATACAACAATTGTGTACCACCGTACTTGGTTTGGAACAGGTAACTATTGCACCAATGAGTGACATATTTTTGAGTGAGTATGAGAGATTGTTAGACCTGACAGCCTTACGGTGTTCTTCCCTTCAACTTTTTGCCTGCCACCTCCACTTTTTCTGACCTCAATTTTGCTGGCTGTAGGACTCTGTGCACTTTACCACTGCTAGCTATGCAAAAGTGCTTGTACTCTCTCCCCTAAACATGGTAATACTGGCTCATTCTCAATTGGCATATTTAATTTACTTAAAAGTCCCTAGTAAAATGCACTACATGTGTTCAGGGCCTATAAATTAAATGCTACTAAAGAGCCTGCAGCATTTATTGTTCCTCCCACTTAAGTAGCCCTCTAAACATGGCTCAGGCCTGGTATTGCGGGGCGTGTATGTGCAGTTTACACTGCCATTTTGCCCTAGCAAGGTGAACCTCTTGTCAGGCCTAAACCTTCCCTTTTTATACATATAAGTCGCCCCTAAGGTAGGCCCTGGATAACCCAGAGGGCAGAGTGCATTGTAATTAAAAGGTAGGTCATGTAGTTTTATGTTTTGCATGTCCTGGTAGTGAAAAACTCTTAAATTCGTTTTTGCTACTGCAAGGCCTATCTCTCCCACAGGATAGCATTGAGATTGCCTAATTACATTTTTAAGTGTAATTTCCAACTATGAAGAAATAGCTTTCTTGAGTTTGGTGTGTTAATCATTTTCTTGGCCCTTGTATTTATTAACTTTGATTTTTTTACAGTTTTGATAGAATCACATCATCTTTTTTGTGAAAGAAAGTGGGGGCCACAATCATTTGTTCATATATATATATATATATATACATATATATATATATATATATATATATATATATATATATATATATATATATATATATATATACAAGCATTTTCAGTGCTTCAAATCAACAAACGTTCTAACAGACTTTAAAAAAAACAACAATAAACAAACTCAGGAAAGGAAAGGTGAATTGGACAAATTAAAGGGCAATACATGCATATAATTTCTCACAACCAAGACCAGTCATCTATTGACATATTCAAGCAGCAGTTACCATAATTCCCTTCATCAACGATTTTTCTGTTATACATCTGATAACTCTTGGGAACTATTGCCTCAATTTGCCTCTATTCATACAGTTGTGTTTCCCAAGAGATTGAGCCATGCCAATGCATTTCGTACTCCGTTATCGTTATTGGGGTTCTTCTCAGGACAATGACTGGATATATTCTGTAAATAGTCATATAGGAATTAAGATTCGTTTCCTTTTACTGACCCTCTCTCTCCACTTTAATTGTTTGATGCTAATTGATAATCCACAGTACCTTATTCCTACTAAAACTCTTTAGGTAGTCAGTGTGAAATGATTCGCACAAATTTCTGATGTAACTCAGCTGGTTAATCAGAAGGCATCATAAATTCTTGATTTTTCGAGAGGACTGTAACGGCAAATACATAGAGTTTTTGGTGTTGGAATTTGATACAATGTTGCAGCCTGCTCCATTGTTTACTACTGAAACACATTGTGACTCTTTGATTTAAGCTAGCACTAACCATCACAGACATGAGTGGCGTTTCCTTTATTTTGGAAAAGTATATATCGAGTGCCGCTGTTTGGCTTGCAACTTTCGTTCTTACTGCGGTGAGGGTAGTAATTATTTTTATGCTATCAGGTGTTTTTTTGTAATATCTCGAACGTTCGTGCAACATACTTCGCTCTGTGGCTTTGCTGAAGCCGTTACTGCACTCAGGAGTTCTTGACTTGAGCGGCAAATCTATTCAAGGCGTCTTCCGGTTCCAATATAGTTTGAGCCTGCTGGATCTAGAGCTCTCCTTAGCATGCTGGAATATGTAGTCTCTTCTGATTAGAGCTGGCCCGAATACGGCAAATAAATTATTAGATGAGCTCGATGTGTTTTTAAAATCTACCTATCTCCGACATTTCTTTCAGCCCGCTTGTGGTACTGTTGAATTTGAGAATTAAATAGGCTTCTCTTGGGTTGGATTTATTGACACTCAATACAGTCCATTTTAGATCCTTTTCGGTTTGATTCTTTTCCATATAGTGGCTAACCATCGGTGCAGTTCCAATCTTTGTTTATATTCGGGAGCGATGTTGGACCACACGTTGTTTGACCTCCTGGTTAGTTTTCCCAATGTATAGTTTTTAGGCATGGGCAAGTGATGGCATAAACACACATTTTTGTTTTGCAGTTTGAAAATTCCTTATGTTTCCATACAACATTGTTGTGCGTGAATTCAAACCCTTCAATCGTGAAGCTGCAAACAGAGCAATTCCCACACTAGTGGTGTCATTCTATAGGTTTGAGATTCCATTGTGACCTTAAATTGGTAGGTTTGTTTTCTTGGAAGACATTAGCCCTTACAATCTGTTGGCCAATACTGGCATTTTTCTTCAGTGCAAATAAAGGTGCTTCTAGGGGACATTCTGAGTTTTTTATGAGGTGCCAGTTCTTATGAATGATTTGTCGAAAAGTGTTGGTATGAGGACCATAGGCGGAAATGCAAACCAATTTGTCCATTGATTGTTTTCCTTTTTTTGTTAGAAGGTGTTCCCTGAATGTATACTAGGCCTTTTCATAGAGTGTTTCAATAATTTGTTTGGATGTCCTCTGTCTTTTAATTTGTCCCTTAATGCACATGCATGTAGCTCATAGTCTTCTTTACATGAACAATTGCGCCTGACTCTTAAAAATTGTCCACAGGGCAGACTATTTTTCAGCTTACGGGGATGAAAGCTCTTGTAATGGAATATATTGTTCTTATCTGTTGGCTTTTTGTACAGTGTGGTAACCAATTCATTTTCAATAGGTCTGACTTCAACATCTAGAAACGTGAGGTTCGTTTTGCTTTTTGTCAGGGTAAATTGGATGTCGGGATGCCTGTTGTTTAACCATTCGTGAAATGTCACAAGGTCTTCTTCAGTCCCGTTCCAAAGGCACCATATATCATCGATATACTGGTACCACTGTACCAGGTGTTCTGCAAATGGGTTATCATTGTAGATAAATTAGTTTTTGAATCTGGCCATGAAGAGTATCACCATTTCTGGGCAAAGGGACATCCCATGGCAGTCCCTTTTATTTGAAAGAAAAATGTATCCTCAAATTGGAAACATTTATTTTTCAATGCTATGGAGGCTAGTTGTAGAATGAAATGAGTGGGAAATCGGTGAGGACATGCTTTCATTTCCAGATAGAACTCACTTGCTTGAAGTGCTTCATTTTGAGGAATGTGTATAGAGTGAGACCACATGCAAGGATACTAACCAATGTTCAGAGGGATTAAATTGATGACCTTCAACTTTATTAATAAAATCCATGGTGTCTCGTTAATACAAGAGAAATGTTTCAAGAAAAGGTTTAAAAAAATATCTACATATTGAGAAATTGGCTCCATTAGTGAGTCGCATCCTTTAAGTTAGCAAAGTCTGTATGATTGTTGGGTACAAATTTGAGTCCTAGTTCCAGAATCGTTTCTTCTTCCTTGGTTAGCACTTTTGTGGACAGATTCCCTATGGAGGGTGCGACTAGTTTTTGTAAAACTGGCGCTTTGTGTGCATCTCCCATGGCTAGGGTTTGAACCATACCCTGTTGTTTTGCTGGCCTCTGTCTAAAAAAGAACTCTGTCTTTGTTGATTTTGGTTAGAAGGTCCTTCTCTGAGGTCTGAATCACCAGTAGAATCGGAAAACAAGGTTTCAGAGAAAGTAAAAAATCTGGTTTTGGATCTTCCCTGATATTCTGACAGTACTCTGCGTGAGTCAGTTTTAGTATAGAAGTCATCTTTAAGATACGGATAGACAGATTCAATATTGAATATTTTTTTATCCTTTTCTAATTTGATAGATTTTAAATGAATAGTGTTGTCCTTGAATGTGGCCATTTCTTTATCTATTTTTTCCAGAAGTGTCTTTGCTTTTGATGTTGTGTGGTTGTCTTTGATAGTTTGAATTTGTTCTTCTATTTCTTTCGCTTGTTTCCTACAGATCCTTTGCACTGTTTCTATGGAATGAACCATCAGATCTCTACTGTATTTTGTGCCGGTGAAACTAAAGCCTTTTTTGTATTCTGGATCATCCGTGAAAATAGCTGGAATATTCTTTACTTGGAGGCCCCAACGGTTAGTGTCTGCTTTTAAATGTTGTAACAAGAAGAATCCATGTAACTATGTACGTGTATGCCTTTTCCGTAGCCGTATGATGTTTTCGGATTCATTTAGTTGTTTTGCTGCTGTACTTAAAGTAATCGTGGAGAAAGGGGAGGGAGTGGAAATTCATTTTTGTGTGTGCACTTCTGTAAATGATAGTGTGTCCCTTTCTGACATGGTTCTTTCGGGTATACCAGGTCTGGGTGACCTAAACCCTGTAGAATTGATACCAATTTTCTTTTCTTTTTTTTTTTTATTTTTTTTTTTATTTTTTTATTTATTTTTTAACCACAGAGGTACAGTACAAAAAAAAGAAAAAAGCATTCAATACAGTTAATACTTGAGGATCACATTTTCCATCAAAATACAGTACAGGTTCAATTTATCCAATACATATTAAAAACCCAGTTGGTCTTTGATTCAGCTTTTAAAATTAATATCACAAAGACCTATTTAGTTATTTACACATCCCTATAAAGTTAATTCTAGTCAGCTTTAACTATCATTCCCAGCTTCCTTCCACCTATAAATTGGTCCCCATATCTGTCTACCAAGTTTTTCCCTCTCTTGCCCTTTCTTTCATATATCCCTTTCTCCAAATTATATATAGCTAGCAATTTAATTAGCCATTGCTGAAAGGATGGGGGGCTTGATCCAGCCAGGCAGAAGCAATAATAATACGTAATGCGGCCATAGCAAGAAACAAGAAATAATCATATGGGTTTTGTCTACCACTCCATTGTATCCCCAAAAGAATTAAAGCTGGATCTAAAATTACCTGTATATTCAAAGTTTGATCGATAAATTTTTCTATTGCTTTTGTTAAGTTTACCAGGGAGGAGCAAGTCGCAAACATATGGGTTAAATCTGCATCGGAGCTATCGCACCGAGGGCACCTAATACCCTCCTGACCTCCCCATTGCGCTATCCTTGCAGGGGTAAGATACAGCCAAAATATAGTTTTGAAGTGCTGGGCCTGCAATCCCGCTGAGCATAAAATACTCTGACCCATTTCTAACGACTCCGAAAAACAATTTTGCCCTATACCGAGTTTTTCTGACCATTTTTTCTCATATTTATCCAGGTCATCTAGTTTATATATCTGCAGTTCAGCATAAATCCGCCTAATAGTGCAGCTCTCCCCCGCTCTTATAGCATCTATAATTACCGAGCGCTGAAAACCGCAAGGCCCCCCCACCTTCCCCTTAACAAAGCTTCGTACCTGCAAATATTTAAAAAAATGCCTTGTGTTAATCCCATACTCCTGCTGGATATCACTAAACAACCTTAAACCATCAGGGCCAATCAGATCCCCCAACATCCGCATCCCCTTACCCTCCCACTCCAACATAATTGTATCAGAAAAAATATCCGGGAAGGTTGGATTTCTATAAAGCTGTGTATAGTGATTAAACCTACCCAAGCCTATTTTCTTTTTCAGTGCAGCCCAAATCCTATATGCAGCCAGCAGGGTCTTGAATTTCGTTTTTTTATAGTAGCTCGGTTCGGTAAATTTCATAAAGCAATTGTTCCCATCCTCACCCAATAACAGATCATATATATCTGGGGATCTATATCCCTGAGATCAGCCACAGTCCTCCCGGCCAAAGCAGACATATATTGTAACGCTGCAGCCCAATAATACATCTTAAAATCAGGGACTGCCCACCCTCCTCTCTCCCTGGGTAGTGACATATATCTCATGGCCCGCCTGGTTTTCCCGTGGGCCCATATAAACCTATTCACTATGTGCTCGAGCGTACTAAACCAATGTTTCTCAAACTCAAGAGGTATAGCCCGAAAAAGATAGAGTATTTTGGAAGGAAAACCATCTTTACCACATTACTGCGGCCGACCAGAGTCATATGGAGATTATTCAGACGATCAAAATCTTTTTTAGCTTTCCTAATAATTGGTTCCATATTCCTTTCTACTAACTTTCCCAGATCAGGAATGATATCAATACCCAAATAAACAGCAGAGTCAACCACCCTTGGATCTACTAATTTTGCCCATTTATTTTGGACTATCAATGTCTTCTGCTTATTTAATGCATATCCCGAAATTTTTCCAAAATCCTGAGCCACTTCCTCTATTGCAGCCAAAGCATCTTGGGGGTTAGGAGTAACCACAGCGACATCATCGGCGTAGGCCAAAATCTTGGTCTCCCGCCCATGATACCGCATTGGGCTAACACCGATAGAAGCTTCCAGTTTCCTTAACAGGGGGTCAATATAGAGCGCAAAAAGCAGGGGCGAGCAGGGGCAACCCTGCCTTGTGCCGCGGGTATTTCTTTTCTAATATATTCTGTGAACCCTCGCGGGTAACCACCCGCTCTACAATTCTAACATATTTGGCAGGGGTTGGCCCTTATTTGTAGATAGAATAGTCCATTACATATGCTAATCGGAAAATTTGTTCAAGCTGTCTATTTAAGCTGTCATATACTTCAACAAATCAGGACCTGAATAGGCTCTGTACTGTTCACATACAAAGGGCTGCATGGTCCCCTGTCATGAGTCTGTAGCCAGGGCTGAAACATGAGGACCTCTGTGCACTTCAAAGACCCTTCTTTTAAGTTTCCCCCACTTCAAATGCACAACAGGGTATAAGTACTGGACCTCTGACACCATGACTTCAGTACACTTCTGGACTTGTGAAGACTGCCAGGAAGAAGGACTGCTATGTTGCTGAAGGAGTTCTGCTCTACTGGACTGCTGTTTGCTGGACTCCTGCCTTTCTGTGCTGCCCTGCTGTTCCCCTGCCTGGGTGAGAAGGACTGGGCCTGCCTCACTTGAACCAAGAGTGGCTCCAAGGATTTTCTGGCTTGCCTCCTGATCTGAAGTCTCTGGAAAAAAAAGACTTCCAACTCTTCTGCTGCTGCACCTGGACTCTGTCATCGGTGAGTCTGCTCTGTCAAGTGGTGCCACCCCAGTCCTGGACTGTAAGAAGTGAGGCATAAGGTGCTTGCTTCAACAAAACTCATGCATTGTCTCTGGAACCGGCGCATCGGCACCGTTGCGTGGATCAGAACTGGCGCAGTGCCCATGTTACATGACCAGAACCAGCCCATTGCCTTTGCTGCGTGAGTCAACTCAGTGCATCACCTTCAGAACAAGCACTGCGCAATGTTCTACTCGAGGACTTCGCAACTCCATTGTCAACAGACTCAACGATGACAAGAACTCCCTATCGCAGGCTCTGCACTTAACAGAGCTGACACATCATTCCTGTTGCTTGGACCAGGACCTGCGTATCGCTGGTTTTACAAGGATCAACCCCATTGCATCGCTTTGGTTGTTCCCGTCATCTTCTACAACTTTGATGCAGCCAGGATCAAGGTACTTTTGTTCAGTGGGCCTAGCCGGGTCCCTGTATCCGGCCCACTCTCCATTGTGGTTGGCCTGAACTTTTGACGTTGTCAGGTACGGCACTACCAGATATCCCAAGTAAGTGCTTATTGCTCCTAAGTGATATTTTTCAGTTTATTCTTTAAAAATTCATATCTTAAGCTCTACTTAATGGATTTTTGTCATCTTGGTTTTGCTTTTATTTTGTCAAATGAAGCTCTATTTGTCTAACCTGGTGTAAAGTCTTTTTATGGTGTTTTCACTGTGTTACCTTTTGAAGTATTGCGCAAATACTTTACACATTTGCTCTTAGGTAAAGCCTGAAAGCTCTTTACCAAGCTCGGCAAGGGTGAGCACAAGTTAATTTAGGGTGTGTTTGTGACTTACCCTGACTAGGATTGTGATTCCTGTTTGGACAGGGTGCATACCTCTGCCAACCAGAAGCCCAATTTCTTACATTGGTGGAAGCAGTGGGATAGGACTTGTGTTTGTGCAAGGTCATACAGTAACTTGATGTCCACTACCCATCCGCATTCAAGACCATTTAGAATGTTAAATTCTCCCTGATTGGTATTTTTTATTTTTCCTCAAAATCATGTCTCTGGCTGCTGGTTCTACAACTGAAATCATGGAATTTGAGGTGCCCATCTTGGAAAACTGCACAGTCGTGCAGCTTAAAGACTCTTGCAAGGAGATGGGGCTTCATGCCAAGAGTGCCACCAAGAAGGTGGAATTAAAAAAGCTGCTGAGGACCTGGGCAGAAACCCACTCCAAGGTGAATGATGGATTGTGGAGCCTAAATGGCTATTCTGAGGAACCACCTCCTTGGGCTGAAAGTAAAATCCCTGATGTTAAGCTCCTTATGAGACCAGAAAGCAGTGTCTTTTCCCGTGGTCTATTCCCAGTGGAGCTGAGGGAGAGGAGAGAGAAGAGAGAAGTCAAAATGCAGATGATCATATTAAAGATATAGGCCGAAGAGAAAAAGGCTGAAAGGGAGGCCAAAAAGGCTGAGACAGAAAGAGCCTTAGCAGAGAAAAAACCTTTACTGGTTCATGAACTGAGTCTGAAAGTGCTGGATATCAAGGCCAGGCAGGCAGATTTCATCAGTGATGGTGACAGCATACATACAGTACCTGATGGAAAAAAAAGGGTTCATGTACCCGAGGATTTGGTTCCAGTTTTGTGGTGGGAGATGACATTGATAAATGTTTTTTTGCTTATGAAGTTGCACTAAAGGTTTACAGGGTTCCTGTGGAGCGCGGGGGTCTGTGGAAAACCATGCAAACACATTTGGGAGGGACACACGTCTGACATTAGGAGTTGGGGACCACACAAAGTATACCCCTATGAAGGCCATTTTAATTGCTAAATTTGGGCTGACTTCTGCAAAGTATCTACAAAGATTCAGGGACAGCCAGAAACACCCCAAATAATCCTGGGTAGATTATGTAGATTATTCCAGTAATGGCTGGGTGAGGGACAGCATGGTTAGTTATTTTAATGGGTTGTAGAATTTAGTCATTGGAAAGCACATGCTCAGTTTCCGTTTTCTGAGTTATGTCAGCACCTAGTTGCTAGCTGACCTCAGGAAGCTTGCTGAGGAGGCGGACCTCTGGGCTAGTACCAGAGTGTCAAAATGGTATCTGGGTAGGACTCCCACAAAGGTGATCAGGGTTCTCAAGAGAAAAAAGAGGGGGAGAGTTGTCAAAAAGCCTCCAAAATAATTCCTGAGGGAGTAGTGGTAACCAGTCCCAGTCTGATTCTAAAAAGATGGGATTCTTTGATCACAAGAAAGGGAGTTTGTACACCAATGTACAGAGTGCTACAAATGTGGGCACAAAAACGGCAACTCCAAAACTTCCAAGAGGTCACAGCCAGTCTTCCTTGTAAGGTGCACACCTGCGTGTGCGCGCATCTGACCTTCCCAGCGCTCAGACACTATTTCTTAGCGCGCACCTCACTCCTACTCCACTGCCAACATTAGGTGAGAGTATGAAACCGTTCCTCAAAACTGCATTTAAAAGCACAAGCAGCGCAAAAGAATGGTCATTCCTTGCAGCAGAGCAGGCATTGGCAGCCGTGCAGAGGAGCAGATTATCGAAGAGGGCATCAAGACATTGCAGAAGAGGGCACCAGGTCATTGCATCAGGTAAGTGCTCTTCCAGCCAGGCCTCCGAATTTCAGAAGGGTAACGGGGTTCAGAGCAGACGGCTCCTACATATGCCGCTTGCTCTATTATTATCCAGGTTGTCAGGAGGCAGTCCGGGGGAGTCACTTTTACAGACTTATGATCACTGCTAATCGCCTCTCATCTTGCATGGGGTTGCTCACAGGCTTGGTTGTTTTGATGGGGGGGCTTTTAATTTTGTAACAAAAGTGTCATCATTTTTAGGTCGAGCCCTGAGCCAGTGTGCAAGCACTGCTCTGGGGTTGATCTGGGGTAGTTGAGTATGGGAGAGAAGCCCCACCCACTCCCCCGCCCATCTTTTTCATAGACTTGTGTCTTTGTCATACCTAAATGCTGCCTTCCGATTGGTTTATAGGCTTGTTAGTCCCTCCTTATGACGGCCATGTCGTCAGTTGTATCCTTCCATGGCTACTGGCCCCTTTACTTCGAGTGTTGTACGGTGTGTGTTATTTAGATAGTGAGCACTATTTTCTTTAATAAGGTTCTGTGCCTTCTACCACCCTCCCGCAACGTGCCTTAAAGCCACCCTGCCCGCACTCCCGCTGTCTGTGCCTTCTCGCCCCCCTGCCTCCGCCCGCCCGCACTCCCGTTTGCAATGCAATAGGTCTCGCGTAAATGCGAGTCCTATTGCATTGCAAATGCTTGTTTTTGGGGGGGGGTGTTGACCGGCTTCGAGGGTGGAGCTTCGGCTGGAGGGGAGGTCTTCAGTGGCTCAGCTCTGTCAGAAGCCTGTGTATGTAAACACGGAGCACATGATAGCGCTGCCCTGCAGCGAGCACCCAGTGCTATTACTTTGCCACAGCGGGACTCCACAGACCTCGGGCCACAGCCGCTCCAGGTCTCCGCAGCTACTAGCCTTCCCTTAACCCACCGCAGCACCTGTCTGCTAAGCCAAGCCACCCCTCGTGGAGAGCCAAAGACAGAGCTCTCTCGCAAGCTCCTCCCTCCTTTTTATTATTACCTCCATTCCCTCCTTCCACTGAAATACCTGCGTCCGTCAGGACAAATGCTCGCTCTCTGTCCACTCCACTCCAGTCCAAAATAATCTCCCCACTCCAGTCAAGTTAAGTCCACCCCACTCTAGTCCAATCCACCCTACTTAAATCCAGTCCACTCCAAAAAAATCCACTCCACCCCAATACAAACCACCATCCACCTCAGTTCAATCCACTGCACCCCACAATCCCAAAAAATCTGCCCCACTCCAATACAGCAATCAACAAAGATCTGCCCCGGCCCAATCCAAAACTATCTGCCCCACCCCAATCCAAAACTATTTGCCCCACCCCAATCCAAAACGATCTGCCCCACTTAAATCTGCCCCACTCCAATCCAAAACAATCTACCCGCTCCAAAATGATTAACAGCCCCACTCCAGCCCAATCCACCACACTACAATCATCCCAACCCACCCTTCTACAGTTTGCTCAACTTCAATCAAAAACAATCTGCCCCACTCCAATACTGCAATCCAAAGCAATCTGCCCTACTCCAATCCACAACAATCTGCCCTACCCCAATTAAAAACAACCTGCCCCACTCCGATCTTCTCCATTCCAATCATCCCCACTCCTATCCAATTCAGTACAGTACACCCCAATCCACTCCAATCCACCACAATCCATCCCACTGCAAAAAAGCCATTCCACAATGATGGACACAGACATCGTGTGGTAGGGTACTGTAACTGGCCTCGGGCACGTGCACCCCGGGCCCTTTTATTAACAGGGCCACGTCACTTGTGACGCCTGTGATGGATGGGTGTGGGGTGCATGTGTGTCCAGCCCTCGAGGGAGTGGCTGGGAAGACAAGTGCCTGCTGAGACACTAGAACATGTCCAGCAGGACACTACATTCCTCCCAAACTTTATTGAAGAACAAAACAAAAACCAGTCCAACTTGTGGGGGTAAACAACAATCAACTAAACACCGCAGGGTCCATCAGCCTCACGAATCGTGCCGTGGGAAGACAGCAGACATGGGGCTGGTGACTAGGACTGCAGAAGGACAATCTTCGCCGGCACTCATCATTTAACCTGAGTGGTTCAGGACACGAATGCTGGCTTGGAGACGTCAGTCGCACTCCGGTAGCATACCAGTGGTAACATGTCCTTTGGTCTGAAGTTGCTCCACTCCGCTGATTTTGAGGACGGTCTGTGGTGGGTTCTAACAGTTCATTAAAACAGGGTGCGTCTTGAGCATGGTCGGAGTCCATGGTGAAGGTTCACGAAGGTGTTGCTTGATCGACTGAAGTCTCTGTTAGACGACTTCGCTGTATCCTGTAATACGGCGGTGGGGCAAATATCAAGTCCAACTCTCCCGCCTGAGGGAGGCCCCTTGTCTGGGTTGCCACGGGACTGCTTGTGGACTGGACTGGGGCTGCGTGTGTGATAACGTGGGGCAGCTACAAAAACACTGAGGAGCCAGTGACTAGTCGCACGCACAAACCTCAGGGATGGATGAGCCTTGGTCCAGACATGCTCTTGCTGCCAGAATTCGGATGCAAACCAGGTTAGAGGGTAGTCTCTGGTTCTTCTTGTTGGCTGGTGTGGCAATGGTGTAGGACTCCAGCCCATCTGTCTGTACTCTGGGGTTGGTAGTGTTTGACGCACCTGACACCCCCTGGCGTGTTGGCATGGCCAGGTGTGTGGTGAATCTGGACGACCTTCGGTGATGACTTGCTGTGGTGGGTGCAGGCCTTTGTTTCTTGAGTCGATCACCTGGAGTGGGGGTGGCCAGGCACTTCCAATTTCTTTGGGTAGGCATGTGCATTCCTGCCCTTGGATGTCGTGGGCTGCTAAGCCATCGGTGACAGTGGTGTGATGGATGCACTGAGAAACGTGAGGCAGAAACTCTGTTCGCACATTCTTGCGGCTTACCCTCGGTCTCCTGCTAGGTGGTCGCCAGGTCATTCTCGGATTGTCACCCACTTCACTTGCTGTTGGTGTGTCGGGATGCACTCCGTCAGCAGCTCGAGTTTTCTTCAATGTCAGGCCCGGCCACTCACGACTTCTCCTCCTGAACTTGGTCGGTTGTCAGATTCTTAGTGTAGACCCTCCGGTCACACTTCCATATTTCCTGCTGGGTGCGGTGTCATGCACATGTCAATGATGATGTGGTTTCCATTGGACCAGGACGACAGGTGGTGATGATCTTCCAGCAGAGGAGATTTCTGGAGGGACTTCGCAGCTACATGTCTTGCTGAAGCTGTTCCTTCACCCATGGCATCTGCAGTCAGGAGCAGGGATGCCGTCCGACTTAGACTGCCGACGCTCGGGGATGGACGGTCGCACTGGGAAGAGTTGGGGAGAGACACTGTTCACGCTTGCTGCAGCTTATGTTTGGTTCTCCCATGGGGCTGTCTCCAGGGACGTCGGTCCACCTTGGTGGCTGTCTGGTGTCTCTGGGTGTGCTCTTGACTTACCATGGTACAAGTCCTTGTGCTTCTCCTCTTGTTCTCTCCAGTGCACCTGTGTTCGTCCGGTTCTTCATGGTGACAGGATTGTCACTTTACTTGGCGGTTCTTCCTCCGGGTGGAGTAGCATGCACCATCTTCCACGCAGGCCAAACGGGGCCTATCAACTTCCATGGTCTCTGGGCCATGCGGGCAAGACTTTCAGTCTTTCTTCTTCCTCCTAGGTGCTGGGTGGCATCCAGCCACTTCTCTCGTGTGTTCCCTCTTCAGGGAGCTTCTTGAAGCTCCTACTCCAGGTGTTCCTTATTCTGGGAATGGCTTCCTTGGGCAGTAGGGAGCTGAGGTGGTGGCATCATGCCACTTGGGGTGTGCGACTCTCCTCTTGCCTGTCTTGGACCACTGGCGACTCCGTCTTAAGGCAGTGTGAGGGAGGACACTCTTTGCTGTCTTTTGCCCTCTGCGGGGCTTCGCTGGTCCAGTGGAAATGTATAGGCTCTCCAAGCTGTCTTTAGCATAGCTTCTTCTCTGTGGAGAGGTCTCACTCGCCTGGGCACCTGCCCATGCGGTCAAACTTCTGGGTGCATGCGTCGGCGCACCTCGGATCTTGCGTTCTTGGTCCTTCACGGCGCCTTCTTCTGGCACTTGGTGTGTCGATTCACCACTGGCGGCATGTGGCGCAATTTCCTCTCCTGTGGTGGCGTCAGACAGCCACGCGGGGTGCGCTTACATTCCACTTTCTCCTTGCGCCTTTCGTGGGGCATGCTTGGCTGCCCTCGGTCTCCTTACTTTTGCTGGACATTGTTTGGCCACTTGATGCTTCTCTTGGCTGAGGTATCTTTGAGCTTCTTGGAGCTTTGTCAGCAGGGTTTCAGTCTCTCCCCTTCAGCAACCTAGGAAGTCCACTTGGGCATGCTGCGCTCTCTTCTACCAGTCTTTTTGGCTTTGGCTGCTTGGAATGCAGTCTTAGGAGTGCTGTGAGGCCTTTCTTCCCTCTACTGGCTGCGTTTCTGGCACATGGCGGCCACATGTGCCGGCAGTTCTCCGAGGATGTCTTGCTACTCCCTTGTGATGTGCAGAGGGCGGCTGATGTGTCCTGAGGCTTGACACTTCTGTGATGGGGCAGAACTATCCTCCACGCTACAATGTCTCTTCCTACTGCCTGGGAAGGAACCACTGCAGGTATCTCTTTCCCCACCTTGATACTCATCAGGGCCTTGCAGTGCTCCTCTGGGTGATGTGCAGGCAGGTGCAGGGGTGATGCTCCCAGATGGAAGCAGCAGGGTGTGCTTTGCAGTGTAGGAGGTGGGAATCTGTTTCTGTGGTAGGTGAGTTCGTATGACTGCTTTCCTTTGGGTGTAAACCTGAGCTAGGAGCCTCCTGTTTTGGCCTCTCTTGTCTCTGCTGATCCGCCATGTGCCTTTACAAGTTTTTGCCGTGTCGGGCCTGTTTAATGCAATTGTAGCAGGGTGTGGTGCATCAAACAACCACTAGGTGGCAGTGCCGTGTTTAAGTTCCCAGACCCCGGCAGTCTTTTCTGGAAACTGCAGGCCTCTACTGTCTGGAACATGCAGGTACCGGGCTGTGTGCTGCTTTGGTGCAGGTATGTCTTCTGCCGGCCGTGTTGTGCAGCGCTGGTGCCAGTGAGCAGGGCAATATCTTCCTGGAGCTAGACTCGCAGGCTGCTTGTTCTGCCTCTCGGTTCAGGGCATGGTGCAGCGAACTGATGCTGGGTGGTGCTGCGGTCATCGGCTCTGTACCACATAGCGCCGCCTGACTTGGTGCCTCTGGAAGTGTCCTGTGGAGCACACGCAGGATGGGCAGAGCAACGGTGGCTCGTGCGGCAGCCTGAGCCCATGGAGGCTCCTCTCTCTATCAGGTCGGTGCTCAACTGCCTGGGGATGCCGCTGCTTCTTGAATAATGCCGGTTGGCCAGCGTGCATGTGGAGGCTCATCTGTTGAGTCTGTGGCCCTGCTCAGAGATGGCCAGTCTGCAGGGCGGCATGCGTGTCATGTTTTCTGTGGTACTACCCCGGCCGGCGCCTCCGCAGCAAAGCACTTGGTGGTGCGGCAGCTTCCTACCGCTGCAGGCGTGTCACCTTCCGTGGGGGCTGCAGGTACAATGTTTGTGGTGTGCACTACTCACTTCTCGGGGCTGCTAACGTCCAGGCGCCTCAGGCCTGCATGGCGCACTGTGAGCTTTCATCACGGCTTCCACTCCTTATATCAGGACAGATGGTGGCATGCTCACACAGAGTATTGCGCCATGCTGTAGGCCTCCTCCGACAGCGCCGCTTAGTCTCCTTCTTCAGGCGAGCAGTAGCGGCGATGCAGCATGTGCGCTCCGCTTCTGGCGACGCAAGTCGGCAGTGTGCAGGCACCTGGAGATCGGTGCTGCAGCAACCCCTATCCCCCTTTCACAGCACTCAGTTACTGTCACACTGGCAGCAGGTGTTGGGGTGCCTTATGCTCCGGCTACTCCCTCCTCCCACAACAAACATCAGAGCGGCCGCCAGCAAGCACGCGGGCTCAGACCGCTCGTCGCCAAAGTGGTGTCGTGGGCCCTAGGCCCACATGCTTACAATGATGGACACAGACACTGTGTGGTAGGGTACTGTAACTGGCCTCGAGCACATGCACCCCGGGCCCTTTTATTAACAGGGCCACATCACTTGTGACGCCTGTGATGGATGGGTGTGGGGTGCATGTGTGTCCAGCCCTCGAGGGAGTGGCTGGGAATACACGTGCCTGCTGAGACACTAGAACATGTCCAGCAGGACGCCACAGCTGTCACAGGCGGGCAGCCGGGACGTGACCGCTCTGCCTAGTGCCTAGTTCTTAGGAGTCGTAAAAACTGCAAATAAACGCTTCACAGGCCACTCCCTCTGTAAAACTGGTGCTACAGCTACTAACTAACAGGGCTCAGTCCTCAGCTGAGATGCTCTTACAGAACAAGAAAGAAAAACAAGTGGAATTAAACGCTGTCTGTACTGCAGTGCTAAACAATGGCGCCACTGACTTACCGAGAACGAGAAGCAGCCATGCGCACCCTTCAGTGAGTGCAGCCAACTTGGGCAGCTGGCAGCGCATTCCTCCTCTGAGAGGCAGCAGGACACGCAGACATACAAATGGAGACCGTGTTTATATGCGCCGGCAGCAGAGCAGGGAAAGGGTGCCAGTGACGGCAAAGAAAGAAATAATACTTTTAGAAGGGACGGCGAAAACAAAAAGCATTTGCAATGCAATAGGTATCGCATATTGCATTGCAAATGTTTTTTTCTTTACTAGCGCCCATGCGGCGCTTTCACATTTATGGATGCCACATCCCATTCTTTAGACAAGCTGCATCTAAAGAAAGGGGCATGGCCACTATTAAAGTGAAACCGTTGCATGCAGCGCTTTGATTAAAAAAAGCATCTTTTTGTCAGGCTGACAAACAGATATTTTTTTTTTGTAAAAGCGCCCATGCCACGCTTTCACTTTAAGGGAGGCCGCGCACCCTTCTTTAGACATGATTTGTCTACAGAAAGGGCGTGGCCTCCATAAATGCGAAGGCGCTGCATGGGTGCTATTGCACAAAAAAATAAAAAAATAAAAATATGCGGCCACTATTAAAGCGGACCAACATTAGTACATTAAAAAAATAAAGAAAGAAAGAAATGCGGCCGCTATAGTTAAAGCGGACCGTGATTTATAAGTAAAATAAAAGCGGGCAGCGTGCTGCAACCAATTGGCCGGATAGGGGCATAACATTAAATAAAATAGTGCTCACATCCAATATAATGCAGACCGTGTAACAAGCCAAGTAAAAGGTCCAGTCCTTCTGGGCGGTAACAAATGGAGACAAGGCGGTACCAAGGAGGGACTAACAAGCCTCATATTCAATCGGAAGCCAGAGTTTACAAAGGACAATGACACAAGCCAATTAAAAATATGGGCGGCGAGTTGGCGGGGCTTTCAAAGCAACCTCTATTACAGCATGCCTCGCAGAGCGTGCAGTGCATGCACGCTGCCGCTAGGCTCGACCTAAAAATCTGGTAGGGCTAATCCACTCTTGTCCTTATCTAGTAGTAAAATGGAATATTTTACCTGCAAGATTCTACAATTCCACACAAACCTAATAATAAGAGAATCTAATTCTTTAAAGAAAGCCTTATTCGTTTTAATGGAGAGATTAGAGAAAAGAAATAAGGGTAAAATTGACATTTTAGCTAGAGACACTCTGCCAATTAATGTCAGTGGGAGAATCACCCACCTAGCTAGAAGAATTTTAACTTCGTCTAACGTGGCTTTATAATTTAAAAGGAACAGTTCGGAATATTTGTTTGTTACATATACCCCAGATAGCAAACCGGGCATTGCGTGTTATACAGATGCTGCAGATCTAAGGGAAGGACCGCAGATGGGGCAGTGAACAAAAGAGTCTCAGTTTTACTTGGGTTCATCTTACATCCCCCACCCTTGTATATTCCTGATTTAGATTTATGGCACCTTCAACGTTTAACCTGTCTGCTTTCAAATAAAGAATCATATCATCCGAGAAGAGCTTGATATTGGGCATCCCTTCTATCGGGGGCATGATAGATTCAGCACTATGGATTCTTACTGCCAGCAGTTTGATAAATTAAAGCAAAAAGAATAGGTGACATTGGGCACCCCTGACCGGTGCTTTTTTGATCTGAACAGATCTGACTTCTTTTATGTTTATTATAACTTGTGTCTCTCTAGCCTGGCATAGATTCTGAATCATTTTAATAATTGAATCTGGAAACCTGAATCTACTCAAAGTAAAGAATAAAGTGTCCCAATTCACCAAATCGAATGCCTTTTCGGCGCCTAACTTTATGATTGCCGCTTCATCTTGACAATTGGAAAAAAAAACAATCGCCTGATTCAAAAAATGAGCTTTCGCGCCTACAATCTATTCAGCAAAAAAAATTCTGGTCTTTTAGGACCAGGGTTTGCCCTGTAGTATTAATTTGTGATGTCCACACCTTTGCAAATAACTTACAATCTGTGTTTAAAATACACGTTAGTGACTTATCTTTTTTAAAAAAGCCAACTATTACCGACTATTTAAAGGTGGATGGTATAGCCATGCCTACTCTAATTGAGTTAAATAATTCCATCAGGAACAGGAAAAGCTCTTTCAAAAATGTATTGCATACCTCAGTTGGTCTGCGATCACTACCACTGTCTTTAGCATTAGGCATTTTTGCAGGGCTGCTGCCATCTCCTGCTCCATGATGCAAGCTAATAGTTTTTCCTTTTGATCAAACAAAAATTGAGCAGCCATGATCCGCTGCTAGCACAGTTCAAGGTTGTGTGCGGGTTTCTTCTAAATTCTTCAACTTATCTTGTTTGGTCAGCCTCACGTTGCTCATGGTGTGATATGTAACCAGTAACATAAGACCTACTTGAAACTCAATGAAAGCCAATATAAGTGTCCCACCTGGGCCCTGTAAATCAGCACTCGTATTAAAGACTGAATATGCTGCAGTTACATCCTAGAGGGGCTAATAACAAAACCACTGGCTCAACACCTTTGCCTTACAAATCCAAATGACACTCTGGTACGACACACCTCACTGGGTCTGGCAAGGAGAATCTGGTATCCCAATGAAGCATAAGTTAGATCTCCTAGCATAGTTTTCCATTTTAGAAATTTTATTTTGCTTGTCAGCCAAGTTCATTTGAATGTTACTAATTTCCTTGTCCCAAATAAGGGAACAATCTTCTAAGTTAGACATCCCCTGTTCCACCTCTTGTAGTCATGCTGGTATTTGTAGCACAATCTCCTCAATTTTGTTAAGCCTCTGATTAAGCACAGCTACTCACTGAGATGCCTTGAGCTTGCGAATTTCTGCCAGAATAGTCTCTAGAAGAGGTTGAACCAGGTATGACTGGCTTGATAGAGTCAGACTTTTGGTTCCAGTAGCTTGAAAAGTGTTGCAATTGAGCTGCACTGGGTGCTGGTCTCTTACTGCTGAGGGTAATTCAGGAGCAAGTTTTCCTTAATGCATTGTGAGTTAGTCAATTGTACTGGCAATGGCTGATCCGAGACTAGGTTGTAACTACTTGAAGGATCAATTGCTAAAGGGTGAGTCTGCGATTGATCTTAAATACCCCCACTTTTTTCTTCACATCTTGACACCACTGCTGCTAGCAGCCCTGGGAGAATCTTTGGTACCCCTATGAATTTCACCCCCACCTTTCGAATGTCTGGCAAATAGCAGGTATTCCTTTAGCTCCATGTTTGTCTTTGATGCAATCTCTGAATTTGGGCTAGAATGTGGTAAATTTCCATCACCCTCTCTTAGGCGGCTACCCTCCCTTAAAGTCTCCTCCTTAGAAATGACTTTGGATGTAGTAAACATAGAGTTAATAGCCCCCTGCGGAATAGCAAAGTTCCTTCGTTACTAGAATCAAACTCCGGGGCAATACTTAATGACTCTTCACCAGACCCATATACCTGGTTTAAAGATCTCACAATCCATTCTGTGCTGTACAGGATGTTGACGTTTCAACCCAGCATGGGGTAATGGGAGGGCCAATATAAGCCTCAAACGTGGGTCTACATCAGGACTGGATAACCATTTAGAATGGGGAGCAACCTGGAAAGCTCATCCGTTGTAAAGACTGCAGAGTTAATCATCTAAATAATGAGCGCCAAATGGCTCCTAATTCGCAATTGATTTAATCTAGCCCTTAAATTAAGGGACAGCTGTCAGCCTTGAAGCAAGAGTTAAATATATGTCCTGGAAAGAAGAGTCAAATATATGTCCTTGCGAACTAGTACGATAGAGTTGAATTCTTTTGTAGTGTAGACGGAGGCCTCTTAGTTAATTTAGTCCATTCACACTCTCCATCTGCAACATAGTATATCCTCAGACTGACACTGCTGGGTCGAAACGTCAAAATCCTGTACAGCCTGGATTGTATAATGGTTCCACAAAGGGGTTATTATGAAAGACACAATTACCTCTCTGTAAATGAGATTGCACTTATGCTAGATAATAAGTTTAACAAACAGGCTATTGTGTAAATAAGATGATATATGTAATAGGTCTATTTCCTTTCTCCTTTTTTTCCAAAAATCTCCCCAATGAACACTTCCCTGAGCACCCCTTCACATACCTCTTTGGAGCAACCGTATGTATATATAATGTATTTATATATGTTGTTTTTCAAAATACAGAAAAATTCATTCATTTAATGTGTTTTCTTTGTGTGTGATGTTTTTTTTTTTTTTTAAATGGTCTTTATTAGTTTTATAAACGTAACATCATTGATATTTGCATGACGATTCAATTGAACATTGACAGTATAAAATGGCAATACATTTAAATGGCGTAGGCAGGGTACAGGGAAACACCCGTCTGGAAAGTAGTAAAGTCCATTCTAGTGGCTGGTATGCCGCTTCACTCTGCAGAGCAGCATAGCTCTACATAGTCAAATGAGATCAGGACAATCGCAGAGGAATCAGCCGTTGTTCTTCAAAACCATTTCTCCATTGAGTCACATACAGTTGCAATTACATTTTGACTTGAACAAGAGAAACAACGAAGAAAAAATTGAAGAAAGAAAACAAAAGGAACAAACGATCTCTCCTTGGAGCCACCAGCACGAGTGCGTCTGATGTTCTGGTGCATCAATGGGTAACATATGTGCGGTTTCAAGGGTGCGGTGAGCCATGTTAGTAGCTGTGCTGGGGCAGGGGAGGGGAGGGGAAGGGAGAGAGAGGTGGGGGCGCAGAGCGGAAGAACAGCAACGGGGCGGGATGCAAGGCGGGTAGGATTCGAGGGGAGAAAATGGGCGCGAGACAACTATGACATCTGGGAGTCGTGGGTTAGTGTGCTCGCTCGTCAATGTAGGTCTCAGGGGCTCTAGGAAATAATATCTACACCCCATCTTCGAGTCATATGAGTTGGGGAATATTGAAAAGTAATCAGGATAAGTTTATTCATTTAACGCAATCCACTTTCAGATTGGACCACTTAATTCTAACATTTAATTCTTCTGTATTTTTTTTATTGAACACTGTTGACATGAATGAGCATAGTTTTCTTAGTAGTGAGCTGTCCATAGCTGTTACAAACATTCTCATGTTCTCCTTTGACGTAATACACTCACCCCACTCATATTTCTCCGTTGGCCCTGGATGACTTGCCCATGTTAGTAAGTGACAGGATTGTGAGCGGTAATTGGTCTCTGATTCAGTTTGTGGATCAATAATAATGTGCAGCGCTTTGAATCTTGGAGGGTGTTTGACCTCTCTACATACTTTATCCATACATTCTGACATTGCTGTCATACAGAGAAAAAATAATCTCCGCCCCTGATTAGGTGTCTGCTCAGTCTTTTCATTACCATAGTGTCCCATAATCTGGCGTACTAGAAGTTTAATTTGAGGGGAGTTTGCTGTTTACATAAACTCACAATCACCATTTTAGCTACAACTACCAGCTGGAGAATTAGTAAATATTCACTCTTTTCCAACCCTTCACACCTTTCTGCTTCATGCTCCAGAATGATTACTCAGATTGAATTGCAAAGCCTACTGTTTCTTTTATTGCCACAACAATTGTTTTCCAATAAACGGAAAGGACCAAGCAGGTCCACCATATTTGATTATGGTGACCTTTACACCTGAAGACTCAACATCAGGTGCTATCAACTCCACTGTTTATCCTATACATTTGAGCTGTTGGTAAATACCTGTATGTCATTATCTTATTGGAGGATTCCCAATGTAGAACCACATTTATTGAATGTGTTTATTTCCATCCAGAGACATTTCACTTTTCTTATAATAAATATTCCTTTTTATCATCTTCTCTCATGTCTTCATATAGTTCAATTGTTCAGATTGGGGGCACTCTGTCAGTGTCTTGCAAAGTGTAGATACAACACCTTTGCTCCGTCCATTGTAGTTATAAGGTTTTTGGAAGCCAGTCATCTGTCTGATGGCTGCCAGATTGTTGGGTCTGTGGTATGCCCAGTGCCTTATTTGCTCGTAGAAAAAGTGTTCTTTCTCTGTCTTTTTACAGTCTTGAAAGGATCTAATCTGATCTTAATCAGGTAAGTATGCTAGGGTCTTTCCAGTTCTTGTAAGCCATGCCCTCAGTAGCTGGTGTAAACATCTCTGTTTTTGTAAATGGGAGTGAACAGTGAAGGGAATGTTGTCAGCCATTGATTGATTCCGTTGGAGTCCCCCATGTCAAGTGCTGTGCTCATAATTGGACAATAGAATAGCCTTTGTGGTCTACTTCTTTAACAACTGATGTATTCACCAATGTTCTTCCTGCTATTGCCTTATCTAGGTGCACCCATGGTCTATGGACCATTTCCATACTATACGTAACTGGGAGGCATGGTTGTAGTTTCTTATGTCTGAAAATTCTAGACCACCTTTCTATTCAGGTTTGTGAAGGTCTTTCCTTGAGATCGGTTGAGCTTCTCTTGCTATTGAAAGATCTTCTGCTATTTTTGTAATTTTTGGAGTGTGTCACATTTTATTCTTATTGCAGTGCTTGGAAAATATCCTCCATTAGTGGGATAGTATTGACTTTGAAAATGGCCGGCGTATGCTCAGGTAATATAAAGAATGGGTAGCTTTTACAAATGGAACCTCATTGATTTCATTCTCTATTTCACTAGGTGTTTATATTATTGATAGTTTGAACTATTGAGGATTGACTTTTTATCCAGAGCACAGGAAACCTCACCCTGCCCTGACATGGAAAGATTGACAGATTGATAGCTCTTTCTCGATTCTGTGGGTGGTGATCCATGGCCGTTCTTAGTTGGTGGAGCGATTTGTCTGGTTAATTCCGATAACGAACGAGACTCCTCCATGCTAAATAATTACACAACCCCCAGCCAACTTCGAAACATAACAAATTGCAATACACCTAGAGTGGTCTACCTGATCACTTGCTCTTGTAATTTGTATTACGTGGGCATGACCACTCGAAAAGTAAGAACCAGGATTTGCGAACACCGCAGCAACTTGCAATGCCAACGGAATGCTACTAAAATGTCATCCCATTATCTTGAATTAAAACACGCACCCAGTGATTTAAAATGGATAGTCCTGGAAAATATGAAAGACACAGACAACCTGGAAAGGAGACTTCTCGAAAAGGAACAGAGATGGGTGTTCAAACTTAAGACAGGACACCCGGGGCCTCAACGATAACATCCCATGGGGCCAATTCCTCTAGATCTGTAGTTCCACTTTTACCTTCTCTAAGCAATTTTGTACAAATAAGCTACAGAAGCTACATAGTATCAAACTAGAATTTTAAATACCTACCCGAGAGCTCATTTCTCTGTGTTGACCTTTGATAAAGTGTCCTAAACTTAAATCTACAAAGAACACATATTTTTTTTAAGCCTTGTAGAAACACCTCCGTAAGAAATATCCGAATCAGCCCATTTTGAAGAGTTCTTCAATGCCCATAATCTTGCTTCTCCAGTTTTTTTATTCCATCCACTTAGTCCGTTTTTTAAAAAATTTCAAAGATACTGATAGACAATTTGACCTTGATGATGGACTGTTTTACTTCTTTGTATTTCAGATGTTGAGAATATCGATAATCGTATGAGCGTTTATCCTTTCCAAAATGGATCCTTTTTTGAGCCAAGTTTTGTGGCCATTTGGGAAGAAGACGAGCGGTCTAGTTTTCCGCAAACTCGGCTGATGATTTTAAGCTCTCCCTTCTTTCTCGTTTTACAGAAACACAGATGTAGGATGTGTGATTTGCATGGCTTGCAACAGAATACGTTCCTATATAGGAACATTTGAGGGGTGGTACCTATAGGAACTAGGTTCCTTGGGTCCTGATGAAGAGCCAATGGGGGCAAGGCTCGAAACATGTTGACCAGATAAGCAAGGAATAGATTCGTTGATATCATTTTCCTTTTTTCTTTCTTCCCCGGATTTTTTAATCTTACCGACTAGAGGCAGGAATAAAATACAGTGACCTACTAGTCAGGTATTTTTAAACTTGTATAGCACCTGTACTCCACTTCCCTCCCATAACTTCATCTTCATAATAGACAAACACCAAAAAAGTGCTCCCGCGTATCTCGTCTGGTTGAAGCATGCCTCGATCAGCAGCGGATCAGGAAGGACCCCAATGATGAATCATGCCACCAAGGGTCAACCCTGGTGGGTGAGGGATCTTTAAGAAAAACAGAGTTTTTCTCTCACTGTGGAGGGTATGTCCATCGCTATTCTCTCCTAATTTACTGGGTTCTTTATTTTGCTAAAATCCAGAAATTCACTTCAAACATCTTTAGCAGTTTAATTGCAAATACATATAACTTTGGGAAATCTGTCAGGGTGAACAATACATAGGGCACAAATAGGGATATTTTGTGTTCTATCCCCCAAGGTCATCCATTTTATCTCTTTAGACCAAGAGTAGATTGTACTGTAAAGTGCAGAGGTAAAAAAGTGGGAACACTAGTGGTTCTCTAGCAGTGTAGTATGTTTCGTAAACTCTTAGTGGTCTGAGCCACATCAAGACTTCTTACATATTCTTGAGACTTTGGCTACTTTACATTCTTATGCACTGCTATGTATTTAGCAGCTTTTTTTCTGCCATTTAATTTGCCCTTGTAGTATTTATAACATGTGCTCACCATTTAGCATTTGAAAGTCTATGATTTTTTTTCAAACTCTTTGAAATAGTAGCTAACATCTACTTCATCTTGGTGTAGTGTGTCAGTTTCATCTTCTAAAGGATCCATGTTGTATTTCCTGCAGATCTTCTCTTCCCCTTTATTACCCTCAGGTCTATTTGCCTGTGTCTGTGTCCAGTTTATAACTGCTTACCTTTATTTAGCCTATGTTTATGTTTGGTTTAAGGGCTTGCCGTTTGGTTTGCTGGTTTTGGAGGTTGCGAGTCATAAATTTGGACATGACAGTTAGGCACATGAGAGGCAACGACAAAAGCTGTTCTGAAAGTTTTATTGAATGTGAATGGGTTGCATGAACCATAGGATTCACTAAGGCTGGAATGTATCCTATTTACCCTTACCCCTTTAATGATTAGGGGAGGACAGGCTCTGGATGCATCTTTGATTGCCACATTGAGAACCTGCACATGGTAGGCAGTCCATACCAGGACTTTTCAAACATTCAAACTCTATTTGAGCAGAGCATCTACCTTATTCAGCCAACGTTGTGCTTGCGTCGCTTGACAGCCATCAAGACAGCTTCAATCTGCAAGTAGTTTCTCGGAATATCTAACAGGGCAGCTTATCCATCTGTAGTTCTTAATTGAATTATTATTAAATTGGTAATATTAACACTGGACATTTACAGCAACATTGAATTTGAAAGGGTTGTCTTGAGCGCTGTTTACACAAACATCGACAATGTGTTTGATTTCTGTATAGTTAGTGTGCATAGATATCCATAAACACATCCAAAGACATGATGCATGCAAAATATGCAGACAGAATAATTTAACACAGGCATAAGTGCATTCAAAGACCAGCACACCTACAAACAATCACATGGGCAGTTCGGCAGACAGACATACACCCATAACAGAAATTTAATGGCACACATATACACAATTCACCTGATATGCAGTCACATGTACATAGAGACAAACGGTATGTGATGTATGATGTTACCCTGCTTGATTGTATTCCCAATGGGTGCAGGGTCAAGACTGATTTGCATATGGCTGGGTCCAAATTGGAATGGCACGTTCAGCAAAAAAACGATGGATTTAGGCCCAGATCTCTGTACTGGGGTGAATGTATGACATTGTTCTGCATTCTGTCCATCAATTGTTGTTTCTGCTTGATTGTAAAGCACTTAATTTTGCTCTCAGGCTAATTACACTGATGAGGCCCCAGGCGTGAAAGAAGGCACTAGGAGAGAGGAATTGAGAAAGGTGTCTTGTGAATGGAATGATTTTTCCCACAAATTGAGCAGTAGTTCACAGCCAATTTTAGGCATCTGCCTGTCAAGGAAGAAGAATGAGCGGAAATAGGTGATAGTAGAGCAAAAGAGGGAACAGGAGAGTCCATAAATCTTGGTGAACGGAGCAAAGATTCTGGGGAAATCAGCATAAGCTAAGAATGGTGGCCTGGTAGAAAGGTTCCAGGGACAGTCAGGTATCCATGTCTACTTACAAAAACTGAAGCCACAGGCAGGATCATTTATGACACAGATACAGTCACAGAGTACACAAACAGTCACACATAGGAGGCAAGAGAATGAACAACGAAGAGAAAGAAGGAAGAGCAAGTGTATGGCTACAGCTTTCATGCCCACTCTTTGCTGATAAAATCAAATCATAAGTAAAGAAAATATTTGTGTCCCGAATTAATTCTAGTCTACGTCTTAGGGAAATCTCTGTGAAAGGGTGCTCAAATGCTTTATTCTTCATGCCTATTTAATCGCTCCCTCTTTTCATGATCACATGTCATAACAATGAAGAGTTTTCTGTAAGCCCATTCTTTTTATGGCCTCTTTGCTGTAATAATACTGCAATTCATTGTCTTCATTGTGGAATTTAAGGTATTGTAGGACTGTTTGTCAAAACAATAAAGACTGTTGCTTGATTGAGCTTATGTGTTGATTTCAATGTTTTTCCCTCAGTCCAGGCACTTTAAACTATTTGCATGTTTCTATTTTTAGGCCTGGCATTAGCCAAGTCCTCTTAATTGTACTAAAATTATATAAATATAGGGGCATATTAGCAAGAACATGCGATAAATATCGCAAACCTTGCTTAGCGCGCCTTTTTTTATCGCCGGCTATCGCTGGATATTACCGCGGCAATAACATGCTATTAGCAAGGTTTATCTCCATTGCGATAAAATATCCAGCGATAGCGGCGAAACCCAGCTTTAACGCGAGAAATCCAGCGATAAAATCCTATTGCTAATTCTGGGGACTTAACCTTACAATCCACCTCCCATTGACTTTCATTGCTAAGTCATGTTTTTATCAGTTCTTAAAAACAAGCGATAATCGGGGTTAGCGCGCGTTTTTTATCGCTTCGCGGGTATTGCTAATAGGCGATAGGTATGTAAGCGACTGTTTACCGTCGCTTTTAGTTGGGAACGCCTACCTTGCATGTCATTAGCGATAAATATCGCTGACATGCAAGGCGATGTAATTCCCGTCCTCTAACGCCTGAAAGCTGTCGCTAACGCCTGTTAGCGACAGCTTGCTAATAGGGCGTTAAAAATATCGCCGCTTTAGCGGCAAAAAGTGCAGCTAAAGCGGCGATAAAGCCCTTGATAATATGCCCCATAATATACTCACTTATAGGGGTTTTCAGCCAGCACTCTTCCCCTACTGGGCTGTTATTATGGCATTGACACTTTTCTGTCGCCCATTAGAGAATACAAAATGGGGCAATGGGTCAGTCAACTTCAGCAACAAATATCATGGGACATAACACAAGAAAATGTCGGAGTGCGGAGCAGCGCCAAATTTGGCAGCACCGCGCTCCAACATTTTCAAAATGCATGGATGCACCGTATTCACAAAAATATGGTGCACCCCTGTGTTTCCCCTACCGCTGGCGCAAAAAACAACTGCCTAGCTCCAGTGCAGGCACTCTGCCGCCATGTTGTAAGGGGGCTTGCACTGATGGTGTCCCTTCCTACACATAAACAATCAATAATGGCGATTTGCACCTTCTATGTGTGCTGCAGAATACAGCACACATGGAAAGAGCAAAAAAAGAAGAATGCGCCATCCTACGCCTGGTATTCCATAGTGTTAGTGTTTGGTGCTGCCTCAGCCTTGTAAAGCTGGGGCAGCATCAAAAAGCAATGGGTGTTCTCATGGAACTCCCACAGCAACAACCCTTGCACGCCCCTTTGCTGCAGAGGACTGCAGCAGAACGGGGCATATATACAAGGTGGTGTTAAGTCATGCAAAGTGGCTTAGCACCACCTTGTAAATATGGAACATGGCGCTGCGGCACCAGAGCATCAAAAAAGTGATGCTCCAGTGGCGCTGAGGGCTTGTAAATATGCCTCCCAGTTCCTTATATCAGTTAGAAAAATATTGCCCCATTGGAGTTAATAATACAAAATCTGCATCTACTACAACAATATTATTGTAACCTATATTTAGGGCACAATATTTCTGTCAGATGATACTTTTGCTAATTATAATCTGATTTACAACCCCTATGTACTGAATGTTTCCTTAACAGCCTACTTCACACTATACAATAATCTGCATGCACAGAAACACACGTACATGCATTCACACATACACATGTGTGAGAAAGTCATCCTTTTTGCGCTGATCACCCCCATTTTTTGATTGATACTGGAGGTAACTGACTCCGAATGAGCCCTGGGCTCTACTAACCAGACCCAGGGCCAGTGCTCTGCGTAAAATGTGTATGGTAATTAGTTATAATTACAATTGGTATGACACCCTACCTGTACACCCCTAGTATATGGTAGATCATGTGGGTTTAAAGGTCCAGCAGATTTAATGCACTTAAGGGTGCACTGCTGTGTTGCCTGGTGTCATTTTAAAGGCAGCCCTGCTTTGCAGGCTGCTTGTAAAAGTAAATTATATGCAAATTCGACTTTGGAGTTCAAGGTACTTCCAAAGTCTTACAGTACCTTATTTTTACATATAAGTCACCGGACACAGGCTCACTCCTACTTTCTGCACACCCAACTAGACAGCAGCCCCAGTAATTGAATTAGCAGAGGGGCTGGAAGGGGAGTGTTAGGGAAACTTAGCCATACCCGTTGGTTGAGGAATTTGTCATACCTGAGGGTGGCACCCATTGGTCAGGGGTACCCCCATGCTTGTCAATCAAGAAAACTGGGTAAATATGGGAGCGCTGCCCAGCAATTCAGATCACTGCCTGAAACTACAAGAAGAAGAAGGACTGCACTGCTGGAACCCTGGCCTGCACTAAGAGGATTCCACTCTGAATGACTGCATCTGCTGCAAACTTTGGGAACTACAGCCCTAACAATTTTGCCTTACTTTAAAAAACAGATGTGGACTCCCTGAAACCAGCAGTTTATAAGAGCTCTACCAGCATCATCTCCAGCAAGAAGAAACCAGCTGACCACCTTCAGCAGGCTTTAAAGGATTTAGCCGGGTGCATTGTGGGCACATTTTGGAATCCAATAAGGACTTTCTGGAAAAAGATCCAGAAGTTTGGAGAAGTTTGGAGAAAGATGGCAAAAAGGTCCATAAGATGAGCGACCCATCGACCTAGCGTGGATTTCAGGATTGTTCCGCTAAAAGCTTCGAAGCTCATGACTTCCAGGATTTCACTGAAGCCTCGCGCTGAACCAAGCCACCGTTGTTGACTCGATACCCAGCCTGACAGGGAGCCTCGCTCGACGTCTATAGAAAAAGCTCCAAAAAAGCAACTAAGTCAGAATGTAAAAACTTGACTGGGCCCTATCTATAACCGTATCCGACCCATGCTCCATCACAGCCGGCCTCAAACTCTGACTTTGTCCTGGTCAAATGTGACCAGATGTCCCAAAGGGAACTTTTGGCTTTTAGTCACTGGAAAGTGTTTCTTTTTGAAAGAGTCATATCTCTGGTTCCCTACATTGGATTTTCGTCGTTTTGGTGTCATTTTAATCATAAAAATATTTCCCATTTCTATAAATTGATGTTGGATTTTTATTGTGTTTTGTGTCTTACTTAATAATGTATTGGTGTTTTGAATGCTTTACACACTTGTCTCCTAAGTTAAGCTTGCTTGCTCGTAGCCAGCTACCAAGGGTTGAGAAAGGAAATAATTTATTAAGACCTTGACTGGACCTTATATTGTGATTGTGGCCTTATTCCTAGTGGTAGGTCCCTACCTACACTTACTAATAAACCACCATTCAACAGCATCACATTGTTGTTTTGGTGCCACAATATTAGGAAAATTGCTATTTTATTACTCACTTTATGCCCATGTGCAAGCCAGTTGTTTCAAATGATATCATGTCATATTCAGTGCATGACTGGGGTTAAAGGTTGTGCCAATTTATACAACTACTGATGCAAAAAGGTGGACTTTATCCCTCTGTGGAGCTTGAAAAGTGAAGCACGACAAAAAAGTTGTGAGTTAACACTAGTGAAATTAAAATCCTTATGCATAGATAATGTGATAAGCAACTTGCTTGCTCTTATGTTAATATGATAATGGACTACTTGTATATTCCTATTGTTTCCTAATCATATTTCGCATGTGCCAGGCTATCTAAAAACTCATTATTATCTTGGATTAATCTAATATGTTGAAATCTTCAAAGGTTTTCAAAGACAACGTACTCGTGAAATTCAGAATCACCATCTCAGTTCAACGCATGTGCACCACCACCATACAAGCTACCTGAACACAGCAACAGCCTCCCCAAAGCCATCAAGAATTTCAACAATTTAATTACCTTCTGTGCCGACTCCAAGGACCCCCTCAAACACAGCAAAGCAACAAGATAGGGGGCCAAATGTACAAAGATTCCCGTTTGCGATTTCCTAATAGCAGATTTTTGAGATTCGCTTTTAGGAACTCAAAAACAGCTATGTACTACAGTGTGTTTAACACTGTTTGTGATTCCCAGTGGGTTGCAATTGACCTGCCTAATATTTATGAGGTAGGTTGCAATTTGTGATTTATTGCGTATCACTAAAAAACACAGTGATGGTGGCCTGCTCGGGACAGCAGACCACCATGGCTGTGTTTGCTTTTAAATAAAGCATCCCATTTTTTTTAATCTAAAAACAAAAATACAAAGTTTTCTTTTCATTTTTTAAGAGTAGGCAGTGGCCCGTAAGACCAATGCCTGCTCTTAAAAACCATTTTCCCATACATTCACAAAGGAGAAAGGGTCCCTTGGGGACCCCTTCCCATTTGCAAATGGGTTAGTACCAACTTGAAGCTGGTGGTAAAATGGAAATATTTTGTGACTGCCTACCACTCACAAAACATTCATGCATTCCCTTGCAAGTCGCTATTAAGAAGGGACGACCTTAACATGCCCCGAATACAGAATCACTAACCCATTTTGCAATTCAGTAATAGGTTACCGAATAGGAAATTAGGGTTTGGTACACGTGAAAGGGGTTTTTTGCAGACGCAAATGGTCTCATTCTATGAAGCGGGCTATTTGCGACAGGGAAAAAGCTTTGTACATATGTCCCCTAGACCCCAGATCAGTTGGAAAATGGAAGAACTCAGAATGATGAAATGCCACAGCAAACAACTGGAGAGCAAATGTTGCATGAGCCAGGGCAATACACACAGGGGCATGTTCAAATCTGTCCTGAGGTGCTACCACCAAATGATCCAGACCCCAAACCACACTGTTTTGACAGACCACTTCGATGCCAGTAACCAAAAGAAGCAAAGAAAGAAATATTTGCCATGGTGAAGGATTTTACCTCACCAGAGGCCACTTTCAACTTAGTCACCCTCTTGCAGGAACCCTGCAGCAAAATCTCTGAATTCTTCAGCAAGAAAATCACTAACATTTACAGCAACTTCAACCCACTATTGGACCCGACAGACTTCAACAAATGTCTCCCGATCTTATCCAAAGAACTAAGGCTAACCACATGTCCCATCATCACTCAAGAAGAAACTGCCACCACCATGAAATCTATACACTCGGGCCCATCGGACAACTGCTCCCACCACACCTACTCCAGCAGACTGCAACTCATCAGCGGCGTGCTCATGCCCTTTCTGAGTACCTCCACCTTTTCTGCGACCTTCCCAGATACTTGGAAACATGCAACTATCTTCCCATTACCCTCCACGGACTCTTCACTGCTCACCAACTACAGACCAATCCCCCTTTGACCATTCACTACCAATATCTTAGAGAAAATCATCAATAGATGCCTCATAGAATACCTCAATGGCCACCAACTCTCTAATGCTGCTCAGTCTGGTTTCAGAGCCAAATAAAGCTCAAAAACTGCTTTCATTGCCACCACAGATGAAATCTACATGACTATGGCCAGAGGAGACATTGCGGTCCACGTCTTCCTGGACCTCTCCACTGCCTTTGAAGCAGTCTCCCAATCCATCTTCATCCAACACCTACAGTACATAACATTGGAATCCATGAGCATGCACTCCGATGGATCTGCTTTTTCCTGACTGGAAGAACCCAGTCAGTCAGCCTTACACCATACACCTTGGATTCGCTAAGGCGGAGGAGCGTCGCCCCACTGTTTTAAAGCAGTGCAAAAGAAAAGATAAAATGATAATACCGGAGCATTATTGTCAACTTATTTTTTGTATTGCTGTTGCCGTAGCACCAGGTTAGGGTTGGGGCGGTGCTGGGCTCCCCACGTCACAGGGAGGAGGAGTGGCTGGTTCTGCTGCACCTTAAGTGCACATGACTGTTTGGCCAGCCTTTTCGGGCCAGCCAAACAGTTGCGTGCACTTTGCATGTTCTCCACCCAGGGCTGCATTACAGCCTGAGTGGATAACATGCCCAGGCTTCCACTCTCTCTCTGAGCATCGAACCACAGTGCTCAGACCAATCACGATGCTGCTATCACCAGCGTTGTGATTGGTCAGGTGAGCCTGGGTGCTTCCTATTCCTGGTTCCTGACCTGCAGAGGAGAGGCGGCGACTTGCGACGGTTGGTGACTGCAACAGCAGGTACGTTTTATTTTTTCTTTATCCACCCCTACCTTCCCCCGCCTCCATGCCCCCGTCTCCTACCAGCCCCCACCATTTGGACAGAATCAACCTCATCTGTGGAGTTCCTCAAGGATCCTCCCTAAGCACGACACTCTTAAATGCATACATGATCCCTCTAGCCAGCATCATTTGTTCTGATGACATCAATGTCCTCTCTTATGCTGACGACATGCAACCCATTATCTCCTTTGTGGACAAGACACCCAGTACTTGGATCAAGTTCAATGCCTGCATGACTGAATTCACCCACTGAATGAAATCTGTCTAAATCTGAACACTGAGAAGACCAAAATAGTAGTCTTCATGAAGACCACTTCACCATGGGACTCAATTTGATGGCCAACAGAGCTAGAACAGACACCTAGCCCTACTACCCAAGCCAGGAACCTCAGGATCATCATCGACAGCAAACTCATTATGACAAACAAGCCAAAGCTATCACTGACTCATGCTACATACCCTGAAGATGCTGTGGAAGATTTTCAAATGGCTCGCAATAAGAACCCTGAAAACCAATATGCATGCCCTGGTCACAAGCAAGCTGGACTAAAGGAATCTACAAAAAACTTGCCAGAAGGCTTCAGAGTGCGGACCACTCAAAACTCAGTGGCCATAATCACACCACACCTGAAGGAGCTCCACTGGCTCTCCATACACAAACAAGCACAATTTAAACTCCCCCACACATTCAAGGCACTACATAACACTGTCCCAGCAACCTAAACAAAGGCATCTGCATTTACAAGCCTTCCGCTCATCTGGACTCCTATGCACACATCCCACAAACATGGAATGACCTGCCACTACAGATGAGAGCCTTCTCCTCACTTTTTGAATTCTGCAAGAAGCTGAAGACCTGGCTTTTAGAGTAGCCTTACTAGGTCCTAGGTCTGGCTAGGTTTGCAGCTGCTCAGCACCAGGATACTCTCCTGGGTGATAGTGCGCTCTACAAGTCTGCATAACATAACTTTCTTTAACTCTAAGAATAAACCAGCTGTCTACTAGTTAAATGTGCAGTAATATAGAGGATTCTTTTTTTTACATTCCTTTCTTGCGATTTGTCTTTGGCATTACAAAGTCATTGGCTGACTATTGTTCCTTTTTTTCTTTATCTCTTAACAGGAGAATGAGTGTCTGTATCATCATTGCTATTTAAAGGACATAGTAAGATCTGAAGTTATAATAAGTATTTTGCATATTAGAATGATGCATATTTGGACCCAGATAGTGCCTCTTCTTTTACAGAACAAGGCTAAGAAAATAGTACAATGTGCAAACATTGTTGCAGTAACTGGGATGTCTCTTATTAGCTTTATGGTCCTGATAATGAGCTGGGTGGAGCAGATTTACTCTGTGGAATTTCACTGGCTGGTGTTCCCAAGCCCAATTTCCATGGTACAGGAACACCAGACCTGATTTTATCTGTCAGAAATTCAGGCCATATCAGTCAAAACTTTTTACCCGCTGATGTCTGACCTTTTACTACAGCAAAGGAGCAGCATGCAATGCTTCCCCCTGCCACAGCAATTTTCCCCCTTCTATCCTGATCAGGGCAGGTGCTAAATGGAATTGTTAAATCCATTGGAATAGGGAATACCATTTGGAACCATGCACAGTAGTTCCATGCCCACACAGTATTTCCATTTCAAACGGTATAACTTGCAATTGATGGTATCGATAAATTCAAGTGAGGAGTTTACACCTTGACAGTACTGTTCAATTCATATTCATGGCCTCTATTATGTTAAATCATGTCTATAAAACACTCTTTCACCATTTGTTTTAGCATGGTCAGTACAACAGACATACCTACATAGTGTGGGGCACTATAAGTACTCCATGTTGGGATGTTGGTCATCAGTCTGTCCATTGTCTTTTCAGATTATGAATACATGTAAAAAAAATACAGATTTCGTACAACTTTTTTGCCCTACAAATCAAGTACAGCAGCCATTGTGGTGGTATTTACTGCTGCATACAGTGTCTCAGCATCTTCACTGATGGCTTTTCTGAGGCTAGCAATTGTTTATCACTTGCTTTCAGAGCAATGTATTTTTAAGAGCTTTACCAGTTGTCATGGGTGCCAATGGGCAACTCTAACTCAAGATGATGTACCTCATGAGTTAACACCAAATTGTTTATTATTGTACCATGTGACTATGCTCTATGCACAGATGTGAACATGTAATGAAACAATTCCAATTGCCCTTATTTTCAGTATTAGTGTTCAACAAATAGTTCTAAAGTACCTGCCACAGTGTCCATGCATGTCTGGTTCAGGCGGCTGGAGATAGAGGTACTCTCAGAAGTCAAACCTGCCTACATCTTTAATGGACCTCTGCTTACCAGTATATCAGATTGGACAGCAAGGAATCCCCCCCCCCCTCCAACCAGTGATGGGAAACTATTGGCAGTGATATAATGGAAGCTGCAATGAGACAAGGGAAATATAGAGCAAAATGTCCTTGTACTACAATGTGAGTGTATAGTTTTGGTAATTAATCCTCCCTCTCACTGCCAACTTCTAATGTGAATTACCTGATTTAGAATGAACTGCTGCTGATAATCTGAAATGTGAGACAGGGAATTATTAGTTGGGGTTGATGGCCGTCCAACACAAGTAATAATGACACAATAAAAACCCTACTCCAATTTAAGTAAATAGAAAATATTTTAACAAACAAAATGACACCAAAATGACAAAAATCCAGTGAGGGGTCAAACGAGTTTACCATCATAAATAGGTCTCTACTCTGGGAAAAGATGGCCATATGGAACTGCCCCGAGGTCTTTTGAAGCTGTTAGTTCAATTTCATGAGGGCTCATGAGCTAGAGCAGAACTTGGGGTAATGGGCCCTTGCCCAAAAAAATCAATACCTCTATGAGTTGAAGCAAGGGTGTATCCTGGCACCGCTCTTGTTTTCAAATTATATAGCAGATGCCATGGTAGGTCTGAATCAAGTCCGGTCTTTCCAACCTAAGTTGGGGATGGAGACTTTATCTGTTCTGATTTAGGCGGATGACACTGTGTTATTAGATCTGACGGCAGTCGATCTGCAGGGTCAACTTGATGCTTTCTCACATTACTGTTAGGGAAATCACCTGAAGAGTAATACGGCTAAAACTAAGGTCAGGGTTTTCTCACAAGGAAGGAGGCGTCCAATAAAGTTTAAGTGGTGGCTGAGAGTTGTTCAAGTGGAAGTGGTAAATGAATACCGATACTTAGGCCTGTTATTAAGTCATAATCTAAACTTCAAAGCTTCTAGGAATTGCGTGCCAAGTCTATTGCTGGTTCGCTACAAAGACTTGATTTAGCTGTGGGCCATAAGTCTGTAGAAGTCCACAGAGAGGCCTGCACATCATTAAAACAATCATCTGGGAAAAGTAGTTGGGCTGCCCATAAGTTCAGTGAATAGTGTCTCGAGGCTTGAGATGGGCCTTACTAACATCTTATTTCAATATAAACAGAGGTTGCTCAATTATTTGGCTTGTCTTTTAAAATCTGAAGAAGGCTCCTTGAGGCATTTTATAAAACTCCACTTACAAGGGAAGTATATAGGTGAATGGGTAGACAGCCTACAGGAAATCCAGTCTTCCTTGCTTGAATCTCCCTGCCTGCTATGTCTCCTTAAACATGTCAACGTTCCAACAGAAACAAGCAATAAAGCGTTTGTTAAAAGAGTGCTCGCGGAACAGTGACCTTGCTGATGTTCATAAGAGAATTAACTTGCAGCATTTATTGGAGGCAGATTATAGCAGTTTAATCCAGTCCTACCTGCGGGATGTAAAAAATACATCTGTTAGGCAGTAGGCACTGAAGGTCAGGCTGGGCCAGGTACCTTCCTTCATTAAGTGGAAAGGTTTTTTTTTATAATAAAGGAATATTAATTTTTTATAAAAAAATATTTTTTCCTTGCATAATAATGTTGGCTTTTGGGTCTGTATGAAATTTATCCAGTCTCCTCCTCTTAAAATGTATGAATGTTAAATTTTATGCTGATTTGCACAATTTGCCTCTATAATGCATACCCAGGAGTATTTCTTGAACCTGGCTTGTGCTTGTTCAAGCAGCTCTGGTTCTTGTATTGGGGTTGTGGTCTACACTGTAAAAATCTTTTTAAGCTTTATGTGTTTACTTTTTCCATCTTGCGTACTGTCCTGCAGTTTCCTAATTGGAGGTATAGGCCTGTATCTGAATATTGGCTGTTTTCATTGATGATTTTATGAATTTTGTCGGATGTTATCTTTTTATTGATATGTTATGAGATGTGTGGATTGTGTTGCCTAATTTGCATGATATGAAACTAATAAAATATACATATACTGAATAAGGGGAACCAGTGATATGAATTTTTAAAGTTCTAAATCAAAATAGTGTCAAAACGCAAAGACCAACCACAGGAAGCTGGTCTCGCTAGACTAAGACAAGGGTAAGGTTTGAGGTCGAATGTGATGGAGCAGGGGTCCAATACAAAGGTCAGGTTGGTCATAGTCAAAGAGTTACCTTCAGACTTAGAACATCTTAAACTAGGTAGAGTCTTCAGCAGGGCAAGGCTGCAAGAAGGATCTAAAGACAGGCTCATCGATGATGGCTAATGAAGGACAAGGTCTGAGGAAAACCATTGATGAAGGTAGAAAAAAGCTCAAACTGGTAAAGGTCCATAGTTCATGCCCAGGAATTTGTCAGTGTGGATCATATGCTGCTCAGTGTCAGGCCCGGTAAAGCCTTCTGCCCTCTGACTTAGACTCTTCTGGAAGTTGGATTTCTTCAGTGGGACAAGGTTACAAGCTGTAGCCGAAGAGGGTTTCGTGACATTGAAAGTCTGAATCAAATTTGCTGCTGTAGAGAAGAACATACCAGGAGCTGTGGGGAACTCAGGGCCACTGTTGATGAACCTTCCGTGGATCGACTGGCATGTTATTCCCAGTCTGATGGTAGTTCTCCAGGTAGAAATGTAGCAATAGATTCTAAGCCCCAGCTTTTAGGGTTAGGCAGGAGGAATAAACATTCAAACTAGCCAAGGGTTCCAGGACCTCAAGAACAGCACTTGGTAGTCAGGATTCACTCCAACAGAAGCTGCCAGCAGGGTCTAATGTAGGTCCAGTGGCAATTGGTCAACTAGACTCTTCCAGGAGAGTGGGCTTCTTGCAGCTTTTGTGTTCCTGTAGCATCCGCCACCTTACTCTTGGAGTCCATTTGATTGTCCTGGGTAAAAGTGGTAACAGGCCCAGCACTAAGGGTTCTCCTCACAGGTCTGAATAGTAGGTGTAGTCCTTCTTCTGTCTTCCATAGGTCCAGTAGTGAGCTGAAGTGGGTGCCCAGGAATGCCACATTTATTCCTGGCACTAGCCTATAGGTGGGGGTGACTCCTGGCCCCTCCCTAGCCGATACGGAAAAAGTTCCCGAGGTAACCTTACCCACATTTGCAGCAGTTCATGTGTGCCTTGCTTCAAACAACCCCGCAGTGACCCTCTTTACCTTAAACTAAGATTGCAGAACCTTTCTTCCCTTGTGCTGAGCTCCTGTGCTCACCCGAGAAGTGTAGCCAGGGAAATCAGCAACCTCTCCTCTGTGGTCACTCAAAACTGGGTCTGAGGGAAGTTACTCCCCCCCCCCACTGGGATTTTGTGCCTGGATGGGCAAAAGGATAAAATGGGGGCAGATCTAAGTGTTAGCTACATCTACCTGTGACAGGGTAGTCCTCTATGATGATAAGTAATTTTCTGGGCACTACCTAGATTGCCATTGTGTCAGTTGAATAGAACACTTTCCCACATCCAAGGCCTTTGTCCCAGGTCAGGGATCAAGTTCACACCTCCTGATGGAGCTGTTCAGCTTCTGGTTGATAGTTGGAAGCTAATGCAAATTGACATATAGAGGCTGTAGGCAGGCATTAAGATTCACTTAGGGGTGATTTATTAATATTAAAAGGAGGATTTAGACCTGTTAAAAAGGGGTTATTTTGAAAGGTCGAATTTGCAGTTTAAACCCACACAGCCAGGTTACGCGTGGCAGGCCTGCAATCATGTTTTGCTTTGCCACTTCAGTCGTGGCACAATATGTGCAGCAGGCCACTAGTGGCATTTACCTTACAGACCCTGGGTACACCTTGTATTATATACTAGGGACTTATATGTAAGATAATGTGCCAATTAGCAGTGTAGTGAAATTTAACATGTTTTAAAGATCAGAGCACATGCATATGGGCCTAGTTAGAAGAGACCCTATGTACAGAGTCAAAATAACCAGCAAACAAAATATGAGTGGTCATGCAAAACAACACATTTTCTTACCCAACCCCCTCCAGATAAAAGGTGAGGAGAACCTCAGCCTTCCTCTTGTCAGTTTTTATTATCTAAGCCGAATAACCTGGAAAGCCATCTGCAATGGTCTGGTAAGTCCCAGGTCTGTGGTCCACTGTAAAGTCCATTCTGTGCAGGTAGAAGACTACCTCAATAGTTTGCATGAACCATCTAAGAGGCCTTTGATCAGTTTAAACCCTGAAGTTAGTCATACACAGCTAGGGTCTCAACTTCGTCAGTGACCCAACCACAGGAAAGGCTTCCTTCACTAAGGCACTCCAATGCTGCTATCTGGGAAGGAGTCGCCTGCTAATAAAGGCAACTGGTTAATCATGACACTCATCAATTAGCTGTGATAACACTGCCACATTCCAATGTTCTGAAGCATCTATTTGGTCCTCAAACCCTGTGCTGAAATCAGGTGCCTTGAGTATAGGTGTTATGCACAACACCTCTTTCAGGGTGTCAAAAGCCTTCTGACACTTTAGGAGGTTATCAAGCAATGATTTTCTGGAACTTGGGTTGGAGAGGCTGCACATGGCCCCTACCAACTTGATGGCCCAGGTACACTACAGATACCTGCCCTGTCATTTGCTGGCCTTAATAATCAGTCCTGCTTGTTGCAGGGCCTGAGTAACTTCACTGAGGTATGTCAGGTGTTCATGCCAGACAGAGCTGAAGGCAGCAATCCCATGTAAATATGCTGCACCAAAGGTCTCCACCCCAGACTGTGCCCTGATCACCAGCCTGTGGAAGGTGGTAGGGCCTTCGTCAACCCAAAGGGCATTACTTTTAATTGGCCTTGAGGACTTGAGTATGCTCATCTCTCATTTGCTCCCTCAATCAGGGCACTCTCCCAATACCCAGAAGTCAAATCAAACATGCTAATATACTTGGCAGCCCCTAACTAGTCAATAAGCTCATCAGCTCTGGAAATGGGGTGCGTGACAGTCTTGGTGACAGCATTTAGTCCTCTATAATCCACACAGAACTTGAGTTTTGGGGTCCACCCTTTGGGGTTGGCTTTGGGAACCAGCACCACAGAACTGGCTCAGGGACTAGAAGAGAGCTCAATCACCCCCAGAGACCTTTTGGAAGCTTTTTTCTTTATGCTGTCCATCACTTTGTCTAACAAGCTGTATATTTTGCTTTTGACAGGTAAGCTGTAATCAGTGTCAATTATATTAAAACAATACTGGATCAGTTCAGGTGTCAGGGGCAACAGTCCATCAAACAACCTCAACAGTTTGTGACACTCTCTCTGCTCTGCTGTTGGTGTGTCAGTGTAGGGGAGAGCACTACTCCCTTCACTGAACCATTTTTATCATTGTGGGATAGGAAGCTGGGGATGGGCTCTATCTTCTTTTCATCTCCTACATCAGTGACCATAAGCATGGTCACATCTGCCATGTCAAATTGGAGTTTCAGGTAGTTGACATGGATCACCCAGTGGGGGTGTCTGAGGGAATCAAGGTCCACCTGGTAAGTGACCTCGGCATATTTTTCAGTACTGTGTAAGTCCCAGTCCACTTCTTTTGGAGATCCCTGGGAGACATAGGCTCAAAACACACACTCTTTGACCTCGCTTGTGTTCCACCAAGGTAGCAGTACTTGATAAGCTCATACCTGGCCTCTAAGTTCTTGTCTGCCCTCTTCATGTACTCAGCCACACAGGAATGCAGGCCTAGCACATAGTCAACAATGTCCTTTTTAGGTTACTTGAGAGGTTTCTCCTCTCTCCATCCATCCATCAAGATTTAAGGGACCTTTGACAGGGTGCCCATACAAAAGTGTCAAATTTACTGAAGTCCACCACCTTTTGTGGGACCTATCTGTAGGCAAATAAAAGGCATGAGTGTAGAACATCTCACTTCTTATGGAGTTTCTCAGACAATCCCATAATCATACCTTTTAATGTCTTGTTGAACTACTCCACAAGACCATTGGTTTGGGCCTGCTAAGGGATGGTAAACTTATACTTCAACCCACTCTCATCCCAAATAGCCTTCAAGTATGCTGACATGAAGTTTGTCTCCCTAGCTGAGATTACTTCTTTAGAGAACCCTACTCTGGTAAATATACCAAACAAGGCCCTAACCACACGGTTTCAGTTACCATCCACAGACGTATGGTTTCAAGTTACCTAGTTTAAGCCAAGATTAAGCTATTCCCAAAAGCAGTTTAAGGGTCCAGGGGATGGACAGTGTCAATCCTCACCCTGTCAAAATGAGTCCCAGCCACAAGCAGTGAATTTAAGTGAGTCTTGGGTTACCCTCTTGTCTTGCCACAGGCTTGACATGAAACAAATTCTGGAAATTTTCCAGAACTACAGGGATAGGGTTTCTAACCCATGAGTGCAAGGACGAGGGGGCATATTTGCTAAACAATTTACGCAACGCAGGCCAGCAAGCAAAGTTGATGCGTGGGATTGCATGAAAGGGAGAGCGCAGAAATATTTCAAACTTACAAAGATATGGTGCATTTCTGCTCCCTCCATGCACTGGTGCACTGTGTGCTTCCTAGCACCAATGCAGGGACCCTTACATTGTAGTGCAAGGGTGCCTGCATTACATGCATGATTGTTTTCGTTCAGAAAAGGCCATCTTCTTACACAAAATAAATCCTTAGAGGCATTTTCCTCTTTCTTTGTTTGATGTGGCATGCATTATGCATAGAAACAGAAAGCAACAAGGAGAATTAAAGATATTTCTCCTTGATACACCTCACTTGGGAAGATGTAGCATTTTTACACATTTCCAGGTTTAATAGCTTTATTAAATCCGGGAATGCGCCAAACTCCATGGCTGGATGCATGAGAAAGTCCATGCTCCACCCTTGGAACACCTCCAAGCTTGAAATGTAACATATCACAGTGCAAGCCACTGCTTTAGGTAACATTTGTTTACAAAGCCATGCAAGGCAGAGCAAATTGCACCAGTGTTGCTTTGTAAATATTACCCAAACCATTGTGTTGCCCATGCATCGCCTTGCATGCCGCATGGACAAGGCAAAGGCTTCAACACTAGTCCACCTAGCCTTCTTTACGCAGGCAATGCTTACAGGTTACTATCAGCAGTCCTTTTAAACAAGTTATGGGACACAGTGATCATTTATACAATTATTTTGTCTTTCGACGCTGCACTTTATGATTGCACTAAGAAATCAGGACATACAGATTTAAAGCGTTTATTTCAAAAGTCTTGATCTTGTGCATAGAATATGGATGGCAACCATGCGGAGAGAAAATAAAACATGAGTTACAATTGTCACTGTTAGTGAGGGCAGGTGTTTGTGTTCCTCTGAAACGATGACCATCTGGACTGTGCAGGAACAGGGCCGCCTTTAGAGCGGTTGGCTCCCGGTGCAACAATAATTTTTGGCACCCCCTCATGACCACCCCCTAGGATTTCCTCACGACTACCAGGCAAAAGCGCCCCTCATCTCTTCATAGCTCCTCTCTCTCTCACATACATTTAATTTGTTTTATAGCACTGGTAAATGCTGACTTTACTAATGAGTGTATATCTACCCAAACAAACACTTTTCTGCAACATTAGGAATAGATAATGAAAGACTGGGGGATGAAAACAGAATGTCCTAACCTATTTTATGCAGTTTGCATGCAGCTTTTTGATGACACTTCGTAGCAGTCACTGTGTGGAATAAAAAGCCTTTTTAGGGGCTCACTGATGCACCTGGTCCTTAAACCAACAAAGAAGAGATTGGCACGGAAGCTGTAATATTAAAGAGAATACATTTATTAACCTCACATGAGAGAGACTGCGTCAATACGGTACCCTCAGGCCACTGTATGAGGCAGTCCATGGAGTACAGAAACCATGGGCTTTTTATGCCCAGTTTATAGCTGAGTAAGCATGAAGACTCAAAAAGAGGCGGTACAAGTATACACACGAATAGCTATTACACATATAAGGACTAACAGAAAATACTTAGTCAACAAAGTAGGAGGAGTAACAGAGTTGCTGACATTAGTTAAAATAGCCTGACAGTTACTCTAAGAGCAGGTGCATTCTAGCAGCTACAGGCCTTTCTAAGCATGTGCAGTGCTCTGGTTCAATGCTGAAGGAGTTAACTGTAACTAATGACTCAAGCAGAATACAAGGGCAGGCAACAGTGAAGAGGGAGAAAGCACATGGCAAGCACATGGCTAACTAAAATGGCTGCCACAAACAAAATGGCTTCAGCTGATGCTAAAAGCGATTTCAGCTAGTTTCCACAGATGGCCGTTTTAGCATTAGCTGAAGACATCCGCTATGAATTAATAGAAGCATGGAAGTTATCCTGCACATCTATCCTCATAAATCCATTAATATCCTGATTCATTGCTAGGTGGGCATTTACATTTTGAACATTGTTTAACTGGTGAGATACAAGCAGAAATACATGGGGAACAGAGCATTGGGTCATAATGAACACACAGATAGCAGGAGAAAATAATGGCTATTATTACAAACAGAACTATCAATTTTTTCCAACCCCAAGCAGAAAGTAAATCCCAAAACCATCCAGTCCAATTCTAAGTTTCAGGGCTCAGATGTATTTCAGTGACCGCTATTTCAACTTCAGAATAGCCAACAGCACATATCTAATATAATATCTTAATACAAAACATTTTTTAATAGACCTTTCCAGTGTTCTTTTTATGAGGGCTAGAGTACCAATTGATATGCTCAGGAGGAGGGCAGAGTAGTATTTATCAACTGTTCAAAAAAAGTTTCTCTTGCAGAATAAACATTCCTAATGCAAATATTAAAGCAACTAGACATATTGTCAGAAAAATAATCTTCGTGTTGGGGGACCAGGAGGACCAAACGGGGCCATGGGAATTAAAACGAGGAGCCGCAAAGGGCTGCTCCTCCTCAAAAATAGGACGACCAAAGGGGTACATTGCTAAAAAAGTACTTGAAGAATAGAAGCCGCTGTACAACCAGCCAGAGGGGAGTCTTCTCCCTGTGTCCGTCTGAGCCTCACAGGCAGGCTCCTATCGTTCATCAAAAGTGCTTTTCCAACGGTGGAGCTGCCCAGCTTGCAACTCAAACAGACAATCAGGGCCCAAAGTTTCTTTTTTCTTTCAGGATAGGGCACCCACCCTCCGGGGCAAATGCTCTCAGCGATCCTGTCCAGTGTCTCAGGCAGTGCACCAGTATTCTTCGCTTTAATCTAACAGGCACCAAAGGCACATCACCTGTACCCTGAACTCAAGTCCTTCCCTAACTCCTGTGTTGCTCCGCTGGCGCACTGCTCTTTTGTTGGGGCCACAGATTGTACCAAGTATACCCAGGCACCTCTTGATCAACAAACAGAGGTGCAGACTTGCATTCACTTAGGGACCAGGACTCAGAGGCCTGATGCTGGAGTATCTGAAGCAACCCTTGTTTCAAAGGGGGTCACCTCAAGCAAAAGCCTCCTTGCCGTCCTTGTCGGTCTGTGACTCTCTCAGCTAGGCATCAAAAACTGGATCCACGCAAAGAATTCTCCGTCCTGATTTGTGACCCCGTCTTTCGTCCAAGACAGTAGCAGGGGTACACACTTCACCGTTTTGTTACTGGGCCCAGTGCTTCCGGCCGTCTACCTTCACTGCGGTCCTAGTTGCCAGCAACGCCTGTGCTGGTTCCCTTTACCTCGACTCCAAGCTGGATCGGCGCTAACTCCCCAGGCTGAATCTGATGTCCGGGCCCCTCTGGCAATGGTTGTAGGGCAGCAGATATCTATTGGTGGACAGAACAAAAGATCTTTTAGACAAGGCATACAAATAATCTATCAACAGAGAGGATACTCTATTTCAGAAAACTTCTTTAGTCTTGGGGCGCCCCATACATTAGCAAGGCACCCAAGAACCACTTCATCTATCTGAGAGTAAAACAAAAACAACCTGGACCTATTAGCGAGTATAAAAGGAACTTTTTGGTGAACTGACAAGAGTAAAACGTTACACTATTTGAAGCAGCTAAGGAAGTCTATGTTTATTTACTAAATTCTGAGGGAAAAAGAAAAACAATACGGACATACTCTAAATCCTTACATTTGTGTATTCCTATATTATTCATCTGAAGAACCTCAAGAAAGGGAATTTTCAGAACAAGCATTCTTTTGTGCTTCTTGTCTTAACAAGCTTGTGTTTCATAAGTCATAACCTTTCACTACTTGTACAGGACTGCAGACACTTCTAAAATTATTTTTCTTACGTAAAAACACCTACATTCTACGCTTAGGACCATGCTCTCATGTTATAGGTGCGGCGGGAAAATCTAAAACTGCTAATTTAAGAGGGATCCTTATTACAGAAATAACTATAGCATGAGAATAACATAAACAATAATGGTGTTATCACCTGAGAATTTTAGAACAAAAACTACCCACATATAGTTCCCCTTTAAAGGTCAAATAAGGGAGCATCAATCTAGACTACTCATCCTTTCATAATTTCATCAGACAGGATGGGCAGTAACATGGCATATTTTTTTATTCATTTTATTAATCTTAACAATTTTAAAACAGTATTACTGAATAGCCAATTAAACGTCTCATGGCCGTTCCTAGACAGCTTAGACAGGCTCAAGAGAGAGTGAGAAAAAAGAGAGAGAGAGAGCACATAAATCAAGAAAAATGACAATGTGTTACTTAATTTTGCTTACCCTTAATTTGCCCAGGAGCTAATCTCCCTAATCTCCTCCCCCATTCAACAGTAGGTAACCGAAACAGGTGACCTCCTGTCGACAATATTTACCCCCATTTTTGGCAGCTGGGCACAAAAAAACTTGTAGGAGATAGATAACTAGGAGAAACCACACCAAAGAGGCCATTGGACTGTACCACTTTACTAGAAGACATTAATCCTTAACCAACTACCAATTCCTTTTTAGCTCATTGAGCTGTGTAACATAATAGCACATTAAATGCAAACTTTATTTCATAGCCTTTTGATCTGGCCCTAGCACAACAATTTTGAGTGAAAACCAGTATTTCTGTATGTATGGCAGAGCTATTCTCTGCATATGGCCTACAGACGCTGCTATCCCTTGATAATGTTATTCAATAGGATAAACCCCCCCTGCATATCTCCTACACTTGTATTATTTCACAAGAAAACAGTGATATCCCCATGTGCTTCTAACAGAATATGCAATATTTCCTTTAGCTAATGTTACCTAAAACATTACCTGTAGTGTTTTACCCTACAATGTGAGAATCAGGAAATTTAATTAATACAAAAAAAATCAGTTTATCAAACTACTCTTCAACAGTACAAGCTTTCATAGTGAATGTAGAAATCACATACTGTCACAGTGGCTCCCTGCGTGGACATTTTTACGTTCAGTAGTGTTGGTCAGTTCTAAATACAGAACTTGGCCTCTGACCCTTAAACCTGTTGTCCCCTGTCTGAGAAAGGCTATTCCATGCGGTCTTTCCAATTCAAAGTAACTCTGGAGAAGCACAGCTGAAAAGCAGTCCTATTCCGTGCCTGTGTGCTAATAATTTTAAAGGTAGGATGCACTTTTTGCTGTCTTACTTTTGATTTTATTTCTGTGACATGTGCGTTCTAGCACCTAAAGAACTTGCTCAAAACTTCAGCCTTCTGAATGCCATAGTGCGCCCAGAATTCTTGTGCAAAAAAGTAAAAGATTGCATAAAGGCTTGCAATGTAATTCTCATGTCTGTACAGCTACTCATTGCATAACTTTGTAAGTGCCCTAAGATTCAGTAATATTGTCATTGCTAGAGAAACTAATATTCACCTTTTTAATTTTGATGCACAGTATATTTTAACCATTTAGACATTGAAATCTTGACACACATTTTGCACAAGGTAATTTTCTGTAGTGCTAAATATTATTGAATTTTCACAATAGTGGTATTAGACATTATGAAAATCCTAATAGTGCAAAAACGATTTTAATATAATGACTTTTAACAAAAAAAATTTCATGTAGCAATTTTTTTTGAATAATGATCACTAACCCTTTTGATGTTTCCACATATGAAAAGCAAGACTCATTCCTTTCCTTTTGCCTTTAAATGCATTTATTTATAACACTAAGCACAGAAGCTGTACTGAAACATAAAATAGTTTCTGTCACTTTTTAAAGGGCAGTAATTATTTACCATCAGAACCACAGATGTGCTTATTTAGACAAGCAACAAGAAAAAATGTCCCTACTTTTAATCCTTCCTCTTTTATCCAAAATAATGAAGCTGTATTTCTAACTTTTAAAATCAGTAGTCTTTAACGCACGTGCTTTCATACCATGTTGTACTAATTTAAAACCTAGTTCCCACAGCTTGATCTGTAGCTTGTGGCCGGGCATAGCCATGTGTTGTTTACTCAGCTGTGCTTTACGACCAGCAAGCCTCAACTTCTACGCCTTTTTCAGGAGAAAAACCCTTTGCTGTATTCTAATGTCCTCAAAAAGTTTGACCTCCGTCTGTTCTGACAGACAGCTTCCTTCAGACAGACAGCTTTGAACAGCTGTTTAAAAGCTCTTTTTTCTAGCTCAGGGAATGAGCACAGTGCAGTCTATTTAAAACTCAGGCATTCCAAGCCAGTACAAATCTATCGTCTTGTAATGTGAAAAAGAGGCGCTTTTATTTCAGCAGCAACCAATTACTCGGATGATGTGAATGCCTTTTAATATTAATATCTAAGGATAATGCTGTAACATTTTGTATTGAGTCCTAGTTGTGTAAAGCACACAAATTTGTTTTTTTTTCTTTCTATGAGGCCTATTTTTTTCCTATTGAGTGTGGCAATATTCACACATCTATACTTTGTTACTATTTTACTTTAAATGGTAGCGTGCAGCTGTTTAGCATATATTATATCATTCATTCCTTGAATTTTAAAATGTAATTCTTTCAATGACATTTGCAGAACAGAATGACGACAACAAACCAAATTGAGCTCATTCCAGGCATTTTCAAGAAGGGGGCCACACACTCAGAACACACAACACTGCTTGCTAAGGCAAGCCATTCTCACACAAAAAACTTAGTCACTACTCACTGAACAAGTACTTCACAAGCATCACCACCGGTGTCAGTCCACAAACCACATAGACACTCAAAAAAAACAATTAACCCACAAATCAACACTTAGGACAAAAGCAAGAGACAGCCCACAGACTGTACTCAAACCAAACCATTTGTAAATACCAATTGTAAGTCAAATTTACAAACGAAAGGACTCTCAAAAAAAGGTACAGAGATTACACCAAGACAAATAGACAGCCGAAAGACTGCCATGTTCAAAAAGACAGGCTCGAGCCTCAGACCTTTTCCAAAATACACCAAATTACCAGTTGGGCTGGCAGAACACTCAAAAGCGCTCCATATCACCACTTATGAATTTTACAAAGTGCGCAGATCAGGATCCCTTTTTTTATATATATATTTGTTCCATAGTGTACTATACATTATGGAAGAAATACCATATTTAATGTACATAAACCTATTAGGTATCCTCTCTTAGGGGAGTCAGCTGAGTACTTTGTAAATCCGTATTGGTACCTCCAAGACAGCAACACTTTCTACGAAGTGTGCTAGGAGCAGGCATGCCAAAAATATTATAGTATATATAATATTATAACAAAGTAGTACTTAACGCAAACTGTACCGTTCAAGAATTCCAAAATTAGAGAAAAATCTCCTCATTACCTGCCTTTATTTGCTGCAGCAAACAAACAAACAAACCAAAATCTTGGCCAAGCTATACAAAAGTGTTGCATCGCGACCTTACCAAACAAAAGTCTCCAGCTTCCAAATGCCAAGTTCTGAGTGACCTAACGGTCGTTTTGAAATACTCACACCAAAGAAGATCTCAGTCGGGACCGGCCATCACCTAGAGGGTCAGATAGGGAAAACTGGAGAACACATTGGTCTGCAAAGACAAAGGGTCTCCTCATGCAGGGTACCTTCCTCAGTGAATTCCTGCCTTCCGTCACGACCGCACTCTTGGATGGCTGGGTCTCTGATGAGTCCCACGTTCGGGCGCCAATTTGTGGAATAAAAAGCCTTTTTAGGGGCTCACTGATGCACCTGGTCCTTAAACCAACAAAGAAGAGATTGGCACGGAAGCTGTAATATTAAAGAGAATACATTTATTAACCTCACATGAGGGAGACTGCGTCAATACGGTACCCTCGGGCTACTGTATGAGGCAGTCCATGGAGTACAGAAACCATGGGCTTTTTATGCCCAGTTTATAGCTGAGTAAGCATGAAGACTCAAAAAGAGGCGGTACAAGTATACACATGAATAGCTATTACACATATAAGGACTAACAGAAAATACTTAGTCAACAAAGTAGGAGGAGTAACAGAGTTGCTGACATTAGTTAAAATAGCCTGACAGTTACTCTAAGAGCAGGTGCATTCTAGCAGCTACATGCCTTTCTGAGCATGTGCAGTGCTCTGGTTCAATGCTGAAGGAGTTAACTGTAACTAATGAGTCAAGCAGAATACAAGGGCAGGCAACAGTGAAGAGGGAGAAAGCACATGGCGAGCACATGGCTAACTAAAATGGTTGCCACAAACAAAATGGCTTCAGCCGATGCTAACAGCGATTTCAGCTAGTTTCCACAACTGTTCCATATTAGGGTTGTATCTTTTGAACTGTGGTAACAAAAGGATCTCTGTGATTAAAGCAGTAATCCACTCAGCTATCCACATAAAATACAGATCTGTGATCTGCACAGTACATGTTCTTTGCAGCAGGCATATTAATCCTCTGTTCTACTTTATGGCGAGTCAAAACTGCCCCGAGACAAAACACTGATCTCTCTCTCTAGCAGGAACATTAATCACAAGAGTTATCTTGACATTTTTAATGCTGCCTGAAAATTGGATGGACAAGGAACTCTGCTGAAAGTGTTTTTAAATCGTATGTTATTGCTAAACACATTGCCCCCGCGATCAGTGCCCAAGTGCACCAGTCGCCCTGCCCTAAAGCCGGCCCTGCCCAGGACCTTCACCAACTGCTATTTCTAAGCACTACACTAATTTAGTTTAACTAAAACTTTAAACAGCATCCCTGCCTGTTGAGTTTCTAAGATGGATTGCACAGCATACATTTCAAACAGAAAGCCTGGCTATTTGTTATCAGAGTTCTGCCAAGGTAAAAAATTCTTAGGTTTCGGTGAAGGATAAGAGTCCCAGCACGGCTCTCAGTTTCTAAAGTTATCTCTCAAGCACAAACCTCTCCTAAACAATAGGCAAATACAAGGGTTTTAATAGGGTTTTGACTGATGATTCGAGCAAGCATTTTCAAAATAAAACAGGTTTTGAGACACTGTTATCTCATTACACTAAACTGACATGGCCTAACACACGTAAGCTGTCTTCACATATTAAATTATGGAAGATGCCATTTTATAATGATGGCAAACACAGAAGGAAACCATGATGACATGAGTAAAATTTAAGCAAGATGTCAACCTACACTGAAAAGTTATATTATGCAGAGAATAAAAATAATAAAAATATCTGCATACACTGGAGGGGATCATGAATATCAACATTTTGTGTGGGATGAAGAATTTCACACTTTTTATCAATGATATGAGAGGGCTGAAAGCAGACCGGACATGAAAAAACAAACTATCCCACATGGGACTAACCCAGTACCAAAGGTCTTCTAGAGTTGAAGATATTCTCTGTGCTTGACAGAATTCTTCCCTGTTGTGTTCCCCTGCCCCATGCAACTCAGAGAGTTCTGGCAGGCCTCTCAGGGTAGATTCTTCTACCCCTTTAGGCTCCAGATCCTCCCAAGGGGGCTCAAATTCCTTTTGATCCATGGGAAGTTGTGAGGCTGGTTTTCCATGCCTCTTGGCATTCCTCTTGGTTGTGGGAACCTAGGCCATTGTTCCAGGCTCGAGGATCCCTTAACTTCCCTGATGGGCTGGCTGGGCCCTTGAGGCCACACATATCCAGTCAAGCAGATGCAATGTTTCGGCATAAGTCTTCCTTTTCACCTCAGCCCCAAGCAGGGGTTTCTAGGTTATTTCCCAACAGGCACTTAACTAGAATAGTAGGGCTCACAGCTACCTTCAGTAATCCCCACCACTCAAAGATAACGATTGGCATGAGCTAAAACTTTACCTCATTGTCAGTGCTGACTGCTCTATGGAGAGTATCTGGGATTACCTACTCTGGGGAAACCAGCCAGTTCACCACTGTGGTCAAGCTTGTTTCTGTATCCATTAGAGCCTCTTGCTTTGTCCTGTTAATGATTGACCATTGTCTGCAATTCATCATGCTGGGAGGTAAGGCAGCCAGGACTGCGACATCCACCCCATCACAGCTAATAATGTGGATTCAGTCAAACCCCTGGGAAAATGTCACCACAAACCTGTGCAAGGAATTGTTACTGAGGGTTTTTGTAGTGCCTGTAATGATTTTGTGTGCAGGAAACCCATGCCACAAGACTACAGGTTGTTGTTCTACAAAAGGGTACTTCTTTAAATTGGGTTACCACAGCCCCCATGACAAAGATATGAGTATGTAAGTGTTGGCGTAACTCACGTTATCCAGTGTAGCGTAATCACACAGAATTATCTAAAAATTCGCTGAGATTTAGCGGAATTATGCCGGAAGAATAATTCTGCATTTGGCTCTGTTTTCTTGGAGCAAAAATGTCCCCTCATGTCCAAAATGGCAACAAGGATCCATTTTGTGTTAAAGAATGGTTTTAAATTCAACAGAACGTGTATAGAGAGTGTGAGCAGCCACTGCACTCATTAATTGTGTACTTGGGGTAACATTTTCCACCAATTTACCTCCAGTGCTTAGCACTAGTTTCTTAGCACAAAATGCACCCTCACATTCAAAATGGACATGAGGATGCATTTTGCATTGAGAAAAGAGAACTAAATGCAACAGTACATAAAGAGCAGCTGCTCACACTCACAAAATGTGTTCTTGCAGCAGGTTTGTTTTCAGCCAAATTACTCTTAATTACATGAGCGGGTATAATCTTGTTATTATCTGATATTCTGCATCAAAGAGTAACAAATTATTACTAAAATTGCTCTGATTATCCACCGTAATTGAAATTCTGCCCAGACCTAGATCACTACTAATGGTTGGTGGCATCTGATGACAGATGGTGGTGTACTGGCCTTTATACGCGAATACTTGAATCATAGTGGGTAGAATATCCACAGTCTCTAATTTACCCCTCATGAACCCTCATTTTATGTATCGGATGTGAGAGTGTTAGATAAACATGAGGTGGTACTTGGGTTCTGCGCTCCCACTGTTTATATGGAACTCTCATTTTTGTAGGAAGCTCAATAGGGTAGTGGAAGATACTCATGGTTTATCCCCTTTCCCAGGCTGTCTACCTGCGCTCTCAGAGGTCCCTTCCTGTTGGGTCGGTTTGAAAAGCCAAGTACAACTGTTTCGCCTCCAGTGTCCATACTGAAGGAAGGAGGGGAAATGAGTGTGCATTGTTCACTGCACTATCCTAAACTGGTTCCAGCAGCCAGCCATTGACCTGTCATGAGCAATTTGAGATGAAGAATTAATCAGAAGTGACTGCTATAACTGTTACCTTTCTCTTTTTTTCCAGGCTTCTTTCTTTTCTCCCTTGCCCCTCATGTACTTTAGAAAGTTATTGTGGTCCTCTCAGCAATATTCCATTGGGCAGGTGGTGCCAGCTCTCTGTGATGTCATAAGTCCATTTTTGATATGCTGTGTATTTTTCTACAATATATTACCCCCCCCCCCCACACCCATTTACTTTGTTTTAAAAGGCAAGGGCTATCAGAGATCATTGCACACATTAGGACATTGGGTTATTAGTTGTGCAAGATGTGAGTCTTGTGCAGTAATAGGTTAACAATTTGCAGCACTTGACTCTCTCAGGGTAGTGAAGCAGAGTAGTTCAAGGCCTAGTCAGGGAAGGTGGTGTAGGCTAGTGATCTCCATCCATCGCCATTCACAAAATCATTGTACAGTGAGTGCTTTTAATTTGAAAAAGGAAAAGTACATTTACTAAACACACATTATAAAATACTATGCAATAAATTACAGGCAGCAGGTAGAGGAAAATATTTTTGGTGACATTCTTGAATTACATTTGAACCCTAGTGCATCAGGACCCCATAATCACAACTCTCCCCCCCCCACCTATACAGGATGGAACATCACAATATAAGGGTGGGTGTCATATTAAATAAAGGAGGCCTATTGGGTTTGTCAAGGAGTCGCCACCTCAATATATAAGGCACTTATATTGGTTTGGTCAGGGGCTCATCATATTACAGTAAGCACATATGTATACCACTAATGGAAACATAAATACATTCAATACTAAATAAAATTGCCATTATGTAATTCAGTAATCATGATCAGCAATATATTTGAAATAAAGCATTGACAAATAAAATAGCATGTGTTGAAATCTTTCTTTCACACCTTCATGCAGCATTAAATGCAGCCATAGGACTAACCAGAGAGTCTCTGCACTCCCTACCCTGTTTCCAATAGATCCAGCTCTGGGAATGCTTTTGAAATCAATGTGGCCTTACCTGGGAGGGTCCTAATTTCTCCATCCTCAGAAACCTAGGGCTATTCTGTAAAAACCTCACTGGGGACTTCTGCGACTCCTGAAGCCCCTCCACAGCACTTTGGTAGGTCATTGGTGGGGTCTCTGCCCCTCCTTAGAGCACCACAAGTAGTAGGGATATGCAAATAGGCCCCCTGCCAGGGCTTTAGGGGGCATTCCAGCAGTGGAGTCATGAATATACTGGCCCACCCCTGATGTACTTATTGAAATTGCCACAAAATGCCACGTGCTTTGTTCTCTGGCCAGTAACCTTCCCCACCTCTCACGAGCACAGGGCTTTATAGAGATATGTCTCTGGCCTTGTTGGGCTGATTTACTTGATTTTGGGTTCTCTTTGCTCCTGGTAGTGAGCTCTGCCCTCCAGTAACATCTGCAACATGCCTCATGGCCTCCAAAGTGCACGATTTGGGGGGAGGTGGTTTTACTGGCTACCTCAGCCTGTTTTTCCTGCTCCTGGTGCTCTTCCCTAAACTGGTTGGAGCATCTTGCACAGCCCCTCCCACTTCCAACCAGCTGCACCCCCTCCTGACGCCACTCCAAAGCCTCAGAGCCTGCTGGCTTTCTGGCAGAGCACCTAGGGTGGCAGTGGGGGTCCAGATCTTCCCCCAGTTGATCCACAGTGTCACTGGCCCTGGAGGGACTAAGCTAGTACTGGGATTCAGTTGCAGGCAAACTCCTTAGTTCATTAGGGTCCTCAGATGGCTTCTCCTCCCAGCTGTCCATGATTTTGATGTTATTACTGTCTAGGTCTGGCGTATTACTCTCTGTCTCTCCTTTGTTCAGGGGTTTGCAAGTGTGGATGGAAAGTTTTAGATGACAGACATATGGCACACAGGAATGGGGATCAAAGCATTAACACCTGCACCAGTCCTAACGTCCCTGATAATTATATCGAGCAAGATAAGGTGCAATGGGCTTGGGACACAATCCCCTAGGTCCCAAGTAGAGAAACAAGAAAAAACGTTCTAGTCACTCTAATACAATATAGGCAAAACAGCCCTGCACACTTCCATGTGTTGAATACATATACATGTCATAGGCAGACCATGTTCATAATAACATAGATTTACAATAAACAGTTGTTTTCCCAGAAGAAAAAATGCCAGTAAGATCTTGCGTTGTAAAAAGTCACTCTTTATTCGTATTCTTTAAAATTCTAAACCGCCAACGCGTTTCGTCCTCAAGCGGACTTCTTCAGGGCTTAAAATGTGAAAGGTTCTCATTCATATGATTGTTGCTAGTATATGAAGCCCAATAAATTTGAATACTATGTAAGTTCAAGTATATAGGTTATGTCCGTTCTCAGAAGGTCATGATTTGATAAAGTAATCCGGCGAATGTAACGCCCGTCTCCATGCGGTCATCTGGTTCAACAAGGATCTAGATCAACAAAGGCCTGTTCTTTATCTGTCTCTCTCGTTACCCTTGCACCAGCTCAGTGTGTGGCTCACTTCAACATTCTTTGTGGTGGTAGTCGCAAGGGAGTGTTACATTCATTTCACTCCTCCTGGACCAATGACAGCACCATATAGGTCAGTGAATTTTGTCCCGGACATTGTTGCCCCCTTTTGTGTGTGGTTTCCCCTAATTTTTTGCCCTCAGACCTCCTGTTTTTGCTTACTTCGTTTTTTGCTGGCCTGGGGATTCTGCACACTTTACCACTGCTAACCAGTGCTAAAGTGCTTGTGCTCTTTCCCTAAAACCTGGTAATGTTGGCTTATCCACAGTTAGCATATTAGTTCACTTATAAGACCCTAGTAAAGTGTGATACATGTGCCCAGGGCCTGAAAATTGAATGCTACTAGTGAGTATGCAGCTCTGTCATCCATGAGTCTACCCTGCCAAATGGTGCCACCCCAGTCCTGGACCCTTGGAAGTGGGCCTAAGGTGCTTACCAGCAGAACCGATGCATCTTCACTGGTGAGCGGTGCATCCTCAAGCCAAACCGAAGCGTCTCCTCGGCTGAGCGATGCATCCATGAGCAGAATTGGTGCATAGCCACTGCTGCATGGATTGGGCCAAGCACAGAAGGTCTGCATTGCTCTTGCAGTCCTCAGAACCAAAGCATCAGTGAAAGCCCAGTGCATTTCCGACCAAGGTCCTCGTCCATGGCAGCTCAATGACGATAATGGCCTCCGCATTGCAGTCCCGCAGCTCTTCGGAACAATGCATCACCAGCTGCATGCTATATTCTCGATGACGTGATCCTCAATTATGCCGCAACAGGACTTCGCACAGCAGCATCGCCGCATCGGGGAACAGGTGCATCGCTTCAACTGCATGATGCTATTTTGCCTCGGATTGCGCAAAGCTCCACAACCATGATTTAAGGTACTTTATTCTGTGGGCAGAACCTGTTCCCTGTAGCCGGCTCATGCTCCATTGCAGTCAGCCTGAACTTGTGACTTTGTCCCGGTCCGGCCTGACCAGATATCTGTTGTTGGTGCTTTGTTCTTTTTGGAGCTATTTTATCTTAAAACTTTGAAATTTAATATCTCTGGTTTCCCTGATTGTTTTTTTTGTCGTTTTGGTCTTGTTTCATTTATTAAAATCTTGTCTATCTTTCTGAACCTGGTGTGGGATCTTATTGTGAAGTGCTTTAACTATTGCTGTTTGAAGTGTTGCACAAATACTTTACGCATTGCCTTCAAGTTAAGCCTGACTGCTCTGTGCCAAGCTACCAAAGGGGGAGCACAGGTTAATTTGGGATTTGCTTGTGCCTTACCCTAATATGGATTGTGGTTACTGTTGACCAAGGCTCACACCCCAGTCAACCAGGAACCTGATATCTAACACCCCCCAAGTATCTCACAACTGCAGACTGGGCATTCTCTTCTGATAAGAACAGTCATGAGAAGTGGTCACCATTCCTTGCTATTGAGTTGCCATTAAGCGGCCGATTACAAGTCTGGCAGTTCACAGACTGCCAGACTTGTGGGGGCGCTTCGGAGGCGGTCTCCCCACTGCCCTATTAAGATTAGGGCAGTCAGACCACCATTACCCCGCCTCCGCCAACAGGGAACCGCCATTCCCTGGTGGTGTCCGGAGGCATCAATATGTTTGGCAGGACCGCTGCAGTCCCACCATGCATATTAGGAGTTTCCTCTCCGCCATGGTTTTCATGGCAGTTCCTTCTCCATGGAAACCCTGAAAGAGAGGAAACAAAGGGGGCCCTACATGCCTCTGCACCCTAGGTTACATGCAGAGGGGCACAACAAGCACGGCATGGACTTCTCGGTCCATGCCATGGAGGAACTGTTTCATGGCGTTCCCATAGCAGTGCTCATTTTTAGAGGCACAGCCATGGGAACGCCCAAACAAATTCCACCAGACAGGAGGAAACTCCTAATCTGGCGGGCAGCCCAACCACGGCTTTGGTGGTGCAGTGGCGGGGCAGGCCCGGCGCCGCACCGCCAAAGTCGTAATCAGACCCTAAGTGATGATCAATAGACACTGAAGCCAAGTATCAAACTGTGCCTTATGATCACTTCTGAAGCAGTCTCTTGTTTTTGTCTGTTAAATGGGACTAGACACTGCCAAATGCATGTCCTTGATGATTGCACATAAAATATAGGCACATCGAAGGCACAGAGTAATTGGGATTCTGTTTCAGACGATTGAAAAATATAATAAATAACTTTATTAAACTACTGAGCATATTTCTTTTATGGCAGCATACATTTTAGTTCCTTTACATAAAGGATTACACAACATAGACATTCTAATAATGTGAGTGAATAATATGCTGACTTTATTGAATCGTCTTACCCTACATCACACTCCATGAGTAAGCTTAACATGTTCAACTTTGCTACCCTCTGAAAGTCAACATCTAAAAAGAACAGACTTCACATTCACTAAGCTCAAATCAGTCAGCTTGTAGTAGTATCTGGCGCTTGTGTTTCCAGAGGCAGAGGAAACACTTGTCACAAGGATGTCATAAATGTAATTGAGTCTCACATTATGCAGAGCAATGACCTGACTCTAAGTATGAAAGCTTGAGAGTCTACTATGAGAAATGAAGTCCCCCTAACTGTGCATGAAAAGAATGTTTCTCTTCGAAATTGATCACTCTTAAGAATGTTATATAAAAATATAGGGGATCATGGTCATGGTCATGGTGGACAACATGGCGGACACAATTTGACAGTGCTCTCAGGCCTCCCCTGCCATTCATCTTCATCCTGCCCACTCTGCCCTGGAGAAGTCTCCTCTCAGGCTCCAAGCAACTTCCTTGGGGGTCTCCCCTCTACATCTGGAGGATGGCATACCCCCAGGGGGTGCCTGGCTACTGGACACGTCCCTGGTGATTTGGGCTATGCTGGCCTCAAAAGAATGGCTCCCTCCGGTACAGTTGTGTGTCTGCACTGCTCCAGAGATGCAGGGAGGAAAAGACGAGACCTGAGGCACATACGGACACATAGAAGGTAAGCAGGGCTGCAGGCTGTGAGAGGTGTCCTTAACTGCTGAAGACAGGACAGATGCACTGCCTAACTCCTGTGGTAGCCGGCTGAGAAATTTTCACAGACTAGATGGCACCTGCCACCATGGGACTCACCTGAGGGCATTCTGTGATTGCTGCCCCTCCAGGGCCTGAAGGGGTGGTGGCGGGTGCCAATCGGGATGGTATCCACTTGCGTCCTGGGAGGGCAAAACTATGCTGCCTGTAGTGGATTCTTTCTTTCCACCCTGCCTCCTCCACTTCATGTGGCCCACGCTGCTCCAGATTGCTTGTGCTGCCCATCCATATCTAGGGGGGAAGCAGGTTGGCAACCAGGGATGTGCTGCAGAGAGGGAGGCTTCTTTGGTTCATGCTACACAGCTTATCCCTTTTCAAAACTTTGGTCCCACCATCTGACCACTGGCCTGACTGCTCCGTGGGGAGCCACTGACGAGGTTACTTCAGGAGTCTCCTGCCCTGTTTGCCCCTGGGCTTGACACCCCCGAGACACCATATGAAAAGACAAGGATCTCCCTGCACACAACCATGTGAAAACTGACACTTTTTTAAAACTCATTTTTATTGACTTTTTCAAATAATAACACAAACATTTCCATTACACACCAATTGACACAATGAATGTCCTGACATAAGTGTATTTAGACATCCCCCACATCTAGTCCACAGTAGGCCCACCATTTTTGCCAAATCTTCTCATGGCACCCTCTAGCCTCATATACGGGGTGTTCCTGATGAGCACACCAGTCCACCCCCTTCCTCCTCCACTCCACCAACGAGAGGGGGAATGGGGATTTCTAGTGGCAGGTGATGTCCCGTTTTGCCACGAGTGTCGCCACCTCAATAAAAGCACTTTCCATCCTCTGCCCATCCACATCCTCCAGCAGAGGGAGCTTTCGGCCCAAAATTTCAGAGAGTTCTCTCTCGAGCCTCACCCAGAAAGGACTCACCCCCGGGCACTCTCACACCACGTGGAAGAATCTTCCTCAGGCAGGAGACATCTAGCACAGTGAACCTGGGAAAGCCTACCCATCTGCTGGAGTCACTGAGGAGTGAAGTATGCTACATGGAGATAGTTAAACTGAACCAAGCGAAGATGTGCTGGGATGGACAACTCCATGGGGGTCATTCTGGCCTCACGCCATTTGTCATCCTCAAGTACACCCCCCCAAGCCTCCCATTTCCTGCACAACCTAAGAAAGTGGCACAGAGCATTAATAACCAGTGAGCAGTAAATCCAGGAGAGAACTCCCTTTCCCAGTCTTCCCATCAGCACTTTAGCCTCTAGGGGGCTAAAGTCGGGGACCTACACGTCTCAGGGGTTACTAGCCATTAGGGCGTGTTGCAGCTGCAAATATTTTTGGAACTGGGAGTGAGAGAGTTGGTAATGGTCCAACAGTGCCTGGAATGTGTGTAAACTGCTGCCTGACCAGAAGTCCCCCAAATGAGGGATGCCTATTCTGTTCCAAGGGGTTAAGCCTTCAAGCCCAGCAGTGTGGTACAACCACGATCCCTTCCACAGCGGGGTCAACATAGTAAGTTTGTGTCCCATTTTATGAAGCGGAGCGCCACTCGCCAGCCCATGAGCGTCACTCGAGTACAATCAGGGAGGGACTGGGGAACTGGGTTCTCATATAACAGGCTCAGCAGGCCATCCAGTCCCAGTATAGCGAATTCCTTCTGGTAGGCTTGGTCATCCCAACCTCCAGTGAGCCAGTCATTTAAAGCGACCAACTGCAATGCCAAATAATAAAAGTAAAGGTCTGGCAGGCCCATCACTCCGTCATAAGGGGACTGATGGCTGTTAGCAAAGGCCACTTGGGGCCGTCCTCTGGCCCAAAGGAACATAGTGACCTTGGAGGTGAGGACCTGAAACCACCTTCGGGGCATGGGGTAAGCTAAATTTGAAAATATAAAAAAAAAACTGGGGCAAGGCAATTATTTTAAAGAGGGTCACTCGCCTAAGGGCATTCAGTGGCAAGCAGCTCCATTTGTGCAAGTCCTCTGTTGCTCAACTTGATAGGGGGTTCAAGTTAAGACTCCAGGCCAAATCGGGGAGACAAGATACAATAGCTCCCAGATATTGAAATGACAGGCGACGTACCAGAATCTGGGGCTGCCAGGACCAACAGTCCGAGTGCCCAGCAATAGGCACTAACAGGGTCTTGGACACGTTCATTTGGAAACCCGAAGCATTGCCAAAAAACTACAGGATCTCTAGACAGTGGGGCCCAAGACCTGCAGGTCAGTCAGAAACATCAGCATATCATCAGCATAGCTTAATCTCAAGGGCTAATAAAAGAGGGGAATGAGACAACCCTGGTGGGTACAGCAGCTGACTGGGGAGGGAGGGGACAGTGCACCATTCACCCAGACCTGAGCAGTGAGATTGGCATAAAGGAGCCCAACAAGGGCACAAAAGCAGGGGCCAAGCCCTGCTCTTTACAACACCACATCCAGGTAGGTCCAGTCAATGGTGTCAAATGTCTTCTCAAACACCATGAGGAGTAAGGCGACAGGGAACTGGAGGAGATGGAGGAGATGGGCTTAGGAGAGTGCAACCTGGACTTGCCAGATACAGTGTAGAGTTCTCTGTTTGGGCATAAAGCTGCATCGGTTGGGATGAATCAAATAGGACATGGTGTGAGAAAGGCGATTGGCCAACACCTTGGCAAACACTTTGATATCAACACTGATAAGGAATATACAATGATACGAAGGGCAACCATCTGGAAAGCCACCTGGACCAGGTGTTTTCCCAGAATCATAGCCAAAAGCATCTCTCTGATCTCCTCCAGCGTGATCGGCTGCTCCAAGTCCCTCGCAAAGGATGGGGGAATCAAAGGCAATAGAATATCTAGCAGAATAGGTTGGGCCACCTCCTGGTGGGTGAGAGGGACCGCTTCATACAAAGTGTGGCAATAGTCTGCAAAGACCTAGGTCACCATATCGACCAACACATGGATGTGACCCCCGGCATTGCATATTGAGGGAACCACCCTAGACGTGCCATTCCTAATGGCTAGCCAATAAAGAAGCTACCTTGACTTGTCCCTGTGTTCGTAAACCCACTGCTTCGAAACTCTCCAGAACTGCCTGCCCCCTCCAGCGAGATCTCACAGAGACGGGACCTAGCACAGACTAAATGCTGGCCTATGTTAGATGAGGGCTGCCACAACGCCCTTCTTTCGAGGGTGAGAATTTGGGTCTCGAGAGCCACTATGTGAGAGGGGCTTTTACCTTTTTTTGCCTTTAACATAGCTCTTAATCCCCCCTCTAAGAGTGGGTTTGCTAGCCGCCCACATGGGTTGCAGCACCGCCTAGGGATGGCCGAGCCAGAGAAAAACAGGGGATTGATCCGAGATGCCCCAGGCCAAGGTCTCACTCTCGACCTCTGAAATCTGAAGGACATCGGACACTGGGAGCCACACGAGGTCAATGTGAGACAGAGTTTTATGAGCCGCTGATGTGTGTGTGCAGGTGCAGTTCCAGAGATGCCACGTATCGCAAGGCCCTAAGAAGTCAGCCCAGCAATTGGCTAGCATGCAGCTGATGCCCTGGCCAAATTAGGCCAGATGCATCCATTACGGGTTACGGGACAGCATAGAAGTCAAACCCCACCAGTGTGAACTCCTGAGGAAGAGTGGCAAGCAGGGCCCTAAGCGTTTGAAGTGTGGGGTGGACTTGAGGCTGTGGAACATAAACAGGGAGGAAGTTATAGTGTCTACCTTCTACCATAACATCCATGCCCACATTGCGACATTGGGGGTCAACATGGGATGGAGAGACCACAAGCGGAAAGCCCTTGTGTAACAGGATGGCCACTCCTCGAGGGACCCAGGAAAATCCTGCATGGTAGTGTCCCATAAGAGGGCATTGTGCACCCATCAAATGAGTCTCTTGGAGGAGAACCACTACCGGCTGGAAGTGTTTTACGTACTGAAAGACTGTCAACCTCTTGATACAGTTGAATAGGCCGTTCATGTTCCAAGAAAATACCTTAATGTTCATCAATGAAGATAAAGCTCATGCACAAGCTTGAGGCCCCTGTACCAGGACTCCATGGAGGTGGGAGTGGTGGCGCCCCGAAAGGGGAAATACCAAAGCACTGCCCGCACTATGGATGAGTGGTGTGGGAGAAAACAATATTTGTGTGATGTGCAAATGGACAAAAAATATTACAAAACAAAAAGTCTCAGCAATGACGCTCAACATCCTGTGATTCTGGGCAAATCACTTAATTTCCCCATGCCTGACCAAAAAAAAAAAGAATGCGTCCTAGTATCAGCAACTAGTGCTCCTGTAAAGCGCTCTGATACCCGATACCTTTGGGTCAAGTTTGAGCTATATAAAACTCCGGGAAAAAAAAGGAAGAAAAAAACAACAATAAGCCAACCCAACGCCCCCAGCCCATACTTCTACCCCAGAAGCATCTGTCACCCTAACTCTGAACATGTTATATAATAACAAGTGTTGAGTCCTGTAGCCCCAAGGGGAGGCCCCCCCTTTACTGTAGGATACCAATGCCTGATAGCTTTCATAGTCATTAATGTACTTTAAAGTTCAACAGGTCAACCCCAGATGGGTCACATCCAGATATGGAAGAAAAGAAGAACCAAACACAGTACCTGAATCCCAACAATACCAAGGACTATCCTTGTGTGAGTATGGAGACCCATGGAATACTCACGGCAGGGTACCGGAGTCGCCATTCTATGATCAGAAGTGGTTGGGTATCCACAAGATTGCCACCTTGTGCACCCTCCTCCACATGCGCCTCCTCTCGGTCTTAGTCTGTGTACCCACGTTGGCCAAAGGGCACAAGCAGGCCCAACATAACAGAGCCTGTTTCCTTCTGGGTGGTTTCAGAGGGAGACTCTGGGCAGTGTCCGCTGGCAGTGGACAGTCCCATCAGCACCCTCTGCACATCGCAACACTCTCTGTTCTGTCGTCCACTCCCATTGATCACAAGTATCAAAGAAATAAGTATTGGACTGAAAGATGACCTTCAACTTCACCAGAAACATAAGCATATACTGCAGGCCGAGGGCATGGAGCTTTTGTTTTACCTCCTCAAAGGAGTGCTGATGTATTGTACCGGCCGGGTATAGTAATGAAAAATCATAAACTTTGAGTTTTGGAAGCATAGCTCTGGGTGTCCCCTGGCCTCCTGGAGAATTGCATCATATTCACGATGGTTGAGGATGCAAGCAATCAGTGGGTGGGGATGCTCCCCCTCGGGGAGGGCTGCAAGCCAAGGATGCATGGGCCCGCTCCAGCGGAATCCAGGGTTAGAGCTTGTATGCTAGGACCCAGGACCTCAGCCATGTCTCTAGAAAGCATTCTAGGTGCTTTAACTTCTTCAGGAAATACACCTAAGTGCTGTCATGGACAGAAATTTGGTAACTTGTAGTTTGAGCATTGCTGGGTCGTCCTCCACCAAGGAGACTCGGTTGGGGCCTCAGTCACCTGTGCGGACACATTGCAGAGATCCTGGTGCAGCAAGTAAATGTTTATTTGTACCTCACCCGCCTTGGCTTCCACTGCGTCACAGGAGTCATGGATCACCTGCAATATGGCGGAAAGGTCGGGCTGTGTGGGAGGTTTATGTGCCCCAGAAGAGCCCCAAGGGGACCCATGACTGTCAAGGGCATTGCGGGTGCCAATGTGCTTCCGGATGGTCTAGGCAATGATAGGAAAAAAGAGGAGGTTGAAGGAGGGTCCCTGTCCCCTCAAAGCTTGTGGCCCGCTTACCCGAAGGTAGCACGATCAGCCAGAGCAGCAACGTCTTCCAAGGTGTAGTGAAGGAGAAGGAAAGATTGCAAGAGGTCTCAGCAGGGTATCAGGCAATGATCCAGAGTACCCAAGACAGTGACCCAGTGAACGTCTATGCCACTCAGGGCCAGATGGGAGAGAGAGAACCCAATGCGAACACGCAGCCTCAAAACCGCAGCCCCAAAACCTTACCTCTGGGGAGGCAACCCACATCAGCTGTCCACTTCAGCCGGCCAGCGCCAATCGGGGCCAGTCTTCGGTTCACTCCACCTGCCCAGAAAACTGCAAAGCAGTCAATTGTCTACCCTGTATTAGGCAGCTATGAACAGGCAGCAATCTCCAGCAGCCATACTGAGGTCCATCACAGCATTCTGGGAATTCTCTGTAGAAGGTAAGCAACAAGTCACTCTTTTCTAGTCCACCAGTGGCAAGGTACCTATCAACAACGGTTGCAGAGTGTTGTACCAGGTGGTTAAAAGGAAACATCAGCAGCAACAGAGGGTGTAAGAGAGACTATAGTCCATTAGGTGCGTATGATCAGTAGTGGTGGGGGAATTCTGCTCACCGGGGAGTGCCCCTCGATCTGCGAAGAATGTAGTCCTGAGGGCATCTCTCGCCCCCACGTCAGACAGACACAAAAGATATCAGAGCAGAGGGGAGAGGGCCCTTGAGACTGGCTCAGAAGATGTTGAAAACAGATCCAGGAGCAACAACCTATGGTTTATGGGATTCCTGGAAGACACCGTGGGGCAGATTTACTAGATTCTCATGGAGCACCGTGCAGCAGCTGCAAATGCTGTGCTGCACTGAGTGAGAAGGCGAGAGCGGGAGAGGGGCATATTTACAGAAATATGGTGCTCTCCTCCCCTTTCAATAGCGCTGGAGCCGAAGTATGCTGCCATGCACTATAGACACATCTTTGTCTCTGTGAATCTAGCATAGGTCTTGTATGCTTGGAATAACTTTAAACCTTTTTCCACTTTGTATGTGTGCTGTACAGTGCAGCACACATACAAAGTTGGAAAAGAAAGGAGAAATTAAAGCATTTTTCCTTCATAGCTCCTTTTTGAAATGTGCACAATTTTCTCAAGCTAAATCTTGTCTACTTTTTTAAGTAAATATGGCTTGGCGTCAGAATCCTTGGGTGGTTGCATTGGAATGCCCATGCACCACCCATGGTACGCCCTCTTGGTGCTAAGTAATGCAAAGCAGAGCTAAGTGCTGCTTTGTGCTACTTTTGAGTGATTTTCCAGTGCTAAACAACTTTAGCGCTGGAAAGTAAATTAGTAAAAAAAGATTTGATGTCGATTTGCTTCACTTTTGTGATGCAAAGACTGCACTAAAACTTAGTAAATGTACCCCTGAGTCTACTAATCTGGAATCTTTTCTGGAATCTTAGGACCGCCTATTTATCAGCATGAAAAACAAATCTTAAAATAGGCATCCAGTCTGTGATAAACCAGGTCTATTAGGAGTTCCTTGTGCAAGTTTGAGTTGCGTCCAAGCACCCAGGGGCAGTTTTACAAGCCCCTTGCGCCACTTTTGCGTCATTTTTAACATGGGAAAAGTGACGCAAAAGTGGCGCAAGGGACTTGTAAATAAGCCCCCCACTGTTTAAGATTTGTTTTTCACAGGATCCAACCTGATCTGCCTCTCCTTGCCTCTTTCCTCCCACCTCCTGGATCCCTGAGGGGTAGCTTTCCCCCCCGGTTTGTCATTGAGTGGGAGCATCAATATCTGGCCCGCAGCCCTCCACCAGGTACTTCTTTACATCCGCTGATTACTTGTTTGCTTAAATACCACAACAGAGACACGATTTTCTGGAAGGCACGCAAGGCCAGTGATCTGCAATTAAAATCCTCCTGCATTATATTCTTTCCAGACTACACTGGTGCTGTTCAGCACCAACGGAGATCATTCTATGAGGTCAAACAAAACCTCTGCACCATTAGTCTTCGATATATGCTTATTTTGCCTTCCAGGCTTACGGTACTTTTCAATGAGTGCTTCTATTTTTTCATCGCTCTGGAGACAGCCTGGGAATGGGCTGCCAAAAGGAGAGACCTACAAGGCTCGGTAGCGATGTCATTTAGGTCAAGCTCTGTGCATAACTCCCACAACTACCAAAGACCTAACATGGCGCTGAGCGAGGTCCCGGAGGAGACAAAATACGCGACAGACCTACCTGGACTCCTCTTATTCAGACACTGCCCAGACGGGCAAAGGACGGTCCCGACCATTCAGCAGAATCGGGAAACATCCTTAACCACGAAGGCTTTACTACGCGTTACGTTTACAACGGTACACTTACCACGTAAACGTCTTTACCACGCGTATGCCTTCCACGACCGTCTTTACCACGCAAGCTGCACTGGAACGTCTTCGTCGGGTCTCATGATGTATTCTACGTACCTACGTTCAGAGCGTACGTCATTTAACAAGTCCTTTTTTAGTTTTTACTGTCGGCGTAGACGTGTTTTCACGTGTTTTTTTAGGTTGGTGGAAGTAAAGGGTGCTGGTGAAAGGCGTGCGGGTGACAGGTAAGAAAAGTTATCTTTATTCATTTAAAAGTAAAACACACTTTAAATGAAATGCATTTTTTGAAGAGAAGTAATTTGTTTAAAATGAATGTTACATACATCGATGTTTTGCTTTGTTAAGCACATTTAACTAATTATGCAGGGTTTTTATATGCAAGAGATGTATAAATATATTTATTTGATGCTGAAAATGAGTTCCAGACACAGTTATATATTATAAATAAAAGTTTCGGGATCTATTTTAAAAAATAAGAGAAAACGTGACTAAAAGTATATTTTAAAATGCAGTTTGAAAATGGCAAGTGACCTTCTTTGAAAGGTATTTCTGCCATCTTGCTTGCGGGAACGTTTGTAAAGGTCACAGAAAGTGACGAGAGACAAGCGTACACGTTACTTACCTGGCATTGGTCAGTTAAAGAAAAGGAATATGTTAATCACAATGGAATGTCAGGAATGGGCCGTTTTATGTGTTCCGATTCATTTCAGCAGTAATAAGAAGCGTGGTAAAAAGCAGCGTGATAAATAGCTGCGTGGTAAATGTCACCGTGGTAGTGGCTCATGCGTAGTAAAGTATGCGTGGTATTGCCATGCGTGGTAGTTGTTTGCGAAGTAAAATCATACAACCAGCAGAATCATCTTTGTCCTGACCCGTAGCCTTCACATGCACATGACCTTTCAGGCACAGACCCTCCTGAATGAACGCATATGGGATGGTCATTCATTGTGTTAAGACTGACTATCACATGCTCTACAATACCAGTCTGTCCTTCATCTGCATGCAGACCTGGTGACTATTCCTATTGCAGGAGGAGGCTCACCTCTAGCACCTTATGTATACCAATGTTAAGACATTTTTGAAAGAGAGTTTTGGGGTGACAGATGCTTCAGTGTTAGATGTATGGGGTGGGGAATTATTGGGGAGTGGGAATATTTTTGTTGCTTATATTGTTTACTTTTTAACTCTGCACACAGTAGCTTAGATATTCGTAGTTCATCAATGGCACATTCAGTAAGGCCACATCAATCCACACTCACTATATCCTCTTCCAATACCCATAATAACAACCTTTACAGTAGGGGTGGGTGGAATTTTTAATTCTGCCTGTGGAACTGGAGGAATTTTGTAATTCTGCGTTACTCTTGTAACTCGGAATTATAAATTAATTCTGCCACTCCGCCAGCAAAATGAACCAGCAATACTTTGAATGTCCTACTATGTTAGTACGTTTGGTTACTTACACATACATGTCCACAACTCAGATGGACCAGTGCACGAGTAGCGCTCTAGAGTTCTGTACACCAACCTGTAGTAAGTGTATTCTGTGCAAGTGTACTGTACAGGGATTAAAGTGGCTGCATGTCCCTAAGACCGCACACCTTGAGCGCGTCCGGTATCTAGAAGACATCACAACTACGTGTGTTATAGACTGCCTAAAACTTGCCTTATCTAGGTGACATTCGGTCGCGTGCATGTGTAGAGGAGCTTGGTTCGAGACACTTCACGCTACCTTAGTATGACAGCGCATTGCTTTCCCATGTGGAAACAAGCTGTTTTATGGTGGAAAGATGGTGGAGGGAGAACCAGCCGAGGATGCAGGCTGTCTATAGAAGGCCAAAGTGCTGAAGAGCAAAGCTATGCACTATTTTAACAGTTTGGAAGCTGCTTAATATCACAACTGTTAAAATAAACTATCACCGGAGGACGGTCTGCTATATAATGAAATGGTATAAACAGTAAACACTTGACAGACTTGTGATCGCATTTTGGAATTTCGATGACACAATGTAGTACCTTGGAAATAAAAGGCGGTGTTGCAATGTCATATAGAATGTCTTATTTTTTAGCCGTTCACCACTTGCTTCTACTCAATTGTACCCTCTATTTGCTGCCCAGCTTGGCTGAGTGATAATGTTATCAGTTTCTTTTATAATGTGAGTGAAAGGCGGGTTTCCTTATTACCCAGAATTGTGGCGATCACTGAGAAAGTTGAAAGGCTGGGCCGTCGCTGGCTGGAATTTAACATGTGTCATGTAGGTTACGTGTGGATTTATGCTCCAGATACATTAACCAATGGGCTTATTTACTTGATTTTAGCATTGCACGTGTCCTAATACAGTGCACGATACACATATAACAATTGCAGGTTAATGGCATCTTTCATGCTTCCCACAGAGATTCATGCACGTCTTGTGGTAACTATTCATGTATCAAACATGCTGCCTCTACCTTGCAGTCTTATCTTGGAATGTCAATGGCCTTCTGGATCGCATTAAGAGGACAGCTGTCCTACACTATGCTCTGCGCATCCACTCATCAGTCCTAATGCTGCAGGAGACCCACCTGCTGGGGACCCAATGTCACTTTCTGCACCAGTTCAGCTATGAGAGTCTTCCATGCATGCTACATGAGGTGATCCTGAAACACAGCCATTCACCTACATAAACGTTTTCCCCTGATGGTGATATCAGTCTTTGCAGACCCCCAGGCTCAGTTCAATGGGGTGGAGGGCCTCCTTGCTGAGAAACAACATAACTTCCTCAGTGTCTAGGTACCATCACAGCTGTTGATTCCCCACTCCAGAGGCCATTAAAGCCTCCATTTTGGCTCTCCAATATGGGATCAACATAGTGGGGGGAGACCTCAACGCATCCCCACGCTGTTGCAGACTCTTCTGTGCCTCCCATAGTGCTCTGCACTCAAAGAAGAACTAAACAACTTGCAGACTGGTTGGACTCTCTGGGCTTGTGTGATGTGTGGAGGGTCTGGCATTCCTACAACAGAAAATACACCCCAACTTCTGTAGCACACAAAATACTTTCCTGTATCAATCTGTTGCTGCTCCCTGCGAGTGATGGTCCTTGGGCCTGCTCTATCTCCATCCTTCCTAGAGGCACTGTTGACCACTCCCCAGTAGAAATCAGTTATGGTGAACCTGACGAGGCCCTATGCCCATCCTGGTGCCTCACTTTCTAGTTCCTCACTGACGAGCACTGCACTGATTACCTAGCCGCAGACCTTCAATCCTACTTCAACTCCATGTATGGCACAGTAGCCTCTCCCGGCATGCTTTGGGCAATGAGGAATGTCAACATGAGAGGTCTAGAAAAAGACTACATCTGACGTAAAGAGTGAGATAATCTACAAAAGATTGTAAATCCTAGGGCCCAAATCTTTGATCTAGAAAGGCACTGCTGGGTGGATGCAACTGAGGAGCTTCACTAACACCTGGCACTAGCTATGGCCTCTCTGTAGCAGACTGCCCTTGACGAGGCGAGCCAATACTGGTGAGTGTCAACCCGGAATGTCTATGAATAGGAATACAAGACAGGGAAGCTGCAGTATTCGCTGGCCTCCAGAGATATGGCCTCCAGAATATTCCCCGAGCTTTGTGACACTTCAGGCCAAATTAAATACCACCCTGAAGGGATAGTGACGGTCTTCACTGACTAATATATCCAGCTCTATGCCTCACAACCATGTCTTCATTGGAGCAACAGAGATCCTCTCCCTCCACAATGGCTCTTGGCTCCCCCATCACTATTAAAGAAATAGATGAGGGAATTCTAGGGATGCGCCTGGCCCGGATGCCTTACCTTTTGAATATTATTTCAAATTTCATAACACACTCACCCCTCACCTAGTCGCACTTTACGCTGAAGCAGCCAAAAAGGGAGCCTTCCCCTCAGAGCTAAGCTTGTCAGCTATTGTGGTCCTCCACAAATCCAACCCACCTGGCCTCTCGTTGCCCCAGATGCTAGCCCATCTCTCTAATTAACACCGAGGTCAACATATTTGCCAAAATCCTAGACAGTCAGCTTCAAGGAGTCCTTCTCACCCTAGCCCACCTGTACCAATGTGGTTTTATGCCTGGTCACAGCATCTGCTATTGCATCTGATGCCTCCACATTGCTTTAGCCCACCAACGGGAGCAATCTGACCCTTGAACCCTTCTTTTAATTGACTTTAAAAAAGCATCTGACTCATTCGACTGGACCTTCCTTGGTAAAATCCTAAAATGCATAGTATTGAGACCCCATGTTGTAAGGTTCAACAGGGCTCGACCACAGGTGTCCATTTTATCTACACATATAAACTTGACATTATTTTCAAATGGTGACTTTTTACATGCCTTACACTTACAGGATAATGTACTTTAAAATGATTCTGCATGCAGCACATTTATTGATAATCATTTTATTATGTTGCCCATACACTCTGTTCAAGGCTAGGAACATTAAACGCAATGCCCATGAATTTGGTTGCCCAGTTGGGAGACAGCTCTGATACTCAAGATAAACAATCATATCAGCGCTGCACCTTTGACCCAGTATAATTGAAACAGTGCTTTTACTATATAAAATATTGTAGTAATAAACTCCAGCAGACAGAGAGTAACTTGTGTTGAGATTATTACAAGACAGCTACACAGCAGAGACAGCAAAGAAGATAGCCAACAGCTGGGTCCCAACTGCCCTCTTGCACCATTCAAAACCCAGAACCCAGTGACCATGCATCCAGGCAACCACCAACATTCCACCTGTCATAGCCTGGAATGCAGCACACCATTGAGAGTATAACATATCCTCTCTTCTCAATAAAAATAAAAAAACAATAACAAAACACAAAACATAAAAGCATAAAGATAGTACATGCTTGCACAATAAAAAAACTTATTACATCACAATTGGTATCTTTTGGGGATCACCTTAGATCTTGTGCTCCTTCTAAGAGGAACTTGGAGACCCACAGTCCCGGAAGACGAAGGTACATTTGAGGAACATGGAACGACATTTTTCACTTTTACAATCTTTCCTACATTCCACCAGTTGCCTCCCTCAACCTGTACATCATTTTTCCCCACCCGCGTGACTAAAATAGGTGGACCAAACTTACTCTCTCCCTTCTTAACATGAATGGAAGATTTAACACGGACCAAATCCCCTATAAATACAGGTACAATTTTTGCAGACTTCTTCTTGTCAAACCAAGATTTTTGTTTAATTTGGGAGTCCAAAACATTCTCTTTCACCACCTCCATAAGACTGTCAACATTGTGAACGGATTTGACCCACTTATTCATCCATGCTGGTTTAAAACTAGTGTTTGCTTTTCTCCCTCTCAATAGTTCAAAAGGAGAAATTTTAGTTGTGGAGTGTGGAGTGGTCCTGTAGAACCAAAGCATGCTATTTACAGAGTTCACCACATCGCAGTTGGAATGTTTTGCCCATCTGATGCAGTCTCCCACAACCCTATTCATGCGTTCTACAAGACCATTAGATTGGGGATGGTACAGGGAACTTTTGACATGCTTTATGTTGCATGACTGCAAGAAAGACTCGAACGCAGTACTGGTAAACTGTGTGCCGTTATCTGTCACCACCGTTTCAGGAAAACCTTCCCTCATAAACACATCCTTTAAAAAACAATAACATTAGCCGAGGAAATCTCTTTGACAAATTTTAACTCGGGCCATTTGGATGCGTAATCTATTAACACCACAATGAAACGAGAACCTCCTTGTAAAATTTCTAAAGGACCTACAATGTCCAACCCCAACTTGGACCAAGGTGCAGATGGACATTCAATGGGATGAAGGGGTGGTGTTACTACTTTCAAACCCTTGTCAGCAGACCTGCATATTGAGCACACATCGACCACATCATGCACATCATGCACATCACGGGCCACCAAAAACAATCTCGAACACTACGCTTGGTAAGTGTCGAACCCAAATGACCCTCATGGGCTTTAACAATAATACTTCTTCTAAGGCTCTGTGGAGGAATAAGTTTGTCTGCACGTATCAAAACACCGCCCTCCATTGAAATTTCAGATTCAACTTTCCAGAAAGGTTGCAAACATTGAGGGAGAACACGTTCTCTAGGCCAACCAGTCCTTGCATACTCGCACACTTGTTGCAATACTTCATCATTAGACAGTGCATCTAACCAACTTTCCTCGGTACCAAGACTATGCTCAGGTAAGTCAATTGCAGCAATAAAACAGTCATCTGAATCCTCATTACTACAATCCGCAACATAAGACTCTTTTCCTTTATCACCCATGGGGAACCCAGATAAAAAATCGGCTCTGACATTTCTGCCCCCAGACACATGAACAACATCGAATTGGTATTGCATCAGGCGAGAAACCATCCTGAGAATCCTCGGAGAACAGCATTTACTGGTGCCCGCACTAAGTATATTAACCAGAGGTTTATGATCCGTCCTTAACAAAAAACGTCTTCCCCAGACATAGGAACGGAAGTTTTCAATTGCCCAAAGACAAGCCAATAACTCTTTTTCTATTACAGAGTATTGAATTTCCCCATTCCTTAAGACTCTAGACGCAAAAGCAACCGTATTTTCACCACCCGGTGAATCTTGGGTCAAAACTCCCCCCAGACCCACTTGACTTGCGTCAACCGTAATACAGGTTGGTAACAAAGGATCATAAGGCTTAAGAGCACCACTATTGACAAGGCACTCTTTAACAAGACTCAGAGCCGAAATACACTGTTCTGACCAACAAAAAATTACACCTTTCCTGAGCAGCGAGCTAATGGGGCGTACTATAGAAGCATAGTTAGGAATAAACTTTGAATAATATTCGAGCAAACCTAGCAAAGACTTTACTCCCGTTTTGTCTATAGGAGCAGGAGCACAAATAATCGCATCTAGCAATCCTTGTCTGGGTCTAATACCCTCTCCAGAAATGTGGTGACCTAAATATTCGATTTCATCGCAAAGAAACTTACACTTTTCTGACTTAACTACTACACCATGATCTTTGAAAATCTCCAAAACCTTCCTCAGTAGAAAATTATGTGAAGGAATGTCTTTAGTGTGTATGAGGACATCGTCTTGAAACATAAGAACGCCATCGATACCCCCAAGCATGCTTTGCATGACCCGTTGGAAAACTGAAACTGCCAAAGCAAGTCCGAACGGCATCCGTTTATATTGAAATGTGCCTAAAGGAGATATAAATGAGGGGGGGTGATGAGATTCTGGGTCTAGCTCAATCTGATGGTATGCACTGGCTAGATCCAGTTTTGAAAAATAGCGAGACGCTCTGACACTTGAAAAAAGATCACAAATTTTGGGTAGTGGGTGAGAATCTATCCAGATTTCTCTATTAAGAGACCTCAAATCCACACAAAAGCGCAACTTGCCACATTTCTTGCGTGCGACGACCAAAGGCGAAAGCCACAAAGAAGATTCTGTTGGCTCAATTATCCCTGATCGCACAGAGACTTTAGCTCTGTTTCGAGATCATCTCGCACGCTGAAAGGTACACCCCTTAATTTGTGTTTTACCGGAGAAGCTCCGTCTTTGACAATAATTCTGTGCTTAAAACCACGAATAGTCCCAAGGTCACCAGAAAAAACTGATGGGAAAAGATCCTCCCACTTGACCAACCATTCCCCTTCAGAAACTACAAGAACCTGTTCAGCACATCCAGGTTTGAGGATCATGCCAAACAGGCATTGGTGATACCACCCCAGGATATTCAATCCCTTGACCGCAACATAAATTTTTCCTGAAATTTTCCTATCTTTAAAAATTAGAACATCCTCGAAGTAACCCATAAGATCGATTTTGCGACCCTCGTAGGAGACTGATGAACGATCCGGAGGTTGAAGAGATCTGTCACCCCATGTTTCAAGAAATAACTCTTTTGTCAACATGGTAATTCTTGCTCCAGAATCGACCAGCAGGTTAAGTGGTTTCCCACCTACAGCAATTTCCACAATAGGATCAACGCATTCAATGGGATCATTTACATTAGAAATATGATCAATATTTTCAGTGACTACAGAAACAATTTCAGAATCAGATTCATAATCTGACTCCAAAACACATGCAACAGACCTTTTCTGCTCATTGAATTTCTTTTTGAAACAAACCTTCGCAAAATGTCCTATTTTTTTACAGTAACTACAGACCACATTGGCACCAGGACATCTGGTACCCTTTTGATGTGGCGAATTACCACACCTGTTACACATTTGTTTGAAGTTTTGAACTTCGGACGTACTTTTCCATGAGCTAGAGTTTTTGCTAGAAGAGTTTTTACAAGAAGATTTTCGAAGATCACCTTGTTTCGGTTTAAAATTATTTGAGACAACATTGACAGGATCGACATGTTTATCCTCTAACTCTTTCAAAGACACTTGTGAAGTCTCTATGCTTTTAGCAATTTTAATTGTTTCATCCAAATCTGGATTTGCAAGAGATAAGAGTTTCTGACGGATTTGTTTGTCCCTGCAGTGACAAACAAATTGGTCCCTGATCAATTGATCATTGAATGTTTCAAATTGGCAGTCAGATGCCAACTTACGTAATGCGGAGATGTATGCATCAACATCTTCACCTTCATTTTGCTGTCTCTTGAAAAATTTGTGTCGTACAACCATCAAGCTTGGTTGTTTGTGAAACCTTGTTTTAAGTTTGGTAATTGTGTCTTGGTAATCGTCAATATCATCCGCAGGAAGATGAACAACTTCAGGAAGGTGTTTATAGATGGATCTGCCTTCGAAGCCAAGAGAGTGAAGAAGCAGAAATTTTTTCCGTTCATTACTGAATCTAGCGGCCCCAATGGCTCCAAGGTAAGTTTGAAACGCGTCGAACCAAACTTCCCATCTGACTGGTGGCTCTCCAGCCGAGTCCAGGAAAGAAGGAGGAGGAGTAACAGATTGCATGTCTGTAGAAACTTTAATACCTTAAATAATAAGATACTTTACACAGTGTATGACACCTTTTTAAAACAAAAAAAAAATAGTGTGAAGATCACCTAGCTTGAGCTGTATAAGAACTAAGGCAAAAAAAAAATATGTGTGATCTGCTTGAGTGTGCGAATCACTGTTGCAATCTGATTGACGTCTTTTCCAATGGTGTGCAGATCACTGTGTTGATCTGCTTGAGTGTGCGAATCACTGTTGCGATCCGCTTGAAATCTTGAAACAATGGTGTGCAGATCACCGTGTGAATCTGCTTGAGTGTGCAAATCACTGTTGCAAACTGATTGACGTACTAACAAGAAATTGGGGTGCAGAACCGTATATTCTCTCCCAAATGTAGCTCCCTAACAATGGCGAAATGTGCTCCAATCTGTTTGAAACCTTTAATCAGTGGTGTGCAAATCATCGTGTTGATCTGCTCTAGTGTGCCAAATATAGCACCCTAACAATTTTTTGCGAGTATGCAAATATAGCACCCTAACAATTTTCAAATGTGCTCCAATCCGTTTTAAACCTCTATTCTGTGGTGTGCAGATCACCGTGTTGATCTGCTTGAGTGTCCGTTTGAGTGTGCGGATCACTGATGCGATCCGCTTGAAATCGGCAATTAGAGCCCGACAATGGCCCAGAGCGTCTAACGCTGTGTTGCTAGGCAACGTACAACACGCGTTAACCAAGAGTGGATTGAGCGCTGACGTGCTTTCCAAACGTCACAAGCGTGATGATTCGAAGGTCAGGCAACCAGGCAGCTGCGCGCGCGTGCGTCGGAGGAATCAGGCCCCAACTTGCACGAAGGCCCCACAAGACAGCTCGAGCGGTCCCTGCAGCTCCCTGAGACCAGGAACCCTCCAGAAACACAGTCGCCAGCCAAACGAAGCCAAACAGAAAAAGCGCTGCGTTAAACCGAGGTAAGGGACCAAAATTCCAACTTTTTTTCCTTTGCGATAAAAGCGGTGCGTTGTTCGTTGCAAAAGCCAGGATTTGGAGCCAAGAAGGCGCGCTTAGTGAAGAAAAAGTCAACGGCTTAATGGAACAGTCTTACCGCTTGTGAAGCGTAGTCTTGCCAAAGGGTAGACGAAGAGGTTGAGGTGCACGTTGAGTTCTTAGCAGAGCTGTGTAGCAGGAATCGTCGCCACAAATATTGTAGTAATAAACTCCAGCAGACAGAGAGTAACTTGTGTTGAGTTTATTACAAGACAGCTACACAGCAGAGACAGCAAAGAAGATAGCCAACAGCTGGGTCCCAACTGCCCTCTTGCACCATTCAAAACCCAGAACCCAGTGACCATGCATCCAGGCAACCACCAACATTCCACCTGTCATAGCCTGGAATGCAGCACACCATTGAGAGTATAACAACCACCTCTTAGCCAAATGCTGCAGAGAAGCACTTCTGTGGATTATCCTAGAATGCTGTATACTGTGGCTGAGATGTCGCCCTGCTGACTCTAGACTTCATCCTGCAAAGGACGGTAGCTTGCTCTACACCTGAGTGGCTTCCTGATACATCATACACAGGTATGGGTGGATAGGCTATCCCAAGAGATCTGGCAGAGGGTTCTCCCACTATGCTCTCGCTAGTTTACGTAGTATTAGATATGAGTTTAAGTATAAATCTAATTATAAATCTAATTATAGATCTAATTATACAATCACACAACAATGTTATAATGGTAGAACTGTTTATCTTTTTTACCATTCTTGTAATGTTGGCTACAATGCTTTGTTTCATCCTATTAATAATTGCAGCTCATGATTTTTACACAAGTTACAACTGGCTGAATAAATTCTTGCAAAGACAATTTGTATCTTTTTTGTGTCTCTCTTGAGCATGCCTGAGCAACAGCGAAAGGGTAGATCTGTTTCCCTAATTTCCTCGGGTAATTTGAGTAGTCATGTTCTGAGGTTGCAGATACCATCTGGACCCCTGGAAGGGTAGGGGTTCAGATGGGGCACTGTGAGCTAGCTAGGAATTAGGCAAACATACTCCGGTGGTATGTGTAGACTCAGTCCCCATATTCTGATGGTTATGTTGTCGGAATACACAGTCTCACTTAATTCATAGGAAATGTATGGCATGGCACCACCAACGTTCTAGGTCAGGTACTTATTTATTGGGTCTCCTGAGTAGTTTTTGAGTGTGCCCAAGGCCCCATCTCACCTTATACGGAGACATATGTGGTGTTAAGAGATTAATCCTCCCCAGCTTAATAGGAAACCCCTATTTCTCTCTGACGGTTGCTCAAAAGGAACCCTTTAAAAGGATCACCCCACTATATTGTGTTCTTCCTTGGTTATGTTTCATATAGGTACCCTAACAAAGGCCCGGGTAACATCATACCCCTTCACCTACATTACCTCCCCTACACTACACTGTAACAAGCATTTTTAGGATTGAACCTTTACCTAGTTCTAGTCCTGGGTGCAGAAAGAGGGTTTCTCCTGAACAATAGAGACCTATAACTCCATCAATAGACTCACACAATATGAATGAATATTCATAAGGGTTCTTGGAAACCAGGATGGGGCTACACCACCTTCCTCCCACATCTACGTTCACGGTTCAGCCCATACGTCATCCTCAAATCCAATAATGGCTAATACAAGCAACAAGGGACAAAGGAGCCCTAGATACTTTCTGTATAAATATAGCACCTCTTGCTAGTGTTAGTCAGAGGGAACAGAGACTTCCAGGCCGACACACTGACCAGAGACGCTGAGGCTCCTGCATGCAGACGATCCAGCTGATAGTGGTCTGAACATCCCTTGCGGGGTGTCCAGCTGGAGACCAGGAAGGGCTCCTACATTCTCATACTTCAGGTAATGGGGTTCAAATAAATCCTAGAGGGATTCTTGGCTTTACACCTTCTCACATGCTAGGTACACTTAGGTACATCTAGATAGGCATCGTAGGAGTACGCGCTTTCTTTTATCAATGCATTTTATATTCATGTATTTATTCATGCGTAGTGCAAGATGGTAGAACTGTACTATCCATTTATATTCATAGTACTGCTAATCATATATCTCTGCTACTGTCTAATGGTTGTTGCAGCTCATATATTCTACACGAGAATAACAACTGTTCAATAAACCCTTATTGAAATGCCCAGGCTGTTTATTCTGTGTATCTCTGAGACAAGATAAGTGAGCACGAGTGACTGAGCGAAAAGTAGTACATTGTTTCCACGATCTTGAGGGATCAGGGTTGTCATGTTCTGAGGTTGCCAGAAACTATTCTCTCCCCGATAAGAGGAGACACTAGTGGCACTGTGAGCTAGCTTATACAAACAGGCTAACATACTCGGTGGGGGTGCTCAGAGTTAGTCTGCCACCAAACCCACAGTTTATGTTATCCGAACGCGCAGTTCCTGTATGGGTAATATAGGAACTACACGACATGGCGCCACCAACGAATGTTGGGCTCTTATTTAACAGTAGAAACTGAGTAGTTCAGTCATGCTATTCTCAGAGACCCCTACTCACAAAACACCGGAGACGTCTGGAGTGGGTGGGCACAAACTCCGCCACAGCTGAGTAGGCGAGAAATCCTATTTATTGGCTGTTGGTTGATCAAGCTTGAAGGACATTTAGTTCCAAAAATTGTGCATAATTTCCTGGCAAGAGGCAGCAAAAGAACAGTTTGTGTTCCTTGAAGTGCTAGGACAGGTACAGGCTTTCTGTATGATGGTCCGAATCCTTTTTTGTCCACTATTTTCTCTCTGACCAGATCCCCGATTTTTGGGATCCAGACAGGTTTTGCTGTGTTTGTCTCGACTTCCCCAGTGGCGGTCTGTTTCTGGACAATGTTGCTTTTTGTGTCCTGGATTCATTTAGATCCTGTAAAACAGCCAATCGATCATGGATATCAAATGGTTTCTCATCCGCCACTGCGCCTTCATAATCAAGATCAGATACCCACATTCTCGTCCCAAATAGGACCTCATCTGGAGTGACACCCCCTAGAGAATTTCTTGGCTGGTTATTAATTGCTCTTTGTACCCCATAAAGGTGACTGACCCAACTACCGCCCTTGCCTAATACCCTAGCTGTTAAAGATTGCTTTAAGTCCCCGATTTTCCTCTACACAACCGAATTTCCCTCAGGATGGTACGGAGAGGAGTACCGCTGTGCAACGCCCATACTTTTCATGGCCCCTTTGTAAGCCCGAGAGCTAAACGCCGGGCCACGGTCAGAATGTAACGTGCCAACTGCGTATGTCCCGATAAAGACTCGCAAATCTTTTATAACAATTCGAGCGTCAGCCGAGGGCTGAGGCCAAACCCATAGGAATCTTGAGCAGGAATCCACTGCAACCATGATATACTTGTAAGCCTCATCAGATTGTAAGGGGCCGCAGTGGTCCAGATACACGCATGCGAGAGTTTTGTCAGATATAAGTAATGGTGTCTGCGCTGGGCGTGTTCTGGTGGAGCCTTTCATCTGTTGGCAGATGTCGCATTTCAAGACATAGGGGCCGAATCCGATTCGGTCCGGAAAAAATACCGACTGACTCGGTACGGGATCATAGTCCGACCGACACGTACCGGCGTTGCCCGACCTGGGAAGTACGATGAAATGCATGTGAATGACGACCGACTCGTACGGAACTCAAGGCGAACGACTGACCCGGACGGAAACAAGCTATCCGGCCGGGAAACCACGCGAATCGAACCGACAGACACGCACCAGGAATCAACCCGAACGAAACGTACCTGCGAACTCCGACCCGCGCAGTACGATGCAATGGGTGCAAAATCAGACCGATTCGCACGGAGCCCAAGCCGTACGACCGTCACGCATACAAAACCCAGCCGAACAAACACAATACTCCGCGACCGACGCGTACGCCGCATTTGAAACTGAGCTGAAACACAGCGGGAACGACTCGGAGAGGCGCGCACGAGATAACTGCAACGTCCTACTCGGTCAGAAGAACGACTCCTACATGCACAATAATTACAAATGAAAAAATACAAAAAAAGAGGGCCAAACAAGCAATGACAAAGCCAATAAATATAGGGGGTGAAAAAAATGGAACAAGAACACACCCCCAACTCCACCTACATAAAGGCCACAAATCCCTACCATGATCCTTTGCAAATTCCACTGACCTGCCAGCACAGAACACCAGCAGACAGCAGATACACACACAGCTCATCCAACACAAAAGCCACACACCATTAGCACCTCAACAAATAGCACCCTCACACACACACAGCAAAACCTACACACACACACCCTCACCTGCACACACACACACACATCAATCACCACCACCACCCATCACCATGCCCCTAAAGAAGAATCCAAAGTTCCTAGATAGTGAATTGGAAGTCATGGTAGACGAGATCCTGAGGGTAGAGCCACAATTGTTTGGCACATTGGTCCAACAGACCCCCATGGCACAGAAAACCAAGATGTGGGCGAGGATCGTCGACAGGGTGAACGCACAATCACCATGTTTGCGCACAAAGGAAGACATCCAGAACAGGTGGTATGATGTGCGCAGGAGGGTCAGGGACCTACTGAAGAAGGATTACCTCCTGAGCCAGCACACCGGCAGTGGCCCTCCTGCCAAACCAGTATACCTCAGGCCCTGGGAGGAGAAGGTGCGGGCCATCCTACCACCAGTGAGCGTATATGGACTAACAAACATCCCAGAGCCTGGTGAGTACACAACTAATATACACAATATTGTGTGCCAATACACACACATCACTGTCAAGGGGATAGTCAAACCATGCACCCCTAGCAAATCAACAGCAACCAAAAGATAATCATCCCAAGAAGTGTATGTTAGTCAGATAAACACAATACATGCCATGTCATAGTGATATGTAACTGTGTCATGACATGTACAATCCCAATACCAAATAGAGCTAGGCAGTGGCACAAATCTAACTAACAAACACTGTCAGATATTTAGCCACCACTAGAACACCATCTCACAGGGAAGCTCACAGAAAGGAAGGAATCCTGTGTATGCTGGTGAAGTCAGTGTAGCCAAGAGCATGATGGGACTCGTACTAACAGATAATGGGCAGCCTCACATTTGGACCATCAACACCACTCTGAACCATGCTCACAACACATGGAGTGGATAAGGACTGACAAGATGGCTGACACTGGGTACTGCTGTGGGAGCACAAGGCCCTGCTGGGAACTGTGCACCAACAAACAACAGGACCACACTGTCAGCCATCTTGCCATTGCTGTCACACTCACACACAGTGAAGTCCACTCAAAAGGAAGGAAGTATGGGCATGCTGGGAAGGGGGGTGTAGGCAATAGCATGATGGGAGTTGTAGTCACAGATATTGCTCACCCACACAATTGGCCCATCAACACGACTCTGAACCATGCTCACATCACAGGGAGTAGATAAGGACTGACAAGATGGCTGACACTGGGTACTGCTGTGGGGAGCACAAGGCCCTGCTGGGAACTGTGCACCAACAAACAGCAGAACACCACTGCCTGACATCCTGAAAGCCAACATGCACTGCCTGCAATGCAAGCACGTTGCATGGTGGGATATCTGGCTGGGTGGGAAGGAGGACTGACAGCACTGACCATAGTTACAAGCAGCTCTCCTCACACACCCCCTCAACACAAACTCCACATAACCCACCTGGGAGAATGCAATGCCTCACACACCAAATGAAGATCCCACAAAGAACCACCACCCTGGGTAATGCTGTGTGAAGCACAGGGACACTCTTGGGACTTGTAGCCAAACAAACGCAAGGACAACACTGTCAGCCTTCCTGTCAGCACAGGCACACTACCCCACAGGGAAGCAGAGTCAAAAGGAAGGAAGTACGGGCATGCTGGGAAGGGGGTGTAGGCAATAGCATGATGGGAGTTGTAGTCACAGATATCGCTCACCCTCACAATTGGCCCATCAACACCACTCTGAACCATGCTCACATCACAGGGAGTGGATAAGGACTGACAAGATGGCTGACACTGGGTACTGCTGTGGGGAGCACAAGGCCCTGCTGGGAACTGTGCACCAACAAACAACAGGACCACACTGTCAGCCATCTTGCCATTGCTGTCACACTCACACACAGTGAAGTCTACTCAAAAGGAAGGAAGTATGGGCATGCTGGGAAGGGGGTGTAGGCAATAGCATGATGGGAGTTGTAGTCACAGATATTGCTCACCCTCACAATTGGCCCATCAACACCACTCTGAACCATGCTTACATCACAGGGAGTGGATAAGGACTGACAAGATGGCTGACACTGGGTACTGCTGTGGGGAGCACAAGGCCCTGCTGGGAACTGTGCACCAACAAACAGCAGAACACCACTGAATGACATCCTGAGAGTCAACCTGAACCCACTGCAAGGGTGGCATGCTTCATGGTGGGATAACTGGGCTAAGTGGAGAAGGATGGCCGGATGTCCACCAAATACAACCAATGCTGGCCATGCACACACCTCAACATTCACATTGAAATGCCCCAGGTATGCAGGACAATGTGCTACACCAATATCAACCTCTTACTGTGACAACTTAGGACAATGCAATGTACATGCCCGCATCCAGAGGTACAGTCACAACTGTCAGGTGTGTGAACCATTGATGCCTGTAGAAACATAACATACAATGTGTGTCTCTTCCAAATACAGGTGATGATGATGGGGACACAGCAGCAGGCGAGGAGGAGTCCCTGTCCCAGGCTCCGGGGGACACTGAGCTCACTGGTGTGGAACAGCCTCTGCCCTCCTCGGATGGCGAAGACCTACCTGGCACCTCCGGTGTGAGTCATCATGCAGCACCAGCAGGACCAACATCTGCACCCCTTGCACCCACCCCTCCAACAACTGCCAACAGACAGACCACCCCCGCCGACACGGACAGACCAAGGACCACTGATGATAACAGCACAGGGCCCTAGGCCCACCGTGGAGCAACGGACAACAACACCACTAACAACCCCCAAGAGGGCCTTGGGTCACCTGTGCGTGCCACCGCAGGTCCTGCACGTGTCGCCAGGGGTGGTGGGAGGGGTGGTAGACATAGGTCGCTGCTTGCAGAGGGGTCTGGGCTGCATGATGACCCACAACTGGCACGCATCGCTGATGCGTACCAGGATAGCACCGGAGAGGTCAGACAGGTAGTGGGGATCCTCAAGGACATACAACAGCAGCAGGCTGCCCATCATGCCCGCTTGGACTCCCATATGTCCCGTGTGGAGACACACATGTCTCGCATGGAGTCCAAGTGGGACACATTGCAAGAACTCACAGCGGTGCATAGGGACATATTGACATGCCTCCGCCAGATTAGCACCAACATGGCCACACCTCCCTGTGTACCCACAACATCTGGTGCTGCAACAACTGACACCGCCACAGGGAGGGAGGAGGACTCTGGCGGAGACTCCCCTGCACCGCAGCAGCCTGCACGTGAGGGTCCCCCCCAAAGAAGAGGGGTCGTCCGAGGAAGGAAAACTGAGAGGTTGATGGCCACGTACATCCCCCAGGAAGCCAACACCTGTTCCGGAAATTCTCCTTTGTGTGCAAACTTTTCACCCTGTCGAATGCAACACAACTCTCCCACATGACATGGGGAGTTCAAGTAGGACTAATGTATCATATGACTGTGGACTACACTCAGGACATTTCTGCTACCAAGACTTCCAACTCATCTGGGAACTTTGGATCACAATCCCAATGTACAGCACCCACCATCCTGTGCACTATACACACACACATTTCTGTAAATAAAATCACTAGTACACCATACTTGCCTCTGTTGTTATTCAAATGTGGATACTGTTATGGTGATGATGATCTGCTAAATTACACTGTGTATGCTAACTGCTACAGCAAGTACAACACCGTCATGTGAGTCATGGTGACGTGACACATATGAGGGAGACACACCACTAGGGCTACACAACACAGAGACACCATGGCCATCGGACTCATCGCCTACAGTGATGTTGCCAGGAAATACTGTGGAATGCACAGACACCACACCTATTCAGAGTCTGTGTCAACTAGCCCACAGGTGCAGTAAGCAAATGTCAGTCAGATGTGTGACCACAGACAACGCACATCCCAAAGTGAAGCACAGGTTTATTACACATTTGCAACATGTTGTTTCCACTACAAATGCAAGGTAATCCCACGTGGCAGTGGCCACACAGTCAACAAGTGCAGAAGATATGAAGTCCAGGGGTGTGTGGCACATCACCTGTAGGGAAACTACTGCTGCCACCCTGAAAGCTGAATCATGGTGTCGGGGGATCCAAGTTGACCAAAGTACTCAGTAAGCACCCTGTGAAGGACAGACATGACACACAGTTAAAACCACTGAAGAACAGGACAGAACTGCAATACTCATGCCCAATACATGTCACAAGACAAGTACACAAAACCAAGTTAGCATGTCAAAACTGTTGGGGAGTACATACTACCTGTAAGGACACATTGCTGCACGCATCCAGTCAAGTAGCACATGGCCACACGCAAACAGCACCAGAGCACCACCCACACATATCATGCAAACTCACATCATTCACATTACATCTCCCTGGATACTCACATTCAGCTGAAGAAGTTGGTGATGAGCTGTGTGCGGACATCACCATCATCATCATCATCATCACTGGCATCGTGGTCCAGGCCAGGATCCTCCACAGGTGGCGGACGTTGGTCATCGTCATCCAGGATGAGAGGCAACTCCTTCCGCACTGCCAGGTTGTGTAGCATGCAGCAGACGATGACAATCTTGCACACCTTTGCTGAGGCATATGGGAGGGCCCCTCCTGTCTTGTCCAGGCAGCAGAAGCGGCTCTTCAGGAGACCAAAGGTCCGCTCAATCACTCTCCTGGTCCGACCATGTGCCTCATTGTAGCGCATCTGGGCTGGTGTCACAGGGTTCCTGAGGGGTGTCAGCAACCACGGCATGTTGGGGTATCCGGAGTCACCTACGGACAGACAAGTACACATTAGCTGAGTTGGAAAAGTGGGCGGTATACTACAGAGAAGAACACACACAATGGTACAAAGTCAGTACACACCGACAAGCCAGGCACGCTGGTTCTGCATCTGTGCCATCATCCTCGGGATGTGACTACTCCTCATCACGTAGGCATTGTGTGCTGAACCAGGGAAACGGGCACACACATGTGTGATGGTCATATCTGCAAGACATACCACCAGAGCATTGATCGAATGGTAATGTTTCCGGTTCCGGTATGCCTGCTCATGTGCCTGTGGTGGTACCAAAGCCACATGTGTCCCATCAATGGAGCCAATGACATGTGGCATCCTCCCCAGGGCATAGAAGTCACTCTTGACGTCAGTGAGTTGTTGACGTGTAGGGAAATAGATGTACTGGTTCAGGCATCTCAACATTGCCTCCAAAACATCGCGTAGCACACGGCTGAACATAGTCTGTGACATCCCACCGGCAGTCGCCACAGTGTGTTGAAAGGTACCGGTGGCAAAGAAGTGTAGGGCTGCCATTACCTTCACCTTGGGGGTCAGCGCCGTAGGGTTCGGCCGGCCAGGTTGCAAATGTGGTGCCAAGCGCACTGCCAAATCCTCAATCAGCTGCCTGGTGAAGCGGTACCGTCGGATGCTGTCACGTTCCACCATCGTTGCCAGGTCAGGGAATGGTCTATGGACAGCTGGAGCCCTGCAGTGCATAGGTTGAGGAAAGAAAGATTGTCAGTCACCCCACATATGTGCCATTCACCATACTCAATTTCACATGATACATCATTACGAGACACAAGTACTTGATGTGTGTGCCGTTCTGTTCGGACATAACTCGCACCTACATGGCCATCATCTAACTTCTCAGTACAACATGTGTGGACAACAGGTTCCAGGTTGTGCTATGGGAAACCATTAGGCTGTGTCACAGTACCCATTTACTGCTGTCACGTTCCACACACACACCACAGTGACATGTCTGGACAGATGCGCCACAGGCATCACAGCTCATTGACAGGTAGATTCACAGTGACCCTGTCTTGCCACATGGACACTGGCATGACATGGCATATCATGTACACGTCAGAAAAACAAACATGACTCCCACAGGTAGTGGCCCCTGTCGCCTACGCAGGACAGACATGGACACCAGTGACGCACAACATCAAAGTCCATGCACAAACAACGTTGATGTGGAGACTGTCTCCCATCGTGCACATGGAATCAGAGACATCGGAAACACAACATGCACACAGACTGTGGAGGGACATCACTATTGTGGCAATGGCTCACCCTGTGACGTACATGCCTTCCCCATGGGACCCTGGGGGTATGTGACATGTCACACACATACACAACCTGGAAATGTGACCATGCCACATGCTCCGAAATGAACTGTTGCACATCACAGTGGTCATGTGCACAACACACAAAGGACCCTGTCCCCATTAACACATGCACAGCCTGGGTGTGGCTGCCCACAAGTGCCACCACAGAAACCACATGTTAACCCCCGTACACAGAAAAGGTAATGCAGCCTTACATGCCTTAGGAAACAGTGTGGACTGGGTGTGGTGTTGTAGGTGTGCCCCTTGGTCTCTAGCAGGTATATGTGGCTGGCATACGTTCACCAGTGACAAGCATGGTGACATATGCGACTGACCTGTACAGGTACGCATTGTACAGCAATGGCCCGATCGGTGTGCCCGTCCGGCCCATTGCATCTGTTGTGAGCGGGTACGCGTTGTACAGCAATGGACCGATTGGTGTGCCCGGCCGGCCCATTGCATCTGTTGTGAGCGGGTACGCGTTGTACAGCAATGGACCGATCGGTGTGCCCGGCCGGCCCATTGCATCTGTTGTGAGGGGTACGCGTTGTATCCCGTAATACGCGTTGCACAGCAATGGACCGATCGGTGTGCCCGTCCGGCCCATTGCATCTGTTGTGAGCGGGTACGCGTTGTATCCCGTAATACGCGTTGTACAGCAATGGACCGATCGGTGTGCCCGTCCGGCCCATTGCATCTGTTGTGAGCGGGTACGCGTTGTACAGCAATGGACCGATCGGTGTGCCCGGCCGGCCCATTGCATCTGTTGTGAGCGGGTACGCGTTGTACAGCAATGGACCGATCGGTGTGCCCGGCCGGCCCATTGCATCTGTTGTGAGCGGGTACGCGTTGTACCGCAATGGACCGATCGGTGTGCCCGGCCGGCCCATTGCATCTGTTGTGAGCGGGTAGGCGTTGTATCCCGAAATACGCGTTGTACAGCAATGGATCGAACGGTGCGCATGCGTTGGCTGGGGCCTGGCATGGCAACGGACGCGTTTTCGAAGCTTCAACGAGTCTGATGCAGTGAATTCAGTTGGCCAGCCACAACAATGTTGCAAAATCATGGGTGTCATGAACTTGGATTTTTGAAGGATGCTGTGGGCGTGTATTAGTGCTGCTATTCCATGGATTGGTCAGATTCAGAAGATGCAAATGACTTGGACCTATCACTTTGGACACATGGGACAGTATCTGCCTCTGCAGCACACATATAATGCTGGCTGTTCCCCTGAAAGCTCACTTGCCTGCACTACATGCTCCAGGACGACATCTGCCACCAACACTGCTGCTGTCTCTGCATCCTCTGGCTACTGCAATGGCACGTACTGTGGAGAGAGCCCCAGCCTTCAGCCTTGAGGAGAACCAGACCCTGCTGGACAGCCTCCTTCCACAGTACAGCAAGCTGTATGGGACACCAGGGGAGCAGGTGAGTGTGCTGTCCACTGCCTTACTAATTTTGCATGTTGTCTGACTAGCAGGACTTACAGTGTGCACACCACTGGCTAGCATGCTCACTGAGTAGTCCTGAGCCCCCAAAGTGTGTAGTTACATGCACTGAACAGGTACAGTGCAGTAACAGTGCATTCCAACAAGGTTTACTTTCCATGCAATGATACCATGTAGTAACTGCTGGCAAACTGTTCATAGCCATCGTTGCACTGCCTGTGTACATCATGTGCCCCAGTGATTGAGACATGTAAATCCAACTGTGTGATACACGGATATGTTGCATGTGTAGTAATGGCATTTTCACTTTGTCATCCTGACAGGTTGATGCCCACCAGAAGCAGGAAATCTGGCTGACCATCGCCCGGGCAGTAAGATCCGTGGGGGACTACAAGCGCCGGATCCGCAACTGCCAGAAGAGGTGGCAGGACCTTCGAGGATGGACCTGGAGGATCGCAAGGGTCCAGCTGAAGCTGTCGCCTCCCCGCAGGAGGGGCGGACACCTGACCCTGACCCCCCACATGCCCAGGATCCTGGTGGTGGTCTTCCCTGACCTGGATGGGCAGCTGAAGGCCAGACAGCAGCAAGGAGGGGGTGAGTCCATGACAGCACTGTGCACTTTGTCTGACATGCTATGTGCCCTCCTCTGGCCTGGTTAAACTTCCACAGTACATCAGTCTTGTGGTCCAGGACCCATGTCCCTATATTGTGACATGCCCACTCCTCATCTGATACGCATATGTGTGGCCCTTACAGTCAGGAAATTGTGTCACTTGGGGACTGTGTCATTGCATTTTGCTTTGCTCAAGGTGGGGGACAGCATTTGTTCCGGTGACTATGTTGTGGGATTCATGGGTGGGTCAATTGCTCACACTATGCCCAAGTCCTGACATGTAATGTGGGTGTAACTTTGATATGTGGTCCACATGCTGATCTGATTCACCACATGTCCCTGGGGTATTTGGCACACCCCCATGCTGTGGGTGGGAACAATGTTTGGGCCTCAGGAGTATGTATATCAAGTGTGTCACACATGCTTAGACACCTGAGGATAGGAAAAATGCTGCGGAATAGGTCAATGTACCGTATGTATTAACTCTTGTCTGCTAATATTCCGCAGCATTTTTCCTATCCTTAGGTCACTTTGGAGTGGTACAAAACAGGGCTGGACCCTGTTTGTCCTGAAGAAGAGCACTGGGGTAGCTCGAAACTAGTTGACGTCCACTAGGGACTCCTGACTCATAAAAGACAGGCACCCTAGAGACCAACCCCGTTTTTAATATATCGGCTAGGAGCCTGAATAAATTCTTTTTTGCCCATTAGCTAGATATTTTTAATCTCACCCACTCCACCTCCATCACTGCACCACACATAGTCACTCACAAGTAGTGCTCCTACGTAGTGTCGCAAGTCGTAGCACGCCTCAACCCGCAGCGGGTTGGGATGGCCCCAATGATGAAGCATGTCACCATGGGGAAACCCTGGTGAGTGAGGGGACTCAAGAAAGGACATTTTTCCTTTTTTACTGTTTTTTCTGACTCTCATATGAGTAAAAAACTTTTTGAAGAAACTGGCTAGGTTCCTGTAACCGAGATCTCGGTATTTTGTGAAATCTTGATCATTTTTGGAGGGTGGACCTAGCATATCCCTCTTTCTCCCCCCTTTTCTTTGATTTAGTGTGTGGGGGATGGACATGTGCACTAGTCAGTTACATAACTTGCATTCCCCATGTCCTAGGATTGTGACACAGTGCAGACTGTTGTTGGCAGGCTGCCATGGCCATGTGACTGGAGACAGTGATGTATGACTTTGCAGGCATGTCTGTGTCATGGCATTAAACTTCCTAAGAGTGATCCTGTGCAACATGCACCCCATTGTGGCATGGACTATCCGGACATGGGTGCATCATGGTGTCTGGTGCTGGTATGCATCACATGCATTTCTATTTAGACTCTGGCCATCCCTTTCTCCGGACACCTGCACTGACTCAGTGGCAAGAGATGTGATGTGTGCATGTTCACATACTTCACTGTGTTCCCTTACAATGTCCAACAACTGTGTAGGTGGTGCATGTGTCCACACTGGGGTCTTACCATCAGACAGGCACCGGACAGATGGGTGCAAGGGCAGGAGGGGTGTGAGTCCCATGGTTGACCATCAGACTGACAATTGGCTTCCCGAATCTGTGTGAGGACTTTAGGCAATGTTCAACTAAGGATGCCAGGGCTTGCTCTGTAATGTGCTGTACTTACTGTGGTGTGTGTGGTCAGTGCAGGTGACTGATGTTTGTCTGTTTCCCTAATTGTTTGCAGATACATCCACGGCCACAGGAGGGGACAGCTCCATGGACCAGGAGGAGCAGCGCAGCCAGACTGGGTCAGCATCCGACGAGTGGTCAGAGGGACCCAGTGGCACGGAGGGCGAGGGGAGCCACACCGAGGAGTCCTCAGCACCATCCACCTCAGCTGGGGACCACAGCAGCTCAGAGGATGACTCCCTTGTGGAGGCGGGTCTCAGCAGCCACCAAAGGCCAGCTAGTCTGTCTGGCCCCGCCACCACCACCACCACCACCGCCCTCCCATTGGCTCCCATTCCTGAGGTCCGTGGAGGCTCCCGTGCTCGGGAGCGTGTCTCCTTCGTGCCAGGCACCGCACCCCCTGCCCCTGTGTCCCCTGCTGCCCTGAGTGAGGAGTCTGTGTACATACTTCGGCAGCTCCATGTAGGGCAGACAGCAATGCTGAGTGTCCTCCATGCACACACCACTCTGTTGACACAGCTGGTGTCGTTCATGGAGGGCATCTCGACAGGTATGTCTGCCCTACAGAGGAGCAATAAGTCCATGGACTCCTCCCTGACGGCAGCAGTGTCCCTCCTCCAGCAGTCCCTCCCACCTCCTACCTCTGCCCCATCCACACTTCCAGGCACCCTAACTGTCCAAAGCACATGCACACCTGCACATTCACCCAAGCACACAGACACGAGCAGCACAGACACACCCAAAAGAAAGGCAAGACGTGCACACAAGCATCCTCAGGGGACAGTAACCACACACACAGGGGATGGGGAACAGACACACACACAGGCATCCACAGTCACTCCGCAGTCCTCCAAATCCTCTCCCTCCAAGACCCCTTCCCTTGCCTCACCTGCAACCCCACCTACACAGCAGGTCTTCCTGTGTGACCTCTGCCTCTTCCCCTCCGATCCTGCAGATCCGGCATACCGGGGGAAGAGGAAGTCCACCCACACAGAGGGGAGTGCCCCTCGCCCCCGGACACCCTCCCCCAGGTCCAGACAGACTGAGGACCCCATTCGGAAGTCCCCCCGGACCAGGAAGGGCAAGACCCCACCACCACCACGCAGCTCCACCACCCAGTCTCTCTCCTCCATCCCCCAGGCCACCACTCCACAGGTTCCACTGCCACATCCTGCCTCAGGTTCCCCCACACACCGATACCGCATCCCCAAACTGCTTAGGCCCTCCCCCCTGCCACTTGCTCTTCCATCCCCAACCCAGACGCTCAGCCTGTTTGTGCCACTGGTGTGGAGACCGGGTCCCCCCTCTGTCCTGCCCACCTCATCTGCCCCCCTTCCACTCCCTTGGAGGCATGCACTGCAGTGGAGTCCACAACCACCCCGTCTGACTCGGGCACTGCAGTGGTGCCGGCCCCCCTGAGTCAGACACCTCCACTGCAGTTGCTGGTGACACTCCTGCACCCACCACCCCTTCACTGCCTCACTCTGGCATCCCCTGATCCTGTCCCTGCGGTGCCTGGCCTGCCCCTTGTATGCCCCTCCAAGGGGGATGTCCCCTGTCCCTACCAGTGCAGGCAAGCAATGGGTGACAAGTTGTCACATATCACCCTGTTGGGACTGTGTATTTGGACTGGCCATTGGCCTTAGTTTAATTTGGACTTCTGATTTTTTATTGACATTTGCTGAATAAAGACTATTTTTGTTTACTTGTGGTTTTTCTTTTGATGTACATGATGTACATGGTTATCATCATGCATTTGCAGTTGTAATAGTGTTCAGATCAGGGAAATGAAGTGTTGCAGTGATGGACTCCATGTGGTCCATGGGATGTGTGTCCTGTTGTAGTCTGGATCTATGGCATCCTCTGCTGCAGTCTGAGGGTGTGATGTTCAGCATATGACACAGGGATGTACGTTTTGCATTTGTAAATTAACATCTTTGTCTTACAGTGATGCACATCTGGTGGGCTTACCACTGTTCAATGTTCCTATTTCCCTGACTGTGTGTCCATCTCCACTGGACATGCAGTTTAGCACACCAATGTTGAAGGACTCATCAGTGTATACAGTGCACCTTGCTTGACATGTGTTTTGGGTGTATGCAGATGACTGACGTGACACTCCCGTACCCAGGCTGATGTGAGCAGAGCCTTCAGTGTGTTGCAGTTGTTGACTCACTGACCGAGTGTTCTGCCGACATGTTTGAGTCATGCACAGACAAGGCTTGGCACAGCGGACCTTCCACAGCAGTGGAGTGCCCTCATGGCAGTGTGTAATCCCGTGACATTGCCTGGGCCCGTGTTTTGTGTTGTGTAAGCATGTCTGTGCGTGTACCCTTCCCTTTTCCTACACAGGCTGTGTCCCTACTGATGTTCCTGTTTCTGATGCTTGCTGAGTTGTTCTGTGTACATCAAGCATCTTGGACCTGGTTACTCCGGGATGTGGGTGCATGGCTAACTAAGGTTCATCAGGTTGTCATCCCAGGTTGTCTTTGTTGTCAGGGCTGGGGATGTGGGCAAACGCAGATGGGACACATTCAGGATTCCCCTTGGCACTTGTTGGTTACACATGTCATGTAATTTACAGTCTATGGTAGCTTTCAGTGATTGTGACACGTTGTGTGTGTGACTGCTGCCACTCCTCAGGGTCACAGCTGCAATGTTTGTGGTGGATTTCACGTCATGCCCAGGTACCGCGTAGTGTGCAGTGTGTCAGACATTCACGAGTCTTGTTGACTGGCCATGTGTGATGGGTTTCTGCACCTTAGTTCCCCCCACCACTCCTGGGATTGTCATGGGTGCATGTGCAATGTCACCATTCCATGTGAGCTTCACTGCTGCACATTGGTGGAGATCAAGGTGTGTGGTGTTGAGTGTGTTCAAATGTGAGTTGTTGCACGGCTAGACCCCTACCTCCATATTGGCCATGGCTGGCAGGCCGTGCTGTTTGATTTGTGCTTGTGTAGGTGTGATGGTAGTTTGTTGCTCAGGACACATGGCTGTGGTTCACAGTGTGAATGACATCTACCTTTGTCATCACAGTGGGATTATCATGCAGGGTAGTGTCACCACAATGTGGGTTCCCTGGGGGTTGTGCTGTGGTGGGTCTGTCTCTTGCTGTGTTAGTTGCTGTTCCTACTAGCTTGTGTGACATGTGTAATTTGGGCTCCCTCTCATCTAACAATGCCTCTTTGCCCACATAGGGGAATACGATCCATGAGTTACTTTTGTATGGCACTGTATACACATCTGTGTAATTGGAATTCAGGCCACCTACGATCCATATTTGGTATTACTCTGTCCCCCACACCAGGAAACAATGAAATAGTCGCTGTGACGCCTGTATGCGCAGAGCCCAAACCCTCGTGTGCTGCTAGTATTAAACCTTGCCTGCGATCCATATTTGGTATTACTCTGTCCCCCACTCCAGGAAATCTGAGCATATGGAATGTTGTTCACATCTAACTTGTAGGAGTACTTGAGTGGAAATTTCTTTGGTACTGCACCGCTGTTTTTGCTTGAAGCATTAACAGCGACCATATCTCACCGTCTATTCTCATTTTTGAACGAGTGATTGCAGCTACGGAAGCCGTGCATACAGCCCCGTTTGTGGCTTCATCAGCCAATGAATTCCCTTCAACGTGAACGCCATCAGGCTGATGACTCAGTGTGTGTATCACGTGAGCCCTTGGTAGGTCGTTTTTCAACTCAACTACCTGTTCCCATAGCATTTTATGCTTAATTGTGCCACCTTTTGCATCTTTAAACCCGTTTAGTTCCCATTGATGTAAATACTCATTGTATGACTGCACACAGTAAAAGGAATCACACACAATTTATGTGGGGAATTCGTGATCCGTATTTACAAGTGCCAATATCAGTGCGTTTAACTCTGCCAACTGAGCCGTGCAGTCTCCTAGAGATTGCGTTTTGGTGCAACTCGGATGGAACTTTCCATCCCGCATGCAACCTTTACCGATAGCACATGCTGCACTGTACTTTTGCTTACTCCCTATGGCCGGTTGAGCAGATCCGTCAGTGTAAATAATATATTCATACTGATCTAGAGGCAAAATCTCATTTGGTAGAGGATATTCTTGTTCGTATTGCAGGAATGCTTGTGTTTTTAGACTTGGGTCAAATCTGTATTCAACGTCCGTTGCAGTAAGAGAATTAGGCAATTAGCCCATTGTATCCACCTCGGATGTAAAGCTTTTGCATTTGGAATGCTAGCCTTTGTAACAGCTTCTAAAGCTGGTACTGGGGTTACGACAATTATGCGTTTCCCCTGAGCCAGTGCTCTTTCTCTTGCTACAGCGGTCTGAACAGCTGTCAGTATTTTTTCTGTTGAAGTAAAACGCATTTCTGCGTTTGTGTACAGGTATGATATGTATACGATCGGTACAGTTTCGCCTTCATTAAAGGTTAAGTAAGTATACCCGCATTGACCCGCTATTACACGGATCACCAAGTTGTGTGCATTTACGCGTGTCTGTACGTGTTTGGAAGCAATCATGTCTTCTTGTAATGAACGTAGGATATTAGAATGTTCCTGTGTCCAATGTCTGACTGAAAAGTCAGGTTTTATTAAGTCGTAGAAAGGTTTTACTTTTTCTGCGTAATCTAAAATGTATGGGGCATATTAGCAAGACCGGCGATAAAATTATCGCCGTTTTAGCGGCAGGAAACTGCCGCTAAAATGGCGATAATGGGCTTGCTAATATGCGTTACAGAATTCCAATAGAAGCCCAGGTTAGATGTGCAGGACATCTAACCTGGGCTTCTATTGAATTCTATAACGCATATTAGCAAGCCCATTATCGCCGTTTTAGCGGCAGTTTCCTGCCGCTAAAACGGCGATAAATTTATCGCCGGTCTTGCTAATATGCCCCTATGTTCTGCCGAAATTTAGGAATCCCAGTATTGATTGTAGATTTTTTAATGATTTTGGTGGTTGAAGCAGCGCACACTTTTCTAAAAAGTTAGCTGTCAGGATTTTCCCTTCACTTGAAAACTTGTGTCCTAAAAACAGGACATTGAGGTGGGCTATTTTAGATTTCTTAAAATTAAATTTGAACCTTCAGAGGCGAATCCCATATTAATGGTGCTCACCCTGGTCAAGTGATTTTTTAAGTCATCGTCCGTCAGATAAAGATCATCCACATAGGACAATGCTTCTTCATCAAAATTTTGGAGTAACTCTGTTACTCTTTCTGAAAATACCCCCGGGCTGTTCTTATAACCCTGGGGGAGATGACAAAACTGCCGTTGGGACCCCAACGCTGAGAATGCTGTCAAATACCTGCTTTCAGGTGCTATATTTTGGCAGAAAAGTCCATTTGAAATATCCAGTGTAGTTTTGTACTTTTTCCGCACAATGTTATTCATTAATGCGGCACTGTGTGTGTTTTGGACAGCGAATGTCTTTGTGCATGAGTTTAGATGCCTGTAATCTAAAACTAGATGATATGTATTGTTAGGTTTCATGACAGGGAACAAAGGATTGTTCATTGGTGAGGTGCATGTTTCAATCACCCCTTGGTATTCAAGTGAACATCAGTGAACATCACAGCGGTTCCTATACCGGATGGTATAGTTTGGGACAAGGTTGATTTCGAAATATTCGGTCCAACTGAACTTTTAAAAGTTTCTCACTTATTTAAAATTTCATTAAGTGATATCATTACCTCCAGTACGTTTTCTGATGATTGGGACTCTGAAACTGTTAATAACATGTTGTCTGATTTAGAAAATACTGCTGCATTTCCGAACACTGAAATGTTAGAAAGTAATACAGACTATGACACTTTGTACTGTTACCAACATTATGGTCATCATTTTCTGCACAAATCTATTTCACCTAGAAATGTTTTTGAGTACCATCAGTGGGAACATTGCCCTACACCACCAAAAAGTAGTTCCCATACATTTGCACAGAAATTTTCATACTTTTCAGGCTTTAACACCACTGACCCAACCTCATATTATTATAAGATTACACCAACATCAGCACTGAAAATTATGTTGACAAACACCAAACAGATTTACTCTGCTTCCTTTATTGCCCAACTGTCTGAACAGGGTTTTGACCTATGGAAGGACACAATAGACTTAAAATTAGTCTGGGGTTCTAGGGACTGGCAAATCCAGGGAACAGAAGCGCTATTTAGAGCATGCCTCATTCCACAGCAGATGATATTTCTAAACGAAACTGTGCAACAGACATCCTGTCTTGGATTAGCCAAGATCAAGGACCTGAACACACCTCGATTTCCAACACCATCACAGATGGGAGGGTGGCAAAATTCGACTTCACAAGAAGGGGAAACAGTAGATGACATTTTACAGTACAATAGATCAGACCCGAATTGGGAAAAATGGGTGGTTTGGCCCTTAGACACAAACATATGTCATAAACGACTCTTGGGTATTACCGAAGGGTACAGTATCCACAGGTCAGACCCACGTTATGTACAAAGAGAACATCCAGGGGTAGTGACATCCTACAGTGTTGGGAAGTTGTGCCTTGATTGGCTAGAAGCCTCAACACTAACAGAAGTGAAACAACACTTAGCCTTACTCTCACAAGACATGGATGTTAGGGATTTTTTACAAGGTCCCAGGAAACAACATCAGAAACGTTTCATATATGCTTGCATTTATGCTGCCTATAATGAAAATTGGAAAATATCACAACAAGAGGCCGCAGAGAGAATACGGGAAATAGACCGTATTAACTTAGAAAAATCGTTGGCTGTGGTAGACAATGGGTTAACAACTTTGTCCTCCAGAATATATTCTTTGGGCAACATTGTGACTTCTGCAAGAGATATCCTAGAACAAGATTTGTCCATACTACAACACGGGCAATCTCAATTACGTTCTATCGTGTTATTGAGCTGGACGCTGCAATCTTTGCGTGCAGGCTTTGTGTCTTGGCGTTTTATAAATAGTACGTCTCTGTTTTCTGAATATAATCTAACAGATAAACAGGTTAAAATGGCACAAAGGGGAGCTAAATATACAATGCTGCGTATTGAAAAACTGGACCAACTACCATTTACAGTAGCGGAAGCTCCGTCTACTGAATGGCTAATCCATGGCCACATAACTCTACCGGTCACTACTTTCAGTTTCAATATTGCCTTGAACAAAGACAGGCGGGCAAATATGTAAAAATGGGTAAGGAATACATTAAGGAATCCTTTGATTTACCATATAGATTTCGATGCCGGAGTGGGGATTGAGAAGTGTTTCTAAGTGGTACAAACTGCAAGAGCACTTTGAGCGGTTCTCTCATGTGCCGGGACATTTCATTGCACGGATCGTGTAATGGGTCGATAGCAAACTTGTCCTGCCACATGAAAGGGAGTCCAGGTGCCGTGATCAAACCAGTATTCAAGCTGCTCTCAAATGGGAGTTACTTGATGCTGAACGATCAAGGTTACTGTGGTATGTTTCCGGGCATTGCCTATCTGGTCACTGTGAACTCCAGGGTTACTTGCTGTATGCAAGTATTGTTTCCCCCAACAAGTACAGTCAGGGAGGTGCCGTTATGGCCTTCATTGAATGTTTCCTTTATACAATTTGATACTTTGAGCAGACTGAAAGCCATGCCTTTACAGCAAACCGTACCCTTAACCTCCGCTCGAGAGACCTTTTATCTTCAAATCGCAAGGACCTCGACTGAGATACAGGCACTTATACGTACAAACTGCCCCATTCATTTCGTATTTTTCATATGTCTGATACGAGTGGTATTGTACACCTATTTAAGACCATAGGGTCAGGACTTCTTAGCACCTTTCAGACAATCCTCAGAGTTATCCTGAACCTTATACACTCCGTATTTGGAAGCATTTTTGGAGGTCTACCTCTGATCCTGCTATCAATAGCTGGAATCCTGATTGTCATTTACCTGCTACGCAATGGACGGCCCAATTACCAACGAAATGGCAAAAGCGCTCCTGGAGCGGAAATACTGTGAACGCATAGTACAACATCTGGGCACACCCCACCTAAGGGAACTAAGCGCCTCTTGGTTCCTATCATTTAGACCAGTCTGGATGGACTGCATCCTACCTGTTCTTCGTTGCCTGTTTTGCGGTGAAGAATGCGTGTTGGATCTTTGTCTGACACTTGCGACGGACACGCATGCAGACTTGAATACCAGGCTGGAACCTCTGAGGGCCCATGCTCGGCAATGTCCCCAGCATATTCCCATCTTGATGGCTGCATTCCTCGAGAATCCACAGGTGCCTTTTACAACTGGGGTAAGCTTTAGCTCTACCACTAGCACCACTAGCACCCAGGTATCGACTACAGCACCGGCTGCTTCTACACCAACTATTGGCAGTACTGAATATCATCTGTGCTCCATTGGCGTACTCTGTGAGGTGTTACAAGGGCCGTCCCCTGCAGCAGCAAGCAGCGATGATGTTGCGTCTCCCAGCCAGGACATTTAATCTGTAATTGGCTCATCGTGTGCTGGGAAAGAATTCGGATTTTCATTTTCTCTAAAATTAGCTAAATTTGGAACACTTCCTAAAAATTGACACTTTCTCGCTGAAAAGCATGGCCTTTTGACGCTTGTGGACATTCAACTTATATAAACGAACTCAATTAGGACTGTGGCTTAAGTAACAATTCCAAACAACTAATTTTCGTAGTAAATTTGTTTTATTTTTCAATTTTTTAAGCTGTTTTTAAGATGATTTTAATACAAGATTTTAATGAAGCTCATTGAAAAATGTTCTATGCACTACTATCTATTAAAGAGAATAGTCCACTAGCATTTTTGTCATTGTTGACTGTTCGGAAGAGGAGTGGGTGTTATGTTTCATATAGGTATCCTAACATAGGCCCGGGTAACATCATACCCCTTCACCTACATTACCTCCCCTACACTACACTGTAACAAGCCTTTTTAGGATTGAACCTTTACTTAGTTCTAGTCCCGGGTGCAGAAGGAGGGTTTCTCCTGAACAATAGTGTCCTATAACTCCATCAATAGACTCACACAGTATGAATAAAGGTTCATCCCATACATCATCCTCAAATCCAACAATGGCTAATACAAGCAACAAGGGACAAAGGAGCCCTAGATACTTTCTGCATAAATATAGCACCTCTTGCTAGTGTTAGTCAGAGGGAACCGAGACTTCCAGGCCGACACACTGACCAGACACGCTGAGGCTCCTGCATTCAGACGCTCCAGCTGACAGTGGTCTGAACATCCCTTGCGGGGTGTCCAACTGGAGACCAGGAAGGGCTTCTACATTCTCACTTCAGGTAATGGGGTTCGACTAAATCCTAGAGGGATTCTTGTCTTTACACCTACTCACATGCTAGGTACACTTAGGTACATCTAGATAGGCATCGTAGGAGTATGCGCTTTCTTTTATCAATGCATTTTATATTCATGTATTTATTCATGCGTAGTGCAAGATGGTAGAACTGTACTATCCATTTATATTCATAGTACGGCTAATCATATATCTCTGCTACTGTCTAATGGTTGTTGCAGCTCATATATTCTACACGAGAATAACAGCTGTTCAATAAACCCTTATTGAAACGCCCAGGCTGTTTATTCTGTGTATCTCTGAGACAAGATAAGTGAGCACGAGTGACTGAGCGAAAGGTAGTACATTGTTTCCACGATCTTGAGGGATCAGGGTTGTCATGTTCTGAGGTTGCCAGAAACTATTCTCTCCCTGATAAGAGGAGACACTAGTGGCACTGTGAGCTAGCTTAGGCAAACAGGCTAACATTCTCGGTGGGGGTGCTCAGAATTAGTCTGCCACCAAACCCACACTTTTTATGTTATCCGAACGTGCAGGTCCTGTATGGGTAATATAGGAACTACACGACACCTTCTTTGAATTCCATTCATTAAAAATTACTCCATTTAATTGCAGACAAGTCGTAACATCAATGTTACAACAACAAGAGCTCCCTCTAACAGGGGGAGATGTTACCTTTGTGGTTGAGGCCCACAAAGTGTATAAAACAGAGGTATTATATTAAATAGTCACTTTTCCTGCAGCAGATGCCAGTACACAAACCTTCCACACATATACTCCAGCAGTATTACCAGGCAAATACAGAGCAATGAAGATTTAGAAATACAATTAACATTTCAGGACAATCAGAATTGGTTCCAAGGTGCCCTACCACTTCTACTAAACAATATAAGACTGGGTTCCCTCAGCAATAAGGGAGCAACCTGCTCATTCCTAGCTGGCTATACACCATACCCAACATTAGCACCATTAAATGCTGTAGAGCTTTGTGCTCTTTACACAGGTCTAGTTAGACTGTACAGACTTTTAACACAGTTCGTTATGTCAAAGATAGCAGCAACCCCAGCGAGGGCTGTTGAAGCTGTGTAGCAATAAGCTGTGTCAGCAATTAGTCCAGTAACTATCAATACAATTATGGATAAAGTTCCCACCAGATGGGAGGAAATTCTATTCTGGATTGACACAAAAAACAAACTAGCTTCAAGCAGTGTTTTCCTATATGGGACCCCAAGACAAACATAGAATTCTCACACTGTGCCTACCACTGGGGATGGTTCCCCCAGTGGATGAATGTGCCATCTGGGGCACAGTCTTTGCTGCAATATATACCATAACACATGTAGGAGAGTAGGATCTGCTTCACATGGGTACCCCCACTTTTTGCTGATGCTTCACTGTTTTTCGACTTTAGTCTGGCTGGGGCCCTGCTAATCAGAACCCCAGCCTAGCTGCTTCCTCTCTAAAATGGTTTCCATGTGCCTTAGGCACATCTATGATTGGAATCTGGAGTGCCCTTATAAGTCCCTAGTATATGGTATACTATGTACCCAGGGCATAGGTACCTCAGAGGCCTACCAGGGGCTGCAGCATGTATTGTGCCACCCCTGGAGGGCCATCCAAAATGACACCACAGGTCTGATACTGCAGCCTGGGTAAGGTGGTGCATGCAACCCTTACTGTGATATAGGCTACCTATATCACTACATACATACACACATATAAACCTATAAGTCACTCCTATGGCAGGCCTTATCAATCCTGAAGGCAGAGTGCTTGGTTCCTATGTGAGAGGGTGCCCCTGCATGAGCAGAGCCCCTCTGCAGCGTTCGGAGACCCTTCTCTGATGCTGTTTGTAGTGCAGCCTGACCATATACTCTTAAGCGCATTATAACCTCGCGTTAAATGCTAACTTTGGGATGGCTGCACAGAAACATGTCGTGTTTGGTGTCAAACATCTTGGAATACTACCCCCCCGCCAGTTCTGGCAGTGGGGGTAGCATTCCACCCTTCTAGAGGGAGAGACATGTACGCACCGGCCTGCCCGGTAACTTCTTTCCAAGCCCTGGCATCACAAAATGGATGCCGCTGCCACAGACACGAGTCTGGCCTCCTGCTGCTGACCGAAACTCCGGCAGGGGACGCCTGGACAATAGGTTTCCTGTCCCAGGGAGGTGTAACCACCTCCCCAGACAGGATAGTGTGTATTGGGGCTGGGCGGGAGCACTCTCTGGTGCTTTGAAGTCCTGCACTGGGGGCACATTTGGTGTCCCTGTGCATACCCCAGTTCAAACCGGCTCAGGGGCTTCCAGCCCCTGCTCTGGCACGAAACTGGAAAAAGGGAAAGGGGTGTCCCCACCCCTCTGCCCTGACCCTCCCATAGGTGGGTCCCCAGAGTATGTCCAACCACCTAACTTAGTATAAGTATGGGACCCCAGTCCTTAGGACTTTAGATTTACCTGGACGAAACTCTGACACAGAATCCTGGACCTTCGACGCTCTACTTTAAGATTAGAGGACTGAAGAATCTCCCTTGGGGTCAAGGAGTGACTCCCCTGCTTGGCAGGCACCAACAACGCAATTGTCCGGTCTGCATCGCTGAAGCTCCCGCTGGACGCCGAAGTCTTTGCATCACCAGAGGTGGATTTCCAGACTTCCCCGAGGCTACCCTGAGTCCCCAGCAAAGCTGAGGCCCGTGGCTATCATGGGTAACATGGAACCGTGACCCCTGGACACCGTGCACATTTGCAAGTGCATCCTCTTCTGGGTCTCCCACGAAGTTGTGCTTTGGGCTTCGAGTAGCCCCAGCCTTCAGCACCGACTGCACCGAAGATCACTGGCCTCCACTCCACGAGTGTCCTGTGAGCCAGCTCCAAGTGTGTCCACTCGAGGCTCCTTCGCGGTCGCTAGTCCGTTGGCTAGTAGGCCCTCCCGAAGGCCAATCTTCTTCTGCTTGGGCTCCCTGGTTGCTCCAGGCATGCCCTGACTTATCCTCGATGGGTGAGTCCCTCAGACCTTGCTGGTCTGCACCATCGTCCTTCTTCCATTTCCATGAGACTTGCCATTGCTAAGGCTTGTTGGGTCCAATCCGGTCGCCGACACCCCTGCAATCGACAGACATCGTGGGACAGCTCGAATACAGCTCCTGGTCGTCGTCGACGCCTCCTGGGCCTCGTGGCTGAAGAGTCAAGACAACCATCAACCTACCTGAAGCACTCGACATCGGTGGGCATCTGCTCATAGCCTTCCTGGTCACTGGCTAGTGACCCAGACTCTGTCCCCTCTGCTTTCAGGTTCTTCAGATCTTCGATTCACCTTTGGATCCACCCGAACACTTTCGACTTGGCCGCCAGCAGCACTTTGCAGCAGATCGCCATTGAAAACGACGACGAAACCCGACCCCGAAAGACACCTATGCACCCGGCTTCCCTGGGTGAGGTAACTCGAGTACTACGGTGCTCCCGTGGGTATAGACTCTAGAACAACCCAGTTCTAAAGGGGTTTGCTCCAAGTCCTCCTCTAAGTGTCCCTTTTCTTTAAAATTCCAACCGCGACTTTCCCCATAGAAGTCAACGGCGATTCGCGGCTGTGTTCTTACACTGCACGCGTCCCCCGTGGGTCCCCTGTGTCACTACCTTGGGTGGTTCCTTGTGGTCCAAGCACTTCTACAGGCTCTAGGCCCTGTGTCTAGCTCAGTCGTGGTTCTTATACCACTTTATTGGTATATGGTTTGAGTACGCCCCTAGGGCTCAAACGTGTATTTGTGCTATTACTGTAGATAACTAACTTATAACTTATGTACTTCGAACTCTAGCCTCATAAAGAGACTAGAGGGGTGTGTTTAGCAATAAATACATATATTTTGAATATATACCTGGTGTGGTCCTCTTTCATTTGGTCACTCAAGAGATTATAGACTGGTAAAACAAGCTGCTTTATATTCCTTCAAGACTTAGCCTGAAGGCTGCTCTCCATAGCTACCACTAGGATAGCTTTCAATAAAGGTTGTCTTTAACCTATCTCCAATAAGGGGTTGTTTGGACTGGTGTAAGGTGCCCACTATAAATAGTGGACAGCATATGCCAGGCCAACTTCTCACATTGGTGTGCAGCGTGTGGGATTCCAGCTTGCTATTGTTTTACCAGATAATCTCAATTGAATTGATCAACTGAAAACCACTAAGGGTACCTAAGGTACATATAAATCAAGCTTAGTATACAGTAAGTTCTACTGAACTTAGAGTTGTGTGTTAAGGGATAGCACACCCTTTCTACAACTCAAGAGAGTTTAGTAGGCCACACTAGAGTAGGTAGTGCATACACCACACCTCACTAGTAATGTCTTCAAAGCCAGGACCCAGTGAGTCCTTGCCAGAAGCCAGTGGGCTTCTTCCCTCCAAGTATGATAAACTCCCATTCTTGGAATTGAGAGCATTATGCAATACTAGGAAGCTGAAGGCAGGCAAAAGTGCCAGCACCCAACACCTCAGAGAGGTGCTACTAGCTGATGATCTCAGCAGGCCCCTAGGGTCTGAAGGGGTAGGCAGAGAGGGTGGGGCAGAAGCTGAGGAAGGGGTCAGGGGTGAAGAAACCCAGGCCCCCCCCTTTGAAACTGGCCAGGAAGGTGAAAATGACCTTGACCTGGAGAACCCAATTCCTCCTGTGGAGGAGGATCAGAATGACCTCCCCTTTGTCCCCCCAGGAAGAATTGTGAGTGTGCCCAGAAGGTCTAGATCTCCTTTTCAGGAGTCTAACCTCTCTGACACCTCAATAGGGACCTCTGTCTCTTCTCATAGGAGAGAATCCTCTCATGACAGGAGAAAGAGACTGATTCAGTATGAGCAAGCCCAGCTTGAACTCAGAAAACAGCAGTTGGCTATAGACAGGGAGTCCCTAGATCTCTACAAAGAGACAAAAAAGATGGGACTAGAGTCCCATGGTGGCAGCAATTTCCCCAGAGATAGGGAAAGGTCTTATGACCATAGAAACCTGAGCAAGATTGTCCCTCCCTACCAGAGTGGGGATGACATCCACAAATGGATAACTGCACTGGAGAGGGCCTGTAAAGTACAGAGGGTCCCTCAGGAGCAGTGGGCAGCAATCTTGTGGCTCTCCTTTGCAGACAAAGGTAGAGATAAGCTCCTCCCTGTTAGAGAGGAGGATGCTGATAATTACACAGTCTTGAAGAGTGCTCTGATTGATGGGTTTGGCCTAACCACTGAACAATACAGGTTAAAGTTCAGAGATACCCAAAAGCACAGACTCAAGACTGGGTGGACTTTGTTGATTGTTCTGCCAAGGCTCTGGAAGGTTGGTTATTGGGCAGTAAGGTATGTGACTTCACAGGATTGTACAATCTTATCATGAGGGAGCAGATCCTTAATAATTGTCAAAATCAGCTGTTGCATCAGCACCTGGTGGACTCTGATCTGACCTCTCCCCAAGAATTGGGAAAGAAGGCAGACAAATGGGTCAGAACCAGGGTGAGGCAGAAGGTACAGAACCAAGGTGGTGACCCTAAGAAGCAAGAATCTAAAAACTCTGATAAGGGTGGGGAGAAGGGTAAAGACCAGAAGTCTTCACAAGGCCCCCAAAAATCTTCTTCAGGTGGGGATTCACAGTCTAACAGGGGAAGAGGCCAAAAGAAACCATGGTGCAAGGTCTGTAAGCAAAAGACCCACTGGACTAGTGATTGCACCAAGTCCAAAGACTCTACTCCAGCCCCCACCAATGCCCCTAAGGCACCTGCTCCCCCTAGTGCAGTTACAGTTGGTGGTGGGACTACACAAGCCAAGGGTTTAGTAGGGTTGACCCTGGGTAAGGAGATGAGCTCTGACCTAGTCAGAGAACTCACTCAGGCTGTCCTAGTCTGTGATGGAGGCATGGATGTGACCTCATCTGTGAGTCCCAGTAATCTGGGCAAGTACAGGCAACAGCCCTTAATCAATGGAAAAGAGGCTTTGGCATTTAGAGACACAGGGGCAAGTGTCACCATGGTGACACAAGACCTTGTGAATCCTGGGCAGATTATACTTGGTGAAATGTACCAAGTGAACAATGCTAGCAATGTCAGAACAGACCATACTCTGGCAGTTGTTAACTTCTCCTGGGGAGGGGTAACTGGCCTTAAGAAGGTTGTGGTAAGTGCAGACCTACCAGTTTAATGCTTGTTTGGCAATGATTTAGAAACTTCAGCTTGGGCAGAAGTGGAGCTCAGGACCCATGCAGAAATGCTGGGCATCCCTGCAGATGTGTTTGCTGTGACCAGGTCACAAGCCAAAATGTCTAACACTGAACAAGCCTTGGATTCTGGAATAATGGACCAAGTGCCCTCCAAGAAGAGGAGTAGTAGGGTAAATGCAGTGCCTTCCCCTTGGCTCAGAAGGAAGATCAGTCTCTTGAGGGGATGATCTCAGTCCTGAGGAAGGAACTGTCCCAGAGGAGCTTGAACCTGACCAGGTTGAGTTCTTGGGGACAGGGGCCCTTCCAGGGCAGATTTGAGCCAGGAGCAGCAGAGCTGCCCCTCTCTTGAACCCCTCAGACAGCAAGCTGCTGCGGAGGCTGCTGGGAAAGCTAGTGGTCCCAATACAGTGTATTGGGATGATGGACTCTTGTACTCAGAGTGTAGAGACCCCAAGCCTGGTGCCACCAGGAGGTTGGTTATACCTCTGAAGTTCAGGGCTTCCTATTGACCCTAGCCAATGACATTCCCTTAGCAGGTCACCTGGGCCAGAACAAGACTTGGGACAGAATTGTCCCTCACTTTCACTGGCCCCACATGTCTGAAGACACCAAGGAGTTTTATCGCTCCTGTGTAACCTGCCAGGCCAGTGGCAAGGCAGGTGGCACTACAAAGGCCCCCCTGATACCACTACCTGTGGTGGGGGTTCCCTTTGAAAGGGTGGGGATTGACATTGTTGGTCCCATGGATCCCCAAACAGCATCTGGGTACAGGTTTATCCTGGTGGTAGTGGATCATGCCACCAGGTACCCAGATTCTATTCCCCTTAGGACCACTACAGCACCTGTGGTGGCAAGAGCCCTCCTGGGAATTTTCTCAAGAGTGGGCTTCCCTAAGGAGGTTGTATCAGACAGGGGTGCTAACTTTATGTCTGGATACTTGAAAGCAATGTGGAAGGAGTGTGGAGTGACTTACAAGTTCACCACACCATATAACCCACAATGCAATGGTTTAGTTGAGAGATTCAACAAAACCTTGAAGGGCATGATTAAAGGGCTCCCAGAAAAGCTTAGGCGAAGATGAGACATACTCTTGCCCTGCCTTTTATTTGCATACAGGGAGGTGCCTCAAAAGGGGGTTGGCTACAGCCCTTTTGAACTTTTGTTTGGTCACCCTGTCAGAGGTCCATTGTGCTTGGTGAAGGAAGGATGGGAGTTACCTCTCAAGCCCCCAAAGCAAGACATAGTGGACTATGTACTTGGTCTCCGCTCCCGGATGGCTGAGTACATGAAAAAGGCAACTAAAAACCGTGAGGCTAGCCAGGAACTTCAAAAAGCCTGGCATGACCAAAAGGCTGTGCTGACTGTTTACCAGCCAGGACAGAAGGTGTGGGTGTTGGAGCCAGTGGCCCCAGCAGCTCTCCAAGACAAATGGAGTGGACCCCATACCATTGTTGAACAGAAGGGTGAGGTTACCTATTTAGTAGACCTAGGAACACCCAGGAGTCCCCACAGGGTTCTCCATGTCAACAGGTTAAATCCATATGTGGACAGGGCAGACATGGGCTTGCTCATGGCTACTGATGAGGGACAGGAGGAAGAGAGTGACCCACTCCCTGACATGCTCTCACAGAACCCTGATGATGGGTCAGTGGATGGTGTAGCCTTGGCAGGCAACCTCACTGCCCAGCAGCAAACTGATTGCAGACAGGTGCTCAATCAGTTTAGGCACATATTCTCACTGACACCCAGTCAGACCACCTGGTGCACTCATGAAGTGGACACTGGGGACAGTCTGCCTATTAAAAATAAGATTTATAGGCAACCTGACCATGTCAGGGACTGTATCAGGACAGAAGTCCAGAAGATGTTGGATTTGGGAGTTATTGAACCCTCAGATAGCCCTTGGGCTAGTCCAGTGGTCCTTGTGCCAAAACCTCACACCAATGGTGGGAAAAGAGAGATGAGGTTTTGTGTGGACTATAGGGGTCTCAATGCAGTCACTAGGACTGATGCCCATCCAATACCTAGGGCAGATGAGCTAATAGACACTTTGGCCTCAGCCAAGTATCTAAGCACATTTGACCTGACAGCTGGCTACTGGCAGATCAGACTAGCTGATGATGCAAAGCCAAAGACAGCATTCTCAACCCCTAGTGGGCATTATCAATTTGTGGTGATGCCCTTTGGTCTGAAGAATGCACCTGCCACTTTTAAGAGGTTGGTGAATACAGTCCTTACAGGTCTGGAAGCCTATAGTGCAGCATATCTAGATGATATTGCTGTCTTTAGCTCCACCTGGGAAGATCACCTGGTCCACTTCAGAAATGTTTTGCAGACCCTGTAGAAAGCAGGCCTGACTATCAAGGCCACCAAGTGCCAGATAGGGCAGAGTCAGGTTGTGTACCTGGGCCACCTTGTGGGTGGAGGCCAGGTTCAACCTTGCAGAGCAAGATCCAGACCATCATGGACTGGACTGCTCCAACTACCCAGACTCAGGTGAGAGCCTTTTTAGGCCTGACTGGGTACTATAGGAGGTTTGTCAAGGGGTATGGATCAATAGTGACACCCCTGAATGACTTAACTTCCAAGAAAATGCCCAAAAGGTTCAGTGGACAGTTAGCTGTTAAAAGGCATTTGATGACCTAAAGCAGGCCATGTGCACTGCTCCCATTCTACAGAGTCCTGATTACTCCAAGAAGTTCATTGTCCAAACAGATGCATCTGTATTGGGGGTAGGGGCTGTACTGTCACAATTGAATGATGAAGGTCAGGATCAGCCAGTAGCTTTTATTAGCAGAAGGCTGACCCTTAGAGAGAAACGTTGGTCAGCCATTGAGAGGGAGGCCTTTGCTGTGGTCTGGGCTCTGAAGAAGTTGAGGCCATACTTGTTTGGTACTCACTTCCTTGTTCAAACAGACCATAAGCCCTTCTTATGGCTAAAACAAATGAAGGGTGAAAACCCCAAACTGCTTAGGTGGTCCATTTCCCTACAGGGGATGGACTTCACAGTGGAACATAGACCTGGGAGTAACCATGCCAATGCAGATGGACTCTCTAGGTACTTCCACTTAGAACATGAAGACTTAACTGGGCAAGGTTAGTTTAATGTCCCTACGTTTGGGGGGTTGTGTAGGAGAGTAGGATCTGCTTCACATGGGTACCCCCACTTTTTGCTGATGCTTCACTGTTTTTCGACTTTAGTCTGGCTGGGGCCCTGCTAATCAGAACCCCAGCCTAGCTGCTTCCTCTCTAAAATGGTTTCCATGTGCCTTAGGCACATCTCTGATTGGAATCTGGAGTGCCCTTATAAGTCCCTAGTATATGGTTTACTATGTACCCAGGGCACAGGTACCTCAGAGGCCTACCAGGGGCTGCAGCATGTATTGTGCCACCCCTGGAGGGCCATCCAAAATGACACCACAGGTCTGCTACTGCAGCCTGGGTAAGGTGGTGCATGCACCCCTTACTGTGATATAGGCTACCTATATCACTACATACATACACACATATAAACCTATAAGTCACTCCTATGGCAGGCCTTATCAATCCTGAAGGCAGAGTGCTTGGTTCCTATGTGAGAGGGTGCCCCTGCATGAGCAGAGCCCCTCTGCAGCGTTCGGAGACCCTTCTCTGATGCTGTTTGTAGTGCAGCCTGACCATATACTCTTAAGCGCATTATAACCTCGCGTTAAATGCTAACTTTGGGATGGCTGCACGGAAACATGTCATGTTTGGAGTCAAACATCTTGGAATACTACCCCCCCGCCAGTTCTGGCTGCGGGGGTAGCATTCCACCCTTCTAGAGGGAGAGACATGTACGCACCGGCCTGCCCGGTAACTTCTTTCCAAGCCCTGGCATCACAAAATGGATGCCGCTGCCACAGACACGAGTCTGGCCTCCTGCTGCTGACCGAAACTCCAGCAGGGAGGCCTGGACAATAGGTTTCCTGTCCCAGGGAGGTGTAACCACCTCCCCAGACAGGATAGTGTGTATTGGGGCTGGGCAGGAGCACTCTCTGGTGCTTTGAAGTCCTGCACTGGAGGCACATTTGGTGTCCCTGTGTATACCCCAGTTCAAACCGGCTCAGGGGCTTCCAGCCCCTGCTCTGTGCGAAACTGGACAAAGGGAAAGGGGTGTAACCACCCCTCTGCCCTGACCCTCCCATAGGTGGGTCCCCAGAGTATGTCCAACCCCCTAACTTAGTATAAGTATGGGACCCCAGTCCTTAGGACTTTAGATTTACCTGGACGAAACTCTGACACAGAATCCTGGACCTTCGACGCTCTACTTTAAGATTAGAGGACTGAAGAATCTCCCTTGGGGTCAAGGAGTGACTCCCCTGCTTGGCAGGCACCAACGAAGCAATTGTCCGGTCTGCATCGCTAAAGCTCCCGCCGGACGCCGAAGTCTTTGCATCACCAGAGGTGGATTTCCAGACTTCCCCGAGGCTACCCTGAGTCCCCAGCAAAGCTGAGGTCCGTGGCTATCGTGGGTAACGTGGAACCGTGACCCCTGGACACCGCGCACATTTGCAAGTGCATCCTCTTCTGGGTCTCCCACGAAGTTGTGCTTTGGGCTCCGAGTAGCTCCAGCCTCCAGCACTGACTGCACCGAAGATCACTGGCCTCCACTCCACGAGTGTCCTGTGAGCCAGCTCCAAGTGCGTCCACTCGAGGCTCCTTCGCGGTTGCTAGTCCGTTGACTAGTAGGCCCTCCCGAAGGCCAATCTTCTTCTGCTTGGGCTCCCTGGTTGCTCCAGGTGTGCCCTGACTTACCCTCGCTGGGTGAGTCCCTCAGACCTTGCTGGTCTGCACCATCGTCCTTCTTCCATTTCCACAAGACTTGCCGTTGCTAAGGCTTGTTGGGTCCAATCTGGTCGCCGACACCCCTGCAATCGATAGACGTCGTGGGACAGCTCAAATCCAGCTCCTGGTCATCGTCGACGCCTCCTGGACCTTGTGGCTGAAGAGTCAAGACAACTGTCAACCTACCTGAAGCACTCAACATCGGTGGGCATCTGCTCATCGCCTTCCTGGTCACTGGCTAGTGACCCAGACTCTGTCCCCTCTGCTTTCAGGTTCTTCAGATCTTTGATCCACCTTTGGATCCACCCAAACACTTTCGACTTGGCCGCCAGCAGCACTTTGCAGCAGATCGCCATTGAAAACGACGACGAAACCCGACCCCGAAAGACACCTATGCATCCGGCTTCCCTGGGTGAGGTAACTCGAGTACTCTGGTGCTCCCGTGGGTATAGACTCTAGAACAACCCAGTTCTAAAGTGGTTTGCTCCAATTCCTCCTCTAAGTGTCCCTTTTCTTTAAAATTCCAACCGCGACTTTCCCCATAGAAGTCAACGGCGATTCGCGGCTGTGTTCTTACACTGCACGCGTCCCCCGTGGCTCCCCTGTGTCACTACCTTGGGTGGTTCCTTGTGGTCCAAGCACTTCTACAGGCTCTAGGCCCTGTGTCTAGCTCAGTCGTGGTTCTTATACCACTTTATTGGTATATGGTTTGGTACGCCCCTAGGGCTCAAACGTGTATTTGTGCTATTACTGTAGATAACTAACTTATAACTTATGTACTTCGAACTCTAGCCTCATAAAGAGACTAGAAGGGTGTGTTTAGCAATAAATACATATATTTTGAATATATACCTGGTGTGGTCCTCTTTCATTTGGTCCCTCAAGAGATTATAGACTGGTAAAACAAGCTGCTTTACATTCCTTCAAGACTTAGCCTGAAGGCTGCTCTCCATAGCTACCACTAGGATAGCTTTCAATAAAGGTTGTCTTTAACCTATCTCCAATAAGGGGTTGTTTGAACAGGTGCAAGGTGTCCACTATAAATAGTGGACAGCATATGCCAGGCCAACTTCTCACAACACATAGTATACAATCTATCACTGTTTTGCCTAAAGTGCTAAAACAGATTCAAAAGGAATATGGGCTGCACCTGCCCTGATTTGGGGATAAGTTGATTGGCAATTATGCCACAGTTGCCTCAATTATTATAAGTAGCATAAATGGGGAGACTGCAGCATTGGCAGTACACCAACGCCTCACACAAGTTCCTATTGTAGACCAGCAGCATGAGCTACCAAACATTATTGCTGAAATCAATACATTTATAGGTCGAGATAAATTGGGAGCCAGACCAAATAAGCCATAGCTTAAGGATAATTCCAAAAAGGATAACACCAAACAGGCACCTGAGTCCTTTAAAAGATGCTGGGAAAAACAAAGAAGTCAATAAAAAACAAAAACACTGAGTGCATCTCCACAACCGGAGTTCGCTGAAAGGCGTTATAACCTGTGTAACCGTGATTCAATAAAACAGCCTGATATGTATCAGTATACTGATACATGTCCTTCTCGTTCCTTTCAGGACTCAACCAACAACGGAGAGAGGAGGACGATCAGAGCAAAGACAAGTAGAGTATTTGAAACCGAGATAGGGCTCACAACGCTTGACTGACATCATCATAAAAAAGGAAGAGAAACTTCCACATCAAAAAAAACAATTCAAAAAGAAGGTGGCAGGTATTTCCACTAAATGTGCCACACATATTGAGGACACTACTTCAGAACAAGGCCTGTGCACTGACACTGCTAGACAGTGCAGCAGAGGTCACAATAGTTCACCATAATCTTCAAGAGTTTCTGGTTCAAGAGTAACTAATGAATTTATTCAAGTTGGAACACCAGATCAGCGGGTTATCCTTCCAGACATAGGGGTCGATTCCGATCCCGGCCGGAAGCGCACCTAACAGTACTCGTCCGGAAAAAAACCCAGCTGATTGCGTGTTTCCCGACCGATTCAAACATTCGTCCGGACGAACAAGTACGATGCGTATAACAACCCAGTTTCCGAGTGAGCCGTACTTACCCAATTCAGCTCCTGTTCCCCGCCCGAGCCGGATCCGTAAACGCCGAATCGAGTCATACGGAAGCAAATACACAGCACCTTCCGGCCGGACAAGTACAATGCGCACTCCGTACGCGCCGAACCCGTCGCTACGTCCGGGACGTTTGAGCATCCGGGCGAGCCGTACATTAGCTCCGTTTCGCGCTACAAGACGATCCACGGCTACGAGACGAACAAGCCTGCTACGAGTACGAGTCGAAGACACGAGAAACCCAAACGAGACGATCCAAGCATGAATCCCATTGCGCAGGTCCTACCTCTACATCTATTACCGGGACCGGCACGGACGCGTACGGCGCAGACGGTAAGTCAAACACCAACAATACAAACAAACGACACGTACCCGAAATATGTCACACACACATAGGGATGCACAAATGACGTACACTAGCAACATCAGAACCATAGGGGTGGGATGGCCATCACCAATGCCATACACACCCATAGGGGGCTGGATGCCTGCCACTACCACCACCCCACTCAGGGGGGGCTGGATGCCTGTCACTACTACCATCCCCACCCTTAGGGGGATGGATGCCCACCACTACCACCACCCCTACTCAGGGGGGACTGGATGCCTACTACTACCACCACCCCTACTCAGGGGGGCTGGATGCCTGCCACCACCACCACCCCTACTCAGGGGGGCCTGGATGCCTACCACTACCACCACCCCATCTCAGGGGGGGCTGGATGCCTGCCACTACCACCACCCCTACTCAGGGGTGCCTGGTTGCCTGTCACTACTACCATCCCCACACTCAGGGGGCTGGATGCCTACCACTACCACCACCCCTACTCAGGAGGGCCTGGAGACCTGTCACTACTACCATCCCCACCCTCAGGGGGCTGGATGCCTACCACTACCACCACCCCTACTCAGGGGGGGCTGGATGCCTGCCATAACCACCACCCCACTCAGGGGGGGCTCGATGCCTGTCACTACTACCATCCCCACCCTTAGGGGGATGGATGCCTACCACTACCACCACCCCTACTCAGGGGGCCTGGATGCCTACTACTACCACCACCCCTACTCAGGGGGGGCTGGATGCCTGCCACCACCACCACCCCTACTCAGGGGGGCCTGGATGCCTGTCACTACTACCATCCCCACCCTCAGGGGGCTGGATGCCTACCACTACCACCACCCCTACTCAGGGGGGCTGGATGCCTGCCACTACCACCACCCCACTCAGGGGGGCTCGATGCCTGTCACTACTACCATCCCCACCCTTAGGGGATGGATGCCTACCACTACCACCACCCCTACTCAGGGGGCCTGGATGCCTACCACTACCACCACCCCTACTCAGGGGGCTGGATGCCTGCCACTACCACCACCCCACTCAGGGGGCTCGATGCCTGTCACTACTACCATCCCCACCCTTAGGGGATGGATGCCTACCACTACCACCACCCCTACTCAGGGGGCCTGGATGCCTACTACTACCACCACCCCTACTCAGGGGGGCTGGATGCCTGCCACCACCACCACCCCTACTCAGGGGGCCTGGATGCCTGTCACTACTACCATCCCCACCCTTAGGGGGATGGATGCCTGCCACTACCACCACCCCTACTCAGGGGGCCTGGATGCCTGCCACTACCACCACCCCTACTCAGGGGTGCCTGGATGCCTGTCACTACTACCATCCCCACCCTCAGGGGGCTGGATGCCTACCACTACCACAACCCCTACTCAGGGGGGGCTGGATGCCTGTCACTACCACCACCCCTACTCAGGGGGGCCTGGATACCTACCACCACCACCACCCCTACTCAGGGGGGGCTGGATGTCTGTCACTACTACCAACCCCACTAATAGGGGGATGGATGCCTACCACTACCACCACCCCTACTCAGGGGGGCCTGGATGCCTACCACTACCACCATCCCCACTCATAGGGGGATGAATGCCTACCACCCACACCACCCCTAAACATAGGATGGGAAATGCATGACACAACCAGCATACTCCAACATAAGGAATGTCTGAAAATACATCCCACCAACACCATGACAAGTGTGTGTAGTCTGTGTCAAATGCCCACAACACTGAACATGTCTTTGAGCATACAATGTGACCCCCTATCACATGTGTCACACATAAATGTGTGTGGGCTCCACAATGCAAGCAGACCATGACCACTGTGGCAATGGGGTATAACACCCCATCATCACAGTGACCAAAAGGTAAGTGTGGGGTCCATAGCTGAAGCACATTTTGAACATTGTGGCAATGGGGTCTAAACCCCCATCATCACAGTGACCTAAATGTAAGTGTGGGGTCCATAGCTAAGCACATTTTGAACATTGTGGCAATGGGGTCTAAACCCCCATCATCACAGTGACCAAAATGTAAGTGTGGGGTCCATAGCTGAAGCACATTTTGAACACTGTGGCAATGGGGTCTAAACCCCCATCATCACAGTGACCAAAAGGTAAGTGTGGGGTCCATAGCTGAAGCACATTTTGAACATTGTGGCAATGGGGTCTAAACCCCCATCATCACAGTGACCAAAAGGTAAGTGTGGGGTCCATAGCTGAAGCACATTTTGAACATTGTGGCAATGGGGTCCAAACCCCCATCATCACAGTGACCAAAAGGTAAGTGTTGTCATGGAAAAAGCTGCAACTGCCAAACAGCATGGATGATCCCTGGTCACAAAACAACAAATACATCAGTGGCAAATTAGTGCTTCTGTCCCATAGCAACACACATTGGGTGAGGCAAAAAGTGCAGTGCCAATAAGATATACCTTTGGCCATGTGCAGACAAACATCACCCATGGGGGCTGACATTGGCAACATTCCTCAATAACACAATGACAGAAGTGACCATCATAATGCAGCCCCACATATCTGCACCAATGGACACACAAATGTAGATATCCTTTGGAGACTGTAGATGTCAGGTGAACAAATACCATACCATGGCAGCAAAGGGACATACAAACCATGATCATTGTGCTGACTGATGACCTAGGAGTCCCAGGGACAGCAGGGGAAAGCCAACAAACAACATACAGCCAATGGCACACTAAAGATATGACAATGCAGTGGTGCAGATGCACAAACACAAACAGGCAGCCTCACACCGCAGATCAAACACAACAGGTGATGGGGGGGTGTGCCAGTGTCCCCAGGCAACCACACAACACATGAGGAGGCCTTAATCACAATTACACAGATGTGTATACAGTGCCACACAAAAGTAACTCATGGATCGGAGTCCCCTATGTGGACAAACAGGCATTGTTAGATGAGAGGGAGCCCAAATTACACATGTCACACAAGCTTGTCGGAACAGCAAATAACACAGCAAGAGACAGACCCACCACAGCACTACCCCCAGGGACCCCACATCGTGTTGACCATGGCCTGCATGATAATCCCACTGTGATGACAAAGCTAGATGTCGTTCACACTGTGAACCACAGTCATGTGTCCTGAGCAACAAACTACCATCACACCTACACAAGCATAAATTAATCAGCATGGCCTGTCAGCCAAGGCCAACATGGAGGTCGGGGTCTAGCCGTGCAACAACTCTCATTTGCACACACTCAACACCACACACCTTGATCTCCACCAATGTGCAGCAGTGAAGCTCACATGGACTGGTGACATTGCACATGCACCCATGACAATCCCAGGGGTGGTTGTGGGAACTAAGGTGCAGAAACCCATCACACCTGGCCAGTCAACAAGACTCATGATGTCTGACACACTGCACAGTACGCTGTACATGGGCATGACGTGAAATCCACCACAATCAATGTGATCCCGGACACAGTCACACACCAATGAAGAAGTCAAGGTCACCCACAAAGAACACACATAGACAACTTCCAACATTGCAGCTCTGACCCAGAGGAGTGGCAGCAGTCACACACACAACGTGTCACAATCACTGAAAGCTAACACAAACTGTAAATTACATGACTTGTGTAACCAACAAGTGCCAAGGGGAATCCTGACTGTGTCTCATCTGCGTTTGCCCACAAACGCAGCCCTGACAGCAAACACACCTATGGATGACACCCTGATGACCAGTAATGTGCCATGCACCACATCCCAGAGAACCCAGTGCGAAGATTTGGGTGGTACATAGGTCAACTCAGCAAGCATCACAAACAGGAACATCACTAGGGATCCCAGCCTGTGTTGCAAAACGGAAGTGAACACACACAGACATGCTCACACAACACACACCTTGGGCTCAGTCAATGTCACGGAATTACACACTGCCATGAGGGCACTCCACTCCTGTGTAAGGAAAGCTGTGCCATACGTTGTCTCTGCAGGGCTCTATCATATCAGCAGTACACTTGGTCACTCAGTCAACAATTAGCACAAAATGAAGGCTCTCGTCACATCAGCCTGGTCATGGGAGTGTCACCGACACCATCTGCACAGATCCAACACACATGTATAGCAAGTTGCACTGATCACACAGATGAGTCCTTCCCCATTGATGCCCAAACTTGCATGTCCAGTGGAGATGGTCACACGGTCAGGAAATAGACAAATTGAACAATGGCAAGCACAACAGATGTGCAGGGGTGTAAGCCACAGATGTGATATTGCAAATAAAAGTAGGAAATCCCATTGCCAAATATTGAAAACATGACACCCTCATATTGCTGCAAAGGATGACATGGATACACACCAGGATAGGACACATTCCCCTGGACCACATGGGGTCCTGCACAGTAACACTTCATTTCCCTGATATCAAAAATCACCATCAGTGCAGCAAGGGCACGGTTAGCAACATCGACATCATGTACATCAGAAGCAAAACCACTAGAGAACAGAAAGTAGCTTTATTCAGCATTTGTGTGTGAAGAAGTGAAAGTCCAGAAATATAACAAAGGCCAATGGCCAGTCCATAACAAGAGTCCAAACAGGGTGACAGTGCCAGATGTCACCCTTTGCATGCCTGCACAGCTACACATCAGGGACATTCCCCTCGGAGGGGAATACGGGGGGCAGGCCAGGCACCGCAGGGACAGGATCAGGGCTCACCAGAAGGAGGCAGGGAAGGGGTGGTGGGTGCTGGAGAGTCACTGACAACTGCAGTGGAGGTGTCTGACATGGTGTGTGCCGGCACAACTGGGGGCTTGAGTCAGATGGTGTGGGTGCTGGCACGACTGCAGTGGGCCATGCAGATGGAGTGGACAGGTTCCCCACTGCAGTGCCCAAGTCAGACAGGGTGGTAGTGGACTCCACTGCAGTGCCTATCTCCAGGGAGTAGAATGGGGTTCAGGTAAGGTGGGCAGGACAGAGGGGAGGACACGCTCTCCACACCAGTGGCACAAACAAGTGCAGCGGGGGGTGGTGCTGGAAGAGCAAGTGGTAGGGGAGAAGGCCGGATCATTTTGGGGATGGTGTATCTGTGGGTGGGGGAACCTGGGGCAGGGTGTGGTGGGGGAACCTGTGGAGTGGGGGCCTGAGGGATGGAGGAAGGAGACTTGGTGGTTGAGCTGCAGGGTGGCGGCGGGGTCTTGCTCTTCCGGGTCCGGGGGACTTGCGGATGGGGGCCTCAGTCTGTCTGCGCCTGGGGGAGGGTGTCCGGGGGTGAGGGGCACTCCCTCTGTGTGGGTGGACTTCCTCTTCCCCCTGTATGCTGGATCAGCTGGATTGGAGGGGAAGAGGCCGAGGTCACAGAGGAAGAGCTGCTGTGTAGGTGGGGTTGCAGGTGAGGCAAGGGAAGGGGCCTTGGAGGGAGAGGTATCGGAGGACTGCGGAGTGACTGTGGATGCCTGTGTGTGTGTATGTACCCCATCCCCTGTGGGTGTGGTATCAGTCCCCTGAGGATGCCTGCGTGCATGTCTTGTTTTTGTAGTGGGTGTGTCTGTGCTGCTCGTGTCTGTGTGTTTGGGTGAATATGCAGGTGTGCATGTGCTTGGGACAGGTAGGGTGCCAGGAAGTGTGGATGGGGCAGAGGTAGGAGGGGTGAGGGACTGTTGGAGGAGGGACACTGCTGCCGTCAGGGAGGAGTCCATGGACCTATTGCTCCTCTGTAGGGCAGACATGCCCGATGAGATGCCCTCCATAAACGACACCAGCTGAGTCAACATAGTGGTGTGGGCATGGAGGACACTCAGCATTGCTGTCTGCCCTACATGGAGCTGGCGAAGTAGGTACACAGACTCCTCACTCAGGGCAGCAGGGGACACAGGGGCAGGGGCTGCGGTGCCTGGCACGAAGGAGACACACTCCCGAACACGGGAGCCTCCACGGACCTCTGGAATGGGAGCCGATGGGAGGGCGGTGGTGGTGGTGGGGACAGCAATAGTAGCTGGGGTGTGGTGGCTGCTGACACCCGCCTCCACAAGGGAGTCATCCTCCAAGCTGGTGTGGTCCTCAGCTGAGGTGGATGGTGCTGAGGACTCCTCGGTGTGGCTCCCCTCACCCTCCGTGCCACTGGGTCCCTCCGACCACTCATCGGCTGCTGACCCAGTCTGGCTCAGCGGCTCCTCCTGGTCCGTGGAGCTGTCCCCTCCTGTGGCCGTGGATGTATCTGCAAACAATTAGGGAAACAGACAGACATCAGTCACCTGCACTGACCGCACAAAACCACAGTAAGTACAGCACATTACAGAGCAAGCCCTGGCATCCTTAGTTGAACATTGCCAAAAGTGCCCAAACAGAGTAGGAGAAGCCAATTGTCAGTCTGATGGTCAACCATGGCACTCACGTCCCTCCTGCCCTTGCACCCATCGGTCTGGAGTCTGTCGGATGGCAATACACCAGTGTGGACACATGCACCACCTACACAGTAGTTGGACAGTGCAGAGAACACGGTGAAGTATGTGAACATGCACACATCACAACTCTTGCCACTGAGTCAGTACAGGTGTCCGGATAAAGGGATGGCCAGAGTCTATTTTGAAATGCATGTGATGCATACCAGCACCAGACACCATGATGCACCCATGTCCTGATAGTCAATGCCACAATGGGGTGCATGTAGCACATGTCACTCCCCTGCAGGATCACTCTTAGGAAGTGTAACGCCATGGCACAGGCATGCCTGCAAAGTCATACATCACTGTCTCCAGTCACATGGGCAGGGCAGCCAGACAACAACAGTCTGCACTGTGTCACAATCCTAGGTCATGGGGAATGCAAGTCCAGTAGCTGACAAGTGCACATGTCCATCCCCCACAAACCACATCATCTGAACTCTCATTTGTCCACGTCATACCAATTGGACATATGGGAGACATGAAACACAACCCTCGGAACATGAGCACCTCACAATCTGCTGTGAATGGGAAACAGCTGCCTGAACTTCACAGTCGCATACCCCAGTATGCACGGTCAAGTGATCAAACACCTATATGTCACACAAGTATCGTCTCCTATGGTCACATCTCCGGTGGCATGCTGAACCCTAACCGATAAACACCCCAGTAGTCCTGACAACAAAGCCACAGCACAATGACACAGAGGCAGACACCTGAGGGAACATTTCACTGAGCACAACATGTCAGCTGATACACGGGAGTGGGAGTACAGAGTGTATTGTATGGCCTGAAGTAGGCATGACTGTCCTGCTCCACGTGAAAGAGGGATGAGCCCTGGACAGTAGGCAGGTGGCTAAGCATGTGTGACACACTTGATATACATACTCCTGAGGCCCAAACATTGTTCACAACCGCAGCATGGGTGTGTGCCAAATACCCCAGGCACATGTGGTGAATCAGATCAGCAATTGGACCACATATCAAAGTAACACGCAGATTACATGTCAGAACCCAGGCATTGTGTAAGCAATGGACCCACCCATGAAGCCCACCACAGAGTTACGGGTACAAATGCTGTCCCCCACCTTGAGCTAAGCAATATGCAAGGACACAGTACCCATGTGACACAATTTCCTGACTGTAAGGGCCACACCTGGGTATCAGATGAGGAGTGGGCAGTGCACAATTGAGGGACATGGGTCCTGGACCACATAACTGATGTACTGTTGAAGTTTAACCAGGCCAGAGGAGGGCACATAGCATGTCAGACAAAGCTCACAGTGCAGTCATGGACTCACCCCCTCCTTGCTGCTGTCTGCCCTTCAGCTGCCCATCCAGATCAGGGAAGACCACCGCCAGGATCCTGAGCATGTGGGGGTCAGGGTCCGGTGTCCGCCCCTCCTGCGAGGAGGCGACAGCTTCAGCTGGACCCTTGCGATCCTCCGGGTCCAGCCCCGAAGGTCCTGCCACCTCTTATGGCAGTTGCGGATCCGGCGCTTGTAGACCCCCACAGACCTTACTGCCCGGGCGATGTCCAGCCATATTTCCTGCTTCTGGTGGGCATCAACCTGTGAGGATGACAAAGTGTAAAGGCCATTACTACACATGCAACAAATCCATGCATCACACATTTGGATATACATGTCTCAATCACAGGGGCACATGTTGTACACGGGCAGTGCAAGGATGGCTATGAACAGTTTGCCAGCAGTTACTACATGGTATCATTGCCTGGGAAGTCAAACCTTGTTTAAATGCACTGTTACTGCACTATACCTGTTCAGTGCATGTAACTACACACTATGGGGGTGAGAACTACTCAGTGAGCCTGCTAGCCAGTGGCGTGCAGACTGTAAGTCTGGCTAGTCAGACAACATGCACATTTGTAAGGCAGTGGACAGCACACTCACCTGCTCCCCTGGTTTCCCATACAGCTTGCTGTACTGTGGAAGGAGGCTGTCCAGCAGGGCCTGGTTCTCCTCAAGGCTGAAGGCTGGGGCTCTCTCCACAGTACGTGCCATTGCAGGATCCAGAGGATGCAGAAACAGCAGCAGTGGTGGTGGCAGATGTCGTCCTGGAGCATGTAGTGCAGGCAAGTGAGCTCTCAGGGGAACAGCCAGCATTATATTGTGAGGCTATGTGTCGTCAAGATGCGGTCTGCCTTGGGACTGAATAGGTCGTATTGACGGAGGGTTGCTGAGCACAGGTTTCTACAGGCCCCTCCACCCAGACAGACCATGAGGTGCACTTTTACCAAAAAATAATTACTACGTGTTCAGAAGCAACCGTATGTATATATTTTTCCCAATGCTCACACAATAGGTGTGCATTAATAATTTTTCACTTCACTTTATTATAGGTCCGGCACAGAGTGGTACACAAAGGGCTGGTCCCTTTGTTGTCCTGAAGAAAAGGTTTAGGGGATACCTTGAAACATGTTGACATAATACAAGGGATTATAATTACATAACAGTTACATTTCCCTTTATTAATCCCTTTTTATCCCTACCAACTAGGAGCAGGAATAAAACAATAGCTCACTAGTTAGGTAATTTTTTAAAACATCACTTACACCACTCCCCTACACTGCACGACACATAGCCTCACAAGGTAAGTGCTCCTACGTAAATCCGCAAGTCGCAGCACGCCCCAATCAGTAGATGTTTGGGATGGCCCCAATGATGAAGCATGTCACCTAGGGGCAACCCTGGGTGAGTGAGGGGACACAAGAAAAGAAATATTTATTTTCTACCAGTAGAGGTGGCCTTCACCCCAATTGGTGAACTCGCCCTTGTTTCTTGGCTAGGTTCTTTTGATCCGTCACCTACGGATTCTTTTTGATGTATTCTGATCACACAGGAGGGTGAACCTAGCCCAATCCTCCTCCTCCCCCTTTTTCTGATTGACAGTCGCATATGTCACCATGCTTGTCACTGGTGAACATATGCCAGCCACATATACCTGCCAGAGACCCAGGGGCACACCTACAACACCACACCCAGTCCACACTGTTTCCTAAGGCATGTAAGGCTGCATTACCTTTTCTGTGTATGGGGGTTAACATGTGGTTTCTGTGGTGGCACTTGTGGGCAGCCACACCCAGGCTGTGCATGGGTTAATGGGGACAGGGTCCTTTGTGTGTTGTGCACATGACCACTGTGATGTGCAACAGTTCATTTCGGAGCATGTGGCATGGTCACATTTCCAGGTTGTGTATGTGTGTGACATGTCACATACCCCCTGGGTCCCATGGGGGAAGGCATGTACGTCACAGGGTGAGCCATTGCCACAATAGTGATGTCCCTCCACAGTCTGTGTGCATGTTGTGTTTCCAATGTCTCTGATTCCATGTGCACGATGGGAGACAGTCTCCACATCAACGTTGTTTGTGCATGGACTTTGATGTTGTACGTCACTGGCGTCCATGTCTGTCCTGCGTAGGCGACAGGGGCCACTACCTGTGGGAGTCATGTTTGTTTTTCTGACGTGTACATGATACGCCATGTAATGCCAGTGTCCATGTGGCAAGACAGGGTCACTGGGAATCTACCTGTGAATGAGCTTTGATGCCTGTGGTGCATCTGTCCAGACATGTCACTGTGGTGTGTGTGTGGAACGTGACAGCAGTAAATGGGTACTGTGACACAGCCTAATGGTTTCCCACAGCACAACCTGGAACCTGTTGTCCACACATGTTGTACTGAGTAGTCAGATGATGGCCATGTAGGTGCGAGTTATGTGCGAACAGAACGGCACACACCATCAAGTACTTGTGTCTCGTAATGATGTATCATGTGAAATTGAGTATGGTGAATGGCACATATGTGGGGTGACTGACAATCTTTCTTTCCTCAACCTATGCACTGCAGGGCTCCAGCTGTCCATAGACCATTCCCTGACCTGGCAACGATGGTGGAACGTGACAGCATCCGACGGTACCGCTTCACCAGGCAGCTGATTGAGGATTTGGCAGTGCGCTTGGCACCACATTTGCAACCTCGCCGGCCGTACCCTACGGCGGTGACCCCCAAGGTGAAGGTAATGGCAGCCCTACACTTCTTTGCCACCGGTACCTTTCAACACACTGTGGCGACTGCCGGTGGGATGTCACAGACTATGTTCAGCCGTGTGCTACGCGATGTTTTGGAGGCAATGTTGAGATGCCTGAACCAGTACATCTATTTCCCTACACGTCAACAACTCACTGACGTCAAGAGTGACTTCTATGCCCTGGGGAGGATGCCACATGTCATTGGCTCCATTGATGGGACACATGTGGCTTTGGTACCACCACAGGCACATGAGCAGGCATACTGGAACCGGAAACATTACCATTCGATCAATGCTCTGGTGGTATGTCTTGCAGATATGACCATCACACATGTGTGTGCCCGTTTCCCTGGTTCAGCACACAATGCCTACGTGATGAGGAGTAGTCGCATCCCGAGGATGATGGCACAGATGCAGAACCAGCGTGCCTGGCTTGTCGGTGTGTACTGACTTTGTACCATTGTGTGTGTTCTGCTCTGTAGTATACCGCCCACTTTTCCAACTCAGCTAATGTGCACTTGTCTGTCCGTAGGTGACTCCGATACCCCAACATGCCATGGTTGCTGACACCCCTGAGGAACCCTGTGACACCAGCCCAGATGCGCTACAATGAGGCACATGGTCGGACCAGGAGAGTGATTGAGCGGACCTTTGGTCTCCTGAAGAGCCGCTTCCGCTGGCTGGACAAGACAGGAGGGGCCCTCCCATATGCCCCAGCAAAGGTGTGCAAGATTGTCATCGTCTGCTGCATGCTACACAACCTGGCAGTGCGGAAGGAGTTGCCTCTCATCCTGGATGACGATGACCAACGTCCGCCACCTGTGGAGGATCCTGGCCTGGACCACGATGCCAGTGATGATGATGATGATGGTGATGTCCGCACACAGCTCATCACCAACTTCTTCAGCTGAATGTGAGTATCCAGGGAGATATAATGTGAATGATGTGAGTTTGCATGATATGTGTGGGTGGTGCTCTGGTGCTGTTTGAGTGTGGCCATGTGCTACTTGACTGGATGCGTGCAGCAATGTGTCCTTACAGGTAGTATGTACTCCCCAACAGTTTTGACATGCTAACTTGGTTTTGTGTAGTTGTCTTGTGACATGTATTGGGCATGAGTATTGCAGTTCTGTCCTGTTCTTCAGTGGATTTAACTGTGTGTCATGTCTGTCCTTCACAGGGTGCTTACTGAGTACTTTGGTCAACTTGGATCCCCGACACCATGATTCAGCTTTCAGGGTGGCAGCAGTAGTTTCCTACAGGTGATGTGCCACACACCCCTGGACTTCATATCTTCTGCACTTGTTGACTGTGTGGCCACTGCCACATGGGATTACCTTGCATTTGTAGTGGAAACAACATGTTGCAAATGTGTAATAAACCTGTGCTTCACTTTGGGATGTGCGTTGTCTGTGGTCACACATCTGACTGACATTTGCTTACTGCACCTGTGGGCTAGTTGACACAGACTCTGAATAGGTGTGGTGTCTGTGCATTCCACAGTATTTCCTGGCAACATCACTGTAGGCGATGAGTCCGATGGCCCTGGTGTCTCTGTGTTGTGTAGCCCTAGTGGTGTGTCTCCCTCATATGTGTCACGTCACCATGACTCACATGACGGTGTTGTACTTGCTGTAGCAGTTAGCATACACAGTGTAATTTAGCAGATCATCATCACCATAACAGTATCCACATTTGAATAACAACAGAGGCAAGTATGGTGTACTAGTGATTTTATTTACAGAAATGTGTGTGTGTATAGTGCACAGGATGGTGGGTGCTGTACATTGGGATTGTGATCCAAAGTTCCCAGATGAGTTGGAAGTCTTGGTAGCAGAAATGTCCTGAGTGTAGTCCACAGTCATATGATACATTAGTCCAACTTGAACTCCCCATGTCATGTGGGAGAGTTGTGTTGCATTCGACAGGGTGAAAAGTTTGCACACAAAGGAGATTTTCCAGAACAGGTGTTGGCTTCCTGGGGGATGTACGTGGCCATCAACCTCTCAGTTTTCCTTCCTCGGACGACCCCTCTTCTTTGGGGGACCCTCACGTGCAGGCTGCGGCGGTGCAGGGAGTCTCCGCCAGAGTCCTCCTCCCTCCCTGTGGCGGTGTCAGTTGTTGCAGCACCAGATGTTGTGGGCACACAGGGAGGTGTGGCCATGTTGGTGCTAATCTGGCGGAGGCATGTCAATATGTCCCTATGCACCGCTGTGAGTTCTTGCAATGTGTCCCACTTGGACTCCATGTGAGACATGTGTGTCTCCACACGGGACATGTGGGAGTCCAAGCGGGCATGATGGGCAGCCTTCTGCTGTTGTATGTCCTTGAGGATCCCCACTACCTGTCTGACCTCTCTGGTGCTATCCTGGTACGCATCAGCGATGCGTGCCAGTTGTGGGTCATCATGCAGTCCAGACCCCTCTGCAAGCAGCGATCTATGTCTACCACCCCTACCACCACCCCTGGCGACACGTGCAGGACCTGCGGTGGCACGCACAGGTGACCCAAGGCCCCCTTGGGGGTTGTTAGTGGTGTTGTTGTCCGTTGCTCCACGTTGGGCCTGGGGCCCTGTGCTGTTATCATCGGTGGTCCTTGGTCTGTCCGTGTCGGCGGGGGTGGTCTGTGTGTTGGCAATTGTTGGAGGGGTGGGTGCAGGGGGTGCAGATGTTGGTCCTGCTGGTGCTGCATGATGACTCACACCGGAGGTGCCAGGTAGGTCTTCGCCATCTGAGGAGGGCAGAGGCTGTTCCACACCAGTGAGCTCAGTGTCCCCCGGAGCCTGGGACAGGGCCTCCTCCTCGCCTGCTGCTGTGTCCCCATCATCATCACCTGTATTTGGAAGAGACACACATTGTATGTTATGTTTCTACAGGCATCAATGGTTCACACACCTGACAGTTGTGACTGTACCTCTGGATGCGGGCATGTACATTGCATTGTCCTAAGTTGTCACAGTAAGAGGTTGATATTGGTGTAGCACATTGTCCTGCATACCTGGGGCATTTCAATGTGAATGTTGAGGTGTGTGCATGGCCAGCATTGGTTGTATTTGGTGGACATCCGGCCATCCTTCTCCACCTAGCCCAGTTATCCCACCATGAAGCATGCCACCCTTGCAGTGGGTTCAGGTTGACTCTCAGGATGTCATTCAGTGGTGTTCTGCTGTATGTTGGTGCACAGTTCCCAGCAGGGCCTTGTGCTCCCACAGCAGTACCCAGTGTCAGCCATCTTGTCAGTCCTTATCCACTCCCTGTGATGTGAGCATGGTTCAGAGTGGTGTAGATGGGCCAATTGTGTGGGTGAGCAATATCTGTGGCTACAACTCCCATCATGCTATTGCCTACCCCCCCTTCCCAGCATGCCCATACTTCCTTCCTTTTGAGTGGACTTCACTGTGTGTGAGTGTGACAGCAATGGCAAGATGGCTGACAGTGTGGTCCTGTTGTTGGTTGGTGCACAGTTCCCAGCAGGGCCTTGTGCTCCCCACAGCAGTACCCAGTGTCAGCCATCTTGTCAGTCCTTATCCACTCCCTGTTATGTGAGCATGGTTCAGAGTGGTGTTGATGGGCCAATTGTGAGGGTGAGCAATATCTGTGACTACAACTCCCATCATGCTATTGCCTACACCCCCCTTCCCAGCATGCCCGTACTTCCTTCCTTTTGACTCTGCTTCCCTGTGGGGTAGTGTGCCTGTGCTGACATGAAGGCTGACAGTGTTGTCCTTGCGTTTGTTTGGCTACAAGTCCCAAGAGTGTCCCTGTGCTTCACACAGCATTACCCAGGGTGGTGGTTCTTTGTGGGATCTTCATTTGGTGTGTGAGGCATTGCATTCTCCCAGGCGGGTTATGTGGAGTTTGTGTTGAGGGGGTGTGTGAGGAGAGCTGCTTGTAACTATGATCAGTGCTGTCAGTCCTCCTTCCCACCCAGCCAGATATCCCACCATGCAACGTGCTTGCATTGCAGGGAGTGCAAGTTGGCTTTCAGGATGTCAGGCAGTGGTGTTCTGCTGTTTGTTGGTGCACAGTTCCCAGCAGGTCCTTGTGCTCCCCACAGCAGTACCCAGTGTCAGCCATCTTGTCAGTCCTTATCCACTCCCTGTGATGTGAGCATGGTTCAGAGTGGTGTAGATGGGCCAATTTGTGGGTGAGCAATATCTGTGACTACAACTCCCATCATGCTATTGCCTACACCCCCTTCCCAGCATGCCCATACTTCCTTCCTTTTGAGTGGACTTCACTGTGTGTGAGTGTGACAGCAATGGCAAGATGGCTGACAGTGTGGTCCTGTTGTTTGTTGGTGCACAGTTCCCAGCAGGGCCTTGTGCTCCCCACAGCAGTACCCAGTGTCAGCCATCTTGTCAGTCCTTATCCACTCCCTGTGATGTGAGCATGGTTCAGAGTGGTGTTGATGGGCCAATTGTGAGGGTGAGCAATATCTGTGACTACAACTCTCTTTCTATTGCCTACACCCCCCTTCCCAGCATGCCCGTACTTCCTTCCTTTTGACTCTGCTTCCCTGTGGGGTAGTGTGCCTGTGCTGACAGGAAGGCTGACAGTGTTGTCCTTGCGTTTGTTTGGCTACAAGTCCCAAGAGTGTCCCTGTGCTTCACACAGCATTACCCAGGGTGGTGGTTCTTTGTGGGATCTTCATTTGGTGTGTGAGGCATTGCATTCTCCCAGGTGGGTTATGTGGAGTTTGTGTTGAGGGTGTGTGTGAGGAGAGCTGCTTGTAACTATGGTCAGTGCTGTCAGTCCTCCTTCCCACCCAGCCAGATATCCCACCATGCAACGTGCTTGCATTGCAGGGAGTGCAAGTTGGCTTTCAGGATGTCAGGCAGTGGTGTTCTGCTGTTTGTTGGTGCACAGTTCCCAGCAGGGCCTTGTGCTCTCACCAGCAGTACCCAGTGTCAGCCATCTTGTCAGTCCTTAACCACTCCCTGTGATGTGAGCATTGTTCAGAGTCGTGTTGATGGGCCAATTGTGTGGGTGAGCAATATCTGTGACTACAACTCCCATCATGCTATTGCCTACACCTCCCTTCCCAGCATGCCCATACTTCCTTCCTTTTGAGTGGACTTCACTGTGTGTGAGTGTGACAGCAATGGCAAGATGGCTGACAGTGTGGTCCTGTTGTTTGTTGGTGCACAGTTCCCAGCAGGGCCTTGTGCTCCCCACAGCAGTACCCAGTGTCAGCCATATTGTCAGTCCTTTTCCACTCCCTGTGTTGTGAGCATCGTTCAGAGTGGTGTTGATGGTCCAAATGTGAGGCTGCCCATTATCTGTTACTACGAGTCCCATCATGCTCTTGGCTACACTGACTTCACCAGCATACACAGGATTCCTTCCTTTCTGTGAGCTTCCTGTGAGGTGGTGTTCTAGTGGTGGCTAAATATCTGACAGTGTTTGTTAGTTAGATTTGTGCCACTGCCTAGCTCTATTTGGTATTGGGTTTGTACATGTCATGACACAGTTACATATCACTATGACATGGCATGTATTGTGTTTATCTGACTGACATACACTTCTTGGGATGATTATCTTTTGGTTGCTGTTGATTTGCTAGGGGTGCATGGTTTGACTATCCCCTTGACAGTGATGTGTGTGTATTGGAACAATATTGTGTATATTAGTTGTGTACTCACCAGGCTCTGGGATGTTTGTTAGTCCATATACGCTCACTGGTGGTAGGATGGCCCGCACCTTCTCCTCCCAGGGCCTGAGGTATACTGGTTTGGCAGGAGGGCCACTGCCGGTGTGCTGGCTCAGGAGGTAATCCTTCTTCAGTAGGTCCCTGACCCTCCTGCGCACATCATACCACCTGTTCTGGATGTCTTCCTTTGTGCGCAAACATGGTGATTGTGCGTTCACCCTGTCGACGATCCTCGCCCACATCTTGGTTTTCTGTGCCATGGGGGTCTGTTGGACCAATGTGCCAAACAACTGTGGCTCTACCCTCAGGATCTCGTCTACCATGACTTCCAATTCACTATCTAGGAACTTTGGATTCTTCTTTAGGGGCATGGTGATGGGTGGTGGTGGTGATTGATGTGTGTGTGTGTGCAGGTGAGGGTGTGTGTGTGTAGGTTTTGCTGTGTGTGTGTGAGGGTGCTATTTGTTGAGGTGCTACTGGTGTGTGGCTTTTGTGTTGGATGAGCTGTGTGTGTGTCTGCTGTCTGCTGGTGTTCTTGCTGGCAGGTCAGTGGAATTTGCAAAGGATCATGGTAGGGATTTGTGGCCTTTATGTAGGTGGAGTTGGGGGTGTGTTCTTGTTCCATTTTTTCCCCCCCTGTATTTATTGGCTTTGTCATTGCTTGTTTGGCCCTCTTCTTTTGTATTTTTTCATTTGTGATTATTGTGCATGTAGGAGTCGTTCTTCTGACCGAGTAGGACATTGCAGTTATCTCGTGCGCCCCTCTCCGAGTCGTTCCCGCTGTGTTTCAGCTCAGTTTCATATGCAGCGTACGCGTCGGTCGCAGTGTATTGTGTTTGTTCGGCTGGGTTTTGTATGCGTGTCGGTCGTACGGCTTGGGCTCCGTGCGAATCGGTCTGCTTTTGCACCCATTGCATCGTACTGCGCGGGTCGGAGTTCACGGGTACGTTTCGTTCGGGTTTATTCCTGGTGCGTGTCGGTCGGTTCGATTCGCGTGGTTTCCCGGCCGGATAGCTTGTTTCCGTCCGGGTTGGTCGTTCGCCTTGAGTTCCGTATGAGTCGGTCGTGATTCACATGCATTTCATCGTACTTCCCAGGTCGGGCAACGCCGGTACGTGTCGGTCGGACTATGATCCCGTACCGAGTCGGTCGGTATTTTTTCCGGCCGGAATCGGATTTGGCCCCATAGTGTATGATTTGGACATCCATCCAAACTGAGGGTGACATACCGCATACTATTAAAGTAATTTTCTAGGAAAATTGAACTAACACTTATGGCATTCTCTTGGCTGAAGTGAATTGGCCACCTGAGTTTGTTGGGAAAGTCCTACAAGGGGAAGATATAAAGTTAACGTCCTTCTCTGTCCTTGATCCTAAAGTTGTCAAACAAGTTCATGCCACAGAGAGGGCTCTTGCACAATCTCCATCACTATATTGCAATTATATAGGCTGGGATAAAGACTCACCTTATCATGTTACACCTATAAGGTCCAGCCCGCAAGTGCAACCACAATATCCAATTAAGCATGAAGCTAAATTCCCAGTTAGAAAAATTCAAACACAGCTAGAATATCAGGGTGTAATTGACCTCCTCAATAAACAATCCTTTGTTTCCAGTTGCGAAACCAGATAATTCATACCGCCTAGTCTTAGACTACAGACATTTAAACAGTCATGCACACACATTTGCAATTCAAAATTCACACAGCGCAGCACAAATGAACAACATGGTGTGCAAAAAATACAAAACCACTTTAAACATTTCAAATGGCTTTGTCAGCCAAAACAAAGAGCCTGAAATCTAACCACATCCGCCACCTTAGGGAGCCAGAAAAACGTTTGTCGACTTCCACAAGGCTATAAGGACAGCCCAGGTCTGTTGTCTGCCAGAGCAGCATCAATTTTAAATGAAATTGGCTCAGAATCATTGTCCTATGTCGATGACATATATCTCACGGATAATGACTTCAACACACACTTAGCCAGAGTAGATTGCAGAGTTTTGAGATTTGTCGAACATGGCTACAAATTCAACTTCCAATTAACAGAAATTGCATATCTCAGTGCCCTATTCTTGGGATACTAGTTGTTTAATGAAGGCAAAAGTCTTGCAGCATATTTCCTAAAGAGGTGTGCACTCCTGCAACCGCCAAACACCATAAAAAAGCTACAATCACTTTTAGGCTTTCTCAACTTTGGTAGAACATACATATCAAATTATTCACAATGAGTGAAACTGTTTTATGAAATAAATCATCGATGCTTTTCAAGCATATATTGGACACCAGAGCACACACAGATTCTCAAAACACTGCAAATAGACATGCTTGCATCCAGACACTTACACACACGTGTCAAGACAACAAACATGGTGATCCATATAATTGTGGGATCTGCTGGCTACACATGTCACTTTCAAGAAAGGTGACCCTGTATCCATTGCATATACATCGCATTTATATTCAAATGCTGAAATGCTTTTTGCACCTACAGAAAAATTACAGACTGCAGCTCAGACAACTTTTAAAAATGAAAGATCGTTGGCTCAGGGGAAATGAGTAATTGTGGTTATTCCCATTCCAGCCTTAGAGGCTATCCCAAAGGCCAGTGTTCCTAACGTGAAAGCCTAACATCGGAGATGGATACAGTGGGGCCACCTCCTAACAGCTGCTGATTATTGACTATGTCCATTACACCACTTTACAAATGCAATAATTCCTCCAATATGTACAAGAATACCCTGTGCCCAGTGACATTTTGCCTTTTGATCAGTATGAGTATTTAGTATAAACTGATGGTTCAGCCCATCCCCCTGTTGGAACTAAACAGCAATACTCAGCATCATGTGCCACAGTATGCAATGTCATGAGGAATGGAGTATTCCATCCTCAAAAACGTGTACACATTCCTTAGGGGATTGTACCACTCAGCTGGCTAAACTGAAAGCTTTAATTCTAGCACTGGAAAATACCAATCTTGAATTCCCCACACTCATAGTGTGTGATTTGTATGACTGTGTCCAGTCATAAATACATTATTCAGGAGACCATAACATCAAAGTATACAAAAATGCAACACACATGATTTACAATTAAAAGATTAATAAACATTTTTTAAAAAGAAGCAATAAAAGCATCAATCACATATATCAGAGTGCTTCCTGGATCAGTTTAAAATCACAGCAAAATATTTAAATGTAGGTAAAAAATACCATCAGCTGTATCCCCTCTAATCCCTAAGACATAGCTATTTGTTTCTGCTGAGAATTCCAGTCACCTGTGTATGCCACATTAAAGAGTTTTATCTCATAAACATTACACGCTTATACCAGACATTAAGAAGGCATCAGCTCACCGAGAACTCAATAGGTTCCGATGTATCTCTTTTCAGTAATCGCTGAGCCTGCCGATATTCTGTGACCCCCAAATTCAGACAAATTGTTTGAAGCCACTTATGACGGAGGCCCCGGTAACTGGGATAAAGGAATAAAATGTGATCTAGTGACTCCGAATGCATTTCACAGACTGAACGTACTGTAGAAAACTGATGTTTGTGTTTAGCTGCGGGTAAACACTCTCAGAGGCAAGCAGCCCTAACTGAATCTTAAATAAAGACTTTTGGCAAGAGGGGCTACAGAATCTGGAGATGCTCAAATGACGGGGCTGGTTTAATCTCAAGGAACCCCTCAGTTAAATGGTCCAAACTGCCCTTCTTAGATTGTAATTCATATACATGATACCAGTATGCAGCTTTCAGGGTCAGCCACCTTTCGAATTTGTTCAGGGGTTTCCCAAAACATTAATAGCTTCAGCTTTTTACACCAGCTATAAATAAATCTTAAATTGGGAACCTTTAAGGCATGATCCTGCCTAATTAGATAACTTATGCAGTCTCTATATATGTGGAAATCTGGTGTCGACCATATAGGTACCCAGGATAGAAGTGTTTTCAGCAGCACAATATCAGAAACACAGTTAATTCCCAGATGGGGAGTGGAATGAGAGGTGTGCTAGTTGGTACTGTCACTAAAGCCCTAATAAAATTGTATTCTGGTACTGCAAGCTTCTGTGTATCATTGTATTCTTAAATTTCCACACAGATTAGTGCAGCACTCAAAGCTTTAGTACGATAGGCCGCCAGGGCAAAAGAAATCGATATAGTGTACATGGCTTTGGAAAATTGTAGAATTGCTTTTGATCAATGTGAGAGAAAAAGTGAGCCTTTGTCTATCTGATGGCCCCAAATGAACTACTGCATCTAGAGGTTCCTGCACCAAAGATCATATATTTGGTTTTAGAGCAATTCTGCTCAGTCCCCTTGACTCTCAAAAAGCCATGAATTTGTCCAGCAACATTTGGAGACTCATAGGTGTTTTTGATATAGGCAGCAAATCGTCAGCAAAAAGGAGAATCAGGATTTTTTCCCCTTTCTTTCATGTAACTTAATGATAATATTAACAAGGTCACTGGGGGCACCCATATTGAATACAATTCTTCAAAGATTATTGCGGGGGATTGAATCAAATGCTGCTCGGAGATTAACAAAAGCTACATAGAGCTTCTGTTTGAACAGCAAGATATACTTCCAGTGAAGGAGAGCAAACTTGAACACCAGGTCTAAAGTACTAGTTTTAGCTCGGAACCCCACCTGCAGGAGTGACGAAATCTGCTTTTTATCAATCCAGTCTTGTGACTTTGCTAGAACTTGTTTTGAAAAAACTTTTTGGAGATTATCTACTAGGCTGATAGCTGGGCAGCCTGCATCCCCCTTCCTAACACAGGGATTATTTCCATCCCTCTCCAGGTGTCTGGGATCTCGCCCCTGCTACAATAGCATTCGACAAAAGATTCACATACAAGCTCAGAGCTGGGCTTCAGACTTGTAAATGCTATCAGGACCGGATGCCTTTTGGGATTTTAGTCTATTGATAGCAGAAAGGGTCTCCTCTAGGCTAAAAAAGGTCACAGTACATAGTCTGGTACCCTCTTCTGCACAGTCAGTACTAAAATCCCCCTTGCCATAAGACAAAGCATACTTCTCAAGGCTATCTTTAGAGTACAACACAGAAAAATGGTCTTCCCTTGTTTCAGGGGGATGTGATATCACCTTGGGCTATAATGCCCACTGCTCTCATGTGTGATGATTGACCAAAAAGGTGAGATTGTGCTTACTTTGAGGGCCTGCAACAGGTCATGCCGGTTATTGTCCTCCCATTCACGCTTGGCTTTATCTAGTGTTGCTTTATGCCTATGGCGCACAGTCCCTTTTTACACACACCCCTTTTACTGCACTTTTCAACAACTGATTGGCCTGCTTACATTCTTGGAAGAACCACTTAGGGTCCATCCTGTGGTTTTTAGACTTGCTCTTAAATTGCCTATAAAAGATAGCCTTCAATTTAACGAAGAAACTTCTGTGGGTACTTAGAATGGTAAGGGGATCTGTGATGCTATTTTCAATGCCAGACATGAAATATACAAACAGTTGGTAAATATCTGAGTGCAGATTTTGGTCTGTCATGACACTAGGCCAAGAGACTCTGTGACAATTATTCTCTACAATGGGTTCATGATCCACAGCAAGACTAAATGAGGACGATCTATTGAGCTATTCTCTAGAATAGTGATCAAAGAATAATGGCCGTTATCGATGCAGCTTTCAACCTTCATGTCTCTAAGAAGTGACCATAAATTAACATCAAGCAGAACATAATCAATAACACTTCTCTGACTGCCTCTCTTGAATGTAATTGCCCGATTAGGGTCAGATGGAGTTCTCCGCTTGCATGCCTTCAGACTCTGACTCACCACTATAGAAGCAATTTGCATAGCGGTATTGGTAAAAACAGGCTGTGAGCTACCTATCAGACAAGGGATCCTCTAGTATTCATCTTCTTCCTCTGTTACCAGGCTAGTAGAAGGTGAAGGCTCAAAATAACTGTTAAAATCACCTGCTGCAATAATTCTAGCTTTCTGCTGATGTAATTCAATCAAGCCATCTAACTTAGCAAAAATAGGAAAGGCACAGTTAGTTGGCATTGAGCGTGCATAAACATTCAAGAGTTACAGATTCATGCCCCTCAGAAAAATAACTTTGATGCCCATCAAATTTAAGGAATTTATACTTAAAAGATCGTAAGAGCAAGCAATATAATTTTTTACTAGGCTCATCAGACCGCCCATTGCCCACCCTGATCTTACAGAAGGAATTACTTTCACACTGTAGGTAACAAAACCATCCAAGAAAACCTTACATTCAGCCCAGGTTTCCTGAAACAGACATCCATCGCACTTCCCTACAAAAGGTAGCCACACTTGGTCATTCAGTTTCGCTCTAACCCCTGCCACATTCCATGAAATCAATAAAAGGTCAGGCTTAAGCACTAGTGTCGGCTGAGACACAGCTCTCTGTTCACTATAGCTGTAATTGCAAGACCTTGGTGTTAGTGTTTTAGAATTAACCCATTTTGTTAATTCAGCAGGTGCCGGGGTTAGCAATGAAGTTATCCTAAGGGTGGCAAATGAAGGCGAAAGTTCCAGCTCGCCCCTGCTACGTTGTTCACAACCCAGTGAATCTAATTCATTAAGGTGAGAGACCTATTCATTGCCATGATCGAATTGGGTATTTTGAGTTGACGCACTATGAGGTTTCACAGAATTGTCACTTAAAGTTGGTTTTGGTATCTTTTGGATGTATGGGAGGAGATAGTCTTAATTTTACTCCAGACAGGTTGGTAGCTGATGTTTGACAAGTATGGAGTTTAAAATTAATGTGATGTTCTGCCAGAGACTCGTCAGTGAGTTTCACCTTAATAAAGCCCAATGAACATGTAAATTCCTGACTGAATCTCTCTGCATGCTCAATATCTGACCTGGTAATGGATAAACATACCCTCTTATGCCTAAACCAGTGCACAACCTTATTAATTAATGAATCAGTATCCTCATAGGCATTTAAATCTAGCTTCGGAACCAATGTAAGCATTTGTCTGGTGATGCCAAACGTGGTGAACAATTATGTTGGGATCCCTCTGCACAAAGGGACACAAATTCATCAGGCATCTCTCATAGTGTGTTTGCAATGGTGCCGGTTTAAAGAATTGCATACATTCTACTGTGCTCGCATTAACAGAGGCATGTGTTGGCATCTTTCAAAACTGCCTAGATGAACTTTCAGGAGTCCTCATGACAGTATTCCACATGGGTGCAGCATCTCTTCTACTAGGTACTGGAACACAAGGGCGAGGCTAACCTCTGTTATAAATGACTTGAGTAGTAGGAGTTAATGGTGCCGGAAGTTCTTTGAAGCTACCTCTAGCCTCCTCAGGATATAACTGCTGTACAGACCCCTTTCTAGAATGACAGTTACAGCAACAATATTTCCCCTGCAAGTACACCCTCGCTGCTTTGTTGGCAAACCCTGTTAGAACATTCTTTGAGCTTGTCTAATTTTTGATGAAGCCTATTGCAATTTCAGTGGTCCCATCATTCTCTTCATTGTGTACTGCTTATAAAAAAAAGAATTTGGATAGTGACATAGGGAGGTCTATTAGATGGCACTTCATCTGTAAAAACAGAATATCTATTAGAACTGGGAATGCTTGGGAGTATAATCACTTTATAGGATAATGACTGTTCACGTTCAGGCAACTGGGTCATGTTGGAAAGTAGTATCACTTTAGGCGATACACATTCTAACAGCTGGATCTCAATCTCAACCGGTAACTTTTTCTTTGTGGTGGAATTGTCAGTTCCATATGTGATCCTCTGAGTACTCCTTTTAAACATAGCAGGCACCCTTGGTGTGGTATCAATAGCTTGTGACGTGGTTGTGCTTAGTATAGTCTCCACTTCTTTAATTAGATGATCGATATCATCCAAAGTGCAGCTCTTTCTGGCTGCAAGGCTAGCAGGGGGGACTCATTAGCTGGTATTTTTTATTTCTTTAAGTTGGTCTTAGTCAGATCTGATCCATTATGCTTTCCCATGATCCTGCCCTCTCTACTGTTTACAGTCATTTAATGAGCATTTAGATTATTGGCGCTTGAACGGATTCAGAGACTCAGAAGGGAATGCTATCAAGTATAAATTGTTTTGAGGAAAGGTGGCACATCTTAAAGAATGTTTGTCATGGTCTCATGTAATTCATACATTGAGTCACCAATGTGTTGGAATACACATTGAAAGGAATTCACTGGCTGATGAGGCCACATAAGCAGTGATTCAGACTGCTGTAGTAGCTGCAATCACTTGTTCGCACACATGAGTGAATGGTGACAACATAGTTGCAGTCATTGCCTCACGCACTGGCACACAATTAGCTAAAAACTTTCCAACAAAATAATCCTGTCTTTTGAGTGCCCAAAACATAGCTTTTACTCACATTCCCAGAGTGGGGGGATCGAGTGGCACCAAATCAAGACCACAGGCTAGAATAAATCTTAATTGCTCATGAGGGGTTAGCACCTGCCCTATCGGTATGGTAGCTACAGTTCCTTGCTATAGTAATGCTATCGGTGGCATAGCCTCTACAAACAGGCAAAACAATAAGTCCTCAGTTGTGACATTTTCAGCAAGTTAAAGGTTTCCCACAGCTCGTCCACTGCAGACACTTCTCTTAGTTTCAAACAAACCATTGACATGTGTCTGTCTTTACCACTGCGGACCTCTGAATTCGGATGGTTCATTTTAATTTATTTTATTGGCTGTGGATTCATGTTCTAGGTTTCTATGGGTGTGGCCACAGCGATTGGCTGATGTTCAAACTGTTATAAAAGATTTGCAAATCTTTATCCGGAGATATGAAGTAGCTGCATTCCACTTGGACAAGGGGCATTTTTGCCCCTTGAGCTTACTGGGATACAATGAGAACCCTGGGTGTAGCTGTGCATTTTTCCTCCCCCTATCATCCTGGGGAAAATTTGATGGTGGAAAGGAAAAATAGTAACGTAACACAGTTTTTAACAACTAGAGTATTAGGTTTAGGTTGTAGTTGGGTCCATCACTCGTATAGAGACCAGAAAGCCTTAAACAATCTGTCTAGAAGATCCTTGGGGAGCTCAACCCACTCACGTGGTCCTGTTCATTGTCCATATGTACGTTCTAGACCTTGATAATCCTGACAGAGTGGCAACAGATAAGCCTTTGACATCAATGAACATTTCACTGTCTTACAGGAACTACGAAACTTCAGAGATGAGTGCTCAAATGAAACTACTAAACATTTTGCCACTGAAGAAGTGAAAGAGCAACCAGCAACTATTGTCTAGATTCCTAAAATTGGGGATCTAGTCCAACAGAAGACTGCCAAAAGCAGAAGTTCAGTCAATCATACAGAGCACAGTTGCCAGTCCGTGGCAGTGGCAGGTACCAGAACTGTGATTTTGGCACCGCTTGCTGGTTATAGAAACAAATGGTTTGTGTCAATTGACGTAATCAAACTGCACCATGTGGCCAGTCCCACACCGTAGGCCATGAGGGCTCTTGCGTAGCTACTTGTCTCCTCTCACTACCATACAGGAAATACCTCTATAAGCATTAAATAATGCAGAAGTTGCTACTCCCCAGGTAGGGACATCAGATACTGCAGTTCTGCTACTTCCTGTTACTACTGCTGACACTGAAAGCATACCATATGTGGATTTACAGTCTTCGACTGCCATTCCTAACAACAAAGTTGTTTATTATCAACCACCTTTGAGGGCGCCTACCAGTTTTACTCTACCTCGGGAGGTCCCTGTCTTTGCAAAAACATCCTCTAGTTATGTTGCCGACATTGATGACTTTTCCTTGGAATCACCACATACTTCACTGCATGGGATACGCGCATTTGTTTTCTGGCTAAAACAGACCTATCTGATTCCACCATGGTCCTACATATATTTGGATTTCCATGTCACTGCTTTTACTATTTATTTGGATTGCATTTGTCACAGTTTTCTTTTTGCTCTTAAAAGGACATTATCTCCAAGTACGCTCTGCTGTAGAACTGGTAGCTGAGATACTGAAGCCTCATTCTTCTTCACATAAAGTCTGAAGAGATCTGTCCCTTGTAAACCTTTCTGCATTTCCTGTCCCAGGTGGAATTGTTTAGGATAAGGTCCCATTTGATTATTTTGATCCTATAGAAACATTACAAACTCCTGGTAGTATTTCTGATGACTAGGATGTCACCACAGCCAAAAGCATGCTTTCTGAACTAGAATCTTATACAATATTAGAAACCGTGGACTTATAGTTTGAATTCTGCTAATTATGGTGAAATATTTTGATATCATCAATATGCACCCCATTATTTACACAGAGCTTGAACTCCATGTGCAGTTTTCAATTGCACGCAAAGGGAACATTGCTGGACACCACCAGTGGGTATTTCAAAAAATACCTGCAAAAGTTTACATATTTTCTGGTATCAACCCTCTAGACCCAGTTTCTTATTATTTTAAGCATACCCTTCCTCAGCGAAGAAAAATATGCTGACCCAAACAAAATTAATTTATTCAGACTCATTCATTTCCTAGCTGTCCATACACGGCTACACATTTTGGAACGACAATATTAAAATAACATCAATATGGGGAACACAAAAGCCCAGTGCAATGAGCCTTTGTTAAGAGCATGTCTAACACCTAGACAAATGATTTTTCTGAACAAGACAGTGGAGCGAACCCCCTGCCTGGGTTTGGCTAAAATTAAAGATATGAACACACTTAACATTCCCTCTCTTTTGCACATTTTGACAATTTGCAACACTATGCAAATTTCACAGAAGTACAGCTCAACAACATGATACAGACTGGTACACATACTTCTTCACTTTCAGGTTCAAAAGGGTGGTTAGTGTGACCAGTAGACACTAATGGTTGTCATGCATGATTTTTAAACACCACAATGGGTTATAAATAGGGGTGGGTGGTAAACTCCACTCCTCTGGTGGAGTTCGCTGGGTTTTGCCCACTCTGCATGGAGCATAAAGTTTTGGAAAACTCCACCAACCACCACATGGCACACTCTTTTCTCACGCATGGCTCTCCAGCATTAGGTTGGCAGGTGCAAGCAAGAAAATCAAGCTCCAGGCTGCCTCCCGGCATTGAGAAGCTGCCACTCAAGTAGAAAATCTACTTGAGTGGCAGAAAGTAGCAGCGCCCTCTGGCGCGCCATGTGGTGCTGTTCGTGCTGATTTGACAGCGTGGCACAAGCTCCCACGGTTAAAAATCAACGCAAGCAGTATGACATACAGAACTTTGCTTGTGGAACTCTGCAGAATTTCGTAGAGTTTTTAGGTAACTCCATGGAATTACACAGAATGAAACTACACGAGTTCCACCCACCCCTAGTTTTAAAGCAAGCAGACCAAACCCCCGATATGTGGAGACACAACACTCAGGAGTGGTTATTATCTACGGTGTAGGAAACCTCCAATGGTTACAATATTCTATTTTATCTGCAGTTAAGGAACACTTATCTCTCCTCATGTCTTTACAAGATCTCTTGTTGGGTCCTGGATCACCACATTCTAAACATTTTCTATGCACCATACATAATTAAATTTAGAAGGTTTTCCAACAGGAAGCTGCAGAAAGTTTGAGAGAAGTTGACAGGGCTACTTTGGAAAAGGCTTTAGCTGTTTGTAGATTAAGTCTGGGCGGTGAACTCCCCTCCGCTCGCAGAGTTTGCGGAGTTTTCCGCACTCCGTGTTTTGCGGAGTTCCGAAAAACTTCGCTTCGCGCAGCGGAGAGGAGTTTTTCTCCTCGCTCGCATTCGTCAACGCCAAGTTGGCGAGAGCGAGCGAGTAAAATCCACCTCCCGGCGAGATTTTTCCTCGTTCGCGATCATCAACATCAAGTTGGCGATCGCGAGCATGGAAAATCAACCTCCTGGTGAGATTTCTCAATGCGGGCGGTCAGATTTCTCATTGCGAGTGGTCGTGTATGCTCGCGACCGCTCACGTTGAGAAACTGTCCGTTCGCGTTGAGAAAGCTGCTGCTCGAGTAAAAATCTACTCAAGCAGCAGAAAAGGAAGCAGCGCCCGCTTGTGCATGGTGCCGTTCGCAATGATTGAACAGTGCGGACAAGCATCTGGCACTGAAAATCATCGCAAACAGCATTTATCTAACGCACTCCACCGCTTGCGGAGCTTCGCATAGCGCGACTGAGTTTTTTTTGCACTTCACGGAATTCCGCGTAGCGGAACTCCACGAACTCCACCCAGGCATAAAGTAGATAAAGGCATGGCCATATTGTCAACTCACATTATTTCTCTGAATAATATTGTATCCTCTGTTTTCGATATAATACAGAATTACATTTCTCTCCTCTAGTGAGGAGAAATTTAATCTGATATTGATTATGCAATTGAGTTGGATATTGCAGACTTTAAAATCAAACCACATGCCATGGAAATACCTGATTGTGACTGATTTGATTTTGGCTTATAATAACACAAAGAATAATGGCAACAAAAGATGTGACTTACACAATGTTGAGCATAGAGCATTTTGAAAAATTGCCCTTAACAGTAGCTGAAGCACGCATAAATTGATTAATTTAATTATCAATTTCAACGTTTCATTTTACATCTTGTTTGAAAAACTTTCAAGTAGACAGATATGCGGTGCTAGGGGAGAGATTTGTTAATGAAACCTGGGTTTTACCTTTCGATGACAGGTGTCTGAGTGGAGAAATTGAAGTCTTTCACAGCAGAAACGAATGTGAAACTTCATTTGACCATTCATTAGTCTGTAAGGAGGTAATGCTTCTTGGCACATGCAATGCATCTAAGGCCAATTTGGCATGTTATCTGAAGGGTGTCCCTGCTGTCTTAATACGGCCAGTATTTAGATTACTTACAAATTGAAGTTATTTGATTCTAAACGACCATGGTTGTTGCGGGATAAAACTGGGAGTACCATGTGTGGTGACGTTTTCCAGAGTCATAGCCTGTTGTAATAATGTGTTTTTCCAACCTGCACACACAGTCAGGGAAGTTACCAGCTGGCCTTCAATTGCTATTTTTAACATTAATTTTGATAATTTAAGTTAACTAAAAGCCTTATTGCTTCAAAAGGATATTATGCTAACATCTGATAGAGAGATGTTTATTCTCCTAGTTGCAAGGTCTGCTTCCGAAATGCATTGCTACTGCGCACAAATCTGCCACTATATTTTGGGTAACTTGTTTTCTTCATTTTTAATTCTTCAAATACCACGGGTGGGGTACATATTTTTAAACCAATTGATTCTGGCTTTGTTGGCATGTTCCAGACTGTATATGGAACAATTCTCTCCTTTTTACACTCTTTGTTTTCCAGTGTATTTGGACGCATACAGCTTGTGTTATTCCTGATTGTCGGAATTTTGACCTATTTTTGTTTTCCACCTCGAGGCCAAATGGTGGTTAAACTACCACATGCCCTGCTGTGTCATGAACACATGATACAGTATTTTGGAGTGTCATTACTTCAGGAACTGAAAGACAACTGGTCTTTATCCTTTAGACGGATATGGTTACACTGTGTACTGCCTGTGTTCTGCTTTTAAATCTGAACTTTCAAGTGTGCAGTGGATCTATGTTTTGTAGTTCAAGTGGTTCAATCTGCAGATATGGATCTGCAGGTGCGTCCATTAAGGGCTCATCTTTAGTTCTGTCCTATGAGACTCCCATTGTTACAGGATGCTTAATATAAGCCATTACTGGAATCTTTGGCTCCTGGATTCTGGCTCCTCCACTGGATGTGACCATGTTTGTTCTTTGGAACATGCCGTCCGGGCTACTGTGGAAGCACAGTCTGTAGATGAGAGTTACTTTCTGGATGATATTGACTCTCTGAACATGGAAAACATTTTAGGTGGTGATGAGTGCTTGCGTGACGGTTTGTCTAATGTCCTTAGGCAACCATTTGAAGATTTTTGCAGCATGCGTTGGATGTGGAAGCAGGAGGTGCATACTGCATTGACCTGAGCCACCATGTTGAGCTTGTCGTGTAGGATGATCCCTAGATTTCTTGCGTGGCCTGTGGGTACTAGTCCTAGCTCTCTATGTGGACGATGATGTCCAGTTTCTCCCTAACCCAAACCTTTCTGGATCTTGCTGTCTGTGACTCCTAGCACTCTATGAGGAAGCTTCAGACCTCAAAGTCAACACAAGTAAAACCCTATTAATTCCAACCAAGGGGTACTGTGAGGTCACGTCTTGGCTAGGCCTTGGCGTAAAATGTTGCTCCGCTCATGGAGTTTCATGATTCGGGCCCTTCTCAAGATCGAAATTTGTTTTGGTGCTCACTCGCATCACAATAATCTTGGGCCACGAGCGAGCTTGTGCGATGCTCGTTTGTACAGCTTCCAGCTGCAATGGTGCCAATGTAGTGTTGATCGTGAACAGACCACTCGAGCAGCTTTTGTGCTCGAGAAACAGCTGAGAGGCTTTGCAAATGGATTTTCTTCTCCAACTGGCTGTTGGAGTTATTTTTGTGCGAGAAGCCATTTTTTAATACTTGTTTGTTCCAAGAAGAAGGAAGGGCTCCAGAGACTCCATCATCCTGTTCCTGTCCAGCAGACTCCTCCCAGTGTTTTGTCCATCTTCTGGTCACTTTACATTGGGATATGGAGCTGGAAGGATCACTCTCCTTGTCTGCTGCATATATACCATTGGATTTAAGGACTTCGTATCTGAAATGTCACAAGTAAGTGGAAAACCTGGTGTATAAGGGTAGTGTTTGTTTAATTGGGGGCATGCTTCAGGATTCATTTATACTTTTAGTCGATTTTTAACATTTATTGTGGTGGGTGGCCTCCAGTTTTAGTAGAGGCCTAGTTATTTTTTTCCATGTAGTTTTTCTTCTTTTGTAAAGGAAAATAGTTGCTCAGTTTAGTACTTGTTCGCCACGATATTTAATACATTTGCAATATTCATTTAATTCACTATGTGGCCTAGTCTGCTAATGGGCCTTCCAGCTGGTAGGCCCAGTAGTGTTCATGAGTGCATGAAACAACTGTTTCTGTGGTATCTGTCAAATTGAAACATGATTAAAGCCATGGATGGCATTAGATTAAATTACAAATTGTGGGTTTTTTGGGGGAATTTTATGTTTTTTTTCTGTGAAACGTGTATAGGTGGGGTCATTATATTTGATGCCTTTGGAGAATGTGAGTTGTTGTAAACTTTCTTACCCTAGTTAATTTTAGTTTTTGACATTGCTGAATTGATGCTATTTTTCTCTGTGTTGCCATTCTTCCTTTATCTGGCCAGTGTGAGTTTGTTTCCCTAGGCCACCATTTGTCTTTGTTCCTCATGCCATGTGGCCAGAGGCCATTTTTTGTATAGACAGCACCCATAGGCCTGTATGTGATCTTTGTTTTCAATGCCTCCTTCTCATTGTTGTTTGACCATGTGGCTGCTGGGCATGTTGTATAGGCAGCCAGTGTGCTTTTGCCATAGACCTACATGTTTTCTTTTTTGTGGCCATGCCTCCTTGCTTGCTGTTGTTGTGACTGAAGCTAACACAAGGAGATGACGGACGGAGCGCTGAAACTTTTCAGACACTCACCCCCAGTCACAGATCTGGGTTGAATCCATCATCGTTCTTTAGCTCACTTTGCCACCCTAGTTCAGACACAGCTATATGTGACTGACCATGTTGCTAGTGCCATTTTGTGTAGGCAGCCAGTGGGCTTTTGTCATAGGCCTGCATGTGTTCTTTGGTTTGTCCATGCCTCTTTACTGGTTGCTGTTGTTGTGACAATGTGGATGGCAACCATTTTGAGTAGGCAACCAGTGTGCTTTTGCCATAGGCCTGCATGTCTTCTATGTTCCCCATGCCTTCATTGTTGTTGTTGACCATGTGGCACAGGCTGGCAGCCATTTTGTATGTCCAACCAGTGTGCTTTTGCCATAGCCTTACATAACATACCATGTATATTTGTAAAGCACACAGTCACCCCAAAAGGGGCATCTTGGCTCTGAATAACAGATGTTTTATTTTTACCCAACTCAATGGTACTCATTTTATCGACCTCAGAAAGGATGAGAGGCTGAGTGGACCCGCCAGGATTTTTAACCTGTGACCATGAGGTTGAACACAGGCTCTGCAGTGGATGCATTAGTCCACTGGGCCACCAGACCCGGTCTTCCCGGAAGGATTTGATATCAGTTTAATAATATGCTTGATGATAATCTCACTTACTGTTAATTTTTTTATTTTAATTTTTTTATTTATTAAAAAAAAAGTTTTTTTTCATTATAATTGTTTTCATTTTTCTGTTTTTTATTATCATTTTTTGTAATTTTTTATATTCTTTCTTTGTAATTTTTTCAATTTCTTATTTATTGTAAATAATTTTTTCCCATTTTGCCTCAGTCTATCTATCCATCCATCCATCCATCCACCATAGGAGTACAGCCGCACAGCAGCATTCAATTTTTTAGGCATATAATTACATTTCCTCCTGGTGGACGTCCTGGCTTTGGTGCACTTTAGACTGTATCATCATTCATTTGTGTAATGATGATGATCTTTCTTATTCCATCGCCCGGGACCACAGTGCCTGCCAAATGCGCACACTAACCTGCTTTTTTTTTTAAAGATTACTATTATATTTAACAATTTAGTTCCCTTGGTTCCACATGTGTCTCCTTTAAAATAAATGAACTTAAAGGAAAGAGCTCTATCATTCTGCATATTGTGTATTCTGATGGAGAATTATGGTATGGTGGTGTTGTTTGACTCTAAAGTAGTTACCTTAGTTAACAAAACAACCACTGTATTATTGCCTTTGTCTGTACTAATTCAAACAGCAAACAATGCCAAGTTTCACACTAAATCATTTTCTTGCTTGTTTGCTTTTACATGCACAAGACAAGAGAAGAGACATCACCCACAGTCCTGCCAAACAAAAGGGCTGTGCAGTCACACGTCAGTCCTCCAATCACTTTCACTTGTGCAGCTTGGTGCAACTGCCAACTGAGAGATTTAGGATGGCCCCAAATAAAGATGCTTACCAGAAAGTTCTCAGTGAGAAGAAGCAACTTCCCAACACTGGCATGTTTTTTTGGACCACCACGTCGTGTGCCTGCCACACCGGCTCCTTGGGAGCAAGCTGAGAGCAGCACTCCTGCATCAACAGCCCCACCCCAACCTAAGCACAGGACCATGTCTGTCGGTGCGTCAGTCACTGCAATAATACCGACAAGTAGTGACGTTGAATTAAATTTGTCCCTTTCGCAAAGTAGTACACAATCGTTTCAGAAAACAGAGCAAAGTGGAGAGAAGATGCGGCCAGCAATAGTACATTTTCCTGATGTTGGAGCAGAACAGCAAGTTGAGCTTCCTTACGAGAACCTTCTCTTTTACAATCATTGACTCCCAGATCTCCAGAAAGGAGAAGGAAGGGTCTCCAGCATCTTCTCCAAGTACCACTTCTGAGGAATTTGATAGGAATATGATGTGGACCCTGGCAGAGTCCAGGAGCAGCCGTGGTCCATGCAGATAAGAGCGGTGAGTTGGTGGGGCTCGGTGGGGGGGGATTTTGACATACGATGATGAGGGAAAATATAATTATTTATTTTTCACTTGCTGTCGTATGTTGAAATACCCCCCCACCCGGCCTCACCGCTCTTACCTGCATGGGCCGTGGCTGTCCAGACGTAATCGACGACATGCCCACCTATCTCAAGCTCTTCTTCAGCCATTGGCAGTGGCACAGTAAAAAAGTATTTCTCTCCAGTTTGGGACGTTTTTATGGTTAGCAAAGAGGGGGAGCACATTGCAGTATGCAGCATTTGCCACACAATGTTCAGTGAGGTAAGCCTGGTACAAATGATGGTGCTGGAGGCCAAAAGACCCATAAAAAAACCCACACACAATCAAGTGGGAGGAGCACCTTTATAAAATTACTGAACGTGGTGGTGGTGGTGGTGAGGAGAGTAGGGGATCATCAGCGACAAGTCCAATCACTGTGAGAGTTGATGATGAGGAAGAATATGGTACCATCTTTACGCAAAGCAGCCCTGTCCCCATCAGTGCTCCACCAAATTCACCCACCTCAGTGACTTAAAAATTGCACAAGACTCTCAGTGAGATGGAGACTCATACAGTGGGCATGCAGTGACTGCCCCATCATGATGCACATTGTCACTACCACCACCATCTACTTCTCGAAAGACATAAGTGTCAGTGGCCCCAGGAAAGAAGAAAATCCGGGCTACTATTATGGGCTTTTTTATCCAGGAGGGGCCCTATGAGCAGAGGCACCCAACTGCATGTTTGTGTAATGGGAAACTTGCAAAAATGTTAGTGCTGGACCTTCTCCCTTTTTCTTTTGTGGAAATAGTGTGATTCTTAGAAATTTTGGCAGCCACCTACCCGAAATGGAATGTAACAATTTGGACCTATTTTGCCACAGTTTCTGTTCCAGTGCTGGATCACGATGTGCTGCAGTTGGTTGGACAAGCTTTGCAGCAATTTGTAGTTCACAACATCCACCTGACGACAGACATGTGGACCAGTTGTCAGGTGACTGGTTACATGTGCATCACTGCACACTGAATCATTTTGTGGGGGTAAAGCAAAATATATCTGCTGGTCTTGGCCCTGAAACATGTTTCAGGAGTGTTCAGGGGCATGCAACAGTGGCCATGTTTGCCATGGAGAAATCACATACAACTGTAAACATCTTGGATAAATTTAACAGTAAGGTGTGTGAATCGCTGTGACTCAGACATCTCAGAATTGGGTTTGTTGCCATGAATAATGACAGCAACATAGTCAAGGCCATGTCAGATGGAGGTTTTTTTCAGGGTCTTGTATTTGGCCCATTGCATCAACCTGGTGGTGTAAGACTTTCTCAAAAAAGAAGACATAGTCAGCAACACACTGACCACCTGCAGAAAAATCTGCACTCATTTCAGGCATTCTTTTAAAGCATGGAAGCAGTTATTCAGTGTACTAATAGAGCACCAGTTAAAGCCCTGATACAGGAGGTGCCAACATGTTAGAACTCGACCTATTACATGTTGCAACATCTGTTTGAGCAGCACAAACAGATCAATGACTATGTCATTCAAAGTGGAGTGGATGTAGTTGGGAAAATTATGACAATGGATGCAAACAAATGGAGCCTAGTCAAATGCCTGACACAGATGCTTCTCCCTTTTGAGGTTTTTACACAGGATGTTAGCAAGGAGGATGGTACGATGGGCCAAGCTATCCTGTTGTTGCTTCTCCTACAGGACCAGGTTAAGAAAGTCTCTGAAAGGTTCACCTCTGCAGGTGTGAGTGAAAACACAGATGCACATGCCTTGGTTGAGCACTTAATCCATAGCATGACTTGTGATACAAGGCTGCAACATGACATCAGCGCATCCAAAGAGAACATCTGTGCCACACTACTTGATTCACAATACAAAAATATTCTGCCCACTTTCACTCCTTGTTCTGAAGGGAATGTTTTGAAATACAAGAAATGGATTGTAGAGCAAGTGGAGACCTTGAAGAAGAATGGCTGGAACTTAAAGTCCCACACCGCAGTTCTGGGGTGACCCCTTCAACTTCCAGAGAGGGCAGTCTTGTCTCAGAGCAGCCAACAGCACAATGAGCCCGAGCACCGTCAACAACAGCAACAGAAGGACAGGACCCAACCTCTGCATTGTATTGGTTTCAATCAGTAGGGCTTAAGTCCAATGCAGAGGTGATGGCAAAAAAAGGTAAATAAGTGGCAGCAACATTGACCATCCACAGAATGTTCCAGGAGTATCTAGATGATCCAAAATAGGTCTATGTGGATCAACATCCATTGATGTATTGGTATAGGAAGATGCACCAATGGCCAGAGCTCAGCAGGGTGGCAATTAACTATCTGGCGTGTCCTGTCCCCAGTGTGTCTTCTGAGTTTGTGTTCAGTGCAGCTGATGTGGTTGTTATAGTGAGAAGGACCAGTCTCTTGCCTCAAAACATGGAGAGATTGACTATGATCAAAATGAACGAACATTTCATACCACACAATTACACCGTTCCTGAACCAGCACAGGAGCAAGAAGAGGATGATTGGTCAGAATCAAGTGTATTAGCTGATCAACCTTTTAGTGAACCAACTGAGTTTGAGGATGAACTCTTCTCTACTTCCTGGCCTAAGTATGCCAGTGACCCATAGAATGCTTTATATATTTCTCATTGAACTTCTGTATTTGAAAAAAAAGCTAGTTGAACATTATTATTTTTGTGTCAGATTTATGCTGCCCCACCATTTTTTAGTCACATATATTGCCGGATTACAATTTGTCCAGAAGCCTACAGAATTACTTCATGACATTGTGGACAATGCCTGCTCCCCTCACATGCCTATTGCCTATACCTTTTTGCATTACTTAGCACTAGCAGGTCTGCCCCAGAAGAGCATTGCTTAAAATAGTGGCAATACCAAATTCCAAAGTGTTGCCTGCATCAAAGATGAATAACTAATACCTAAACTACTCATGCTTGAATTGGAAGAGGTAACTACAACTATTGTAATGGTGAGTGAGTGATTTTGTGAGTGATGATGATTGATTATTCATCATGTGGTGGCAGACAGTGAGGGAGGATGTTGAACTGTAATGTGGGAACTTGCTTGAGAGGATTGATTTTCAATGTTTGGGGCCTGAGTGATGGGCAATCATTTCTTACCTGGAGTTGATTGGCCTTTACAAATTTACTTAGTGATAATTAATTAACCTGCACGGTCCACTCCTATGATCCTTCTGCTTTTTCATCATTTATGATGGCTGCCCCAGACAATCATTTGATTTAAAAGACTGCCAAATTCCAATCTGTTGCTTGCATCAAAGGGGAGATAGTGCACCTATCACCGTGCTTGGATTGGAAGAGGAATCTATTGCTCCAATGAGTGATATGATTATTGAGTGATTGTGAGAGATGATTGATCATAATGTGGTGGCTGACAGTGAGGGAGGGTGTGCTGAACTGTAATGCAGGAACTTTCTTGAGATGATTGATTTGCAATGTTTGGGGCCTGAGTCATGGGCAATCATTTTTTCCTGGGGTGTTTGGCCTTTTCACACTTAGCCAGATTTACTTGCAGACCCCCCTCCTTTTTCTGGTTCTTCAGAGACCAGAACAATCACTTTAGTTAACAAACATAAACCTATGCTACATACTGCAATTCTGTTTCTCTTCTTGTTCTTCAACAGCAGTGCACTACACGTCTATCTTGCACGGGTCATGACGACTGGTTTGGAACGGAGTTGCTCAGAGTCAGGAGGAGGATGGAAGAACCCATGGCGGGAGCTGCGGGAGTACCTCATCAACAGCTAGAAGCAAGAAGTTATCAACTTCAGTTCAAAGGCACATCAAGAATCTGAGGCCTAGTATTCAGCTATGTGGAATGAAGAGAGATTTATTTGTGAAATGCTGTGTGTGTGTGTGTGTGTGTGTGTGTGTGTGTGTGTGTGCATGTGTGTGTGTGTTGTACTTGTGGCAAAAGAGAATCTCTGAGTCCCCCTCTTGTTTTTTTTTTGCTCTTCATCTAAGTTTCCTGATAGACTCTTCATGAAGCTTATCTTCCTTCTGTCCTTCTCCTTGATCCTAAAATTCAATGTCTGTTTTACAATCTACAGGCCTTCTAGTATTCTACATGAACTCCTGCTTACCTACCAGACCAGTCCAAACAGGCACCCAAGGAGATGGACATTTTAGAGGATAATGCAGATGCACTACCGAATTTTGCAATACAGTATCATTTTTCTTTTAACAATCATATTTGAGTTCACTCCCAACCTAGAAGACAGAACATTTAGATATCTGATGCCTTGGGTCTCAGGGCTGAAGGACTGTTTGTAATGCATTTAACTGTACTCTGGAATACTCATTACTTTGTTTCCTTCCACAACAGATTGATGACGAATGATCTGCTGCTCATTTCTAGATGAATGTTGTCCTTGTGTTGTGTTTATCTTTGTCAAACCTTTCCCGAAATCCTCTTTCCCATCCATTCACCAAACCTCTAACCCTCTTCAATGGGCTGTGTGATTTATTGAGGTGTGGCTTAATTTAAACCAACAATGGCTCACACACTTAGTGGGACAGATGTGGGGAAAGCAACACCAATATACTGCAGGATCTACTAAGCAATAGCCCACACTGGCCCCCTTTACCCACCCATGCATGATCCAGATTTTGGATATAGAATGAAGAACATCAGTCGTTAGCATCATCATTCAGGCCTTGTGTTGCGTAACCATAAATGGCTAACCTAAGCTTGTCCACTCTAGACCTTGAATCAATTTTTTAGGACTTGAGGATTCTGTAAGTCACTAGTAGCTTCCCATTAGCTAAATTACTACTATTTCTATTTTTGTTATTTTATCACTATCAGAAAGTCTTATTGTGTTATCATGTAGTACTCTGGTGTCTGATTAATCCAACAGTTGGAGCTCACCTGGGTGGAAGCAGAAACTTGCTTGTGACGTTTTGATGCCTTCCTTGTTATTGCTTCATCTATATTCAGTTAAGACAACTATGGAGTGAAGTGAACTAGTTAACTTAGTAAGTAAGTATCTAACTGCTACTAATGTTTATCTAGGCTGTCTATAACTAATCGGTACACTCTGTCTTTCAAGCACATAAACAGGCTGCATAAAAACTGAAGTCAGCAGTGCAAAGTAAAAGTAAAGCAAGCTACTTAAGGCATAAAGTTCATTAAAATATAGTTTCCTCTTAATTTTTTTTAACAAAGAAACCCACCTTCTCTACCGACACAACATGCCACCCTCTCCCCAAACAAACTGACCCAAGCCCCAATGTCCCAAAATCTGACATGTTCATAGAAACCCGGCCCCTACTCCCTTTCCACCCACTTCATCCAGCCATAACAAGTCCCTCTTACCAAAACCAACATTTTTAAAAAGGCCTAAAAGAGGACATTCTGGATGTCAGTCCGGAGCTACTCCAGGCTTTGCTCCATCATGGTGAGCCGGGTTAAACTAATAAACGTTCTACCACTGATGAAGTGAAGGCGCAACCAGCAACTTCTGGCAGGATTGCCTAAAACTATGGATCTAGTTCAAGAGAAGATTACTGACAAGAAGTAATTTGGCCCATCATATAGAGCACTAGTGCTAGTCCTTGGCATTCCAGATACCAGAACTGTTTTCTACCACTTGCTGGTTGTAAAAACAAATGGGTAGTTACCTGTCTCTTCTTGCTACTATATAGAAAATACCTCTCCAATCATTAAATAATACAGCGAGGCCAATGAGTAAAGTGGGAGTAAGTGCATGATTTTATGTCAACTGTGGCGTATGGGATACACTATGATGAATGTGCAAAATGCAATCTATATACCCCATTTCTTTCCCTGTAGTGCAGTCCATCATTTTCCCCAGCGTCTACTTATGGCAGACCGGATAATATGCACATTTCATACGTCAGGTGTGTGACGGAGTATCTAATTTATTATTCATCTGCCTCTTTGAAGTCAGAGTAGAAAGAGAAATGCATACAGAGAAGAGCAGGGCAATTGGAATTAAAAATAGATAATTGTCAACTACAGCTGTCCCAGCTGCAGACAGTAACAAAATGCCTAATGCGCAGGCTATCAATGAGCATAGCTCCATTATTTTGGCACAACACACCACTTGTACTCCATGAATGAATGAAAAGGAGTTGTTAAGAGAAAACTCCTGCCCAAGTGCATGTTGGCGCTGCAAAAGACAGGAAGGCAAGCTTTCTGGTCTCCTCTTAATGGGCAATGATCTCCTTTTACTGAGCGGATCTCCTATGGCTGGACAAAAAGCCAGGCTTTCAGGGATTTTCAGAAAACTCATAGAGAAGGAGCTGTTTTGAGCTCAAAAGGTAGGCTTTTCCAAAGAAGGGTGGTGGACCTAAAAAAACTTTTCCCAACCCAGGTGGACCTTCTAAAGGGGGGAACTGCTATGTTCTTAGCTGAGCCTGAATGGAGGGCTCTGCTGGGGATGTACCATCTCAGCTTGTCCTTAAAAAGTGATGGGCCTTGGTCCTGTAGCATATTATAAGTTACACAGAGGGCTTTGAACCTGATGCGCTGCCTGACCGGCAGTCAAAGAAGTTTCCTAACAGCCCCCCTTGCTGGTTCAAATTTAGGGATTTTAAGAAGGAAACATGCTGCAGAGTTCTGAATGATCTTGCTTTACTTCTCGAAACAAAGGAGTGTTCATTGGAGAGATATAAGGCTTAATTATGCCTTGATATTGTAGATGTATTAGAATTTCTCTAACTGGATCTTTAGCTTCATGCTTAATTGGCTTTTTTGCTTTCAGTTGCGGGCTGGACCTTATATGTATACCATGATAAGGTGAGTTCATCTACAAGCCTACATGATGGTCGTATAATTCTGGGGCTTATTTAAGAACCCACTCTGCAGCATACACTTGTTTGACAACTTCAAAAACAAGAATGGAGAAGGTTGGTATTACGATATCTTCTCCTTGTGGGACTTTCCTAACACATTCAGGTGGTCAATCCACTTCAGCCAAGAGAATGTCATAAGTGTTGGTTACATTTTCCCAGAAATTACTTTAATAGTAGGCAGTATGTCACCCTCAATTTGGATGTCGAAATAATACAATTTGTCAGGAGGGCAAAACTGCTTATCTGGTGTTTCAACTTGGAAAAAGTTATTATTTGCTCTTGAAACCAGAAACTCTTGCAGATTCTGGCTAACTATTGTGACATCTGCTGCGCTGCCTAGCAGTGTCAATGCCCACGTCTTTTTCAGAAGAAGCATTCTCAATATGTGCGGCATACTTAGTGGAAATTTCTGCCACTTTCCTCTTTTTGAATAGGGGTTTTTGTTATGGAAGTTTCTCTTCCTTTTTTATGATGATGTCAGGCGTGCATTATGAGTCCTTTCTCGGTTTCACATTGTCTTTTTGTCTGCAATCTGATCATCCTCCTCTCTCTGAGCATTTGTGGGGTGAGCCCTGAAAGGAACGAAAAGGACTTGTATCAGTATACTGATACCTATCAGGCTGTCTAAGTGAATTAAGGTTACAGAGCTTATATTTGTCAGTGGACTCCGGCTGTGGAGATCCACGCTGTGTTTTTATTTGGTCTCTATTTTTCTGTTTGTCCCAGCATATTTTAGAAGACTCAGGTGCCTGCTTGGTGTTATCTTTTTCAGAGTTACCCTTAAGCGGTGGCTTATTTGGTCTGGTTCCCAAATTATCTCGACCTAGAGATGGAAAGGTTTCAGACTAATTTTTGGTAATTTGCACTCTTGATCTGCAACGGAAATCAGTGTGAGGCGTTGGCATATTGCAAATGCTGCTGCTTCCCCTTGTATATTACTTAAAATAATTGAGGTGACTCTGGCATAATTGCAAATTAATTTCATCCCCAAATCCAGGGCAGGGTCAGCCCTGTATTCATTTTGAATTTGTTTTACTTTTCAGGCAAAACAGCAATTGATGGTGTATCGTGTGTTACAGTATATATTGCAGCAAAAACTGTGCTCCAGGTGGCACACCATCTACCGGGGGAACCAAACCAAGTGGTAGGCAGATTGTGAGAATTCTATGTTTGTCTTGGGGGTCCCATATAGGGAAACACTGCTTCAAGCGGTTTATTTTTGGTGCAATTCAGAACAAAATGTTCTCCCATCTGGCTGGAACTTAACCTATAATTGCATTGATAGTTACCAGACTAATTGCAGGCACAGCTAACTGTGGCTGCACAGCTTGACCAGCCCTCGCTAGGGTTGCTGTTACTGTTCACATAACTTACTGCCTTAAGCGTCTGTAAAGTCTAACTAGACCTGCGTAGAGAGCACAGAATTCTACAACATTTAATGGTGTTAATGTTGGGTATGGTGTATAGCCGGCTAGGACTGACCACGTTGCTCCCTCATTGCTGAGGGGACCCAGTCTTACATTGCTTAATGCAGGTGGGAGTGTGCCTTGGAACCAATTCAGATGCTTCAGATATGTTATTTGTATTTCTTAATCTTCATAAGTCCTATATTGGGCTGGTAATACAACTGGAGTGTACGTGTGGAATGTTTGTGTATTGGCATTGACTGCAGGAAAAGTGACCCATGAATAGAATATCTCTGTTTTGTACACTTAGAGGTCACATTTGCCCCTGTAAGAGGGAGCCCTTGTTGTTCTAATAATACTGTTACAGCATGGCTGCAATGAATGGGGCTAATTGCTGCTTGCACCATATTTAAAGAATGGAATTCAAATGAAACAAAATACTAAACGTTCACACTTGAACAACCTGCAAATAAAAATAGAGCTTCCTGTTAAGCTGATGAGGATTAATCCTTAAGACCATGGATGTCTCCGTTTAAAGTGAAAAAGGAGCCTTGGGCACATGCAAGAACTACTTAGGGGACCCATTAAACAAGTACCTGACCTAGAAAGCTGGTGGCGCTATGTCAAATGGTTCCTAAAAATTGGGTAGGACTGTGCATCTGGACAACAGTATCATCAGTAAATGTGGACTGAGTTCAGATATATCATCACAGTATGTTAGCCCAATTTCTAGCTAGCTCACTGGGCCCCATCAGAACGCCTAACCTTACCAAGGTACCAGTTGGTATCTGCAACCTCAGAACATGACCAATCTAATTTCCCAAAGAAATCATTCCTCAGGGCAGACAATATGTCACGTGTAGCACTACACTACAAAATGGGTATCAGCAAATAATTGTCAGAAATAGTTGTTCTGAAATCGATGGCTTTTCACAAAGGACAGTATACTCCTGTGTACTCCTGCGGCACAATCTGTTACGATCACCAAGGACCCTCCAAGGATGTATGGTGTCCTGAATCCGTATAGTGAAAGTCATGTGTCTTCACAAGAACAACGGTTAATTTAGAAAGTAGGTTGGGAGTACCTCTATAATTTCCTCATTTCACCAAGAGGTATCCAAGAAAACAGTCGTCATAAGGTATAGTGTATTGCACCGTGACCCAATATATGAAGTCACTAAAAAAAGGAGAGATTCCTCAGGGCAAAGGGTGAGGGCGGTTGCTGGGACCAAGCTTCAGTTCAACCTAGCAACGGAAGCGAAAGAAGAGCTCTTCTTGCTGATACCCATTTTGTAGTGTACTGCTACACGTGACATATTGTCTGCCCTGAGGAAGTTCCCTATATGGGAATGAAACGCGTTGGCTGGAATGTTTTACTCAATGAATTTTAAAAGAAGTTTCGAATAAAGAAGTTATTTTTCTACATACACTGGTCTATTTGGACTACTTAAGCTGTTCACCCCCATTTGTTGTAGTACTTTCTGATCTGGAACACAGTGGCGTCACTCAACGGCTGACGTAGGGGTTGTTTGCACATCGATTATACACATAGGAACTGGCACAAGGTGCGGCATAGGAGGTCCGCCGTTGTTGCTTTGGGATTGTCACTTTTAGAAAGTGGCTATTTTCTTGTTCAACCATCCTGTGCGCCTCTGCCTGTTTGTGGATTGACTGCCTGGCTTTGGAGTGACAGGGGCTGGGGAGGTGCAGTGGCTCCAAGAGTCTGGATGAGTCAGCACTAGGCTGAATAGGCCTGATCTGCATTTGGAGTGGTGGGAGGAGTAGCACCTGTACCTGAATAGGGCTGTCCCTGTCTTCCACAATGCTGGCTCCACCCCGTGGTGTTTCTCACACTGACAAAGAATGTTGTTGTGCACTTGCAGAGTGCCCCCCAGAACTGGTTTGAACTGGGCTCAGAGCCCCTTGCACAAAGAGAACAAAGATATTTTGGGTATATAAGTATCAGACCCAAAACCCCAGACTTTTAGACTACTTCTGGAATCAAGAGGAACCTTTGCTTAGGAGAAGAGCTGGAGAAACTGAGGAGAAGTACTGCCCTTGCTGTGTGTCTGGGGTTGGCCTGCAGTTGCTGTTTCTGCCAAAGAAAGGAGAAGGACTTTGCTGTGTGCTGTGTCCCCTGCTTGAGGAAAGTCTCCAAGGGCTTGAGTAGAGCTTGCCTCCTGTTTTGAAGTCTCAGGAACACAAAGACTTTCCCCCCAGCTCCCCTGAACTTCCTTGCTGGGAGTTCTGACCTGCCAGTAGTGCCTGTGACTGTGTGGGGCCTCTGGAGGTTGTTTCTGCTGCTGGGAGCTGGAAAGCAACGCAACAAACAAGGAAGTCGACGCATCGCTCTTCTGGCGACAGTTTTCCGATGCAACGCCGTGGTGCGAGAAGAATCTCCCCACACCGCTGCTGAAACAGACGCCGCGCCTCTCGCCGCTGCAAGAATCGACGCATCGAGGGATCGCGGCTGAAAAGGTCGATGCAGCGGCGCTCACCGCTGTATTCCGGATTTCCACGCATCGTCCCTGTGCTGCAAATTTTCCCCGACGCATCACCCGCGGATCAGAGTTGTCTCAGAAGCAACGCATCACTTCCCCCTACAGACCGGACCCAACACATCGCTCCCCTGTGTACAGCGGAACTGTTGCATCGCATCGCCGATGGTCTCAGGAAAGATGCATCTCTTTGTTTTTCGACGCTTCTCATCGCTGCGGCTGTTTGGCTTGGTAAACTTTGTCGCAACAACAGGTACTTTGCAAGAAATCACGCATCCATAGTTGTCTATGGACTCAGTTGCTAAAACCTTTTGAAAGCCATTTTTCTTAATACTTGTATGTTGGATTTTTGTCGTTTTGGTCTTGTTAAGTTTAGATAAAGATACTTTACTTTTCTAAACCGGTGTGGTGTCCATTTGTGGTGTTATCACTGTGTTACTGTGAGTGTTGGTACAAATACTTTACACATTGCCTTTGGGATAAGCCTGTCTGCTCGTGCCAAGCTACCAAGGGGGTGAGCAGGGGTTATCTAAAGTGTGTATCCCCCTTACCCTGACTAGAAGCAATGGTCCCTATTTGGACAAAGGTACCTACCTCTGCCAACTAGAGACCCCCATTTCTAACACCATGTGATTATGATTAGATTCCTACTACTATCTAATACTATCTACACTATGGAGAGCAAGGTGGGAGTACCCTCTGCTAGATCCCTTGGGACAACCTAACCCCCATACCTGTGTATGATGTATCATGAAGCCGATCTGGTGTAGAGCAGGCTATCTTCCTTTGCAGGCTGATGGTCTGAGTCAGCTGAGCTGCATCTCCGTCACAGTACACAGTGTTCCAGGATAATCCAGGTAGAAGTGCTCCTCTGTTGAATTTGGCTCAGAGACAGTTTATATAATAAAAGTAATGTTCTAATCACACTGTATCAAAGGTGCAGAGCTGATGCGATGGTTAGTCTGGCGTCTTAGAGCTGTCTCCTTCCAGACAACCAAATGCAAGGGCATTGTGTTCAATGTTAATTAGGCTTGGACAAATTACCAACAACATGATAATATGTTTACTAAGAAATATGCTGCATACAGAATGATTTATAAGTACAGCGTTGTGTTAATACAAAACATATAAAAAGTCACCATTAGAAAAAGATTTCAAGTTAAAACCTGTAGCTAAAATGGAGACCCTACAACAGCTAGGTAAATGGTGCATCTCCCAGATATTCTGAGCTCTGGTTATCAGCGCCCTAGACCATTTGTGGCCCGCTGACAGAAATGGGAGAAATGGATGGATCCTCTCGATGATGTTGACTGGTGGGAGGCATGTATTAACCCCCTGTATTTTAGCTATTTCCTCCCGCCTCCACCTGATCCAATTGAATTCTCAACATTGACTTATCTTCCCCCCACTGCCTCTGGTATGCGGGTCAGGTCCCTGATCCAATTTGCTTTCTCTGCAACTGCCTAGATGCTGACTTCTTCCACATGGTTTGGTAATGCCCTGCAATTACCAGTTATTGCAGTTGGATTGGACAGACTATGGGCCAGATTTCGGGACACCAATTGGACCTGGCGGCTAAAATGGGGCCGATGGGCATCTTGCCTGACATGGGTGGGACCTGGGATGACTGTATCCTACTGGGCCTGGTCAAGCTAGTGGCAAGGAGAGACATCACCCGTGGGTGGAAAAAGTCAACACCCCCCTCGTTGGCAACATGGCACAGAGGTCTAGACTGGTGTGTGCACCAGTAAGTGCCTATCTATACTGCCAGGGGATGCCCTCAAAAACATACTAGGATTTGGGACTAATGGTGGACTTATTAAGGATAAGAGAGCGTAAGACTTGAATGCATGTAAAATGCTTTTTGGGGCAAACTCTTGTCATGTGCTACCTTGATCCCATCAGTATACTTGACCGTGATGTCCGTATGTTTATTTACCACCATAAAACCAATACATTTGTTTATCAGAAAATGTAACACAAATCCATTCTTCAATTCCTAAAAAATAGAAATGGACATAGTGACTCTAATTTAGTGCTTCTATTCCGTAAATTATACATTAAGCATCGTTTGAGCAAATATCTTCAGCAATATTTCTGAAAAAGTTATCAAAGAAAGAAAATCACAGGCCACATGTTTCTTTGAGCTAACTCTACTAGTATTAAACTGATTTGCTGCTTTGTAGATTTCTGCGCCACATTTGATCTTGTGCACCATTATTTGTTATGGGAAACCCTAACAAAGCTTAAAATTCTGAAGATCTACATTTAATTCTCCAAGAAATACATAGGCAGAACTGGGAGTGGGTGATAGTAGACACTGAAAATTAGGAATGGTCTGCACCAGGTCTGCGTATTGGCCCCTCTGTTATTCTCCATATTTCTATCAGACGTACATACATCTTTTAAAGGTGTCACAGGCTTATGCTAAAAAATAAACGAACCATATGTCCCATTTCTTTAATATTCAAACGATCTGGTTATAATGGACATGACAGAAATTGGTCTGCAGAGGAAATTGAAGGTATTTCATGAATACTGTATTAGAAGAAGCTATCAGTAAATATGGATAAGACCAAAGATCTGGTATTGGAAAAAGATAACACAAATTATAAATGGTCTCTGAGAGAAAGTAAAGTATAAGTGGTTAAAAAGTACAAACACTTAGGTATGTGGTGTGACGAGAAATTGAATTTGAAGGACCATATTGAACTTCTAAAAGCAACAGCATTGTCCTTAGCATGTGGGTTACACATTTTTAATAGAGAACATGAAGACCCCTCCTTACGCCCAATTCTATCAGCCTATATCACTATGAACTGACACAATTCCAGTACGGAGCAGAACTACTAAGTCTCAAATGTAAATTAAAATGGAATTATGAGGAGGCAAAATGTGTAAAAGAGATAGTTATCCTTACCTCCATCAACTATGGTACAGACCATAGGAATGGAAACGTAGATCTTTGCATGGAGTTACTTAGCTTATGCCTGGGTGGGAAGATTTTGGTCTGGATTGGCAAGGGAAGGATGTCAAAAAATCTCTATCCTCTGTAAAAATGAGGTCGCACACAGTTAATAGAGATGAGCAAAAGAGGTTATAAAGACACTGGGTAAAATATGTAGAAGACTAACAATAAATCCAGGTGACAGGAATCTCGAAATAAAAATTTCCAGGGCTGAGCTGCACATGCTGAATAAAAATGGTGCTAGCGAGCAAGAAATGCGTTACGTAAGTGGGAAAACAAGTATACAGTTTCTGAGAAAGCCATGGATAGGGGATGATGGGTTCCCATATGTTGATGAATTGCCAAACCCCTCGCTACGACAAGCTGTACTAAAATTAAGATCCGGAGTAAATCCGTGCTATGAAAACAAGAATGTCAAATAAGCAACCATAGATGCTAATAGAAAATGCGCGTGTGGGCTGAATACAAAGTGAGACTGTTTACATGTTTTATTCAATTGTCAATGGTTTTATAGCCACATAAAATGTGTTTTAAAACGAATCCTTTTGAAATATGGAATTTTAGAACGTAAACATGCATTTGATCTTTCGATAGATAAATAATATCTGGATGTTACCTGTTCAATTGGAATGTCTTTAATAGCAGTAAAGGGAATTTTAAAAGGATGTTTATCTAATTAATTTCATGGCCAGTAGAGAGGCATGTTTTATGTCTTAATTATATCGGGTCATGTTATTGAGAATATAATGTAATGAACGATCAGCAGCAGTTTTAATGACTGGCAAGGTAATGGTTATGTGTATTTATTATATGTAATTGTTAGAGGGAAGCTATATGGGATTGTTTTAAAGACCAAGGTCTTAATAAACGTAACATTCTGCTGGTAATCTATAATGCGAGTACCTTCTTGGCCAGGGGCACATTCCTTTCGCGGTGCCTTTTAAAGACATCATGGTTATATAAGCACCGAAATGTACGAACATTTTACACCGTGGAGCCAGCACCAAAAACAGTTCCATGAAACATAGCTTACCTTAAAGAATGTGTTTAAAGAGCTATTTGTAAAATGCCATGATGCTGGGGGTGGATTGATGGACAGCAGATTTCATACCACTTCTGTCTGCTGGGATTGCAGTAGGGAGGGTAGGATTACATTAACTGCAACAAAGCTAGATAGTTTCCAAACAGGTTACAGTGTAAAAGCAATGTAGGGAACTCAGCTGCTCTCTCAGGAGAGTAAGGTGAATATATTGCACAGGTAGCCTAGGGAATGGGAGTGATATTCTATGCTGGAAGTTTCATTTTAAAAGAGAGCAGGGCTTACTGTACGAGGGTTGTGTTGATTATTGTTTAGCCGGCGGCAGCCACTGCAGTTTTCTTACCAAAAGAGACTGAGAGAGTGAAAGTTGATAAATATAAATGAACTCAGTTGGCCAGCAGTCCTCATTATGCTGACAGGTTCGGAGCATGCTTCCTCTGGCAGTGTTCTACTGTGCGAGTGCCTTGAATTAAAAGCAGAGGGTGGGCGATGGCCTTGTCTGGGCAGCTGCTTAAATGACAGCCGCATTCCTTCACAATCTGGAAGTGGAGTGACTAGCAAAGTAACCGGCGTTCTTGTACAATTATCTTCCATTTCCATATATCTGTCATTATGCGGAACACTATTTAAATAGATTGCCATGGGAAATTTGAAGATTGCCGCCGAATACGAATTATTTAAACTCATTATTATCGCATTATTATCATTGTAAAAACAAAATTAAAAAAAACATTAATGTGTTGTTTTATTTTTAATTGTTCTGTTTGTGCTTGTGGAAATAATTTTAATCGGTGCAAGGCATAGGGACAGTGCTTCCATAGGGTATGTCACCACCAGCAGTGGACAGCAAAGAGCACCAATTTTGCAGCTAAAGTCTGTAAATCTGGCCCCTTTGGTGGGGGAGTGTACCATACTTGGCAAGTTATCATATTTGAATTGCACACTTTAATGCCCCTGATTATTAATATTGAATTCTATCTAAACCTAACGATTGGCTCTTGCCATATTTCTATTTTTTAGCAGCCCCACGATTGCAAACCTGATGTGGCTTTATAGCTGTGTGCCCATGACAAGTTAATAGTTTCTAAGAATCTTCGACATTTTGGTTATTAATAATTTCCTATTTTATTTCACCTTTGATTTCTTGAGCAGGCATTGCCTGTGAATACCCTCACCTGGGTGGCTGACAGTAGGTCTTGAGATTGTTCAAGGCTTCATGAAGATGATTTAGTCTCTGAAACTCTATCGAATGTGGTGCGGTCTTTGTCTGGAGACACTTTGCCGCTTTTAAGGTCAACATAGGTGGTCATATAATTCAGAAAAGATTAATCAAACAATCAATAAGGAGCTTGTATAGCGCAGCTACTCACCTGTGAGGGTCTCAGGGTGCTGGGGGGAGGGGGGTGATGCTGGCCCTTCTAGGTGTAGGATCATTTGAAGAGCCAGGTCTTGAGGTCCTTCCTGAATTGGGTCAGCGACGCAGATTGCCTGAGGTGGAGGGGCGAGGTGTTCCAGGTCTCGGCAGCGAGGTGGATGAAGGTTCTTCCTCCAGTTCTGGTGTTGTGGATCCTGGGGACGGAGGCTAAGGTGAGTTGGGTGGAAAGGTGTTGTCCAGCGGGTACGTGGAATGCAAGGAGGTGGTAAAGGTTGGTCCTTCGTCGTGGAGAGCTTTGTAGGCATGTTTGAGGAGCTTGACAGTGATTCTCTGGGAGTCAGTGGTGTTGTCGAAGGTGTTGCATGATGTGGCTGCAGCGGGGGATGTCGAGGACTAGTCTGGCTGTGGCGTTTTCAACGTTCTGTAGTTTCTTGAGCTGTTTCTGCATGACGCCGGCGTAGAGTGCTTTGCCGTGGTCTAGTCTGCTGGTGATGAGTGCGTGTGTGACCGTCTTTCTGTGGGGATCCATCTGAATGTCTTTCGAAGCAGGCGGTGCGTGTAAAAGAATGCTGAGGAAACTGCGTTGATTTGGCGGTTCATTGAGAGCGATGAGGCCAGTATGATGCTGAGATTGCATGCTTGGTCCATCGGACGGGCGCAGCGGGCGCGCCGGCAGCGCGCCAAAGGCAAGCCCGTCTGCGCCTGTCCGCGCCCGGTATGCGCCCAGCGCCAGGACCCCTGCTCGTCTCACGCCACCAAAGTATGTGCGGGAGCTATTGATTAGTCTGAACAAGGGTGAGTGCCCAAATCCCGATTTACTGGTCGATGGGGACTTTAACTGCATAGTGAGATGCAACTCATGTGGATTAGTTGCCCAATGCCAACAGAGTAAATACGTATGTACCAGGGAAAGTGGTGGCATTATCCCTCTATCCCTACCGGATAGTGATCAGTGCACCACTAGGGGTGGGGGGGGGCTATCCCGAAGATCGCTAGGAGACAACGTCCCTTGGCAGATGCAGGCGGATTCCACGAGACCGCAGGTCGATAGTAATGATAACATCAGGTGCATTCTAATAAATACAAGATCAATGGGGAAACACAAACATGAACTAGAATGCCTGATACAACTTTTGAAACCTGACCTGGTCTTTTTAACTGAAACTTGGGCAAACAATGCCTCTGAACCAGACTGGAACGTTGCTCTACCTGCTGGCTATCGTGTAGCCTGTGCAGACAGGGTAGGGAAAAAAAGGGGGGGGGGATTGCTATAATATACAGGTCCCAGTTCACATTGAGGACTGAGCTGGTGACAGTATTAGAAGCGGAGGCGATGATCTTCAGTATTAAAAGTAATAACACCTTGCTCCTTCCGGGACTCCTTATTTACAGACCCCCTGTGGCACGACCCCCATTCAGCCTTGCTCTTCAGACCTTTCTTGAGTCATGCCTTGACACCCCGACGTTCACAATCTTAGGGGACTTCAATTTCCATCTTGAAGCAAACAATGATGCGGAAACAGCCACTTTGGTGGACAATCTCGCCGGGTACGGGATGAAGCAGATAGTTTTGGGGCCCACACACTCAGCTGGTCACACCCTGGATGGTGTAATTACGAATAACCAGGATATAGATCTGACAAGTGTAATGCCATTACCTTGGTCGGATCATTATGCAATACTTTTTAACATTGCTAATCCTAGAACTAGTCAAGATCAGAGGAACAGACCACCTTTGGTCAAATTCCGCCGATGGAAAGATATCCCAAAAACCAATTGGCAGCCGTTTTGGCAGATAATCCCCCTAATACTATGCTTGACTCTAACGCTGCAGCTAATAACTTTGATGTCTGGATTAGGTCATCAATAGACCAGCTTGTGCCTGAATTAACCAAGCAGCCCAAAAGGAACCGAATGTCAGCACCCTGGTATGGGGCTGAGCTCAGATCTATAAAAGCTAAATGTAGGCGTTTTGAGCGACTTTGGAGGACGGACTACAGTGAAAAGCATAAAAAGGGCTATAGTTCGGCCCTGGAGGAATAAAAGGAAGCCATAAAACGTGCAAAAGCGACCTACTTTACAGCTAAAATTTACGAAGCTAAAAACTCCTCGAAGGAGCTCTTTAAAACAGTCACAGCCCTATCTAAACGTCCGGAGGACAGCCATTTTAAACCGGACTAAAACTTTGTGGACAAAATTGCCACCTTTTCCCAAAATAAAGTACAGGCAGTATATGACGAACTGCAGAAGTCAGTGCCAACGACAATGGAAAATAATGTAGATACCCCGGCGGATAACTCCTCTCAGAGCAGTCTGTTAGAGTTCTCTGTTTTAGCGGCAGAGAAAGTCAATAGTATACTATTACTGACAAAATCAGGCTCGCCTCTGGATCCCTGCCCTCCATCAATTTTGCACCTGGTATCTGAGCAAGTCAGCGTACAAATTACCCCTCTGCTAAACGTGGTAATTAGCTCTGGTGTCTACCCTCAGCTATGGAAAAAGGCTTGCATCAGGCCGATCATTAAGAAAGCTACACTGGATCCCGCTGAGGTTAAGAATTACCGCCCGATATCATGTCTACCATTACCAACTAAAATTCTGGAAAAAGCAATCAATTTAGAACTCATGGACTACCTGGATCGTAATCTACTTCTTGATTCCACCCAACACGGCTTCAGATAAAGACATTCCACCGAATCTGCCTTGATAATGGCGACAGAAGAAATCCGTAAACTGGTGGATGAAGGGGGTAGAGCCATCCTCATCCTGCTAGACCTATCGGCTGCATTCGACACCGTTAACCATGCGATGTTGGTGCAGCGGCTGAAGGCAGTAGGGATTAGAGGGACGGCTCTAGCCCTCCTCTCATCCTTCCTGGTGTCCAGGGAACAACTCATGCACTGGGAGGGCCTTAAGTCTGCAAACCTGTGCCTCCCGTGTGAAGTCCCACAGGGGTCGGCTCTGTCGCCAACGCTATTCAACATCTATGTTACCCCTCTGGCCAGAATAATCAAACAGCACAGCTTTAATCTGGTCTCGTATGCGTACGACACCCAGATTGTGGTGTCGGTCTCACAGAGGGTGGACATCACAGGTGCCACAGACATTCAAAAGCTATTCTCTTGGTACCAACCTCTGTGAAGCCTGAGGTCTGCCAACACTGGGTTGGTTCAGGTTCCCAGAATAAAAAAGGCTAGATGGGGTGGTAAGAGTTTCTCACATCAAGCCGCTAAGCTGTGAAACTCTCTCCCCTCACAGCTGAGACTGCAATCCAACAGGATTATCTTCAGGAAACAGGTTAAGACCTGGTTGTTTCCTAAATGCTCTTAAACAAGCAAGTTTCTGGACCTGTATGAACGCACCTCAGCGCCAAGATGCCTCAGCAATTGAGCGCTTTATAAATACATCAGTCAGTCAGTCAGGATCCCAGAGCAGCTGGCCTCCAAGAGTCATCCCAGGCTGAAGGGGTGGGTCCCAAGATGAGTACTTCAGTCTTGTTCGAGTTGAGCTTGAGGCAGCTATCTTTCATTTAGGTAGTAACATCCTTCATTCCACTGTGGAAGTTGGTTCTCACGGTTTTGGGTTCATTGGTGAGGGAGGGGATCTGCTGGATGTCATCGGCATAGGAGATGATGTTGAGTCAGTGGCTTCTGACAATGGCTGCGAGGGGGGCCATGTAGACGTTGAAGAGGGTGGGACTCAGGGAGGAACCCGGGGGCATTCTGCAGCTTATCTATGTAGGTTCTGAGAGGAACAAGGTAGTCTGACTCGCTAAGTCTGGCCGGTGAGGAAGGATAGGATCCAGTCCAGTGTCTTGTCGCGGATGCCGGAATCGTGGAGTCTCTTGATTACCGTGCGGTGGGAGAGGGTTTTGAAGAAAGGATCATGCTTTTAAAGGTATTTAGACAAAATATCGAGTTGTAAATACCAGAAGACAGAAATATAAGCAAAAAAAATATTGCGATTCAAAAATACCATCGGCAAGAATTTTGTTGTTGTTAATATCTTATTCAGGAATATAGTTGTAAAACTATATCGTTTTTTAGTTATCTTAATGTGTTTTAGTTCATATGTTAGATTTATGTGTTATTATTGTTTGTGTAATTGTTTATAATATTACTAAATATAGTTTGTAATTTTAAATGATTTTTAATTTAATTGATAATAGTAATTTATAGTGTTTTAGCAGATTGACGAGTTTGTATAGGTTTAGGGTGGGAATGTAATTAAGAAAAGAATTAATTAACAATTAATTATTAATTTATTATTAATTATTTAATTGGATATAAATTATGTAATTAGTGTAATACTTATATTTTTAGTTATTTTTTAGGTGTGAGCTGTTGTGGTTTTAGGTATATAGGGTGGGAAGTTAAGATAATAATTAATTAACAATTGATTATTTATTGATTATTGATATTTGATAATTAATTATGTAAATTACATACTACTGATTTATTTGAGTTATATTTTAGCTATGGGTTGCCAGGTTTTAGGGGTATAGGGTGGGTTGTTAATTAAGTAATAACTAGTTAACCAATAATTATGTAAGTTGTGCTATACCTATTTATTTTAGATATATTTTAAGTATGGGTTGCTAGGTCTGTAGGGGTATAGTGTGGGAAGTTAATTAAGTGATACATATATAAAAAAAAATGATAATTAAATGAAAAATTGTTCAATAATCATGTAAATTGCTTAATGGTTTATTTGTATTTATTTTATTTATAGGTATGTATGTGTGTGTATATATATATATGTGTGTGTCTGTATGTGAATATATATATATTATCTACTGTAGTTGCTGAGAAAATCAAAAGTAAAAACACATATATATCTATGGCCGCGGAGGATCCGCGCACCCTCCCGATCATGAGCTGTATGCTAATTGGCTGTCAACACTCCAAACCAGGAAGTGTTGGCAGCCATCTTGTGCCTTGGTAGAACCGAGGCACAAGAAATCAGAGAAACAAGTGGGCAAAACGCAAAAAGGGGGCAGGGTAGAAACACCCTGACCCACTAGGCCTGCTTAGGGGGTCCCACAAGGCGCATTTTAAGTTGGGGAATTAATTCCCCTTGAATCCTGAGGGACCCTGGGGGCCAACTAGCCCACCAGGTACCTCCAGTGCGTGCCACAGGGCTGCGTTGCAGAGAGGTGGTCCAGGCCACGCCGCTTTTTACACCTCTGTGCAACGCAGCTCTTTGGCGCTTACTGGAGGTACCTAGTGGGCTAGTTGGACCCCAGGGACCCTCAGGATTCAAGGGACTGAATCTCCCAACTTAAAACGGCCACAGGGCTTGTTTGCACACATGTCACCTCAGGCCCCCCCTCCCTTCACCACTGTGCAAACGCGCCCGGGGCGCGTTTTAAGAGGAAGTTTTAATCCCCCTGCCCTATTATGTACTAGGGCCTTACAGAGGAGGTCATGCTAATCACAGGGGTACCCCAACGCATAGTGTTCCCTAGTGTATGTAGGTGTTTTCACTGTATTCTAAGTGTCTTTTAGCATAGCACTGGCTCTAGGCCTGGTTAGTCCGAGTCAGCTACCACCAGTACCCGTCTGAAAAAGTTGTGGGCACAGAATGATTTTGCAACAAGGCCTCTTTCTGCTCCTCTGTTGGTTCTTTCTGCACATGTCTTGCTTCTTCCTGCTCTTTTCTTCGTCTTTGTGGACTTCTGTTGCTTCTTTCTGCATTTCTTTTGCTTCTTTCTGTGCGTTTTTTCTTCTTTCTTCACATGTCCTACCTCTGTAGGCATAGTTAGAAACTAGCATTTAAAAAACCTTTGAAATTCACTTAAAAAACCATAGGTTTCAGGCACGTTATAGTTAGAAATTAGCATTTAAAAAACCTTTGAAATTCACTGAAAAAACCATAGGTTTCAGACACGTTATAGTTAAAAATTAGCATTTAAAAAACCTTTGAAATTCACTGAAAAAACCATAGGTTTCAGGCACGTTATAATTAGAAATTACATTTAAAAAACCTTAGAAATTCACTGAAAAAACCATAGGTTTTAGGGACAGTTATAGTTAGTTGGACATTTCACTCGTACAAAACCATAGAAATTCCCCGTTATAGTTAGTTCAGCTAACTATAACTCGCGCCCCCGCAATGCACTGCTGATGACGTCACATATTACATCACTCATGACATGGTCAGTGACATCACTGATGACATCACTGATAACATCTCAAATGACATCACTGATGACATCATCGATGTGATAATTTGATGCATCTTCTCACACCCTAATATAACTTTTGATACACCCACTCTAAATTACAGACTGCCATTGTCAAAACCATAGACACTCCAACACCAATAACTACATACACACTCACTGATTCTTAGGTCTACCCACACATCCACTCACTCACCCGTACAGTCTCTCATACTTATAGTTACTCAGTACAGGACTATTATATGCACTCATACACCTATATAGACACTCACACACCGTCACTCATCCATAGAGGTACTCACACACCTAGTCAGTCATGCAAATAATTAATCACACTGCCATTTAGTCACCTATATAGTTATACACATACCAGCTCACTTACTCATACAAATACTAGCACATTCTTATGCTCTTATACAATCACTGATACAAGTACACACTCATCCATACAGCCACTCTCACAATCACACACTCACTTATACCCATTTATATACTCCAACACACATATATACTGCCTTTCACATATGTAGTTACTCACACATGTACCACTGAGATATACATTCACTCACTAAGACACCCATACACACACTCACCCACCCATACAGTCCATTACAGATGCACTCTTGAAACCATGCACCCAGTGAATCACCCACTCACACATCTATGCACAGAGTCACACACACCCCACCCACACAAACACTCAGGCACCCATACAGATACTCAGACAACCAATCAATAACCCATGTAGACACTCATGTAGCTATTCGCAAACCCATGCAGCCGCTTACACACCAACAGACAGACGGATACAGACATTCACACAGTTTAGTCACTAACCCATGCATTCAGTAAGATACGTTTAATCACTCACTTAAAGAGTCAGTCACGCACCTACTAAATCATCCATTCAGACACTTATACACCCACTCATTCTTCAATATGCCTTTCCCTATATATATTAAACATATTTAAACTTTACAGAAACACACAGTCACTGGATGATGTCATCAGTGATGTCATTTGAGATGTCATCAGTGATGTCATGAGTGATGTCACTGACCATGTCATGAGTGATGTAATATGTGATGTCATCAGCAGTGCAATGCGGGGGCGCGAGTTATAGTTAGCTGAACTAACTATAACGGGGGAATTTCTATGGTTTTGTACGAGTGAAATTTCCAACTAACTATAACTGTCCCTAAAACCTATGGTTTTTTCAGTGAATATATATTTATATATATATATATATATATATACACACACACACAAATATATATATATTTTTTTTATTGTTTTGTGGGTTCTTAATTAAGAATGTTCATATTAAGAATTTTATATCTTCATTCTATAGTAATAGGGTTATTCAAATAAGTAATGTGTTTGAAGTGAAGTTCTTTCCCTACTGTTGCTTAGACTGGAGTGGGAGTTTTAAATGTAACCCCTCTGAAGTCCAACACTTTCCATACTGTTGCACAGACTAGTGTGGAAATAGTAAATCTTATCCCTCTGAAGTCCAACGCTTTACCTACTGTTGCACAGACTGGAGTGGAATAGTAAATCTTCCACCTCCTAAGTCCAATACTGTGCTTTTCCTACTGTTGCAAAAACTGAAGTGCTAATAGTATATCTATTATTCCCAAACTCCAATAATTTTCCTAATATTGTTTAAATACAACTATTATTTTATTTTTTATTTGTATATTATATATATATATATATATATATATATATATATATATATATATATATATATATATATATATATATATATATATATATATATATATATATATATATATATATAACCTACTGGCGGTTGCCAGTAGGTAGTTATAGTTAGGACCTCGTTTCTATTCAAAAAGCATTTTTTGTTTTGCCAATAACTTTGGCGTCGGTTGACAAATCTTTGCGAAATTTTCAAAACGAATGGCCCGCTCCGGTCAGCTCCTGTCTTGAAAGTTTCGGGGTGATTCGTCAAGTGGGGGCCGAGACAAAAAGGGGGGTCCCAAAACACATTTTCCTCATATTAATTTCCATAGGAAATTTAGACAAAGCTACAGCCCGAACTGCTGAATGGAATTACACCAAATTTGGCTAAAAGGTAGGTCTTGGTCCAGAAAGCAACCTTTTTTTTAAATGGTGTAAATCCGTTCAGTAGTTCCTGAGAAATTGAAAAAAGAAAAATATCGATATCTGAGCACCAAGGAGGAGTGTCGACTCCTCCCGGGCACGAGCTTCACTCTGATTGGCTGCCAACACTCTAAACCAGAATGTGTTGGCAGCCATCTTGTGACTGGGTAACCAAGTCACAAGAAAACAGAAAAAAAGGTTAAAAACAAGAAAAGGGGGCAGGGTAGAAAGACCCTGACCCCCTAGGCCTGATGAGGGGGTCCCACAGGGACCCCAGGGCCCAAAAAAGCATTTTTTTTTTTTTTTTTTAAAACGGCAGAATTCGCGCTGGGTGAGCGAATCCTGCCGAAAAAAAAAAAAATGAAGCGCGGGCTCCTGCGCTTCATTTAAATGAACCCCCGGGTGGGTCAGAACCTGGGGGCAATGCCACAATTATATAGCGGGTGCCAGCGCGGGCCTCTGCAGCCCCGGGGACCGCCACCTCCACGGGGCTTCTTCTATATTGAATGCATGGGGGGTCCCAACCCCCCCACGCTGTCCCGGGGACCGCCACCTCCCTGGGGCACTGTATAATTGTATGCGGGGCACGCATCCCCCCGCAGCCCCGGGGACCGCCACCTCCCCGGGGCTCTGTTTATTAATTTTTTAAAAGATGTGTGGGGGGCAAGAGCCCCCCCACACGCCCCAGGGACCACCACCTCCCCGGGGCACATACTCTTTGAAATGTGGGGGTCCCTAGCGGACCCCCGGCCCCGGGGACCACCACCTCCCCAGGGCTATGTAAATTAAGGGAGGGGGCCACGCAGCCCCCCTCCATGAGCCCTTGATGGCCCAGGGGACCGCCACCTCCCAGGGCCGGCTCCTGCAATGTTCCCGGGGTGCCCACCCCCGGGACATTGCTGTTTGCTATGGCAGGGCGGGAGCACGGCTCCCGCCCTGTCATAGCAAACTCTGCTTTGCTTCATTGAAGCGAGAGCAGGAAAACCTGCTCTCGCTTCAATGAAGCAAAGCAGAATTGCTTTTGAGCAAGGGGAGCTGCATGTCAGCAGCTCCCCTTGCTCAAAAGCAATGCTGGCTCCCGCAGGAGACGGGGAGCTGGCAGGACCTTTGGGGCATTGGGGCTCCCCCCACGGTCCCCAACGGTAAGGCCAGGCCCCGGGGGATGGGGTCCCCGGGGCCATCAGTGGCCTGGGAGGGGGGCCACGCGGCCCCCCTCCCATAAAATAAAAAAAATAAAAAAAGAAACCGTCAACTCACCGGAGGCCCCGCCCCCTCCCTGCAGCACTCTGCAAACGCACCCCCTGGTGCGTTCTAAGTTGGGGAATTTAGTCCCCTTGAATACTGAGGGTCCCTGGGGGCCAACTAGCCCACCGGGTACCTCCAATAAGCGCCACACAGCTGGATTGCAGAGAGGTGGTCCGAGGCCACGCCCCTTTTTACACCACTCTGCAAAGGCACCTCTTGGCGCACTGGTGGCGGGGCGATGAGGTCCTCTTGTGTCCTGAGGACCTCAGGACACGAGTGGACTTCATCCCCCGAGCAGCAGTGCACCAAGAGGCGCGTTTGCACAGTGGTGTAAAAAGGGGGCGTGGCCTCGGACCACCTCTCTGCAATCCAGCTGTGTGGCGCTTACTTGAGGTACCTGGTGGGCTAGTTGGCCCCCAGGGACCCTCAGTATTCAAGGGGACTTAATCCCCCAACTTAGAACGCACCAGGGGGCGCATTTGCAGAGTGGTGGAGAAAGGGGGCGTGGCCTGTGTCCACCTCTCTGCAATCGAGCTCTGTGGCGCTTACTGGAGGCACCTGGTGTGCAAGTTGGCACCCAGGGACCCTCAGTATTCAAGTGGAATTAATCCCCCAACTTAGAACATGCCAGGGGGCGCGTTTGCAGAGTGGTGGAGAGAAGGGGCATGGCCTGTGTCCACCTCTCTGCAATCCAGCTCTGTGACGCTTACTGGAGATACCTGGCGGGCAAGTTGGCCCCCAGGGACCCTCAGTATTCAAGGGGAATAAATCCCCCAACTTAGAACGCGCCAGGGGGCGCGTTTGCAGAGTAGTGGAGAAAGGGGGCGTGGCCTAGTATGAAAAGTTAGCAATCCTGCTGTGTGGGACTTACTGGAGGTAATAGGAGGGGTAGTTGGCCCCCAAGGTTGACGTTGGGGGCTAACTACCCCTCCTGTTACCTCCAGTAAATCTCACACAGTGGGATTGCTAAGAGGTGTTCGGAGGCCATGCTCAACTTTCTCCACCACTCTGCAAACGCGACTGCTATGTTATAGTTACAAATTAGCATTTAAAAAACCTTTGAAATTCACTGAAAAAACCATAGGTTTCAGGGACGTTATAGTTAGAAATTAGCATTTAAAAAACCTTAGAAATTCATTGAAAAAACCACAGGTTTCAGGGACGTTATAGTTAGTTGGACATTTCACTCGTACAAAACCAGAGAAATTCGACCGTTATAGTTAGTTGAGCTAACTATAACTCGTGCCCCTGCAATGCACTGCTGATGTCACATATTACATCATTCATGACATGGTCAGTGACATCACTGATGACATCTCAAATGACATCACTGATGACATCACTGATGACATCATCCAGTGACTGTGTGTTTCTGTAAAGTTTAAATATGTTTTATATATATATATATATATATCGCAAAGTGTACTGAAGAATGAGTGGGTGTATAAGTGTCTGAATGGATGATTTAGTAGGTACGTGACTGACTGTATAAGTGAATGATTAAACGTGTCTTACTGAATGCATGGGTTAGTGACTAAACTGTGTGAATGTCTGTATCAGTCTGTCAGTTGGTGTGTAGGCAGCTGCATGAGTTGGTGAGTACCTACATAAGTGTCTATATGGGTTATTGATTGGTTGTCTGGGTATCTGTATGGGTGCCTGAGTGGCTGTGTGGGAGGGTGGGGTGTGTGTGACTCTATGCATAGATGTGTGAGTGGGTGATTCACTGGGTGTATGGGTTCAAGAGTGCATCTGTGAAGGGCTGTATGGGTGGGTGAGTGTGTGTATGGGTGTGTTGGTGAGTGAATGGATGTCTCAGTGGTATATGTGTGAGTAACTACATATGTGAAAGGCAGTATATGTGAGTGTTGGAGTATATAAATGACTATATGTGAGAGTGAGTGATTGTGAGAGTGGCTGTATGGATGAGTGTGTTGTTGTATCATTGATTGTATAAGAGAGTAAGTATGTGTTAGTATCTGTATTAATAAGTGAGGTGGTGTGTGTATAATTGTATAAGTGAGTAAATGGGAGTGTGATTGATTCTTTGCATGACTGACTATGTGTGTGAATAACTATGGATGAGTGGCGTTGTGTGAGTGTCTGTATAGGTGTATGATTGCAAATGATAGTGCTGTATTTATGAGTGACTGCATGTATGAGTGACTGTATGGATGAATGAGTAGATGTGTGTGTAGACCTAGGAATCAGTCAATGGGTATGTAATAACTGGTATTGGTGTGTCTATCGTTTCGAAAATGGAAGTCTGTATTTTACAATGGGTGTATCAAAGGTTATATTAGGGTGTGAGGAGGTGCATCAGATTAGCACGTGGATGATGTCATCAGTGATGTCATCAGTGATGTCATTTGAGATGTCAACAGTGAGGTCATCAGTGATGTCACTGACCATGTCATGAATTATGTAATATGTGATGTCATCAGCAGTGCATTGCGGTGGCGCGAGTTATAGTTAGCTCAACTAACTATAATGGCCGATTTTCTCTGGATTTGTACGAGTGAAATGTCCAACTAACTATAAAGTCCCTGAAACCTGTGTTTTTTTTAGTGAATATATATGCAAAGCAGCTCCGAAAAATCAATCGGGAGACGGCACTCCGTGGAAGTGAAATAAAGTTTAATGAAGCGTAGCAAGTGGCAGACAAACGTCTACGCGTTTTGGCTTAGCAATATGGATATCTATCTATCTATCTATCTATCTCTATATATTTATATATATATATATATATCTATCTATATATATAATATATATATATACACATATATATAGAGAGGGACCGCCACCTCCCCGGGGCTTTCTTTATCATATGCGGGGGGCACGCGCCCCCCCCGCAGCCCCGGGGACCACCACCTCCCCGGGGACCACCACCCCCCCGGGGCTTATATTAATATAGATAGGTGTGGGGGGTGACTCCTGCCCCTCCCCACATTGCCCCAGGGACCACCACCTCCCTGGGGCAATTTTAAATAAAGGGCGGGGGTCCGTTGTGGACCCCCGGGGACCACCACCTCCCCGGGGCTTTAAAAATGCTGGGAGGGGGGCTGAGCGGCCCCCCTCCTGGAGCCCTCGATGGCCCTTGGGACAGCCACCCCGCAGGGCCGGCTCCTGCAATGTCCCGAGGTGCCCACCCCCGGGACATTGCCATTTGCTGTGGCAGGGCGGGAGCACGGCTCCCGCCCTGCCATAGCAAACACTGCTTCCCTTCATGGAAACGAGAGCAGGAAACCTGCTCTCGCTTCCATGAAGCGAAGCAGAATTGCTTTTGGACAAGGGGAGCTGCATGTTAGCAGCTACCCTTGTCCAAAAGCAATGCCGGCTCCCGAAGGAGGTGGGGAGCCGGCTGGGACCGTGGGGGCATTGTAGTTCCCCCTGCGGTCCCCAACGTGAGGGTTGGCCCCGGGGGATGGGGTCCCCGGGGCCAGAAGTGGCCCGGGATGGGGGCTACGTGGCCTCCCCTCCTTTTTATGAGAAAAAAAATTAATGGTAGGGCCCCGGGGGATGGGGTTCCCGGGGCCGAAATCGGCCTGGGGAGTGGGGCCGCAAGGCCCCCCTCCTTATATAAAAATAAATAAAAAATGGCCAAGCCCCAGGGGATGGGCTCCCGGGGGACAATAGTGGTCCAGGGAAGGGGGGCCACGGGGCCACCCTCCCGTATAATTTATATTTAAACGAGACCAGGCCCCGGGGAATGGGGTCCCCTGGGCCAAAAGTGGCCCAGGGAAGGGGGGCCATGCGGCCCCCCTTCCCTTTAAGTATAAAAAAAATAAAGGAGGCCATGCCCTGGGGGATGGGGTCCCCAGGGCCGAAATCAGCCAAGGGAGGGGAGCCGCACAGCCCGCTTCCCGTTTTTTTTTTTTTTTAATTGTATCAGGCACTGGGGCATGGGGTCTCCAGGGCCCCAAAAATATTAAAAGTATGGGGGCCACACAGCCCCCCTTCTAGCAAAAAAAAGCCAGCATCTCGATTAAGTCACCTTGAATCCTGAGGGTCCCTGGGGGCCAACTAGGCCACCAGGTACCTCCAGTAATCCCCACACAGTGGGATTGCTGAGAGGTGTCCCGAGGCCACGCCCCTTTTTACACCACTCTGCAAACGCGCATCTTGGCACATTGCTATTGGGGCGATGAGGTGCTCTTGTGTCTTGTGGACCTCAGGACTAAAGTGGACTTCATCCCCCGAGCAGCAGTGCACCAAGAGGTGCATTTGCAGAGTGGTGTAAAGAGGGGGTGTGGCCTCCGACCACTCTCAGCAATCCAGCTGTGTGGGGCTTACTGGAGGCTCCTGGTGGGCTAGTTGCCCCCAGGGACCCTCAGGATTCAAGGGGACTTAATCCCCCTGGCGGGTTTGCAGAGTCATGGAGACAGGGGGCGTGGCCTGCTACCACCTCTCAGCAATCCCACTGTGTGGGGCTTACTGGAGGTAACAGGTAGGCTAGTTGGCCCCTAAGGACCTCCATCAGCAAAGGGGACTTTAATCCCCATCCAAGAGCGCACCAGGGAGCGAGTTTGCTGAGTGGTGGGGAAAGGGGCTTGGCCTGCTATGAGAACTTAGCAATGCTGCTGTGTGGGACTTACTGGAGGTAATAGGAGGGGTAGTTGGCCCCCCAAGGTTGTCCTTGGGGGCCAACTACCCCTCCTGATACCTCCACTAAGTCCAACACAGTGGGATTGCTAGGAGGTCTTCGGAGGCCACACCCCCCTTTCTCCACCACTCTGTAAACACGCCTTCTGGCCCAGTACTGGTTGGGGGATGAAGTCTACTTTACTCCCGAGGGACTTTGGGGGCTAAGAAGCCCTCCTGGTACCTCCTGTAAGTCCTACGCAGCGGAATTCCTGAGCGCTGGTTGGAAGCCCAGCCCCCTTTCTCCACCACTCTGCAAACGTGACTACCAGTTAATGTAATTTAATAGGTCTTGCATTTGGGAGAGTTAGAGCTATTGGTGTTGTAAATGTAAAAGTTTTTTACTAATGTTTTTGGGAGAGGAGTGGATGTACGTTGTGTGTAGTGGAATTATGTCGTATGTTGTGCAGTGAAATTATGTGTATAGAAAGTATGTGGTATTTAGTGTATAGGAATTATGTAGAGTTGGATTATGTGTTATGGAGAGCAATTATGTGGTATGGTAGTCTGTGTTGTGGAGTGGTAACCTCAGGTTTAGTCTTCCTCATTTCCATAGAAGCTAAACTATTAACTCAATGAGACAAAAAAAGAAGGAATCACTGAGGAGCACTTTTGGACCTAGTCACAGGTATGAGCAGGGCCACTGGAATTATGCGACTGTTTGGCTGCACCAACTTTCGCACAATTATACATTTTCCGCATTAGCCACATAATCCATCATGTGCTGCCTAATCTGCAGATTTGAACAGAAAAAGCCTTGTTTCTAGCTCAAACGTTACCAAAAATGCAGGGACAAGTGTTACAGCTTGGTGGAAGGTCCTTTGTAAACCTAGAATGGTCACCTGTTACTTATTGTTAAATGTGGGTGTTAATTTGGTACTAATGGTGTGCAAGCCACTCTTGCTTCTTTCTGCGCCTCTCTTGCCTCTTTCTGCACCTCACTTGCTTCTTTGTGCACCCTCTTGCCTCTTTCTGCACTTCACTTACCTCTTTCTGCACCCCTCTTCCCTCTTTCTGCACCCCTCCTGCCTCTTTCTGCACCTCTGTTCCTTCTTTCTGCACTTATTTTGTTTCTTTCTGCACCTCTCTTGCTTCTTTCTGCACCCCTCTTGCCTCTTTCTCCACCCCTCTTCCCCCTTTCTGCATGTCTGTTGCTTCTTTCTGCACTTCTCTTGCCTCTTTCTCCACCCCTCTTCCCTCTTTCTGTATCTCTGTTGCTTCTTTCTGCACTTATCTTGCGTCTTTCTGTACCTCTTTTGCTTCTTTCTGTACCCCTTGTGCCTCTTTCTGTATCCCTCTTCTCTTTCTGCACTCCTCTTGCCTCTTTCTGCACCTCTGTTCCTTCTTTCTGTACTTCTTTATTTACTTTCTGCACCTCTCTTGCTTATTTCTGCAACTCTCTTGCCTCTTTCTCCATCCCTCTTCCCACTTTCTGCCTTCTGTTGCTTCTGTCTGCACCTCTCTTGTCTTTGCTCCACCCCTCTACCTGCAACTCTGTTGCTTATTTCTGCACCTCTCTTGCTTCTTTGTGCACCCCTTGTGCCTTTCTGCACCCCACTTCCCTCTTTTTGTACCGCTCTTGCCTCTTTCTGCACCTCTGTTGCATCTTTCTGCACTACCTCTGCTTCTTTCTGTACCTCTCGCTTCTTTCTGCACCACTCGTGCTTCTTTCTGCACCTCTCTTCAGTCTTTCTGCAACCCTGTTCCTTCTTTCTGCTTTTCTTTTGTTTCTTTCTGCACCTCTCTTGCTTCTTTCTGCACCCCTCTCGCCACTTTCTCCCCCACTGTTCCCCCTTTTTGCATCTCTGTTGCTTCTTTTTGCACTTCTCTTGCCTCTTTTTCCACCCCTCATCCCTCTTTCTGCACCTCTGTTGCTTCTTTCTGCACTTCTCTTGCTTCTTTCTGCACCTCTGTGCCTTCTTTCTGCAACCCTTGTGTCTCTTTCTGCACCCTTCTTCCTTCTTTCTGCTCCCCTCTTGCCTCTTTCTGCACCTCTGTTCCTTCTTGCTGCACTTCTTTTGTTTCTTTCTGCAACTTTCTTGCTTCTTTCTGCACCCCTCTTGCCTCTTTCTCCATCCCTCTTCCCTCTTTCTGCACCTCTGTTGCTTCTTTCTGTACCTCTCTTTCCCCTTTCTGCACCCCCTTCCCTCTTTCTGCACCTCTGTTGCTTCTTTCTGTACTTCTCTTGCTTCTTTCTGCACATTTTCCCTCTTTCTGCACCTTTCTTGCCTCTCTCTGCATCTCTGTTCCTTCTTTCTGCACTTCTTTCGTTTCTTCCTACAGCTCTCTTGCTTCTTTCTACACCCCCTTGCCTTTCTCCACCCCTCTTCCCTCTTTCTGCACTCCTGTTGCCTCTTTCTGCACCCCTGTTGCCTCTTTCGGCACCTCTGTTCCTTTTTTCTGCACTTCTTTTGTTTCTTTCTGCACATCTCTTGCTTCTTTCTACACCCCTTGTGCCTCTTTCTGCACTCCTCTTCCTTCTTTTTGCACCTCTGTTTCTTCTTTCTGCACTTCTTTTGTTTCTTTCTGCACCCTTCTTCCCTTTCTTTTTTGCATCCCTCTTGCCTCTTTCTGCAGTTCTATCATTTTCTGCACCTCTCTTGCCTCAGTCTGCCCACCTGTTCCCTCTTTCTGCACCCCTTTTGCCTGTTTTTGTAACTCTCTTGCCTCTTTCTGCAGTTCTCTTGCCTCCTTCTGCACCTCTGTTGTTTCTTATGCACTTCTATTGCTTCTTTCTGCACTTCTCTTGCTTCTTTCTGCACCCCTCTTGCCTCTTTCTGCACCCCTCTTGCCTCTTTCTGCACCCCTCATACCAGTTTCTTCACCTCTCTTGCCTCTGTCTGCACCACTCTTGCCTCTTTCTCCACCTCTGTTCCTTCTTTCTGTACCTCTCTTGCAAATCTCTGCACCCCTTGTGCCTGTGTGCACCTCTCTTGCCTCTTTCTCCTCCTCTCTTGCCTCTTTCTGCCCCCTCTCGCCTCTTTCTGCACCTGTTGGTTCTTTCTGTACTTCTCTTGCCTCTGTGTGCACCCCTGTTCCCTCTTTGTGCACCTCTTTTGCCTGTTTCTACAAATCTCTTGCTTCTTTCTACACTTTTCTTGTCTCTTTCTGCACCTCTGCTGCCTCTTTCTGAACCTCTTTTGCCTCTTTCTGCACCTTTGTTGCTTCTTTGTGCACTTCTCTTGCCTCTTTCTGCACCCATCTTCCCTCTTTCTGGAACCTCTGTTGCTTCTTTCTATACTTCTCTTGCTTCTTTCTGCACCTCTCTTGCTTCTTTCTGCACCTCTCTTGCCTCTTTCTGCACACACAGGGCTACTTTTACACTGACATCAGGCTCAGCAGTCCACACATGCAAGTGCCGAAAAGGGGTGCTGGCCTCTAAACTGCCATGCCCTATTATATGCTAGGGACTTAGAGGTAGTTTTAATCCCCCTGCCCTATTATGTACTAGGGCCTTACAGGGGAGGTCATACCAATCACAGGGGTAGCGCAACCCATAGTGTACCCTAGTGTATGTAGGTGTTTTCACTGTATTCTAAGTGTCTTTCAGCATAGCACTGGCTCCGGGCCTGGTTAGGCAGAGCCCAGGGTCAGTCAGAGTCAGTTTCCACCAGTACCAGTCAGCAAAATGTTTGGGGGTGCCCAGGGCACAGGATGACTTTGCAACAAGGCCTCTTTCTGCACCTCTGTTGGTTCTTTCTGCATATCTCTTGCTTCTTTTTCTACCTTTCTTCCTCTTTCTGGACTTCTGTTGCCTCGTTCTGCATTTCTCTTGCTTCTTTCTGCGCCTTTCTTCTTCTTTCTGCACATGTCCTACCTCTGTAGGCATAGTTAAAAATTGGCATTTAAAAAACCTTAGAAATTCACTGAAAAAACCACAGGTTTCAGGGACGTTATAGTTAGAAATTTCCATTTAAAAAACCTATGAAATTCACTGAAAAAACCATAGGTTTCAGGGACGTTATAGTTAGTAATTAGCATTAAAAAAACCTTTGAAATTCACTGAAAAAACCATAGGTTTCAGGGACGTTATAGTTCGAAATTAGCATTTAAAAAAACCTTAGAAATTCACTGAAAAAAACCACAGGTTTCAGGGACGTTATAGTTAGTTGGACATTTCACTCGTACAAAACCCGTGAAATTCCCCCGTTATAGTTAGTTGAGCTAACTATAACTCGCGCCCCCGCAATGCACTGCTGATGACGTCACATATTACATCATTAATGACATTGTCAGTGACATCACTGATGACATCACTGATGACATCTCAAATGACATCACTGATGACATCACTGATGACATCATGCACATGATAATATGATGTACCTCCTCATACCCTAATATACCCTTTGATACACCCACTCTAAATTACAGACTACCATTTTGAAACCATAGACACACCAACACCAGTCATTACATACCCACTCACTGATTTCTAGGTCTACACACATATCCACTCATTCACCCATACAGTCACTCATACATGCAGTCACTCATCAATACAGCACTATTATATGCACTCATACACCTATAGACACTCGCACACTGCCACTCATCCATAGAGTTACTCACACACCTAGTCAGTCATGCAAAGAATCAATCACACTCCCATTTACTCACCTATATAGTTATACACACACCACCTCACTTATTCATACAGATACTAACACATACCTACTCTCTTATACAATCACTGATATAAGCACATACTCATCCATACAGCCACTCTCCCAATCACTCACTCTCACATATAATCATTTATATACTCCAACACTCACATATACTGCCTTTTACATATGTAGTTACTCACACATGTACCACTGAGACATCCATTCACTCACCAACACACCCATACACACACTTACCTACCCATACAGCCCTTCACAGCTGCACTCTTGAACCCATACACCCAGTGAATCACCCACTCACACATCTATGCAGAGTCACACACACACCCCCCAACCACCCACACAGACACTCAGGCACCCATTCAGATACTCAGACAACCAATCAATAACCCATAAAGACACTCATATAGCTACTAACCAACCCATGCAGCCGCTTACACACCAACTGACAGACTGATACAGATATTTACACAGTATAGTTACTAACCCATGCATTCAGTAAGACACGTTTAATCACTCACTTATACAGTCAGTCACGCACCTACTAAATCATCCATTCAGACACTTATACACCCACTCATTCTTCAATACACCTTGGCGTTTATATATATAAAATATATTTAAACTTTACAGAAACACAGTCACTGGATGATGTCATCAGTGATGTCATTTGAGATGTCATCAGTGATGTCACTGACCATGTCATGAATGATGTAATATGTGATGTCACCAGCAGTGCATTGCGGGGGCACGAGTTATAGTTAGCTCAACTAACTATAATGGCCGAATTTCTCTGGTTTTGTACGAGTGAAATGTCCAACTAACTATAACGTCCTGAAACCTGTGGTTTTTTCAGTGAATATATATATATATATATATCAAAACAATACCTTTGCAGGCATAGAGTGACACATAAATTATGCAAAAAGAAGTAGAGATCTCTAGGTAGTCCCCAAGTTTAGGTGGAAGGCAGCTCCTGTATAGAGCACCCTCAACACCAGCGACACTCTAAATTTGCTCACCTCATATGTCTGCTATTCTATCAAAGTTTTTAAGCATAGGATTAGCACAGTGCTATCCACGCTGAGATACAAAGGGACAAAGTCTTTTGCCATTTTTACAGCAAAGTCTTTAAGCATAGGATTAGCACAGTGCTATCCATGCCGAGCTGTAAAATGACAAAAGCCATTTACCACTCCAGGCACAGTAATACAGGTTGGGATTGGTAAAATACCATCCAAGCCAACATGAAATGAATAAAAGCAACCCCTGCCACGTGTTTCGCTGTCATTACAGCTCTTCAGAGAGGTTTAGCTTTGTCCAGACACAAGGGAGCATCTGGTATAAGTCAAAACAATACCCTTGCAGGCATAGAGTGACACATAAATTATGCAAAAAAGAAGTAGAGATCTCTAGGTAGTCCCCAAGTTTAGGTGGAAGGCAGCTCCTGTATAGAGCACCCTCAACACCAGCGACACTCTAAATTTGCTCACCTCAAATGCCTGCTTTTCTATCAAAGTTTTTAAGCATAGGATGAGCACAGTGCTATCCACACCGAGATAGTGTTGAGGGTGCGCTATACAGGAGCTGCCTTCCACCTAAACTTGGGAACTACCCAGAATTCTCTACTTCTTTTTTGCATATATATATATATAAACAATTTCACCTTGGATTGTAAAAGATGACATCGGCACTCCTGTGGTTCAATCACTGCGGTTTAATTCAACTATATATATATATTTCCACAAAGCCTCTGTCCAAAGCCCTGTTTTACACAATGCTTCCCCAGGACCAACAGAAGAACGGCACAAAGAAATCCTTTTTGACGAGGCGCTTTATTAGGCTTCAAAAGCTACCATGCGTCATGGAGCAAATAACCAGCAAAGTGCAAGGTGCATATTCATCCACAGACAGACCTACGTGTTTCGGCCGTAGCCTTCTACTGGATCATAGAGTATAGTGCACAGAGTGTCCATTTAAAGGGATATCAGTACCCATTCCCACCACCAATTAAAAACATCCATGATGTTTAAAGGGGAAACAACCAACTTATTCACATTTTTGTCAAAGTAAGGTATATCAATGCAGCTAGTTGTTGCAAACATGAACGGGGAATCGAGACCAATCCTTGTGAAGTACACAGAGTTTAAGAGACATAATTCATAGTGGTCTTAATATCCAGGTTTTAAGACAAATGGTTTTTGGTTCTTGGTCTTGTTCAGCAGTTGTTATTACCAATGGCTATACTGCTCATAATCATTGGATCACAGGTTTTAAATAACAAATTAGGACAATATGTTTTCTCGATTTTCAAAGAGGAGAGGATTGAAGATGGTCACAACATACCAATTATATTATTAATCAAACACATTTACATATATACATATATATATACATAGATATATATATACACATATATATATCTACACATATATATATATATATATACATATATATACATATTCACTGAAAAAACCATAGGTTTCAGGGAGGTTATAGTTAGAAATTAGCATTTAAAAAACCTTTGAAATTCACTGAAAAAACCATAGGTTTCAGGGATGTTATAGTTAGAAATTAGCATTTAAAAAACCATAGAAATTCACTGAAAAAACCATAGGTTTCAGGGACAGGAATTTCTAAGTTTTTTTAAATGCTAATTTCTAATTAAAATGTTCAAAAATACTTTTTCTAAACTTTTTAACTTTTTAAAAAATATTGTGATATTTCTGCTTTCAAAAATATGGTTTTATTTATTTATTTTTTAAAAGAAAAGTGGATTCGCGTACCGAACGTGTACCAGTCACGGTGGGTGCACGAATCCAAGAATTTTGCCGCCATATTGGTTAAGTCGTGTACGATGCACGTTCGGTAAGCGACGGGTGCGCGGTTCTCAGCCCCGTGTAACGTCACGTACGTATTTCCGGGGGTTGTGCCAGGTGCGCGAATCCATCGCAAATCTTTAAGTTTTAAAAGTATATGTATCTAACTTTATTATATATATTATACCAAGAGATTAGTTAATATAACTATAAATATCATATATTTGTAATTGTAATAAACATATATTACTGTTTAATATATTTTTCGGAATTTGCGATGGGTGCGGGCCGGTTCCACGCCGGGTGTGCGAATCCCATGTGACTTCAAAAGAAACAATTTTATTGGTTTAGAAGCTTTCTATTCTAGAACTTGAAGGACCCCACCCTTTTTTTCATTCTTCCAGGAGCATCTTTTGAAGAAACACCTCTTGTGTTTTCTGTCCCTCTTTGCTTGATTTTTTTGGTGTTTTTTCTAAACAAAGGAAATGGCATTTCAAAATCCAGCTCAGGATGTTCCTGTAGATGAAGAGGAAGTGGAAGAACCATTTAAGAAAAGGAAGGAAAGTATTGTGTGGGCTTTCTTTTCTATCGCAGAAGGAGAAAAAAAGGTGAATGCTCGTAAAGTCACCTGTACTATTTGCAAAAACATCCTATCTCGTGGTTCTGAAAAGAAGTACTCCTGCGGCACTTCATCAATGCTAAAACACCTTCAGACCATGCACCCAAACCGTCTTGCGCGTGAACAACATCGGCGCCAAATGGAACAGTCTCAGCAAGATGGTCAGGTCGCAGGACCTAGTACTTCTGCAGGATCTACTACATCTTCACAAATCTGTTGCAGCTATTGTTTTTGCTGCAAACAATCATCAGTGTTAATTTTTTTTTGTTTCTTTTTGCAATGAGTTTCTAATTGCAAAATGTTTTGAAAAGTTTTTTTAGTTCATTTCCTTGTTTTTTTCAATCTTTTTTTTTAAAACACCAAAACAATTAATAAAAGAGTAAAAAAAAAAAAAAAAAAAAAAAGAAGAAAAAAAATGGTTCTTTTTAGAACCGCCTAAATGTTTAAAAATAGACAAGCTTGTATGTGTTGTATGACTGAGTGCAAGGGTAATGTCTGAGTCATTGTATCAGTGAATAAGTAGTGTCTGAGTGAATGAATGAGTGCAGCAGTATTACCTGAGCCATTGGATGTGTGCACGGATAGTGTTTGATGGAATGAATGAGTGCAGCAGTAGTGCCTTAGTGATTGCATGACTGCATGGGTAGTGCCTGGCTTATTGCATGAGTGCATGGGTAATGCCTAGGTGATTGCATGAATGCAGCGGTAACGTCTGGGTGAATAAATGAGTGCATGGGTAGTGCCTCAGTGATTGCATGAGGGCATGGGTAATGTCTGGGTGACTAGAAGAGTGCATGGGTACTGCCTAAGTGATTGAAGGCGTGCATAAGAAATGTCTGGTTGATTGCATGAGTGCATAGGTAGTGCCTGGGTGATTGGGGTAGTGCAACGGTAGTGCATGGTGATTTTGTAAGTGCATGGGTTACGCCTAGGTAATTGCATGAGTGCAGAGGTAATGTGTGGGTGATTGGAGGAGTGTATGGGTAATGTATGAGTGATTGCATGAGTGTATGGGTAATGCCGGGGTGATTGCATGAATGCATGGGTTGTGCCTGGGTGATTGGAAGAGGGCATGGGTAATGTCTGGGTGACTGGAGGAGTGCATGGGTACTGCCTAAGTGACTGAAGGACTGCATAAGTCATGTCTGGGTGATAGCATGAGTGCATAGGTAGTGCCTGGGTGATTGCAGAACTGTATGGCTAATACCTGGGTGATTCCATAAGTGTAGGAGTAATGTCTGGATGATTGAAGGAGTGCATGGGTAATACCTGGGTGATTGCAAGAGTGTAGGAGTAATGTCTGGGTGTTTGCAGCAGTGCATGGGTACAGCCTGAGTGATAAAAGGTATGGATTGGTAATGCATGGGTGATTTTGTAACTTCATGAGTAATGCTTGAGCGATTGAAGGAGTGCATGGGTAATGCCTGGGTGATTGGAGCAGTGCATGCATAGTGCCTTGATGATTGGAGGAGTGGATGGGTACTGCCTGAGTGATTGGAGGAGTGCATTGGTAATGCCTGCGTGATTGTATGAGTGTAGAGGTAATGTCTGGATGATTGGAGAAGTGCATGGCTAATGTTTGGGTAATTGGATGAGTGCATGGGTACTGCCTGAGTGATTGAAGGAGTGCATGGGTAATGCTTGAGGGATTGCATGAATGCAAGGGTAATGTTTATGTGATTGCAGGAGTGCATAGGTAATGTCTGGGTGCATGGAAGTGTGCATGGGCAGAGCCTTGGTGCATGGAGGAGTGCATGGGTAGTTTCTGGGTAATTGGAGGAGTGCATAAGAAGTACCTGGGTGGTTGCATGAGTGTACGGGTAGTGTCTGGATGATTGGAAGACTGCAAGGGTAGTGCGTGAGTGATTGCAGAAGTGCAGAAGTGGGTGAGTGCATGTATGAGTGCATGGGTAGTGCTTGAGTGATTGCATAAGTGCATGGGTAGTGCCTGGGTGATTGGAGGAGTGCATTGGTAGTGCTTGGGTTGTTGCATAAGTACATAGGTAGTGCCTGGGAGATTGCATGAGTGCATAGGTAGTGCCTGGATGATTGGAGGACTGCATGGGGACTGTCTGAGAGATTGAAGGAGTGCATGGATAATGCATGGGTGATTGCATGAATGGAGGGGTAATGTCTGGGTGAATGAACGAGTGCATGGGTTGTGTCTGGGTGATTAGACGAGTGCATAGGTAGTGCTTCTGTGATTTTATAAGTGCATGGGTAGTAGCTGGCCGATTGGAGGAGTGCATGGATAGTGCCTGGATCACTGAAGGAGTGCAAGGGTAGTGCCTGGGTGATTGCATAAGTGCATAGGTAGTGCCTGGATGATTGGAAGACTGCATGGGCACTGCCTAACAGATTGAAGGAGTGCATGGGTAATGCATGGGTGATAGCATGAATGGAGGGGTAATGTCTGGGTGAATGGAGGAGTGCATGGGTAGTGCTTCGGTGATTTTATAACTGCATGGGTAGTGGCTGGCCGATTGGAAGAGTGCATGGATAGTGTCTGTGTGATTGCATGAGTGCAGGGGTAATGTCTGGGTCATTGAAAGAGTGGATAGGTAATGCCTAAGTGATTGTATGAGTGCATGGGTAATGTGTAGTTAATTGAAGGAGTGCATGAGAAATGTATGACTGATTGCAAGAGTGCAAAAGTAATGTCTGTGTTGTTGCATGACTGAACTCGTAGTGTGTGGGTGATTGCAAAGTGTATAAGTAGCGTCTGGGTGATTTTTTAAGTGCATGAGTAGTGGCTGGATGATTGGAGGAGTGCGTGGGTAATGCCTGTATGATTGCTTAAGTGCATAGGTAGTGCCTGGATAATTTTATAAATGCACCGATACTGCCTGAGTGATTGAAGGAGTGCATGGGTAATGCCTGGGTGATTGTATAAGTGCAGGGGTAATATCAGGGTTATTGGAAGAGTGTATGTGTAATGCCTAAATGATTGCATGAGTGCAGAGGAATGTCTGTGGCATTGCAGGAGTGCATGGCTTATACCCAAGTGATTTCATGACTGCAGGTGTAATGTCTGGGGGATTAGAGGAATGCATAGTTAATACATTGGTAATTGCATGAGTTTAGGGGTAATGTCTTGCTGATTGCAAGAGTGTAGAGGTAGGGCCTGGGTGATTGGAGGAGTACATAGGTAGTGCCTGAGTGATTTTAAAACGTTAAGCATTCTGATTGGGTGATTAGAGGAGTACACAAGTAGTACCTGGGTGATTGGAGGACTATATAAATAGAGCTTGGGTGATTTTAAAAGTGTATCTGTACTGCCTGAATGAATAGAGCATTGTATAGATACTGCCTGGATGATTGAAAGACTGCAAGGGTAGTGTCTAGGTGATTGCATCAGTGCAGGGATAATGTTTAGGGGATTGGAGTAGTGTATTGCTAATACCTGGATGATTGGAAGAGTGTGCTGATAATGTGTAGCTGATTGCATGAGTATACAGATAGTACCTGGGTGATTTGAAAAGTACATAGGTAGTGTCTGGGTGATCTTATAACTGTATGAATACAGGCTAGGTGATTGAAGAAATGCATGGATAGTGCATGGGTGATGGCAGGAGTGTGAGAATAGTGCCTCATGTTCTAGATCAGTGCATGGGTAGTGTTTAACAAAATTGATGACTGCAATGAAAGTGACTGTAAACATTACTTCATATTATTATGCTTATTACATTATTTCATCTTACCGTCTTTATTAAAGTAGATACCAAACTCATTGAAACTATTTTATAGTAGTTTTATTCTAAACTGAATTTAAAATCTTTTCAAGCTTTAGTATTAGTTTCTGTAAAAAAAGAAGAAAAACTGTTATTGCTTATAATATTATAGTTTTAAGAACACAACATAATTTTAGAATTACATAACATATTCAGTTTCCCTTTTTGCTGTTCTCAGATTCTATTGAATATCACCATTCATAGTGATTTCAATGTTGATCATCATGTAACAGCAGGGAAAAAAATACAATCAATGAGATTGTAAAAAAACAAATCTGTATTGAAAATATTTACAAGTTCAACTATCTGTTCACCTATGTACAGTTTCTAAATTATATTTTTCCCGTACAATAAATCATTTCTTTCTCTGAAGTACATTTCTGAAATATACATTTTCATTTACATCACATATAATATAAAGATCAAATATATAAACTATTTCTTTCAAACACAATTTTGCAAATGCAATAACAATTAGCAAAAAACAATAATTCAAACAGTACTTTTTCACATCTTCCCAATAGGCCGAATGAGGTTTTCAAAACTTTGGCATCAAAAATATCAGATATGAATCTGGTAATTCGAAAGGCAACCTACATTTAAATTGCAAATGGGCATCATTGCAATGTGTCCATCCTCTATTGAACTTTAAATACACAGTATAGTGTCCAGATGTTGTAGTAGGTCCATTATGGAATTTAATAGCCACTGCTTTAAAAGTTCTTCCTGAAATTGACTTGCTACAAAATTTTTAATTTTTGTTTTCAATTTTCTTCCATTTGATCTACAACGTTGAAGCATTAAGATGACATACTTTCCAAATCTTTCTATATATAACGTTGACAACATTTCTGATTTACAATGGGAGCATTTTTCATATTTTGATTAGCTGTTTTTACTAATTTGTTAAAAGATACTGATTTGCAATTTGGTATTGTCAAGTATATGAATCGTTCAGTATCTATTCCAGTGGTGGAAGAAAATGAACACTCTTCACTTTTATGATTCCATCTGTAACTTAGTCCAAATACATTTTCAATTTCTATTCCTTCATCTTCCAATACACCAAGCATAAACATAAGGAATTCTTGTGCATCTTGTTGCATATTGAGTGTAAATTGTGAAGAACCAGTACATATATCCAAAAGATGCCGAATGCCAGACGTTGTATGGATTTTACTTCTATCAGTTACCAACTTTTGAAAAACATTATGGGGCCGATTCCGATCTCGGTCGGAGGCGCACCTAATACCATTCGGTCGGGAAAAAAGCCATGCGAATGCCTGTTTCCCGACCGATCCGCACATTATTCCGAATGAGCAAGTACGATGTGCACAACAGCATAGAATCCGGCCGAGTCGTACTCACCCAATCCAGGTCCTGTTCTCCGACCGAGGCGAATCCGGAAACGCCGAATCGAGTCGCACGGAAGGGAAAATGCAGCCCCGTCCGGCCGGACAAGTACGATGCGCTTTCCGTACGCGCCGAACCCGTCGCTACGTCCGGCACGTCAAAGCTTCTGGGAGAGGCGCACATAAGCTCCGATACGCGCCACAACACGATCCACGGCTACGAGGCGAACACGCCAGCGGCGAGGACGACACGAAGCAACGAGAAAGACGAGCGAGGCGAACCAACCATGAATCCCTTCGTTCCGATCCTACCAATATTCTACATTTACTACCGGAACAGGCACGGACGCGTACGGCGCAGAAGGTAAGTCAGACACCAACCACAAAAACATACAACACGTACACAACACATCACACACACACAGAGGGATGCAGAATTTACTTACACCAGCAACAGCAGCACCATAGGGGCGGGATGCCCATCACCAATGCCACATATGCACACAGGGGCCTGGATGCGCACCACCACTACCACCCCTACCCAGGGGGGCTGGATGCCTACCACTACTACCACCCTTAGCCATGGGGGTGCCAGATGCCTACCACTACTACCACCCTCACCCAGGGGGTGCCACATGCCCACCACTACTACCACCCTTACCCAGGGGGCTGGATGCCTACCACTACTACCACCCTTAGCCAGGGGGCTGGATGCCTACCACTACTACCACCCTTAGCCAGGGGGTGCCAGATGCCCACCACTACTACCACCCTTACCCAGGGGGCTGGATGCCTACCACTACTACCACCCTTAGCCATGGGGGTGCCAGATGCCCACCACCACTACCACCCTTAGCCAGGGGGCTGGATGCCTACCACTACTACCACCCTTAGCCATGGGGGTGCCAGATGCCTACCACCACTACCACCCTTACCCATGGGGGCTGGATGCCTACCACTACTACCACCCTTAGCCAGGGGGCTGGATGCCTACCACTAACAACATCTCCACTCACAGGATGGCTAATACATGTCGCAACAAGCACACACCAACATAAAGAATGCAACATTAAGACATCCCCCAACACCATGACAAGCGTGTGTAGACTGTGTCAAATGCCTACGACACAGAACATGATCATCAACATACAATGTGACACCCTATCACATGTGCCACACATAAATGTGTGTGGCCCCCACAATGCAAGCAGGCCATGACCATTGTGGCAATGGGGTCCAAACCCCCATCATCACAGTGCCCAAAATGTAAGTGTGGGGTCCTGAGCTGAAGCACATCTTGACCATTGTGGCAATGGGGTCCAAACCCCCATCATCACAGTGCCCAAAATGTAAGTGTGGGGTCCTGAGCTGAAGCACATCTTGACCATTGTGGCAATGGGGTCCAAACCCCCATCATCACAGTGCCCAAAATGTAAGTGTGGGGTCCTGAGCTGAAGCACATCTTGACCATTGTGGCAATGGGGTCCAAATCCCCATCATCACAGTGCCCAAAATGTAAGTGTGGGGTCCTGAGCTGAAGCACATCTTGACCATTGTGGCAATGGGGTCCAAATCCCCATCATCACAGTGCCCAAAATGTAAGTGTGGGGTCCTGAGCTGAAGCACATCTTGACCATTGTGGCAATGGGGTCCAAATCCCCATCATCACAGTGCCCAAAATGTAAGTGTGGGGTCCTGAGCTGAAGCACATCTTGACCATTGTGGCAATGGGGTCCAAACCCCCATCATCACAGTGACCAAAATGTAAGTGTGAACAAAGTAGAAGCTGCAACTGGCAAACTGCATGGACAAATCCTGGTCACAGAACAACAAACACAACTGTGGCAAAGTAGTGCAGGTGTCCCATTGCAACATAGATTTGGGGAGGCAAACAGTGCAGTGCAAATAAGACATACCTCTGGCCAGCTGCATACAAACATCACCCATGGTGTCTGACACCGTCAACATACATCAATGACACAATGACAGAAGTGACCATCACAATGCAGACCCACATATTTGCACCAATGGACACACCAATGCAGATACCCTGTGTAGACTGCAAATGGCAGGTGAACAGATACCATACCATGGCAGCAATGGGACACATAAACAATGATCATTGTGCTAACTGATGACCTAGGATTCCCAGGGACAGCAGGGCAAATACACCAAACAACATACAGATAATGGCACACCATGAATATGCCAATGCAGTGGCGCTGATGCACAAACACAAACAGGCAGACACACACTGCACATCAAACACAACAGGTGAGGGGGGACCAGTGTCCCCAGGCAACCACACAACACATGAGGAGGCCTGAAGACCAAACACACAGATGTGCATACAGTGCCACACAAAGGTAACTCAGGGATCCAATTCCCTATGTGGGCAATCAGGCATTGTCAGATGAGAGGAAGCACAAATCACACATGTCACACAAGCATGTAGGAACAGCAACCCACACAGTAAGACACCGAGGCACCACAGCACCACCCCCAGGGCCCACACAATGTGGTGACCCTGGGCTGCATTACAATACCACTGTGATGACAAAGCCAGATGTCGTTCACACTGTGAACCACAGTCATGTATCCTGAGCAAAGAATCACCAGCACACCCACACAAGCACAAATCAATCAGCATGGCCAGTAAGCCAAGGCCAACATGGAGGCAGGGGTCTTGCCGGGCAACAACTCTCATCTGCACACACTAAACAACACACACCTCGACCACCAACAATGTGCTGCAGTGAAGCTCACATGCACAGGTGACATTGCGCATGCACCCATGACAATTCCAGGGGTGGGTGGGAAGCAAGGTGCAGAAACACAGCACACATGGCCACTCAACAAGACTCCTAAATGTCTGACACACTGCACACTACGCCGTACATGGACATGACGGCAACACCACACCAACCAATGGGATCCCAGCCACAGTCACACACCAATGAAGAAGCCAAGGTCACCCACAAAGAACACACATGGACAACTACCAACATTGCAGCCCTGACCCTGAGGAGTGCCAGCAGTCACACACACAACGTGTCACAAACAATGAAAGCTAACACAAACCGGAAATCACATTACAGGAGTAAACAACAAGTGCTAAGGGGAATCCTAACTGTGACCCATCAGCGCCTGCCCACAAACTCAGCCCTGACAGCAAACACACCTATGGGTGACACCCTGATGACCAGTAATGTGCCATGCACCCACATCACAGAGAACCCAGGGAGTAGACTTTGGGGGAACATAGCTCAACTCAGCAAGCATCACAAACAGGAACATCACTAGGGATCCCAGCACGCATAGCAAAATGGAAGTGAACACACAGACATGCTCATACAACACACACCTTGGGCGCAGGCAATGTCACAGGAGCACACACTGCCATGAGGGGACTCCACTCCTGTGTGAGGAAAGCTGTGCCATATGTCGCATCAGTAGGGCTCCATCATGTCAGCACAACACTTTGTCACACAGTAAACAATTAGCACCAAATCAAGGCTCCCATCACATCAGCCTGGTCATGGGAGTGTCAACGAAATCATCAGCACAGATCCAACACACATGTACAGCAAGTTGCACTGACAACACAGATGAGTCCTTCCCCATTGATGCCCAAACCTGCATGTCCACTGGAGATGGTCACACGGTCAGGGAAGTAGACGAATTGAACAATGGCAAGCACTACAGATGTGCAGGGATGGAAGCCACAGATGTGACATTGCTAATGTAACTAGGAAATTCCATTGCCAAATATTGTACACATGACACCCACAGATGCTGTTAAGGATGACATGGATACACCACAGGATAGGACACTGTCCCTCTGGACCACATGGGGCCCTGCCCAGTGACACTTCATTTTCATGAGACCAAAGATCATCATCCCTGCTGCAAGGGCATGGTCAGCATCATCAACATCATGTACATCAGAAGTAATAGCATTAGAGAACAGAAAGTTGCTTTATTCAGCATATGTGTGTCCAAAAACTCAGGGAACAGTAATGCTCCAACAAAGGCCAATGGCCAGTCCATCAAGTGAGTCAATACAGGGTGACAGTGGCAGATGTCACCCTACGCATGCCTGCACTGCACAAAACCAGGGACAATCCACTAGGAGGGGCAACCGGGGGGACAGGCCAGGCACCGCAGGGACAGGACCAGGGCTCACCAGGAGGAGGCAGGGAAGGGGTGGTGGGTGCTGGAGAGCCACTGACAACTGCAGTGGAGGTGTCTGACATGGTGTGTGCCGGCACAACTGGGGGCATGGCTCAGATGGTGTGTGTGCTGGCACGACTGCAGTGGACCGTGCAGATGGAGTGGACAGGTCCGACACTGCAGTGCCCAAGTCAGACAGGGTGGTAGTGGACTCCACTGCAGTGCCTACCTCCAGGGGAGGAGAATGGGGAACAGGCAAGGTGGGCTGGACAGAGGGGGAGGACACCCTCACCACATCAGTGGCACAGACAAGCGCAGCGGGGGTGTGGTGCCGGGAGAGCAAGTGGCAGGGGAGAAGGCCGGATCCTCTTGGGGATGGTATATCTGTGGGTGGGGGAACCTGGGGCAGGGTGTGGTGGGGGCACCTGTGGAGTAGGGGCCTGAGGGATGGAGGAAGGAGACCTGGTGCCTGAGCTGCAGGGCGACGGCGGGGTCTTGCTCTTACGACTCCGGGGGACTTGCGGGTGGGGGCCTCAGTCTGTCTGCGCCTGGGGGAGGGTGTCCGGGGGCGAGGGGCACTCTGCTCCGTGTGGGTGGGCTTCCTCTTCCCCCTGGATGCTGGAGCAGCTGGATCATAGGGGATGAGGCCGAGGTCACAGAGGAAGAGCCGCTGTGACTTTGGGTTTGCAGGTGAGGCAAGGGAGGGTGCTTTGGAGGGAGAGGCAACTGAGGACTGCGCAGTGCTTGTGGATGCGTGTGTGTGTTCCAGGGCCCCATCCCCTGTGAGTCTGGTTTCAGTCCCCTGACTGTGCGTGCGTGTGCGTTTTGTTTGTGGCGTGTGTGTCTGTGTGCTGGACGTGTGTGTGCTGGTGTGTGCCTGTGCCGGTGTGTGTGTGCTTGGGATGGGTAAGGTGCTGGGGAGTGTGGATGGAGCAGAGGCAGGAGGGGTGAGGGTCTGTCTGAGGAGGGACACTGCTGCCGTCAGGGAGGAGTCCATGGACCTATTGCCCCTCTGTAGGTCAGACATGCCCGATGAGATGCCCTCCATGAACGACACCAGCTGAGTCAACAGAGCGGTGTGTGCATGGAGGACACTCAGCATGGCTGTCTGCCCTACATGGAGCTGGCGAAGGAGGTACACAGACTCCTCACTCAGGGCAGCAGGGGTCACAGGGGCAGGGGGTGCGGTGCCTGGCACGAAGGAGACACGCTCCCGAACATGGGAGCCTCCACGGACCTGGGGAATGGGAGCCGATGGGAGGGCGGTGGTGGTGCTGGTGGTGGCGGGGACAGCAACACTAGCTGGGGTGTGGTGGCTGCTGACACCCGCCTCCATAAGGGAGTCATCCTCCGAGCCGCTGTGGTCCTCAGCTGAGGTGGATGCTGCTGAGGACTCCTCGGTGTGGCTCCCCTCGCCCTCCGTGCCACTGGGTCCCTCCGACCATTCCTCGGCTGCTGACCCAGTCTGGCTCTCCGGCTCCTCCTGGTCCGTGGAGCTGTCCCCTTCCGTGGCCGTGGATGTATCTGCAATCAATGGGGAAACAGACAGACATCAGTCACCTGCACCAAACGCACACACCACTGTGAGCACAGCACATTACAGAGCAAGCCCTGGCATCATTAGTTGAACATTGCTAAAAGTGCCCTAACTGAACAGGAGAAGCCATTTGTCAGTCTGATGCCAACCATGGCACTCACATCCCACATGGCCTTGCACCCATCTGACTGGTGTCTGTTGGATAGCAACACCCCAGTGTGGACACATGCACCACCTACACAGTAGTTGGACAGTGCAGAGGACACGGTGTAGCATGTGGACATGCACACATCACAACTCTTGCCACTGAGTCAGTACAGGTTTCCGGATGAAAGGGATGCCCAGAGTCAAATAGGAAATGCATGTGATGCATACCAGCGACAGACACCATGATGCACCCATGTCCTGATAGCCATCGCCACAATGGTGTGCATGTAGCACATGTCACTCCCCTGCAGGATCACCAATAAGTAGACACATGCCATGGCGGAGGCATGACTGCTAAGTCATACATCACTGTCTCAGTGATGTATGACTTGGCAGCCAGACAACAACACTCTGCACTGTGTCACAATAGTAGGTCATGGAGAATGCAAATCCTGGAGCTGCACAAGTGCACATGTACATCCCCCACACAACACATCATCTTAACCCTCATCTGTCCAGGTCATACCGATTGGACATATGGGAGACCTGTGACACTACCCTCTGAACCTGAGCCCCTCACAATCTGCTGTGAATGGGAAACAGCTGCCTGAACTTCACATTCGCATACCCCAGTCTGCACGGGCAGCTGATCAAACACCTATGTGACACACAAGTATCGTCTCCTATGGTCACATCTCCAGTGGCATGCTGAGCCCCTACCGAGAAACACCCCAGCAGTCCTGGCAACAAATCCACAGCACACTGACACAGAGGCAGACACCTGAGGGGTCAAATCACTGCACACAACGTGTCTGCTGATACAGGGGAGTGGGAGTACAGGTGTATTGGATGGGCTGGAGTAGGCATGACTGTCCTGCCCCACATGAATGAGGGATGAGCCCTGGACAGTGGATAGCTGGCTATGAATGTGTGACACACGTAATCTGCACACTCCTGGGGCCCAAACATTGTTCCCACCCGCTGCATGGGTGTGTGCCAGATACCCCAGGCACATGTGGTGGCTCAGCTCAGCAAGTGGACCGCATATCAAAGCAACACGCAGATTACATGTCCGAACACAGGCATTGTGTGAACAATGGACCCACCCATGATGCCCACAACAGAGTTAGGGAAACAGATGCTGTCCCCCACCTTGAGTGAAGCAAACTGCAAGGACACAGTCCCAAGTGACACAATTCCCTGAATGTAAGGGCCACACCTGGGTATCAGATGAGGAGTGGGCAGTGCACAATAGAGGGACATGGCTCCTGGACAACATGACTGCTGTACTGTGGCAGTTTAACCAGGCCAGAGGAGGGCACATAGCATGTAATACAGAGTTCACAGTGCAGTCTTTGACTCACCCCCTCCTTGCTGCTGTCTGGCCTTCAGCTGCCCATCCAGGTCTGGAAACACCACCGCCAGGATCTGGAGCATGTGGGGGTCAGGGTCCGTGTTCCGCCCCTCCTGCGAGGAGGCGACAGCTTCAGCTGGACCCGTGCAATCCTCCGGGTCCAGCCCCGAAGGTCCTGCCACCTCTTCTGGCAGTTGCGGATCCGGCGCTTGTAGACCCCCACGGACCAGACAGCCCGGACGATGTCCTTCCAGATCTCCTGCTTCCGATGGGCATTAACCTGTGAGCCAGGAGCTTTTTTAGTTCACTCTCGCACTACAGAACAATTGAGCACTCTTTTCCTAGCCACCCAAAACCATGACAAAAAAAAGGCATTTCGGCAAAGACAGCACTTGTGGTATACTAAAAATGTAGACTAAATAGACAAACAATGGCAGCTGCAATTAGGTCTAAGAATTCCGAAATAATAAAACTAGCGAGAAAGAATTATAGGGCAGCCCTTCATGAGGCTAGAATAGAGTGGGATGAATGTCATTGGAAAAATTTGAAAGACGCAAGTCTACAGAAGAACAAAAACCAATTCTGGTCCCTTGTTAGTAAGGGTACTAGTCGAGACCCTATCTCTTTGTCTAACCATATCACAAGCCGTGAATGGTATGACCATATTAGGAAATTGTATTCCACTCCTAATGATGAACGTCTGGAGGAGTTAAGCGACTCCACAGACGTTCCTCTGGCGGGGAATGCGATCAACCCCTTCACGCTGCTTGAAATTGAAATGGCTATTGCAAAGATAGTGCCGGGTAAAGCTCCTGGACCTGATGGTCTTCCTGGTGACCTCTTCTTGGCCGATTCTAGAAATTGGTCACGTTATATTCAACTTTTGATCAATAGCATAGCCAATGGATCCCCTATTCCTGACTCTTGGAAAGGAGCGCTGGTGGTCCCGATATTTAAAAAGGGGATAGGGAAGACCCATCAAACTACAGGCCAATAAGCTTAATAGATGCCATGCAAAAGTTGGTAGGTAGAGTTCTCCTACAGCGAATACAGACTTGGGCTGAAGAGGAGGATATTTTATCCCAATATCAGGCTGGGTTTAGAAGAAACACAGGCACGATTGACCAAGTCTTCAGGTTATTGCTTATATATTGGAAGGTTGTTGTTATTGGTAAGGGAAGTCTGTACCTTGCTTTTATTGATTTAAGAACAGCTTTTGATCTTGTTCCTAGGCTAAGACTGTGGCAAACGCTGAGGGATCTGGGTGCCCCCCTCTCCTTCTTAATTTTTTAATTCGTCTGCACGAAGGAAACTTCGCCCAAGTTAGGTGGGGTCCCCATGGGGAGGTAACAGAAAAGATTCCAGTCGGCAGGGGAGTCCGCCAGGGGTGTGTCATGGCACCTACCCTGTTTTCTTTGTACATCAATGGGGTGGTGAGATTTCTTCAGGAGATCCAGTCAGATGCACCAATTCTGGCGGGCGAGAAAGTTCCTACATTGCTGTTTGCCGACGACACCCTTCTGGTGTCGAAAACCCCGATTGGGCTGCAAAGACTTCTTAATCGATACCAGCTATTCTGCGAATCCAGGGGTCTGGTTATTAATACAGAAAAGACAAAATTCATGGCTTTTAATCCATACAAGGCTTTTAAAAATGATTTAATTTTAAATAATATTCGATTAGAGAGGGTACATGTGTTTGATTATTTGGGCATCCACCTCACTGACAAAATGCATTGGAAGCCGCACCTAGCTAAGATGTTATTAAATCACAAACGTGCTGCTGGAGCTCTCAGTAAAGAACATCGGGCCTCCTATAGTAGACCGGTAGCCCCAGCTCTTGCAATTTACGAAGCCAAAGCCGCAGCCGCTGCGTTGTACGGGGCGGAGCTATGGGGCTTTGAAAACACCGAAGATATTGGTAGGTCCGAGAATACGTTTTTGAGGGATTTGGTAATGCTTCCAAGTAACACTCCACTAACCCCCCTGATGTTTGATATGGGCAGACGGCCTTTTAGGGATATTGCAAAATTGCGCCCTCTTCTTTTTGGGCGCGAGTGATGCGCACCCCAGAGCTTGTCAATTATGCCGCGGCCCTAACAGAGGTGATAGGTCTAGACTTAGGGTATAGGGTAAAGTGGATATCCAGTGTTAGAAGGCTGCTGTCCAAGTTGAGCTTTACGGAAGCATGGGAAACTCAGATACCACCTACCAAGGCAGAGCTTAAGCATACCTATTGGAACTGGGTCGATACCAAAGAACTGAGCAATCCAGAAATGGGGAGCTTAACAGAAGAGTTCTTTCACCACAAACAGTGTAGAGGTTTGGAGCCCTACTTGGATAACATCCAGATACCACGTGATAGACAGTTATTCATGCAATTTAGGCTGGGCACACTTCCTATTAACGCAACCACCTCCAAGTGGCACTCTCACAAGTATCAAAGTAAGGCATGCCCTTGCTGTGGAGCGCCGTTGGAAAGCTTGCCCCATCTTTTGTTTAACTGTCCGGCATATTCCATTGCTAGGTCCAGCTGGATAAAACCGGTCTGTAAAATTATGGGCACACGTGACTATAGGATTGCTTTGCGCATCCTAAAAACTGACCCAGGTGTGCTTTTTCATGTGGGGTGGCGAAGTTTTTGAGCCGCGCCTGGATCATCAGAAATAAAGCATTAAAGGGTACTAGCACGCTTGTGTAGGGATAAATATTTATGTCCGCTTATATACTTCCCAACTTCTGGCTGTTTCCTTCATCTCCCTTGATATCTTAGTATAAATGTTTTTATTCGCAAGCTCCGTATATTATGTCTGGTTGTGCATCTAGGCTCACTTTTTAACCATTTTGTAAGGCCTTGTATATAGCTGTTTTAAAAAATGTTTAAATCCTAGATCAATTTTTAGGTCTTAAAAGTCTTATAGTATCTTTTTAGCTATTTTTTAATTTTATCAAATCATGTATTTATATTAATGTGATAGATTGTACTTTGAATGTCGGTCTGTGTTTTTTGTTTGTTGCTTTTATGATTCTAGCAATCGAAATAAAGCATTTGATTGATTGATTAACCTGTGAGGATGACAAAGTGAAAAGGCCATTACTACACATGCAACATATCCGTGCATGACACAGTTGTATATACATGTCTCAATCACAGGGGCACATGATGTACACAGGCAGTGCAACGCTGCCCATGGACAGTTTGCCAGAAGTCACTACATGGTATCATTGCATGGGAAGTAAAACCTTGTTCAAATGCACTGTCACTGCACCATACCTGTCCAGTGCATGTCACTACACACTATGGGGGTGACAACTACTCAGTGAGCCTGCTAGCCAGTGGCGTGCAGACTTTCAGCCTTGCTAGTCAGACAAAATGCACATTCAGAAAGGCAGTGCACAGAACACTCACCTGCTCCCCTGGTGTCCCATACAGCTTGCTGTACTGTGGAAGTAGGCTGTCCAGCAGGGCCTGGTTCTCCTCAAGGCTGAAGGCTGGGGCTCTCTCCACAGTACGTGCCATTGCAGGGTCCAGAGGGGGCAGAGACAGCAGCAGTGCAGTGGCAGATGTCGTCCTGGAGCATGTAGTGCAGGCAAGTGAGCTCTCAGGGGAACAGCCAGCAATATATATGTGCTGCAGAAGCAGATACTGTCCCATGTGTCCAAAGTGATAGGTCCATGTCGTTTGCATCTTCTGAATCTGGCCAATCCATGGAATAGCAGCACCAATACACGCCCACAGCATCCTTCAAATCTTCAACTTCATGACATACATGATTTTGCAACATTGTTGTGGGTGACCAACTGAATTTCCAGCAACCGACTCGTTCGAATTTCGAAAACGCGTCCGTTGCCAGGCTAGGCCATTGACAATGGGTGCGCACCGATCGGTCCATTGCGGTTCAACGCGTACAGGAGTACAACGCGTACCACGCGACATTGAATGCAATGGGCCGGCCGGGTGCACCGATCGGTCCATTGCGGTTCAACGCGTACAGGGGTACAACGCGTACCCACACACATTGAATGCAATGGGCCGGCCGGGTGCACCGATCAGTCCATAGCGGTTCAACGCGTACAAGGGTACAACGGGTACCCGCACACATTGAATGCAATGGGCCGGCCGGGTGCACCGATCGGTCCATTGCTGTTCAACGCGTACCCAGGATACAACGCGTACCCGCACACATTGAATGCAATGGGCCGGCCGGGTGCACCGATCAGTCCATTGCGGTTCAACGCATACAGGGGTACAACGCGTACCCGCTCACATTGAATGCAATGGGCCGGCCGGGTGCACTGATCGATCCATTGCGGTTCAACGCGTACAGGGGTACAACGCGTACCCGCACACATTGAATGCAATGGGCCGGCCGGGTGCACCGATCGGGCCATTGCGGTTCAACGCGTACAGGGTACAACGCGTACCCGCACACATTGAATGCAATGGGCCGGCCGGGTGCACCGATCGGTCCATTGCGGTTCAACGCGTACAGGGGTACAACGCGTACCGCGCACATTGAATGCAATGGGCCGGCCGGGTGCACCGATCGGTCCATTGCGGTTCAACGCGTACAGGGGTACAACGCGCACCCGCACACATTGAATGCAATGGGCCGGCCGGGTGCACCGATCGGTCCATTGCTGTTCAACGCATCCCTGTACAAGTGACTGGCATATGTCACCATGCCTGTCTCAGATGAACATATGCCAGCCACAAATAGCTCCCAGGAAGTGAGGGGCACACCTACAACACCACAGCCTATCCAAACTGTATCATAAGGCATGTAAGGCTGCATTTCCTATTGTGTGTATGTTGGTGTACATGTTGTCCTGTGGGTGTCACCTGGGGGCAGCCACCCCCAGGCTGTGCACGTGTTCATGGGGACAGGATCCTGGGTGTTACGTGTACATGACCACTGTGATGTGCAACTGTTCATATCTGAGCATGTGCCATGGTCACATTTCATGGTGGTGTATGTGTATGTCATGTCACATACCCCGTGAGTCCCATGTGGGACGGTATGTTTGAGCCAGGGTGACCCAGTGGCACAATAGTGATGGTCCTCCACAGTCTGTGTGCATGTAGTGTTTACAATGTCTCTGATTTCATGTGCACAATGGGAGACAGTCTCCACATCCACGTTGTTTGTGCATGGACTTTGATGTTGTGCGTGTGTGTGTGTCACAGACGTCCATGTGTGTCCTGCAGAGGCAAGTGGAACTACTACCTGTGGGGGTCATGGTTGTTTTGCTGTGGTGTATACATGATACTCCATGTAATGCCAGTGTCCATGTGGCAATACAGGGTCCCTGGGAATGTACCTGTCATTGAGCTGTGATGCCTGGGGCACATCTGTCCTCACATGTCACTGTGGGGGGTGATTGTAACATGGCAGCAGGAGATGGGAACTGTGACACGGCCTCATGATATCCAATGGGCCAACCTGGGACTAATTGATGCCACTTGTTGAACCGTGATGACAGATGTTGGCCATGTATGTACCATACATGTCCTTACGGAACTGCACACTTCATGTAGTTGTGCCTCATAATGATATATAATGTTATATTGAGTGTGTTCAATGCCGCATATGTGGGGTGACTGACAATCTTGCTTTCTTCTCCTCTGCACTGCAGGGCTCCTGCTGTCCATAGACCATTCCCAGACCTGGCAACGATGGTGGAACGGGACAGCATCCGACGGTACCGCTTCACCAGGCAGCTGATTGAGGATTTGGCAGTGCAGTTGGCCCCACATTTGCAGCCTGGCCGGCCGTATCCTACAGCGCTGACCCCCAAGGTGAAGGTGATGGCAGCCCTACACTTCTTTGCCACCGGTACCTTTCAACATACTGTGGCGACTGCTGGTGGGATGTCACAGACCATGTTCAGCCGTGTGCTCCGCGATGTTTTGGAGGCAATGTTGCTATACCTGAACCGGTACATCTATTTCCCTAGACTGCAACGACTCACTGATGTGAAGAGTGACTTCTATGCCCTGGGGAGGATGCTGCATGTCATTGGCTCCATTGATGGGACACATGTGGCTTTGGTACCACCACAGGCACATGAACAGGCCTACCGTAACCGCAAACACTACCACTCGGTCAATGCACTGGTGGTGTGTCTTGCAGATATGACCATCTCACACGTGTGTGCCCGTTTCCCTGGTTCAGCACACGATGCCTTTGTGATGAGGAGTAGTCGCAACCCCAGGATGATGGCACAGATGCAGAACCAGCGTGCCTGGCTTGTCGGTGTGTACTGACTTTGTGCCATTGTGTGTGATCTGATCTGTAGTATTCCGCCCACTTTTCCAAGTCAGCTAATGTGCACTTGTCTGTCCGTAGGTGACTCGGGATACCCCAACATGCCATGGTTGCTGACACCCCTCAGGAACCCTGTGACACCAGCCCAGATGCGCTACGAGGCACATGGTCGGACCAGGAGAGTGATTGAGCGGACATTTGGTCTCCTGAAGAGCCGCTTCCGCTGCCTCGACAAGACAGGAGGGTCCCTCCCATATGCCCCAGCGAAGGTGTGCAAGATTATCATCGTCTGCTGCATGCTCCACAACCTGGCAGTGCGGAAGGAGTTGCCTCTCATCCAGGATGACAATGAGCAACATCCGCCACCTGTGGAGGATCCTGGCCTGGACCACGATGCCAGTGATGATGGTGATGTCCGCACACAGCTCATCACCAACTTCTTTAGCTGAATGTGAGTATCCTGAGGTGTCATGTCAATGATGTGAGTTGGCATGATATGTGTAGGTGGTGCTCTGGTGCTGTTGGAGTGTGTCCATGGGCTACTTGACTGGATGTGTGTAGCGATGTGTGCTTACAGGTAATCTGTACTCCCCAACAGTGTTGACATGCTAACTTGGTGGGTATCTTGTAACATGTATTGTGCATGAGTTTTGCTGTTCTGTCCTGTTCTCCATTGCTTTTGACTGTGTGTCATTTCTGTCCTTCACAGGGTACTTTCAGATTCGTTTGGTCAACTGTGTCCACCGACGACGTCATTGTACTTCCAGGGTGGTAGCTGTTGTGTCCCTACAGGTGATGTGCACCACACCCATGGACTTCCTTCCTTCTACAGTTGTTGACTGTGTGCCCGCTGCCAGGTGGGATTACCTTGCATCTGTAGTGGTTACGACATGTTGCAACTGTGTAATAAACCTGTGCTTCACTTTGTGATGTGCGTTGTCTGTGGTCACACATTTGACTGCCATTTGCTTACTGCACCTGTGGGCTACTTGACTACAACTGGGAATAGGTGTGGTGTCTGTGCATTGCACCGTCTTTCCTGGCAACATCAGTGTAGGCAATGAGTCAGATGGCCTAGGTGTGTATGTGTTGTGTAGCCCTGGTGGTGTGTCTCCCTCATATGTGTCACGTTGCCATTACTCACATGCCTGTGTTGTACTTGCTGTTGCAGTTCGCATACACAGTGTAATTTTGCAGTTCATCATCCCCATGACAGCACCCACGTTGGAATCACAACAGAGGCAAGTATGGTGTATTAGTGTGTTTATTGTGATACATTTGTGTGAATAGTGCACAGGATGGTTAGTGATGTACATTTATATTGCAATCAGAAGTTCCTAGATGAATTGAAAGTCCTGGTAGACAAAATCCCCAGTATCGGGGCCACAGTTGTCTGAGACATTGGTCCAACTTGTACTCCCCATGTCATGTGTGGGAGTTGTGTTGCCGTCAACAGGGTGAACAGTTTGCGCACAAAGGTGATCATCCAGAACAGGTTCAGGCTTCCTGGGGGTTGCACATGGCCATCGGCCTCTCACTTGCCCCTCCTCGGACGACCCCTCTTCTTTGGGGGCCCCTCAAGTACAGGCTGCTGCGGTGCAGGGGACTCTCCGCCAGAGTCATCCTCCCTCCCTGTGGCAGTTGCAGTTGTTTCAGCACCAGATGTTGTTGGCACACAGGAAGGTGTAGACTGGTTGCTGGTCATCTGGCGGAGGCATTGTAATATGTCCCTATGCACCGCCGTCATCTCTTGCAGTGTGTCCCACTTGGACTCCACGCGGGACATGTGTGAGTCCAAGCGGGCATGATGGGCAGCCTGCTGCTCTTTGTTGTCCCTGAGGAGCCCCACTACCTGGCTGAGATCTCCGGTGCTGGACTGGTACGCATCGGCTATGCGTGCCAGTTGTGGGTCATCATGCACACCAGACACCTCTGCAAGCAGCGACCTCTGTCTCCCACCCCTCCCACCACCCCTGCTGACATGTGCAGTGCGTGCAGTGGCACGCACAGATGACCCTGGTCCCCCTTGGGGGTTGGTGGTGGTGGTGGTGTCCATGGCCCCACGTTGGTCCAGGGTCCCTGTGCTGGTGGTGCTCCTTCTTCTGTCCATGTCGGCAGGGATGGTATTTGTGGTGACAGTCGTTGGAGGGGTGGGTGCAGGGGTGCAGCTGGTGGTCCTGCTGGTGCTGCAGCTGGTGGTCCTGCTGGTGCTGCATGTTGACTTGCACCGGAGGTGCCAGGTTGGTCTTCTTCATCCGAGGAGGGCAGAGGCTGTTCGACACCAGTGAGCTCCGTATCCTCTTGAGCCTGGGACTGGGACTCCTCAGCGTCTGCTGCTGTGTCCCCATCATCACCTGTTTTTGGGAGACACACACAATGTATGTTATGTTTCTGCAGGCATCAATGGTTGACACACCTGACAGTTGTGACTGTGCCTCTGGGTGTGGGCCTGTACATTGCATTGTCCTAAGTTGTCACAGTCAGGGGTTGATATTGGTGTAGCACATTGTCCTGCATTATTTGGGCATTTCTATGTATTTGTTGGGGTGTGAACATGGTCTGCATTGGTTGTATTTGGTTGACAGCCGGCCCTCCTTCCCACCCAGCCAGTCAGTTATCCCACCATGGACTGTGCTTGCATTGCAGGGAGTGAAAGTTGTCTTTCAAGATGTCAGTCAGTGGTGTCCTGCTGTTGGTTGTTGCACAGTTGCCAGCGGGGCCTTGTGCTCCCCACAGCAGTTGCCAGTGTCAGCCATCTTGTCAGTTGTTTTCCACTCCCTGTGATGTGAGCATGGTTCAGGGTGGTGTTGATGGGACAGTTGTGGGGGTGAGCTATGTCTGTGACTATGACTCCCATCATGCTATTGCCTCCACCCCACTTCCCAGCATTCCCATACTTACTTGCTTTTGTGGGGAGTTCAGTGTGTGTGGGTGTGAGAGCAATGGCAAGATGGCTGACAGTGGTGTCCTGCTGTTGGTTGGTGTGCAGTTCCCAGCATGCCCTTGTGCTCCCCACAACACAGCACCAGTGTCAGACATCTTTGATGGGCCTTTCCACTCTCTATGGGAAGTGCATGCGTGAGTGTGAGCTTGCTGGGCCATGTGGGTGGGGGATGTTGAGCTGTGACTACGACTCCCATCATGCTATTGCCTCCACCCCCCTTCCCAGCATGCCCATGCTTCCTTCCCTTTGACTCTGCTTCCCTGTGGGGTTGTGTGCCTGTGCTGACAAGATGGCTGACAGTGTAATCCTGGGGTTAGTTCTGCTACAGGTCCCATGTGTGTCCTTGTGCTTCACTCTGCATGACCCAGTGTTGTGGTTCTTTGTGGGCTAGATTATTGGTGTGTGAGGCAATGCATTCTCCCAGGTGAGTTGTGTGGAGTTTGTGTTAAGGGGGGAGGTGTGAAAAGCTGCTGGTGACTGTGGTCGGTGCTGTGAGTCCTCCTTCCCACCCAGCCAGATATCCTACCATGGAACGTGCTTGCATTGCAGGGAGTGGAAGTTGTCTTTCAGGATGTCAGTCAGTGGTGTCCTGCTGTTGGTTGTTGCACAGTTGCCAGCAGGGCCTTGTGCTCCCCACAGCAGTAGCCAGTGTCAGCCATCTTGTGAGTCCTTTTCCACTCCCTGTGATGTGAGCATGGTTGTGAGTGGTGTTGATGGGCCAGTTGTGAGGCTGAGCAATATCTGTGCCTACTACTCCCATCATGCTATTGCCTCCACCCCCTTTCCCAGCATGCCCATCCTTCCTTCCTTTTGACTCTGCTTCCCTGTGGGGTGGGCTGCCTGTGCTGACAGGATGGCTGGGAGTGTTGTCCTGGCAGTTGTTTGGCTAAAAGTCCCAAGAGTGTCCCTGTGCTTCACACAACATAACCCAGGGTGGTGGTTCTTTGTGGGATCTTGAGGTAGGATGTGAGGCATTGCATTCTCCCAGGTGGGTTATGTGGAGTTTGTGTTGAGGGTGTGTGTGAGGGGAGGTGCTTGTGACTATGGTCAGTGCTGCAAGTCCTCCTTCCCACCCAGCCAGATATCCTACCATGGAACGTGCTTGCATTGCAGGGAGTGGAAGTTGTCTTTCAGGATGTCAGTCAGTGGTGTCCTGCTGTTGGTTGTTGCACAGTTGCCAGCGGGGCCTTGTGCTCCCCACAGCAGTGGCCAGTGTCAGCCATCTTGTGAGTCCTTTTCCACTCCCTGTGATGTGCGCATGGTTCATGGTGGTGTTGATGGGACAGGTGTGGGGGTGAGCAATATCTGTGACTATGACTCCCATGATGCTATTGGCTACACTGACTTGCCCAGCATACACAGAATTCCTTTCTTTCAGTGGTCTTCACTGTGTGTTGGTGTTGTAGTGGTGGCTACATGTCTGGATGTGTTTGTTAGTTATATTTGTGCCACTGCCTAGCTGTAGTTGTAGTTGTGTTTGTACATGTGATGACACGGTTAAATGTAACTTTGAGATGGCATGTGTTGTGTTTATCTGACTGACATACACATTTTGGGATGATTCTGTTCTGGTTGCTGTGTAATTGCTAAGAGTGCATGGTTTGACTCTCCCCTTGACAGTGATGTGTGTGTGTATTGTGGCAGAATATTGTGTACATTTGTTGTGTACTCACCAAGCTCTGGGATGTTTTCTAGTCCATAGACGCTCACTGGCGGAAGGATGGCCCGCACCTTCTCCTCCCAGGGCCTGAGGTATACTGGCTTGGCAGGAGGGCCACTGCCGGTGTGTTTGCTCAGGAGGTAGTCATTCTTCAGCAGCTCCCGTACCCTCCTGCGCACGTCATACCACCTGTTCTGGATGTCAGTCTTTGTGCGCAGACATGGTGATTGTGCGTTCACCCTGTTGATGATCCTCTCCCACATCTTTGTTTTCTGGGAGATGGGTGTCTGTTGGACCAGTGCGCCAAACAGCTGTGGCTCTACCCTGAGGATCTCGTCTACCATGACTTCCAATTCACAATCTAGGAACTTGTGATTCTTCTTTGGGGGCATGGTGATGGGTGGTGATGGTGAGTGATGTGTGTGTTGGTGTGCAGGTGAAGGTGTGTGAGTGTGTGTTTTGCTGGGTGTATGTGAGGTAGCTATTTGTTGGTGTGCTGATGGTGTGTGGCTTGTGTGAGGGATGAGCTGTGGGTGTGTGGTTACTGTCTGTTGAGTGCTGGCAGGTGAATAGGATTTGCAAAGGATCATGGTTGGGATTTGTGTCCTTTATATGGGTGGAGTTGTGGGTGTGTCTTTGTTCTCTGTCCCCACCCCCAGTATTTATTGGCTTTGTAATTGCTTGTTTGGCCTTTTTTGTGTATTTTCCCTTAGTACTTTCTGTGCATGTTGGAAATGTTCTTGTGACCGAGTCGGACCCTGCAGTTGTCTCGTACGGTCTTCTCCGTTTCATTCACGCTGTGTTTGTGCTATTTTCTATGCTGCGTACGCGTCGGTCGCGGTGTTTTGTGTTACTTCGGCTCGCAGTTTTGTATGCGTGTCGGTCGTACGGCTTGTCCTCCGTACGACTCGGTCGTGGTTTTCGCGCCTTGCATCGTACTTTGCGGTTTGGAGTTCGCGGGTACGTTTCGGTCGGATTTGTTCCGGGTGCGTGTCGGTCGGTTCGATTTGCGTGTTTTTCCGGCCGGATTGCTGTTTTCCGTGCGGCTCGGTCGTTCGGCTTGGGTTCCGTACGTGTCGGGTCGGATTTTGCACGCTTTGCATCGCACTTTGGCGGGTCGGGCGCCACAGGTACGTGTCGGTCGGAATTAATTCCGGCTCCGAGTCGGTCGGTGCTTTTTCCGGCCCGAATCGGAATCGACCCCTATGTAGTAAAGAACAAAATCTTTTTTCTCGATTTTCCATAGTTTGAAGATGAAGATCTTCCAGATAAAACACAACTTTCACAATTACATTAGCATAGCAGTTGATACCTGAACTATTTTCTAACTGGTATCCTACAATATCATCAACAGTGTCCATTTTCATTTTCTTTGTAGCTTCATCATTCTCTTCAATTGTTTTCTTTTTTTCCAACCTCACTAGAATGTTTGTCATATTTTCGTTTTGCACACACTACACGCTTTGCATATACGGGATATTCACCTAAGTTAGGACCATACAGTCTTCTTAACCGATTATACTCTCTTACACAATTTGCATCAGCACTAACCTTTTTCTCATACAAACCAGATAATGTTCTTACTCGAGACAATGCAACGTATGCCATGCCTTCTTTAAACACTGTACTTCCAATATTTACCAAAGCACTGTCTACACTTAAACCTTGAGATTTATGAATGGTTACTGCATATGCTAAAGAAAGAGGAAACTGTTTTCTACAAACATACAAGTCTTTTACAAGCAAAAAACGAACAGCACAACGTCCAATCTGTTTTACCTCTTCAATCTGATCAAATGTAATCTTCAAAAATTCAATTCCATCTCTGTTCTGATAGTGAACAAAATCAATAACTTTTCCCATTGCTCCATTTACTAAACCTTCCAAATTACGTCGTAAAATTACCCGACAGTTTTTACATACATATAAAGTCTTTTCTAAACCAGCAGTCTTAGACACTGACTTTTCCAAAGAATCCAATTTTGTCTGTAATTTCTCTGAGAGAAGAATAGTAACTCTTTCGTGTTCCATTTTATCAATGGCTTCCATTTTCACTATTGGTTGTTTTTCCAATTTCAAAAGTTCATTATTGAATGTAGAACACTCTTGCAGTGTTGGCATTAGACAAACTATAGACTTTTTTTCTCCAATTTTTTGTACATTATTTCAGGTGCAATGTTTTCATTTGGATACAAATTCGTTAGTAGCCGACTTTGTAAAACTTCTTTTCCATGTTGTGTCAAGACTCCAATTCTTATATCTTGAAGAATGTTTCCATAGTGTTCATCACTTGCTTGTCGCATATTCTTAATAAGTTCTTTATATTCAAAATGAGACCAAATGTTTACATTTCCAATACTTCCCAAAGATTTCCTAGTATCTTCATGGACAAGAGTTTTAAAAACTAGTTGTCCTTTCACAAGAGTCAGTTGTAGTAGATCGCCAAATACAATTGCATGTTTTCCTCCAAATAAAACATCATAATCTGTTTTTAAAATCTGTTGCATTCTTAAAGGTACAAAGGCAAGCATTAGGTTTGAGACCATGCTCACCTCATTAATGATTAGAAGTTTCATTTTCTTTAGTACTCTTGAGACTTCATAACAAGCTTCTCCAGATAGTTTATGATATTCCAACTTATTTTCGTGTTCTACTGGTAGCATGAGTAAACGATGTGATGTAATTCCTTTAATGTTGTGTGCTGCTAACCCAGAGGGAGCTGTTACAACACAAGATAAATGTGATTCAGTGGTTTTCTGTAGATAACTGGTCAAAACTTTAATTAAGAAACTTTTCCCTGTTCCAGCTTGACCACTGGTATACATTTGAATAGGTTTAAATGGATTGGATTGGAAGGACATTTATAGAGCGCATGGCTACCCTTAGGCGTCCCAGCGCTATGAAGCTGATACAGAGGAGGTCAGAGAACTATGAAAACAGTGCTGTCTTTAATTGTTTACGAAAAGCCAGATGGTTGGGGACTGTCGGAAGATGTAGGGGCAGGGCGTTCCAGAGTTTGGAGGCGTTATAAGAAAACAGCCGACCACCACTTCTGGACCTCTTGATCCTCGGGATCTCTGCTAAATACAGGTTATTTGACCGGAGGTTCCTGCTTACTTTATAAGGGCAGATCATAGTTGAATTAATGGGTGGCCTTATCCCCTGCATAGACTTATGTGCCAGACATAGGGCTTTAAATCTGATGCGTTCCTGTACTGGAAGCCAGTGGAGAGAACGAAGAGCAGGTTTTGCGGATTGTCTGTTGTTCGTACCAGTTAGTAGTCTGGCAGCGCTGTTTTGGACCGATTGAAGTTTGGCAACTACAGAGATGGGAGCGCCTAAATACAAAAGATTCCCATAGTCCAATCTAGACAATATGAGTGATTGGACCAGTACTTTTTGGCCTGAGGTTGGAGGAGGGGCAGAACCTTTTCGAGCCATTCTAAGTAGGCCATAGCAAAGGCCTGCCGTCTTCCTAGCCTGCGTCCTAAAGCTCATATCTTGGTCCAACCATATACCCAAGCTCTTAATTTCTGACTTGGGATCCGGTGCTGGACCCATGCAGGGAGGCCAAAGGAGCTACACTTAACATTCGAAGCATTGCCCATTAGCATAATCTCTGTTTTTTCCTCCATTGAGTTTAAGCTGGGATGCATCCATCCATCTTGAGATATCCTCAAGACAGGAATAGAGGGCACTCTTTTTTTCATGAAGTAAACCATGCTGTATCTTTTTTGTCACTTGTTGATATATTTCTTTTTGTTCAAAATTGAGTTGGTCTTCCAAGTTTCCCAACTCAATTATATCCTGTTGTGCTTGTTGCATTGCTGTTTCTACTTCATTCATGGCTATTGCTGCTTCATTTTCAAGAATTGGTTGTCCTAATGGATCTTGACTTAGTGGAGCAGAACTTTGACTATCTTGAGAACTGTCTCTAGCTATTTCAGCTGTAATAGTAGTTTCTTGTTCAATCTCTCCATTTAACATTTGTAGATCATTTGGAAAAATTGTGCTTTGAATACTATCTGTACATGCATTAAAAGAATCTTCATAGCAGTCAAAATCTCCAAGTAATTCCATTTCACTACGCCAAGGCTTGAAAAGTTGCAGAAGTGCTAAATAGAAAAATTCCCTTTTATCTGGAGTTTCGCAATTGAGTTACCTGTGGTTAATAAGATTTCCTTTGGCATGTTTTACTGAACATCCATCACATTTAATTACTGCATATTTTTCTTCATTTATATTTTCTGTAACATTTCTCTTAAAACTATAATGTTGTAGTACTTCATAGAGACACTTGTTGTCCAGATGTGGACTCCTTTTGGGATAGTACGTATCCAACATATTTGTTTTAAAAATATCTGTACTCTCTGGTTCATTAAATGCTAAATATTCAATTTCTTGTAAGATTTCAAAACTCGATATCGTGTTGCAGCAAGACCTAGACTTACCCAAATGATTCCTCTTGACTTTGAATATAAACTTGCAGAGGTCAACCGATCTGAACCTTCGTAGGATCCAATCTCTCGATGGGAAAGCATCTTCAAACTAAAGCTGTACAATTTGTTACTAAGAGTCTTCTATTGTGAAATTTCTTCCCACATTTCTTTCAACTCCGTCTTTTCAGATTTGGTTATATATGATGTAACATAACGAGCAACAGCAATCGAATTTTCTGCAACATATTGGCTATCCATGTTTGCATTCCACATGAACAAAATCACTGGATTGTAGTCATTAATATACTTTGAATTTTCACTTCTTTTTATGTTGTAAGTATTCTTTGGAGATTTTCGCGTTATAGGATGTCTTACGGCTGACATGAAACTTTTGACTCTTCCTTTTGAAATTACTGGACGTGGGATTCCAAAATGACATTTTGTATAAAAGTTTCCCTTTGACGTGTATTTACGTCGACAATATTTTTCACATCGATGAATTTGAAACCGTAAAACTTGTTGTCTTAAGCTGTTTTCTCCTCCTTTTTTTGGAATGGCACAGGTAACATAGTCTTCAATAAAAGAGAAAACAGCTTCATCAGAATCGTTTCCAAATGTAGGTGCATTCTTAATCCATAATAGCATGTGTATATGAGGAGCACCTCTGGCTTGGTACTCTTTTCTCCAAAAGAAATCAATAACTTCTCCAAGAGGTGGATTATTTTTATTGCAGATAAAAGACATCATAGCTTGAAACCTATGATTAAAATATCTGCACACATTTACAGGATCCAAAGAACAGAGTTCTCCAGCGGTCTTCAATTCAATGTTTTTTACATTTGAATTTGCTTCTCGTAGAAATTCAAGTAAATCGTCCCATGTGTATTCAGCACAGCTAAGCGTAACAAACCACGTAGTGGTTCCTAAGTTCCTTAACATACATTTAAGTCCTCCATGACGACGATACCAATACTCATTAGTATCACGTTGACACGCCATCAAATTAATTAACTGAGATTCTAAATGATCGTCTCTTTGTTGAACTTTCTCCAAAAATTCCTTTGCAGAAAGATTTGCAAGATGAACTCCTGTTTTAATATGTGGTTCACTGCATATGAAAGTCCAGACAAGTCACTTTCAAACAGAAGATGAAATAAATATGGAATACACTGTCAAAATCTTAGATCTTCTGAGTACAATCTTGTTGTATGATATTCTGAAGCTGGAATCTGTACTGGTCATTCATCATATCGTCCACCTTTTCCAGTGGGGAAGAGCTGTGGAAAACAATGAGCTTCTAAACTTTTTTCCCATGCACTCATGGGAGTTCCCTTCGCTTTCTTCATTTGGAATAATTCAATAGTGTTTCCTATCACTTCTTTTGTATGTAGAGGATGTATACTATAATGTTCATCTATTTCTTCTCTCCTCCAGTTGTCCCCTTTTTCTATTTGGCCAGAAGAAATTTCTCTTTCATCTTCTATAAATAATTCTTCTTCTTCCACATATACATTTTTATAATAAATATTATTTTGTACAAGATTTAAAGTAGCCTTTTGAAGTTTGGTGACATCTAACTCTTGCCAATTTTTGTTGGTACACCATTAACTAGAATAACTACAGGTTCAGTTTCCCTCTCTCTATACCAACAGTTTCAATACTTTTCTTAAAATCTAAAGGTAAATACACAACTCTCCCTTTTAAACCTCTTTGTAAATCTGTTGGAGGCAGCTTACCCGTTTTAGGCTACATACAAACTATAGCCTGAAACTGATGCACAGATTGAACAAGAATGGACTCATAAGTATTTAAATCTACCAGTTCCGGAGGAATAGCTACCAACTCTAGGTTGTTATGTACAGCTCTAGCTGGCATTTTATTCTCTTCTAATTTGTTGTAACAATATTTACAAATACGGAGACTCCGCCATGGAAAGGCATGCAGAGAATGCCTTTGGGGGCCCGTTGCGGGCCCCCAGGTTGTTGGGGGGGTGGGTGGCTGCACTTGGGGGGTACCCATGCTACCCCCAACATTTGCATGCACAAGGTGGCAGGCACCGCGCGGTGCCTGTCACGTTGTGCATGCAAATGCACAACATGCCCTTTTAACATTGTGGCGGATGCTGAATACAGCACCGCCCGCCACAATGTTAAATATACAGGATGCGACCGCCATGGTGGCGGTCGCATCCTAATACGCACAGCAGGACCGCCGCACCTCTTGCGGGCGGTCCCTTTTTCCGTTGCGATGGTGGGCGGACTTTGTCCGCCCGCCATCGTAATGACCCCCATAGTTTGGTTTCTCACAAGAAACTACCTTAAAATTTGTAATTTCTTCTGCAAACTTCTCTGTAGTACTATCTTCCACCTCTTCTTCAACACCTACACTTCTCAAACTCTCACTTTCTCTACACTCCTCTTGAGGTCCAAAGAAATGAAAATCTATATCATCTGAAACTTTTTTCACATCCAATACTGAACTATGCAAAAGAGCTGTGTTTATTTCACTTAAAGATAACGCTGGACTTTTTACGTCGTACAATCTTCTCACTAACTTCCGCATTTCTGAGTGATGTACTGCTAACATTCTTAGAAAGACAAGCCAGAGAATGACCCTGCAAGTTACTATATTTTCTCACTTTACAAGGATCTAGTCCTTGCAACATCTTAATCTTTTGTTTAACACTTTTTTTACCATAATCTCGTAAGAAATTTAGTAATATATCAATAGATTCCCGTCGTATACTACAAATACTACTACAATCCCACCTATACACTGGAGATTGTGTACGTCTGCCTTGAACTTCTTCAGCTATTACTTGTTCCACATTTCTAGGAACGATCTTTTCTTTTTCAATTGGACAACCGTTTTTCACTTCATAACAACAACCCCTGGTATCAACTGCATGAACTAATGTAATTTGTTGAAAATAGCTTTCTTCATTAAAAAGGTTCAGTACTAGAAGTGTGCTTCCATTCACCCGAAATTGTTTTGCAGAAGTTAGTATTATTAACCAATCTTTTTCTTTTACTTTTCTCCTTCATAAACTGCATTGTTTTATTCAATGTCTTCATTCTCTTCAATACTAATATAAACAATCTTCTTTTCAATTCAAAAGCCTTTTCGACTACACTTTCAATCTGTTCTTTCTTCTTATAAAATGCTGATCTTCTTTTATATTTTTTGCAATCTTTCAATAAATGTTATACTACTCTGCTTTTATACATTCTCTTCCTAATGTCTTTATATTCTTTCATGCTTTTTTCAATATAGATTGTTTACCCATAACCTGATTTTCGATTAATTTGTCCTTTTTTCGTTTTCTTCTGATTGGTTGTACAACTTTTCTTTTTTATTTCCCCATATTGAAAATGTATTACATTCTTATAAATTCTTTTAACAAATTCCTTAGTTCTCTTACCAGACGCTTTTTTCTTCAATGTCACATGTTGTACTTCATCTAATTTCTGCTTTTCTCTCACCTTTAAATAGTACTGTTTTTTATTGGTTTTTCTTTTGCACTTTTCTTGTCATACTGAATTTTTATTAATAATTATGGAGAATATCTACAAAAAGAAAAGTTTAAATAGTTTTGTTAAATAATTTACTATTATTAAAATAATTATATACAAATATTCTTATTTATAAATAAACAAATATTTTTAATTGCACTCTAAACCTATATCAGGCACTGCATAATTCTTACAATTAGAACAAATCACAAGCTATACAACAAAATCACAGAGCATAACTAAAGAAGTTCTCTACTGCTACCCAAATCAAATCTAAAGTGCAGTCTGTCAACTTTTAAGGCCTGCATAATGTTCTGATTGGGGTATGTCTCTACTAGCACAAGTATTCTCATATGTGTTATACATTTGAAGATGCTTTACATAAAAAACAGAAGTATACATATATTTGTATGCTTTTTTATACATAGTACACTAGCAAAAAGCACAGACTCATACATGCATGGTTTCAAAAGATTTTAAAATTTTACAGCAGAAACATCTAAAGGGTTGCTACTTTGTTTTTACCTATACTCAATACCTAACTATTACTCCTTTCTATATCCTTTGTCTTTCTTTCTACACCTCTCTTGTCTCTTTCTTCACCCCTGTTATCTCTTTGTGCACTTTTCTCCACTGTTTCTACACCCCTCTTGAATGTTTCTGCACTACTTAAATCTGTTTCTACAACTCTCTTCCTCTTTCTGCATCCCTTCTGCCTCTTTGTGCACCTCTGTTTCTTCTTTCTGCACCTCTCTTACTTCTTTCTGCATCCCAATTGCCTCTTTCTGTACTCCTGTTCCTCTTTCTGCACCCTTCTTCCATCTTTCTGCATCTCTGTTGCCTCTTTCTGCACCAGTGTTTCCTCTTTGTGTATCTCTGTTGCTTCCTTCTCAACTTTTCTTGCGTCTTTCTGCAAATCTATTGCTTTTTTCTGTACCCTTGTTACCTCTTTCTGCATCCTTCTTCCCTCTTTGTGCACCCCTGTTCCCTCTTTCTGAACCCCTCTCCACTTTCTGTACCTCTCTTACCTTTCTCTTGCTTCGTTCTGCACTTCTCTTGCTCTTTTCCTATCCCACTTCCCTTTTTTCTACATCTCTCTTAGTTTTTTCTCCACTACTCTTGCTTATTTCTGCACTTCTATTACCCTTTCTGCACCCCTCTTACCTCTTCCTACATCCTTCTTTCCTCTTTCTGCACTTATTTCATCTTTTTCTGCACCCCTGTTCCCTTCTTCTGCACCTCTCTTGCCTATTTCTGCAACTGTCTTGCCTCTTTCTGTAGTTGTCTTGTCTTCTTCTGTACCTCTGTTGCTTCTTTTTACACCTCTCTTGCCAATTTTTACACCTCTCTTGGTTACTTCTGCACCCCTCTTGCCTCCTTCTACACCTCTGTTGGTTTCTTCTGCACTGCTCTTCGATCTTTCTCCATTTCTTTTGCCTGTTTGTGCCTTCTCTTGCCTCCTTCTGCACCTCTGTTACTTCTGTCAGCACTTCTCTTGCTTCTTACTTATTTATTTTGACTATGTTCAATACTTAACTACTAGTAAAATAGTAAAGCAGTAGCAGCAGAAAAGTAATGTTCAACATATGTTACGTGACAAATTAGTGATTATAATACTTTGTAAGACTGTCTGGAAAACTTCACTTGAAGTGCACTAAATAAATCTTATTGTCTCTTTGAAATATGAAGTACACTCTCTCAACTTTTAACGTCTTCATGGTCTACTGTTTAAGATATGCCTGATCTTGTACATATATTGTGATATTAATTATACATCTGAACATAGTACACATATAAAACACAACTAAACATCTATTTGTATGTTTCTTTGATATAAGAAACTACTAACAGACAGTACAGACATATGCATGCATGTTTTTAAGAACATTGTGACACGTACACAAGAGACATATAAAAGCTTGCTGCTATATCTTTTATTAGGCCCAACACTGTATGTACTCATAGTGCCTGAGTGATTACATGAGTGTAGATGTAGTGTCTATGAAATTAAGAGGACTACATGAGTACTACCTGAGTGATTAAAGAACTGCATAGGTAATGCTTACGTGATTCCATAACTGCATGGGTAGTACCTGGGTGATTGGAGGAGTGCATAGATACTGTCTGAGTGATTGAAGAATTGCATAGGTAATACCTGGGTGATTATATGAGTGCAAAGACAATGCCAGCATGGTTACACTAATACACAGATACTGCCTTGGTACATCGAAGAATACATAGATAATGCCTGACTGATTGGAACAATGCATATATAGTACTTCAGTGATTGCATAATGCAAGAGTTCTACCTGGCTCATTACATAAGTGCATGTGTAGAGACTGGATGATTGAAGCACTGGTTACATAATGCCTGTCTGATTGCATGAGTGCAGGGATAATACCTAGGTGATTGCATGAGTGTAGGGATAATAACTTAGAAATTACATGTATGCAGAAGTAGTATCTAAGTGAATGCATGACTGCAGAGATAATGCCTGTGTGATTCTATGAAAGTACTGCCTTGGTGAATACAGGTGTAGTAAGGTAGTGCCTGGGTGATTGCATAAGTCATAGGTAGTACTTAATTAATTTTATTAGTATATAGGTCCTGGCTCAGTGATTGAAGGTGTGCATGGATACCGACAGGGTGATTGGAGGAGTGCAAGGGTAATGTATGAGTGATAGAACCAGTATATAGCTAACACATTGGTGATTGCATGATTTTAGGGGTAATATCTGATGGACTACATGAGTACAAAGAAAGTGCCTAGGTGATTTTATAAGTTGATCGATACTTTCTAGGTGATTACAGTACTATTGTGGTACTACCTCAGTGATTGGAGGACTATAAAGGTACTGCCTGGGTGATTTTATAAAAGCATGAGAACTAGTTAAATGTTTGAATGAGTGCATAGATCCTGAGAAGCTGATTGGAGGGGTGTAAGGATAATGCCTGGGTGATTGAACCACTGTATAGCTAATGCACTGGTGATTCCATGAGTGCAGAGGTAATGTCTAAGAGATTGCAGGAGGACATAGGTAATCTTTGGGTGATTCATCAGTTAAGGGATAATATATCGGACATTATAAGAGTACATAGGAAGTGCCTGGGTGATTTTATAAGTGCATTGGTACTGCCTGGGTGATAGGAGTAATACTTTGGTAGTGTCTCAATGATTGTAATAGTGTGGAGGTAGTGCCTGGGTGATTTTATAAGTGCATTGGCACTGGCTAAGTGATTGGAGGAGTGCATATATTGTGAAAAGGTAATTGCAGGAGTGCAAGGATATTTCCTGGGTGATTGAACCAGTGTATAGCTAATACATTGGTGATTGCATCATTGCAGGAGTTATGTCTGGGGGATTAGAGAAGTACATAGGTAATACCTGGAGATTCTATAATTGCAAGAGTAATATCTGAGAGATTACAGGAGTACACAGGAAGTGCCTGTGTGATTTTATAAGTGCATGTGTACTGCTTGGGTGATTGAGTAGTACTGCAGTAGTGCCTCAGTGATTGGAGAAGTGCAACATGCTGAGTAGTAACAGAATACAGAAGTAGTGCTTATGAAATTAGAGGACTGCCTGAGTGATTGAAGTAGTGCATAACTAATACTTGGGTGATTGCATGAGTGCATGCATAGTGCCTAGGTGATTGCAAGAGCGCATGGGTACTCTCTGAGTGATTGAAAAACGGCATACGTAATACCTGGGTGATTGCATGAGTGCTAAAATGATACCTGTATGATTAGAACAATGCACAGATGGTGCCTTCGTTCATCAAGGAATGCATGGGTACTGCCTGACTAATTCCAACAAAGCATAGGTGTTATCTAAATGATTGGCAAAAGTGCAAAAGTTGTGTCTGGACGATTGGAAAACTGCATGGGTAGTGCTTGGTTGATGAGTGCAGAGGAACTGGCTGAGTGCATCTATCAAAGCATCAAAAGTGGCTCAGTGAATGTATAAGTGCATCTGTACTGCCTGGGTGATTGGGGGAGTGCAGAGATAGTGCCTGACTGATTGCATAAGTGGCAGAGTAGTGCCTGCTCGAGCCCCCCCACACTTTGATTTTAGGAGTCGCCCCGGGGAGGTGGCGGTCCCAGTGGCTGCGGGGGGGCCACGTGCCCCCCGCATTTCAACCTTGCAGCCCCGGGGAGGTGGTGGTTCCCGGGGCTTGGGGGGCCCACGAGACCCCCGCCTTAAAATAACAATGCCCCTGGGAGGTGGCGGTCCCCGGGGCAGCGTGGGGGGAAGGAGCCCCCCATGCATTTTAAATGAAAAGCCCCGGGGAGGTGGTGGGTCCCCGCTATATAATTATACATTGCCCCCTGGACCTGGCCCACCCGGGGGCTTAAGGAAAACAAAACAAAGGCTTTTTAAAAAAAATTCTCGCCCGGATTCACGCACCCAGTGCTAATTTGGGTGATTTAAAAAAAAAATGCTTTTTTTGGCCCTGCGGGTCTTTGTGGGACCCCCTGAGCAGGTCAGGGTGTTTCTACCCAGCCCCCTTTTCTTCATTTTTCCCTTTTTTTTCCCTTTTTCTTGTGACTCGGTTTCCGAGTCACAAGATGGCTGCCAACACATTCTGCTTTGGGGTGTTGGCAGCCAATCAGAAGTCAGCTCGTGCTCAGGAGGAGTCGCGACTCCTCCTCGGTGCTCAGATATATAAATGTTTATTTTTTTAATTTCTCAGCAACTACTGAACGGATTTACACCATTTAAAAAAAGGTCGCTTTCTGGACCAAGAGCTACCTTTTTGCCAAATTTGGTGTAATTCCGTTCAGCAGTTCGGGCTGTAGCCATGTCTTGAGTTCCTATGGAAATTAACATGGGAAAAATGCGTTTGGGACCCCCCTTTTTTCTCAGCCCCCGCTTGACGAATCACCCCGAAACTTTAAAGACAGGAGCTGACCTGAGTGAACATTGTTTTTAAAAAATTTCGCGAAGATTCGTCAAACGGCGCCAAAGATATTGGAAAAAGAAAAAACGCTTTTTGGATAGAATCAAGGTCCTAACTATAACTACCTACTGGCGACCGCCAGTAGGTAATATATATATACATATGAAGTGAACAAGGCGGTTCGCCGCCGAAACGCGTCTAGGTCATCATTGTAGAATAAAGGAATCTTTCTTTGACAAATTTCCCACGGAGTCAGCGCCTGCTTTGTATGTGATATCAGGACTGGTACAATATATATATACATATATATATATACACACACATAGACATATGCATATATACAAATATACATGCATATACATACATATATACACATATATATATATATATTCACTGAAAAAACCTTAGGTTTCAGGGACGTTATAGTTAGTTGGACATTTCACTCGTATAAAACCAGAGAAATTCGGACGTTATAGTTAGTAGAGTTAACTATAACTCGCGCCCCCGCAATGCACTGCTGATGACATCACATATTACATCACTCATGACATGCTCAGTGACATCACTGATGACATCACTGATGACATCTCAAATGGCATCACTGATGACATCACTGATGACATCATCCAGTGACTAAGTGTTTCTAAAAAGTTCAAGAATGTTATATCTATATATACCAAGGTATATTGAAGAATGATTGGTTGTCTGAGAACTTGTATGGATGCCTGAGTGTATGTGTGGGTGGGGGTGTGTGTGACTGCCTGCATGGATGTGTGAGTGGGTGATTTACTGAGTATATGCGTTTATGAGTGCGTGTGTTAGGGAGTGTATGGGTGAGTGAGTGTACCTATAGCTGTGTTAGTGAGTAAATCGATGTCTTAGTGGTATATGTGTAAGTGACTACATATGTGAAAGGCAGTATTTGTGAGTGTTGAAGTATATAAGTGAGTATATGTGACAGTGAGTGATTGTGACAGTGGCTGCATGGATAAGTGTGTGCTTATGTCAGTAATTGTTGAAGACAGTACGTATCTGTATGAATAAGTGACGTGGTGTGTGTATAACTGTATAGGTGAGTAAATGGCAGTGTAATTAATTCTTTGGGTGACTGACTAGGTTTTTGAGTAACTCTTTGGGTGAGTGGCAGTGTGTGAGTGTCTATATGGGTGTATGAGTGGATATATCAGTGGCTGCATTGATGAATGACTGCATATATGAGTGACTGTATGGGTTAGTGGGTGGATGTGTGTGTAGACATATGAATCACTGAGCGGGTATGTACTAACTGCTATTGGTCTGTCTATGGTTTCGATATTGGTAGTCTGTATTTTAGAGTGGGTGTATGAAAGGTCTTATTAGGGTGTGAGGAGGTGCATCAGATGATCACGCTGATGATGTCATCAGTGATGTCATCAGTGATGTCATTTGAGATGTCATCAGTGATGTCATCAGTGATGTCACTGAGCATGTCATGAGTGATGTAATATGTGACATCATCAGCAGTGCATTGCGGGGCACGAGTTATAGTTAGCTCTACTAACTATAACGGCCGAATTTCTCTGGTTTTATATGAGTGAAATATCCAACTAACTATAACGTCCCTAAACATATGGTTTTTTCAGTGAATTTCTAATGTTTTTTAAATGCTAATTTCTAACTATAACATAGCAGTCTCGTTTGCCGCGTGGTGGAGAAAGGTGAGCGTGGCCTCCAAACACCTCTTGGCAATCCCACTGTGTGGGATTTACTGGAGGTAACAGGAGGGGTAGTTAGCCCCCAACGTCAACCTTGGGGGCCAACTACCCCTCCTACTACCTCCAGTAAGTCCCACACAGCAGGATTGCTAACTTCTCATACCAGGCCACGCCCCCTTTCTCCACCACTCTGCAGACTAACCTCCTGGCGCATTCTGGGTTGGAGGATTAAGTCCCCTTGAATCCTGAGGGTCCCTGGGGGCCAATTAGCCCACCAGGTACCTCCAGTAAGCGCCACAGAGCTGGATTGCAGAGAGGTGGTCCGAGGCCACGCCCCTTTTTACACCACTCTGTAAACGCGGCTCCTGGCGCACTGCTGCTTGGAGGATGAAGTCCACTTGTATCCTGAGGCCGGTCCAGGGCAATCAAGGGCTCCTGGAGGGGGGCCACACGGCCCCACTCCCATCATTTGTAAAGCCCGGGAGGTGGTAGTGCCCGGGGCCGGGGGTCCGTAACGGACCCCCACATTTGAATATTTAGAGCCCCGGGGAGGTGGTGGTCCCCGGGGCACTGGGGGGGCAGGAGCCCCCCCCACACTTCTTTATTTTAATTTAAGCCCCCGGGGAGGTGGTGGTCCCCGGGGCTTCGGGGGGCCCGTGAGGCCCCGACCCATATTAATAAATGCCCCGGGGAGGTGGCGGTCCACGGGGCAGCGTGGGGGGGCAGGAGCCCCCATGCATTTTTTTAGAAGCCCCTTGGGAGTTGGCAGTCCCTGTGGCTGCGGGGGGGCTGCGTGCCCCCCGCACATAATGAATAAAGCCCTTGGGAGGTAGTGGACCCCAGGGCTGCGGGGGCCCCCACGGGCCCCCGCTAATTAATTACACATTGCCCCCAGGATTCACGCACCCAGCGCAAATTCGGCCGTTTAAAAAAAAAAAATGCTTTTTTTGGCCCTGGGGGTCCTTGTCCTCATCTTTTTTCCACCCTTTTTCTTGTGACTCGGTTACCGAGTCACAAGATGGCTGCCAACACTTCCTGGTTTGGAGTGTTGACAGCCAATCAGAGTGAAGCTCGTGCCCGAGAGGGTTCGCGAATCCTTCTCGGTGCTCAGATATATATATTTTTATTTTTTTAATTTCTCAGCAACTACTGAACGGATTTACACCATTTTAAAAAAAGCACGCTTTCTGGACCAAGACCTACCTTTTTGCCGAGTTTGGTGTAATTCCGTTCAGCAGTTCGGGCTGTAGCCTGTTTCAAAATCCCTATGGAAATTAACATGGGGAAAACGCGTTTTGGGACCCCCCTTTTTTCTTGGCCCCCGCTTGACGAACCACCCCTAAACTTTCAAGACACGAGCTGACCTGAGTGAACCATAGTTTTTAAAATTTCGCAAAGATTCGTCAAGCGGCGCCAAAGATATTGGCAAATTAAGAAACGCTTTTCCTATGGATATTAGGTCCTAACTATATATATATATATATATATATATATATATATATTACCTACTGGCGGTCACTAGTAGGTAGTTTCCATAGAAACAGCATTTTTTGACTTGCCTATAACTTAGGAACTTTTCTGCAAAAAGTGTCAAAGTATGTTCTGTGTGTCATGGAAAGTTTGGGGGTGATCTGTGCAGTGAAGATCAAGAAATAAGGGTGCGGAATAAGGGTGCGTTTGTAATGTTAATTCCCATAGGAACTCATTGTCGAACCTACAGCCCGAACTGCTGGACGGAATTACAGCAAATTTTGCAGAAAGGTAGAAGTTGTTACGCAGATTGTGCTTTTTGTTATTTGGTGTAAATCTGTTGAGTAGTTTTCCATAAATTTAAGAAGAAAAAAAGACAAGCTTGTGCAGGGAGATGTACTGCTCTAATTCGCTGCCAACACTTCAATCAGGAAGTGTTGGGAGCCATCTTGGGGCTCGGCTTCACAGAGTCCCTAAAAAAAGTGAAAATAAAGAAAAGGGGGCAGGGTAGGAATACCCTGACCCCCAAGCCATGGTGTAGGGCTCCTTCTGGGACCCCGACAAGGCATAAAATAATTTTTTTTTTAAATTGCTGCAAAATCACGATAATCGCGAATTCGTGGCAACATTTTTTTAAAAAGGAAGCTCAGGTTCCCACTCTTTCTTTACAATAACCCCCAGGAGAGCCATGTTCCAGGGGCATATGATGAATATAGGAGGAGGCGCCCGGGACCCCCTCCTTGGGCTTAACATAGCCCTGGGGACCACCACTTCCCTGGGGCACTTTTAAATTTGAATGCGGGTGGGCCCACTCCACTGGGCCCATCCGCAGCCCCGGGGACTGACACCTCCCTATGGCTAATATCAGTTATGTGGGGGGGGCCTCATGGACCCCACTGCCCAAGGACTGCCAACTCCCCAGGGCTAATAAAAAATATGTGGGGGACTCACGGACCCCCCTGTCGGGGACCGCCACCTCCCTGGGGCACACACTTGATAAAAAAGGGCCTCCCCGCAGCCCCGGGTACCAACTCTTCCCCAGGCCACAAATGCAATCACTAATGGGATCCATTGTAGACCCCCGGCACTGGGGACAACCACCTCCCCGATGCAAATGTGATAAAAGGAGGGGGGACCCCTCTAGGAGCCCTAGATGGCCCTGGGAACCACCAACCCCCAGGGCCGGCTCCAGCAATGTCCCGGGGTGCACAGCTCCTGCCAAGCCATAGCAAATACGGCTCTGCTTCATGCCCCCTGGGCAGAAGTTGCCCCAGGCAGCCTCCTTCTGCTTGATTGCCAGTTGGAGACGTTTTCTATAATAAGTTTTAAGATGATAGAACAAGAACTTCGTCCCACATGAGTCCAAAAAAAGTCTCCAGCCAAAATCTACCACCTGTGCGCAATAAACGACAATAAAACAAGAAAAGAAGATTCAAGAAGGAGGAATGTGTGTATACTTCCTATTCATTTTACTGATCAGTATATTATCCAAATATATTCCTTACTTTCCCGGTCATGAGATGTTTTCAGATTGTGTGTTGCACTAGTTTGACAACCGTTTTTAATTTCCCATGAGTTTGGGTAATAATGAGTAGTTTGATGGGTGTTTGGTAGTTATGTTGTATTTGTGAGGTTTAGATGTTGAGTTATTTTTTTAAGTTGTTGTTTTTGTTAAATGTGTTGTTAAAATAAAGTTAAACAATTATGTTACTAAACAGGTAGACTCACACTTTGTGTAAAGTATGTCTATATATCTGTTTTTCACTTAATCATTTGTATTCGTGACTACTGATGTCTTTGCAATCTCTGGTGTTGCTGTGAAGAAGGAAAATGCATTTTTGATTTAGTTATTTCGACAAATGAATACAAAGAGAAAAGTTAAATTAGTATCTTACAGAATAGCTACACTGAAACCTTATATAAAATATGTCTATATATGTGTTTTACACTTTGTTAAAAACACCCAGTATTCATAGTCTGTCCTTGGCAATGGCACTCATAGAATCATACAGGCACTACCTGTGCAATCATCAAGGACGTCCTTTCTGCATCACCCTGCAAACGTGCCTCCTGGTATAGTAGTAGTTGGAGCATGAAGTCCCCTTGGCTATTGGCGTATTTGGGGGCCAAGTATCCCTCTTGTTACCTCCAGCAAGTTCCACACAGTCAGTTAGCTATGGGGTGTTTTGAGGCCACACCCCCTTTATGCACCACTCTGCAAACACGTCTCCTGGCACACTAGTGGTTGGGGAATAAAGTTGTCTTGGATGCTAAAGGACCGTGAGGGCCAAGAACCCCTCCTGGTACTTTCTATAAGTCCTACTCAGCGGGAGTTTTGAGAGCTAGTCAGAGGCCCTGTCCCCTTTCCACACCGTTCACATGAGATTGCACTACTTAAAAAACCATGGCAATTCACAAAAAACAGTCAAAGGTTACAGTTAAGTTATAGTTAGGAATTAGCATTTACAAAACGTAAGAAATTCACTGTAAAAACAAAGGTTACAGGGACGTTATAGTTAGGCTCAGATTTCACATGCACAAAACCAGAGAAATTCAGCAGTTATAGTTAAGCAATGCACTGCTTATGACCTCACATATTACATCACTCAATTATTTTTATTTTTTATTGAGAGTTCAACTCATGGTTCAATATACAAATACAGAGTAAAGTGCATTAGTGCTCAATGTAAATTACTGTTGACGACATATCACAAAATATAGATCAATCTTAAAACAGAATCAGTATCAAAAGAAAGAACAATGAAGAGTACATAAAATCCAGAAATATCCAAAGAGAGTCTCAAATTGCACAATTTCTAAAGAACATTCTTTTTACCCAGATCGCAAGCTAATTTCCTATGGAGTCCCAGCGTTTCTCGAATTTCGTAAAAGACCCTAATCTTAAAGCGTAACGTCTCTCTAGCTCTTTAACATTATGGAGTTTAGCTCTCCAGGCTTGGAAGGTAGGTACATTGTTGCTACGCCAGTTTTGCAAAATTAATGATCTTGCCACCAGGGCGGATATAAATAAACACTCTTCTTGCATAATGTTCAGTGTTATATTTGGAGAGCATCCCAGAACTGCAGTGTAGTTATCAATAGTTCGGAATTGTCCTAGAGTTGTTCTAAGATATTTCTCAATTTCTTCCCATAGGTACTTGATTTTTTGACAATCCCAGACAATATGAGACCAAGTGCCTCCTCCCTCCCTAGAGCAGCAAAAACACCTGTCTTCAATCTGAGGGTATATGTTATGTAGAAATTATGGAGTCCTGTATATTAACCATTTTGTGTAAAATTGCATTCGTTTAAAATTAGCACCTCTGATTACTGTAGCGTTAATTCTACTCCACGTTGCTCTTGAGATCTGCAGATCTTTTTTCCGCCATTTATCTTGAGCTTTTTCGTAGATAGCAGCAGATTTGTTATCATTAAAAATCCTCACCCAAGTGCTTACTGACCGTTTGTCAGAGGCTTCTAGCGCTACGCTTAAATCTAAACTTGCTGTTAACGTTCTAGTGTAGATACTTTCTAGATAATGCTTGATTTGGATAAATGACCATTTAAGCATGTCCCTGGAGTGAAGCAGCCCGATTTCAATCTCGGGCCACTTTTTCCAGGAATCTGAGTTAAGAAAGTCTCTCACTTGCCTGTACCCATACTCCTCCCACTTCTTTAATACACTGGTTTGCAACAGCTTATCCACCCCGGTGAAAAGATGAGCCAATCTTGTGGGGCCATTTATCCGGGGGATACCGTAAAATTCTAACAATTGAGTGTTTTGTTTAAAAATCCATTGGAGAACTTTCTACTGCACTTTATTTGGGTTCTTAACTATTCTCATTGGGTCTGTAATTTTGTACTCCTTTAAAATTTTATCCATAAAAAAATTATCCATCTCTGGAAAGTCAGGCTGGGTATAAAATCTGTGATTGTTATGTGCAAAATTTGCGCGATAGTATTCTCTTATATTTGGGAGGGACAACCCTCCCTCATCAATCGGGTAGTTTAAAGTGGCTAATGCTAGACTTGGTACCATGTTGGCCCAAAGGAAAGATGTAAACAAACTATCCATCTCTTTAAAAAAAATATTTGTAGTGCACATGGGGCGGCTGAAAATAAAAAGTTGAATAGTGGTAGGATTGTCATCTGTATAAGTGCCACCCGGCCTAATATTGATATTGGAAGTTGATTCTATTTTGCTAATAAGCGTTTAACTTTTTGCTACAGGGGGATGTAGTTCAAACTGTATAACTCCTCTACCCTTTCCGACACATATATCCCCAGGTATCTCTTCGGCCGGGAGCTATATACTAGTCTGAAGCTTGGCAGTAGAGTGTCAGCGGAGCAGTTACATAGCAGAATTTCTGTCTTGGTCCTATTTATTTTATAGCCACCTATTGCCTGGAATTCCGAAAAGATCCCTAAAATTTCCTCCTGGGTATGCTCCGTGGGATTTAAAAATAGAACGATGTCGTCTGCATAGAGTTTTATGTTGGTCATGCCTTGTAGGGGCACAGTGTGTGTTTTTTTTCTGATAGCTATTGCCAGGGGTTCTATGAATAGGGTAAATAAAATAGGGGATAAGGGACACCCTTGCCTTGTATCCCTGTTTATTCTACAAGTGCCCACATTTCTAGAGTTGATTGTTATTTGTGCCTGTGAACCCTTATATAAGCTTCTTATTAATTGTATAAGACCTTCTGGGAAGCCAAATCTAGCAAGGATTAAAAAAAGACAGTCCCAGGACACCAAATCAAAAGCTTTCTAAGCATCTAAAAACCACACCTGAGCCTCTATACTATTCTTATTAAAATAATCCAGTGCTTCTATTAAGAATTTCGTATTGGTAGAAAGTTGCCTCCCAGCCACAAAACCACATTGATCTACATAAATCAGTGAACCCACAATTCTATTGAGCCTGTTTGTGAGGAGCTTTGTAAAAATCTTATAGTCAACATTAAGAAGACTTATTGGTCTATATGAGTTGATATTTTCCCTGCTTTTATCCTTCTTCAGGATGCTGACTACCACCGCTTTGTGGAAGGAAGCCGAAGGTGCACACCCCTTTAATAAGTGGTTAGCAAGTTTAAGGAGTTGGAGCAAACCTTTTATATAATTCTACTGGCAGTCCATCCTCCCCAGTCGCTTTACAGTTAGCCATTGAACCTATCGCTATTTCTATTTCTTCAATGGCAAATTCTTCGAGTATTGTTCCTCTGATCTCACTGTTCAGGAAAGAGATTTGCAGATTGTCGAGGAAGCTTACAATGTGGTCAGGCAGTGTTTGTTGGTCTGTCTGGTAGATTTTCTTATAATGCCTCAGAAAAGCCTCCCGATATCCCAAGACCTAGTTAATTGTGCTTTTGATTCCTCATCTCTGATGTTTTCAATTCTATTTTGGACCTGCTTCTCTTTTGCCTGTCACGCAAGTAAACTCCCTGTATACTCGCTCTCTTCGTACGTCTTTTGGAGATATGCCATGCTTGCTGTGTCCCCTAATTGGTAGTAATATTCCTGCATTTGCAGTTTCTCTTGCAACAGCTCTTGTTTTGTTGCTAGATTTCTATCATTCTTGTACTCTGTATTTGCTTGTGCAAGCCTTGCCTCAATCTCTAGCCTTTTTTTCCTTTTTGGCCCTTTGTTGAGGGATTTCTTTAGATGTGATTATCCCTCGTAGCGTAGCCTTAAATGCATCCCACACTGTGCTTATCTAGGCGGTATCTGTATTGTTAACAAAGAAAGCACTAATTTCGTTAGCTACCTCTGTGCACCAGTTCTCGTGTTCTAAATTAATTTTATTAAAATACCATCTCAAAAGCATTTTTTCTGACCCTGCTCTGGCTATTACCAACTAATACTTGGTCTGAGAAGGCGTTCGGAATGTGATCGTACATATTAATTGCAGAGCCATGCGAGATCAGGAAGAAATCTATCCTGGAAGCTGTGTTGTATTTTGCTGAGAAGCATGAGAAGTCCTGTTTTCCTGGTTTTTCAGGTGCCATGGATCCACCATGTCTAAATCACTTTTACAGCTGGCCACAGCGATAGCCATCTGCGGCTTGTTTTGTTTTCGAGCCCTCTTGGAAGAATCAACTGATGGATCCTGGAGAAAATTAAAATCGCCCCCCATATAATAGGCCCAGGGATGCAGGATAGAGCCTGCTTAAGCTGAAGCAGGGGTAGAGGGTTATCGAGAACTGGTGCATAAATTGTAGCCAAGGTGAGATTTACTGATTCAGTTTTCCGTGTGCGAGAACCCATCTGCCCCCTGGGTCCATCTGCGTATTTTTTACTTGGAATTGCACGTGTTTACCTACATATATTCCCACCCCCTTCTGTGCACACCCCGTGCTTGTCGAACAATGAAAACCGGCCCATTTCCTTGATCCGATGCATTCCGGAAATGGGTTTCTTGTAGAAAAATAGGGTCCGGGTTGTGTCTTCTGAGCCAGCTTTCTATTGCCTGGACCTTACACTTGTTATTCAGTCCATTAGCATTAAAAGAGAGCATGGTAAAGTCTTTTCTACTTATTATCAACTAGTACTAAAGTTGAAAATGGACCGCTTTGTTCTAAGCACAAGATGCTGCAAACATATATACCCTGGCCTCTCCAACAGCGTTAAGTATGAGCCTGGCTCCGAGGTATATCTAACACCTTTCCAGGTAGATACCTCAATCGCAGGGGTAATATAGAGTGACTTGGGCTCTCGATAGCAGACACAATTGATAAACAGGTCTCTAATGCGTAAAGAGATTATTACACTCATACCCTGCATATCTTATCTTATCTTGCATCTTGACATGGTTAGGATCCCTCCAATTAGATACCTTAGCAGCTGTCAGAGTTGCATCTAAAGTACATAAAGTGCATAAAGTGATGATTGACCTATTCAAGGGGAGCAATTGTCCAGCAATCAAAGCTTAAAGTACTGGCTAAAGGGAAATTTCACATCTTCGCAGATACCCATGATGCTCAATTACTTCTTGCAGAACTGTCAGCTGGACGGGAGTGAGGCTCAGCTTGGCCCTGAAGGGGGCAGTCAAATAGCTCAATAGCTCAGCCATTTGTTCATTTAAGGGTGGATGGGGGGGAGAGTCAAAGAGCGCAAAGGGATGCAACAAAACGGCATCCAGCAAAGAGGGGTGGAAGGAGGGAATGGTGGGTAATTCCGTCTTTTGGGGGGAGGTTAGGGAGGAAGGTGGAGGGGGTGAAGCAATCACAAAAAAGCGAGTTCATTCATGAGTGCTCAAAAACATTTTGTGGGATAAAACATTACAGGATGCATAGGCCGAATCTTGAGACAACATTTACAATAAGGGTTAGGCTAATAAGGAGGCTTATGTCGTTTTTTGAAAATACATATGCACTTTAGAAGGCTATATTTGGATATATTGTCTGGTAAGCAAATCTGGGGGGTAACATGGTTACGGTCTGTGCTTGCAGTATTGATCTATGTTAGCACTGGTCACTTTAGATATTTTAGGTACTATATATATCTTGTATGCACTTTAGATCTCTAGCTGCTATGAAATTCTATTGGATGCTCTTTGTACAGCAAAAGTCACTTTATGCACTTTTTGTAATTTATATGCACTCTGATAGGCATTTCACAACTTTAGCAGCTAGGGTATCTAGTTATGAGTGCAATAAGCTCTCTACGGACTGGAGATCTGTTTATCAATTATGCATATATCTTGCACACACTCTAGCTCTCTAGCTGCTATGAGATTCATTCGGAAGCTTTTTTGCTTTGTCTTCGGTTTGTACAGCACAAGTCACTTTATGTACTCTATGTACCAGCACTTGAGATGCACCTTGCAACTAGGGATAGGTTAATAAGAAGGCTCATGCCGCTTTTTGAAATGCATATGCACTTTAGAACGCCCTACCTGTATACAGCGCCTTTAAAGCGAGTCTGGCGGGTGCAGGTTTACGGGCTATGTCCGCAGAATTGGTCTACGATAGCACCAGTCACTTTAGACATTCCAAGTACTTTATGGACCTTACATGTAGGCTCATGTCGCATTTAGAAAATGCATATGCACCTTAGAAGGCTCTATTTGGATATAGTGTCTGGAAGCGAGTCTGGGGGGTAACATGTTTACAGTCTGTGTTTGCAGCATTAATCTATATTACCACTAGTCACTTTAGATACCTTAGGTATTGTATATACCTTGTATGTACTGTAGACCCCTAGCTGTTATGAAATCCAATTGGATGCTCTATGTACAGCATATTACATCACTCATGACATGGCCAGTGACATCACTGATCAGTGATGTCATTTGAGATGTCATCAGTGATGTCATCAGTGATGTTATTTGAGATGAGTGATGTAATATGTGTATATGATATATATATATATATATATATATATATATATATATATATATATATTCACACGTGTACCGGCTGAGCACACTGGTAATTATAACTTCAGCAATCCACACATAAATAACGCACACTCAGGACCTGGTCAGCAATGCAGTGTAATTTAATCTAGAATCTCACTACGCAGTCTTGATCACATGAGATTGGCAAGTGCAAATACATAGCCGCAATGTAAACAACTAAGAAGGACACAATGAGTTCACAGTGTTCTGAGTCACTTTATCTCGGCGGATATATTGGAGTGGGGAAAATATTTAAGATTAAACATGTAAAATGTAATTTCACCTATTCAACAGCATAATGTTTGTCCCGGAGTTCCTAAAGAAACAGATGAAATTCATCCCAGGTGATGTAGAGAAAATGTGCGGAGTATTTGCGGACAGTAAAATTACATATCACACTGTATAAAATCATCTGAACTTGGCAGCCATGATAGAGTGGGAAAAACGTACAGGTGAAGAAATGCATAATGTGTGTGTATACATATATATATTCACTGAAAAAACCATAGGTTTCAGGGGCGTTATAGTTAGTTTGACATTTCACTCGTACAAAACCCGTGAAATTCCACCGTTATAGTTAAACTTTCCTGCAATGCATCGCATAAAAAGAGCAAAAATATACTGGACTTTGACAGAAATGAAAAGCTACTAATGCTTTTAAAGGTACGATGTCGAGCCAGGCTGGAAATCTGCATAATAATGCATTCTGGGAACTGTGGTTGAAAGGTTAGGCCACATGACCACTGGGATTTTAGAATTTCAACTCACCTGTGAACAAGGCGCTGCGCGCCGAAACTAGTAAGGTATTTAAGAGTTGTTTGCTGCCACGTTTCTGAGACACAATAAAGATGTCAGCCTTGAAATGACGCCGAAGCTGTGGGCTCTTCTCCTTTGTCGTGTTTAGCAACCAGGATTCTCCATTCCTGATAAATGAGAGCCCGCCCTGCAGAGTTGGCGGCCCCCGGCAAAGTGGAGGAAATTTTGTGTATTTTATGGAGGGGCATGACTCGCTCTCCGACCACTGCAGTTGAAAAGGGATTGCCGTGACTATTTAAGTGGCTGGAGTGAAAGGGAACAAAGGAGGTCTTACCTCTTTTCAGCAGTCTCCGTGCTTCAATTCAAAGCAGTAATTATAACGTGGCAGCGAGGAGCATTCTGCTGTTACAAAAACTTTCCTGCAATGCATCGCATAAAAAGAGCAAAAATATACTGGACTTTGACAGAAATGAAAAGCTACTAATGCTATTAAAGGTACGATGTCGAGCTAGGCTGGAAATCTGCATAATAATGCATTCTGGGAACTGTGGTTGAAAGGTTAGGCCACATGACCACTGGGATTTTAGAATTTCAACTCACCTGTGAACAAGGCGCTGCGCGCCGAAACTAGTAAGGTATTTAAGAGTTGTTTGCTGCCACGTTTCTGAGACACAATAAAGATGTCAGCCTTGAAATGACGCCGAAGCTGTGGGCTCTTCTCCTTTGTCGTGTTTTGCAACCAGGATTCTCCATTCCTGATAAATGAGAGCCCGCCCTGCAGAGTTGGCGGCCCCCGGCAAAGTGGAGGAAATTTTGTGTATTTTATGGAGGGGGCATGACTCGCTCTCTGACCACTGCAGTTGAAAAGGGATTGCCGTGACTATTTGAGTGGCTGGAGTGAAAGGGAACAAAGGAGGTCTTACCTCTTTTCAGCAGTCTCCGTGCTTCAATTCAAAGCAGTAATTATAACGTGGCAGCGAGGAGCATTGTGCTGTTACAAAAACTTTCCTGCAATGCATCGCATAAAAAGAGCAAAAATATACTGGACTTTGACAGAAATAAAAAGCTACTAATGCTATTAAAGGTACGATATCGAGCCAGGCTGGAAATCTGCATAATAATGCATTCTGGGAACTGTGGTTGAAAGGTTAGGCCACATGACCATTGGGATTTTAGAATTTCAACTCACCTGTGAACAAGGCGCTGCGCGCCGAAACTAGTAAGGTATTTAAGAGTTGTTTGCTGCCACGTTTCTGAGACACAATAAAGATGTCAGCCTTGAAATGACGCCGAAGCTGTGGGCTCTTCTTCTTTGATATATATATATATATATATATATACCGGCTGAGCACACTGGTAATTATAACTTCAGCAATCCACACATAAATAACGCACACTCAGGACCTGGTCAGCAATGCAGTGTAATTTAATCTAGAATCTCACTACGCAGTCTTGATCACATGAGATTGGCAAGTGCAAATACATAGCCGCAATGTAAACAACTAAGAAGGACACAATGAGTTCACAGTGTTCTGAGTCACTTTATCTCGGCGGATATATTGGAGTGGGGAAAATATTTAAGATTAAACATGAAAAATGTAATTTCACCTATTCAACAGCATAATGTCTGTCCCGGAGTTCCTAAAGAAACAGATGAAATTCATCCCAGGTGATGTAGAGAAAATGTGCGGAGTATTTGCGGACAGTAAAATTACATATCACACTGTATAAAATCATCTGAACTTGGCAGCCATGATAGAGTGGGAAAAACGTACAGGTGAAGAAATGCATAATGTGTGTGTATACATATATATATTCACTGAAAAAACCATAGGTTTCAGGGGCGTTATAGTTAGTTTGACATTTCACTCGTACAAAACCCGTGAAATTCCCCCGTTATAGTTAGTTCAGCTAACTATAACTCGCGCCCCCGCAATGCACTGCTGATGACCTCACATATTACATCACTCATGACATGGTCAGTGACATCACTGATGACATCACTGATGACATCTCAAATGACATCACTGATGACATCATCCAGTGACTGTGTGTTTCTGTAAAGTTTAAATATGTTTAATATATATAGGGAAAGGCGTATTGAAGAATGAGTGGGTGTATAAGTGTCTGAATGGATGATTTAGTAGGTGCGTGGCTGACTCTATAAGTGAGTGATTAAACGTATCTTACTGAATGCATGGGTTAGTGACTAAACTGTGTGAATGTCTGTATCCGTGTGTCTGTTGGTGTGCAAGCGGCTGCATGGGTTTGTGAATAGCTACATGAGTGTCTATATGGGTTATTGATTTGTTGTCGGAGTATCTGTATGGGTGCCTGAGTGTTTGTGTGGGTGGGGTGTGTCTGACTCTGAGCATAGATGTGTGAGTGGGTGATTCACTGGGTGCATGGTTTCAAGAGTGCATCTGTGATGGACTGTATGGGTGGGTGAGTGTGTATATGGGTGTGTTAGTGAGTGAATGTATATCTCAGTGGTACATGTGTGAGTAACTACATATGTGAAAAGTAGTATATATGTGTGTTGGAGTGCATAATTAGCTACAAATGAGAGTGTGTTATTGTGCGAGTGGCTGTATGGATGAGTGTGTGCTTGTATCATTGATTGTATAAGAGCGTAAGAATGTGCTAGTATTTGTATGAGTAATTGAGCTGGTTTGTGTATAACTGTACATCTGAGTAAATGGGAGTGTGATTAATTATTTGCATGACTGACTAGGTGTGTGAGTACCTCTATGGATGAGTGGCGGTGTGTGAGTGTCTATATAGGTGTATGAGTGCATATGATAGTCCTGTACTAAGTGACCATAAGTATGAGTGACTGTACGGGTGAGTGAGTGGATGTGTGTGTAGACCTAAGAATCAGTGAGTGGTTATGTAGTTATTGGTGTTGGAGTGTCTATGGTTTTGAGAATGGTAGTGTGTAATTTAGAGTGGGTGTATCAAAAGTTATATTAGGGTGTGAGAAGATGCATGAAATTTTCACATGGATGATGTCATCAGTGATGTCATCAGTGATGTCATTTGAGATAACAGTGATGTCATCAGTGATGTCACTGACCATGTCATGAGTGATGTAATATGTGACGTCATCAGCAGTGCATTGCGGCGGCGCGAGTTATAGTTAGCTGAACTAACTATAACGGGGGAATTTCACGGGTTTTGTACGAGTGAAATGTCAAACTAACTATAACGCCCCTGAAACCTATGGTTTTTTCAGTGAATTTCTAAGGTTTTTTTTAATGCTAATTTCTACCTATAACGTCCCTGAAACCTATGGTTTTTTCAGTGAATTTCTAAGGTTTTTTAAATGCTAATTTCTAACTATAACGTGCCTGAAACCTATGGTTTTTGCAGTGAATTTCTAAGGTTTTTTAAATGCTAATTTCTAAATATAACATGCCTGAAACCTATGGTTTTTTAAGTGAATTTAAAAGGTTTTTTAAATGCTAGTCTCTAACTATGCCTACAGAGGTAGGACATGTGAAGAAAGAAGAAAAAACGCACAGAAAGAAGCAAAAGAAATTCAGAAAGAAGCAACAGAAGCCCACAAAGCCGAAGAAAAGTGCAGGAAGAAGCAAGACATGTGCAGAAAGAACCAACAGAGGAGCAGAAAGACGCCTTGTTCCAAAATCATCCTGTGCCCACAACTTTTTCAGACGGGTACTGGTGGTAACTGACTCTGACTAACCAGGCCTAGAGCCAGAGCTATGCTAAAAGACACTTAGAATACAGTGAAAACACCTACATACACTAGGGAACACTATGCGTTGGGGTACCCCTGTGATTAGCATGACCTCCTCTGTAAGGCCCTAGTACATAATAGGGCAGGGGGATTAAAACTACCTCTTAAAACGCGCTACGGGGCGCGTTTGCACAGTGGTGAAGGGAGGGGGGGCCTGATGTGACATGTGTGTAAACACGCCCTGTGGCGCGTCTTAATTTGGGGAATTAATTCCTCTTCAATCCTGAGGGTCCCTGGGGTCCAACTAGCCCACCACGTACCTCCAGTAAGCGCCACAGGGCTGCGTTGCAGAGAGGTGGCCCAGGCCACGCCCCTTTTTACACCACTCTGCAACGCAGCTCTGTGGTGCTTACTGGAGGTACGTGGTACTGCAGGAGCCGGCCCTGGGGGGTGGCGGTCCCCAGGGCCATCACTGGCTCCAGGAGGGGGGCCACGCTGCCCCCCTCCCAATCTGTACATAGCCCTGGGGAGGTGGTGGTCCCCGGGGCTCGGGGGTCCTTAACGGACCCCCTAATTTACATATTAGTGCCCCAGGGAGGTGGCGGTCCCCGGGGCATGTGGGGGGGCTCGAGCCCCCCACAGAGGTACATTTTTTTTTTTTTAAAGAAGCCCCGGGGGCTGTCGGTCCCCGGGGCTGCAGGGGGGCAGTGTGCCCCCCGCAAATATAATTAATGGGAGCCCCGGGGGGTGGAGGTCCCCGGGGCTTGGGGGGGCCTCAGAGGCCCTTATAAAAACAAGCCCTGGGGTGGCGGTCCCCAGGGCTGCGGGGGGCCATGGGCCCCCGCAAATATTTATGCAAAGCCCCGGGGGGTGGCGGTCCTCGGGGCAGTGTGGGGGGATTGGGACCCCCACACACTTATTTTTTCACTGCCCCCGGGACCTGGCCCACCCGGGGGCTAAATATTAACGAAGCGTGGGAGCCCGCGCTTCGTTTTTTTTTTCGCGGCCGGATCCGCGGATCCGGCGCGCATTTTGCCGATTTGTTTTTTTAAAAAAAAATGCTTTTTTGGGCCCTGGGGGTCCTTGTGGACCCCCTGAGCAGGCCTAGGGGGTCAGGGCGTTTCTACCCTGCCCCCTTTTCTTGTTTTGCGCCTTAGTTTTTTCAATTTTCTTGTGCCTCGGTTCTACAGAGGCACAAGATGCTGCCAACACTTCCTGGTTTGGAGTGTTGACAGTCAATTAGCATGAAGCTCGTGGTCGGGAGGGTCCGCGGATCCTCCGTGCCTCTAAATATCGAACCTTTTATTTTTGATTTTCTCAGCAACTACTGAACGGATTTACACCATTTTTAAAAAGGGTGCTTTCTGAACCAAGCACTACCTTTTTGCCAAACTTGGTGTAATTCCGTTAGCAGTTTTGGCTGTAGCCTTGCATAAAGTTTCCTATGGGAAATTGATTTTTTGACTCTTATTTTTTTAATTTCTCCGCAACTACTGAACGGATTTACACCATTTTAAAAAAGGGCGCTTTCTGAACCAAGCACTACCTTTTTGCCAAATGTGGTGTAATTCCGTTCAGCAGTTCGGGCTGTAGCCGTGTCTAAAGTTTCCTATGGGAATTAACATGGAGAAAACACGTTTTGGGACCCCCCTTTTTTCTCGGCCCCCGCTTGATGAATCACCCTGAAACTTTCAAGATAGAAGCGTACCGGAGCGGGCCATTCGTTTTGAAAATATTGCGAAGATTCTTCAACCGGCGCCAAAGTTATTGGGAAATGAATGTTACGAATTTCCTATGGATAATAGGTCCTAACTATTACTATCTACTGGCGACCGCCAGTAGATAGTTATATATATATATATATATATACATACATGTATATATATATATATATATATATATATCTCCAAACTCCGTGTTTCCTGCACCCAGGAACTCAGCTCACAACACGGACACGGACCAATTTCTTCGTGCTCAGTATTTTATTTTCCTTGCAGTCGCGCCATAACGTTTCGGCTCGTCCGAGCCTTGTTCACATGACATCTTGCATCAGTTGTGCTCAACCATTTAAAGTGACAGTGCTCATTTCTAAAAACCACGTGTGCAGTGCTTGCATAGACATAGAAAACATAGTAGGAAAATAGATGTAATGATAGCTAAATTTTCCTTGAGACTTTGGGCCATATGTAGGTAGCTAAATACCGGTCGGTAACGGCCGAAATTCGGTAAATCTCCCGTTACCGACCGGTATTTAGGCAATTGAGATGTAGGAGGCCGGATTTAAGGAATCGGTAATTTACTGATTCGTTATTTTACGGAATCGGTAAATTACCGATTCCTTAAATCCTATGTAGGGAGCACTCAGGTGAGTGCATTTTTGGTTTCAGGATTCGTTATTTACCACCAACTACAAGTTGGTGGTAAATACTGAATACCTTTTAAAAAGCAATTTTGTGCTTTTTTAAAAGTGCCATGTGGCAGACAAACATGCCCTTAGGGCATGTATGTGCGCCACATGTGCACACATGCACGATTCAGGGGTGCAACAGGGTGTCAATTTGACACCCTGCCACCCTTGAATATGCTCCCCCTATTACCGATTCGGTATTTACCGAATCGGTAATAGTGAATGGCTTCCCATTCATTCCTATGGGCCTCCAGGCCCATAGGAATGAATTGGAAGGTATTCCTTATTACCGATTCGGTAAATACCGAATCGGTAATACCGAATATTACCGAATCGGTAAAATTTACCGAATGTTTACCTACATTCTATTTACCGATTCTTAAATACCGAATCGGTAAAATTCGGTATTTAGGAATCGGTAAATAGAAATTACCTACATATGGCCCTTTATCCCTATTGTGCACTGGGCTAAATTCATTTTCAATAACATAGTACAAATTGCATTTCAGGTTTGCTACCTGGTATTACCTCAAAGTTACCTAGGTAAAACCAATTATGGCATGATCTAAATTTCATCCGAAAAACATAGTCCTTGTTATTAAATCTAAATAACGCAACTATATTGTACTGGCATTCTAAATGTACATATGTTAAGTGGATAAATCCCTCATTGTGTTTCACCTTGTCTACTCTCCCACTTATCTATGTCCAATTAATTAAAAATGTGCAAATGTGCAATGAATAAAACCAGTGATGTATCCAACAATGAGTGTAAAAACTGTTAAAATCAAATTGGTTGGCTAGTACACTGACATGTGATTAACATTCGTCACACCCTTTTCCCCTACGCAGCCACATTATCTACTCTGTCATAATCTAGTAGTATCCTTAATTACCGGCAGATAAATATGTGTGTTTGATTATAATTCGTAGCAGAGCTATCCTATTCTAAATCCATATTACATAACTTGTCAATGACCCAATAGTAGTATCATATATGTTTATGTCTTGCCTTACTTGTTATACCTGCCACTCATAGAGGTATAACGCTTAAATCTGTTCAAGTATAAATAAATATATATATATATATATATATATAAATATATATATATATATATATAGAGAGAGAGATATATTTTTTTAACTTTTTTAAAATAATATTTTAGTAAATGTATATTTTGGGATTTTACATGTTTTATATTATAATTATTATGCAATTATTGAATATTGATTTGTTGATATTTTTTACGTTTCATTACATATTTTAATTTTAAAAAGTCGCTTGGGTATGGGGTTCCCAGGGCCTAGTAATGCTCAGGGAGGGAGGCACGTAAATCCCTCCCCTTTGAAAATCTTAAGATCCTGTGGCCAACTCCTGGCCTTGCACAGCAGGGTGTTGAATTTATGTATGTAATAAAATATTACTTTCCATTAAAAAAAAACTAGAAATGAATTGAAAAAAACTAAATTTAAGGTGAACTTATACTTAGGTGTGATAAAAAGATATGTTTTTTTAAATGTTGAAATTCACAGAAAGAAACAAAGGTTAAAGTAACATTATCTATATTGGGTATAGCATTAGAGCTATGAAAGTAAGTGCAAAATAGTTCAGAATAATATGGAACATCATTACTTATATCATACATACAACCTGTGCAACATTGATCCTATACCATAAACTTCATAGTTAGATGAGTTCATGATGACTATGAACCACAGATGAAAGGATACCTGTCTATCACACAGTGTTTAATCTGTATACAACTATTCAGGGAAAACCAAGTTCCCTCAGACACTTAAGCCCTGTTGTTTTTTTCAGTGAATTTCATTTTTTTTAGCATATAGTTACATTTTATTACCATACATAAACCAACCCCCTGTTGTGCACCATTTCAAATGCAAAATTGTTTGATACATGTGGCCCCTTATGTTTTTTAAAGGGGAGTTGTCCACATGTCCCCTTCCCCGAGCCTCAGTAGGCCCTGGGGACTCCATCCACCAGGGCCCTTTTTTTATTAAAGAGGTGAGGGGCCTCATGGCCATCCTACCTGGGCCTTATTAGGCCCTTTGGACCCCGCCCCCCACTGTCTTTTTTGTAAGAAACAAAGCAGGCCACGTGGCCCCCCCACCTTGGGCCTTATTAGGCCCTGGGATCCCATACCCAAGGTCTGTTTTTTCTAATTAAAGGGAAGGGGCCCACATGGCTCCTCCTCCCCAAGCCCTACTAAGCCCTAGGGGCCCCATCTCCTAGGGACCTTGTTTATGAAAACAGAGGGGGGCTGTGGTGCCCCCTATAAGAGCCTTATCAGGCTCTGGGGAATTTTTCCCCCAGGGCTGTTTTTTTTCAACTAAAGGGGAGGGGGATGGTTGGCCCCCTCCCTGAGCCATATTGGGCACCGAGGACCCCATCCCCCAGGGCCACAACTGAAATGAAGGGGATGGGGCTGCTTGGCCCCCTCCACGAGCCTTGTTAGGCCCTGGGGACCCCATCCTCTAGGGCCACTAATACAGTTGAAGGGTAGGTGGTTCCATTTCCCCCCTCCCTCAGCATTGCTAGGCCCTGGGGACCCCATCCTCAGGGCCGTTTTTTAAAACTAAAGGGAATGGGGACCCCTGGGCTTAACCCAGCTCAGGGAGAGGGACCATGTGCCCCCTCCCCTTAATTAAAGAATCAAACTGAGCTGCCATATTGTTTTTTTTTTTTTTCGATCCTGAAGGAGTTTTGTGGGATCGCAGCAAAAAATGCTGGGTTTTTGAAATTTTGGCCCTGGGGGGAGGTCCTTCTCGGTCTCCTACATGGGGCCTATGGAAGGAGGTTATCCCTACCCTGCCCCATCATATCACTTAAAAAAAGAGAAATCAGGTCACGGTACTAAGTCCCTGAGTCCTGTAGTGGCTGGCAGGATAACATTTTCTGATGTTACTGGCAGCTAGTCAGAGCGCTCGCTCCTTCTCACTCCCAGGGAGAGAATTGATCCAAGAGGAAAAAAGCTCCCCGGGCCAATCAGAATGCTCCATTGACTGTCTCGAGCCTATCTCAAAACACTATAACTCGCACCACCAGCATGCAAAGTATTATAAACAATTATGGCATTTCAGATATGATTAGGGATGTTATAAATGTAATCAATGAATATGTCATAAGTGATTTATTATGTGAGAGTAAAAGCAGTGCATGGTGAAGGTGCAAGTTATAGTTACTTTAGGATGCGAGAAATAGATACTTGAGATAACTATCTGGTGAATTTCAGTGGTTTTGTAAGTTTCAAATAGTATGTCATCTGTCACATTTTCACCTAACTATAACATCCATTTAACCTTTGTTTTTTCAGTGAATTTCTAAGGTTTTTTAATGTAAGGTACATATTCTTACAATTCCTAACTATAACGTCACTTTAACCTTTGTTTTTTCCAGTGAATTTCTAGGTGTTTTTTTTAACATAAAGTAAGATGTCCATCATAAAGCACAGCAGGGGGGCAGGATGCAGGGTCTGGTCTGTCATTGTCTGTTGTGCTACCCCCATCCAAGCTTTCTGCCCCTGCTCCCCTTCATTGCCATCCATTGTCCAAGTTCATACACCTACCCCCTCATCCAACACCCTGTGTGGCTGTTGTTCTCCCACTGCCCTTCCCGCCTGCCTTGCAGTTAGCTTGCTGCCCCTACCCAACTCTTCCCTGCTCTCTGTTGTCCAGGTCCATGCACCTGCCCCCTCCCTCCTACCCTGCCTGGGCCTATGTGCTGTCCCTTCCCTCTAGTTAGCTTCATGTCCCTGCCCACTCCTTGTGCCCTCCTTTGCCTGAAGCTGTGCCCCATCATTGTCCTCATGCTTAGCCTCCTTGCTTACCTTGATGCCCTTACCCTCCTTCCCCATGCCCTCCGATGTCTATGTGCATGGCTCTGCTCCCTCCCTTTGCCCATCATGTTCCATTGGTCTGCCACTGCCCCTTCTGTCACCGATCAGTGTTCTATTGAGCTACCACTGCCCCTCCCGCCAGCCCAACGTGCATGTCCTGCTATGAAGCCCCTGACCCCTTCCCCTGCCCTCTCTCGTGTGACCAGCCCCTACTTCCCCCTTCTGTCATCCATGGTCTTTTGTGCATGGCCCTGCCCACCATGGCCATTGTGCTGCCACTATTCCTCCTGCATGCCATGCATTGTCATTTAGGGTGTCACTGCCCCTTCGAACTGCCACATGTGGTCAGCTTGCTGCCCCTGACCCCCTCCGATCTCCCCTCTGTTGTTTGTGTGTTTGCCATTATAGTCTCCCTGTTGCCCTCCTTGGTGTGTTGTGCTTACAGTTCCTATCCTACCTGACCTGCATGGTCAGCTTGCTGCTCCTGCCCTCTATTTTCCATGTGCGGGCCCCTATCCCCTCCCTCTTGCCTTTCATGGTCTGTTGGCATTCCCCAGCCCTCTTCCTCTTGCCCTTCATTGTCTGTTGTACTGAAACTGCCCCTCCTGTCTGTCCAGTATGATCATTCTATCTGCCTTACCTCTTTCTCCTCTGCTCTCTACTGTCCATGTGCATGGCCCTGTCCCATCCCAATTTCTTTCCATGATCCTGCACTGCCCTCCTGTTTGCCCTGTGTGGTGTAATGTGCTGCTGCAACCCCTGGTCCCTGCCCTCTAAAGTCAGTTAGGTGCCCCTGCCCACCTCCCTCCTGCCCCCTTTGTCCGAGTCCATGTCTTCCCTACCACAATTCCACCTGCCCTTCATGTTACAATGTACAATACATGGCAACATTTTGAACTTAGTAAGAGGGAAATATGTTATGTTATGTTACAATGATTTATAACACTCACGGCTACTCATGAGTGTCCCTGAGCGAAATATTAAAAAGATATTTGGGAAATTGATTTTCCTCATTATTTCCATTGAAAATGGAGACATTAGGTGGGAGATGGCTAAAATAAAGCCCTTTTGGGCTTATAAACTTTGGGAGTTTCCTGCCTGAATCGGTCTGTTGCCATGTATTGTTGTATTGTCACTACCCACCCTTTTATCCTTAACCCCTTGCGTGCGTGGGACGGCCAGGAGCCGTCCGACGTCACGGTGGGCGTGTGCGTGGGACGGCTCCCGGCCGTCCTAGCACCCACCCACGGGGGAAGCGCTGGCGCTCCCCGTGGGCCGCCCTCAAAGCTGCCCCCACCCGCGACGACTGGGGAAGCTCTTCCGCTTTCCCCCCGCCCCCACCACATCATGTAATCGCGCGCTGATGTCATTACATGATACCAGACGTGCTGGAAGCCATTTGCTTCCAGTGCGTCCAACGAGTAAGAGGTGAGTTTGTCCTCGGGGAGGGTGGGGGGGAATTTTAAAAAGGCATCGGAGGAAAGGAAATTGTTTTCCTTTCCTCCGATGTATTTTTAAGCATTCCTGCTGCACAATCGCTCATGGAACGCGATCGTGCAGCAGGAATGCTTTTTTTTTTTTTTTTTTAAAGGGCCTTTGTGTCGGGGAGCGGCCCCTTGGGCAAGGGTCGCTCCCCTTGGGGGATCCATTTTTTTGTATGGGTCTGCCCCCCTTGGGGGGGGGGGGCAGATTGAATTTATATCATTTAAAAATAAGTCACTGTGAGCCCACTAGGCCACCAGGGATTATTATTTTTTTTAAATATGTTTTTGGGGAGCGGCCCCTTAGGCTAGGGCCGCTCCCCTTTGGGAATCATTTAATTTGGCAGTTTCTGCCCCCCTTGGGGGCAGATCGGCCTTGTTATTCTAGGCCCATCTGCCCCAGAAGCCATTAGACACCAGGGATTTTTTGTGTTGTTGGGGAGCGGCCCCTGGGGCAAGGGTCGCTCCCCTTTGGGGACCATTTATTTTGGCCGTTTCTGCCCCCCTTGGGGGCAGATTGGCCTTGTTATTCTAGGCCCATCTGCCCCCAAGGGGGGCAGAAGCCATTAGACACCAGGGATGGGTTTTAGTGTTGTTGGGGAGCAGCCCCTTGGGCAAGGGTCGCTCCCCTTGGGGGAGCAGTATGTTATTGGGGAGCAGGCCCTTAGGAAAGGGTCGCGCCCATTTGGGGAACATTCATTTGGGCCGTTTCTGCCCCCCTGGGAGGGCAGATCGGCCCAAGTAAACAATTATTTGTATTGTATGCCCACTAGGCCACCAGATTGTCATAGTGTTGTTGGGAGCGGCCCCTTGGGCAAGGGTCGCTCCCCTTTATGGGGTATTTATTGTGGTCGTTTCTGCCCCCCTTTGGGGGCAGGTCGGCCGTATGTTTTCAGGCCCATCTGTCCCCTAGGGGGCAGAAGACACTAGACACCAGGGCTTTTTAAATGTTGGTGTTGGGGAGTGACCCCTTGGGCAAGGGTCGCTCCCCCTTTATGAGGGTGAATTTTTTGGCTATTTCTGCTCCCCGTGGGGGCAGATCGGCCTTATGCTTTTAGGCCCACCTACCACCTTTGCTTGGCTGGTGGATAGTGTGTGGGCTAGTGCATTATTTGCATATTTGATTGTAATGTTTTATTTCTCCTTTTTATTCTAGTGCAAAGTTTTTGATTCGTTTGCGGTTTCGGCAGTGGTTGATCTGAAGTTTCGCGTAGTTGCAGTCTAGCTGCTTCTGGCAAGTGAGTGGTATAGTGTTGGAGTATATAGGTCTTTGTGATAATGCCACATTTTGTTTATTACTTATTTTACAAAGGGTTTGTTGTTGTTGACTTGTTTGACAAGTTACCTTTATTAGTAAGCATTATGGCTAGCCGTAGAATTACTGCTCAGCAGGTGGTTGGTATGCTTTTTGAATCTTCCTCTGAGCAGGATTATGAGACTGACAGTGCGTCTGAGGGAGAGGAGGGAGTGCAAGATTCTGTCAGTGAGTTTTCTGTCCACAAGGAATCATCTAATGATGAAGCTACTCTCAGTGCAGATGACGCTACTCTCAGTGCGGATGAAGTGCCTGTTTTAGAGGAGGACACTGAGGGGCCGATGGTGCAGCAAGAGACATCAGTATTGCAGCCTGAGGTTGCAAGGCTTCCTACTGGAAGTGCTGGACTCTGGGTTGATCCAAACATGGTGCAGCCGGTGTTGCCTGCCTTTAGTGGGGATGCAGGGTGTAGAGTGAATTGTGAAAATATTTTGCCTATACAGTTTTTTCAGTTGTTTATGGATGATGTATTTTTGGCTGAGATTGTTGAGCAGACTAATTTGTATGCTGAAGTTTTTGAGGGACAACAGTGCCAGATTTAGGCCCCACTCTAGAGCTATCCGGTGGACTCCCACAAATCTGGATGAGATGAAGAAGTTTTTGGGTTTGACTTTTTTGATGGGCTTGATAAGGAAGCCGTCCATGGCTTCATATTGGTCTACCAGTCCCTTGATGGCAACGGCCATATTTCCTGCAATTATGAGTCGTGATCGGTATTTACTTTTGCTTCGGATGCTGCATTTTGTTGATATGCTTTGGCATTGCCACGAGATCACCCTGACTGTGACTGTCTTTTTAAGATTCGGCCTGTTCTTGATCACTTTGTAGATCGATTTTCAGAGATCTATACTCCAGGGAGAGAAATAGCTGTTGATGAGTCTTTGGTCCTGTTCAAGGGCCATTTGGTTTTTAGGCAGTACATTCCTAGCAAGAGGGCATGTTATAGAATTAAGATGTATATGTTGTCTGAGAGTAGGACAGGATATGTCTATAATTTCCGGGTGTACACTGGTAGGGATTCCACTATTGACCCCCTGGTTGTCCGTCCACTTTTGGAGTTTCAGAGAAAATTGTGTGGGATCTTGCTAGAGGACTGTTTAACAGAGGCCACCATTTGTACCTTGATAACTTCTACACTGCTGTGCAATTGTTTAAGGAATTGTTCAAAGTGGACACTTTTGCTTGTGGCACAACCCGCTCTAACCGTAAAGGTTACCCAAAAGAGCTTGTTTGCAAAAAGCTTCAGAGGGGACAGTGCAGTGCCTTGCCTAGTGAGGAACTGCTAGCTGTGAAATTTGTGGACAGGAGGGATGTGTACATGCTGACTACCATTCATGATGAGAGTACTTCACCTGTGACTGTTTGGGGCCAGGTTACTGAAGTGCGCAAACCTGTGTGCATTGTAGACTACAATAAGCACATGGGTGGTGTCGATAGAGTAGATCAGAGGTTGAAACCTTACACTGCTGTTCGTAAGGCTTACATTTGGTATAAGAAGTTGGCCACCCATCTCTTCAATTTAGCACCTTTCAATGCTTTTGTTGTGTTCAAGGAGTGTTCTCCTGTGACAAAGATGACTTTTGTTCAGTTTCACGAGTCTGTGATAGGCAGCCTTGTTGTTGTGGAACAGGCAAGTGTTCCTAGAGTTGGAGTGGTGGAGGATGTGGCTAGATTGAAAGATCGCCACTTTCCTGATTTAATTCCTCCCACGCCTAAAAAAACCAATCCCTGTAAGAGATGTAGCGTCTGCTTGCGAAGAGGTATGCGGAAGGAGAGTCGTATGCACTGTGCCGATTGCCCTTCTAATCCTGGGCTGTGTGTGCCCACATGTTTCAGATTGTATCACACTCAAAAGAGTTTTTGGGAGCAACCGTTAGTCTGATAGTGTACTGCCTGGTCTGTATGGTTTTATATAGTTGTTCAGTTTCACGTTTGGCAATAGAATGATGTCTTTAGTTACTGCTGTTGTTTTTGTAGTTATAGTTTTGTATCTAATTGCAATTGGTTTGTGTTTTCTTTCTTGTTAAATTTTTTTTAATGATGTTGTGCATGGACTGGCGCTTGGCTGGCGGTGTGCGTGGACTGGCGCTTGGCTGGCGGTGTGCATGGATTGGCACTTGGCTGGTGGTGTGCATGGATTGGCACTTGGCTGGCGGTGTGCATGGATTGGCACTTGGCTGGCGGTGTGCATGGATTAGCACTTTGCTGGCGGTGTGCGTGGACTGGCGCTTGGCTGGCGGTGTGAATGGACTGGTGCTTGGCTGGCGGTGTGCATGGATTGGCGCTTGGCTGGCAGTGTGCGTGGACTGGTGCTTGGCTGGCGGTGTGCGTGGACTGGCGCTTGGCTGGCGGTGTGTGTGGACTAGCGCTTGGCTGGTGGTGTGTGTGTACTGGTGCTTGGCTGGCAGTATGCGTGGACTGGCGCTTGGCTGGTGGTGTGCGTGGATTGGCGCTTGGCTGGCGGTGTGCGTGGACTGGCGCTTGGCTGGCGGTGTGTGTGGACTAGCGCTTGGCTGGTGGTGTGTGTATACTGGTGCTTGGCTGGCAGTATGCGTGGACTGGCGCTTGGCTGGTGGTGTGCGTGTATTGGCGCTTGGCTGGTGGTGTGCGTGGATTGGCGCTTGGCTGGCGATGTGCGTGGACTGGTGATTGGCTGGCGGTGTGTGTGGATTGGCGCTTGGCTGGCGGTGTGCGTGGACTGGCGCTTGGCTGGCGGTGTGTGTGGACTAGCGCTTGGCTGGTGGTGTGTGTGTGTACTGGTGCTTGGCTGGCAGAATGCGTGGACTGGTGCTTGGCTGGCGGTGTGCGTGCATTGGCGCTTGGCTGGCGGTGTGCGTGGACTGGCACTTGGCTGGCGGTGTGCGTGGACTGGCGCTTGGCTGGCGGTGTGCGTGGACTGGCGCTTGGCTGGCGGTGTGGGTGGGCTAGCGCTTGGCTGGCAGTGTGCGTGGGCTGGTGCTTGGCTGGCAGTGTGGGTGGGATGGTGGGGGAAAGCTGGGTGGGAGGAAATTTGTGGATCCACGCAGATTCCAGAACTTTCCCACACAGAAATTTGAGAAAAAAGTGATTTTTTCAGCTAAATTTGAGGTTTGCAGGGGATTCTGGGTATGAAAATGTTGGGGGACTCACATAAGCCATACCTCGCTGGACTCCCCCAGGTGTCTAGTTTTCAGAAACGTGTGGGTTTGGTCGGTTTCCCTAGATGGCTGCTGAGCCCGGGGACAAAAACTCATGGGACCCCCCTTGCAAAACCAGGTTGTTTTGCGATAGGTAATTTTGATGTCGCCTCAATAGGTTTTGGGCCCTTTGCCTGTCGCGGGTACTTGACCCACCCACACAAGTGAGGTACCATTGTTCTCGTAAGACTTTGGGGAACGCGGGGTGGGTCGAATTTTGTGGATCCACGCAGATTCAAGAACTTTCCAGCACAGAAATGTGAGGAAAATGTGTTTTTTTGGACAAATATTTAGGTTTGCAAGGGATTCTGGGTACCAGAACCTGGTGAGAGCCAGTCAAGTCACCCCATCCTGGATTTCCCTGGGCGTCTAGTTTTCAAAAATGTATAGGTTTGCTAGGTTTCCCTAGGTGCCGGCAGAGCTAAGGTTCAAAATCTACAGCTAGGCACTTTGCAAAAAAAGGGTCTATTTTCACTGTGAAAATGTGGTGTGTCCATGTTGCGTTTTGGGCCGTTTCCTGTCGCGAGCACTAGGCCTACCCACACAAGTGAGGTATCATTTTTCTCGGAAGACTTTGGGGAACGCGGGGTGGGTGGAATTTTGTGCATCCATGCAGATTCCAGAACTTTCCACCACAGAAATGTGAGGAAAATGTGGGTTTTTTGACACATTTTCAGGTTTGCATGGGATTCTGGGTAACAGAACCTGGTGAGAGCCAGTCAAGTCACCCCATTCTGGATTCCCCTGGGTGTCTAGTTTTCACAAATGTATAGGTTTGCTAGGTTTCCCTAGGTGCCGGCAGAGCTAGGGTTCAAAATCTACAGCTAGGCACTTTGCAAAAAACGGCCCTTCTCACAGTAACCGAGGAGGCCAGGAAGATCCTTGATCAAGGAGGTTCTGCGGCAATCATCCTCCTCGACCTAAGTGCCGCATTCGACACTGTAAATCACAATATATTAATACATCGAATTACCAACTTAGGAGTATCAGGAAAGGCCATTACTTGGCTTAAATCCTTCTTAGCAGATCGTTCATTCCAGGTCTTTGAGGGCAATACTACCTCCCCCAGCATGCCACTCAGTTGCGGTGTGCCTCAGGGCTCCTCCCTGAGTCCCACACTATTTAATATATATATGAGCCCCCTAGCTGAGATTGTCCGCCCATTTGGCATAAAAATTATCACCTATGCCGATGACACTCAGCTAGTGGTGGCCCTTAACCAACCAAATACTTCCCCTAACAACCTGAGAGGATGTCTGGAGGAGGTTGTTAAATGGATGACACTCTCCTGTTTAAAACTGAACGGGGAGAAAACTGAGCTTATGCTCTTAGGAAATACTGCCAAGCTCGATATGAATTCATTGTGGCCCATCTGCCTCGGCCCGGTTCCAGCACCAAAAAACACAATTAAAAGCCTGGGCGTTTGGTTGGACAACTCCCTAAACTTTAACCATCAAGCAGCCAAACTTTCAGCCACCTGTTACGGTCTACTGAGACTGTTACAAAAAATTCTTCCCCTACTTCCCTTTCAGGCCAAACAAATCATGGTCCAGGGACTCATTCTTTCGCGCCTAGACTTTGGAAATGCCCTGTATCTAGGGGCACCTCACTCCACCCTACGCAAACTTCAAGTTATCCAAAACTGCGCAGCCCGAACACTTCTGCAGATCCCCCGCCGACTCTCAATCAACAATGGATTAAAGAGCCTTCACTGGCTCCGGGTCAAAGAAAGAATTGAATTCAAGGCCTTGTGCATTGCACATAGGACCTTCTGGAAGACGGGCCCAGCCATTAATCACTCTCTGATTTCCCCTTATCAACCGAATAGACAGCTTCGCTCAGCATTTTCCTTCCTAGCCTTAGTGCCCAAGATCAAAAGAAGTAGATGCGGCGGCCGCTCTTTTGCCTATAATTCCGCCAAACTCTGGAATTCTCTTCCCCTTCATCTGCGGGCAGAACCCAACCTTTTACCTTTCTGTAAATTATTAAAAACTCTGCTCTTTAATAAACCTGTCTAGACCCCGACCATTTTCTCACCCGCATTTTTGTCCGTTGCGCTAGGATGCCCTAGGGTAGTTATCGCGCTCTACAAATCGTCTTTTCATTTTCATGTCAGTTGTCACTGTAAAAATAAAGTGCGTCCACATTGCGTTTTGGGCCATTTCCTCTCGTGGGCACTAGGCCTACCCACACAAGTGAGGTACCATTTTTATCGGGAGACTTAGGGTAACACAGAATTGTAGAGCAACTGTTATAACCTATAGACTTTCGATGCATTTCTGCCTTCCAAATGAAAGACAATGTGTAAAAAAGAAGTCATTTTGAAAAATGACCTATAATTCTCATGCTAGTATGGATACTCACAATTTTGGAAATGTGCAAATATCTACTGTTTCTAAACTCTAGATTTTGTTCCAATTTCAGAAATACATAGGTGTCTTTCATACCGATTTTTCCATGTATATATTTTCCCAAATTAATTGCTATATACCCGGCACATAATAAAAAACCATTGCAAGACGCTGCTCAGTTATTGGCTCTGGGTTCGTCGGGTTCTTGGTGAACCTACAAGTCCTATATATCCCTACAACCAGAAAGGTCCAGCGGATGTAACATTTTATTGCTTTCAAACAGCTGTCCCAATTAGAAGAAGTTACAGGTGAAAACGTTGGCACAAATGGCTGTTTTTGTTCAACTAATTTTCAATTTTTCCTATATTTGACTGTTAGTTTCTATAAAGAAACCTTGAAGGATCTACACAAATGACCCCTTGCTGAATTCAGAATTTTGTCTAATTTACTAAATGTATAGCTTTCCAGGATCCATTATTGCTTTCATACCCATTTCTACCATTAACTGGAAAAAGGTTAAAAGCACAAAAAATAGCAAAAATAGGCTGTATGTCAGAAAAATGCCAAACCTGTGTAAAAAATGTTGGTTTTCAGACAAAAGTCGTTCAGTCCCTAAAAGCTGGGAAAATTGTGATTTCAGCCCCACAAACCTTTTGTTGATACCATTTGAAGGGAAAAAACCAGACGCTTTCATTTGCAGCACTTTTTTCTCAAAAAACCCAAAATGTAGCTGTATTTTGGCTAATTTCTGGGTCCCCTCCAGGGGAATCCACAAACCCTGGGGACCTGTAGAATCCCCATGATGTTGGAAGAAACGGACGCAAATTTGGCGTGGATACCTTTTGTGGTCAAAAAGTTATAGGGGCCTAAGCGCGAACTACCCCAAATAGCCAAAAAAAGGCTTAGGACAGGGGGGGAAAAGGCCTAGCAGCGAAGGGGTTAATGGTCTGTTGTTTCGCCACAGCATCTCTTGACTGTCCTGCATGGTTGGTTTGTTGCCCCTGCCACCTTTCCTCTGTTCTCCATGGTCAATTGTGCTGCTACTACCCCTCCAGCCTGACCAGCTTGGTGAATTTGCTTCCTCCGCTTCCTCCTCCCTGCCCTCAATTGTCCTGGTCAGTCCCCCTGACCTCTGCCTCTCTATAGTGTTCTATTGAACATAACATTCCATATTTATTTATTTATTACAAAAGTGTGTCTCGCCTGAATTCATCTTGATGTAATCAAAACTGTAACACCTAAAGTATTTCCTTTGGAAATTATGAAAATAAGGGTATCTTTCTTTCAAAGAAGACTAAGTTAGTACTCTAAAAAACTAAAATAATAACAAATTTTTTGAGTTCTGAAAAAGTGACAAATCACTTCTAAATTATTTCCTACATTAATGTATTTAATCCAGTTGACACATGATAATTTGTTGTACTCAGGGGAGAGGATGTGGCGTTATGGCTAGACCTGCCAACTTTGCAACTAGGGAACCAGGTTCAAGTTTCAGTGTCGGCTCAACATCCTGTGAATCTGGGCAAATCACGTAAGCTCCCCATGCCTAAAACCAAAATGAACGTGTCCTTGTGTAATGTAACTGATGCCCATGTAAAGCACTCCAATACCGTCAGGTCAAGTCCGCGCTATATAAAACTGCAACAAAAATGTTTTGCACACTTCTGCCATTGGGCTATACTTGGGCTGCATTTGGGTTTTATTCTCTGGTGGCATCTTGGGAGACATTTTTGTTATGGAACTCCCTCATTTCCTCATTCACTGCACTATCCTCAGTAGAAAATGCTTTCAGTTTTCCACTTCAATTTCATCAAGCTGGTATTCAGATGTTTGGTATAAATTCAGAATGTTAGCAGACTAGTTGCTCTTTAGAACACTGTGGTAAAGCTGCAGTTCATCACCAGGGAGTTAACTGGGAGTCTGCTGCTTGTGTTGAAAGTGCATGTTTCAGTCTGCATGTCAGAAGTTTTTAATGAATAGAAGAGGAAGCTATTTGAGGACATATTTAAAATATGTCCTAATTTTGTTTTCTAGAGCACTAACCATAATGTTATATTTCATGTAGGTACCCTGATATGGGTCTAGGTAACATAATAACCCTTCACCTACATTCTCTCCTATACTACACACATAACACATTTAAAGGACTGACCTTTTACCCAGTTACAATACTACACACAAGTGCGTAGGGTTTTTCCCTGGACACTGGCCTCATAAATTATGCATGAGGATTCTTAGTTTCTTGGAATCACAGCAGGACCATCATCTCCTGCATAATAACTGTGTATAAAGTTCATTTCCGACATCATCCTAAGTCCGACACTGGCACAGCAAGGCAGAACTCCTGGGGATACCTTAGGGTATATAAACACCACATCTTGCTGAGATAGTCAGAGGAGATCAGGACTTCCCGGCCGTCGACACACTGACGCAAGACGATGAGGTCCCTGCATGCAGATACTCCAGCTCGCAGAGGTCTGACATCCCTTGCGGGGTGTTCAGCTCGAGACCAGAACAGGGGCCCGCAGTCTCACATCAGGTTATGGGGTTGGCTTTATCCTATAGGGATTCTTGACTTTTCACCTACTCACATGCTAGGTACATTTAGGTACATCTAGTTAGGGTGCATCGTAGGAGTACGCATTTTATTGCCATGTATTTCATATACTTGCCTATATTTATGATTTTAGCAAAATGGTAGAGACCTACCATCTGTTTACTTTCTTAGTGCTTCTACTCATTTATCTATGCTACTGTCTACTGATGATTTCAGTGCACTTATTTTACGCCAGAATAACGACTGTTCAATAAATACTTATTGAAAATGTCCCAACCGTTTATTCTGTGTATCTCTCTGAGAACAAGTGAGCACGAGTGACTGAGCGAAAAGTAAGTTACTGTTTCCACGGTCCTGAGGGATCAGGGTTGTCATGTTCAACAGTTGGCAAGAACTATTCTCTCCTTTGTAAGGGGAATTGATAGCGGCATCGAGAGCTAGCTGGTACACAGGCCAACATACCCGGTGGGGATGTCTGGAATCAGTCTGTACACCAGTCCTGCAGAGTATGTTATCTAAATGCGCCAATCCTATATAGGTCTTATAGGAACTACACGACATGGTGCCACCAATGTTGGTATTGGCACTTATTTAACAGTCAAATCTGAGTAGTTCATTTGTGCTATTCTCAGAGACCCCTACTCACATTTCCCCAGAGACGTCTGGAGTGGGAGGGAACAAAATCCGCCGCAGCTGAGTAGGAAAACTTCTATGTATTGGCTGTTGGTCTAATCAAGCTTGAATGATAGATTGTTCCTAATTGTGCAAAAACACCTTATCTCAGTACCCTTGAAGAGCTCTTCTTACTAAAAATAATGTCGGGACACAGAGACCCGACAGGAGAACTAAATTTCTCAGCCAAAGAAGACGATGCAGATGAAATATACATTGCAGAAAATGTTAGAAATTACATAACCCTAAAACTAGTAGCATATGGTGTTAGAATTAGGGGTGGGCAAGTGACTTTCGTGATTGAGGCACACAAATCATATAGAACAGAGGTATTCTATTCATGGATTAAATTTCCGCAGGCAAATGCACAAACAAAAACATTTCACTACTATGTCGAAGATGACATACCGAACGGATACAGTCCATATGAGGACATTGAAATTTCACTCACTTACCACGAACATTTTTACTGGTTTAAAGGCGCCCTCCCTCATACAGGAAATAGAGTAACACTCGGCCCGCTCGGAGGAGACGGAGCAACTTGGTCAGTGCTAGCGGCCTACACACCACATCCTGACATTGACACAATGCCAGGAGGAGACTTACTCGTACAGCATAAATAATTAATAAGACTTTACAGAAACATGACACAGTTTGTGATCAGAACACTCACACTTCAGCCAACACCGGCTACACAACCAGGACCAGTCCAAACTTCTACAACCAAAATTACACCACAAACACTGCACGCAGTGATGGGTAAAATGCCCACTAAACGTGAACAAATGCCCTTCTGGATAGCACAAAAAATAACACAGCTGGAGGCAGTGTTTCCACACACTGGTCCTAAGGAAAAACATAGAATACTGACGATTTGCTTGCCAATGGGTATTGCTCCCTCTATAGAGGATTGTACCTCTTGGGGTACAGTCTTCGCTGCAATATATACCAGGACTCATGGTATCCCTTCTTTAGCGGTAATACCAGATGTATTAAGACAAATACAGAATGAGTATGGAGCAGAGCCTGTTCTAAACTTAGGGATCAAGTTGCTAAATAACTTTGCCCAGGTATCTGTGATAATAGTAGCAAATATTAAAGGGGAAGCAGCATCGGTGGCAATACGCCAACGTCTGAGAGATTTCACTCCATTACAACAGGAGACAGAACTACCTAAAATAATAGAAACTGCTTATGCAGAATTAGGTAGAGACAGTCTGGGAGCTAGACCTGCAAAACCTCAACTAGTGGGAGGTACAGATAAAGAACAGGCAAAGCAAATATCGATTTCTTCCAAAAAGAAATGGGACAATAACAAAAAGCAAAAGAACAGATCTCACTCCAGGGGAAGGTCTCCTCAACAGGAGCCCCCAGAAAGGAGATATAATCTTAGGAATAGAGATAACATAAAAAAATCTGACAGGTATCAGGACACAGATACACGTTCCTCTCGTTCCTTTCAGGGTTCATCAAAAAACTCGGAGAGGGAAGGACGGTCAGAACCTAGACAAGAAGAGCGTACAAAGCCCAGAGACAGGCAACGCATTTCGGACTATGCTTCAAAGAAAGAGGAAAAACCCAAAACTAACCCTCAATTTAAAAAGAAGAAGGTGACAGGTCTCAAAGTTAGACATGCCCAGAATTCTGAGGACTCAACTACTGAACGGGGAATGGGCTCTGACGATGCTGGACAACGCAGCAGAAGTAACAATAGCTCGCCGGAAATTGATGGAATATCTGGTGACAGCGTAGTTGAGTGAGTATATCACGGTGGAAACACCTGATACTAGGGTGAGTGTCCCACACAAGTTACACGAAATAACACTCCAAATGGAGGGGGACAAGCCCAGACAAGTTAAGGGTCTCTTTTGGGAAAACCTGACTTCTGGCTACGACATCCTATTAGCAGAAAGAGATTGGCTGCCTACTATGGTTATGGAATGCCCAAAGGGGGAAACTGTAATTTTTCCAGCTTTCTCCGACCTAGTCCCCCCATACATATGCGCAGGAGTGGGCGGTAACATTACATCCAAGATGGATACAGTGAGCTAATTCTCTCACGGCAGCAGATGTAGAATACAGATATGACCCTAGTCTAAAAACACAAGCATTCCTGCAATATGAACAAGAATATCCTCTACCAAATGAAATAATGCCTCTAGATCGGTATGAAAACATTATTTATACTGACGGATCTGCTCAACCGGCCATAGGGAGTAAGCAACAATACAGTGCAGCATGCGCTATTGTAAAAGGTAGGATGTAGGGCGGCAAGTTCCGTCCAAGCTGTACAAAAACGCAGTCTCTCGGAGACTGCACGGCTCAGTTGGCAGAATTAAAAGCACCACTACTGGCACTGATAAATACAGATCCAGAATTCCCCACACTGATAGTGTGTGATTCCTTTTACTGTGTCCAGTCATACAGCAAATACCTCCACTATTGGGGACAAAATGGGTTCAGATATTCAAAAGGTGGCACAATCAAACATAAGAAACTATGGGAACAGGTAGCAGAGTTGAAGAACGAACTACCAAGGGCTCATGTGATACACACACAGTCATCAACGTGATGGCGTTTACGTTAAAGGGAATTCATTGGCTGATGAAGCTGCGAAGGGGGCAGTACGCACTGCGTCCGTAGCTGCAATCTCCCATTCAAAAACGAGGGTAGACGGTAGCACAATGGTAGCTGTGATTGCTTCGCGCAATAACAGCAAAGCACTACCTAAAGGTTTTCCACTCAAGTACGCCTACAAGTTAGATGCAAACAACGTTACATTTGCTCAGATTCCTGGGGTGGGGGATAGAGTAATACCAAACATGTATCGCAGGTTAGGTTTAATCTTGGCTGCACACCAGGGTCTAGGTTCTGCTCATGCAGGAGTTACGGCAACAGTTTCTTTACTGAAACAACGCTACTGGTGTCCAGGGTTAACAAAGTAGACCAAAGACTTCGTCTTAAAGTGCGATATCTGTCAACAGATAAAAGGGTCCACCGTAGCTCGCCCAGCGCAGACACCATTGTTAATATCAGACAGACCGCTCGCGTGCATTTTCCTGGACCACTGCGGCCCCTTACAATCTGATGGGGCTTACAAGTGTATCATGGTGGCAGTGGATTCCTGTTCAAGATTCTTATGGGTATGGCCCCAGCGCTCGGCTGACGCCCGAACTGTTATAAAAGATTTACGAGTCTTCATAGGGACATACGCAGTTGGCACATTACATTCTGACCGTGGCCCGGCGTTCATCTCTAGGGCTTACAAGGAAGCCATGGGAAGTTTGGGTGTAGCATTACGGTACTCCTCTCTGTACCATCCCATGGGAAATTTGGTTGTGGAGAGGACAAACCGGGACTTAAAGCAATCTTTAACAGCTAGGGTATTAGGCTCGGGTGGTAGTTGGGTCAATCATCTATATGGGGTCCAGCAATCCCTTAATAACCAGCCAAGACGCTCTCTAGGGGGTGACACTCCTTATGAGGTCCTGTTTGGGACAAGAATGTGAGTACCTGATCTCGATTGTGGAGGCACAGTGGCAGATGAAAAACTGTTTGACATCAATAAACGTTTGGCTGCTTTACAGGATCTGAATGAATCCAGTGCCTCCTTAAGTAACGTAGAGACAAAAAGAACCGCCACTGGGGAAGTCAAGTCAGCCACGGCAAGACCTGCCTGGATTCCTAAAGTTGGGGATCTGGTCAGAGAAATGATTGTGGACATGAAAGAATTCAGGCCATCCTATCGAAAGCCTGTACCTGTCCTTGCCGTTGAAGGATCAAGAACTGTACTTCTACCGCCTCTTGCCGGAAAAGAAAAGAGATTTGTCTCAATCGATCTGATCAAACCACACTATGTCGCCGATACTAAATAGTAGGCCTTGTGGGCTCCTGAGTAGATGACGTCCTCCTCTCGCTACAATACAGGAAGTTCAAACTGAAAGACTGATAACATTTGAAGAGTCACCTTTACAAAGCAATGGAATCGATAACAATGCAATGGAACTAGTTCCCCTTGACACGAACTTTCAAAATCAAAATGAAAGACAAATTTAAATTCAACCTAATAAGGATGTCTACTTCAACATGCCTCTTCAAGAGCAATCTATAAGTTCAACAAATCCTGCTGAGCTACCAAAAATAGATCGAACTGCATCTGGCTATTTCATCGACTTCGATACCTTTACATTGGATCCAAGTGAACCTGAAACGACGCCAGCCCAAATTTCTCGCGAACAACGGATCAAAGACTTTTTTAACTTTCCTAGAAGGACTTATTTAGTATCACCTTGGCTAGAACTTTGGATAATCACCGGTATATTATTTTTTCTTTTTTGGTTAGGATTAGTAATCACTTTCCACTTGCTCATCAATGGAACTTATCTTCAACAGAGCTCTGCAACGTCAGAAGTAAACTTAATTTTAAAACCTCATGTTTCATCTCATCGTGAACAAAGAGACTTGTCCTTCGTGAATATTTCAACGGTTCCTATACCGGATGGTATAGTGTGGGACAAAGTAAATTATGATATATTTGGACCGACGAGCTTTAAAAGATTCCACATTTGTTTAAAATTTCACTGAACGATATATCATTACCTCCGGTACATTTTCTGATGATTGAGATTTTGAAACTGTTAATAACTTATTGTCTGATTTGCAGCAATCTGCCGCATTTTCTAGCATTGAAATGTTAGAGGACACTTTAGATTTTGACAAAATGTATTATTACCACCATTATAGTCATCATTTCTTGCATAAATCTAGCAAACCTAGAAATGTTTTCACATTCCACCAGTGGGAACATTGCCCTACACCACCGAAAGGTAGTTCAAAAACATTTGCACAGAAATTCTCAAATTTTTCAGGGTTTAACACTTCTGACCCAACCTCGTACTATTATAAGGTTGCACCTATATCTGCACAGAAAAATATGTTAACAAACACCAAACAGATTTACTCTGCTTCCTTAATTACCCAGCTGTCTGAACAGGGTTTTGACTTATGGATGGACACTGTAGACTTGAAATCAATCTGGGGTTCACAGCAGGACCATCATCTCCTGCATAATAACTGTGTATACAGTTTATTCCCGACGTCATCCTAAGTCCGACACTGGCACAGCAAGGTAGAGCCCCTGGGGATACCTTAGGGTATATAAACACCATATCTTGCTGAGATAGTCAGAGGAGATCAGGACTTCCCGGCCGACACACTGACGCAAGACACTGAGGTCCCTGCATGCAGATACTCCAGCTCACAGTGGTCTGACATCCCTTGCAGGGTGTTCAGCTCGAGACCAGAACGGGGTCCCGTAGTCTCACATCAGGTAATGGGTTTGGCTTTATCCTAGAGGGATTCTTTGCTTTACACCTACTCACATGCTAGGTACATTTAGGTAGATCTAGTTAGGGTGCATCGTAGGAGTACGCATTTTATTGCCATGTATTCCATATACTTGCCTATATTTATGATTTTAGCAAAATGGTAGAGACCTACCATCTGTTTACTTTCTTAGTGCTTCTACTCATTTGTCTATGCTACTGTCTACTGGTGATTTCAGTGCACCTATTTTACGCTAGAGTAACGACTGTTCAATAAATACTTATTGAAAACGTCCCAACCGTTTATTCTGTGTATCTCTCTGAGAACAAGTGAGCACGAGTGACTGGGCGGAAAGTAAGTTACTGTTTCTACGGTCCCGAGGGATCAGGGTTGTCATGTTCGATAGTTGCCAAGAACTATTCTCCTCTTGGTAAGGGGAAGTGATAGTGGCATCACGAGCTAGCTGGTACACAGCCCAACATACCCGGTGGGGGTGTCTGGAATCAGTCTGGACACCAGTCCCACAGAGTATGTTGTCTAAACGCGCAGATCCTATATAGGTCTTATAAGAACTACACAACAATAATTCCTATGACAAAATGAACCCCTTTATTTTGTTCCTTTCTAAATTAAATGTTTTAAGTATTACTAGTTTGATTCAATCACGATGACTTTATGTATGCCACACTTTTGTCATAAGTAAGACTGTTAGCGCTCTACTTGTTCTTTAAAACACTCTGGGAGGTTGCAGCAGAACACAGGATTTAACTGACAGACTGCTCCTGATAGAAGTACATGTTTTACTGAGAATGTCAGATTTTATTCTCACATGGCTGAGAAAGATAGTGTGAATTTACAGAAAATATGTTCTCATTTTAGCTTCTGGAGCACATTCTATAACCTATATGAGAAAATCATGAGAAAACAGTTTTCTCTCAAACACGTCTCATGAAATCCCAGCAGAAGGTCAGCATTTTTCACGTGCTAAATTACACCATCATTTCTAAAATTAGCATGGTACCACCAACAAATGATTTATAGTGTGACTAAAATGTATTACCACCCTTTATACATGCTCCTTTTTGTGACACACTCAAAACCTGCCATTCACTGCAATGCATTTTGATGGGGTCCATGTTTCAGAGTCCTGTAATGGCTGCTAAAGCATGCTGTCCATGTTGTGGCCAGCCAATAAAGGGGGGCTCCCATTGAGATCCTCTCCCCGCACGCTCTGTGGGGTCTGGGGACGCTTACTCAGCCCCTCATATATATATATTTTTTAAATTAATTTACAGGAAACAAGGACCAAGTCCCTGAGTCTTGTTATGGCTGCTAAAACACATTGTTCAGGTTGAAACCAACCAATTAGCATTGACTAGTCCCCTTTAAATTGGCCAATCACACAATATCTCGACATTAACTGTCCAGATATCTCTATTTAGTTTAACCTTAGTTTCTCAAAAACTACTGAACGGAATTACACCAAATTACAAAAGCACAAATGTGTTTTAAGATTTAGCTACCTGCCAAATTTGGTGCAATTCCGTTCAGCAGTTCTTACTGTAGACCTGTCTAAAGAAGTCTGTGGATGGATATTTTGTTTTTTAGTTAGCCCTTTTTTCTTTATCCCTACTTAATGGATCACCCCAAAATTTCCATGCAGAAACTAGCCAAAAATGTGCACCTTTTTTGAAAGTTTCGTGGAGATTCAGCAAACGGGACTAAAAGTATTAGCAATACAAATCATGCTTTTCCAATGGAACAGCTGACCTAACTATAACTACCCAGTGGCAAACGCCACTGGGTAATATTTATATAAAATACACACACACACATATATATATATATATATATATATATATATATAATACATATGTATATAATACATATATGAATCCTATGAATATATGAATAAATGGCTCCAATTCATCCAGTGTGGCTTCCTCTTTGTGGGCAACCCTTTCTTCCTTGTGTAGCGGCAGTCCAGCCGCAAGGAAGCCCCACCGCGTACAGAGCGGGTCCACAGCATCAGAGATCAAGGGACACTGCAGGAGGGATGAATCCGTTCGTGGGATTGTCTTAGTTGTTTGCCAGTTGCTCCTGACAAGCCAACTGGGGCAAGACTGTGTACTTTGCAGTTATGGCGGGACCCACAGAGGTCTGGACGTCAGGTGGACTACAGAGACCAACATGCAACCGCGCTCACGCCCACTGGGGCGGGACATTTAAATGAGCGCAGCTGGTTCACTTGCCGCTTTCCCTGCTGCCAGTGATCAAGGGCGGTGGTTACGCCCGAAACGTGTTTGGCTACATTTGTGTTGGGAGTACCTGGCGGACTGAATCCTTTGAATAAATGGCTCCAATTCATCCAGTGTGGCTTCCTCTTTGTGGGCAACCCTTTCTTCCTTGTGTAGCGGCAGTCCAGCCGTGAGGAAGCCCCACCGCGTACAGAGCGGGTCCACAGCGTCAGAGATCAAGGGACGCTGCAGGAGGGATGAATCCGTTCGTGGGATTGTCTTAGTTGTCTGCCAGTTGCTCCTGACATGCCCACTGGGGCAAGACTGTGTACTTTGCAGGTATGGCGGGACCCACAGTGGTCTGGACGTCAGGTGGACTACAGAGACCAACATGCAACCGCGATCACGCCCACTGGGGCGGGACATTTAAATGAGCGCAGCTGGTTCACTTGCCGCTTTCCCTGCTGCCGGTGGTTACGCCCGCAACGCGCTTGGCTACATTTGTGCTGGGAGTACCTGGCGGACTGAATCCTTTGAATAAATGGCTCCAATTCATCCAGTGTGGCTTCCTCTTTGTGGGCAACCCTTTCTTCCTTGTGTAGCGGCAGTCCAGCCGCGAGGAAGCCCCACCGCGTACAGAGCCGGTCCACAGCGTCAGAGATCAAGGGACGCTGCTGGAGGGATGAATCCGTTTGTGGGATTGTCTTAGTTGTCTGCCAATTGCTCCTGACATGCCCACTGGGGCAAGACTGTGTACTTTGCAGGTATGGCGGGACCCACAGTGGTCTGGACATCAGGTGGGCTACAGAGACCAACATGCAACCGCGCTCACGCCCACTGGGGCGGGACATTTAAATGAGCACAGCTGGTTCACTTGCCGCTTTCCCTGCTGCCAGTGATCAAGGGCGGTGGTTACGCCCGAAACATGTTTGGCTACATTTGTGTTGGGAGTACCTGGCGGACTGAATCCTTTGAATAAATGGCTCCAATTCATCCAGTGTGGCTTCCTCTTTGTGGGCAACCCTTTCTTCCTTGTGTAGAGGCAGTCCATCCGCGAGGAAGCCCCACCGCGTACAGAGCGGGTCCACAGCGTCAGAGATCAAGGGACGCTGCAGGAGGGATGAATCCGTTCGTGGGATTGTCTTAGTTGTCTGCCAGTTGCTCCTGACATGCCCACTGGGGCAAGACTGTGTACTTTGCAGGTATGGCGGGACCCACAGTGGTCTGGACGTCAGGTGGACTACAGAGACCAACATGCAACCGCGCTCACGCCCCCTGGAGCGGGACATTTAAATGAGCGCAGCTGGTTCACTTGCCGCTTTCCCTGCTGCCAGTGATCAAGGACGGTGGTTACGCCCAAAACGCGTTTGGCTACATTTGTGTTGGGAGTACCTGGCGGACTGAATCCTTTGAATAAATGGCTCCAATTCATCCAGTGTGGCTTCCTCTTTGTGGGCAACCCTTTCTTCCTTGTGTAGCGGCAGTCCAGCCGTGAGGAAGCCCCACCGCGTACAGAGCGGGTCCACAGCGTCAGAGATCAAGGGACGCTGCAGGAGGGATGAATCCGTTCGTGGGATTGTCTTAGTTGTCTGCCAGTTGCTCCTGACATGCCCACTGGGGCAAGACTGTGTACTTTGCAGGTATGGCGGGACCCACAGTGGTCTGGACGTCAGGTGGACTACAGAGACCAACATGCAACCGCGATCACGCCCACTGGGGCGGGACATTTAAATGAGCGCAGCTGGTTCACTTGCCGCTTTCCCTGCTGCCGGTGGTTACGCCCGCAACGCGCTTGGCTACATTTGTGCTGGGAGTACCTGGCGGACTGAATCCTTTGAATAAATGGCTCCAATTCATCCAGTGTGGCTTCCTCTTTGTGGGCAACCCTTTCTTCCTTGTGTAGCGGCAGTCCAGCCGCGAGGAAGCCCCACCGCGTACAGAGCGGGTCCACAGCGTCAGAGATCAAGGGACGCTGCTGGAGGGATGAATCCGTTTGTGGGATTGTCTTAGTTGTCTGCCAATTGCTCCTGACATGCCCACTGGGGCAAGACTGTGTACTTTGCAGGTATGGCGGGACCCACAGTGGTCTGGACATCAGGTGGGCTACAGAGACCAACATGCAACCGCGCTCACGCCCACTGGGGCGGGACATTTAAATGAGCACAGCTGGTTCACTTGCCGCTTTCCCTGCTGCCAGTGATCAAGGGCGGTGGTTACGCCCGAAACATGTTTGGCTACATTTGTGTTGGGAGTACCTGGCGGACTGAATCCTTTGAATAAATGGCTCCAATTCATCCAGTGTGGCTTCCTCTTTGTGGGCAACCCTTTCTTCCTTGTGTAGAGGCAGTCCATCCGCGAGGAAGCCCCACCGCGTACAGAGCGGGTCCACAGCGTCAGAGATCAAGGGACGCTGCAGGAGGGATGAATCCGTTCGTGGGATTGTCTTAGTTGTCTGCCAGTTGCTCCTGACATGCCCACTGGGGCAAGACTGTGTACTTTGCAGGTATGGCGGGACCCACAGTGGTCTGGACGTCAGGTGGACTACAGAGACCAACATGCAACCGCGCTCACGCCCCCTGGAGCGGGACATTTAAATGAGCGCAGCTGGTTCACTTGCCGCTTTCCCTGCTGCCAGTGATCAAGGACGGTGGTTACGCCCAAAACGCGTTTGGCTACATTTGTGTTGGGAGTACCTGGCGGACTGAATCCTTTGAATAAATGGCTCCAATTCATCCAGTGTGGCTTCCTCTTTGTAACCCATATATATATATATATATATATATATATATATATATATATATATACATACACAAAATGCACACACACAAACAGTCGCCTGCAGGTAGTTGTAGTTAGGACCATGTTTCAATAGAAAAAGCATTTTTAGAGTTGCCTCTATCTTTTGCACCGTTTGAAGAATATTCACAATTATTTTTTTATTAAAGAGTGCCAGTGATTTTTGCTGTGCATGGAAAGTTTTGGTGTGATCCGTCAAGTGGGGGCTGAGAAAAAAGGGGGGTTAAAATAACGTTACTTCCCATAGGAACTTTAGACGCGTCTACAGCCCAAACTGCTGAACGGAATTTCAACAAATTTGGCAGAAATGTAGCTGTTGGTACAGAAAGTGACCATTTTGAAAATTGATGTAAATCCATTCAGTAGTTGTAGAAATATTAAGGAAAACCCCAATTTGTATGTATGTATATATATATATATATACATATATATATATATATATATATGTGTTCCACGATCTTCGCTCCTCCATACAGCGAAAGAATTCACGGCACCATGACGAGCAGGTATTCAGTGCAAATATTTATTTACCACACCATAGTGCAAACAAAGTTTATGGATGGTCTACGCGTTTCTGCTCCCGGCCTTCTACTAGACCATAGAGTCCCTTTCGTCTAGAACGTCTTAAGAAGTGCTAAAGTGCATTAGTCCCTCATTGATTTTTCTTGCAATTCAGTGCTAGACTGCTAATCCTCATAAAGAAACAGTGGCAAATCTTGTCAGCCATTTTGAAAAGGTGCTTGTAAAGTACAGTACATCAATATGTTCCTACGTATGGCATAAAGTGCAGGTGCATACATCTAAAATGGAGCAATGGGAATTTTAGTATATGATTTATACAATAAGAAAAAGTAGGATTAAGTGAAATAGAGTTGACCCAGGATGTCCATGTAAGTTTTGATGTCCATGATGTTAAAAGGAAAAAAAGAAGAGAAATACATAGCACCCTCAGAGGCAGCTGACCATGGCGAGCGCAGCTGGTTCACTTGCCGCTTTCCCTGCTGCCGGTGGTTACGCCCGCAACGCGCTTGGCTACATTTGTGTTGGGAGTACCTGGCGGACTGAATCCTTTGAATAAATGGCTCCAATTCATCCAGTGTGGCTTCCTCTTTGTGGGCAACCCTTTCTTCCTTGTGTAGCGGCAGTCCAGCCGCGAGGAAGCCCCACCGCGTACAGAGCGGGTCCACAGCGTCAGAGATCAAGGGACGCTGCTGGAGGGATGAATCCGTTTGTGGGATTGTCTTAGTTGTCTGCCAATTGCTCCTGACATGCCCACTGGGGCAAGACTGTGTACTTTGCAGGTATGGCGGGACCCACAGTGGTCTGGACATCAGGTGGGCTACAGAGACCAACATGCAACCGCGCTCACGCCCACTGGGGCGGGACATTTAAATGAGCGCAGCTGGTTCACTTGCCGCTTTCCCTGCTGCCAGTGATCAAGGGCGGTGGTTACGCCCGAAACATGTTTGGCTACATTTGTGTTGGGAGTACCTGGCGGACTGAATCTTTTGAATAAATGGCTCCAATTCATCCAGTGTGGCTTCCTCTTTGTGGGCAACCCTTTCTTCCTTGTGTAGAGGCAGTCCATCCGCGAGGAAGCCCCACCGCGTACAGAGCGGGTCCACAGCGTCAGAGATCAAGGGACGCTGCAGGAGGGATGAATCCGTTCGTGGGATTGTCTTAGTTGTCTGCCAGTTGCTCCTGACATGCCCACTGGGGCAAGACTGTGTACTTTGCAGGTATGGCGGGACCCACAGTGGTCTGGACGTCAGGTGGACTACAGAGACCAACATGCAACTGCGCTCACGCCCCCTGGAGCGGGACATTTAAATGAGCGCAGCTGGTTCACTTGCCGCTTTCCCTGCTGCCAGTGATCAAGGTTGGTGGTTACGCCCAAAACGCGTTTGGCTACATTTGTGTTGGGAGTACCTGGCGGACTGAATCCTTTGAATAAATGGCTCCAATTCATCCAGTGTGGCTTCCTCTTTGTAACCCTTATATATATATATACATACACAAAATGCACACACACAAACAGTCGCCTGCAGGTAGTTGTAGTTAGGACCATGTTTCAATAGAAAAAGCATTTTTAGAGTTGCCTTTATCTTTTGCACCGTTTGAAGAATATTCACAATTATTTTTTTATTAAAGAGTGCCAGTGATTTTTGCTGTGCATGGAAAGTTTTGGTGTGATCCGTCAAGTGGGGGCTGAGAAAAAAGGGGGGTTAAAATAACGTTATTTCCCATAGGAACTTTAGACGCGTCTACAGCCCAAACTGCTGAACGGAATTTCAACAAATTTGGCAGAAATGTAGCTGTTGGTACAGAAAGTGACCATTTTGAAAATTGATGTAAATCCATTCAGTAGTTGTAGAAATATTAAGGAAAACCCCAATTTGTATGTGTATATATATATATATATATATATATATATATATATATATGTGTCCCACGATCTTCGCTCCTCCATACAGCGAAAGAATTCACGGCACCATGACGAGCAGGTATTCAGTGCAAATATTTATTTACCACACCATAGTGCAAACAAAGTTTATGGACGGACTACGCGTTTCTGCTCCCGGCCTTCTACTAGACCATAGAGTCCCTTTCGTCTAGAACGTCTTAAGAAGTGCTAAAGTGCATTAGTCCCTCATTGATTTTTCTTGCAATTCAGTGCTAGACTGCTAATCCTCATAAAGAAACAGTGGCAAATCTTGTCAGCCATTTTGAAAAGGTGCTTGTAAAGTACAGTACATCAATATGTTCCTACGTATGCCATAAAGTGCAGGTGCATACATCTAAAATGGAGCAATGGGAATTTTAGTATATGATTTATACAATAAGAAAAAGTAGGATTAAGTGAAATAGAGTTGACCCAGGATGTCCATGTAAGTTTTGATGTCCATGATGTTAAAAGGAAAAAAAGAAGAGAAATACATAGCACCCTCAGAGGCAGCTGACCATGGCGAGTGCCAAGGGGGGGAAGAAGGACAGATCTGTTAAAGATCTACTACTCAAGTCTCAGATGACCAGCGCCGCGGAAAGCACTGACCCGGCGGATACTGGGAACACGGAAGGCCCACTTACCCGTGCATTCATTGAGACCTTATTTGCATCTCTCTGGGATGATCTCAAGATGATGAAGACGGAATTAGCGCAGATCAGGGAGGTACGGAAAGATGTAGACTCCATGGGAGGCAGGGTCGACACCCTCGAGACTCAGAGCGCAAGCAGAGACGAAGAGATCGAACTCTTACAACAGGAGGTGATACGCCTGAAAGACCAGCATCTGGACCTCCAGGCACACGCGGAAGACCTGGAGAACCGCTCTAGGCGCAATAACATTCACATTCGTAACATTCCGCATGGGGCAGAGGGCCAGAACATTGCGGCCTTCATGGAGGGCCTCTTCAGGTCGATCCTTGACGCTTCGGAGGATATGGAAATCAAGCTGGACCGCACGCACCGGGTGGGCCCCAGGAGGTCTCCCCTGGCCCTCCCCAGACATCCTCACATGTGTGCATGACTTTCCACTGAAGGAACTAATGCCACAAAAAGCAAGAGCCAGTGAGTCCTTGGAGTTCCAGGGGCATCGGCCTCTTCTGTTCCAGGATTTAGCGGCCTCCACCCTTCAGAAGAGAAGAGTCTTCCGGCCCATCACTGCACATCTCCGACACAGCAACATTCCATACTCACTGGGGCATCCATTCTGCCTCATCTTTCGTCTTCATGGGAAGATCCAGCAAGTACGCTCAGTCAAGGAGGCCTGTCAATTGTTGAATATCTCGGAGGACGCCGCGGCAAGCCCGCCCTCCAGGTCGGGTGGGGGCCGCCGGCCCGGGAATTGGAAGACTGTTGGCACGAACTCTTTGAAACTACGACCGGATCCTGAAACAATCGCCAGAGAGAGACAGGCGGTTTTGGCATCGTTGGGAGAAGACACCTCGAGCTCAGGCTGAAGATGCTGGGGATTGAACTTGTGAAGTTCGTCGCCCGGTGCACGAGAGCAGACGGGTGGACTGTTGGTATCGCACATGGCCGGGGGGCGGGGGAGCGGAGCGACCTGGCGTTCTGGACCTCTTCCACCCTCATCCCATGGGAATGCACTCCCAGGACATTTCAGACTTCTTGTGTTTTGTTTTGTTTACATGTGGTATGTTGACGGGGTTGTTAGTTAGTTTGGGGACCCCCTCCAATCTTGCACTCACTGCCCATCCCACTCGGCTAAGAGGCGCGCCCAACTGGCACAGCATGTCAGTCCCTACCTTCTGTCGCAGGGAATTGCACCGCAGCGTCATAGCTCCCCTGCTGGATTAATCCTCATGACCTGTCCTCTTAGGATCCTGTCCTTGAACGTGAAGGGGTTAAATAACCCCATCAAGCGCCGAGCCATTCTGTCGTATCTAGAGCGCTCCGATGCCCATATTTGCCTGATGCAGCAGACACATCTCCTCCCTGGGGACACTCATAGGATGCGCACGCGTGCTTTCCCGCAGCAGTTCTTTTCCTCTCTCTCTACAAAGTAAGCAGGGGTGGCTATTCTGCTATCTAGCAAATTCCAAGTGAAGATAGGGCCTAAACGCACTGAAATGAAGGGCAGGTTCCTCGCTTATTCTTTCACAGTCGGCCCACAGTCAATTACCATAGGGTCAGCCCTAGTTTAAAATCCTACTGGGAGCAGGTCCTACGAGACATAGATATGCACTTTGACACAGAGGTACCCCGGTTCCCAGCTTACATCATCCTGGGCTTACCGAACGCCCTCACATTCCCCCTGAAGTCACGAAAGGGCCGCCAATAGCATTAGCCTTGGGGGCGTCCCTTCAAAACATACTCACACACTGGGGAACTACTCGCATTCCTACCTACGTGGGCTGGTTGCATCATTTGTGGCACATTCTTGGCATGGAGAGGATTTCTCTTTCACTAGCCGGCAAGAGCGCGTTTTTCCCGGACATATGGGGACCCTTCTTAGCACTATTATCTTCTGAATTTAACGAGGTTACCTGTCCCAAGTATTTGAGGCTGTTGCGACTTACCAGACCGGTGCAGGAGGACCCTCAGGGCACAACTATGCCTGGGTGGACACGCTCATAGGGGCTGGCAGGAGCGGGGTGGGGGTACGTGTGGAGGGGTCTGGGGGGGTGGATGTTGGGGTTGTTTAGCAAGCTGCTACGTCTCTCCCCATGTGGTGGGGTATCAGGATGTGCATCTCACTATGCTAATGTGGATTTGTTTCCTTTTTTTCTGTGCAAAACTATAATAAAGAAATTTAAACATAAAAAGAAGAGAAATATATACATTGATATGGAAAGGTTGTACTGTGTGCAGATTATAAAAACACTTTTTTTTACATATAAAATATTCTCTCTGCAAGTGACAACCTCTCCAATGCTAATTTTTCCTTTTCATAAAGTGATCTGTACGCTTATGTTGATATAGGCAAGAATGTTGTCTATTATCTAGCCATTCTATTTTAAATTCAATTAAAAGTAAAGTACTTTACAATTGATCCCTATATCATTCTATTAATTTTACATCATAATACAATTAGACTTCCTATTGTCAAATTTCATCAGGGTTTTCTTTATCTTATCGGTTCTACTGGTCAATTCCCAATAAAGTGCTAGTGTATTTAAATTCAACTTGATTTAAAGGGAGCATCATTCTGTATCATCTTATTGATATATTCCCTATATTTCTCATTTTATAAAGCTGTTACCAAAGGAGAAAGAGATAAAAACATAATTTTGGCATTCAGGAGTTCTTTTCTTAAGGTCAAAATAGGATCTACAGATGTATGAGCAATTCTGCATCCAGATTGTGTCCAAAGGGGTCTTCAGTTCCAATGGCTAAAATGAGATGTGAATCTGTCCGTCTCAAACTTAATGTTCTGTCGCCTCCCCGTTCTTTTGGTTTCAGAATTTTTATGCCAAAGTATTTGAGTTGTTGGCTATCACTCGAGTGAAAGTCAAAAAAGTGTTTAGCAATTGAGTAGGAAAAGTCTTTGTTCTTAATAGCCCGCAGATGTTGAAGAATTCTTAGTTTCAGATTATTGATCTTGCTTCCTACATATTGCTTCTTGCAAGGGCATTCTAAAATATATACCACATTTTTTGACTCACAAGTGATATGTTCTTGAATCCGCTCAATTTTTCCATTTTGAAGTTTGTATGAAAGCGAGTTTTGACCATGTTTGCAGGCTCGACACTTTGAGCATTTCCAGAACCTGGGAGTGTTAAGCCAAGATGATATTGTCGGTTGCTTAATATCCAAGTGACTCTGTATGAGAATCTCTCCCAGGGAGGCTGTTTTCCTGTAAGTAATACTAGGATTAGAAGATAGTATTTTCCTCAAGGTTTCATCTAGGGTCAGTATTTTCCAGTTTCTTTGTATGATTTCTTTTAACTCTTTATTTTCATTATTGTAGTCTTTAATCAGCCGTATATTTTCATCCTCTTCATTGTCTTCTCCTAGACATTTTTTTCGTTGTGGTGTTAAGAGTTAATTTCTTGATTTTTGCCTCACTTTGAACTTAGCAGTTTCAATTACTTCTAGAGGCTAGCCTCTTTCAGTGAAGCGATTGCTCATTTCCTCCAATTGTAGTTCAGGGTCAGTGGCTGAGAAAAAAGGGGGGTTCCAAAAACGTTACTTCCCATAGGAACTTTAGACACGTCTACAGCCCAAACTGCTGAACAGAATTTCAACAAATTTAGCAGAAAAGTAGCTGTTGGTACAGAAAGTGACCATTTTGAAAACTGATGTAAATCCATTCAGTAGTTGTAGAAATATTAAAGGAAAACCCCAATTTGTGAATTTATATATATATATATATATGAGAGGTCATCTGAGCCCCCCCCCCCCGTTTCACCACCACACTGCAAACACACCTACTGATGCACTACTGGTTGGAGGATTAAGTCTCCTTGGCTGCTGGGGGTGCTTGGGATCCAAGAACACCTCCTGTGACCTCCAGTAAGTCCCACACTGTGGGATTGCTGAAAGGTCATCAGAGGCCCTCCACCCTTCACCACCATCCTGCAAACATGCCTCCTGGCACACTACCAGTTGGGGGATGAAGTCTCCTTGGCTGCTGAAGGTCTTTGGGGGCCAAGAACCCCTCCTGATAACTCCAGTTAGTCCCACCCAGCCTGAGTGCTGAGAGCTGGTCGGAGACCTAGCCCACTTTCTCCACCACTCTGCAAATGCGACCACTAGTTAAACAACCATAGATTTCCACTTAAAAAACAAAGGTTACTGGGATGTTATAGTTAGGCAATAGAGTATGAAAAACCGTAGACATTCACCTAAAAAACCAAAGGCTACAGGGACTTTATAGTTTGGAAATAGAATTAAAAATACCTTAGAAATTTAGCTGGAAAAAACAAAGGTTACAAGGACATTATAGTTAGGCTCAGATTTCACTTTTACAAAACCATAGAAATTCAGCAGTTATAGTCACTTGAGCTAACTATAACTTATGTCCCCACAATGCACTACTTATGACCTCACATATTGCCTCACTCATGACATGGTCAATAAAATCGCTGATGACATCATTGATAACATATCAAATGACATTACTGATGACATCAATGATGACATCATCCACAGAACCACTCAGACATCCACTCATATCCCATACAACCTTTTGTACGCCCACTCACACACCTAGACACCCATGCACATACCCATTTACAGACCCATACCAGTACTCACACACCCACTCACTCCTCCATAGAGCCACTCACTCATACAGCCACTCACATAACCATTCATTCACCATTGCAACCACTCTTACAACCAGTCACTCACCCATACAGTCAGTCAAATAGCCTCATACTCAGCCATACAGCTACTCACACACCCTTTTTTACCTACGTCACTCACACACCACACTCACTCACCCATACAGCCTCTCAACAGTCACTCACTCACCCATATAAGTGCTCACACACTCACTCAGACACCCACACAACCACTTATATACCCATTCACACATGCATACAAGCACTCACAAATCCGCTCACTCACCCATACAGCCATTCACACAGACACTCACTCTCCAATACATCCACTCACACACCAACTCATTTAACCAAACACCCACTCAATAAGCCACTCACTCGACCATACAGCCACTGACACCCACTCACTCATCAATACAGCTACTCACACAGCATCTCACTCACTCACACACCCAATTGTACACCCATATAGCTAAAGCAAAAAGGGGGTGATGGGTCCAGATTTTATGTGCACTCCTGCATATAAAAGAGGATTTATTTTAAGTGTTTACTTGTCCTTGCCAATGGGAGACCCCTTCCCCATTAATTATAAAACTGAAGAAAAGTGCCAGAGCAAGTAAATGTGTTTATAATCTTTTTTGATCCTTTTTATTGAATATAGTGTACTTCATAATAAGCTCTTTTCTCTTCAGAGATATTCAAAGACGTAATGCAATGCAGAGATACAGCCGCCAACACGTGTTTCCCCCCCAAAGATGGCTTTTCAGCCTGGGGCTTTCTCAGAGCTTAAGGAGATCATATATCAGAGGATTCTTTCGATGTTCCGTATGGTCCTAGATGGCGACAGTCTTTACAAGGTCACAAAGGCTCACGCCAACTGATACCCCATTTAGAACGAACTGACAGGATTATTGCTACTTTGTGAATGAAAAATGTTGAAAAGCCCCAGGCTGAAAAGCCATCTTTGGGGGGCGAAACACGTGTTGGCCGCTGTATCTCTACATTGCATTACGTCTTTGAATAACTCTGAAGAGAAAAGAGCTTTTTATGAAGTACACTGGATTCAATAAAAAGGATCAAAAAAGATTATAAACACATTTACTTGCTCTATACACCCATATAGCCACTCACACACCCATACACTCAAGGATACATATAGTCACACAGAAACTCACATAATATATGTTGGAAGTAGTATCACTCAGTAGTAGTGCACCTAGTATTCTAATTTAACCTTTGTAGTTGGTTAGTATATATGTTTAACAGTCATAAGCTCACACACCAATACACAGTCACACAGCGACTCACAAACTATATTAAAAAACAGGAATCACTCATTAGTAGTGCACAAAGTATAATAATTTTACATTTGTGTACCTTAACATATACGTTTAACACACAAAAACCATTAAAAAACACTTACAATCACTGGATGATGTCATCAGTGATGTCACTGACCATGTCATGAGTGATGTAATGTGTGAGGTCATTAGCAGTGCATTGCGGGGTATAAGTTATAGTTAGCTCAGGTAATTATATCTGCTGAATAAAAAAGAATTTAAAAAAACAAATAATGTAAAATTTATTTTTTTGAATAATAGTGCATATTAAAAATAATATTTTTGTATATTTTTAATCATATTAGTGTGAAACAATATTTATTTTTCAATATTTGTGTACTTACCGTTGTAAGTATAGGGAGACAATATTTTTGTAAATTATGTTAGACACAATATTTGTGTTACATGATATCATTGTTATTGATAACGTGGCCATGATTTGTTTTTAGAGGCGTAAGTAGTGTTTTCAGGGTATCTTCAAGCAGGAAGACGATAATATCCTTCTCAATAGTCTTGAAGAGCCTATGAGCTACAAATGGACATTCCTCCACTAGTTCCAATCTTCCCTCTAAAACTGGATTTCTCCTCATTCTTTCATGCTCTTTAGGGCTTGCTATAGGCTACAATCCTATTTAACCTCCACGTTGAACATTTAGGTGAACTTCTACAAAGACATGGGGACCTATTCACCAAACATTTTTGAGTGTGTAAAGTAGCCTTTCAGCAGCACTACTTCACATACTCACAAATGATATTCATTTACCTTCAGGCAGAGATCTATGTCTACATCTGCTATATCTCTCATGTTCAGAAATCTTCACCATGAGTAAAGAGAACTCTGTTCTTGGTCCAAATGTGAGTGGGGTAGGAGAAAGAATTTAATAAAGGGAATAGCTAAGACTAATTTGGTGAAATTACGGTTCACTAAGAAGGAGCATGAGGAGGCATATACAAATACTTAAATGCACCCACAAAAGAGTAAGATAATTGTTATTCATCAAAGTTACACCAGTAGTACACCAGTAGTACTAAATCATGCAGCAGATACATTGTGCAAGCAGCTAAGGACATGCTGTACAAAAACCATAAACAGTGTAAGGACATGGACCATCCTATATCAACCTGAATAAACATGTAAAAAAAGATCATACTAAAGTGCATTGTACGAGCAAACGAAATGCTGTTCAAAAAGATCATTGACAGTTCAAAGTCACAAACCATGCTGTATCAACCTTGCTAGGCAAGGAACAGATGCCTCTTGGACCATAGATTCTGCAAAATGTTTACAACCCCAGATTATTTTTTATCTGCGGGTGAAGTTTCTTAGTTTGCTTCATTTGATACATTTGAATTGTCAGTACCACATATTAGAGCCCATCTCTTTGCGAACACCAAAACTCACAGTGTGCATTTGACAGTGTCGTTATTTTACTTGTTTGTACTTTTGTTTTCGTTTTGACAGTTGTAACAGAGTTATACAATCTTTACACAAAACAGTGTACAAATAAATCTATACACAGTTGTACGGGAACAAAACATATAAAACATTAAATTCCTTCATCTTATACATGATCAATTGAACAGTCCTACTGTAATCGTGAGGTATTGGGTCTCTTGAATTGCTAAGACCTCTATACAAACATATTTCTGGGTCCAAAGTGGAGAGGTCAGGGAAAACCTGTGAAAAATCAATAGTGTCTAAGCTGTCTCAATCCAGCTTGTATGTCTGTCATTCTAATGTCTTCAACACTTCAACAAGGGGAATCCCTTGGCCTCTGTGTGGGGGGTGCTGACGCGTTTCGACCTTTGTGTGGGGACCGAGAGGATTTTCAGAAGGTCTTCCTCAGGGCTGGGAGATTCGGTGTAGGACTCTGTGGTGGAGGGGGAGAAGGGCGATTTAGTTTGGCAGTGAAAGGGGAACGTTAAAAATGACATGATTGAGTCACATGTTGTTAAGTTAGTTATCAGGGTTACCCATACTTAGTGCGTGTCATCAGTTTATCTGGAACTGGATTCTTGTTCTTGGGCGTATGAGACCTCTTTGGGATCAGTGGGCTTCTCTTCTTTTGCGTTGTCAGAATTCTTCTAGAGGTGTTTAAAAGGGAGAAATCAGGTATGAAGGAATTTTGAATTGTTCATCGTGGCATATAGTTTAATATGCAGTGGGGTGGTCAGTCTACACATTAATGTAAGGTTCATGCAGGGAGGATTTTTCAAAAAAGGACGGGTATTTGTGGTGGTTGTTGTGGTTCCCGACATACTTTGTAAGGTTGGCGGATTTATCTTTAGTATGGCTTATGGGGTCTATCCCCCGTTGGGGTCTACTTCCTTTCCTGGTGTTGGTTAGCACCGGCTGTGTCCGTTTTGCATGCGAGATCGTGCTCAAGAATGCATATAGTATGTGTTCCCTCAGTAACCTCGGTTAATGCGAGCGGCGCGTTACCTTAAAATGTGTGGATCCGGTTTTCTTCTTTGTTCTTTAGTTTGTCTCTGCTTCTTCGTGTCGTCCCTTTTGCCGACAGCATTATTAATTCAGCGGCCAGTTCCGGGTACATATCCTGAATGCTGGCGTCTTCTGACGTCATCACGTCTCAACGTGGGGGAGTGTCAGGTGTCATTTTTTTGTTGCCTGACTTCCGGGCTTCCGTGCCTGATTTCCTTTCATATTGATGTTGCTTCATTGCTGGTTGTTGTGGCAACGCCGACGCTACATCTGTTCGTTGCCGGTTGTTTTTTCAATCTTATGATATACTTGGATCCGCATCGCTGATTGTTGTGGCAACTCTATCTCTCCATCTGTTCATTGCCGATAGTAGTGTGCTCGGATTCTTGTGATTAGGGCAACGGGGGTGCCCCGGTGTGATTTGGCAGTGGGTGACTGCAGCTTCTTCAAAATTATTGGACTCATGTTTTGCTGAAGGAAGACACATACGATTTTTATGTTGTTGTTTGTGACTTTGCATGAGCTCTGTCATTTTCTTCCATCCAAAGATGGTCTCGGTTTTTTTGAGGCTTGATAATTGGACTCGTGCGATTTTATACGGATATGCTTCAACCTTGCTAAGCACAGGAAAATTGTGCATAAATGCAGTGTGCAACATCAGCAAACATACTGTTCAAAAGAGCAAGCAATAAATCATTATACAAAGACTAGAGTATAAGGTAACTTAAAATTTGATCTCCAGTCCTCCCGAGATGACAAAGGCTTGAGGAGAATAAGAAAATCTTATACAATCGAACAAGAGAAATAAACATACACCAATTGTAAGCAAAGGCTACCAGTGTCCATGAGGCGTTACAACACCCTTCATAGTGCTTGATTCAAACAGACCATTGCTGAACACCCATAAATGGATGGGATAGGGGGGAAGGTACCTAGTACCTGTCCCCTAGCAACCCCACCCTCTAACTTAATTCAGAATAACACTGGGATAGTGTTCAATAGCTCCCTTTTTTTTCCTTTTATTTTTCAATCCCTAGCAACCCATCATAAAAAAGGGTCCTTCTAGAGTCACATATGCTTATACACTATCTAAACCAAGAAACACATCTCGATTTAGAGTGCTTTTATCTGCTAATTAAAAATTGCTATAAATTGCACCAATTGAATATTCTGAATAAAATTCTGTGGGTTCAAAGCCTCTATGGCCTCCTACCTACAAGTTGTTCCTCCCAAGGCTAAAAACTCTTTCAGCAGCAAGGTACCCCAATGTACTAATAAGCTGGGGCATACACAAAGTATATGCATGAACATTCCATTTGCCTGATGGCACAGGCGACACAATGTCACCTCCGGTTGGACCTTCTTCTGCCACTTGAGTATGAAGTCAGGAGATGGAAAGAGACCAATATTGATTTTTTTTAAATTTTCTCTTGATGGACAATGAGAATGATGCCTCAAAGTAAGGTAGTTCCTACTTATATTGCAGGATTTTAGTACCAGCCACCCATGTGCTCATTTTGCCAATTTCATTTTATCCTCCAGGCAGCTTTTCGGCTGGATGCACTTATTCAAATTCTACTTGAAAGTATAATCACTCGTGTTCAGTTGCCATAAATCTGAAATGCCAAGATTCTCTATACTGCTTTATAGATACTTGGCAAATTGACTTTTCCCCCTGTGCAAGTTGATTTTCACCCACACAAAATGTGCCAATGAATCTTCAGGGGCACTCCGTAATCGATGACAACATTTAACAAAAGCCCCTTGTCTAGCTAATGATTGTTTTATCAAGAAAAATGCAAGTCTTACTTGGCTTGGGGAAGTGGACTTCAGTAGCTGAAACACTCGTTTAAACATTCATATTATAACCTTCTCTAGGATATCAGCATACTCCCCCGGCATTATTCACCTCCTTATAATATGGTAGGAATCAATTTGGAATTTATCACTGTTATCAATGCCTTTAAGTTGTGTCCCAACAGGCTTTTCCTTAAATTAGAATGTTTAGCACATATGTTTTTACTGTAATGGCTTACTTTGAGCAGTAAAGAAACTCCTCAAGTCCAATTTGAACCCTAGATACGTATAGGTTGCTGTTTCATAAATGTTGGACTCATTGAGGCACCATTTCCCGTTTAGATATTTGATGATGTAAGGGTATAACTATGGTCTTTTTAAAAGATTGACTTCCAATCGATTGCTAACTGAGGACTCTGCAAGTCTGTTAATCAGTCTTTGCAGGGCTACTCGGGAATTGCTTAACAAGACCAATTTGTCTGCATATAAGGCCAGATGTACGACCAGCAAAATTGTGCCTCGCAAATTGCGACTCATTTGCGAGTCGCAATTTGCCATGTACAAGTGTGTTTAACACTGTTTGCGATTCCCAATGGGGTCGCAAATTGCAAGGCTCATTAATATTAATGAGCCTCTCGCAATTTGCGAGCCCATTGGGAATGACAGGCCCTCCCAGGTATGGTGCCCTGCTGTGCTCAGCAGACCACCATGTCTGGGACTGCTTTTAAATAAAGCAGTGTTTTTTTAAATGCAGCCCGTTTTCCTTAAAGGAAAACGGAATGCATTTAAAAAAAAGAAAATGAAACGTTGCGTTCCATTTTTTAAGGGCAGGTAGTGGTCCCTGGGACCACTGCCAGCACTTAAAAAATAATTTTGCATGCATTTGCAAAGGGGAAGGGGGGTAATTGCGAGTGTTTTGCGACCGCAAATCATTAGTACATGATTTGAGACTCGCTATTTGGAAGGGAACGCCGCTTCCAAATAGCGAGTCTCTAAACACTTTTTTGCGAGTCGCAATTCATTTGTGACTCGCAAAATTGTGTTGGTACATGGCCATGACAATTTTAGCATGCGCAAATGGGTCGCTAACCCGTTTGCGCATGCTAAAATTGTTCGTACATCTGGCCCATAGAGTATTGCACAACTGTTGGCCACTAAGACTTGATGCATGAGACACCACTTCGGCAAGGGTTGACAAAAGATCTGAGATGAAGTTAAACAGAAGTGGTGCTAATACACATCCCTGCTTCAATCCTAGGCAAGTACTAACTTCTCTAGACAGTTGATGCCCATCTCCCATCTTGCTCTTCACCCAAGTTTTCATGTAAAGCAGATGAATCGCCCTCAAGAGCTTTGAAGTGATTCCCAAACGTTGTAATTTCTCCCAAAGCATATCTCAAGGAATGAAATCGAAGGCTGCTTTAAAGTCCACAAAACACTTAAATAATGATCTGCGAGTATCGCTTGCCCTCTTCATTATGAGGCCCACTGCCATCAGGTTAATGGTGGTCCCATGCTTTTTGGTAAACCCTGTTTGGTTCATTGGCAACCCTTCTTGCCTCATTTGCCCACTCCAAAAGATCTTGCAGGAGTAACGTTGAAAAGTATTTAAGGTCTACATCAAGCAAGGAAAACAGCTGATAATTGCTCGCGGACACAGCTTCCCCACACTTGAAAATGGGATTCATAACTGACCCTCTCCAGCTTTCCCAAATGCTTTCAGTCAGCAATAAAATTGCAATGTTTTGCTTCAAAAGGGCTGGTGGAATTCCGTTGGGGCCAGGTGCACTGATGGTATGTGAGTTTCCGATAACTTTCACCAGTGACATAGTTGGATATTCTAAAATACTTGAGTCATCATTGCTGTTGTTATTGATAGGTGCCAAATCAACTGGGCCCATACTATGTACCATTTCAGCTTGGCCCAGGCTGAGACCCAGGGCGGAGGGGGCGTCTGTGCATCCCTTATAGTGTGCTCGTTAAAAGTTCACCCATTCTTCCTTACATATATTACCATTATCTGCAGCCCTGGGGCCCTTGTCAAGCTCATTAATTTGCTTCCAAAAATACCTGTAATCATTTTGTATGGAGGAATGAGGAAGCCTGGCCAAGAATGCTTCAGATCTACCTTTCTTGTGCAACCAAACCGAATTCTGCTCATTAACTGATACTTCTTTCAAGATTCCCACTGCTTCAATTGCCAGGTCTTGAATATTATCTGGACCCAGAGTGGTTGAAATGGCATTGAAATGAAGTTTTGTGGCTAATGATCACTCGAGGGTCTTTGATCAATTTTAAAATCCATTATCCTGCTATACAAATTTGCACTCACCATCATATAATCAAGGTAGGAGGTTGTTTTATCAGAGGACCTTGTCCAGGCTGGCAGGATATTTCCCGGTGGACGGCCATTCAACGTTACCATTCCAGCCGATTCACAGGCCCGCAAAAGCTTTTTTCCTAGGTTATCTTCTCTTCTACATGGGGGGGGGGGCCTTTAAGCGGGGAGGGCATATGGCGCTTCCTTGCCATCCTCATGTTTATCTTGAAAAAGATTCAAATTAAAGTCTCCAGTAATTATCAGATATGCCATCAGTGGTTCTCCTTTTCACTACAGGAGCCAATTGATCAAATTATTCACTATGCCTGTTTTTTTCTCTTGGGTTAATATAAATATTGACCAGGACAAGTGGAACTGTCAACTGCTTATCCCATCCATCCAGATGCAGTGCCAATAAATATGGCTCATTTATGTCTAGCATTGTGACCTTTGCAGTATGTTTAGAGTTCACAAAGGTTGTTAGCCTACCTCTGGCTCTCCCATTAGTGCTACTCTTGCATGCCAAGTTGTTATATACAATTAACCCCATTATCGGAATGCAGGATTTTGCACATGTCTCCTGTACAGCAATGATGTTAAATTCATTAAAATACTCAAGACATCAAAGCAGCTTCGATTTTCTGGGCAAGGCCTCTAAAATTCCAAGCGCAGATAATCAACATGCCATGTTATGTAGTGTAGTGTAGTTTCTTGTTTCAGAGATAAAAATGCGCAGATAAAACATATGGCAACCAATTCCAACTATCCAATTCACCTACTTTGGTTGCTAGACTTGACCCTATGCCTTCCTCCTTTTTTGCTTGTATCTTCAGGCCATAGACTCTTGTGGAGGTAGGGCAACCCACTATAGCTTTCAGGATTGAGGATACCTGTTGGGTCTGACCCTCTTTTCGCCCCACGAGTGTTGGGTATGATTTCCACTCTCCCTAGCAGATTGATATGGTGCTAAAAATAGGAGGGGGAAACTATCCTCCTGGAAGTGTACTATTTTTATACAACAGCTCCATACAAACCATAGCTTTAACTTGAATCTGTTGGGCCGCATCTCATCACGCTCTGCACTACTCCCTGGTCCACCGCGGGCTTTTCCCGTTTGTGTGGAGGGAGACAGCGGACACAGTCAGGGACTACTTCCAGGCTGAGTGGGAGATCAGCGGTCTAGCTGCTAAACCTCCACTATAAAACCGAATGCCTGACACGACGCGCAGCGGGCGCGCCGAAGGCGCTCTGAAGGCACGCCAAAGGCAAGCCCGTCTATGCCCGTCAACGCCCAGCCGTCGCCAGAAGCCAGATTGATATGGTGCTAAAAATAGGAGGGGGAAATTATCCTCCTGGAAGTGTACTATTTTTATACAACAGCTCCATACAAACCATAGCTTTAACTTGAATCTGTTGGGCCGCATCTCATCACGCTCCGCACTACTCCCTGGTCCACCGTGGGCTTTTCCCGTTTGTGTGGAGGGAGACAGCGGACACAGTCAGGGACTACTTCCGGGCTGAGTGGGAGGTCAGCGGTCCAGCTGCTAAACCTCCACTATAAAACCGAATGCCTGACACGAGGTGCAGCGGATGCGCGTAGCTGGCACACCGAAGGCGCGCCAAAGGCAAGCCCGTCTGCGCCAGTCCACGCCCAGCCGTCGCCAGAAGCCAGGACCCCTGCATGTTTGGTATCCGATTTGGGTACCGGACAGAAATTAACTTACTCCAGTCTGGATCTACTCAATATCAGACGAGGCAGGCCGTCCATATGCTCCCTCCATCCATGTGATACAATCAGGGCGCTTCCGGTTATGGAGGGGCCCTTCTCATGTAAGTCATGCCAGTTCCAAAGCCTAAAACTGGAACATAAGCATAGAGATCTTAGGGGTACTGACCGAGGTAAGGGATAATGCCCCCCCCCAACGTAGACACTCACTCCCAAACTGCTCTAGAGAATTCTCTTAGCAATTTTAGCCACAGTTGGATGGGCTTCCTAAGCAATGTCAGATCCCTGCCAAAGCATGCTATAGAGGTTTGGGACCTACTTACCTCCAGGAACCCTGACATAGGATTCCTGTCGGAAACCTGGCTCAAACCCAGCTCCACCCCCGCTATTACAGTGGCACTCCCGGAGTGCTACCGCATCCAAAGGCTAGACAGACAGTCCAAACTGGGTGGAGGGATAGCCATTATCCACAAAGATTGCATTAAAGTATCCATTCTCGAGCAACGGTGCAACGAAAAGATTGAAATCTTAGTTTTTCGAATAGACCTGCTACCACAACATAGTTGGAAAGGTGCCCTTGTCTACCGGCCCCCTGGCCCACTTTCAGATTTCTCACTCCAACTTATGGAATTAATAGCTCCCCATGTCATATCCACCAAGAATTTTTTTTACTTCTGGGAGATTTTAATGTACATAGTGAGTGCTCCACTAATCAAGATGCTTGGGTGCTCCTGGCAGATCTAGCCTCCTTAGAACTAGATAAGATCAATGACGGCCCCACACACACAGCAGGACATACACTTGATCTTATCCTCACCAACTCTCCCAATATCCTCTGTGAACCCCCCTGCCCGCTTACATGGACAGACCATGCGTTAATTGATTTTCACATTAAGGGCCCTAGGGTTCATGACGCTCCCCGGCCTGCCCCCCATCATCTTTGTAGACAATGGCACAAAATCACCCTGGACCTTTTCCAGGATACTATTCCCGCTTCTTGGAACCTGGAGTCTGATAACGTAGAGGATTGCCTGGCTCGTTACAACTCCACAGTAAAAATGGCCATTGATCACCTCTCCCCTTTGAAACAGCACCCTAGTTCGGCCAGGCACCCCCAGGAAGCTCGGTTTTCGCCCGACCTTCGGACAGAAAAACGGTTGTGCAAAACTCTGGAAAGGCGCTGGCGCCATTCCCATGATGGAAAGGATAAAGAGAGATATAAGACCGCTTTGACCCAATACCACAAAAATATAAAAATAGCACGAAGAGCCCATATTGCACTACAGCTCAATCAGGCAGAGAATGCCCCTTAAGTCTTATATCAAATCCTCAAATCTTTCACCAACCCAAAGGCTTGCGACAACGAGGAGGCCCCCTCTCAAGCACTCTGTGATAAAATAGCAACACATTTTACACAGAAAATTGAGCTGATTACAGCCCATCCACCCCAACTAAGGTGCAGCTGTTGGAAAACTCCCCCCCCCCCTCACCGATGATGATGTGGAAACACTGTTATACACAGTAAAATCAGGCTCCCCTCTGGATATCAGTACAGCTAAAATCTCTACTATACTCTCCAAACAACTTTCCGCTCCCATTTGCTCGATCCTCAATCTCTCAATGAGAGAGGGACATCTCCCCGCTGAATGGAAGGCGGCACAAGTCATTCCCATCCGCAAGAATATCAAGGCCCCTATGGATGATTTATCCAACTTTCGGCTTATTTCTCTGCTACATCTCCCGAGCAAGCTACTGGAAAAACACATCAACAAACACCTATCTGACCACGTCGAATCCACAGGATGCCTCGATCCTTCTCAATCCGGATTTAGGCCTAGGCACAGCACCGAGTCAGCACTGATTGCTGTCACCGACAACATCAGGCAGACCCTGGACAGCGAACTATCAGTACTACTCGTGCTGCTTGAACTATCGGCCGCATTCGACACGGTCTCCCATCAGATCTTGCTCAGGAGATTGAAAGAAATTGGACTCCGAGGATTGGCATTGCAGTGGATGGCGAGCTTTCTCTCCCTCCGTACCCAGACTATCAATCTAGGCCCCTTTCAATCAAAGACTATGGGGCTGACCAAGGGAGTACCCCAGGACTTCTGTCTCAGCCCCACTTTGTTCAACATTTACGTTGCCCCCTTGGCAGACTTACTCAGGACATTAGGTTTTACACCTATCTCATACGCTGATGACACTGAGCTTTTATTCTCGTTCAATAAATCGACCCCTAAGGCCCAGTCCACCTTCTCAGAAGGTAGGATAGCCACAGCCAGCTGGATGAGGAGCAATTTCCTTCAGCTCAACGCAGGGAAGACCGAGATTATGCTGTTTGGAGATGCACCATTGCTGTGATCACCAGATTGGTGGCCGGTGGATCTAGGTGATCCCCCGGAGCCTAAGACCGTAGTCAAGAACCTCGGCATACGCCTAGACCAGGCATTGACCATGAAAGAGTATGCTGCTACCACCGCTGGCTCCTGTTTTCATGTACTTGGATTATTACGGCGAGTCTTCCCCTTCCTTCCCTTGTCCACACGGAAAACTCTCATCCAGGCACTGGTACTAAGCCGCTTAGACTACTGTAACACCCTTTTGGTCTCAGCCAATAAGTCCTCGCTGAGCAGATTACAGGTAGTCCATAACACCGCAGCGCACCTAGTCTCAAACGCTCCCCCTAGGCCGGCCTCTCTTCCTCTCCTACAACTCCACTGGCTCCCGGTACGCAAACGAATCAAATTGAAAATCTGTTGTATTGTGCATAAGGCCTTGAACGGCAAAGGCCCCAGCTATCTTGCAAGGAAATGTAACCACTACATACCTACTAGGTCGCTTCGTTCGGGAACTAAATCTCAGCTTCTTGTACCACGGTTCAAAAAATCGCGACTGGGTGGGAAAGCTTTCTTTCACCTAGCCCCTCTCTATTGGAACCAGCTTCCTATCCATCTGCGGCAATGCCCTGATCACCTTCAATTCAGAAGGCTCCTCAAAACTGCATGATTTTAACATGCCCCCTTCATCGCCTACTGCAGCACCTCCATAGCGCAGAGATACCCCTTCGGGGGTGATTCAGGTGCTTTATAAAAAGAATAAATAAATAAATAAAATAAATCTGTGACAAACTAAAAGTGACCAGTGTGGGTTCTGATACCTACTTATGTTTGGATACCAAAAAAATGTAATGGAGAAAATCTCCTGAGACTCCTTTTCCACTAGGCCCGGGAGGCCCTTAATTATCCTTAAAATATTTGTTTGATTTAAAATATCTTGTGTGGAATGTAGTGTGAATGTATTTAATGTTTCCAGCATTGTTATATCTTGTGCTGAATGGATATGCCACTTTAGAGCTGCTAGTTTGATTCTGGAACCCTGGTGGCAGACACCGGTTTTGCCTGCCATGGTTTGGTTGCCTATGGTGTTTGTTCAATAAAATCACCGTCTTAATCACATAAAAGGTGTGATTGTTCACAAAACTGGTGAAAAAGATGGGATGGTGTTTCTCCGTAATGCCAACCCCTGAGAATGCTCAGCGACGGGCAGAAATAGTGTTCCAGGACCATGCATTCAGGTGCTGGAACGGTGCAGTGGGGAAAGACGTGGGGGTCTGGCAAGGCAAGTTTACCGTCTTGATTTGGCCAGATTTTGGGAACAAATTGTGGGTCCATGTAAACGGACGAGGGTGCGTGAAGTGGCCTTGCACGAGCTTGCGCTGGGCTGTCCCTGTAGTAATTCCTCGTCATCAATGAGCATAACGCTGCAGCTGTGATTGTGGCGCTCATGAGATGCGGTTAGCACGCTGCTTGAGACAGCGTTGAGGGGATTAATCTTACCTTACCGTGTGCAGCCACGGTTTGCTGGTGCTGTTGATTTTCACCATGCAATAACGGACATCATTGTGAAACTGGGCGTTGCCTGTAATTAAGGAGGAAGTACCTCAAAGAAAGTCTGTTGACGTGCAGCATGGGCATAATTATAGAAAGAGGACTAACAATATTGTCAGAAGTCAACAGTGGCAAGGAGCAAAGGAACAAAGAATAAGGATCCCGGTGGTGCTCGTACAACAAATCTTGCCAAGGAAGAAAAAAAAGAATAGCAGATAATTATTTCTCAGCATTGGCAAAGACAATGGTGACAAGCATTGGCATAATCAATGGTGACAAGCATTGGCAAAGAAAACGGTGACAAAGTTAATTTGTTTAGCTATTTTTATTCTTTCCTGCTCCTGGACAACAGTGACAACATTCATTATTTTTGTTTGTTGTATTGCTCCTTTTGCTTGTAGTGTGAAATTGCATTATAAAGGTGCAGTCGATACTTCCTCTTCCTAAATTTTTGCAGAGCCCAGGTCAACCTGTGCTGCCTTGGGAGGATTGGAGGGAATCATTTGAAACCGGTGGGTAGTGATGCATCTGTTTCAAAAGGAAGCTGGCTATTTTGAAGCACAACCTTGGGGTAGAAGGGAGGAAAGTGTTGAAAATGTTTTGATACCTGTTAATGAGGAGGCTAATGATGATGAGGTTTCTGGGTCTTATGAGCTGCCTGTTGATGAATATGGTGACGCTAGGAAGGCTTTCGAAGAGAATAATGGGAAAAATAAGCATTGTTATGGAGAGGCATACATTTTTCTCTTGTGCTCAACTGCCTGGGGAAAGTGTGGAACAGTATGTCTCTGTATTGAGAACCTTGGCAGTAACGTGAAAATTCAAAAACTTGCCCGAGGAGATTATAAGAGACCAATTTATTAATAGGACACTAAGCTCAAAGATACAGGAGAAATTGCACAGTGGATGGCGAACACGTCAAGGTATGTGAGGGAGTTGAATGAAGGTCAAGGGAAGGAAAGATTTGATAAAACCAGTGCAAAAAGTGTTCATGTGGTTCAGAAAACTGTGAAAGTTCTCAGAGAGATAACACGAGTGCTAAAGGGTCATCTGTGGGGCAATTTGTTAAGTGTTCGTGTTATAACTGTGGAAGGAGTAGACATTTTGCAGAATCTGATTTTTGTCTGGCCACTAAAGCCAAATGTTTCAAGTGTAAGAAAATGGGGCATTTTTCCAGGATGAGCAAGCGGGAAGTGCGTGGTGGCAACAAACATTTCAATGTGGTACAGGATGTGTCTAATAGATCAAACATGAATGTGGATTCTTCGGACAAAGCGGAAACTGAGATTTTGGTGGTGAATGACAGCAGCCAGCTGCCGAGTATGGTTGGAGATATAATGGAGGAATATCGTCCTCCGAGATGTGAGGTAAGGATCAATGGGATGTGATGTAAGGATCAATGGGATGTGATGTGTATGTAGGCTGATTCGTGTTTGCCTTACACCCTCAAAGATCAAACCATGTGAGGCAATAGCCCAGTGGTTTTGCCAACCAATTCCAATGGTATGTTGAGGATGTGTGTGGACCTCCGAGATCTTAATGAGCACATCGATCGCCATCCTCTTCCATGCATTAACGAGATGCTAATGAGTATTGGCAAAGCTAAGTATTTTTCATCATTAGACCTGTCTAGTGCCTACAGTCAGGTGCGCCTGCATGCTGAGTCGAAACATCTTACATCCTTCATAACACCGGAAGGATAATTTCAGTTTGTGGGCATGCCTTTCGGGTTGGCATCTGCGGTGTTTCAACTGGTGATGCAGGGTGTCCTAAAGGGTATGACAAATGTAATGTGTTTCCAGGACGACATTTTAGTATGGGGTCCTGACAAGGTGGGACACAATGATGAGTTAGACAGAGTGCTGGAAACACTAGAAAATGCAGGCTTAACTGTGAGCAAGGAGAAGTGTGAATTTTGTGTACAGGAGGTAGAATATCTGGGATACACGTTGTCATGCGATGGTATTCGACCTAAGCTTAAATTGGTCAAAGCTTTTGAAAAGGCACCTTCACCTACTGACAAGCAGCAGCTTTTTTACTTTTTGGCTTTGGCTGAATACTATTTAAAGCTTTTGGAACATATTTCAGATAAAGTTCATGTGCTGTATCTTCTAATGAAGAGGGGTACGAAGTATGAGTGGACCATGGGATGTCAGTTGACATTTGAAGAGCTCAAAGGTGCTATTTTCAAGTCAGTAGTTTTAAAACCCTTTGACCCACAGGATAAAACTATGCTGGTGACCGATGCAAGTGCTTATGGTATAGATGCTGTGCTTATGCAGCAAAGGGGTGGTCAGTAGAGAGTGGTTGCATTTGCATCCCGGACTTTAAAAGGCGCAGAAGAAATGTATTGCACTTTAGAGAAGGAGGCTCTTGCTTGTTGATGGGTTGTGCAGCACTTTAAAACCTATGTCTGTGGAAATATGTTTGAGTTACGTACCAATCACAAGCATTTGGTAGAGTTGTTTTTCACCCGAGGTGCAGCAAGGGCAACTCCAAGGATTGCTAAATGGCTGTATCATTTGCAGGAATATAATTTTAATGATATGTATGTTCCGGGTATGAAGAATGTAAATGCAGATTGTTTGCTGCACTTGCCTATCCAGGGTTAGCAGGAACATGATGACGAGAATTGGGCAGTGGCAAATGTGGAAGAATCGTGAAAGGGTGCCATTTCTAAACTAAAATGAAAACAACCTTTGTCAACTGATAAGATTCTTCAACTGGCTATATCCAACTTGTCGCAGGCCAAGGGTTATTGTTGAGTAATTGGCCAGAATTATGCGACTACAAACATTTTTTGACTGAATTCTCAGTGGTGGATGATGTTGTCAGGAGGTGTGGCAGGTTAGTGGCTCCAATGGCGTTGAGTTCTAGGTTGATGGACTTGATGCATGAACGACATGGTGGCATGTCTACCTTGAAGAGGAGAGCATGAGTTGATTTTTGTTGGCCATGGATAGATGGTAATATTGAGAGTTTTGTGCTGAATTGTTTTGCATGTGCGTGCAGTGACAAGTCTCATCCTATGGCTGAGACTCCCATCAAAGCCACAGAGTTTCCATCTAGGGCGTGGCAAAGGGTAGGAATGGATATATGTTGTCCTTTCCATTGCAGAAGGTTTGAGGGCAAGTATGACCTGGTGCTGGTAGATTACTATTCTAAGTGGCCATAGGTGGCATTCACAAAAGACATCAGGCATCAGACATAATGTTGTTTTGTGATGAAATTTAAGAGAGAAGGATGTCCAGAATGGCTGGTGTCGGACAATGGTCTGCAATTTATGGCAGGGGAATTTCAGACTTTCTTGCAAAAACATGGTACCAACCATCATAGACCGGCACTCTAGCCTCCCTGTGAAAATGGTCTTATGGAATGCTTCAATTGCGTATTGAAGGGATGCTTGCAATCGGCAGTGGAATCAGGGTTGGACTGTGGGAATCAAATTAAAGAAATGCTTGGGAACTATCGGAACACTCGTCCCTCTGTGATGGGAGAAATGCCATTCCGTTTATTGAGAGGTAGTATTGCATGCACTAAGGTAACACCTGCCTGGATGAAGAGGTTGAATCATGTAAGTGTGGATAATGACAACCTCAAGAAGAGAGTGGAAGAATAACAGAACAAATATGTGAGCCTACACAATGACAGGTTGATGAAAAATTCTCACCATTTTGATATAGAAGATTGCATAAGAAATAGGGATGAGGAAATGTCTACCAGATGGACACGCCCTCAGAAAATTAATAATGTAAAAGAAGGCCACGAGGTGCAATGACGCTGAACGTGCAAGTTTGGATGATGCAACTAGCAGATAGATGAGTTCTTCTGTTGGGACACACTTTGGTAGACACAGAGTGGAAAAAAGAGAAGTGGAAAAACCGGGAGACAACCATCTCAACGCATGCGTTAACATCGCGTGCCGTCACAACGCACGCGACGGTACGACGCGTGCGTTCACTACGCGCGCCATTACATCTCATGCGCTTTGACAACGCATGCTTTTAGAGCCCATGGGATGTGATGGACGGGTCGTGCGCCGGGACGGGCTCCGGGAAGGTCGTGCGGCGGGACACAGACGACGGGGAGACAACGCTGGAACCACGACGAGAGACAGGTAAGGACTCGTAGTGTTTTAGGCTTTAGGGTAGTTGATAGGGAGTGTAGTGGGGGATAGTGTTTTAGGCTTTAGGGTTTAGGGCATAGGGTTGAGGAAGTACTATATGGTCGTGTTTTAGGCTTTAGGGCTTAGGGTTGAGGATGTAATATGGTACTGTTTTAGGGTTTAGGGATTAGGGCTTAGGGTTAATACTAGTGTAGGGTACTGTTTGGCTTTCGGTCTTAGGGCTTAGGGCTTAGGGTTAATAGTAGTGTAGGGTACTGTTTTTGGCTTTCGGTGTTAGGGCTTAGGGTTAATAGTAGTGTAGGGTACTGTTTTTGGCTTTCGGTGTTAGGGCTTAGGGTTGAGGTCGCAGTCTAGGGTCGTTTTATAGGCTTTAGTGTTTAGGGCTTATGGTTAAGGGTAGTGTCAGGGGCGTAGTGTGTTTGGTAGGTTGCTATATTAGTGTTACGGGGCCGTTAGGGAGAAGTTTGCGAGGTAATAGAATGCGTGGTATTTGTGTGCGTTGGGAAGGCATTTTGCATGCATGTGAATGGAAAATGCGATGTAATGGTTTGCGTGGTGAATGCATGCGGTGTAACGGTGCATGCGATGTAAAAAAATGCGATGTCATGGCATGCATTGTTTTGGTTTGCGTTGTATGAACATACATCCGGAAAAACCTGTCAAGTTAAGTTAAGTGACTACGTGTGTTAATAAGTTATGTTTCTCTCTTCAGCATATTATATGCTTCTGAAACTTTATAACCAATTATAACATATGTTAACTATTATGTTTTATGTGCCTATTGTTACTTAGGCATTATAATGGAGTTCTTGTATTAGATTTTCTTTTAGTGTATAAGGGGGGATGTGTTATGTATTGTGCATGTATTTCATGTTTCCAGCATTGTTACATCTTGTACTGACTGGCTCATGCTACTTTGGACCTGCTAGGTTGATTCTGGAACCCTGGTGGCAGACAATGGTTTCTTCTGCCAGGGGTTGGTTGACTTTGGTGTTTGCTCAATAAAAACACCATCTTAATCACATAAAAGGTGTGGTTCTTCACAAAACAGGTTCCCCCAGATTTAAATTTGGTAATCCACAATAGACTTGCCTTTGAACAGGGGTATTAGGTGGAAGTGTTAACAGTCTTTGTAGTCTTTCCTAAGGAACTTATGATCTCTTCTTTAAATGTTGTGGTGCATACATCGATATCACCCCGCTGAGCATATGGTGGCACTGTATGCTGTACCAGCTTATCCTCTGAGTGGCATCTGCACTGGCTGCAGACCAACATGGCGCCTGGATGGGATCCTGTGCCCTCCTTCCTTTGTGTTCCAAAACTACTATCCCCTTGGATGCAGGGTAACGTTATACAGTGGAACATCTTCTTGTCCAGACATTAGAAGGCTTGACACCCCCTTGCTTATTTATGCTGGCTTGGGGCACCTTTTTTTCCTCATGATCGACTGGGATGGTCAATGCCAGGTTCTGCACCATCTCAGGCATCTTTCCCTCCCGGATACTGGCTGCTTGCTTAGGTGGTTGCTCAATGCTGATTTTTGATGCATTTGATGCATTCCATATTTCCCCGACCATTTCCACCAAAAGAGCAGGTAATTGCACCAGTTTGTTGATCACTTCCTTGCACGAGCACATTGTAAAATCATCATCTTTCCTAGCTTGAACACTTTTAATCAGGCCATTTAGATTCTTCAGCTTTCCGTCTATGCCTGACACAAAGACTGCAAGCATATTTAACAAATATACTTGTATATAAATTTTATTGGCATGATCATTCAAGGCTTCCATGGTAGCTTGCATTGTATTTAGAACAGCCACCCAAAAGCTGTTGGTGTCTGCTGTGGTATCTTTTGTACTCTTTGTGTCCTCTGCTATCAGACCCTCTCCAGATAGGTTAACTGGAGTGTCTGTTTCAACTACTCCACTTGAGATGAGTACACCCTCATTTACTTGGGGGGACTCGAATTGCTTCTCAATTTCCCCTCTGACTTGCTTGAACATTCATTTGTACTCGTGGAGCTCTGGTTACCTCTCTAAAAATAGAAATGTGGTGAAAATTGAATTAAAATTCGATTGAGAACCACCTTTATCAGCTTTTTCTATAACATTTGAGGGGGTACCATCTACGGTGGTGATCTCCAATCCTACACACTTTGTCACTGATGGCCTGTGCAGTAGACTTGTACCAGGCTTATTTGAAGAAGGTGACGTTGGAATTAGGGTTGAAATTGCGGTTGGAGTGGGGTTTCTCCCATTTGAAATTACACTCTCTGAAGTCAGGGGTGTGGGTGGTACTAGTAGAGAAGTATATTGCTGTTGGCCCGTATCTGGGACACTACCCTCTGAGAGGCCAAACCCAGAAGCAGGAATGTGAGATGATCATCGAGCTTCCTTTTCAATACGGGGCGAAAAATAATCCTTGATAACTTCAGATTCTTATGGCCTTTCTCTGAATTACCTTGCTCTGTGTAGGTCTTAGACCACAAGGATTCTTCACCCATCTTACCATTTGCTATCTCACTCACTACTTCACCCACTGACAGCTATCTGTCCTCATCAAGTATCTTAGCTGACATTGTTCACTTGACATTTTTTATTCGCTGCGTCTCAAATGCAAGGGCCTCCCTCCTTCTTTTCTTCTGACAGGGTTGCACGCTGATCCTGGTCTTTTCTCTCCTCAGAGCAAATAACTTAGGCCAGATAGCTCAATCTGCCATCACCTGCTGCCCGTCTAACACTTGTTGACCACTTTGCGGCGCCTACCACACCTGCAGAGTGCTTACAGAGATTTTATAAAGCTGTCCCCAGCTACAGAATCCGGGAAATCACACTTTGTTGGATTTACTTATCCTTCAGCTTCAACACGTTCATGTTCACTGTGTTCGATCTTCATTCGTTCTCGGCCAGGTGGTGAGGGAAGGGGGCAGGAGCACACCAGAGATGGCAAGCCACACACAATCCTAAGTTGGGCCGCTTCCGTGGCTCTCGGGGCTCAACCTACAGCTGCAGAACTAAGTGCAGCTCTCTCTCCACAACCTTATTGTACTTCCTACACCTGATCCTGCTGACGAACAACGTCCCAAAGGCCTGCCTTTGTTCAGGCTCACTGCCCCCACCGCTCCTCTGTCCCTCTACCCAAATTAAGCTGAACTCTCAGTTACAGCCTACTCCAAACAACAGCTCCCGGAGGTCTGTCATCACTGAGGAGCTGGGTGGAGGGGTAGCTATCTGTACTTTGTAAGCGGGGCGAGTTGGATAAGCCGCAATCACTGAGCTTTTGTGCTGTTGCTTCTGCTGGCCTGTTGCTGCAGCTGACAAGGTGGAGAGCAACGTGGTTGTGTAGTGCAGTGTTGTACAGTGTACCCAGACCTCAGTGAGGTGATGTGGGGCTTGAGGATCTTACCCAGTCACACCTTAGCTGCACTTCAACCTCAAGCCGCTGTTCAACAGTAGCCAAAGCCCCTGCGGCTAAGCAGGCTAGGCAGGCCTCAGCCAAGCAGCCACAAATCGTGCAAGTGATGCAGCAAAACCCAAGGGACCAAAGTGCAGGGGCACATTGAAATTAAAGCTCGCCTGCTTCTTGCTGCTTTCTTGCCTCTTTACCGTCCTCCAAGCATCCCTGTTAGCAGCGGCTTGCCTCCAATGCCCACCAGCATGCCAACACTGGTGCTCTGCTCGGCTCTGTTTGCTCTGTCATGAACCAGAACCGGAAACTCCCTTTGTTTGTAGTAGTAGACCATTTTTCCTATTTTTTGTGGCATCATCCTATTCACAGTTTGCACTGGAAACGGATATGAAACCCCAGGTGAACCCAGAAAGCTATATATTTCTAAGTACTAGATATAATTCTGAATTTGCTAAGGAGTAATTCATGTAGATAGCTCATGGTTTTCCCTAAGAAACTGATTATTAAAATCAAAAGTAAAGTAAAAAGAAAAAAAAACTGAAATAGCTCACAATGTTTTTATCTGTACGTTTTTGCATCAATGGCCAATTAAAAAAAATAACATACAAATAGATGTATAATGTTTGTTGGTTGTCCAACAACAAGTGATACCCAGAGCTAACAATTGAGCTGCAGTTTATCATGATAATAAAAATACTTTTATTTGATCTGTTAAAATCATAAAAAGAGTGGAACATACCACCATGATGAAAACTTCATAATTCAGATACAGAATAAAAATTGCATTAAAACATTTTTAGTTCTCGTAACCCTCATGTGATATGGAACCAAAGAACAGCGGATTATTGTAACAGCAATATAAACATATCCATGCTTTCTATTGTAATTAAAGTGCTAATGCCAACGGAAAATGGGGAGGGAGCAAAGTTCAGAGCTGCTATGCATAATTTTCTATCCAGTTTCTTAAGTCACTATAGTTTCCTGTCCCGGAACATTTACTAGTATGATCGTGTTTGTGCCTAGGGCTTGTCATAGAAAGGAGCTTTGAAAGAAAGGGAGTACAGAAAAAGGTCTGATAAAGACTTAGGCCGTCTACTTTATACCCTTCTGCCAAATTCTTATTTTGGTGTTTCATTCTTTCCAAGGTTTTGTGCGGTTTCTTTCTTTTCTAGTTCTTGTGCTACTAGTGACAAAACGTTGACGGTGTTGCAAGACAGTTGAACTAAAGAACCGCTGAGGCATTTTATGACGGCCGCTCTGCAAGTCCGGATTTGAGTTTCTCTTAGGATTGGCCTTAGAAGTGACGTCCTTAGGTTATGTAATACCAGACAGATGCATAATAGATGTAGTAGTGACTCTGCTCCGTTACCACAGAGGCGGCAGTCCAATGATGGCCAGGTCTGTAGCCATTTTGGAATGAGATCTTTATTTGAAAAAGAACCCAATCTCAGTAAGGTCAATTTCCGCTTATAGTGGTCTCTGAAGCATTCTTGCAGATAGGGTTGAGGTTTCATATGCTTATAGGATGGCATCACCGACCATGCATGACTTTTACCGGCAAATAAAGTTTTATCGGTTTGAAACGATATTTTTTTAATCGATTTGTTTGTGATTTTTTTTTAAACAGGGTATGACATGGGTGTTTGCCAGGCTTCCTCCAGATTTAGCGTTAGAAGCGCTTGTTTTAAAATTTGGCATATCGAATTTTTGTTCCTTGATTGTTTTTCTACCTCCTCCCAGCAGTGGTGGGCAAGCGTGTTGTCTTCCGCAGCCCTCATTCGCCAATAATATTTGGCCAGGACAATTTGTCTGGCCTGCGTCTGGTTCGTTAATCCATATTCCAGGCGTATCTGTGCCTGAGAGATGTGTCGCGGGATTAGAAACTGTTTTTTAAACAGTCTGGACTGGGCTAGATTTAGCATTTGGAAGTCCTTGGTATTCAGCATTTCCGAGCCATATGTTATCGCTGGCAAAAATTTTGCAGCCACTACCTTTAGGAGATGGTTTGTTGAGCTGCCACTTAGGCTTTTCTGTAGAGTTTTGAAAGCAAATGATAATTGTTTGATTTTTGTGTTGGCATGTTCTAGGTGTTGTTTGAAACTTAAATGGCGATCTAAAAGAACCCCCAGATATTTATATACTTCCACCTGCAATAGGATACTTGAGTTTATCCTCCAGATGAATTTGGGGCGTTTTTTATGAATGCTGGAAAAACATAAAACGTTAGATTTTTTTAGATTGATTATCAGTTGTTCTTTTGAAATGTATATTGCTAGTTGAGAGATCAGGCACTGTAGACCTAGCGGAGTTTTAGAGAGTAACACGATGTCGTCCGCATATTGCAGACTTGCTATTGGTGTCTCTCCCAATTTGGGTGGGTCTCCATGAATGAGACTAAGGGTGCTTTCTAAATCAGCCGTGTAGAGGTTGAAAAGACACGGCGCCAGAACGCATCCTTGCTTTAGCCCGTTTTTTGTTAGAAATTTCTTGGTTAAACTCCGGCCATCCCCTTTTTTTTATCTGAACCCAGGTTTGAGAATATAGGTTGATGATTGCTTCTAGTAATTTGGGGGATTCCCCAAGCTTTCATTTTAGCCCATAGCTTGGCTCTTGGCACTTTATCAAACGCTGCTTTAAGATCTACGAAACATTTGTAGAGGATGTTTGAATTGGCGATCGCTTTCTTTGCTAAAAGGGTGAGTGCTGAAATATTTGTTAAAGTCCCCATGCCGGCCCTGAACCCAGTCTGTGTTTTTGGGATTAGACTTTTGCAGCTTATCCATATCTCCAAGTCTGCCAGTAGATTTGTTGCGTAGATCTTAGCCTCTACATCTATAAGGGCTATCAGTCTGTAATTGCTGGGGTCTGAGCGTGTTCCTGACTTATAAATGGGTTGAAAGATGCTGCCCCTCCAAGAGTCAGGAATATTTCCAGTCTCTAAGCTATTGGAGAACAGGGGGGTTAAATAGCAGGACCAAAACTCCGGGTCGTACCTGAACAGTGCATTCGGTAGACCGTTGGGGCCGGGTGCCCCGTCCGATCTCAAGTGTTTTATTGTACGCAGAATCTGCTTTTGTGTTATCTGTACAGGTTCTACTCTTTGCGCATGCCTAATAAAAATGCTACTGTCTTTCTGTATTTCTATGATTTCGGTATGGAGTTTGGCATTGGATGAAGCCTTTAAGTCGGTGGCTGATGCGTCCGCCGATGTCCATTTTTCCATACTCTGACTCCTAGCCTCTGATATTTTCTCCAGACTGAAGCACCTTTTAGTCTCGTTTGTATTATCACCAGTGCTGACTGTTGTCTGTACAGTTCTAAAATTGTATGTGTCTTCAATATGAATGCTCCAAGATTGTTCTGTTATGTCGGAGGTAAATTGGCGATGTTTGCCATTTAGCAGAAAGTTGATTTTTGCCCAAAACTGTTTCGAGTTTCTCTGCTTACTTGCGTGGAGCAAGTTGGTCTCAAAATTTTCCTTGCATGTTCGTTTGGCCACCTTTATTTCGTGTTTTAGTTCCCTTTTCGTCTTTTCTATAATTATGAGAGTCTGTTGCGAAGGTTGGGGACCATTAGTTCGAATTAACCTTAGTTGTTTGTTCAGTCGCGATTTTATTGCCCGTATATTTGGCGTGTACCATGGCCCTCCTCCAGTTCTGGATGTTTTATGATCTCTGTGGGTAGGTTGAAATTTTTTATTGATGTTGTTTGTAAAAGACTCCCAGAGCCCCGTAATATCTCCAGCACGGTCTGCGTCTGTAGGTGTTAACAATGACCGGCATGTCTCCATTATTTTGTCGATGTTCTTTTCATTCCAAATTAACCGTTTTAGGTTGTAGAGTTGTGTCGTTAATGTAAGAGGATTTGCCTGCTCTGACCCAATTGGAGTGATGGTTAATGTAAAAGTTTGAGGGTAATGATCGCTTTCGACTCGATCCTGAATTTGAAAATCTGTTATGTATGGAAATAGATCAGGGTCGGCTAGCGTAAAATCGATTGTTGATCCTGTTTTAGATGTAACCCTCGTGAATGCGGCTGGACTATCCAAGGGGCCTCTGCCATTTAACGTGTGTAGGAAAAGGTCATCAAATTTTGCAGAACATTTCTTACCCATAAGGTCTTGTCTGCTTCGGTTGCCCTGTCTTGGCTGTATGAAACTCGGTAGGTTGCGCTCTTGGCCTTGGATTAAGTTCATGTTAAAATCCCCAGTTATTATTATGTTGGCACTTGAGTAGGTGCTTTTCAGCGTTTTAATTGCCGCTATTAATTGCTTGATTCTTTGGTCCTTCTCCTTTCTTGCTGGGTGAATATAGAGATTCAATATTAGTAGGTCCATTGAAGGTGAAAGATCTACTTTGGTACATTGCATCCATGAGGAGTCTAGGTCGATGCTTATATCTCGCCAGGAGAGGTCCGTAGATATATAAGTCGACAAGCCCCCTTTGGCCCTTTCATGCTGTGCTTCCTTTTTTGCTGGAATAATATTTTCTTTGTAGCCCACTAATGGAGAGTTTTTTGTCTGCCAGGTTTCTTGAAAAAGGAGTATGTCATGATGTTGGATACATTCCACAAAATCTTCTTCTTCTAACTTTGCACTTATGCCATTAACATTCCAGGAGCAAATCCTAATGCCCCTTGATTTCCTAAGTGATTGGCTTGAACTGGTTCATACTTGTCCCCGCTGCTTATGTCCCGATGTGTTTTGGGGAAGTGCCTCGAGATCCGCTGCTTCTCTTTGTGCAATTGTAATTGTTATTTGTCTAATTGAAAGACCCTCTTCTTCCTTGCGCCTTTTAAAAGGCTCTGTTTCTGTGTTTGTTGTTGTTGTAATGGACTAGGGTACCGCGGGGGCTCCACCTTTTTTAGTTCTATGCCCCAATTTGAGAATTCTTCCCTATGCTGCAGGATCAAGTCTGTGAGGCTATAATCGGTACATGTTAAAATTGTAGAGTCTGGACCAGTTAGGAGAAGGTTTGGTTTAAACTCTATACTTTCCAAGTCACTGGATTTTATATGACTCATAGAAGGTAATTCTTCTAGTAATTTTAGTATTGATCCCCTGTTCAAGATGTCATGTGGTCCCCTTGAACTGTATTGCGGGATAAGCTCTACTTTATTGCTTGTGGTTAAGCGTAGTGAGTCTGTGTGACGATTTTGTGCCCCGTTGCTTGATTTGACGGTTGCAGCACGGATTAGATCTTGATCTGGGGGGGCAGAACTTCGTTGGTAATGGGAGCAGTAGCTTGCCGTGCCCCTAGGGATCGAGGCTGGAACAGCCTTGATTCCAGCCGTCGACTCCTCCCGTTTCCCCCCTCCTTTGCATGTGCTGCTCTCGACTATATCCACTTGTCTACTAATTGCTGTCTCTTCTGTGTTGGCGCGTCCACCCGTTGATATTGGAGGATTTTTCTGAGAATCCAGGCTGGGTGGTTTGACCTTTTCTTTCCCTGCCTGAGGGTAGAATATACTATACATTTTCATCGATTGTTGATTATTTCCGATGCGTTGAATTGTGCTTTCTGTCTCCTTTGTGGTGGAGTTGTAGGGAATCTTTGTCCCTGTCATGGGCCTAATGTTACTTTCAGAGTATTCTCTCTCTGGCGGACCCTTGTCTTTTGTCTTGGACTTAATTTCTTGATGGAATAAATCGATCGACCCTCCATTTTTTGTTTTACTCTTTCTCGCTTTTCTCAGGCGTTTTCTTTCCCTCTTAGTGAGGGGAATTAATGCGATGGATTGTTTAGGGCTAGCTTTTCCAGACAGGATGGATTGTTTTGGGCTTGCGTTTTTAGGCGTTTCTAATGCTTGATTAAATGAGGCCACCTCTTCTACTCCAGGGTGCGCTTGTTTGGTCGGGTCTTCTAGCCTCCTTAAGTCGTTTATGGTGGGTACACTTAAGGACCTGTGGTTGGTAGTCCTTCTTCTGCGCTCAGGACTCCGTCAGTGCTGCCATTCCCCTGCTGGCCATGTTGTTCATCTGATGCCTGCTTAGGGGTTTTGTTGGACTCTTGAGGGGATTGTTTATCGGCTGTTAGTATCTGCGACATCAAGATGGGTACTGTTGCCAATTTGTCGATTATCAGGGGGCAGTGGCACGTATGGTAAGTAGTATCCCTATCTTGTTGTACCTTCTTAATCGTTGAGTTCAGGTCATGCAGGTTTGCTTCTATCCCTTGCACATAGATAGCTAGGAGATTTAACAGTTCGACTTGAATATCAAGTTTGTCTGCATGATGTGTCATTGCTTTCCCGATCGTGTACATTGTGTTTAATAGTTGGGGCCATGCAGAAGCCGTATGCTGGTTCATCGGTGTTTCCTGGAGTGTTTGACCTAATTGAGGTGAGAACTCAGATGCTCCATATGTTCATTGTACTCGCTCAGCTGTTCCTTTCTTTGTGGCGTTTTGAGTGGTGTAGCCCCCGCCTTTAAGATACTTGACTCAATGGTATCTTGGGGCTGGCGCCTGCTTCGTTTGAAATGGTCGGTTTCTTTGGGATCTCTTGAGAGGAGGGTTGTAGGAGTTATTGAGCCTGATGGCAAGAGAAAGTTGAGGTATTTTTCCGCCCGACCCTCTTGTTCCAGTGAATGCTGTTCTGTCATTGGCGAAGGAAAATGGACCATTGCAAACAGGCCTAAGGCATGATCCTGTTGATCTTGATTTAAATTGTCATTGTTCAAAGAGCCGCCTTCAGATCCTGTGTTTGCATTTTGCGATAATTGCGAATAAAGTTGTTGTTTAAGGAGGGAGTCCCAACTTATGTCAGGCTCCCTATGGACTAGAGCGAGTGCTGGTTGAGGAAGTGACAGTTGCAAAGGAGGATCTGACGCTTTGAGTGGTGATGGGCTGATTCGGGCTTCTGGTCTGGATGGACCGATATCAACGCTCTCTGAACTTGCCAAATTTCCAATGTCATAATTGTTGTTGATCTTGCTGCTGCACTCTTTATCTTTGCATATTATTTTTTGTTTGGTATTACTGGGTGTGCTTTCCTTGGGTGTGCTTTCCTTGGGAACCTCGATGTCATCTCCTTCTGTGCTTTCCATGTGGTCCTTAAAACTTCCTGAGGAGAGTCTGTGACAGACTTTTAAAAAATCTGTCATTAGAGCCCGCTTACTGGCTTTAAGACCGATGTTGTGGGTGGAGGGCGCACCTGGTTCATCTACTTTTATTCCCTCAGGAATTTTTGCTAAACTGCCTTCTGCGCCAGCTGCGGGGAAATCCTTAGCTGCACTGGGGGCAGGGCTCGACTCCCCTTGCTCCCCTTGCTCTGAATTTTTTCGAAATTTTGAAGTTTTTAAAATATCTTTCCTTGGACCGATCACAGGCTCAATTTCTGTTTCCGTTTCGGTCACTGGCCGGGATTGATAGTTGGGAGAGGCATTCCCCCTGTCCGTGTCAGTGTCGGTGTCTCGTGGGCCCCCTCTGCCTTTTTTTATTTTTCCAGCGGGTTTCACTTCTCCGTCTCTGGATTTCCCTGATCTCATGGTGGGCACTCTGGAAGAAAGCGTCTTTTTTTTTTTTTTCCGGAGACCAAATATTCTGATGGTTAATAGTGATTAGTGGTGGTTAATGATGGTTAATAATGGTAATAAGTCATTGCCCCAGTTCCCTTATTTTGCTGGTTTGTTGGGAACAATGCCCGCAGAGAGGGGGCAGCAGGGGGGACCACACAAATCCCCTCTCCGTACTTTCAACGTCTACGTATGCTTTGTGCGGGCTGGGCTAGGCTGGGCTGATCAAGGCTGGACTGGGCAGGGCTGTTCAAAACTGCCGCCGAGAATTGCCACCAAAAAACCCACTGGGGGCCTGACGACTGATGGGCGCGCCAGGGGATGCCAAGACGGAGCTAAAGATGGAACTGGAGCCAAGGCACGCACTCTGCGGCTCCGCGGCTCGGCAACACACCGGCAACGCCGCTACACACCCCCCGCAGTCAAGCGCGGCCACGCGGTATCAGGTAGCAGGGGGCCCGTCCTGTGCTTTACCTGCTCAAAGCCTCGGGGCACCACGGGGTAGCACAGGTTCCTCAGGGCTCCACAGATGCACTCCGATGCTGTGCTCAATCGGGACACCGGGAAGCCGCTGCCGCTGCCACCGCTTCGCCTCGCCTCTGCTCTGCTCTGCTGCTGCTACGTAAAATATTACGTGGGGAGTCGTCTTCGGGCAGTGAAATGCGACGCCTTTTAATTTTGCTCTGCATGAACACACAGCCTCAATAGCAGGTCAATTACCTGTTTATCATGATATTTTTAATGTGTACTGACCATGCAGCTATTCATATGACAAAATCTAATGAATTAAAAATGGGCAAGGGGGAAACCTGTGTATTTTTTAAATGTGCCCTTCGATTCAGAGTAGTTGGGAATAGGGGTAATTTGTACAACCCTGGATTCGGTTAACCATACATGTGATTCAGACAGCATTTTGCAAAGGCGTTCTTTCTTTGCATACTGGCTTACATTTAGAAGCCAAAAATAGAGAGAAATTCAATTGATAATATGAAATGTTTTAATACTCTCTATTCCCATACTTCTTCTTATAAAAATGGTACCCCACTTGATATTTCTGAAAGCTAGACACTCAAGTAAGTTCAGGGTGGTATTAATTGCACCACCTTTTCCTATCCAGAATGCCCTGGAAATCTCAAACATTAGCTCACAATTCTCTGAGGGAAGGTTCCTGAATATGAGGGGATCCACAAAATGCTTAGCACCCAGTGTCCCCACACTTCTCCCAATAAAAATGATTCCCCACTAATGTGGGAGTTTTGGGACCTTTCCTGTCACTGGAGACTGGTCTACATTTCATTATAACTAAGGGTGCAAGCAACTTTAGTAATTTGCTTTCCTGTAGTTACACAACATTTCTGGAAAATTATGTGAAATGAAGTGTAAATATGAAAACTGAGAATCAGTGTTTCAGGGCTATATTTGTGGATCAAAGACATCCTTGACTCAATTTTTGATAAAAGGATGCATTCCCCACTAAAAGAAATTGGGCCATATTATCAAGAACGGCGATAACATTATCGCCGCTTTAGCGGCAGTTTCCTGTCGCTAAATCGGCGATAAGGGGCTTGATAATATACTCTATAGAATTCCAATAGAAGCCCAGGTTTGATGTCCTTCACACCAGAACCTGGGCTTCTATTGGAATGCTATAGAGCATATTATCAAGCCCCTTATCGCCGCTTTAGCGGAGGTTTCCTGCCGCTAAAGCAGCGATAATGTTATCGCCGTTCTTGATAATATGGCCCATTGTGTGAAAAGCACAAGTGCCATAAGCAACAGCTGTTTGCATTGTGGTCGTGCACGTGTTGTTCCCAAGCTCATGCTGTAAACTGTTGATGTGAAGGGCGCATAATTACGAGTATCATGAAAATACACTAATTAAATCGGGGTAATTTAAATTTTGCCCGGGCCTAATTGTAACCATTTTATGAATTACGATAACAGAATGCCGAGTTTTCTTCGGAGGTGGCAGTCACATTGTTTGAACAATGAAGTGTGAGGCTCTGTTGAAGAGGGAACGTCGGATAGAGAGTAAATGTTGGCTATAGGATGCATACATTCATGAAACTAGTGAAATTTGAAAGGATGGGATTGAAGATAAGTCAACATGCAGATTCATTGTTGAGGTAAATACTGAGGCAGCTTGAAAGTAGAACTGGAATAGAATAGCCCAACCACAGGCACATAATTATAAAGGATGTGAAATGACTAGGACTTTTCAAAAGCATATTCTCATTTCTCATTCTGGAGCTTGGAATCAGCATCACACATGAAGGCAGCTGTGCTTTACATTCCATTGCATGGTACATAAACACAATTGAATATTCCTTGCAGATGGTATGACTCTCTAAATATATTTGGAGCTGTTTGTGCTTGCTTCTCAAAATCATCCGCCAGAAATCAGTTTACTATTATGTAGCTGTAATTGTAATACAGTACTTCTTATTTGAAGATTGTGTCAACATTCAGCAAATCTGATTTCTATTTCTGCTACCGCTATAAATAATTCTCTTTGAAAAAGCCGTTTTAAAGTATCATTTGCATTGTAAAATCCATACCACAGCTCCGTGGGCAATGGCTCGCCATTTGAAAATCCGTTGTCTTGGAAACAACGCTGGTACAGTATAAACAAAATGCGGAATCTGTTCAAATGTAGTTACAAAGATGCATGCACATATAATTTGGTTCAACAGACTTTCTTGCAGTCAAACAGAATTACAATCTGACGTGAGAAAATATAATATGTATTCAATGATAAAATTGTCTGAGGTTTAATTCACTCTTCCATGACAGAACGAAGAAAAGATAGAGAAAGCCATCAACCGAAATAGATATGTGGCTGTAATCTGTAAATTGCATCGAAAAGCTATGCAAAGAGTCGTGCTTTAATAATGCTAGGTATTATGAACGAAAATTAAAGCCAGAAGCTCAACTGTGCCAGACTCCTTAACAGAGTGGATTCTGAATATTCCCAAGCTAGCTGGAAGATCGCAAAAAGACAAGCATTAATAGAGTATTGTTATAAAGAACAGCATGAAACATGCATAGTTCACATATCTGAAAAGCATTCAATTGGCAAGGCGAAGTTGACATTTCAGAAGTAGTGTAACAGCTTTCAGTTCACAGTCCATGTACAGGCATTCCATGCACAACCCAATGCACTAGTAAGTCGCCAGTATTCAAAAATACCTCTATGGTGTATGTGAAAGCATATTATGTCGTGGAATATATGAGCATCACGGCTGGCTACTAGTAGTATATTGAGCGAGGGGTGAAGGTTCACCTGTGTCAGACAGTTCAGAGCCAGACGTAAATGTAACAAGCTGTATGTGAAGAGGCTGAAAAGAACTCTACTTGCAATGTCTATGGAGTGAAAATTGCAGCGATTTTTAAGTGCATACATCAGAGCAGCCACCAAGTCCTCTCCTTGCTACCTAGAGAGATGACTCTCTGCCACCATGCTTTGAGGTGGAGGGTTTGAGGGGGTGGAAGGAGCCATTGTGCGTGAACCCAGAAAGGATGAAACAAAGAGGGTGTTGGGATAGTACCATTGGCAAATCTTGTAATCCCGTAGGGATGAAGAAATGGGAATTTAGGTAGTCAGTTACCAATCGTATCTATTGCACGACAAATCTAAACAGACTATCAACAAGCATTAGCAATGCCAATGGGTCTGGCTTCACAAGAATGTTAAATGGCAATGTAAAGCATTTCAAGTAAATATCATATGAATGAATCTGTATTTGTGTGGAAGCAAAGAACTGTATAATAATATTGGTATAGGTTAAAATGTCAGGTGACGGTTGCACTGTCAACCTAGACCTAAACATTCATGTAGGATATTGACTGACATCTTCCCATCTGTGCTCCTGCCAGAGGAAAAAACCCATAAATTATCTTCATACCTAACATACTTTACTTGCATTACAATGTAATGTGTGTGTGCCCCTTAACCCCTTGCATGCTCATGACGGCCCCCGGCCGTAATGCGTCACGGTGGGCGTGTGCGGAGGATGGCCGGGGGCCGTACGAATCCCGCCCACTATTCAAATCGCCCGCACAGCGTGAAAATTCGTGCCGCATGCAAGGGGTTAAAGTTCAATATCAGGCTGCTAGATAAATAAAATAACAGCCATGTGGAGGGCAAGCACTTTCTTATGGAAGCACACAACTTCTGCCCAATCAGATCATGTATTCCTGACACTCAACATGTGGGCGGAGCAATAGTCCCTTTCTTGTAGTGCTCACAGATTCGTCTTGCAACAGCTGCACTGTCAAATCAGACCATAAAGCCGAGCCCTACAATGAAAGGTTTCAGGTTTCTGACCCATTATTTTCATGCACCTAAATTCCTTTGGCTTTATCTAGAGAAATTTGCAAGGTGTTCTAAATCTTATTTTTGTAACCTTGGACAAGCAAAAACATGGAAATTGTCCATGCAATAAATGAAAAACTGCATGTTATCACTCTTCTGGTGAACTCTGAACCCCCCATGTGTAAAATCTGTGGGCCCTGGATTGGATTTTTTCCCAGGCAGTTTTACGTCGTGCTATTCGAACAAGCATCACAATGATGGCCTTACTTTTAACACACCTTGAAAACTCAAAAAACTGAGGGGCATATCCTCAAGGAGCCATCTCCGATTTATCGGCACTTTAGCACCGCAAAAGTGGCGATTGACTTATCGCCCCATTCACAAGCTGGTGCAAACTGCCGACATCGCCACCTTTCCCGCGATAGCTGCCGCAAAACACATCGCCACGGATGAGAGCGACAACTAACGCTAATGATATGCAGAGTAGGCGTTCCCGTGCAAAAACACACGAAAACACCACTTCGCGATATTCCCAACGAGCAGCCAGATCAGCGATGCGATCCGAAAACAGGCGCTAATGCGTGTGAGCAGCAGGGATACAACACCAACCTGCAGTATGAAAGGGAGCCCAGCCTAGAGCCACATCTGAAGACCAACAGATGCCATGGAGACAATGATCATGCAGCCTGGAGACCCAAGAGGGCCACAACACCCACCTCAACCACCCCCCGGACCCCTTCCAGGTCATGAAGTCCAGTAGTCATCGGTAGTGGAAAAACAGAACTTTAATACAAATACATAAACAACAAGACGAAAAGCACAGCCAACGCGTTCCATTCCCAACGGGGTTCTTCACCAGGGCAACTTGTGGATCCAATAAACTGAAAATGCTGCGGGAACTCCCCAATACCATTCCATATCCCGAAATCAGTAGTCAGAAACCTGTTGGAGAAATGGTGACAATGGTCAAGCGTCCTCATAGTCACAAACGTAAACTGGTACAGTGTATTGCACTTGGACAAACCGGAATGCATACAGGTATGATGAATCCAGTCCAAATATATTGTAACAGAAGTCCGTGTGCTCGTAACTTTAGCAATAAAGAAAAGGAAGGTTACGACCACACAAACATCTGTAACGGTCTCATCATGCAGGATTCATCATACCTGTAAACATCACGGTATGTATCATCTTGATACCCCTGCACCTTCACTTCCCCCACGTTGTGCATGAACAGCTGGAGACCATGCAAGGGAATCACGCCATAGCTGCCTTACAGCACGTGTCGAGGGCAATTGACTGTACACATGTACCACTTGTGCCCCCTGCCGACCCTGCACACAATTACCGCTACAGAAAGCACATGCATTCCATCAATGTGCAGGCGATAGTGGACCACCGGGGACAGTTCACCAATGTCGTCACCAACTTCACAGGCAGTGTGCATGATACATACATCTTCTGGCAGTCCATCATCAACCAGCGCTTCAAGGATGGCACCCATGGCAATGCACTGCTCATTGGTAAGTACTAACTGAACACACCACACACCTCAACTCCACAATCACACAACTCACAACTGTGGGAGAGCACACATAACAAAATCACATACAACATGCCAAACTACCGGACACGACAACACAAGTAACCGTGGTAACAGGGGCCAGACATGTAGACAAACCATCCACAAAGGTAGAGCCCCTCTGCCACACAATTGCAGAATGTGGGGCGAGGTGGGAACCAAGAATGTGCGAAGGAGGCAAGTGACCCAGCACAAAGAAAGGACACAATGCCAAGTGTTGCGGAGATGTGCTGGACAGACTGCAGTATGACACAGACATGTCCATGTGGACATCTACTGCTGGTGTTTGCAGTGTAGTGGACAGTGGATGCAAACAGGTTACCCCAGGCAGTGTGGAAGCCCTTGGACATGTAGCCATGTGGTCCCCCCTGTAAGCCTGAGAGGAGTGGCCTTGGCCGGCGTATGTCGCAAATGAATACCCCGGGGCCCTGGGCGTGGTTCAGTTCTGGCCTGGACAAGGAATTAACCAATGCGTTTGTCTCCGTTGTAGTGTCTGCGCCACCCGGACCGCAATTGGCAATGTTGCACCCTGTGACCCAAGCTCCACAACATGTGCAAAATGGACGTGAGGGGGAATCAGTGACCCTACATTCATCCATAGTGTCATACTTGAAGGATCATAGACATGACACATCTGTGTGAATTTGAATGTTTTATTCACATCCAGTGGAGTGTTGCAGCTGGAGCAGTACAGGGCCATGCACACCCCACTTGACATTGTTGCCCCGTGGAGGGCCAGCCAGAGTCCATTAGGAAAGGACAAGTTCATTGGAAGAGGAAGAGTTCAGTCCGCAGTCTGATTGCTGTGTCATTGGTAACCAAACAGAATATGTCAGTCCATGTCGAGGTCCAAGGTGAGTGCCGCAGAGTGTATTGGGGGACAGTGGAAGGTGATGATGCAAAGGGCCGAACCAAGCTGAAACTGGCCATATGGCGGAGATGAATGCTACTGCTTCCTCATTACCACAACGGCAGTCTCATCCACATCATCGTCCTCTGATGTGTGATGTGCCTCACCTGTGGGTGTTGGTGTTTCGGCTGCAGCACTGTGTGGCACTGACACATCAGGGGCTGGAGGTGGATTGCCGGCCGCACTGTGTGGCAGTGACACATCAGGTGCCGGAGGTGGAATGTCTGCCGCACTGTGGGACACGGACACATCAGGGGGTGGGAATGTGGATGGTGTAGGAGCAGCAGCATTAATCTGTGCCAGGCCTTGTGGCAGCAATGCCATGATGAGGATCTGCAGGGCATGGAAGATCCCAGCCACATCTCGCTGATGTGCAGCCGTGGCAGTCATCCTTTCCGCCTCCATCCGCACTGAGTCCTCTATGAGCCTCCGCATGTGTCCCAACTCATGGCTGAGATCGCTGGAGCCACTCTGACTAGACATGTGTTCTTGTCTCCGAGTCATGACTCCAGCGATGTCAGCCATGGCTCGTTGGAGACCATGGAGCGGACTGTGGGTGTCCGTTAGGGACTGTAAGTGGTCCCTGATGGGACGTAGACACCCATGGATGGCATCAAGTTTGCCTGCCATGAGGTCGAACCCCACCTGCACCTGCTCAGCCATCTCCTTCTGGCCCTCCAACACACGGCATTGAAATGCCATGTGTTAGTCGTGGGAATCCTGGGAGACAGCCGGGCTGGTGGGTGCTTCCTGCTGTGTGGTCTGTGCAGGAGGTGGGGTCTTCTCGATGCAGCTGGGCTGCCCTGCTCCTGGAGGTGGGGTGCCGAAGCTGTCCATGAGCTCTTGGAGGGTGTCGGTGTCGAAGGTGGGGAGGTCCTCCTCATCATCAGTGAGGAGGTGTTCGGTCTGCTCTGCAGGAGGTGATGATTCTCCCTCTGCAATGTAAAGGGGAGATGCAGTTTAACAGAGTGTTCCATGTATGTTCACGCATTGGCCAAGTTTCCAAACAGACTGCATGACAATGTACATTGTGACTGTTTAGGAGGAGCTGCCTATTTGGAGCAGGACAGTGGACATTTGTGCACCATCAGGGATGTGGGGTTGTACTTGCCCATTTTCGTGTCACAGTTTCCTGCTATGCCAAATGTGATTGGCCAGTTTCTACACACAAGCGGCAGCAGTTGTGTCCTCTGTTCTGTTGTGAAAGTGTTGCAGTTTGTACCACATTGTTGTCAATGTTGATGTGCTCTGATTCTTGTGTGTGTGCTGCATTGTGGGAGAGTCGCCCCTGCAGCTCAGACTTTGCTTGGCCTTCTCCCTTTCAGGAGGTGTGCCTTTGACTTCTGTGCTTATGCAGTGCTGAGATGTTGCATACTTGGGTGAATTGGGCTCTTGGTGGGAGTTGGGACTCTTGGGCATGGTTTGTCCGCAGATGTCTTGTTGCCGTCAGTGGTTGTTTGTGCACGTGGATGTGGATGTGTCAGTGTGTGACCTGCTCCTTTCCGGATGTGGACCACACTCAGCCACCTCAGTGTCGTGGCGTGCAACATGTCATGATGAGTGGCCTGCAGACATGCTCATCGTCATGCAGTGTCACTTCCATTGTCAGTGTGGCTCACGGATCCGCAGCTTTGCTCGGTTCAGCACATGTGCATGTGTTTGTTGTGAGATTGGTGATGTGTGGGGAGGGCCCCCTCTGGGCACATTGTGGACGGGGGACTACTTGCTGTTTCTATGTGTGCTGCAGTATGGCAAGGAGATCAGGGACATGATCCTGAGTCATTGTGGTTGTGCAGTGTGCCATACTTCATTGTGCATGTGTGCCATTGTGCCTATCTCCCCCTGTTCCCCCAGTCCCTGGTGGTTACTCACCCTGTTGCTGTTGTGTCAGGTCATGTTGAGCAGTGTCCGGTCCCCCGACTCCTGCCAACGTCTCCACACTGATGACTGTGGACACCATTTCCTCCAGCTCCTCCTGTGGCGCAGGGCTCCCACCCCCCAGTCTGTATTGCTGCTTTGCGAGTTTCTGCTTGGTTTTGCGCTTCACATCATTCCAGCGCCTCTTGACCTCGTCCATTGTCCTCCTCAGCACTCCGACTGCATTCACCTTGTCCACGATGGACTGCCATGTTCCATTTTTTGTTGCCAATGACACAGTGGAGGTGAGGAACAGTTGTTGATGGTGTTCGACCACCTCCATGATCAGGATCCTGTTTTCCTGTGGACTGAACCGCGTCTTCCTCTTCTTCTTCTCCTTGCCCTTCCCTGACCCCGAGGTCCCAGGCTGGTCCTCCGAGGGGCTTGTGGGGTTCGGGTTGTCCTCTGTACTTGCTCCGGCTGCCTCTATTGTGCTTCGCAGTTGTTATGTGTTTTTTTGGGGGGGTTTTTTGCTGCTTTTATGGTGATTTTTCCCGCCTGATGTGGGAATTGCAAGCCTGGCGCTGCTTGTCGCTGATTTTTCTATCGCGGTTGGGACCATCGCAACTTTTTTCGCGTTCTGGTTTCCTTTTATATCGCCGTTGCGGTAGTTGTATTGCGGACATTTGAGGCGTTATCGGGAAACTATTGCATGTTAACGCAGTGTTGTGAATACGACGTTGACACGGGGTTATTTCTCCGCGATAGACGGCGATATGAAAAATTGCATTAGCCTATTTTGGCGATGTTTATCGCACGTTCTTGTGAATATCCCCTTGTGGGTTTATTTTAATATTTTGGCCAGAACTTTCTTTAGGTTATGCGTCTTATATAAATTTCCACAGTAGAACTGTATTAACATTTACAGACTCTTCATGTTTCCAATAATATAACATAAATTATTTCAAAATGTACAAATATTTAATAAAAACTGTTACCATTTTTTATTATCACATGCACGGCGTAATCATTCACATACTCTGTCACTTCAGAATCTTATGATATCAATCATATCTCCGGCTGAGGGTGTTTCATGACTCTTCATCTTTTACCTGGCTTGAGTGGAACTTCCTCCCCCAGCATCCATAGTTGTTCTTCCTGCCGAGGGGCCACCCACACGCTGAATTGAGCTCATTTAAGCACTTTGCATTTCCTGCGGCGCAGGACGTGCTCGGGCCAAGACCGGGCCAAGACAGAGCCCATCTTCACCCGTCATCGACTGTCATCTGCTGGGCTGGGCTGCCCCCCTCCCTTGTCTCTCCTTCTGAATTGGGATAAGGTACAGCTTCTGTTTAAAGCGTCTTTGATCAGCCTTGGTCAGTACTGTGTTTTTTTTGCAATTAAGTGATTGTTAAACATTGTGAGACATGGAGAAAGGGAAGGCTGTACCATCTAAACCATTATCCCCCCGGTGTGCTCAAACATTTCTACTATTGATGGTTTTTGGTACGTGCTGTGGGGGTTGTGTCGAACTAGATCGAGCTAGTGAAGCGCCACATTTCTTTGACAGGGGATGGTTTATCCCATCGACAATCAAGTTTCTCCTTGTCACTTGGTGAACCCTCTAGGCGTCCTGTGAAGCCCAATCTAGACATGGAGCGTGCAAAAGTGGTAAATTAGGTCCTGTGTTCTCCTCTATTTCGGGCCCTGCAGATGATTTTTCTTCAGGAGCTTAGGCAGTCACTGTACCCAAGCCCAATGAAAAAGCTCAGGAGGCAGGCAGGCATACCTAAAATTACTCCTAAGCAGCCTAACGCAGTCAGAAACGGAGAACTTATTTCAACGATCCTCCACTTCAAGGAATGCTTTGGCCGACGCTCTTATGGCAGAATTTTACATCGCTCTGTGTACTAAACTGGATCTGATTCTTTTAAGGTTGACATCTAATGAAACTAGATTGTCCATAATCATGGACGCCTTGAACAAAGAGAGTGAACCAGTACCTGAATCTAACCTCTCAACTATCAGTTTAGCTAATAAGGGTCCTTCTATTCAATCACGGAACCTACATGGGTATGTCGCAAGGCCAGATCATCTTGTTGAAAAGTCTGAGCCTCGTTTTGCATCAAATAATGCTTTATCAACGCATTCAGGCCCCGCCACTCCCTGCCCAAACCCCCACCTTTCCAGTGTGGATCACACCATATATCCTAAAATGGGTTTGTAATTAATCTACCCCCTGAAGCAACCCCGTATGTGAAAACTTTGGGTAATGTGCCTCCATTAAAAGGATCCCTTTCAGAATTCTTTGATGAATTTAACAACAAAGTTGTACATTGGTTAGATATGCACTCCAACCCGGGCACGCATATATAGAAGAATATTTATTGACGAGAAGAGTGAACTGGGTTGGTGGTGAAGAGAAGAAGTGGGCAGGGAACTGCGTGGGGAACAATTATAATAGGCCTATTCTTTGCGGCACTGGCTTTGACTACAATAATCTCTCTCAGAATTAGTAGACCTTCAATAATTCAGGCACTTCCTCTTGTTTGTTTTTCAATAAGCCTGACGTGGTATGTCCTGCCTTATGGAAACAGGTTCTGCATCAATCAAGCAATCGAAATAGATGGTCTACTGTATCCTTTGTGCCCCTGGCTTTGACGATCGCTAACAGATTTGCAACTTGGACTCTTGTGATTGACTTGTTTATTGAGAATCTCTTTTGAGTCCTGAAATCCCCTTATTTGTAAGCACCCCCTGTTCACTTGCCAGGTAGTAACCCCCAAGATTTTCTATTGTTGTCATGGAACATCGCTGGACTTGCATCTAAGTTTAATGATTTAAATTAGTTAGATTTTATAAGGAAATACCATGTGATGTGCCTGGAAGAAAAATGGGGAGAGTCAAACTGTTTCTTTCTTAAAGGGTACAAAACATATTTTAGTCCAGAGATGGCATCAGTGGCGGAGAGGGCTAAAGGTGCTTTAGTCACCTTTATTTCTCTAGACTTTAGTGGGAAGATTAAGGACGTTGATCTGGGATGACATCTTTTAAAAGTTCTGAAATGTACTTTTCCTGGTTTTAACACTGTTGCAGCTGTAACTAGGCCTGGACAGAGAGATTCACTCTGCTCACGGAGTTTGCAGAATTCAGGAACTCCACATTCCACCTAGAACATGGAGTTCCTGATATAGTCCTCCTTCCACCGCATAGTGGATATTGTTTTCTGTTGGCGCTCGAAACTCGTTTTAGTACACAGTGATGAGCGCGACAAGTCTTGCCTGCCACTAGCGAGCATGTGCAAGACTTGGTACCCACTAGCACAGCTTCCCACACATTTTTATGATGTTGGCAAGCAGGAGCAACCACAGCTGCACCTCAAGCAGATTCTCTACTTGAGAAGTAGCTAATTCTACTCGAAAGGGCATTATTGAGTTACTATTCTACTCCAGGATACTATTCTACTTCAGGATGTTTTTTAGTGCGAGAATCCTTTTTTTTATTTTACTTTTTTTTCCAACAAGAAGGAAGTGCCCCAGAGACTCCAATTTCCTGTTCCTGTCCAGCAGTGTCCTTCCAGTGCTTTGTCCATCTCCTGGTCACTTTTCATTTGGATTTGGAGCTGGAAGGATCACTTTCTTTGTCTGCTACATATATACCATTGAATTTAAGGACTTTGTTTTTGAGATTTCACAAGTAAGTTCAAAGACCCTTGTATAAGTGTGTTGTCTGTTTGATAGAGGGCATGCACCACTATTTATTTGCACTTGTATTCAATTTTTTTTAATTTATTGCGGTGGATGGCCTGCAGTTTCAGTAGAGACCTAGTTATATTTTTACATTTCATTTATCTTCTTTTGTAAAGTGACAATGTTGCACAGTTTAGTACATATTCTCCATGTTTATTAAATTTGCAATATTCATTTATGTTACTATAAGGCCTAGTCTGCCAACGGGCCATCCAGTCAGTAGGTTCAGGCTAGTACTAGTCATGGGTGCATATGTTGTTTTAATGTGGTGTTTTTTTGTATTTCATGTTTTCTTGTGTACAAAAAGTGTATATGTGGGGTAATATTTGATGTGTTGGGAGGATGTGTGGTGACTTGTTTAATTTCTGATTTTGTCTTTGCTGAATTAACGGTAGTGTTTTCTTCAGTGTTTCCAATGCCTCCTTTGTCTGGCCTGTGTGTGTGTGTTTCCCATAGGCCACCATTTGTCTTTGCACTCCATGCCATGTAGCCAGAGGCCATTATGTGTAGCCAGCCAGTGTGCTTTAGCCGTAGGCCTGCATGTGTTCTTTCTTGTGGTCATGCCTTCTTGCTTGTTGTTGTTGGTTGACCATGTGGTCGGCAGCCATTAGGTGCAGCCAGCCAGTGTGCTTTAGCCATATGCCTGCATGTGTTCTTTGTTGTGGCCATGCCTTCTTGCTTGTTGTTGTTGGTTGACCATGTGGCCAGTGGCCATTTTGTGCAGCCAGCCAGTGTGCTTTTTCTATAGGCCTACATGTGTTCTTTATTGTTGCCATTCGTCCTTGCTTGCTGTTTTGCCATGTGGTCGGTAGTCATTTTGTGTTGCCAGCCAGTGTGCTTTTCCCATAGGCCTGCATGTGCTCTTTGTTGTGGCCCTGCCTCCTTCCTTGCTGCTTGAACATGTGGTCGGTGGCCACTTTGTGTAGCCAGCCAGTGTGTTTTCTTTCTTAGGCCTGCATGTGTTCTTTGTTATGGCCATGCCTCCTTGCTGTTTGTTGTTAGTTGACCATGTGACTGGCAGCCATTTTATGTAGCTAGCCTGTGTGCTTTTGACATAGGCCTGCATGTGTTCTTTGTTGTGGCTATGCCTCCTTCCTTGCTGTTTGACCATGTGGTCAGTGGTCATTTTCTGTAACCAGCCAGTTTGATTTTGCCATAGGCCTGCATGTGTTTTTTGTTGTGGCCATGCCTCCTTGCTTGCTGCTTGACCATGTGGTCTGTTGCCATTTTGTGTAGCCAAAAAGTGTTCTTTTGCAATAGGCCTGCTTGTGTTCTTTGTTGTGTTTGTGCCTCCTTGCTTGCTGTTGTTGTTTGACCATGTGGTCAATGGACATTTTTTGTAGCCAGCCAGTGTGCTTTTGCCAGTGGCCTGTATGAGTTCTTTGTTGTGGCCATGCCTCCATGTTTGCTGTTGTTGGTGGACCATGTGACCGGCAGACATTTTGCGTTGCCACCCTTTTTTCCAGTTTTTAAAGGGAGATTGATAGGAGAGGGCTATGCCATTTTGTATTTGTTTATTGTTTTCATGTTTCCCTGATATCAGTTTAATAATATAATAGCTGAGGATCATTTTAGTATTTGTATATTAATTATTAACAGTGTTTTATATTATTTGTATTTTTTGCATTTTTTACCTGACCCTCCTTGCCTCCAATGGGCTTTGAATAGTCCCCTAGTATCCCTTAGTACACCAGCAATTAATTGCTTTATTTAGTATTTTTTTCTTCTTTTTTTAAATGACATTTTCCCACCACCCAGTAACCACCTGCCAGCCATAGGTGCAAAGCCGCAAAACATATAATTTGTTTTTAAGTATTATTATTATTATTCAATTTTCCTCTGGCCCCCCTGCCTCTCATAGGTGCACACACACCAGCAATCATTTTTTAAGGATTATTCCACTTCCCCCTAAACCTCCCTGACAGCCACAGGTGTCTCCCTTAGATGCACACATAGCAAACAGTTACATCTGTATGTTGCTATCCAGACTGGAAATTACATATTACGTTCTGGTGGTGTGGTTTGACTTTAGAATGAACTTTTGTTTTTAATTATTTAGGATAATAATGATAACTTAGGTGACCACACCAAATTATATTGTCTGTACTAATTCAAACTGCAACAATGACACATTTCACTAAATGTTTTTCTTGCTTATTTGCTTATAGGTGCACAAGAGACATCACCCATAGTACTGCCAGAAAGTCATGTGGGTTCTCCAATCTGTTCCTCAGGTGCATCTAAGTGCCACTGCCAACTGACAGCTTTAAGATGTCCCCAAAGAAAGGTGCTGCCACAAAAGTGGCCAGTGCGGAAGTGAATGAGAAGCAGACATGGTTTGCAGATCAGAACCATTGTTGGCAACTTGTGTCTGCCACACCAGCCTTCGGGGAGCAATCTTGGAGCACCACCACAACCTAAGCCCAAGGCCATCTCTCTAAGCAATACAGCCACTGCAATCATGTTGCCACCGCTGAGCAGTGACATTGACTTGGATTTGTCTCTTTCGCAAAGTAGTACCCAATCGTTGCAGGAAAGTGGAGAACAACTGCATCCAGAAATGGATCTTACTGAAGTAGGAGCTGAACAGGAGGTTGAGCTGCCTGCTGAGCAAGAACCTCCACTTTTAGAACCATTGGCACCAGATCTCCAGCAAGAAAACAGAAGGGTACTCCACCATCTTCACCAAGCTCCCCTTCTGATGATCTGGACATGGATTGGACCCTGGCTGAGTCCGAAACACTCCAGGAGTGGCTCATGAAAAGGAAAGTTACTGAAAGCCTTACAATTATGGGAGGAGATGAGGATTGTGGAAGCTGTCCCAGAGGAGACCGACATTACACCTCCTAGTACTCAACCTGCTGTGAGGAATGTGACACCACCACCACCTCCAGCACCAGCTTTCATATTTAATATCCCGAAGAGACCTGCATCCACCACTAGCTCAGTATAAGTACGCACTGCAGAGAGCCAATCGTTGACACACCCACCTACCTCCAATTATTCGGGAATTGGCAGTGGCATCAGTGGCCCACTGCAAAGGTACACCTCCCCAGTTTGGGACTTCTTTATGGTTAGCAAGCAGGAGGACATCATTGCAATATGCTCCATTTGCAATGCTAGTGTTCATCGAGGTAAGCTTGGTACACACTATAGTACTGGAGGCAAAGTGACATATTTGAAAAAACATCACACATTCCACTGGGAGATGCCCCTTAATCAACTTTCTGCACGTGGTAGTGGTCAAGGTGATGCAAGAGGGGAATCGGCTCCAGAGCCTCCGATCAGAGTGGTAGTTGATGAAGAACAGGGTGACATCTTTATGTAAAGCAGCTCTGTCCCCAGCAGTGCACCAGTATCACCCACCTCAGCAACCTCACAATCAATCAATCAATCAATCAAGCATTTGTATAGCGCGCTACTCACCCGGAGGGTCTCAAGGCGCTGGGGGGAGGGGGGTCCGCTACTGTTCGAACAGCCAGGTCTTGAGTTGCTTCCTGAAGGAGAGGTGGTCTTGGGTCAGGCGGAGGTGGATGGGTAGGGAGTTCCACGTCTTGGCAGCCAGGTAGGAGAAGGATCTTCCTCCCATTGTGGCTCTTCGGATGCGGGGGACGGCGGCGAGGGCGTGGTTGGTCGATCGTAGCTGGCGGGTGGGAGTGTAGAAGGTCAGACGGTCGTTGAGGTATCTGGGGCCTTGGTTGTAGAGAGCTTTGTGTGCGTGGGTGAGGAGTCGGAACGTGATTCTCTTGCTGACGGGGAGCCAGTGCAGGTCTCTCAGGTGTCCGGCGATGTGGCTGTGTCGGGGGATGTCCAGGATGAGTCGAGCTGAGGCGTTCTGGATGCGTTGGAGTCTTTTCTGAAGTTTGGCTGTGGTTCCGGGGCACAAGAGGCAGATGGAGACACCACAGCAACTAGATACAGTGACTGACCCAAGACACACATTGAGTCTACCACCTCCTGGTTCTCTCCTGAAGTCGTCTGAGTCAGTGGCACCACAAAAGAAACAAATCCAGGCTACTACTATGAGCATGTTTAAGCAGGAGGAGCCCTACCACTTCAGCCATGCCCCCAGATTGACAGACAATCCGAGAAGAATGCAGATGCACCCCCCAATTTGGCAATACAGTATCATTTTTCTTTTAAGAATCATTTTTTAGAACTGTGTGGGTTCACTTCACTCCTCCATAATCTGTATTTTTCACACCGAGATGACAGAATATTTAGATATATAAAAATAACTTAGGTCTCTGGGGCTGACGGACTGTTTGCATTGCATTTAACTAACCTGTGTAAGACTCATTCCTTCATTTCCTTCCAAAAAAGATTGATGATGATGTGCTGCTTATCACCCAGATGAATATTGTCATTCTGTAGTGTTTGTCTTTGTCACTCCTTCCCCCAAATCCCCTTTCCCATCCATCAAACCCCTAACCCTCTTCCTCCTGGCTGAGTGGTTTAGTGAGGTGTGACTTGATTAACACCATAAATGGATCACACACTTGGTGGGGTGGATGTGGTGAAAGAGACACCAATATAGTTACAGAGGGAAGTAGGGGAAAACGGTATAACTAAAAGGCAGCAGTGCAAAGTAAAACATCTCAAAAAAGATTTGAGGCACAAATAAAGTAAAATAATTATTTATCACCCTTAAATTATTTTGAACAATAAAACCCTTCCGTTCCATGCACAACAGGCCCATCCCTCTCCCAAACAAATCACCCTGCACCCCGTCCTCAACCAATGTCAAAAGCAAAATTAAATGTCCAAACTCCGGTCCCAACTCTCTTTCATACCCCCCCACAAAAAAAGTTCCTCCCACCAAAACATTTTTTTTTAAATGGGCTCAGAAGAGGGCATCCTCTACACGGGTCTGGAGGCGATCAAGATTCTGCTCCATCCGGGCTTTCTAGTTGCCCCATACACTGCAGGAGGCAGTGCGGCAGGTGCGAGTACAGCAGTGGAGGTTAGGTCCCCTGACAGCTGGTGGCAGTGCTGTGATATTGCTGGGAGGCTGGAGGCTGTGGCTGGCTGGAGGAACAGATGCTTCTGCCTCTGCCTCCTCCAGAGCCCGCAGCCAGCGATATTCTTGCAGGATCCTTCTCCTGCCTCTGCCGCCGCACCAAAGCCTCCTTCTCCTGCCATGTCAGTGGTAGTAGTGAACCAGTAGGAGTGAGTAGCTGTATCAAGAAACCAGAAAAAGAAAAAATACAAATTGTAAACAATGCTCTGTGTAAACACTTGTTTAGAAATAAATAGAGGCACATTAGCAGTACACTGCTGGTCCCCTAGGGCCATTGGAATTTGATGTGATAAAAGGAGTCACAGGGCCAATTTGTACCCACACATGCCTCACATAAAAATTACTGACTGGCTGAAAAGAATTAAGCCAGAATAACACTATAATTTAAAAAAAAACAGAGTGATTTTATTTTTTCCAATGCCAGTACCTCGCAAGGAGGCCACCACCAGTGTTGCTGCCAACGATTCTGCCCATCCCAGCAACTCCTATAATTATTGCTATTATTATTTCCCTAACTTTTACCTCTGCCCAGTATTGGACTAATTTTAATTTTGCCTCCTTTATTTTTTTATACTGTCTCCCTTTTTTTAATCCCCTATCAAATTTTTGTTTAATTCTTGTTATCCCTGCATTATCTTTTTTTTCTCCATATTTTATGATTTTGCAGCTGACTTTCTTCTATCTCACTCTGTAGTACTCTGTAGTTTTCTTTTGCTGTGTTAGTAAGCTTTCCCTCTCCCCTATATATATTGTGGCACTGTAAGACTAAGAACAGATTTTTGGTACTCTACTGTTTACTGTGAAGATTGCAGGCCCAAGTAAGGTAGTGTTATTCAGCACACATATTTGTTGAGAAGGATTTCTTGTTCTTGCTCATGCTCTAACAGTTAACACGAGGGTGGCTATGGTCATGGTGGAACCCCCATATCGAGCCTCTGAAGTAGTATCCCACTTCTTACCATTGGGTGCAAATGTAAGGAATAAAGAAGATTAAAACAATAACATAGAGGTACAGTTAATCTCCCCAAAATGCAAATGCAGGAACATTGTACTTTTATTTATCAGATCACCTATAGTACTAATATCGACCATCGAGATGGCTAGACTAAGCCAAAAATCCATATTCAAAATTTCCTAAACAAAAACTACATTTAGAACAAATGCATTGTAATAAATAATCTTTGATTCTGTTCTCATTTCTCAACCCCCCCTTGATGGGCCATCTCAGTCTCCCTTTATTACAATACAAAGATACATACTACACATTACTGTGAGATTGCTTGGGACAGTACGAGCTGCATAAAGAAAATCACAGAGAACGCTGACTCACTGATATCACTATCTTGGTGGCAGGAGGGCAGAGGAGTCTGCATTGGCTTCTTAAATAATCAGCCAAAGCGAGCGCCGATGAGTATGGCTATGTAGCGCCAAGCACATGGCTAGCTCAAACTAGATCACATAATATTAATTTTTTAAGTTTAAAGAGAAATATTCATATAAAATAGTACATTCAAGGAAAGGTTTATAACTACAACAGTTAAAAAAAGAGGGTGATAAATAAAAATCAGGAATGGTAAAAGAAAATGGGAACTTATGTATAGAATGAATAATAAAACATAGAGGTCTGATTGAAGATAACAAATAAGGAATGTGGTATAAATTTAAAATATCATATGATAAACTAAAAAGATAATACAATGGAACTAGAAGTCATGGAGGTCTAAATACATTGTCAGAAATAGGGAACAGTGCAAATAGTCTTCTAGCAAAAGCCTTCAAAAATTGTGCAATTGGTAACCAAAGTTCTTGTCATTTTAAAACAAGAGATATAGGTTGCATGTATGCAGTGTCTAATCTATGATTATAACATACTGCACACCACTATGCTTTATACAACAGTTGCTTAGAGTCTTTCCAATGCTTCGAAATTTGTTGAAAAGCAGTTGCCAATAGTAGAACAACTATTTGTACATTTAATGAGACATTAGCCCAAACATCAGATATGCTTACTGAGAAGACATTAGCAATAGAACAAGAAATATTTGTATGGCATATATAATTAATTTGGGACCAAACATGTAACCAGAACTGGGAAACATGAGGACAAGTAAATATCAAATATTTCAAGTCAGCTTGATAAACAGAACATGTCCAACAAGTATTTGGAGTGTCTGAGGTAATCCTGTGTAGGAGGCTGGGCTTTATAAATATCTATTATATATAAAAAAAATGTTTTTGCTATAATAGCTGCCATAGAAGATTTTAATTTTATGAGTTTGATCCAAATCTTTGGCCAGGTTAATATGGGTTAAGTGATATGAAGATCATTCTCCCAGGAAAGTTCTATAGTTGACTTCGGTCGATCCTTAGGAGTGCTGTGAAGTGTTGAATAAATAGAAGAGGCTTTTGGGTTTGTATGGAGTAGATTAATTAGGTTAATGGTGGGTAATGTATTAGGAAGAGAGAGGGACTGAAAGTGAGTGTAAGGTGAAAAACAATATCTCGAAGAGTCATACATTTTTGACGAAAGGTGGATCGTACGCCAAATAATGCTTGCGCTTGTGTAAAAGTTATAAATCCAACTAAGTCCCTTAGATCTCCAAACTGGCCAATATATGAGTCTATTTTTTCTTTGTATAAACCGACAATGTCAAATGGTGGATTCCAGAAAAGTATTTAGACCCACAGGATACTGTGAAGTGACAGATGTCAGTAATTTACATGTGTGTCGAAAAATCGGGGTAAGTATTTTTTGATGTTTTCTCATAAAGGTTATAATTTCTTTAAAAAAGAAAGGAGATATAAACTCATATTCCAGATCTACCCAGAATGGAATGTAAGAAGGTGAAGGCTTGATCCAATGAATAGATTGTTTTAATAATAAGGCTTTTTAATAATTAGGAAAATCCGGGAAATTTACACCTTCTGCTTTAGGACGCATCAATTTAAGTAATGACATAGGGGGGGTTTATTTTTCCTAAGAAAGTGAGATAAAAGTGAATAAATGTTCTTAAATGCTTTAAGCGGAATGTTTAACAGGATGTTGGATATAGTAAAGAGAATAACAGGGACTAACATCATTTTAATAGTATCTAATCTGCCCCACCAAGACAAATATAAGGTATGCCATCTATTTGTTAATGATGTAATCTAATGAATGCAAGCATCTATATTAAGAGAAAGTGAAGTGAGGAGGTAAATTGAAGGCCGAGATATTTTATTTGAATGGGTTGCCATTTGAAATTTGAAGAAGAAAAATCATATTTAGAGGTAAGATTTTACGTTTATCATTGTTTAATTCATATCCAGATACTAAAGAATAAGATGCAAGCTCAGACGAAAAAGCTGAAAGTGAGATATGAGGATTAGACATGAATAATAAGATATCATCAGCATATGCAGCCAGTATAATTTGTTGAGTGCTGCCATGATAATACTGTGGACATGACAATAGCCATTTCCAAGTCCTCCCCAGGTAAAGCTCAAGGGCCAGACTGGGTACCCATTGATGTTTATAAACAAAACCCTGTCTTCTGGGTTCACCTTTTCACAAATGTCTTCCACAGTGTAGTATTAGGCTAGGTCCCGTCCTCATGGAAGGAACAAAGACACGGGTCCGCTTTGACAATAACAGAGATTGTACCCTTTTCTTCTTCTCTAATAAAAGCATTAGACAGGGCTGTATCTTGGCACCCTTTCTTTTTTTTCTATATAAATGCCCTAGAGAAAGTATTGATTTTAAGAGGCAAAATGATCTCCCATGGGTCGTGGAGTGTGTCCTCCCCGTGCTTCTTTATGCATACGATGTGGTCATCTTAGCTCATACAGTGAATGGGCTTCAGCTTTTAATGGATATTTTTAATGATTTTATGAGGGGTTTAAACCTGAAAATCAACCATGCCAAATCTTACACCATGAGTTGTGAGTCCAAAAAGATGCCTTCTCGCCCACATACAGTTGCTGGGATTTCCATAACTAGAGTGCAGAATTTTAATTATCTTGTTATTTTGTTTTCTTCTGATTTAAAATGGGGAATACTCCTGACATTGAGAGTAGGTAAGATGGATGGGGAAATAGAAGGCCTATTCCGTTTCTCAAAGAAATTAGGCCACAAACCTATCCAAGAGTTGATTGCCTTATGTAAGTCGAGACGTGTCACTTTGGAAACTTACGGGGCAGGACTATGGGGTTATACTCTTCAAGGTCTATTACAAACAATTGAGAATAGGTTTCTCTGTAGGTTGTTAGCTACACCCCGGAGTACTGCCAGGTTAATTACCCAAGTGGAATCTGGCCTTTCTTTTCTTGAAGATGCAGTTTTAGCTGCCCCTTTGCTCCTCTGGAATAAAGTTTGGACCTCCCCGTTTTATTCTTTTAATAATGAGATCTTGATGGACTGCCTAAAACCTGAACAAGTTAAAGCCATCGCCTGGTTGTCTTATGTAAGAAAATCCTTTTAGGATTTAGAACTTCCTCATTTTTATTCTTTCCCCAAATGAACTTACTGGAAGTGCAGAAGATGAGACGAAAACTGCTTTTTACCAACATAGAACCCAGATGAGACTTTGCAATCAACTTTCCTCAGTCACAATTTTGCATTATTTAGGTATTAAGCAGGAGGTGGGGTTTGAACGCTATCTCCTTTGGGTTAGTAATATAGAACATAGGTTCTACCTTACACATTTTAGATTAGGCACGGTCCACTTTCTGGTAGCTCACCCAAACAGGGTTCTAGGTTTCACAGTTTACCCCTTTGCCCTGTGATGGTATCGCAAAACAATCTCTTGCTCATTTTATGTTTTTTTGCCAGTTTGATAGTCAAAACAGAAAGTCCTTTTTACAACCCATTCTGCTGTCTTTTGTGATTAGAAGTCATAACGCCAGTCTATCCCGTCCCATACGATTAGAATCAAAGTATTGTTCTTTTGCTATTACTATTTTTATCTGTGGGGCTTTGAAAATCAGAAATTCTCAGAAATAGAATGGCTTAAAATAATTGCATCATTTTTAACACTATGAACATTGTATTGCACCTTAATTATTGACCTTTTTTAACCTTTATCATGTATTTTTCATAGCTGATTCCCTTTTTTTTAAAGTTTTATGTTTGTAGCTCATTTTAATACATTTTGCTCATGTGGCATGTTTTTGTCATTACGGTTTTACATAGTTTTAAGTGAAACCAACTGAAAATTTACCTGACACTCTGCCAGACTGATATCCCGATTAACTTGCTGGACCCTTTATGTGTCCTTTAACGGACTATTTAGAGGTTTTAGTTTCCTCAGGTTTTGTCTTAATTATATTGTATCTTATTGTAATGAAATGCTGTAAAATGTATTACATTTTATATTATGCTTTTACACTGTGACCTATATTTTTTTGTGTTTTTAATGTTTAACTTGTTTACTTTTATGGTTCTCTTGAATCGAATAAAAATGTATGACTGACTGAGTGTTGCATGTGAAACCATGAAAAAGATTGTTTTGTCTAAAACAAGATGGAAATGGTTCTAAAGCCAAGTTAAAGAGAAATGGAGAAATATGACTGCCTTGTCGTACTCCCTAGCTAGGGTAAAATAGGGAGAGGTCAAGCCATTAGCACACATGGCAGCTTGGGGGGAGGAATATAGGAGGGATATTAAATTAATAATTTTAGGACGTAAGCCAAACCAGTGAAGGGGGATGAAATAAGAAAGACCAGTGTACATGATCAAATGCTTTTACGGCATCCAAATCAATGGCTGCTAAGGGTTCAGGTAAATCAACAGATTTTGACATAATATAAAAAAAAAAAAACGGTTATTATCTGAAAGATATCTTTCTCTTGCAAAGCCTGATTGTTCTTTTCCTAATCTGGTAGCTAAAGCTTTAGCAAAAATGTTATAGTCTAAGTTCACTAAAGAGATAGGCCATTAATTAGTTCAAGTCTTTACCATCTTTTGGAATTAGGCACATGAGGGCTTCGAGAAAGGATCCAGAATAAGTAGAGTAATCTGAGAATGAATGGATTAAAGTGAGTAATTTATGTAGAAGAAGTTTAGAGAGATAAATGTTGAATTCTGCTGTAAAACCATCAGGGCTCATCAGCTTTATCTTTTTTAAGGGACAGAATAGCTAAATGCAATTCTACAGTCTGCTTGGGTATGTATAAATGAGTGTAAAATGTATGGAATTGATCTAAAATATTTCAGTCCCTAGCATGAGTTTGGTTATTATCATCTATAATGGATTTAAAAAAAGCTTGTTTTGTTTAATTTTTAAGTGGTTAGCTAATAATTTGCCAGTTTTATTTCGACTCTCATAATATTTAGCACTAGTTTTAAAGAGATAAGATGAGGCAAAGTCTGTAGATACCTTATTAAAGCGCAATTTAGCATTAATAAGCTGTTGTAAGGAGTGCTGCGTGCGGGAAGTATAATAAGTATATTCAAGGCATTTAATATCTTGAAGTAACCTTGAAGATTGGGCCTAAAAATCTTTCTTTCTCTTGGAAACAAAATTAATAATAAAATCATGAGCAGAAGCTTTACAAGAATCCCAAATGATATGAAAGGGAGTATTATCAGCGGTGTTGAAATGAAAATATTCATGAAAGAAAGAGGTAAAAGAAGATGTGTAATGTTATCCAATAGCAAAGAATTGTTAAATCTACACCTCTTGGGGAATTCATGTTTAGGTAATAGGTCTAATTGGACCAATATTGGGGCATGATCAGAAATAAGAAAAGAACCAATGTCCACAGTATGGAGGGACTGAGTTAGGCGATGGGAAATTAAATGTAATCTATCCTAGATTGTGTGTGATGGACTGGAAAAAAATATGTGTATTCTCTCAAGGAAGGGTTACATAATTACCAAGCATCAGTCAAGTGACATTTGTGGATATCATGTACAAATGCTTTTTGCGACTTATTTGGGATATAGTGAGACAGTGTGTGTCTATCAAGAAAAGGATCTACAAAATGATTGCAGTCCCTTGCTAGTATAAAATTATCTTCAGGGTGTTGTAGAAGTTGTTGAGTGATGTTAGACCAAAATTGACAGTAAGGAGCATTAGGACCATATACTTTTATTTATTTATAAAGTTTTATATAGCGCAAACAAGATCACGAAGGATATCAGAGCGCTTTACAATATGGTGGGAGTAATAACATAAATGCAATATCAACATCCGAGCAAGTGAGCGTATCCCTCTTAGGGTAAGAATTTGTTCATAAGGAATCGTTTAGCTTCCAATTTGAAAGCCTTCGTTGAAGAGATTCTGCGTGCTTCCTGTGAGAAGTTGGCCTGGCATATGCTGTCCACTAATTATAGTGGGCACCTTGCACCAGTCCAAACAACCCCTTATTGGAGATAGGTTAAAGACAACCTTTATTGAAAGCTATCCTAGTGGTAGCTATGGAGAGCAGCCTTCAGGCTAAGTCTTGAAGGAATGTAAAGCAGCTTGTTTTATCAGTCTATAATCTCTTGAGTGACCACATGAAAGAGGACCACACCAGGTATATATTCAAAATATATGTATTTATTACTAAACACACCCCTCTAGTCTCTTTATGAGGCTAGAGTTCGAAGTACATAAATTATAAGTTAGTTATCTACAGTAATAGCACAAATACACGTTTGAGCCCTAGGGGCGTACCAAACCATATACCAATAAAGTGGTATAAGAACCACGACTGAGCTAGACACAGGGCCTAGAGCCTGTAGAAGTGCTTGGACCACAAGGAACCACCCAAGGTAGTGACACAGGGGACCCACGGGGGACGCGTGCAGTGTATGAACACAGCCGCGAATCGCCGTTAACTTCTATGGGGAAAGTCGCGGTTTGAATTTAAAAGAAAAGGGACACTTAGAGGAGGACTTGGAGCAAACCCTTTGAGAACTAGGCTGTTCTAGTGTCAATACCCACGGGAGCACCGGAGTACTCGAATTACCTCACCCAGGGGAGCCGGGTGCATAGGTGTCTTTCGGGGTCGAGTTTCGTCGTCGCTTTCAATGGCGATCTGCTGCAAAGTGCTGCTGGCGGCCAAGTCGAAAGTGTTCGGGTGGATCCAAAGGTGGATCAAAGATCTGAAGAACCTGAAAGCAGAGGGGACAGAGTCTGGGTCACTAGCCAGTGACCAGGAAGGCGATGAGCAGATGCCCACCGATGTCGAGTGCTTCAGGTAGGTTGACGGTTGTCTTGACTCTTCAGCCACGAGGTCCAGGAGGCGTCGACGATGACCAGGAGCTGGATTCGAGCTGTCCCACGACGTCTGTCGATTGCAGGGGTGTCGGCGACCGGATTGGACCCAACAAGCCTTGGCAACGGCAAGTCTCGTGGAAATGGAAGAAGGACGATGTTGCAGACCAGCAAGGTCTGTGGGACTCACCCAGCAAGGGTAAGTCAGGACACGCCTGGAGCAACCAGGGAGCCCAAGTAGAAGAAGATTGGCCTTCGGGAGGGCCTACTAGCCAACGGACTAGCGACCGCAAAGGAGCCTCGAGTCGATGCACGTGGAGCTGGCTCACAGGACACTCGTGGAGTGGAGGCCAGTGATCTTTAGTGCAGTTGGTGCTGGAGGCTGGGGCTACTCGGAGCCCAAAGCATGACTTCGTGGGAGACCCAGAAGAGGATGCACTTGCAAATGCGATTGGTGTCCAGGGGTCACGGTTCCACGTTACCCAAGACAGCTACGGGCCTCAGCTTTGCTGGGGACTCAGGGCAGCCTCGGGGAAGTCTGGAAATCCACCTCTGGTGATGCAAAGACTTCGGCGTCCGGCGGGAGCTTCAGCGATGCAGACCGGACAATTGCTTCTTTGGTGCCTGCCAAGCAGGGGAGTCACTCCTTGACCCCAAGGGAGATTCTTCAGTCCTCTAATCTTGAAGTAGAGCGTCGAAGGTCCAGGATTCTGTGTCAGAGTTTCGTCCAGGTTAATCTAAAGTCCTAAGGACTGGGGTCCCATACTTATACTAAGGTAGGGGTTGGACATACTCTGTGGCCCCACCTATGGGAGGGTCAGGGCAGAGGGGTGGTTACACCCCTTTCCCTTTGTCCAGTTTCGCGCCAGAGCAGGGGCTGGAAGCCCCTGAGCCGGTTTGAACTGGGGTATACACAGGGACACCAAATGTGCCCCCAGTGCAGGACTTCAAAGCACCAGAGAGTGCTCCCGCCCAGCCCCAATACACACTATCCTGTCTGGGGAGGTGGTTACACCTCCCTGGGACAGGAAACTTATTGTCTAGGCCTCCCCTGCCGGAGTTTCGGTCAGCAGCAGGAGGCCAGACTCGTGTCTGTGGCAGCGGCATCCATTTTGTGATGCCAGGGCTCTGGAAAGTCAGCACCGGGTATACCGGTGTGTACATGTCTCTCCCTCTAGAAGGGTGGAATGCTACCCCCGCCACCAGAACTGGTGGGGGGGTAGTATTCCAAGATGTTTGACACCAAACACGACATGTTTCCGTGCAGCCATCCCAAAGTTAGCATTTAACGCGAGGTTATAATGCGCTTAAGAGTATATGGTCGGGCTGCACTACAAACAGCATCAGAGAAGGGTCTCCGAACGCTGCAGAGGGGCCCAGCTCATGCAGGGGCACCCTCTCACATAGGAACCACGCACTCTGCCTTCAGGATTGATAAGGCCTGCCATAGGAGTGACTTATAGGTTTATATGTGTGTATGTATGTAGTGATATAGGTAGCCTATATCACAGTAAGGGGTGCATGCACCACCTTACCCAGGCTGCAGTAGCAGACCTGTGGTGTCATTTTGGATGGCCTTCCAGGGGTGGCACAATACATGCTGCAGCCCCTGGTAGGCCTCTGAGGTACCTATGCCCTGGGTACATAGTATACCATATACTAGGGACTTATAAGGGCACTCCAGATTCCAATCAGAGATGTGCCTAAGGCACATGGAAACCATTTTAGAGAGGAAGCAGCTAGGCTGGGGTTCTGATTAGAAGGGCCCCAGCCAGACTAAGGTCGAAAAACAGTGAAGCATCAGCAAAAAGTGGGGGTACCCATGTGAAGCAGATCCTACTCTCCTACACAACCCCCCCCAAACGTAGGGACATTAAACTAACCTTGCCCAGTTAAGTTTTCATGTTCTAAGTGGAAGTACCTAGAGAGTCCATCTGCATTGGCATGGTTACTCCCAGGTCTATGTTCCACTGTGAAGTCCATCCCCTGTAGGGAAATGGACCACCTAAGCAGTTTGGGGTTTTCACCCTTCATTTGTTTTAGCCATAAGAGGGGCTTATGGTCTGTACGAACAAGGAAGTGAGTACCAAACAAGTATGGCCTCAACTTCTTCAGAGCCCAGACCACAGCAAAGGCCTCCCTCTCAATGGCTGACCAACGTTTCTATCTAGGGGTCAGCCTTCTGCTAATAAAAGCTACTGGCTGATCCTGACCTTCATCATTCAATTGTGACAGTACAGCCCATACCCCCAATTCAGATGCATCTGTTTGGACAATGAACTTCTTGGAGTAATCAGGACTCTGTAGAATGGGAGCAGTGCACATGGCCTGCTTCAGGTCATCAAATGCCTTTTGACAGCTAACTGTCCACTGAACCTTTTTGGGCATTTTCTTGGAAGTTAAGTCATTCAGGGGTGTCACTATTGATCCATACCCCTTGACAAATCTCCTATAGTACCCAGTCAGGCCTAAAAAGGCTCTCACCTGAGTCTGGGTAGTTGGAGCAGTCCAGTCCATGATGGTCTGGATCTTGCTCTGCAGTGGTTGAACCTGGCCTCCACCCACAAGGTGGCCCAGGTACACAACCTGACTCTGCCCTATCTGGCACTTTGTGGCCTTGATAGTCAGGCCTGCTTTCTGCAGGGCCTGCAAAACATTTCTGAGGTGGACCAGGTGATCCTCCCAGGTGGAGCTAAAGACAGCAATATCATCTAGATATGCTGCACTATAGGCTTCCAGACCTGTAAGGACTGTATTCACCAACCTCTGAAAAGTGGCAGGTGCATTCTTCAGACCAAAGGGCATCACCACAAATTGATAATGCCCACTAGGGGTTGAGAATGCTGTCTTTGGCTTTGCATCATCAGCTAGTCTGATCTGCCAGTAGCCAGCTGTCAGGTCAAATGTGCTTAGATACTTGGCTGAGGCCAAAGTGTCTATTAGCTCATCCACCCTTGGTATTGGATGGGCATCAGTCCTAGTGACTGCATTGAGACCCCTGTAGTCCACACAAAACCTCATCTCTCTTTTCCCACCATTGGTGTGAGGTTTTGGCACAAGGACCACTGGACTAGCCCAAGGGCTATCTGAGGGTTCAATAACTCCCAAATCCAACATCTTCTGGACTTCTGTCCTGATACAGTCCCTGACATGGTCAGGTTGCCTATAAATCTTATTTGTAATAGGCAGACTGTCCCCAGTGTCCACTTCATGAGTGCACCAGGTAGTCTGACTGGGTGTCAGTGAGAATATGTGTCTGAACTGATTGAGCACCTGTCTGCAATCAGTCTGCTGCTGGGTAGTGAGGCTGCCTGCCAAGGCTACACCATCCACTGACCCATCATCAGGGTTCTGTAAGAGCAGGTCAGGGAGTGGGTCACTCTCTTCCTCCTGTCCCTCATCAGTAGCCATGAGCAAGCCCATGTCTGCCCTGTCCACATATGGTTTTAACCTGTTGACATGGAGAACCCTGTGGGGACTCCTGGGTGTTCCTAGGTCCACCAAATAGGTAACCTCACCCTTCTGTTCAACAATGGTATGGGGTCCACTCCATTTGTCTTGGAGAGCTGCTGGGGCCACTGGCTCCAACACCCACACCTTCTGTCCTGGCTGGTAAACAGTCAGTACAGCCTTTTGGTCATGCCAGGCTTTTTGAAGTTCCTGGCTAGCCTCAAGGTTTTTAGTTGCCTTTTTCATATACTCAGCCATCCGGGAGCGGAGACCAAGTACATAGTCCACTATGTCTTGCTTTGGGGGCTTGAGAGGTAACTCCCATCCTTCCTTCACCAAGCACAATGGACCCCTGACAGGGTGACCAAACAAAAGTTCAAAAGGGCTGTAGCCAACCCCTTTTGAGGCACCTCCCTGTATGCAAATAAAAGGCAGGGCAAGAGTATGTCCCATCTTCGCCTAAGCTTTTCTGGGAGCCCTTTAATCATGCCCTTCAAGGTTTTGTTGAATCTCTCAACTAAACCATTGCATTGTGGGTGATAGGGTGTGGTGAACTTGTAAGTCACTCCACACTCCTTCCACATTGCTTTTAAGTATCCAGACATAAAGTTAGCACCCCTGTCTGATACAACCTCCTTAGGGAAGCCCACTCTTGAGAAAATTCCCAGGAGGGCCCTTGCCACCACAGGTGCTGTAGTGGTCCTAAGGGGAATAGGTACCTGGTGGCATGATCCACTACCACCAGGATAAACCTGTGCCCAGATGCTGTTTGGTGATCCATGGGACCAACAATGTCAATCCCCACCCTTTCAAAGGGAACCCCCACCACAGGTAGTGGTATCAGGGGGCCTTTGTAGTGCCACCTGCCTTGCCACTGGCCTGGCAGGTTACACAGGAGCGACAAAACTCCTTAGTGTCTTCAGACATGTGGGGCCAGTGAAAGTGAGGGACAATTCTGTCCCAAGTCTTGTTCTGGCCCAGGTGACCTGCTAAGGGAATGTCATGGGCTAGGGTCAATAGGAAGCCCCTGAACTTCAGAGGTATAACCAACCTCCTGGTGGCACCAGGCTTGGGGTCTCTACACTCTGAGTACAAGAGTCCATCATCCCAATACACAGTATGGGGACCACTAGCTTTCCCAGCAGCCTCAGCAGCAGCTTGCTGTCTGAGGGGTTCAAGAGAGGGGCAGCTCTGCTGCTCTTGGCTCAGATCTGCCCTGGAAGGGCCCCCTGTCCCCAAGAACTCAACCTGGTCAGGTTCAAGCTCCTCTGGGACAGTTCCTTCCTCAGGACTGAGATCATCCCCCTCAAGAGACTGATCTTCCTTCTGAGCTAAGGGGGAAGGCACTGCATTTACCCTACTACTCCTCTTCTTGGAGGGCACTTGGTCCATTATTCCAGAATCCAATGCCTGTTCAGTGTTAGACATTTTGGCTTGTGACCTGGTCACAGCAAACACATCTGCAGGGATGCCCAGCATTTCTGCATGGGTCCTGAGCTCCACTTCTGCCCAAGCTGAAGTTTATAAGTCATTGCCAAGCAAGCATTCAATGGGTAGGTCTGCACTTACCACAACCTTCTTAAGGCCAGTTACCCCTCCCCAGGAGAAGTTAACAACTGCCAGAGTATGGTCTGTTCTGACGTTGCTAGCATTGGTCAATTGGTACATTTCACCAAGTATAATCTGCCCAGGATTCACAAGGTCTTGTGTCACCATGGTGACACTTGCCCCTGTGTCCCTAAATGCCAAAACCTCTTTTCCATTGATTAAGGGATGTTGCCTGTACTTGCCCAGATTACTGGGACTCACAGAGGAGGTCATATCCATGCCTCCATCACAGACTAGGACAGCCTGAGTGAGTTCTCTGACTAGGTCAGAGCTCATCTCCTTACCCAGGGTCAACCCTACTAAACCCTTGGCTTGTGTAGTCCCACCACCAACTGTAACTGCACTAGGGGGAGCAGGTGCCTTAGGGGCATTGGTGGGGGCTGGAGTAGAGACTTTGGACTTGGTGCAATCACTGGTCCAGTGGGTCTTTTGCTTACAGACCTTGCACCATGGTTTCTTTTGGCCTTTCCCTTTGTTAGATTGTGAATCCCCACCTGAAGAAGATTTTTGGGGGCCTTGTGAAGACTTTTGGTCTTTACCCTTCTCCCCACCCTTATCAGAGTTTTTCGAATCTTGCTTCTTAGGGTCACCACCTTGGTTCTGTACCTTCTGCCTCACCCTGGTTCGGACCCATTTGTCTGCCTTCTTTCCCAATTCTTGGGGAGAGGTCAGATCAGAGTCCACCAGGTGCTGATGCAACAGCTGATTTTGACAATTGTTAAGGATCTTCTCCCTCATGATAAGATTGTACAATCCTGTGAAGTCACATACCTTACTGCCCAATAACCAACCTTCCAGAGCCTTGGCAGAACAATCAACAAAGTCCACCCAGTCTTGAGTCTGTGCTTTTTGGGTATCCCTGAACTTTAACCTGTATTGTTCAGTGGTTAGGCCAAACCCATCAATTAGAGCACTCTTCAAGACTTTGTAATTATCAGCATCCTCCTCTCTAACAGTGAGGAGCTTATCTCTACCTTTGTCTGCAAAGGAGAGCCACAAGATTGCTGCCCACTGCTCCTGAGGGACTCTCTGTACTTTACAGGCCCTCTCTAGAGCAGTTATCCATTTGTGGATGTCATCCCCACTCTGGTAGGGAGGGACAATCTTGCTCAAGTTTCTATGGCCATAAGACCTTTCCCTATCTCTTGGGAAATTGCTGCCACCATGGGACTCTAGTCCCATCTTTTGTCTCTCTCTATAGAGATCTAGGGACTCCCTGTCTATAGCCAATTGCTGTTTTCTGAGCTCAAGCTGGGCTTGTTCATACTGAAGCAATCTCTTTCTCCTTTCATGAGAGGATTCCCTCCTATGAGAGGAGACAGAGGTCCCTATTGAGGTGTCAGAGTGGTTAGACACCTGAGAAGGAGATCTAGACCTTCTGGGCACACTCAGTACTCTTCCTGGGGGGACAAAGGGGAGGTCATTCTGATCCCCCTCCTCCTCCTCCACAGGAGGAATTGGGTTATCCAGGACAAGGTCATTTTCACCTTCCTGGCCAGTTTCAGATGGGGGGGCCTGGGTTTCTTCACCCCTGGCCCCTTCCTCATCTTCTGCCCCACCCTCTCTGCCTACCCCTTCAGACCCTATGGGCCTGCTGAGATCATCAGCTAGTAACACCTCCCTGAGGTGTTGGGTGCTGGCACTTTTGCCTGCCTTCAACTTCCTAGTATTGCATAATGCTCTCAATTCCAAGAATGGGAGTTTATCATACTTGGAGGGAAGAAGCCCACTGGCTTCTGGCAAGGACTCACTGGGTCCTGGCTTTGAAGACATTACTAGTGAGGTGTGGTGTATGCACTACCTACTCTAGTGTGGCCTACTAAACTCTCTTGAGTTGTAGAAAGGGTGTGCTATCCCTTAACACACAACTCTAAGTTCAGTAGAACTTACTGTATTACTAAGCTTGATTTATATGTACCTTAGGTACCCTTAGTGGTTTACAGTTGATCAATTCAATTGAGATTATCTGGTAAAACAATAGCAAGCTGGAATCCCACACGCTGCACACCAATGTGAGAAGTTGGCCTGGCATATGCCGTCCACTAATTATAGTGGGCACCTTGCACCAGTCCAAGCAACCCCTTATTGGAGATAGGTTAAAGACAACCTTTATTGAAAGCTATCCTAGTGGTAGCTATGGAGAGCAGCCTTCAGGCTAAGTCTTGAAGGAATGTAAAGCAGCTTGTTTTACCAGTCTATAATCTCTTGAGTGACCAAATGAAAGAGGACCACACCAGGTATATATTGAAAATATATGTATTTATTGCTAAACACTCCCCTCTAGTCTCTTTATGAGGCTAGAGTTCGAAGTACATAAATTATAAGTTAGTTATCTACAGTAATAGCACAAATACACGTTTGAGCCCTAGGGGCGTACCAAACCATATACCAATAAAGTGGTATAAGAACCACGACTGAGCTAGACACAGGGCCTAGAGCCTGTAGAAGTGCTTGGACCACAAGGAACCACCCAAGGTAGTGACACAGGGGACCCACGGGGGATGCGTGCAGTGTATGAACACAGCCGCGAATCGCCGTTAACTTCTATGGGGAAAGACGCGGTTTGAATTTAAAAGAAAAGGGACACTTAGAGGAGGACTTGGAGCAAACCCTTTGAGAACTAGGCTGTTCTAGTGTCAATACCCACGGGAGCACCGGAGTACTCGAATTACCTCACCCAGGGAGCCGGGTGCATAGGTGTCTTTCGGGGTCGGGTTTCGTCGTCGCTTTCAATGGCGATCTGCTGCAAAGTGCTGCTGGCGGCCAAGTCGAAAGTGTTCGGGTGGATCCAAAGGTGGATCGAAGATCTGAAGAACCTGAAAGCAGAGGGGACAGAGTCTGGGTCACTAGCCAGTGACCAGGAAGGCGATGAGAAGATGCCCACCGATGTCGAGTGCTTCAGGTAGGTTGACGGTCGTCTTGACTCTTCAGCCACGAGGTCCAGGAGGCGTCGACGACGACCAGGAGCTGGATTCGAGCTGTGCCACGACGTCGGTCGATTGCAGGGGTGTCGGCGACCAGATTGGACCCAACAAGCCTTGGCAACGGCAAGTCTCGTGGAAATGGAAGAAGGATGATGTTGCAGACCAGCAAGGTCTGTGGGACTCACCCAGCAAGGGTAAGTCAGGGCATGCCTGGAGCAACCAGGGAGCCCAAGCAGAAGAAGATTGGCCTTTGGGAGGGCCTACTAGCCAACGGACTAGCGACCGCGAAGGAGCCTCGAGTCGATGCACGTGGAGCTGGCTCACAGGACACTCGTGGAGTGGAGGCCAGTGATCTTCGGTGCAGTTGGTGCTGGAGGCTGGGGCTACTCGGAGCCCAAAGCACGACTTCCTGGGAGACCCAGAAGAGGATGCACTTGCAAATGCGATCGGTGTCCAGGGGTCATGGTTCCACGTTACCCACGACGGCTACGGGTCTCAGCTTTGCTGGGGACTCAGGGCAGCCTCGGGGAAGTCTGGAAATCCACCTCTAGTGATGCAAAGACTTCGGCGACCGGCGGGAGCTTCAGCGATGCAGACCGGACAATTGCTTCTTTGGTGCCTGCCAAGCAGGGGAGTCACTCCTTGACCCCAAGGGCGATTCTTCAGTCCTCTAATCTTGAAGTAGAGCGTCGAAGGTCCAGGATTCTGTGTCAGAGTTTCGTCCAGGTTAATCTAAAGTCCTAAGGACTGGGGTCCCATACTTATACTAAGGTAGGGGGTTGGACATACTCTGTGGCCCTACCTATGGGAGAGTCAGGGCAGAGGGGTGGTTACACCCCTTTCCCTTTGTCCAGTTTCGCGCCAGAGCAGGGGCTGGAAGCCCCTGAGCCGGTTTGAACTGGGGTATGCACAGGGACACCAAATGTGCCCCCAGTGCAGGACTTCAAAGCACCAGAGAGTGCTCCCGCCCAGCCCCAATACACACTATCCTGTCTGGGGAGGTGGTTACACCTCCCTGGGACAGGAAACCTATTGTCTAGGCCTCCCTGCCGGAGTTTCGGTCAGCAGCAGGAGGCCAGACTCGTGTCTGTGGCAGCGGCATCCATTTTGTGATGCTAGGGCTCTGGAAAGTCAGCACCGGGTATACCGGTGTGTACATGTCTCTCCCTCTAGAAGGGTGGAATGCTACCCCCGCCGCCAGAACTGGCGGTAGTATTCCAAGATGTTTGACACCAAACACGACATGTTTCCGTGCAGCCATCCCAAAGTTAGCATTTAACGCGAGGTTATAATGCGCTTAAGAGTATATGGTCGGGCTGCACTACAAACAGCATCAGAGAAGGGTCTCCGAACGCTACAGAGGGGCCCAGCTCATTCAGGGGCACCCTCTCACATAGGAACCACGCACTCTGCCTTCAGGATTGATAAGGCCTGCCATAGGAGTGACTTATAGGTTTATATGTGTGTATGTATGTAGTGATATAGGTAGCCTTATCACAGTAAGGGGTGCATGCACCACCTTACCCAGGCTGCAGTAGCAGACCTGTGGTGTCATTTTGGATGGCCTTCCAGGGGTGGCACAATACATGCTGCAGCCCCTGGTGGGCCTCTGAGGTACCTATGCCCTGGGTACATAGTATACCATATTCTAGGGACTTATAAGGGCACTCCAGATTCCAATCAGAGATGTGACTAAGGCACATGGAAACCATTTTAGAGAGGAAGCAGCTAGGCTGGGGTTCTGATTAGCAGGGCCCCAGCCAGACTAAGGTCGAAAAACAGTGAAGCATAAGCAAAAAGTGGGGGTACCCATGTGAAGCAGATCCTACTCTCCTACACTTCCGGTGGAAGAGAGTTCCAAATCTTTGGAGCAGCGCCGGAGAAGGCTCGGTGACAAGTTCTTTTTTTGTTAAGGATGAGTGGTTTCAGGAGGAAGGTAGTGGCACTTCTTGAGGCTCTAAAACCACAGGATAGTTCAAGTTGTTGTGCAAGGTACCTGGGAGTATTGAAGTGAAGGGCTTTGTGAGCCAGAACGGCAATCTTTAACTGAATTCGAGCTTCGTAGGGTAGCCAATTGAGAGATTTTAGGACTGGGGATATATGATCGTATCGTTTGGTGCCTGTGACAAGTCTGGCCGCCGCGTTCAGAGTTGATCTTAGTGGAGCCAGGGCGTATTTGGGAAGGCCACAGAGGGTAGCACTGCCGTAGTCAAGCCTCGGCAAGACAAGCGCTTGGACCACCTGCTGGAAATCATTTAGTGGAAGGAAAGGTTTGATATTTCTGAGTGACCTCAACAAATGGTTTGCGTATTTGGGAAGGCCACAGAGGGTAGCACTGCCGTAGTCAAGCCTCGGCAAGACAAGCGCTTGGACCACCTGCTTGAAATCATTTAGCGGAAGGAAAGGTTGGATATTTCTGAGTGACCTCAACAAATATACGTTAAATAACGTGAAACTTTGCTAATTGATTATTTAACCGATAACCACCTCCCTTCTAGATCTACTTCCTGTGAAATCAGTTGAACTTTTAAAGATTTATGACACAAAATCATTACACCCTTTCTTTTTACAATTGCCAGGAGAGAAAAAGACATCGCCTACCCAGTTTTAAGTTGTTTCAAACATTCATGTTATGTTAGATGCGATTCTTGCAGACAAGCAATGTGTGTATTAGGATTTGTTAAGTGTGCTAAAACTCTTTGACGTTTGAAAGGAAAATGAAAACCTCTGAAATTCCAAGATACCACTTTTAAAGCCTTGAGTGATATACAGTACAATTAATGGAACAGACCAATCTTTAAAAAAGAAAATAAAGCGTGATACAGAATTTTAAAAGCAACAAGATGAATGTCAATGAAAAGACAATGCAATGGGAAAATAGAAATTGTCCAAGGAAAGAAAAGGATAGGAATGAAAAAGAGAGAAATAAAGGAAAGAAATAGAAAGGGAAAACAAGAAAAGCATAGAGAGAAAACTTAAGATAACAAGAAAAATAAACATACCTATGGATATCTTTGACAAAGATGAGGGGGGAGACCACACAAGAAGATGGAACGTCTACACACCAGAGGGGAGGAAAGTACACAAAGGGCAATACAACATGTGATGAGAAATAGGAACATGGAACAACATACGAACGACCCTGTAAAAGAGAAAATTACATTTAGTTAGCATGTGGAGTAATAAATGAAATTTAGAGAACTTTTTTCAAGAATATTACGGAAAATTGAACAGGAATGAAACATTAACAAGACATCTTCTCAATAAAATTGGTCACGCACAAAAGAGAAGAAATCCAAAAGCAGAGAGCAAAAAAGTCAAGAGCATAATAATATTTTAGCTGCTAAGCTGATGTAGTGAAATCCATATTCTCCGGCTTATGGATTACAAGAAAATCTCTCAAATTAGATGGATCTTCGTACGTTGCCGTTTTGTTGTTGTTCTGTAACTTTAAAGAGAAAAGAATGAAAAAGTCAAAATCAAGCCCTGAAAGAACAGAGCAGTAGTCTCATGTTAGGAACTCTTTACATCGATCTGCAGTAATTTTGGCAAAGTCCTGAGAGAAGTATAAGTCATGCCCCAGGCCACGATATACGTTAAAATTGCCTAACTGCAGATATTATCTGCATTAGTTCAGTATATTCGAGAAAGTTCAATATGACTCCTCGAGATTTCTTTGAGGTGGTCGGAGCTTTAGAAGAGTGACCAAGTCTTTGAGCCTGTTATATGTTGAATGGGGGGGCCATCAGGTAATTTCAAAACATGTGGTAGAAACGTTTACAAAAAAGAGATAGGATTTGTGCTTTCCATACCTTCGGTAGGCCATAAATGCATAAATTATTTCTTCTATTCTGATTTTCTAAGTCGTCAACCTGTTTACGCAAGGTGGTGATCTGTCCCTGAATGATATTGACTTTAGAAGGAATATCCTTAGGAACCACAATTTGCTGTTCCACATTAGAGACTTGCTCTTCCACATGGGTCCACTCATCTGAGAGATTTTGTAACTTGATATTTGTTTCCTCCATAAAAGGGTGCAACACTCTTATTTCCTCTAATAATAAATCCAAAGAGGAATTAGAAGTCTTTGAGGGTGATGGTGGGTCTTTCTTAAGTCATTTTCGTGGACGCTCTGCCAGCCCAGGATTGTACATCATTGGTGGATGTGGTTGAAGATGAAGAAGCATTGGTACTCTTATGCAACATAGAGTCATCCATTTTTGAGGTAATTATAGGGCATGAAAGTAAATTTAGAAAATGTGCCTGGAAAGAATCTAGTTGGAGTCTTTTCATTCTTTAACAACTGTGGAAAGAGTTTCGAATATATCTAATGAGATGAGTAAGATTAACTCACCCTTTTAAAATGTATGACTACATGAATACTGTGTGTCATAAAATATGGTTGCCAAATATGACAGACTCAGTTTGACAAGGACTCTTATATAACAATAAATGAGGAGTTAGAATTAGTGTCAGAATTAACATGGTGATAATAGCGAGGTATTCTGTATTACCACAGATCCTGTCAGAAGAAGGAAGAAAACAAATTGTATATAAGTTATATTTTGGAGAGAGTCTTCAAAACAAAACATGTTCCAGGTATTGGCTCTCACTCATTTGATATGTTACTACTCTGTTTTCGGAGGCTAGAGGGTAACAAGCCTTGAAATTAGTTGCGAATGCGTTCCAACATGCTGAGGAACGCAGCTCCTCACAGCCTGCACAAAATGGTGGCCACAATAGAAGAGAAGCCGAAATGAATTGTTTTATGTGCTGCAAGTGAAAATAAATATAGTAGCCATCATCCTTCTTACTTCCACAGTGTAAGTGTGAGTTTATGAGTGCCTGCCATTGAAAGGCCCTGCGTTAGGAGGCTGCTTCTGGTGCCATACCCCAAACTTCATTCGATGTCAAGCGATGTCCCTCTGGATCACATAATATTCTTAACATAAACTTAATTACCCCTGAGTGGGAGCAGCATGCTATTCAGATTTTTTTTTTTGCATTGTAGAACACAAACACAACAAATAATTACTCAAGGAACCCCACAATCTCGATGCCTAGCAGGTCGAGCAGGTCCTGCTTGCGGTCGTTGATATTAACCCAGCGATGCGTCAGCTGCTGTTGGGTGCGCTGGACCTTCTCCCAATGCAGTCCATGCTCCTGCAGGTGGTAACCACTTCCAGGCCTGCCACCTGCTGCATGCATGGAAGGGAGGTGCACTGCACATAAAAACCAAATGCTGCCACCACCACCTCACAAAAAATGTCACCGGTCTGCACCCCTTGGCAGTGCCGGTGACCACAAGGTATGCCACTAGCTCAGGCATTCGCATCGCAGCTGCCTTGCTCGCCCTGCTGGGCTGGAAAAAAAAGAAAAGAAACAGGAAAAAGAAGGAAGGAACAAAGGAAGATCTAAGAAAGTAAAGGTGACACTAATAAAAAAAAGCACAAAGAATTCATGAAAAACATAAAACAATGACAAAATGTAAAATACACAAAGGCAAAGACATACACTCATACAACAAACAAAAATGAGGGGTGGATGGGTCAGATAGCAGAGGATTGTAAAACTAAGGATGGTTTGAAAAAATAGGCCCAGCACCATACGCAGAACAGAAAACAAAATGGACACACCCATGCATACCACATGGTGCCTTTCGCAAGCAGATTCTGGCACGAGAACGCACTTTGCGCTGTCCATAATGTAAAAATGTCATGCAAACAGGCGCGTCAAGCGTCTCAACCTGCTCACACAATTCCATGGAGGAAAAGTGGAGTTTTTGGGGTGCTTAGTGGAAGTTTGCGTAGCGCAACTCCATGAGCTCTGCCCAAGCCTAGCTATAACTAGTTTTGCCCATAGACTGGGGAGTATGTTGTTCTCAAGCCTTATCCAAGGTTTTTCATGCAAAGTGTGTTTCTAAGGTCACATATGGCAGTGATATTTGGAGATACATTAGGGCAGAATATTTACGGACCGTTGAAAATATATTTTTAAGGCGCTTGTTGAGCGTGTACCCGCATCAGCTTGTGTGTCCGAAGAACTAGGAATAAAGTATTTTGGTGATATGATTGCACTGAAGCCTCTGCTATGCTGCATCAAGGTCTGGACAAGGACTGAATCTCATCTGAACAGAATGATTCTTAAGGATTGCTTATTTCTTGACTGCACAACTAAGATCCCCGAATTGCATCTATCAAAGAGTCTTTAAGAGTTTGGGAAGGGAGGTATTATTTCTCGGGCACCAGCCCATGGTTAGTATAGAGCTGAAATGGGTGAGGGATCATTTTCTGGAATGCAAGATCTTGCATAGAGAGCAGACTGAAATGTAGAAACCCTCTGCAACGGGACTCATGCTGCTAAAAATGATTCAGTCTATGAAACCCCATTTATTAATTGTAAAATGTGACAGGAATAGATTCTTGCTGACCAGATTTATATTCAATAAGTTGCCTTATTTATTAGCCTCTCCTAGTGGCTGGAGTGTGTCTGGCTCCCTGGGTCCATGCGGCTGCGTCAATGGGTCTCTGCAAGATCATTTACATTTTGTCATGTTTTATAGTTATTTCCAGTTACCAAGGAGAATGGTTATTTTTCCATTATTTAAATCCTTGAACTTTTCACAAGTACAGCATGCTCTCTTACAGCTTTTATCTGATGAGCATATTATTTTTAAAGTAATATGTTTTTTAAGAACTGCAGTGAGATTGAGGTATACCAGGATTGATTAACATTGCTGCATCTGATTGTTGAATACTTTTACAAGTTTCTCCTGCTGTTCTGTTTAATAGGGCTTTTCTCTGATGAACATGTCATTTTAGTGTAACATGTATTTTTTCCTTTAAGTGTTTGAAGTATTTTAAGGATGGTTAATCTTGTTCTATATGACTTTAGGATACTGTTGATGCCAGGTATATGTGATATGTTTATGCTTCTGTTTTGTTTACTTTTATGGTTATGATTAAAACCGGATAAAGTTTTATGATGATGACTCTTCCTCTTAGTAATTCATCAGGGCAAATAGGCTTAAATTTGTACATGTTCCTATTGGTAACAAATCCTTTATATATTGCACTGATATCTTTAGATATGCATGCAGCTGAATATGTGAATGATACTCATATGTACTGTGTGATAAAAGGTAGATAAGAAGAGAAAGAAATTAGGAGGATTCCGGTCTTGGGAAGACTGAGTTAAAGTGAAACATTCAGTATTAAATGAGACTGCAACAATACAGGAGGCAAATGACATCTGCCAATGACAGCAACTTTGGGTCAGATAGCAGAGGATTGTAAAACTTTGGTTAAAGTTAAGTCATCAGCGTGCTAGTTCAAACAGATGTCAAAGCATAATACTTGGTGCAGATGTATGATTGGCTGTGTCACAGCACAGAGTCCCAGGCTATATTTGTGCTGTGCCAGTTGGCAGGTGCACTAATCCAACACATTTCAAAGAGGGCATGCAAAAAGATTCATATATATGTTGCCTCCCTAATATTCAAGAGATAGGATTTGCTTGGTGAATCCTGGTGGAGGGCTTTGAATGCACAGATGGAAGTCTGCAAGGCACAGCAGAAACAACATCTACATTGACAAATGTGTGATATTGCATTCTCTATCCTTTAAGTGGACAAATACCAAATGTGCACATTGTAAAACAGACAGCTAATTGTCACCTGGGGTATGACTCTTAACAATGAAGGAACATTGAAACTGGAGATACCTATTTGGATAACAGGAATCCAGCAAGAAGAAAAGATGAAAGCACTCCAGGACTTGATCATCCAAGGAACTGACTTTCCAAAGGGGGGGTATTATGCACACATTAATATTGTCAAATGTAGCTGAGCGACCAGGAGTACGAGCAGACAGGCATGATGCATCCTGCATGGCTTCATCTTTCACCAATAATGTTGACTTTGCTATACTTCAATAAGGATTGTACTCAAATTAGTAAATTCAAAGCAAGAGATGGGTATTAATATTATTTGATGACAACAATGCTAGGCACCTTTTGAGAAGATTGCATGGTTGATGAATATTAGCGTACTCATTCCCAAATTTCTTGACTCCAAATGATGCTTTCAGAAAAGAGGAATAAGATGATTAACTCAGTAATGTCCCTAACTACTGCTGCAGAAATTTGGTAATCATAGTGATAGGCTGAAAACAACAAGAGAGGGAGGGAATTCGAAAGTAAGAACCACTCTCAATCCCCCGGGGGTAAATATGATAATAAACAACAAGAGAGTGTGCCTTGTAATAACAAAATAAAGCACAACAAAAGAAACCCAGTAGGTTCTTAATAAAGCCCTCACTCACCAGCCTAGTTGGTGACATGCTTCATCATCGGGCCCCACCAGGAGCGGCCGAATGCCACCCCGGTGTGCTACAACGCCAGAATTACTGCGGAGCTGGTTTAAAAGTTCAGTGTAAAGTGAAAGTGATAATTTAAAAATGACTGACTGTGTCAAACAATAAATTTTATTAGAAGCTAATCAGCCAAATAAATTGTTCAGCACGGTCCACATCATAGTGGACCGTGCTGAACAATTTATTTGGCTTTGGTGTCCCACTGTTTGTTTTTACTCATGTCTGATTGGCTTCTAATAAAATTTATTGTTTGACACAGTCAGTCATTTTTAAATTATCACTTTCACTTTACACTGGACTTTTAAACCAGCTCCGCAGTAATTCTGGCGTTGTAGCACACCGGGGTGGCATTCGGCCGCTCCTGGTGGGGCCCGATGATGAAGCATGTCACCAACTAGGCTGGTGAGTGAGGGCTTTATTAAGAACCTACTAGGTTTCTTTTGTTGTGCTTTATTTTGTTATTACAAGGCACACTCTCTTGTTGTTTACAATCATAGTGATAGACCTTGCATCCATGGCTTGGTTTCCCCCTAACTTCTTTCCTTCAAACCACCTATTTTTGCTGGCCTTAGGACTCAGCGCACTGTACCACTGCTAGCAAGTGCCAACATGCTTGTGCTCTCTTGATTAAAACATGATCACATAAGGGGGCGTTGCCTAATGTACCACTCAAGATGGCCGCCTAACGGAGGAGGTCCGGCGCACCACAGACGATTCGCGGCAATTTGGAGCTTGACGGTGCCGTTTGAAGACACCAAATCTCTGGCACTACGGCAGGACTCTAATGTGATGAAGAGGAGTCATCTTCCTAGCTGAAGTGCGACATAGCGCCTGTTTCTTCAGGAGCGGCCGCCATTTTGGATTCCTGGAACTTGTCTTCATGTACTCGCACCTCACGCAGGAAGAATGTTGTATGCAGCAGGTCAGAATGTAAAATATGCAGAGAGTGAAAGTTCACCAATGACCTTATAATATGTTTTAATGAGACTCAATGTCATTTTAATACTTCATGCTTGAAGTTTTGGCAATTCTGGAGATTTGGGGCACCTTGAAGTGATTTTGCTGGAGTATGTAGTTTTACAAGCATTTTCAACGTATGGAAGCTCGCCAATATTTTTTACACTGCGATTTGATGTGAATCATTGTCTTTTTATGCTGTCTTGTATGGCTTCAAGCTTGGAATTTTTATACTCCTGGAAGTGTAGGGCACTTTGAAGTGGCAATTCCTTGGTACAGGTTCAGCTGGAGGAACACCTGTATCGTCATTATCCTGTTACTGGTTCTCCTTGTATGGGGAAATTAAAGAAACCGCAATTTGTCTTTACACCTAAAGGGCGCCCCTTGTCTGGTTTTAATAACGACCCCACATCACTCTCGTCAACAGAAAGTCAATCTCTGACTACAGGAGAAATGGTGCACCCGGCCTCTGCTCGTTGTCCCTCGCTACACTCTATCGGTAATAAGACTTCACCGCCCTCTGCTGCATCTAAATGGTTAAAGCAGGATCAACCCTCACCTGACAAATCAGGTGCCCCTATTTCCTTAGAGATATTGATGGAGGAAATTCGGGGGTTGCGCCCTTTTGTAGAATAAACTAATAATAGAATACAGCACCTAGACGACAAATGGTCGTCAATGGAAAATCTTGTATCTGTGATGGACCAACAACTTCTGGTGGTTCAGGAAGAGACTCATAAAATCCATTCCTTAGAAAAAGAGGTGTGCAAGCTTCAACAACATACAGAGGATTTGGAAAACAGGAATAGGAGGAACAATCTACGCATTTATGGCCTGCCGGAAACCTTGGAGAGGGATGATCCTGTCTCCTTTTTTACTTCTTTTCTGCCTAAACTATTGGATATGCCTTCTTCAACCTCGCTCAATATTCAGAGAGCCCATAGACTTGGTCCTCGTCCTTCGCTTTCTACATCTCCGACCAAGCCCAGAGGAGTTATCATTCTCTTTCTCAAGTTTACTGACTTGTTGTCGGTTCTTTCTGCAGCCAGGGTCAAACGTCAAGTCTCTTAACTAGGTCAAAGGGTGTTCCTCTCTCAGGATATTTCTAATGCCACCGCAACCAGAAGAAAATAATTTCTCAATCTTAGAGCACCTCTTCGCTCAGTTGGGGCAAGATATGGTCTTTTTCACCCCAGCATTTTCAAAGTAACTTTCCAAAATAACACTGTGTCATATGAATATCCAGCAGAACTTCAGAAGTTTATTCAATCTCATACTTTGAGTAATATGGATACTGCTGGCCCATCTTGCAGTTGATTTTTTTTTGTCCTTGTTTATTACTGCTCTCACTATTGGAGTCTTCCAAGAAATTGTATTGATTCTTATATGGCTCCTTAATATGTCTCAGACTGTAATTCTTCATTTGTTTTTATTGTATATGAGGTGTCTTATGTTATTCTTTTGTTTTTCTTTCTCCTTGCAGATTTATCAGATGTAATTCAGTATGTTCGGTCCGTCTTCCTAAGTGTTCTTGGTCCTGGTGGGGCTAAGCCTCCCTTACCCGTGGGCGTGTCATCATCTTATGTGTCGTCTCTACCCCATTTCTACTTCGTTCTTGTTTTTGTTTTCTTTTGCAGATATGTTCTTTTGGTCGTCCTTTATGGATATGTACTGTCTCTTCTTTTGGCTTTTCTCTTTTCCCTTTTACCTTTCCTTTCTATGTTCTATGTTCTGTGTTCTCTTTTCTCCTTTCTCCTTTCCCTTTCTCCTTTTCTTCTCATCTCATCTTTGTATTGCTCTTTCTCTTCCCTGTATTATTTGATGGAATTTTTATATATGCCTCATTGTTTTCCAATACTATTTTTTCTTGTTATATATAATTCAGGGTAATCTCATGGAATATTAAAGGATCGATCAACCCGATTAAACGACAAAGATTGTTACCCATCTAGGTAAATCTAATCCTGATTTGGCTCTTCTCCAGGAAACTCACCTTACACAATCTGAAGCTCTGAAATTTAAGCGAGCCTGGGTTGGTTATGTGTTTGTTTCCCCAGCGGTGAGTAAAAAGAATGGAGTGGTGATATTGGGTAGAAAATCCCTTAATGTTAATTTGGTTTCTGAACAAATAGATGATATGGGTAGATGGATTATAGTACGTCTTATTATAGACAATATCCCCCTTACTATTATGATTGTTTATGCCCCAACGCAACCTTATACGGCTTTTTGGCCCTCCATTGCACAAAAATGTTCACAGTCTCATGACTCTTACTTTATTCTTGCAGGAGACTGTAATCAAATAATGGACCCATTTTTAGATAGACAATTCCCAGTTCATTTTTCGTCCCATAAAATGCATAAGCAATTTTACTCGGTCATTCACAAAGGAGTCTTGGTGGACTCTTGGAGACTGTCTAATCCAACTGCCTGAGAGTTCACTTTTTACTCTGCTTCTCATGGTTCACTTTCATGGCTGCATCATATATTCCTCTCTAAATCCCTTGCACAGATTATCATACAGTCACATATTTGTCCAATTGTGCTTTCCGACCACGCTATGGTTATTACAGACTTGGATTTGGTTCCTCCCCGTCCTCCTTTGCATCGATGGAAATTTAACAATTATTTATTACAAGATACTCAATTCTCTAGCTCATTTATCGCTTTTACTTCTGATTTTTTTCCTTCAATTCAATGCGGAAATTTCCCCTTCCTTGCTCTGGGATACATTTAAGGCATCGGCAAGGGATTTTATTCTAAACTATGTCTATAGGAAAAAGAAGGTGCGGCTAAAAGAACATACTAATCTTCTATCAACGATTAAATCCTTAGAAAGGAAGTTCTTCTCTTCTAAACTACCCTTGGACCTTAATGCCTCGCTTAAAACCAAATTCCAATTTAACTCTATTTCTACTGAAGAAGCCTCATCTGTGCTTCTTCGGAAAAGTGCACGTTATTATGGGGGGAGAAATAAAGCTGGCAGGTTATTGGCAAACTATCTCAAGGGAAGAAAAGAGCGGCATAATATTGATTCAATTTCAACTTCGACCAGTAAATCTGCTACTAGTCATCAAGATATTTTAGAAGCATTTGTTAGGTTTTATAAATCCCTTTATATACCTAATTCAATCCCTCCTTCCTCTGCAATTGCGGATTATTTACATCATACCCCTCACTCTGCTGCTCCTGATTTGGACTTTGACTCTTTAGAGGCGGACCTCTCTATTGAAGAAAGTGCTGCAGCCTTACAAGCACTTAAATTAGGGAAAACACCTGGTACAGACGGTTATGTTATGTTATGTTAAAACAATTTATATAGTGCACTAATACCCGTGGGTGTCTAGGCTCTTCCAGTCTTCCAATACTGTGTCAGGGCAAATTAGTTTCTGAAAAGCCAGGTCTTGAGTAGCTTCCTAAACTCAAGCAGTGAGGAGGTCCTCCTAAGATTAAGCGGAAGGGAGTTCCATTCCTTGATAGTATTGTAGCTGAAACTCCTCTCCCCCCAGTTGTTCCTTTTAAATCTGGAGGTGGGCATCAGATGGGCATTGGCCGAGCGTAGTGGTCTGTTTGGTGTATACAAACTAAAGGAATCCCACAGAAATTGTGGTCCTTCTCTGTGTAATGCCTTATGAGCAATGCAGAGAGCCTTAAATCTAACGCGTTGACCAACCGGGAGCCAATGCAATTCCTGAATCCCTGATCTGATAGAATGGTATTTAGGAACGTCCAGGACTAGTCTAGCGGCGGCATTTTGTACCGCCTGTAGCCTTCTGAGTAAATTGGATTGTAAGTTGATGTATAAGCCATTGCAGGAATCCAATTCTGATAAAACCAGGGAGGTCAATACAGTTTTTCTGGTACTAATGGGAATGAATGGGAGAATCTTACGTAAAAATGTGATGGTGTGAAAGGAGGAGGACACCACCTTTGAGATCTGAGACTTGAAGTTTAGTTTCTCATCTATAATGACCCCCAGATTTTTAGCCTTGGCATCTGGTGTAGGTGGGGGGCCAAGGGTATCCGGCCACCATGCTGGCGACCACAAAGGAGAGAGGTTTCCAAATAACACCACCTCCGTCTTGCTTGAATTCAACTTCAGGCAATGCCTATTCATCCAGTTGCTCAAAGAGACCATGCAGTCATGAAGTTGATGGAGTAATTAACATCCGTGTCCACTGTTGAGATAACCAACTCGGTGTCATCAGCCTAAGAGGTAGGTATTAGATCAAAGCTTCTGATCAGAGGGGCTAGTTCGGAAACATAGATATTAAAAAGTGTAGGGCTCAATGATGAGCCCTGCGGCACCCCACAAGGCAGAACAAAAGGTGCTGATTTAAAATTAGCCATATGAACTGTTTGAGTTCTATCGGATAAAAACGACGTTAAAAGGGAGAGGGCCTTTCCTCCAATGCCTATGGTCTTTAGACGATCAACCAAAAGTGTATGGTCCAGGGTATCAAATGCTGCGGACAGGCCGAGGAGAACCAGGGCCGCCGACCCTCCGCCATCCAGTGCAATACGGATTTCGTCTGTGATCTTTATCAGAGCCGTCTCGGTGCTATGACTAGCTCTGAACCCAAACTGACTCTGATCTAGGATTTGATTCTCTGCAATGAATGCGGAGAGTTCAACATTTATTAATTTCTCAACAATTTTTGCAGGAAGCGGGAGCCTCGCGATAGGACGGTAATTGGTCGGGTCCATTATGTCCAAATTGTTTTTTTTTTTAGGAGTGGCAGTATACAAGCCTGTTTCCACATAGAAGGGAAGAGCCCTTGTGAAAGCATCTGATTGAACATGCTAGATAGCTGCGGGCTAATAAGATGGCTAATGTTTTGGAGGATCCTGGGAGGACAAGGATCATCTGGGGATCGTGATTTGATCATTGAAAGAAGCGTCGCTATTTGAGTTGGCGAGGTAGGGGTAAAATTAAGAAAGGGCGCTTTAACTGTGGCTTCTTGTTCCGTACGGTTTCACGGTAGAATTCTTCTTCACTTCTCTAACATCCTTCTTCCTTATCTGAATCGCTTATTTAATCACTTCATTGCATCTTCTTCTACTTTTGGCACTTTCCAAGAAGTTATAATATGTCTTATTCATAAAGATGGTAAAGACCCTCAGGAATGTAAAAACTACAGGCCTATCTCTTTACTGAACGTTGATTATAAAATCTTTTCTACGCTCGTAGCCCTTCTGTTAGAGTCTTTTCTCCACCACCTTATAGGTAAGGAACAATCAGGATTTATTAAGGGAAGGCTTATGTCGGATAATGCAAGATTACTTCTGAATGTTCTTAGTAAAGCTCCTTCTTTAAATCTTCTCTGGCAGCCATATCAATCGATGCTGAGAAGGTATTTGATAGATTAAATTGGGTCTTTTTATTTCACTCTTTGAAATGGCATGGGTTTGGACCTAACATTATAGCTCTTATCTCTCTTATATCATGCGCCCCAGGCATCAGTAATGGTTAATAGCATGATTTCCTCATACTTTCCTCTCAATAGAGGGGTTAGACAAGGTTGCCCAATTTCGCCTTTATTATTTGTTTTAGCTCTTGAACCCTTTCTTTCTCGGATTCGTCTTAGTCCTTCTATCTTTGGCTTTCCTTATGGAGACCGACATTTAACATTTTCTTCTTTATTTCTTCTCCTGAGGATTCGCTACCTTCTCTAGTGCAAGAAATTTCTCTATTTTCTACTGTCTCTGGATATAAAATGAATAAGGATAAAACGGAAATTCTCCCGCTTACTAAATATACATTCAGTAATTCTTATTCTCTTACTGGCTATCAGTGGTCCACTTCTGCAAAAATTAAATATTTGGGGGTATGGTTTACTAACTCCATTCCTGACACAGTTAAAATTAATTTAACGGAGCTTAGCACTAAAATAGATAAGATTCTCTCATCTTGGAATTCTCTATTTTTATCATGGTGGGCCGTTTAGATGCTATTAAAATGATGATTTTTCCCGTATTGTTATATCTTCTTTCTATGTTGCCAGTTCATATTCCCAAACAGTTTTTTCAAGCGTTAGCCACTCTACAAAACCCGAAATTAATGGGAGGGGTTAATTTTCCTCACTTTTATGGTTATCATAGAGCTTTTGCTTTGCGCCAAGCAGCTCTTTGGACTCAGGATTCATCCTCGTCCTTCTCTCCTCTATGGCTAGATATTGAACGTATTTCTCTTCTTCCCTGTAACTTTCAAGAGGTCCTATCCTTCACTACTAAGGTATCGCTTCTTCATTCCCCAATTTTGTACAATACGGTATCGCTGCTCAAATCAACTTTTCTTCCACTTGCTCTAGATACGTCCCTGTTTTTGAAAATGCCGATATGGTACAAGTCCTTACTCAAGATAAATAATAGACCCTTTTTTGGCGTACCTGGAAGGATAAAGGTTTAATGTGGGTATCTCAACTTTTTTATAACAATGCCCCTATCTCTTTTCCTCTTTTGTCTTACTTATCATTGCCCTAAGTTCTTTTATACTCACTTTTTATCATTAATGAACGTGGTTCTTGATGTTTATTTCTCCCTACAGAACTCATCGAAGACGGTTCCCCTCTCTTCCGGTATTACTCAGTTTCTGAGGGCTTCGGCTATTTATAAATATTTCTCCCTTCCAGACCCCTCCAGAACAAAATCCAAATCTGAGCTTATATGGGAAAGAGATCTGGGAGTTTCTTGGACTATCCCTTTTTGGAATAAGGTATGGGCCCGCAGATATAAAATCTCGTGGTTTGCTGGTATTACACAGTCTCTATTTTTTGTCTATCATCGCTTATATTTTACTCCCTTGCAAAGCTCCAAATTCTCCTCTGATACCCCTGCTAAATGTCTGTCTTGTGACTTTGATTTAATGCATATCTTATTAAATTGCCCCAATACCCGTAATTTCTAGTACAAAATTTGGGCTCAGATTAAGAGGATTTTTAATTTTGGTAGCCCTTTCAATATTATTTATCTTTTTTTGGAAACACTGTCCAATTCGCTCACTCCATCTTTCCCTAACATTAAACTATTAGATATACTGTTAGCAATAGCTTTTCACCAGATTACTTTAAATTGGAACTCATCAGATAAGTTATCCTATAAAGTATGGTGGGTTTTGGTGAGTTCTCATCATAAGTTAGATACTATGTTTGCTATACAATGTACAGCTTCTCATAATGCGCAATTGTTATGGTTACCTCTTAACTCATTTCTCAACCAAGTTAATAGTGATGTATCAAATACTGTTTCTGTAGCTTCTGAAAATTTCCGCCCTCCGTGAATTCCATCTCTGTCCTCCTTTTATATTAGAGTGAATTTTATGATATTTTATAGATATAATGTTTGTCATACTAGCTTTACCTAGAGTCAATTTGTTGTTATTTCTATGATGCTCTTATGAGTTATTGAAGATCTCCATTTCATCCTCCCTCCCTCCCCTTCCTTTTCTTCCCCTACCACTTAAAATTATAAAGACTTTTTATGATTTTCTTGATAGTATTTAATACTGCATATGTTTCTCTGAGTACTATATTGGATCTTATTGTATTGTTGTTATGAAGTATATACTGAATTTAATAAAGTCTTTTAAACACAAAAAATGTGATCACATTGGCATATGCCCAAGTGACATTTAATTTACTTATAAGTCCTTAGTGAAGTGCATTACATGTGCCCAGGGCCTGTAAGTTAAATGCTACTAGTGGGCAGCAATGATTGTGCCACCCACTTAAGTAGCTTTTTGAACATGGCTCAGGCTTTGCCGTTGCAGCTTGTATGTGCAGTTTTAAACTCCAATTTCGACCCGGAAAAAGAAAACTTTTGCCAGGCCCAAACCTCCCTTTTTAATATGTATTAGTCACCCCTAAGGTAGGTCTTGGACAGGCCCAAGGGCGGGGCACACTGTATTAAAAATGTAGGACATGTACTTTTTAGTTTTACCTATCCTGATTGTAAAAAAATGTTACATTCGTTTTTCACTACTGCAAGGTCTACCTCTCCTATAGGATAACATTGCAAATACCTTATAACATTTTGTATGGGAACAAGTAACCCCTTCATGTTTGGTGTCAATGGAATCACAATTTTAAATCCTCACTTATGGAGAAGTCAGATTTTAAACTGCAATTCTAAAAATGCCACTTTTAGAAAGTTTACATTTTCCTGCCTTAGCCATTTGGTGCCTGCAGCCTGTCTCTGGGTCATATGACTGGGTGTGGGTGACAGTTGGGCTTTGTGTATTGCTCCTAGACAGCCACACACAATGGGGACTTAGGTGTGACTGGATGGGAGGGAGGAGCTAGGCGCAGCCCCACTTACACTTGAATAGGCTGTTTTCTGCCTCCACACAAGGGGCTGCATATCCCTTGTAGTTAGTCTGGAGCCAGAGTAAGGTAGGCAGGGCATCTGTGCACTTCACAGGGATGTCTCTAAAAGCTTCTCCCCACTTCAAAGGCATAACTGTGTATGAGTACTGGACCTTAGACACCACCATTTCAGTACACTTCTGGACCTGTGGATACTCTTCCAGTAAGAAGGACTTCTGTGCTGCTACAAGGACTGCCACTGTGCTGGACTGCTGCTCTAAAGAAACTGCTGACCTGCTGGGCTTACATTCTGTCCTCTTGCCTCAGGAAGAAGAACCGGAACTGCAACTTCATATTGAACCCAGGTCCCAGAGTGACTCCAAAGACTAGTCTGCTGGCCTCCTGATCTGAGCCTTAGGGACTTAAGAGACTCCTCAACCAGCTCCTGGACCCAGCTGCAGTGATTTCATAATCCTGAAGGGGTGCTTTTCAGGTCCTTGACACTTGATGTGGCTCACAGGCTCTCAAATCAAGTTTTTGGGCTTTTCACAACTGAAAATGGGCCCTTTCGCAACAAGACCATATAGCTCTCACTGAAATCCAGTGCCGCCAGCCTATCTCTTTACACAGCAGCATCGACTGTCCATAGGGGGCCACCAACGCGAAGCACCAGCCTGCCTGTCCACCATGCCCAGCCTGCTCTTCGTGCCACGCCGACAACTACCTGTGATGCTCGCCTTGCTCTCTGCGACCTTCTCCAATGTAAATGGAACTCTTGCCACAAAACTTAGGAAGGTAAACCACGCTCCATCACATACAGCCTGAACTTTTGACTTTGACCTGGTACAGCATGACCAGAAAGCAGCAGTTGGCGCTTTATGCTTTTAGGCTCATATTTCACTTTATTCTTTTTTAAATTCCTAACTCCAGTTATACTGATTTTTGCTATTTTGGTCTTGTTTTACTTCTTACATTTTGCTTTATTTTCCTAACTTGGTGTGGGAGCTTTTTATGTGGGGTTTTCACTGTTTTACTGTTTGTTGCACAAATACTTTACGCATTGCCTCTAAATTAAGCCTGACTGCTCTGTGCCAAACTACCAGGGGATGAGCACAGATTTATTTGGGGATTGCTTGGGCCTTACTGTGACCAGGATTGTGGTTGTTGCTTGACCAGGGTTCACACCTCAGTCAACCAGTAACCCAATTTCGTATGCATAGTAGAAGGTGACCTTAATGGAAACTATAACATCTAGAAAGCTAGAATAGAGGTATCATTTACTCAAAGAGGAGTAGCACTCTGAAGCATAAGGCAATGAGGAGGGCGATTCTGTGGTTTTGGAACTATTAAGGAGACTACTGTGAATGTTTTCACCAAAATAATGACTGAAGGTGCACTGATGTTTATTTGGGTAGAATATGAGTGGTGGCAAGGAGTCAGTCCTTAGCTTGAAGATCTGGCTGGATCCAACAAACAAGGAACCTGATGATTCCTTTTCACACCAATAGAGTAATCTGGCACGGGGAGTCACTGGGCTAACTGTGCAAAACAATCAAAATGAATCTAATAAAGTGTAGGATGAGGTGCAGATATAGCTGACTGTGCAATTTGCTGAAAACTATTTGGAACATCACAAATATGATTATAGGAGTTGAGGTTCATTTGCCAACATAGTAGCAGCTGCCCAAGGTAACAGCTCACTGACTGTGTTGGACTTTCCTTCCATCTTGACAGTTTCCAAACACCACCCCTTCACGACTGACCCCATGACATGACCCTCTCTAAAACCTACCCTTGAGACCTTACCCCCCAGGCACTGCCCTTTCTGAATCCATTAGACCTAGACTCTTGATAAGATGGAAGGTTTCTCAAATGTACATCAATAGCATTTTGAGGCGTGTCTGGTTTAGGTAGCGACGTAATGAAGTGGCAACAGTAAATACAGTTGTAGGGCAACCAACAGAAATTATGCAGTTCTCCCATTGCCATTTGCAGTGACTTTAAGACCCAAAGATCATTCTTCCCCTTTGGAAACACCGTCCTCCTTTGCACTCTCATTATCGCCAATTTAATTCAAGGCCATAGTAATATTTTTCTCCAGACCAATAGCGTTTACAATTCTGAAACTTCATGATAGGGAACATCTCCTTTGAGGAGTAATTCAGGGGTAAACCCAACATTATACTGCATTTTAGTTGTGGCTGTTTTATTTTTGGTCAATGGACGGTAACCAACTACGAGCAAAGCCTCTACGAAGTTAACTCCGATCTTCATCTAGAATTTAAAAGTCACTAGAAACAGCTAACAAACACCTATCATAGTTCAACTGGATAGCACAGAAATTGAAAGCTAGTCCATGCTATGAAGCACATATGAGTAGGAGAGTGAAGTTAGATCACAAAAGATAACTGTATGTTCAAAGTTATAAAAAAATAAGACTTACTGTTTAAGAATATTTCAGAATCAAATTGGGAAGTGTATGATGTGATTTTTATATATAAATCTTATTTATTAGAACATACAATATACGTTCAGATGTTTAAAGTATCTCCTATTACTGAGGATGGAAGAGACTGGAATTTTCACAAAAATATGTTTTATATCCTAAGTGATCTTAGCACCAACAAAAACTCACCAAAATAACCCCAGCTTATAGGAGGTAGTAAAAGAGATTAAAGATATTCAATGAGAACTCAATGTTGCACACTATCCATGAGCAACTATATTAGGTGAACTAACACATAGATATTCACTCTGATTGCTATCCTCTCTAACTTAAACCTAAATTAGCCCTCCACACAATCATTGAAATGGGTAATATAGTCCTGCCAAAAGTTTCACCTATATCCACTGTTGAGTTGCCTCCTTTCTCCTGTTGTGCAGCCAGGAAATTTCAAGACGCCTCAGGTTGTGAGAATACAAAGCTTTTACAACCATTCTGTAGTAAAAATCCCCCTTTTTGTATTGTTTCCCCCCAAAACATTTGGTAGGTTTTTCTGCTGGTTTTATGACTCTGCACACTGGGATACTGCACACTGGGATACTGCTGTCCAGTGCTCACTGTATGTGCCCTGAACCCTAAAAATATGATGAATCGGCATATATCTAATTGGCAAATTTGACTTACCTTTAAGTCCCTATTATATGGTACAAAGAGTACCCAAGGTCTGTAGGTTAAATACTAGTGGACTGCAGCACTTAATGTGCCACCACTAAACCACTAAAGTGACAATGCAAAACATGATTGCTGGCCTGTCACCAGTAAACTGGCTGTGCAGGTTTAAACCCCTTTTGACAGACCTAAACCCTCCTTATAAATATTAATAACTTGCTCCTAAGTAGGCCTTAAATGCCCATAAGGCAGGATGATATTGAAGGTAGGACATGTAAACTTTTTATTTAAAACATGTCCTTACAGTGACAATGCCCCAAAAGCTATTTTAACTGTAGCACGGTTAGCTGTTCCATAGGAAAGCAATGTGATACATTATTAAAGTCATTAATGTTGTCCCTGCCTAGGAATCAGATGAAAAGTCATTCTCTGACTTTAAAAAAAAATATCTATTACAAATCCAATTCATTGGTAAAATTGGACTTGAAACAAATCTCTTACCAAATGTACTTTTAAAAGGTCACTTTTAACACACCTAAAGCTTAAAGAAGCCCATTTTCCTGAGCTTCCAACAGTAACCCAGGAGTTAATTAGCTCCTTGATGAAGTGTGAAGTGAGATGAGATAAAGGCCTTGAGGCCTACTGGGGAGAGATTGACTTTCCCTTTACAGGATGGCTTGGGGGCTGTTACTAGTCCTTTGCATATCTTTAGAGAATGCCTGCCCTGTCACTCGCTGATGAAGTTCACACCTGGTCCTGCATCCCCTATTTCTTTCTAGCCAGCTGGGCTTCAATCCCTGTGGAAGAGGAGATGCACCCAGAACAGGTTTTGAGTGACCATAGAGGAGAGATTGCTCATTTCCAGAGCCACATCTCTAGGGTTGGCACAGGAACTCTGCACAGAGGAAGGAAGGTTCTTCCAGGTTGGATTTAGGGTAGAGGTGCAGTTTGGGATTGTAGTAGGTCACTTAGGTACTGCTGAAAAAGTGGCAAAGGTTACCCCTTGGAACCTTTTTCCTGTTGGTTAGAGAGTAGCTAGGAGGGAGTCAACCCCACCCACAGGCTAAAGCCAGGCATAAATGTGGCTCCCCGGCACCCTCTTCAAAACACCACTGGACCTGTGGAATACAGAAGAAGAAATGCACCTGCTGTTGAGACGTGTAAGGAGAAGCCTAAAACTAGTCAGCTCCCACTTGCACCCAAGACAAGAAAGTGGACACAAGGGTCAGTTGGCTGACCTATTAAGCTACAGGGACACACAGTCTGTAAGAAGACCACTTTCCTCAAGGAGCCCAGCTGACCAGTCCCAACTGAGTCTGTCCTGGACCCTGCTGGTGGCTTCTGTTGAAGTGATTCTGTTCCCCCAAGTGGTGCCCCCTAGGTCCTGGATTCTTGATTGGTGTTAGAGTATACTCCCCCTGTCCCCAAACTGCAAGAAATGAGACTTAGAAACAGTTGCAAATGGGTTCCTCAGATTTTTTTTTTGATCATGCTGTTTTAGGACATATTACTGTTGATGAGTCTCACTACTTGTGTCTTACCCAGGGTAATCACATGGGCAACGGACAGCTCTTGTTTACTGCCAGTGTCCAGTCTTTTATTAAAGTTGCTATGATGCTGCTAGGGTGCAGGGCACTTGGCTAGTTATATGTAAACATGCATGCACACGCGTGTGCGCATGTGTGTGAGATGTGCATGTAAGACTCCTAACTTGTGCAGCCTGGGAACTGTGCACAAGTAGCCTAGCACAGAGGGGGCTCTGAAAGATTAGATGTTGACCTGGGATAGGCCTTGCAATATTAGTGGGTTCTCATAGGCAAGGTTAGTATGGTTTACTGTTTTTATGACTTGGACTGGCCCTCATCTCCATTTTTAGGTCGAGCTTGATCGACCTGTTATATCTCTACAGTGGAGTTTGGCAAACCCACCGATTGCCATTGGTTACTATCTGTGGCAATCAGTAATGCTGGCTTCTTATTGGTGCATTTTTGTAAAAGTCCCTCCTTTGTGTGTTTAGCTCTCTTTCTGGCGATTTCACTCAGAGAGCATTTTGGTGGGCCATCACACAGTACAGCGGGTGATGGCCCCTCCTCCTTCCTCCCATCTGGCTATTGCAGGTCAGGCATTGTTTTTTTTTGTAGTTTTAGATAGCGCGAACCGAAGGACATGTTCATTATTTGGTAGGCATGGGGAGATTAAGTGATTTGCCCAGAATCGCCTGATGTTGAGCTGACTCCGAGGCTCGTTCTTTTAAATGATTTGCACGGCGCCCGCTTCACATTACTTTTCTCTGCAAGGGCGCCGTGCTTTATATTTCAGTGCGCTGCCAATCTCGCCAACAGTCCGAGCCGGCAGTAAGAAACTGAAAACGAATGAACGTTCTGTACCATAAACTTGCACTGATGTGGTAAGTGTGCAGGTCACTGAAAATGTCAAACCAATGATCTGCACTGAAGCTTTAAAGTGTGCAAATCACTGAAAGCACTACTTGGTGTGCTTCTTTTATTTTGCCAGTCGTAGTAAAAATGTGCCAATCGCTGTTGACACTTCTTTTAATAAAAAATAAAAAAAAGACCATCCTGACCAGTAGTTGACACTGTCTTCTTTAGGAAATGAACAAGAGACAGTCTATCTTCATTCAGAAGCTATTCTTCTATGGCAGATGCTAGTGCTGCGAGCTGGTACCAGCACCTACAAAGCGCTGTAGATTATGTGAGCACCTCATGCTCTAAAGTTTCTCACAGCCCCGTCGGGTCCACACCAAGCCCCTGGCAGGTAGGTATACGTTTCCTAGCTTTGGCAATTGAGCAGTGCCATGATCCGTGTATACAGGCCTTGATCCCTTGAGGATGTTTTCCGGAGCTAGGGCTACCCCGCCCGGGGCTGCCAAAAGGTGCGCAGTTATCTGTGTCTGTCTTTTGCACCATGATAGTGTCAGGCCCCGGTAGAGAGGCTGGAGCGTGAGCATGCAGTAGCTGGAAGGAGGGTTTCTTGGGTGCAGTCTCGTAGTGCTTCTTACGGGACTATGGTTTCCGGTTTACATTGTGATATTCAGGAATGGCGCTTTCAAAGTAATAAACTGAACTACCGAAAGGCGCTGCACGTCATACCAGTGGCAGATTGTGCGCTTTACAAGTGGCAATTACGAGTAACTCCACCACCGATTCTGAACAGTTCCAGAGGCTATTCAAGAGCGCTGGCCCCTGATAGAGGTGAATGAAAGAGAGAGAGCTCGGAACTTCTGCAAAGGTTTTGCTCTTTTTAAAGCTACAAGTCGATGTGCGAGACCTTCCCTGCCATTTTCTACAAATTATCCTGCAGTTGCCCTTTGAATTGCCAGACCCGAAACTGAATCCCCCTTCTTCTACCGGCCCTCCTGTCCGTTAGGGATCCAGTTAGGTAGCATCTAAAGGTGATGTAGTTGGAAGTGGTTGCTATTTGCTAAACTTGTGATGCAGGCTTACAGTAAGGAGTGATGATGCTGACAGCGTGTTATCCATTTCACTGAGCCATGAAGCTTTCACCGGCGCCTTGCAGCATTCCTCAGAGCGCTAGACAGAGGTGGCTGTCGGTTTCCATATTGCAGTTAACAATCTTGCTTTCACAATCCTCACTTTAAAAAATTGTCCTAACCTCACTGTCCTCACAGCACTGGTTGGCATCGTATAAATCTGCAAAAAGACAGATTAGAATGATGAGCAGGGAATCGAATTTCTGTGCTCAGAGAACTGTGTGCGTGGAGGAGGCCAAGGAGTGTGTGGTAGAAGGCGTTCTTGGTCATCAGAAGGATGTATCTATATTATTCTCGATCATTCTCTGCAAGTCGCTTTATTTACGTTAAAGCACATGTCGTCTCATTGTGAATAAGAAAGTATACCTTGGTTACTGTACTCATTTCATTTCATTTCATCTTTATTCAATTTGAACACAAATCATAAAAGAGTGAGCACAATAAATCGTACGTAAAACATTTCCTAAAACATTTCATCCAGCTCCTACATAGGTATAAATACTATTTACATCAGTTTAATACAGACACGAGGAGCCCATCGAATAAATAATATCAATCTAAAACTAGGATCTAAAACTACAGTCCCCTCTTGTGATTCTTGATTTCAAAGCACTTCTTAAAACATTTACCACAGAAAAAAGTGTAAAAACATCCGTTGCTAGTTTTAAAAACAACAGTGCTACCCGTGCCTGTCTGAATCTAGCCTTCCTCAACAGACCCTTCAAAAACCTTTTTCTTTGGTAACCATAGTAAGGGCAGAGAAGCACGAAGTGGAGGGTGTCCTGTGGAGAGCTATCGTCGCAGCCACAGGGCCCTCTGTCTTCGTGTTTTAAAATAAAACCAGATGGTACTGCCAGAAGGTGGTGAAAAAGGTTTAATCTAAAGCGCAAAATTAAAAATCTATCATGCGCACTCAGCATCATTGTCAAATAAGGTTCAATACCCAGAGAGGTTTTAGTTAAAACATGGTCTCTCACTGTCTGTTTAGCCAGCTCTACCTCTTCTCGTTGTGCTAAAGCAAATTTAATATATAAAGCTTTAATATCAGCCTTATCCTTACACCTTATTGAGTCCGGTTTAATAAACAAATCAGGTCGCCCCAGCATGTAAAAGGAGTCCCGAACATATTTTACCCAGGGAATTTTCAAAGCATGATCTAGTGAGAGGCAGTCTTTCATAACCAACATTGTCAGGCCCACCTCTTCATTTGACCAAATCTTAAGCCAAAATAGTAGGGGCTTCACTGCTACCACATCTGAAATATACTTTACTCCCAACTCCTCATGCACAATGAATGCAGGGGTGCTTTGGGGGACTTTCAATAACCGCTTCATATATTTATTCTCCACCTTTTGCAGGTTGGTGGGCTTGACAGCAGAGCAGGGGTCCAACACCCTAATCTGTGCACAAAGTTGGAAATCTGCCCTGTAGATCTAGCCAGGGCAACACACTTGTCTTCTAATAGGTGCTTAAAATTCAAGTGCCCATCGAAAAAAATACCCAAATAAGCAAACGCGGGAACCTTGGCTAAAATATGCAAGCCTATTGTATAACTGTATGATCTTACTGGCTTTTTCCCCATTTCCATGACATACGATTTTGTGAGGTTAGGAGACATATCTATATCTTCCATAAACTTCACAAAGCCGTCAATTAAGAGCTGTAGACCATGAGGGGTACGGGCAAGAAGCACCTCGTCGTCTGCATATAGCAGCACTGGTACAGCTCGTTCACCTATTCTCGGGAAATCCGCTTTTATACCTCGCAAGGAAGCATCTAGGCCGTTAATATAAAGAGTAAATAAAAAAGGCGCTAGTATGCAGCCCTGCCTCACCCCACTTGAGCAGCTAAAATAGTCTGTCACTTTCCCATCCTGAGTATATCTCACCGCCGCTATGGTGTTAGTGTGCAGTGTATGAAGAATATTTATTAAAGATGGGTCCACCCCCAGATTACCCAGAGCTGCCCATAGTTTACTGCGGTTTACCCGGTCAAAAGCCGCTGTGAGGTCCATAAAAGCTAAATATAGTGCCCCTGCCCTAGCTATTGTATATTTAGCGGTAATTAAATACAGGTTAAGGCATTGGTCCACTGTGGATTTCCCGGTCTAAACCCAAATTGGACCTCCGTAACAATGTTTTTAGACTCTGCCCAATCCATCAGTCTATTTAAAATCACCCTCCCTAAAACCTTCGCCGATACATCTATCAGGGAGATTGGACAGTAGCAATGTGGACTGTCCTTGTCACCTTTTTTGAAAATGGGCACAATAATAGCAGAGGACCAAGAAACTTGCATGGATGTACTTATTGCTACATTTAATACCCTCGTTAGTATTGGGGCCCATACCTCTATATTACATAAAAAGAGGTCTGGTGAATCCCATCCGGCCCTGGAGCCTTATTTCTGGTCAGGCCCTCTATGCCCAATGTTACTTCTTCTATCGAGAAGGAGACCGAAGTGCTCTGGAGGGGCCCAACTAGAGGCTGCCAATCAACCTGCCTATGGGGAAAATTATACAGCCCTTGAAAGTGCTGCTGCCATTGGTCTGGCAAAATATTGCAACTTAGCCCTGGCTTATCCAACTCCGCAAAACAAGAGTTATTGATTATCCTCCAGAAGCCTGCAGAGTCCTTCAGTGCAGCGGCTTCCAGCAGCTCATCCCATGCTGCCCGTTGAAGTTTCATCTTACAGTTCTTGACCGCCAGTTTATAACTTACACGGCAGGCGGCTACCCGTTCCCTATCTCTTGGCGTCTGCTTTAGAGCCCCCTTTAGCACCCTTAGAGCCTTTGAGCAATGATTGTCAAACCACCTGGGATTGTCCCTGGTATGCCCAGTTGAGGGGATATTGAGAAGACTCTTGGCCAATTTGGCTATGTTAGTAAAAGCCTCGATTAATTCTTCCCCCTCCACGTCCAGATCTAAACAGTCCATGACATCCTTCTTACCTCTGTGGAACAACGTGGCATTAAAGACAATCGGGTCAACCTGGGCCCATCTCAACCTTCTGTCCTGGTCCACTGCCACCAGTGACGACCCCACTCCCTGATTAGTTGTTACCGACTGGTGAAACTGTACTACTAGGGAGAGTGGATTATGGTCACTGAACACATTATGTTCTATATCAAATTTTTTAACCCTCCTTAAAAGTGAGGTTGAGACAAAAATGAAGTCAATGATTGATTGGCATCCTCTCCCTTTAAATGTGGGTGGCAACAAGTCCCCCTCAACATTGCCCATCATGTCCATCGTGTGAGTCAACCCATACGTGTCTAATAAAAGAGTCAAATCCCTCCCTGCTTGGGTATGCTCCATGTGCGGTCCACTAACTAGTGGACATGATGACCAACTCGCATTCGACTCCCTTAAATAGGGGCACAGGTGGCAGTTGAAATCACCCGCTAAAATCACATACGTTAGGTCCAACCCTTTCTTTCCCATGCACTCCATCCATGTGTTTAGTTCATGCATGTTGTTAACCCCCTGAGCTTGAGGAGACGTGGCGTTATAAAAATTTACCAGGGTAACTCTGAATCTATTCGATCTAAATTTCAACCCCTGAAAGTTATGTGAGGCCCTTACCAGCTGCTTCCACTCACCCTGCAGGCTTAGATCCACGAAAATAATCAGGCCACCCCTTACTCTGCCACATTTAGATTTAACTGCTGGACAAAAGAAGGTTTTATACCCTTCTATATAATGAATGTTCTCCGTAACCCAGGTTTCCTGCAGACATATAATGTGATATTTCCTCACATAATCGAGCCATTAGCCTTCTATGATTTTATTTAATAGACCTGCTATAGTCCATGAAATAATCTTTAAATCGTTGTATCCACATATCTCCACGCAGGTATTGTCTCCCATGCTGGTCTGCACTAAGGCAGGCCTGCTCACTACCCTATTATCCATCTCGCTTCGTGCCACCTGAACTCCTATACTCGACCCTGTGTCGAATTCCCCGTTCCTATCTAAAATATCTGTGGTTGCCTCAGGGCTGCCGATGACTCCACTACCCCCCTCCTGCTCTCTCAGTCAGTCAATGTCATTCATGTCCCTCAGAGAATTGAACATATTTAATAGTGTCAGGGGCCTACCCCCCCTCCCGTTAACCTGTGTCCCTGCTCCTGCCTGTCACAACCATTTGAGTTATTAGCACTAGGGGATGGTCTATAAAAAAAGCCCAATGGCAATGGTTGGATACTAGACTCTATTACGAATGACCTCGCGGCATATGAGAGAATCCTTTGTGCCAACCTTGGGTGTCTGAGCGTAACTATAACGCAGTCCCCTTGAAAGATTTTATACGAGCTGCCAATCCACAACACCCTCCTGGTCATTAGGATGTGTCGGTGGTCAATGATGTTGAAGCCGGCAAATTTACAAAGCCAGTGTGCCACTTTATTGATTAGCTGCCTGGGGGACTCCTCTTGCTCACTAGTATGTTCTGGGACTCCTACTAAAACTACTGTGTATGGACAGCATGCTGGGGGGAGGTCTATTACTGGGGGATCACTGCTGTGTTGCACTGATTGTCTATCTTCGTGTCTTGTTAGACATTGGGTATCAATGGCCCCCTTTGGATCATTCCCCGGGGGTCTCAGGTGGGCTCTTTCTAAGACCGCTTCTGTTTGACCCCCGTTCCCCATGTCCCTCGTGTCCCGATCCCCCGTTCTCTCTGATTGAGTCCACTGACTTCCTGTCCCCGCTACAACCTGGCTATTCTGAACATCCTTACAATTTGTTCGGTCGGCACATGGGGGTACCCCCAGCTGAACCTGCCTTATAGGCGGTGCCGGGTTTCTTAACAGATGGACATCTCTATCCACCCCTCCGGCCCCTACCCCCCGACCCACTGATCTTTGATCTATACTGGGGATATCAGTAGAACTATTCGCTGATTCTATCCTCTGCAATTTTTCCTCAATAAGGCACAACTTGTTTACTGTGGGGTCAAGTAAGGCGGTGATCAATGTCTCTAATCTACTCCACAACGCATTGTCGTCCTCCACTCTCTGTAGGTTAGTGGCTGATTCCTGATGTGTGAAGAACAATTCTAGGCCCTGCGTTATTGTTTTAGGTGGGGAAACATATTGGCTCGTTACAGGTAGGGGTCTTTTTGGTCTAGGCTTCTGTCTGGGCTTTTGGGGGCACCCCCGCCACCCCTAACCCGTTTCACAGGTGGCTGTTTAATAGAAGCCATAATCTGTACAGCCCCTCCCCTCCCTCCGCTGACCCTCTGTTGCTTCTTTGATCTGGTTATAACCTCGCTGGGACCCTGATCCATAACTAGTTCTAACTCATCCTGTGCAGCCAGGTGCTCTGGATCCCCATTTGCCCCTTGAATAGCCACTTCCTCTGCCTGCCTCTCTCCAGGACATAAACCAGAGCCCTCCATAACCCTGTCTAGGTTCAATACAAACTGCCTTATTTCCCCCGTCCCCCCCTCCCCCTCCCCACCCCCCTAACCAAGTTCGGCTGCCTGTCAGGCCGTTGTACAGTATCTGTGAGGGCGCCTCCTGGAGATTTTATGCTGCTTATGCCACCCAATGATGACCTTTTCTGAATGATAACCGAATCCAGTGAAAGTCTTTTTTCAGTGAGCATTATTTCTTTAGTTAATACTGACTCCGCCGGCGTCAGGAAAGCGTCTAGGGTCCCCACCAGGCCCCCTCCTCCTCCGCCGATTTCACCATCCGTACGTTTACCGCGTTTGGCCATGTCACTCACAGAATCAATGGAAACAGTACCTTATCGCTAAACTCTCCAAATCAGTGATGAAATGGGGGTGGCCCAGCCCAGACTCCTTCGGGTGCAGACGGGCCCACCCCTGGCGCCCTGGGGGCGCTGCTATTTGTAGCGCCTCCGGGCCTCCAGGCGCAGAGATGACGGGATTAGCGGTTGCCGCAGGGGAGGCTGGGACTCGTAGTCCTTGTCCCCCTCCTCCTCCTCTTCTGGCGTGTAAAGGTCGGCGAGTGAACAAGGCAGGCAGGGATCTCCAAGTACAAACGGGCTTTCCCTCGGGTTTCCAGCGGGCCTCGGCTTCAATTTGACAGGAGTGCGCCGGCTTCTGGAGCTGGCAGCTGCCTGCTGGGAACTTTTTGGGCCCCAACTTACACCTAGCCGGGAGCATCCACGGCCTGAACACCGCAGGTGAGCCCCCGGCACCCTCAAAGAACATCCGCTGGACAGGGGCTCTTCCCACCCGTCCGTCGATGCAATGCTCTGCTCGGAGACTCAATACCACCACCTCAGTCACTACCGCGCCTGCCCGGATGGAATTTCCTGGTAGTGGGCGTGGACGTTAGACCATTAGCCAGGTGTTTAGTTTGTAAGAATGGTCATGGTTCAACATTTCACTTTTGAACCCTGTACTCACTCTAATCACTTTTTATAACACTTTGTAGCGCTAGTATCACAATATTGGGACTTTTGGCCAGACTTACAATAGTTTGAAACTTGCTTTCCAAAGAGATTATTTTCCATATTGTAGGATGTTATGAAGAGCTTAGTAGCACAGGGGGCTGGTTCTTGAAGCAAGCATCCCTTTTAGATCTGCAATTCTTCTAATGGTTACAGTAAAGATTTTAGTTTAAAAGTGATGGAAAAGATAGCCCCTTATACAATAACTTCTCAACGCTTCTTGTTATTGGGGGATTTTAATATCTATGGTGAAGACAATGAGAACAGAGATACAGCTAATTTTCTCGCCGATATGCGGCATTGGGCCTTGCAAAGATCAATACAGGCCCTACCCATTCGGCGGGTCATACGCTATATCCTACTCACTAATTCACCCTGTATATCTGCTGATCCCCCTCTCCCTGTGATTTGGTCAGACCACTTTTTGATTCCATTTCAGATCAAGGGCTGAGTTAAAACTCAAGCCCCTGCGTACAAACCGCACAGCCATAAAAGGCAATGGCACAAAGTTACTCTTGATGCCTTCAACAAAAACTTTGTCCCCCCCAACATTTGATGGGTATATGGACAAAAAGCTTAGGGTCTTTAATGAGGCTGTAATTACGGTGATAGATACTCTCGCCCCCCTGAAATTACAACAAACCAACGGCCATAAAAAATGCGCAGCTTGGTACAACCAGGATTTGCGTAACGAAAAATCGAAATGTAAAAACCTGGAAAAACTTTGGCGCAGAACCCATACGGAAATGGAGAAATTTAATTTTAAAAAAGCTCTTACTTCTTACCGTAAGAATCTAAGAAAGGCACAGAAAGCCCATGTTATTCTAAAGCTCAATGAAGCAGGCAATTCAACTAAAGAACTTTACAAAATTCTTAACACTTTCTCCAACCCCACCGCTTGTAATTTACAAATTCCTCCTTCCCAAGAACTATGTGACAACATAGCTAATTACTTTGATGCAAAAATAAACTTAATCTATGATCAATTCCCTCAGGTTTCTAATTTCCTGGATGCTTCAAATCTGCTGCCCTCTACTTTGAGATTGCCTTTGATGGGCCTTCAACACTTTAATGCGAAGCAGATATCTCAGGTAGAAGCCATGTTGAGAACGTCGAAATCCGGTTCTCCCTTTGATATTATGCCAGCGTATGTGTTTGCTTTACTTGCCCCACTCCTGGCACCTGATATCTGTGACATCCTTAACACTTCTCTGAGTGAGGGGGTACTCCCGCTTGAATGGAAGACTGCTCAGGTGTTACCTATTAAAAAAAAAGCACAGTTACCCGCTGAGGTGATTGCTAATTATCGCCCTATCTCACTCTTGCCGCTTATGAGCAAAATGGTGGAAGGGTATGTTAATACCCAGCTGATGGGTTACCTTGAATCTAAAGGAACCCTCAATACCTCCCAGTTTGGATTCAGACCCCACCACTCGACAGAAACCACTCTCATTGGTGTCACATATTGTATTAGAATGGCTCTGGATAACAACAAGGCAGTGCTGCTGGTGTTATTAGATCTGACAGCAGCCTTTGATACTGTCTCGCACCAGAAACTGATTAATCATTTGAGAGTATCTGGTCTGCAGGGACAGGCACTCAAGTGGTTTGCCAGTTTTCTGGACCAGCGTACACAGACGATTAATTTAGGTCCATTTCGTTCCCAGACTTTAAAGCTTACTAAGGGGGTGCCACAGGGCTCTTGTCTGAGCCCCACATTGTTTAATGTTTATGTGGCTCCCCTTTCTAAGATTATTAGGGAATATGGTTTCACTCCTTATTCATACGCTGATGACACTCAACTACTTTTGTCCTTTGACAAGGACACAGAGTTAGTTGACCAACGCTTTGCAGAGGGCATGCAGGCCATATCTGGCTGGATGTCGGATAATTTTCTTCAGCTTAATGCGTCTAAGACTGAGATCCTTTTGTTTGGCTCTGCTTAATCCATCTGGTCCCCTAACTGATAGCCCACTGTGTTAGGCCCCGCTCGTACTCCCTCTCTTGTGGCTAAAAATGTAGGGGTCCGTCTGGATAACTCTCTGACTATGAAAGATCAAGTCATGGCCATATCAGGGACCTGCTACCACACTCTGAGTCTCCTGCGCAGAGTATTTCAGTGGCTGCCCTTATCAGTATGGCGTACCCTGATTCAAGCTCTGGTTGTTGGCCTACTTGATTAATGCAATGCTCTTTTAGCATCTGCAAATGAATCTCTTCTGAGTAGATTGCAGATAGATCAGAATGTTGCTGTACGTCTGGCTCTTAAAATGCCCCCACGTACTCCTTCTAGACCTCTGCTGAGACAGCTTCACTGGCTTGCTATTCGCCAGCTAATCAAATTTAAACTTTGCTGCCTCACACATAAATCTCTCTATGGTAGGTGTCCTTGCTATTTGGTAGACAAAATTAAATCTTATTGCCCGAGCAGGCTTCTTAGATCCGAAGGGAAAGGGCTGCTTGTGGTTCCCCGATACAGGAAACTATGAGCAGGAGGAAGGACTTTCGCATACCTTGCTCCTAAATATTGGAACACTCTGCCCAAGGACCTTCGCAAATGCCCCAGTCTTTCTCGATTCAGGAAACTCCTGAAGACAGAATTATTCCGGGACTGATTTATGCCTAACCTGCACTTTGTCCTTTCTGTAGCGCGGAGATACCCCTTCGGGGGTGATTCCAGCGCTTTACAAATTCCCTAACAATTACAATTACAATGGTGGAGTTACAATATGATTGTAAGTATGCTATTTACTGGATAAAACATCAACATTGTTTTTGGGTTTAAACTAGATTGTGCTTTTCCATTTAACGTTGGCTAAAGCCTTTGTATTGTTCATTTGGTGGTACAGCACTTCAACACCTTGTCAGGGGTAGTAAGTGCTACATACAACATACAAATACAATTACACATTCATTTTATGTAGGCACTGGAAGACTAAATGATTTGCCTAGAGTCACAGGATAGTGAGCCGGCGCCGAGACTGAGCCACTCTACAAAGTGCATCTTTTGTAGCTGGCTCTGTTATTTGCTTTATTCTCTCCCCTCGTACTCCTGTCCCTGTTTTCTCTACTCCCCAGTAGTCAAAATGGAAAAAAAAAACTATGAAGCAGCCAGCGCTGACTGCATCATAACTCTTTTTATACCAGTCCTATTAATCACCCCCACCTGCTCTCTCGTTCACCACCTCCACCCGATCCTCCATTCACCACACCGATTGCCAAAACCAATAGCTCGCCGATAGGCGAGACCTATTGGCTTTGCCAATGCTTGTTGTAGTGGGTAGGTCTTGCTGCCTCATCAGGGTCATGTGGCTCATCTCAGGGAAGAAGTGTATCTTGGACCTCTCCTAACCTTACATTTTCACTGTGCGCATCTCCAGGTCAGTCAGTTCTGCTAAAATCATACCCAGCTTTGCAAGGTGCTACTTGTGAGCTAATGTTGTGCTGAAACCACCTTTACTGTGGCCTCTTGTACTCCATCAGGTACTACTAAATTTAAAAGTGCTGGACATCCAAAACCAGGCCTTTGACCTCAGATTTAGGGCCTGATTTAAATCTTTGCGGATGGGTTACTCCATCACAACAGTGACGAATATTTCGTCGGCTGATATATAAATCCCATTATATCCGATGGAATTTATATTTCGGCAAATGGGATATCAGTAACCTTGGTAATGGAGTAGCCCGTCTACCAAAATCTTAATCAGCCGCATAGTCTGTAGCCTCAGGATCTAAACTCTGGAGGCTTTAGTCTCATTTTGTAGGTGTTCCACTTTCTTGATAATGCAGGTGAACACGCATTCCTCTATTATACACAACATCCTCCTACATGTGGCTCGCATTCTTAATCTGAGTTATTGATCTAGCCTACAAACAACATTCTCTGCTTGATTCAAGCACATTCACTGCTCACTCCCTACTGTTTTCAATCCTGGATCTCTCTCAGCAGCTCTATTTTGACCAGTGTTCAGACCCTCCTTCCAAGAACTCTACTGATTTCTCAGGATTTATGCCCCTGAGTCATCAATAAAATGTTGATTGAGGCAGTTCACACAGGATATGACTATTTTGCACTCTCACGGGACTCCATATTCTGGACCTCAGTCAGGACTAGTCCATACTTCGGAGCGTGCCTAGTCATCCTGTAGCACCCTGCAAATCCCAACAGGATGGGGGATTTCTAGGCTGCTTCCAATTCCTCAAGAAAGAGTAGCTCCAAAGATAGGCCATTTAGGACCATCATCAGACCGCAGCCATCTTGAAGTCAGAAGCCAATTACAATGTAAATTTAAAAGAATGATATTTTGAGTTCAGTACAAGAAAATGTTGAGAGAGATGAGAATCAGAGAGCAAGGTAATATTTTGTTTGTCCTAAATATAGAACACAGTACTGCACAAAGTAAAGATTTAAAACATACAATGGAAGATTTATGTATCTTTTTCACATGATGTTTACGCTTTAATGAAAGAAATATAATGGAGCTTAACTGTGTAGTCACAGTCAGTAAGTCAATCAAACAATCTTTATTCAGCATACAACCAAAGAAGATTCACAGTACCATATACATATTAATTCTAAAATAAGTACCTAAAAATATAAATACAAAGTACAACACAAGTTAACAAGTTCAGGGGTGTGGAATTTTCAAAATAATCTACTTGTCCAAGGGACAAAATGCCACTGAGATCTACATGTACTGTAAAATCCACTTGTCCCACCTACTCCCATCTCTACATCAAACATAAGGGCTGACAGAGAAATATTTAATATATTTTTGTTTTATTAAAATCAGTAAACCATTAAATGCTTTGCAATAATAATGCTAACGAAAAACTTGACAAGCGATATTATACTATTGCAACCAGTACTTACTTAGCTGCTTAAAAAAAAAAGATTATCACTAATATTGAACATCTGTCGCCAACAAGCCACACCTATCCAGAATAGTGGACTATCCCAGAGCATGCAGACATATCACAAATAACGGACAGTCCTCACAAACAATATCCACCTGCTGCAAACAGTAAGATCACACAATGACCAAAAGCATCCTGGACTATGATTAAATATAACATGCATTTGCAGAGCTATTTGAGGTTTCGCTATTGTCATGATTACAGGGGGTTCTAATACAGTACAGTGATTTGGTGGAGTTACGTTGGGCCAAGTATTTAAATATCTGGTAACTTAAGACACAGTAGAGATGCATTGGCAGAGCTGGGTTTGTATTGTAACAGTGGTGCTGTGCACTGGGATGAATTACATGGAACTTCGGAAGTACTTGTGTGAGGCTCCATGGTTGTTTTAGTATGAATTTGTCAGGTCTAGATTGAGGCACTGTTAGAAATGGGATCTCTAGTTGGCAAGGGCTTGCACCTTTGTCCAAGTAGGGACCCTTCTTCCTAGTCAGGGTAAGGGTGTTACACTCGTGAAGTAACCCCTGCTCACCCTCGTGGTAGCTTGGCACGAGCAGTCAGGCTTAATTCAGAGGCAGTGTGTAAAGCATTTGCACATAACCAACAGTAATACAGTGTAAGCACTACAAACGGACACCACACCAGTTTAGAAAAATAACCAATATTTTATATACTCAAGACAAGACCAATTACGACAAAAATCCACAATACTATACTTTACGAATGAATACTTGATACGGTAACTTCTTCTTTGCAGGAATAGCACAAAAGCAAAGTTCGTACGAGTTGGTAGCTCCGTCCGAGCCTACCGTGATGCTGAAAACCACCGAGTCTAACAGTTCCAGCCGACCGCGTCGATACGGGCCAGCAGAGTCATGAACAGACTCGGTTACAGTACCTTTCTCGTTGTGGCTGGTACGGAGTGTACGAGCCGGTCGGCGTTCGTCGCGGTTGCGGTGCAAGACGGAGCGATGCAAGGTGCGGTGTCCCTCGATGCGGTGCAGGCAGCGGCTCGATGAGCGTCGTGCAGACGGAGTCGGTGAGTCCAAGGCGTGCGATGCAGGGTGAGACGATGCTCGATGCGGTGCTGACAGGTTGCGATGCAGGCGACCAAGCCGGAGTGCGGGAGCTGGCGTCGGACAGCGGTGCGAGTCGGAGCGGTGCGTCGCAGACGTGCGAGCGGTGCCCCAAATGCGGTGCGGTCTCGACCCTTGAGCCAGTTGCAGCGACCTCGTCGGTCGGGTCCGGTTGGTTCAGTGAAGCGATGCGATGCGAACTGCGGTGCCCACAGGTCACGGTGCAAGCAGCGGCTCGATGTTGGCGGCGTCGGACGTCGCCCACGGTGAGACCAGGGTTGCGATGCGAAGCGGGGCGATGCGGTCTGCGGTGCAAACAGGTCACCGGCCAGGGATGGATTCGGTTGACGGAGTCGGTTGCAGTTCCCTTCCTCTGTGGCAACTGAAACAGCGTTCCAGAAGCGGTACCCAGAGGCTTGTGAAGTCTTTGTAGTCCCTGAGACTTCCTAACAGGAGGCCAGCTCGGTTCCAGGCCCTTGGAGATACTCAGCACAAGTTTGTAGAAAGTTCAGTCCTTTCACTGCCCAAGGCAGAAGCAGCAGCTGCAGGCCAACCCAACAAAGCAACAACACAGCAAAGGGGCAGTACTCCTCCTGGCAGCTCTTCCAGCTCTTCGTCTTGGCAGGTTCCTTGATTCCAGCGAGATCTAAATTCATGGGGTCAGGGCCCCAATATTTATATCCCAAATTCCTTTGTTCTCTGAAGGCAGAGAGGCCTTTGCCTAGTCCAAACCAGTTCTGGAGCACTTTGTTGACAAGTCTCCGTCCCTTCTTTCAGTGAGTAGGCCAGGGACATCAGACGCACCACAGGAGGTAGAGCCAGCATTGTGGAGGGAAGGCACTGTCCTATTCAGGGCCCAGGTGCGACCCCTCCCACCCATCTACATGTAGATCTTGCTATTCAGCCCTGTGCTGACTCACCCTGTCTCCTGGCATCCCCCAGCCCCTGTCACTCACATTCCAGACAAGGAATACACAACCTCGCAGAGGCAGGCTTGGATGGTTAGACAAGAAAATACCCACTTTCTAAAAGTGGTATTTTCAAACACAGAATGTTAAAACCAACTTTACTAAAAGCTGCATTTTATCATTCTGAGTCCAGGCATACTAAACTCGAATTTCTACCATGTTCCCGGGGTCAGTTAGGATTATAAGCTGTAATAATCAAAACTGCCCGTTCTGGCCTAGGGGGAACAGGTAGCCTTGCAATAGTGAAAAACGAACTAGGCTGTAATTCACTATCAGGACATGCCGCACACCCGGGCATGTCCTACCTTTCGCGTACAACGCACCCTGCCCACAGGGTACCTTGGGCCTACCTTAGGGGTGACTAACATGTAGCAAAGGGAAGGTTTAGGGACTTGCAAGTGTGTGCACTTGCCAAGTCGTCATGGCAGCCCCAGGCTGCGCACAGGCTCTGCGGTGGCAGGCCCGAGTTACATTTTACGGGCTGTTTGCGTGGGTGGCACAATCCAGTGCTGCAGCCCACCAACAGCATTTGGTCTATAGGCCCTGGCACTCGTAGTGCACTTTACAAGGGACTGACACATAAACCAAATAGGCCAATCATGGAAACACCAATCCATAACGCATTTTATACAGGAGCACTTGCACTTTCCCACTGGACCGCAGTGAGGAAAGTGCGCAGAATCATTACACCAGCAAAAACAGAGTCAAAATCGGGAGGTCAGAAAGCAAAAAGTCAGGGAAACACGCCAAAAGATGCCAAGTCTAACACATGTCCCCTCCAGCTGAAAGTAGGGAGAACTACCCAACCCCATTGGAGTTCTCTTCACTAAGGCGGAAGAACCTGGACAGACCATCTGCGTTGGCGTGTTCTGTACCAGGACGGTGTTCCACCGTAAAGTCCATTCCCTGTAGGGAGATGGACCACCTCAGCAGTTTTGGATTCTCGACCCTCATTTGCATCAACCATCGGAGGGGCCTGTGGTCTGTCTGAACCCGGAAGTGAGTCCCAAACAGGTATGGTCTCAACTTCTTCAGCGCCCAGACCACAGCAAAAGCTTCCCTTTCTATGGCACTCCACCTCTGTTCCCTGGGAAGTAGTCTCCTGCTAAGGAAGACTACAGGCTGATCCAGGCCCTCTTCGTTCAGTTGTGAGAGCACCGCTCCCACACCATGCTCTGAAGCGTCAGTCTGCACGACAAATTCTTTGGAGATGTTAGGTGCCTTGAGCACGGGCGCCGTGCACATGGCTGCCTTCAGGGCATCAAAAGCTTTCTGGCAGGACTCAGTCCAGATCACTTTCCTGGGCTGCCTCTTAGAGGTCAGCTCTGTTAAGGGGGCAACAATGGTGCCATAGCCCTTAACAAATCTCCTATAATAACCAGTGAGACCTAAGAAGGCTCTCACCTCTGTCTGGGTCTTGGGGGGTTCCCAAGCCAGAATGGTGTCAATCTTGGGTTGTAGGGGCGCCACCTGGCCGCTTCCTACCTGGTGTCCCAAGTACACCACAGAACCCTGCCCGATCTGGCACTTACTGGCCTTGATCGTGAGGCCTGCACCTTGCAGAGCCCTCAACACTTTCTCAAGGTGCTGTAAATGTTCTTCCCAGCTGGAACTGAACACAACAATGTCATCCAGGTAGGCGGCACTGAAATCCTCCAGCCCAGTCAACACCTGATTGACCAACCTCTGAAAGGTGGCAGGGGCATTCTTCAACCCAAAGGGCATCACCCGGAATTGGTAATGACCTTCTGGGGTTGAGAATGCTGATCTCTCCTTGGCCCCATCGGTTAAGGCAATCTGCCAGTACCCAGACGTCAAATCAAACGTGCTGAGGAACCGGGCAGCTCCCAACCGATCAATGAGCTCATCAGCTCTGGGGATGGGGTGCGCGTCAGTCCTGGTGACGGCATTGAGCCCACGGTAGTCCACACAAAACCGGAGTTCTGGAGTGGCACCGGGCGCCGCAGCCTTTGGGACCAAGACCACTGGGCTGGCCCAAGGACTGTGGGAGGGCTCAATCACCCCTAACGCCAACATCTTAGAGACCTCCTCCTTGATGCTGGCTCTGACCCGGTCAGTCAACCTGTAAATCTTGTGCTTCACAGGATGGCTGTCACCGGTGTCCACGTCATGGGTACACCAGTGAGTAACACCGGGGGTCAGAGAGAACAGTGGGGCGAACTGTCCCAACAACTGGCGACAGTCCCCCTGCTGCTCCTGAGTCAGAGTAGGGGAGAGGATCACACCCTCTACTGACCCATCATGCTCCTTGGACGACAGGAGGTCAGGGAGAGGCTCGCTCTCCTCTTCCACCCCATCATCTGTCGCCAAGAGCATACTTACTTCGGACCTCTCGAAGTGGGGCTTGAGGCGGTTCACGTGAAGGACCCTCAAAGTGTTCCTTGGAGCCTGCAAATCCACCAGGTAGGTGACGTCACTTTTGCGCTCCTTTACCTCATATGGCCCAGTCCACTTGTCCTGCAAGGCACAAGGTGCCACTGGGGCCATGACCCACACTTTCTGCCCAGGTTGAAATTCGACTAGAGTGGCATTCTGGTCATACCATCTCTTCATTTCTTCCTGGCTTGCTTCTAGGTTCGCCTGAGCGAGTTTCCTGAAGCGGGCAGTTTGGTTTCTAAAGGCCAGCATGTAGCTAAATACATCCTGGGGAGTTTTCCTGGGAGCCGCCTCCCAGCCTTCCTTCTACCAAACTCAGAGGTCCTCTGACAGGGTGGCCATACAGGAGCTCAAAGGGGCTGTACCCAAGAGACTTCTGAGGCACCTCCCTGTATGCAAGAGTAGGCATGGCAAGAGGACGTCCCACTTACGCCTCATGGGTTCTGTTAGACCCTTGATCATGCCTTTCAAGGTCTGGTTGAATCTCTCCACCAGACCGTTTCCTTGTGGGTGGTAAGGAGTGGTGAACTTGTAGGTTACACCACACTCCTTCCACAGGGATGTCATATACTTCGATATGAAATTGGTCCCCTATCAGAAACCACCTCTCTGGGGAATCCCACACGGGAAAAGATCCCCATTAACGCCCGGCCCACCACTGGCGCCGTCGTTGTCCTGAGAGGGATTGCCTCCGGGTACCGGGTGGCATGGTCCACCAAGACCAGGATGTACCTGTTGCCCATGGCTGTCTTGGGATCCAGTGGCCCCACAATAGCCATCCCTACCTTTTCAAAGGGTGTACCAACAACAGGAAAAGGTTGGAGAGGAGCTTTGACCTTCCTCCCACTCTTACCACTTGCCTGGCAAGTTTGGCAAGACCTACAGTGTGCATCTGACTGCCTTCGCATTTGGGGCCAAAAGAAGTGGGTGACAAGCCTGTCAAAGGTCTTGTCCTGCCCCAAATGTCCTGCCAAAGGCACGTCATGAGCCAGACCCAGTAGGAAGGTCCTGAAGCGCTGGGGTACCACCAGCACACGGGCTGACCCAGGCTCAGCAACCTTAGGCTCACTGTATAGGAGACCACTCTCCCAGTAGATCAGATGTGACCCGGACTGATTACCAGCTGCCTGGTCTGCAGCCTGCCGCCGCAGACCCTCCAGAGTAGGGCACTCGTTCTGCTCCCTGCAGAACTCCTCCCTGGTGGGACCCCCTTCTTGCTGCCAATGGGTCAGCTCAGAGATGTCTCCCAGTTCGGCTACCTGCTCCCCTGTAGGCACCGGGCGTCCCCCTCGAGGTCCGCCTCCTCCCGGTCCGTGGGAACTTCGGGAGCCGGTTTGCCGCGCCCCTGCCCTTTCTCTTGGCAGGGACTTGGGCCACTGTTTCAGGCTCCAAGTCCTCTTGATCACCCTTTCTGGCTGCCATTGACCGAGTAGACACGCATGCCCACTCTGGCAACCCAAGCATCTCCAAGTGAGACCTGAGCTCAACCTCCTTCCATAAGGACTGCTCCAGGTCGTTTCCTAGCAGACAATCTACAGGCATGGTAGGGCTCACAACCACCCTCAAGGGACCTGAGACCCCCCCATTCAAAGGGAACCTGCGCCACCATACATTGGCGCTCAGAGTTGTCGACAGCAACTACTTGGTGGAATGCTCCTGGGACTACTTGCTTCTCAGACACCAGGTGACACCGGACTGAGGTCACACTGGCTCCAGTATCTCTGAGAGCCTCTACCCTGTTCCCATTAATGGTCACCCAGGTGCTATATTTCTTTGTGTTAGGGGGCACCTGGTTTCCTGGGACCATCTCACTGTCCCCTAGTGAGACAAGGGTCATTTCTGCGGTATCCCCACCCTCCTGTGGGCACCCCTCCTCCCCAAGTGCTACACTAGCCAACACTTTGGACTGTCCACCGGTGGGTGGCTGTGTCCCCTTCGGGCACTTGGGGTCCCCCTAAAGTGACCTACCTGGTCACATGCATAACACTTGCGGGGGCCGGTCTCAACAGGCTTCCCTGTAGAGACCCCTTTCTTCTTATCACTGGGGGCTGGGAACCTTTACCCTGGGTACTAGTTTGGGGCCCTTTAGAGAACTCCGGTGCTTTACCCTTGTCCCCCCACCTTTCTGCTGGGGACCCTGCCCACCTTTGGCTGAGTCTCCCCCAAACGCTTTCTTGTGGACCCGGGTACTCACCCAGCGGTCCGCTTCCATAGCAAGCTTCCTGGAGTCAGTTAGCTTACTATCAACTAGGTGCTGGCGCAGATCTGCAAAACATAGACTAGACAAGTGCTCCCATGCAATCAAGTTGTAGAGCCCCTGAAAATCTGTTACACTACTGCCCTTTACCCAACCATCCAGAGACCTGCAGAACACATCCACACATTCCAACCAAGTGTTGGCATCAGACTTTTACTGGACCTGAACTGATCCCTGTACTTTTCAGGAGTAAGACCATACTTCGTGAGAAGGGCATCCTTCATGTCAGCATAGGTGAGGTGATACCCCTTACCCAAAGCTATCAGAGCATCCCTTGCTTCTTCAGGGAAGAGTGGCCACAATCCTGCTCCCCAATTCTCCTCAGGGACCCCATTCATGTGTATGGCTGCCTCATAACCCTGAAACCACCTTTGTATGTCATCCCCCTTCTTGAACTCCTTGCCTACGTTCTTGGGAATGTGCACAATCCTGTCTGCTTTTCTGGACGAATTGCTGCCACCATCTGAGCCTGACTTACTCCTAAGTTCTAGCTCCTTCAGTTCTCTCTCATGCTCTAAGAGCATCTTCCTCTCCTCTATGGCCAATCTCTTCTCCTCCCGCTCACTCTCCAGCCTGAGCTTCTGCAGCTCAAACTGCCTTGCCTCCCGCCTGTCCTCCAGCTCCTCTGGGGACAGACTGCTGCTGCCTGACCTGGCGGGTTCCCCCCTACCCAAAAGCACATCCACCCTGGAAATAGGCTCCTCCACCTCCTCACTGAGATCACCAGGCTGCCCATTGGCATGTCTGGCTGCTACCCAGGCCCTCAGCGCCTTCTGTAGCTCCTCCTTCCTTGTGAGGCCTTTAATTTGGACTTTCAGGTTTTTACAAATCGCTCGTAACTCCTTTACGGCGTAGGATTCCAACCTATCCTCCTCAAAGATAACTTCCAGAGATGCAACGGATGATGCAATTGATTCAGGCATGACAAAAGTCGTGAGTTGAAAACTGGCAAGATCAAAAATAGGCCAAAAGAAAAAGAACCAGTATGTGGTACGTAATGGTCTGCAATATGGTAGTAGTGCACACCAATCACTGTAAGTCAAGTGCAAACACAAGTCCTATCCTCACCGCTGACAACCAATGTTAGAAATGGGATCTCTAGTTGGCAAGGGCTTGCACCTTTGTCCAAGTAGGGACCCTTCTTCCTAGTCAGGGTAAGGGTGTTACACTCGTGAAGTAACCCCTGCTCACCCTCATGGTAGCTTGGCACGAGCAGTCAGGCTTAATTCAGAGGCAGTGTGTAAAGCATTTGCACATAACCAACAGTAATACAGTGTAAGCACTACAAACGGACACCACACCAGTTTAGAAAAATAACCAATATTTTATATACTCAAGACAAGACCAATTACGACAAAAATCCACAATACTATACTTTACGAATGAATACTTGATACGGTAACTTCTTCTTTGCAGGAATAGCACAAAAGCAAAGTTCGTACGAGTCGGTAGCTCCGTCCGAGCCTACCGTGATGCTGAAAACCACCGAGTCTAACAGTTCCAGCCGACCGCGTCGATACGGGCCAGCAGAGTCATGAACAGACTCGGTTACAGTACCTTTCTCGTTGTGGCTGGTACGGAGTGTACGAGCCAGTCGGCGTTCGTCGCGGTTGCGGTGCAAGACGGAGCGATGCAAGGTGCGGTGTCCCTCGATGCGGTGCAGGCAGCGGCTCGATGAGCGTCGTGCAGACGGAGTCGGTGAGTCCAAGGCGTGCGATGCAGGGTGAGACGATGCTCGATGCGGTGCTGACAGGTTGCGATGCAGGCGACCAAGCCGGAGTGCGGGAGCTGGCGTCAGACAGCGGTGCGAGTCGGAGCGGTTCGTCGCAGACTTGCGAGCGGTGCCCCAAATGCGGTGCGGTCTCGACTCTTGAGCCAGTTGCAGCGACCTCGTCGGTCGGGTCCGGTTGGTTCAGTGAAGCGATGCGATGCGAACTGCGGTGCCCACAGGTCACGGTGCAAGCAGCGGCTCGATGTTGGCGGCGTCGGACGTCGCCCACGGTGAGACCAGGGTTGCGATGCGAAGCGGGGCGATGCGGTCTGCGGTGCAAACAGGTCACCGGCCAGGGATGGATTCGGTTGACGGAGTCGGTTGCAGTTCCCTTCCTCTGTGGCAACTGAAACAGCGTTCCAGAAGCGGTACCCAGAGGCTTGTGAAGTCTTTGTAGTCCCTGAGACTTCTTAACAGGAGGCCAGCTCGGTTCCAGGCCCTTGGAGATACTCAGCACAAGTTTGTAGAAAGTTCAGTCCTTTCACTGCCCAAGGCAGAAGCAGCAGCTGCAGGCCAACCCAACAAAGCAACAACACAGCAAAGGGGCAGTACTCCTCCTGGCAGCTCTTCCAGCTCTTCGTCTTGGCAGGTTCCTTGATTCCAGCGAGATCTAAATTCATGGGGTCAGGGCCCCAATATTTATATCCCAAATTCCTTTGTTCTCTGAAGGCAGAGAGGCCTTTGCCTAGTCCAAACCAGTTCTGGAGCACTTTGTTGACAAGTCTCCGTCCCTTCTTTCAGTGAGTAGGCCAGGGACATCAGACGCACCACAGGAGGTGGAGCCAGCATTGTGGAGGGAAGGCACTGTCCAATTCAGGGCCCAGGTGCGACCCCTCCCACCCATCTACATGTAGATCTTGCTATTCAGCCCTGTGCTGACTCACCCTGTCTCCTGGCATCCCCCAGCCCCTGTCACTCACATTCCAGACAAGGAATACACAACCTCGCAGAGGCAGGCTTGGATGGTTAGACAAGAAAATACCCACTTTCTAAAAGTGGTATTTTCAAACACAGAATGTTAAAACCAACTTTACTAAAAGCTGCATTTTATCATTCTGAGTCCAGGCATACTAAACTCGAATTTCTACCATGTTCCCGGGGTCAGTTAGGATTATAAGCTGTAATAATCAAAACTGCCCGTTCTGGCCTAGGGGAACAGGTAGCCTTGCAATAGTGAAAAACGAACTAGGCTGTAATTCACTATCAGGACATGCCGCACACCCGGGCATGTCCTACCTTTCGCGTACAACGCACCCTGCCCACAGGGGTACCTTGGGCCTACCTTAGGGGTGACTAACATGTAGCAAAGGGAAGGTTTAGGGACTTGCAAGTGTGTGCACTTGCCAAGTCGTCATGGCAGCCCCAGGCTGCGCACAGGCTCTGCGGTGGCAGGCCCGAGTTACATTTACGGGCTGTTTGCGTGGGTGGCACAATCCAGTGCTGCAGCCCACCAACAGCATTTGGTCTATAGGCCCTGGCACTCGTAGTGCACTTTACAAGGGACTGACACATAAACCAAATAGGCCAATCATGGAAACACCAATCCATAACGCATTTTATACAGGAGCACTTGCACTTTCCCACTGGACCGCAGTGAGGAAAGTGCGCAGAATCATTACACCAGCAAAAACAGAGTCAAAATCGGGAGGTCAGAAAGCAAAAAGTCAGGGGAAACACGCCAAAAGATGCCAAGTCTAACAGGCACATTTGCAGAGCGGCATACATACCATACTGAAGTTGCTGAGAGTATACAAATCAGCATGGAAATGACTATTGCCAAGTAAGATGGACTCTACACTGCTGTAGAAGCTTGAGTACAGGTGGAGAGACGCATCGATAGAGCTGTGCTGTACAACAGAAGTATCAGATTAGGCCTGGTTGGGTGATGGGTATCTAGAAAGAGTCGTGCAAAGTCCATCATTTATCACATAAGGCAGAACTGAAGTGCATTGGCAGAGCTATTCATAGAGGCCCCCCTGTTTCACACAAGCACAGAGTGGTCTAGTTGTGTTCATTGACAGAGCTCTGCATATGTGTATAAACTAGCACATACCAACTGAACACACCACCGAATTGTTGTACTGCTGCCAAGTGAAATCAGCATTTTCTCTTCTTCTTAAATGGTACCCTTCTTATCTTCCTCACCACCTCCCCATTTCACTTGTTTCTAATATCCTAGCCCGAGTTATTTTAAGACTTGACTACTGGACAGGGATACGTTATTCTGATGAATAAAGCAGTTTTACTGATTATTTCTAATCAAACACAAGTCAAAGATGTCTGAACAAACAATGAGAATGCCTCGATGCAGCAAGTCAGGTCTCGGCTTCAGTGAGAAGTTGCAAACAGGTAGAAATGAGTTCCTGCTCCACCATGTAGTTCTTTGCTCGCTGCTCTGCCGTTAGAAACTAACTTGGGGTCCCCTTTAAACATTTCAGTTATTTGGGGCACACAAGCAGCACTTATTACAGTGCTACACGTCACATGCTGTAGAATTCATTGCTCTTCATTTTGAGGTTGACAGGCTGAGTGGGGCCCAGTAGCATCCCTTGCTCCCTGCTCCAGCTGACAGAGCGGGGGGAGGTTCACCACCCACTGAGATGCAGATAAGAAGGTGAGGAAAAACAGCTTCAACCTTTTGAAATGGAACAAGAGCCATTGCGCTGCCTGTTCTCGCCGGGTCAAGTTTCACCTTTTCTGCTGCTGTGTGCAGATATTGTGGAGATACCCGGGGGGCGGTGAGGCTTGCAGAAATGTCCCTCGTGTGACCCATCTGCGAGTGTTTCACTTTGGGGCACAATAAAGGAGGGAGAAAGAATGTCTTGCTTCTCAAGGAAGGTATCCACCCAAGAAAACTCAAACAAGAAATACAAAGGGTGCTCCAAGCAGATGGCATGTGCCCACAGACACTTGCACTGTAGGTAGTGCGCACGCACTTTAAAGTGGCCTTTGGCCCTTAAATGAAAGATGCGGGACATACTTTTTCTTCACCCCAAGATCAATGTAAATTTTAATATGGACTGAATACGCTTGCATACGACCTTGAGTGCATTCCTAATAAAAGAATGGCATTTGTTTTGCAGTTTTATATAGCGCAAACTCGACCTGAAGGTATTGGAGCGCTTTACATGAGCGCCAGTTACCTTACACAAGGACACATTCATTTATTTCTAAAGTAGCACTAATAAATTGGGAGCTGCATGAGAAATCAAATGATGCGTTATGCAGAGGGGACATTCAGGTTGTAGAGACCGAAAATGTGACTTCTAATCTCAGCTCACGTCCCCGCTTTACCAACGTGGTGTAATCCTGGACAAAGAGCTTTATACCTTCAGTCAATCAATCAATCAATCAGGGGTTTGTTAAAGCACGACTACTCACCCGTAAGGGTCTCAAGGCGCTAGGGGTGGGGGGGGTGCAGGTTCCATTCCATCAAGGAGGGGGCCTGTCGAAGAGCCAGGTTTTGAGGTTTCTTGCGAAGATGGGGAGCGATGTTGTCTGTCTGAGGTGGAGCGGAAGGGCGTTCCATGCTTTGGCCGCAAGGAAGGAGAAGGAGCGGCCTCCCGATCTGGTCTTTCTGGTGCGGGGGACCACGGCGTAGGAGAGCTGGGCTGATCGTAGGGTCCTTTGGGGTGCGTGGAATTTGAGTCGGCTGTTCAGGTATGTTGGTCCGGTGTTGTGGAGGGCTTTGTGTGCGTGGGTGAGAATCTTGAAGGTGATTCTAGCCTCGATGGGGAGCCAGTGGAGTGTGCGCAGGTGCTGGGAGATATGGCAGGTTGAGGACCAATCTTGCGGCGGCGTTCGGGATGTTTTGTAGCTTGCGGGTGAGGTTTTTGTTTATTCCGGCGTAGAGTGCATTGCCGTAGTCGAGTCTGCTGGTGACCAGGGCGTGAGTGACGGTCTTTCAGTGTTCGAGGGGGATCCATTTGAAAGTCTTACGAAGGAGGCGGAGGTTGTGGAAGCAGGAAGACGAGACAGAGTTGATCTGGTGGTCCATTTTGAGCTCGGAGTCCAGGATGATTCCCAGGTTGCGTGCGTGGTCTGTGGGGGTTGGCGGGTTTCCAAGGGCGGGGGGCCACCAGGTGTCGCTCCAGGCGTCGGGATTTGGGCCCATGATGAGTACTTCTGTTTTGTTGGTGTTTAGTTGTAGGCAGCTGTTTTTCATCCATTTGGCGACGGCTTCCATGCCTTCTCAAAAGTTGCGTCTGGCGGTGTTGGGCTCATTGGATAGGGAGAGGATGAGCTGGGTGTCGTCTGCGTATGACACGATGTTGAGTCCGTAGGTTCTGACGATGGGGGCAAGTGGAGCCATGTAGACGTTGAAGAGCGTCGGGCTGAGGGAGGAGCCCTGGGGGACTCCGCAGGTGGTAGGTGTGGGGTCCGAGAGGAAAGGGGGGAGTCTGACCCGCTGCGTCCTGCCGGAGAGGAAGGAGTGGATCCAGTCGAGGGCCTTGTCCTGGATTCCTGCGTCGTAGAGTCTGCGTATTAGGGTGCGGTGGGAGACTGTGTCGAACGCCGCTGATAGGTCGGGGAGGATGAGGGCTACTGTTTCTCCTTTGTCCAGTAGGGTGCGGATGTCGTCTGTTGCGGCGAGGAGGGCGGTTTCCGTACTGTGGTTTTTTTTTAAGCCCGATTGGGAGGATTCAAGGATGTTGTGTTCGTCAATGAATGTGGCGAGTTGGCTGTTGATGGCTTTCTCGATGACTTTCGCTGGGAACGGGAGCAGGGAGATGGGTCTGTAGTTCTTGAGGTCGGTGGGGTCCGCTGAGGGTTTCTTTAAAAGGGGGTTGACCTCGGCGTGTTTCCAGTCGGGGAACGAGGCGGTCGCCAGGGAGCGGTTGATGGTGTGGCGGAGCATGGGTGCGATGTTGTCGGCGGCTCTGTTGAAGATGTGGTGGGGGCAGGGGTCCGTGGGGGCCTCTGAGTGGATTGACTTCATTGTCTTCAGTGTGTCTTCGGTGGTGAGGGCTGTCCAGTCGTCAATCACTGGTTTCCGGGTGTCGGGGGTGGTTGGTGAGGGTTCAGTGTGTTGGTTGTCTTCGTCGAAGTTGTCGTAGATGCTCTTGATTTTGTGGTGGAAAAAGGTGCTGAGTTTGTCGCAGAGGTCTTGTGAGGGAGGGATGTCGGTAGACTCGCTGGTGGGTTGGGCGAACTCCTTGATGATGCTGAAGAGTTCCTTGCTGTTGTGCGCGTGGGTGGAGATTCTGTCTTCAATCGCTTTTTTCCTCGTTTCTCTGATGAGTTGATGGTGGGCGTTGGTGGCGGCTCTGAAGTTGTTGTGGGCTTCTGTGGATTTGGTGTTCCTCCAGGCCTTTTCGAGGCGGCGGCATGTGCGTCTGGACTCTCGAAGTTCAGTGGTAAACCATCTGGCTTTCTTGGCACGGGTATTGTTGTTTTTCTTGAGGGGGGCTATGGTGTTGGTGCTGTCCGAGATCCATCTATGCAGGGTTCGGGCTGCGGTGTTGGGGTCGTCGTTTTCCACGATGGTTGGGGTGGAGTTGTTGAGTGAGGAGGTGAGCTGGTCGTCGGTGATTTTGGTCCAGTTTCTTCGTGGAAGCAGGTGCTGGTGTCTGTGGATGGTGGGTGTTCTGAAGGTGAAGTGGACGCAACGATGGTCGGTCCATGGGAGTTCAGTGGTGTGGCTGAAGGTGATGGAGTTTCCTGTAGTGAAGAGGGGGTCGAGGGTGTGTCCTGCTGAGTGCGTGGGCTTGGTCACAATCTGGCGGAGTCCAATGTTGTGGAGGTTGTCCAGGAGGGATGTGGTGTTGGGGTCCAGTTGGTTGTCGAGGTGGAAGTTGAGGTCTCCCAGCAGGGTGTAGTTGGTGGATGCGATGGCCTGCTGGGAGATAATGTCCGTGATGGAGTTGGCGAAGGGTCCGCGGGGTCCAGGGGGTCGGTAGATGAGGGTTCCTCGGAGGGTGGCGGTGGGGCTGGCCAGTATCTTGAAGTGAAGGTGTTCCATCAGTTCTGTGGGCTCGTCGGGGAGTGTGCTCAGGCGGAGGCTGGATTTGTGGACGATGGCGATTCCTCCTCCTGGGCGGGTGGGGTGGTCCTTTCTGGAGATCTTGTATCCTTGGGGGATGGTGATGTCCGGTCCCGAGGTGGTGTTGGTCCAGGTTTCGGTGAAGAACGCTACGTCCGGGGTGGTGCTGTCGAGGAGGTCCCAGATTTCTGTGGCGTGTTTGTGGAGTGAGTGGACGTTGAGGAGGATGCATTGCAGGGTCTTCGGTTCGGTTGTGTTCTTGTGGGCGGGTTGTGCTGGATCCGTGTTCTTGGTGGTGCTGCAGGTGTGCCGGCAGCGGTGACAGCTGAAGGGTCCGTGGGTGTCGGCTGGTGATGCTAGCTTGCAGTTGTTGTTGCAGCCTGGGTTGAGTGCGTGGAGTGCTGCTGGGTTGTAGCGTTGGCGGGGCGGAGGTCCAGGGTTCCTGGCGCTGGTCGCGGACGGGTCGCAGACGGGCGCAGATGGGCTTGCCTTTGACGCGCCTTCGGTGCACCAGCAGAGCAGAGATGCAGAAAAGTGCAGAAAGGTGAAAGATAAAAAGGGTAGAAAAACGAGTGAAAGAGCAGAGTGAGAGGAAGGAGACAGAGGTCCACTGGACCACCAGGGATGAGGCGCAAGGAAACCTGTGGGTGGAGGAGGGCCTCGATCACCAATACTCAAGAGTGCAGGGGCAGGGGCAGGCCTCACTTAATGGTGGAGCTGCGAGGGTGGGAGAGCAATTTCACTGACAATGATTCAGTGGTCTTGCTCGCCTGTCCCCGCAGTGACCGCCATTAAGTAGGGGTCGGGGAGGGCTGGACAGCTGGGAGGCGGGAGCGGGTAGGGGAGCTGGATTGGGCCGGTCACGCTGGGGGGGGAGGGGCTGCGGGGGCAGCAGCGGCGGGGAAAGGTAAAGGGAGGAAATAAGGGATAAAGAAAAAAGGGAAAATAAGCAGAAATAAGGCACAAAAGAGCAGAGATGCAGAAAAGTGCAGAAAGGTGAAAGATAAAAGAGGGTAGGAAAACGAGTGAAAGAGCAGAGCGAGAGAAAGGGAAAATGAGCAGAAATAAGGCACAAAAGAGCAGAGATGCAGAAAAGTGCAGAAAGGTGAAAGATAAAAAGGGTAGAAAAACGAGTGAAAACGAGTGAAAGAGCAGAGTGAGAGGAAGGAGACAGAGGTCCACTGGACCACCAGGGATGAGGCGCAGGGAAACCTGCGGGTGGAGGAGGGCCTCGATCACCAACACTCAAGAGTGCAGGGGCAGGCCTCACTTAATGGTGGAGCTGCGAGGGTGGGAGAGCAATTTCACTGACAATGAGTCAGTGGTCTTGCTCGCCTGTCCCCGCAGTGGCCGCCATTAAGTAGGGGTCGGGAGGGCTGGACAGCTGGGAGGCGGGGAGGGAGCTGGATTGGGCCGTTCGCGCTGGGGGGAGGGGCCGCGGGGGCAGCAGTGGCGGGGAAAGGTAAAGGGAGGAAATAAGGGATAAAGAAAAAGGGAAAATAAGCAGAAATAAGGCACAAAAGAGCAGAGATGCAGAAAAGTGCAGAAAGGTGAAAGATATAAAGGGTAGGAAAACGAGTGAAAACGAGTGAAAGAGCAGAGTGAGAGGAAGGAGACAGAGGTCCACTGGACCACCAGGGATGAGGCGCAGGGAAACCTGCGGGTGGAGGAGGGCCTCGATCACCAACACTCAAGAGTGCAGGGGCAGGCCTCACTTAATGGTGGAGCTGCGAGGGTGGGAGAGCAATTTCACTGACAATGAGTCAGTGGTCTTGCTCGCCTGTCCCCGCAGTGGTCGCCATTAAGTAGGGGTTGGGGAGGGCTGGACAGCTGGGAGGCGGGAGCGGGGAGGGGAGCTGGATTGGGCCGGTCGCGCTGGGGGGAGGGGCCGCGGGGCAGCAGCGGCGGGGAAAGGTAAAGGGAGGAAATAAGGGATAAAGAAAAAGGGAAAATAAGCAGAAATAAGGCACAAAAGAGCAGAGATGCAGAAAAGTGCAGAAAGGTGAAAGATAAATGAGGGTAGAAAAACGAGTGAAAGAGCAGAGCAAGAGAAAGGGAAAATGAGCAGAAATAAGGCACAAAAGAGCAGAGATGCAGAAAAGTGCAGAAAGGTGAAAGATAAAAAGGGTAGAAAAACGAGTGAAAACGAGTGAAAGAGCAGAGTGAGAGGAAGGAGACAGAGGTCCACTGGACCACCAGGGATGAGGCGCAGGGAAACCTGTGGGTGGAGGAGGGCCTCGATCACCAACACTCAAGAGTGCAGGGGCAGGCCTCACTTAATGGTGGAGCTGCGAGGGTGGGAGAGCAATTTCACTGACAATGAGTCAGCATCCTTATCTGATTATATTATTAGCACTTTGAGGCGGCTACTGTGTTCTATGGAAAACTTTCACTTTTCAAAACAAATTTATTTTTCACCCGCATTCAGATGAGTCTGAAGTCCTGGCGTTTTGGGTCTGGCACTGATGTGGTGCAAGATATGTGCCGAGACCATGCCTCTGTTCCAGTCGGACAAGACCCTCAATTGAAGGCATATCACCATAGGCCCGCAATGGACTTTGGAGTCAACCTCTTTATCTATTATCAAGTGTCCTTTTACATTAGCAAGCCTGGCAGCTCAAGAAAGATAAACTGCAGCAATGATGCTGAGGTGCTGCAGCAGCTTAATAAAATGCGCACAATTGCTGAAATAACCTCGAAAAATTGGCACTGGCCAATTGAGCATTTTCTCACACAAATGGGAAAGATATCGCCCATTTGTGAGGGAAATTGCCCAATCTGGCAATTCTGTGTCTCACCTCTGGTGTGAAAGGGAGTTTTAATCCGCTCTACACACCAATTGAAACGTGCGCAGTCGGCATGATTTACAGCACTGCTCCAATAGCAGCGATGAGAGCCCGCGCTTTTTGCAGCCACCAGGACGCCGCATTAGACACGGTCCTTCACAGCAGGCGCACCAGGTCTAATCTAATTTCAGAGCGATCTGCAAGCAAAATATAACCCTTTTAAACACTCTAGCAGTGCTATGGCAGGCACTATGGCAGTGCTTATTTTACCTGAATGTGTTGCCTTGCCGCGGCCACGAACTACTGCTTGCTGAGACTGAGTGACGTTTCACTCCCCCAGCCAATCACTGGCTAGAGCCCAGTCATGGGCTGCTAGCGAATCAGAGGCCTCCAAAGGCTTTCGGCAAGCTTTTCTGATTGACTGTGAGCCCTAGAGGGCCCACAGCCTGTTTTATTTACATGATTTAATGTCTACTTGTCCGTCGGACAAAATAGACATTAAATGTTCTTGCCCATCGATAAAAACAACATGGTTCGGGCGTCGGGCGATATGATTCCCCCACCCCTGAGGTTTCTTCCATACTCTTACTACAACAATTTCCTTACTTTCAAAGACTGTTGGAAAAAGTTTATCAGCGCAAAGCAACTATGAGCAAAGAGAAAAGCTTTTCCAAATAATGAATTGCAGGTTTATCATGCCTGAATGATAATGTCCTCAGCAATGAAACCATCTGGGGATGTTCACAAATGTGCTTAGCCAAATACCCTGGAAGTGCTCATGATGCCTACATCTTCTTGCACAGTATCATCAATGAACGCTTCCAGAATGGGCTATATGGGAATGGCATACTTGTTGGTAAGGCAATCTGAAGGACGCAACATACCAACTAAAATTTAGAAATGTATGACATAATAGCCATCTCTGTGCCTGCCGATGGAGCTAGGTGCATGAGAGGTGTGCCTGCAGCACTGTGCTCTTTTCCAAGCGTCAGATCTATGGAATCGAATCCTTTGATGTCATTAAAGAAATTCCCACTAGGAAGGAACAAATGAATGCCAGCCTTACAGATGCACAGGAAAAGACCACCTGTGGTGCAGGAATATGTGGCCTAGCCACCTTGAGACGTCAATAGGAGTTGTGCCGTACAGCCAAGCACAGGACTGGCAGTGCCCTATCATATCATATTCCTCACTGTTTTCCAAGTGATGTATCTCTTTCTTTAAGTTAGAACTCATAATAAACAGAAGGTTGCACCGGTGAAGGGCAACAAGGAGCAAGACCAAACCTCAAAAGGCGCAGGAATGTCTGAATGAGGAATTAATTTATGGGGGTCTGGGGGCGTCTGGAAGGTTCCTGAGGCAGGTTCTTGGCTGATACACGCCTGGGTGGGTCCAAGCTATAGAAATATTTTTAATAAAATGCAAACGAGGTGGCAATCTTGTGCTCAGTATTGTCTCCCGATTAATTTATTTATAGATATACTTGGCCGAATTTTTGTAGCGCAAACCTACTTATAAAATAACGTGCGCTATCAACGCCACCACATGTTTTTCTGCTTGTGTTTGACTGACGTCGACCTTCTGGTACTAACCGTCTCAAATGTTCAGCGATACATAAAGAAATGGATAGATTATTCTGAGTATTTTCTTCCCTGCCCATGGATTATCTAGAGGCAAACCTGCCAGGTGCCATTCACAGCAAATTAGTTTTACTCCTTTTGGGCAATATTGCCATGATGCCCCTCCTAAACGGAAACATTTTGTAATTTGTTTCAGCAAGACATTTTCTAATCACAGGTGCTTTTTCACACATGGCTGATGATGGAGTGCAGGAGGTGCCGATAAAGGGTGACCGAGCATGCACTCCGCAGGATCTCGGAACGCCGCAAAATATTTTCAGCAACTCCCCAGAATTCCACGGAGTGAAGGTCCACAGGCTCCACCCAGGCCTAATAATAATCTGGAGTAATGTATTGCAGTGGGAAATGCTGTTTTGCATTACTGTGTACAAGGGAGGATATCCATGGGTGTTGTGTAGGTGTATCCATGCAACTCCCATGGTTTATGACACGTCATGTATACTGAACCAGATAAACCTGGGAATGCATCTAATAAATATGCCTCCGCCGGTAATGTATAACCAGGATAAATAGCTTAAGTCATCCAAGTCACTTCTGTTTCCTATGTGTACTGCATTCTGTGGCACACATAGATAGAGGAATATGTCTCTGAGGGTTGTTTATGTGCAGGAAGGTGCCCTTTCCTGCACTAAAACAATAATGCATGCAACGCAAGCATACTTGCACCATGGTGCAAGGGTGCCTATGTTTGTGTTAGGCACCCCATTGTGTGCCATTTCAGGGTAAAAGAACAGGAATATCCCATATTGCCTAAATACTGAGCACCCCTGCCCTTTCCCAGTGACTCCAGTGCAGCACAGCAAGGTGACTTGCTGCCCTGCACTATGCCACTTTGCAAAATATCCGGCCCTAGTGTCATGTGCACATAGTGAGAACAATGTACTGCAACTTGTAGACAATGATTTTCCATTATGTCATTCCCTCACTAATCCTGCAATGGCAGTAGCAACAGGACATCTGTGCGTGGCATTGTGTCTTCTCATACTGTGTGAATGGACAGAACCATATCATACGCACTGGTTAACGAATCAAGACACAAATCATGTGGAACACAAGATAAGTCAATATGAGTATAAAGGGAACATAATAGATAAGTGTTAGATGAGTGTCTCCTCAAAGGCATACCTAGTCTTGGTATCAGTTAAAGTTCCACAAAATCAATGGTGTGTGAACAAATCCTTTATTCACACATAGGGGCCGATTCCGATTCGGGCCGGAAATCTCCCCGACCGAGCTGGACCCGGAGAGATTTCCGACCGAATCGGACCCGTGCAGTCCGACCGAACGAGTACGATGCGCACGTATGCCATCGGACTCGAGTCGGTCGGACTCCCATTGAAGTCAATGGGAGCCTGTCGTACAACGCGTACGCGGGCTCCCATTGACTCAATGGGTGCGATGCGGACAAGTGCGCCCCCACCAGCGTGTACGCGGCGAAGCGATTTGCGCCGTACACGCACAGGTAGGGGGGACCCATGGGTCCCCCCTGTGTGCGACTCGCGCGTCGACGCGTACAGGGGGGTCCGACACGGACCCCCAAAGTACGGCTCCGACAGCTCTTTCGAGCCAGAGTGCGCGGCTCGGTCGGACTGCTCGCGGCGCGCATCGTACTTACCCGGCCGGGGAACGTCTCCATTGCGCGGTGCGAGTCGAGTCCGAGCGAGTCGGTCGGTGCGGTTAGACCCGGGTACGAGTCGGTCGGAGCGGACGGGACGCCCGGACGAGTCGGTCGGCGAATACGCATCGTACTCGCTCGCCCGGACGCGCGTACGGATCGGTCGGGAAATAGGGCTCCGAATCGGATCCGGTTAAGCCGAATCCGATTCGGAGCCCTACCGGCCGAGATCGGAATCGGCCCCTTAGTAGTATACCTGTATGTTGACCAATGTTTCTGGAGCAACACTGGAATAAGTAGTTGCAATGTCCAATTGTAGCATGCAATGTAAGTGTAGGCCCGTTCATGTGTAAATGTCAATACTGGGTAACAATGTGATACCAGCAGTACAAAACAAACATGTCTCTGCCATACCGACAGACAACGTACACACATTCACATAGGTATAAAGTCACATTCACATATATAACCAATATGATAGATCTCCAGTTTTGTGGTGTAAGATGGCCACATTTCCTGTGTATGAATTCATCAATGATACTCTCACAAAGTCAAACACAATGCTGTCAAACATGACATATATTAGTAATTAACATGGAATGAAGTGCAACCAGGACAATGTATCACAGTGTACTCAGTATACCAATTTCAACATTCACTTGCCACATCAATGATGATAGAATCAAGGCATATAAATACAGAATTCCCTACAAGTTTGAATTATACTTATATATGTAAAAGCTAAAGTATTGTGTTCAGGTCTGTAGCCGAAAGCTACTTGCAGCAACATCAGTGTGTCATTCATAAAGATGGGCCACATTGCAATACCTATGTGTCAATTCATGTGCATCATGACAACTTGTCTGACAAAAACTTTAGCTGAAGGCTGAAAGCAAATTGTATAACTATCCATGTAACATGTTGGAAAAGCGCCACATATTCCCAAGATAAAGTAAGTGAACAATTCAAAATTTGTGTCAATGTCATGTAGCCAAGCAACAACATCAGAGGTTTCACAGGGACCTATGTATGTGTGAGTGTCAAACATTTTGGCACTGTCACAATGTACGTGGGGATGAACATATGGCAGAAAATCAGATCACTAATTTGTCACATTGCACATGTAGTGTGTACACATAACATAAAGAGCTCAAGAACATTTCAAAATACCTATCACAGTAATCTACTGCCTAACCAAAAATTCAACATGTATTAGTGTACAAAGTATCAGGGCATGGTGAACATCTGCAATGGCACAGAGAACTAGAAGGGACATGTGTAAACCAATGGTCAACTGTATATATAACACATATTGTCAATTACTATAAGAAATGTGTATGAGTCAGTCAGTACATATTACACACATGGACTGGAATGTCTCTGTAACAATTTGCATATTCATTAGGAGTTGTTTATTTCTCTACTTTCAGCTGACCAAGAATATGTTCTGCAGGTATGGGTAATGACCCCAATTGTATAACCCCAGATGGAGCCAGAAAGACACCACAACCAGGCACTTTTCTAGACACGGAATGTGGTAGAATGGTCATTTGGTATACTGAAGTCCAGGTTCCAATGCCTGGACATGTCAGGGGGAGATTTCTATACTCGCCCCTATGGTGTGCAAAATTTTACTTGTGGCTGCCATCCTTCACAACTTATGTGTGAGAGCTTAAGTACCGTGGGACTTGAAGCCTGAAGAGACTGAGCCAATGGAGGAGGAGGAGGATGGAGATTTCCACCACACAATGGCTGGTCGGCAGCGACGCCACCACATTGTGGCAAATTTCTTTTCATAAATGATCCGAAGTGATGGACAAATTGACTGCAATTGCCTGAAATGTTCAACCTGAGAATAAATGTCTTAACTTTTTCATTGTTTTGCTTTTCATGCCACAGTAAACATCAAGTCACTCACATCTTCTCAACTAGAAGTAGGACTCCACATGGGGCAATCATGTTGTCAGAAACATTGAGCAACAAGGCAACATGGGGCCATGGCTCAAAATTATTAATCAATCAAAGCAGAAATGCAATGTGATGCAGTGTACTGCATTAAAGGGACAGGCCAGGCTTGCCACATCCAAATACAAATTCCTGTCCTCACACACTTGAACAGTGCATTGCTGCACAGCTATCAGTCCTGCTGTGTTCTGCACCAGCAAAGTATGCTTCAGATGGAACTCAGTGAGTGTTGGAACACAAACTACTCAATATGTCCATACCTGAGACAAACCCCTCATTGTAGTGTGTCTCACCAAGTGGTAGCTTGCAGAATGGCAGTACTTTGCAGGAGCAAATGCTGTTGCAGATACCTTCAGAGATAATGAGTGACATTAGTCATGGAGAGAGGCCAAGTATCATGTAAACATGTAAAAATGTCATTTGTAAAGAAGGCGTACATGCATCTGTGGTAATGCTCAAAACAATACACATGTGACTCAATTCCTGACAGGGTTGTCATATATACCACATCATGCCACAGTTGACAACTCACAAATTTTCCATGCATTGCACAGCAATGCGATAAGGCTCAAAGGCCTATACCACAACACTATGAACAGATGAACAATGTGTGGAATTACCCAGAGATGTAAGGCATGCAGGATGTTTTTGCAAGCATCACATCACCTGAAGAATACAGAGATGGCAAAAGTGTAAAGTGTCAATGTCACAAGACACACATACATGCATGTGTACATACACTATCTCATTTAACATGGTGCAATGGAGGATTTTGGATATGAACTTAACTCTGTATGGTAAGAGAAGATATGGCATTTGAGTTTGTACCATTACATAGGCCTGTGTCATGAAGTGCAGTCTTCTTGGACAAGGAGGGCCACTCAAAGACCTACCCTTGGGATAAATGTACAGCTACTGCCTCTGACAGGAGTAAGGCAGAGCTAAAGTGGATTTGACAGCATGATGTTTAGTGAACAGTAGTAGTGAACATGACCATGTGACCCTTCTTCACTGCAGTGAGGCCTACTGGCTCACTCACCTCTTATAACAGTCTGTTGATGTGTGTTACACTTACTCCTGCCCAAAATCATGTTGTTGAAAATATGAGAGCATGACCAAACCATGTGCAGAATGCATGTGCCTGTGCAAGACATACACAATACATGGGTTCCAATGTGGAACAGTGTGCCCATGGTGAATGTGTGTGTTCTGGTAATGTGTGTTCACCCTCGCACACTCAAGTACAGTCAAAATGGAGTGTAACACCAATCAGTGTGCAGTGTGTGTGCTGCATCTCGTAATACAGGTATTAGCCAAACACATGAGCATCACAGTATTGCTCCACGATTGCCCTGTGATAGTAAACAGAGGAGTATCATGTGAGCATGGCCACGCAGGGCAGGAAGTCACCCTACTGGACCGCGATGTGCGAAAGCAAAAGGGCAGGAATGTGCTGCAGTTAAAAGTACACAATGCATTTCTGCCTTTTTCCCTTTGTTAGTGCCATTTTGGCTAGCTAGGTCTGATGCATGCACCATTGCATCATGGTGCAAAGGTGCTTCTTTTGCAAGCAGCAATGTATTAGTGCAAAGAGGTATGCCTTCCTGCTAAGTAAAATATAATTTGAGGCATATTTCACCATGTACATGCTTTGCAGAATGCAGCACACATTGAAAGATGAAGTTAGAAGGGGAATCAAAGGGGACGAGAGATCCATGAGATGAGAATGGGATAACATGGCGGCCGGTGGTCGAGCTGGTCGCTAGTACGCTGGAGGCGTTCGCCACAACAAGAACCATGATTTAATTGCCGCAACTCGTTAGTGCTCTGACCCCCCCCCATTACCATCGCACTGAAGTGGGATATGTGCTTGGTTTGTTCCGAGCTGGAATCGTCTGCTCTTGCTGGGACAACTCGCTGGGGAACGGCAGCCCTGGAGTTGAGGAGGAGCCGCAGGGCAGCAGCGCGCAGTCTCCTCCGAGGTGCTGGAGGCAGTGGCAGCACAAGTGCCGTTTCTGCAGTCCTGGAAGCAGTCGGACAGAGCGGGAAGACGGAGGTGCTCCAGAGGCAGCTCCTGTATGACCTGCGGTCGGAGCAGGCAGAGTCTCAGAGTCTGGATCCGGTGAATGAAGGTACGGGAGGTAGGCTGGGTATCCAGAGATTGCACAAGTTTTCAGCCCGGGGGAAAAAACAAGGCACAACTAAGGGGAAAGCACTCAGTAGTGGGGGTGTAAGGCTTTTCTCCCTGTCTCTCAAGGGTCCCTACAGCAATCAGAGGAAGGTGAAGCCCCATGCACTTTAGAGAACGAGCTGAGGGGTCAAGTTTGTAAATCTGGAAGGGGAAAAAGAAAGTTGAAGACCATAGATTGAAAATTACCTCCTCATTAAGGTCTTTTTTGAAAGTGAAGCCCATTGTGGTGGATTTCAAAAAACAGGCAGAGGTGCTTACAAAGCGGTCAGTGGGTTAGTCTACAACAGAACAAATGGCCGCTGCGGGGGCTTCCTCTCTACTAAAGCTCGTGAGTAGCCATGAGCAGGCTCGTATTAACCGGAGTGGAGAGAAAGTCGCACCAGAGTTTACAGTAACAACTTCCCATGGGGATGAGACTGAGCCCAGTACATGTGCCATAGAAAAGGATATTACCTCTGATAAATCGCCCAGGCCAATGGAGGCTATGTTCCTCTCCTTATCAGAAGAAATCAAGAAACGGTTCGCAGTCTCTGAATCTAACCAGGGTGAGATAAGGAGTTTCTGCGAATCCCTGGAAAAGAAAATAGACCTCCTGAACACTAGGACACAGACTTTGGAGATCTCGGTAGGGGAGTTGAAAGACGAATTGAGTAGTGCAAAAGCAGATATAGTGGCTCTAAAACAGGAAGAACAGGAATTCTGAGAAAAATTGGAGCAGTTGGAGAATAACTCAAGGAGGAACAATTTACGCATCCTGAATGTTCCGGAGGGAAAAGGCTTTCATTATAACACTGATTAAAGAAGGTGTACAGTCTGAAGAGAGTGAGGAAGAGCTAAGTAAAGATATTCAAAGGGTGCATAGGGACCCTTTTAGAAGGAACCCAAATAAGGTCAAGCCTCATAAGATTCTTCTAAATTTCCACACCTATGCACTAAAAGAATTTTTTTTGACCAAGGCTCTGAAAACAAAATCAGTAAGGATGAAAGACTTCTCTTTTGAAATTAGACCAGACCGCTCCCCTGCTACCCTCGACAGGCAATGGGAGCTGGGGAAAAGACTTGATGAATTCAAAAAATTGGGGGCCGTAGCCCAGCTTAAATTTCCTGCCTCCTTAAAAGTTATGCACAATAACAAAATGAACAATGTAAGAAGCAAAAGGGAGGCAGACGAGCTCCTGGAGAGTATAAAACAAGAGGATGATTAGCCCCCCGTAGGGATTTTATGTATATTTGTGGTTATTTCTTCCTTTTCATCTTTTTCCACTGTGAAGAACCCCAGAGGGTGAGGGGAGAGAGAGAGAGGGGGCGAGGGGATGAGCCATTAAGCAAGTCACAAAGTTCATGCGGCTATAGACGCTGCGTGACAGATTAGTATGGTGTCGGGTCACCTCGAGGCGATTCTCCAGAGTTGGGGGCAGAGTGGGGGTATGGTGTGGGTGCACTGGGTGGGAAGCATAAGGGGAAAAAAGAAAAAACATTCTCTCATTCACCACAGTTAGATGGGTTACGTCACTTAAATATGCAATGGTCCAGGCAGCATGTCACGAACACAGAGCATTTAGATGACTTCAGTTTTTAACTTGGAATGATAACGGTTTACGTATAAAAGGGAGAAGTGCAAAAATTCTGCAATATCTTAGGGACTCCCCAGTACAGATAATTATCCTACAAGAGACCCACTTGGTAAAGAGCGAATGTATGTCGATTTTCAAACAACTCAAGTGGGTTGGTCACTTGATTTGCACTGATCACAGTGCTAATATAAGAGGAGTGGTGATAATAATCAAAAAGCAAGTAAAGGTACATATAATTGACTCTCTAGTGGACAAGTGTGGTAGGTGGGTTATTGTTAAAATTATATTGCTGGGTAATTTGGTAACACTGGTGGGTTACTATGGTCCGAACTGTGATGACCCAGAGCCCTTGAAAACAATCTTCTCTAATTTGCTGGATTTTCCAGATCCTATAATTATGGCTGGTGACTTCAACATTTTATTAGACCTAAGATTGGATAAGTCAATAAACAGTAGAGCAGTGGCCACCCCCAAATCGTGCACATATTTACAGATGATGATGAAGCAGTCCGGGCTCAGTGATGTTTAGAGAGATAGGTCTGGCATTCTGGCCTTTTGCCTGCTTCCTACCACAACAAGAAGTACAGACACAGATCTAGAATTGACTACTTCTTGGTTAGCTTAAACTTGAGAGATGTAATTTAGGATATTGGATACTTGACGGCCCACTTGTCCGATCACTCAGGGGTCTTCATGGACCTAGATTTAAAGAGCAGGAATGTTGGGAGAATCTGGACGTTAGACCAGACTTTACTCTCCGACATTGATGAAATGAACTACCTGCGCAGTGAGACAGTGCGGTTCCTAAACCACAATATTGGGTCGGCCTCCATCTTTACAGTTTGGGATACCCTGAAGGCCTTCCTAAGGGGGAATATCACAAGTAGGCTTTGCTTTAGAAACAGGCGATACAGAGAGGAGGTCAGCCGGCTAGAAACTGAAATGAAGGTCTTAGAGGCCAGTATGCTGTGCAATAGGAACAATGTAACTAGGCGGGGAGACGAAGACAAATTGAAGATTTTAAAGGAACAGCTAGATACTATCTTTCAGACGAGGATTACAAAGCGCTGGGAGGCTAGTAAGCTGGTGCATTTTGAGTTTGGGGAAGGAGCAGGTAAACTTTTGGCCTGGAAACTAAAAGCAGACAAAATTCAAAATCTGATAAGGGAAATTGAGGACACACAGAATAGGGCCAAATTAACTACTGATTCAGAAATAGAGGGGGCCTTCTACAATTTCTTTCAGAGGCCATACACTGAAGAGAGAGGAGTTACTGTGGAGGAAGTAGTGAAGTGGCTGGGCTCGAGCACAATTACATCTTTAGATACAACCCAACAGAACCTTTTAGAACAGGAAATTACCCAGGAGGAGGTCAAGAAAGTTCTACAATCAAGTAAAAGGGGGAAAGCTGCAGGGCCTGATGGGCTACCAATTGAGCTATATAGACATTTGGTTGAGGTGCTAATCTCTTTCATGACCCAGTTGTTCAATGAGATTTTAAGTACTGGGGTACAACTGCCTGGGTCCTGGGGCGAGGCAATTATCACACTAATATTAAAACCAGGTAAAAACCCTGCCAGATGTGACTCGTTTAGGCCAATAACACTGTTCAATGCGGACTATAAGTTCTTTGCAAAAGTCCTAGCAGATAGGCTAAGTACAGTAGCAGGAGATATGATACACAGCAATCAGAAGGGGTTCGTCAAGGGCAGACACTTACATGAGCTCACATACAGCCTCATCGGTGTGATAGACCTGGCCTCAGCGCACTCATTCCATTTAGCAGTTACGACCTTAGATGCCACTAAGGCATTTGATAGAGTTAACTGGGTGTACTTGGCGGTTGTGTTGGAAAAGTACAACTTAGGGAAGAACTTTCGCAGGGCCATCCAGCTAATCTATCAAGATCCATCAGAGAAAATGCTAGTAAATGGCAATTTAACTAAGTCGTTTAAAATATCCAGAGGTACTAGACAGGGCTGCCCTCTGTCTCCCCTCCTCTTCAACCTCTACATTGAGCCGTTTGTACAAAAGCTTAGAGATGCTACGAACATCCCCTGCTTTAGGCTTGAAGGGTGAGCTAGAAAGCTAGCACTCTATGCAGACGATATAATGATGTATTCCTCGGATCTCTCTCTTGTCTTGCCTGCTATTTTTCATCATGCAGTGGAGTTTGGTAAGGTGTCAGGGTATGAAGTAAATACTGAGAAAACAGAGACTATGATATGGAACTTAGAGGAGGGAAATACCAGGACCAAAAAGAGATGAGATACCTGGGACTGAAGATTGTACCAGAGACAGATAAAATTTCAGAAGTCAACATGACAAATGTCACAAGGGATTGCACGTGGCTAATGAAGAGCTGGGTACACCTCCCCCTGTCAATCTTTGGGAGGGTGAATCTGGATAAAATGATAATACTACCAAAAATCACCTTCCTTTTCAACACAATCCCTTTACATTTTGGAAAACCATCTATCGATAACCTTCAGCAGGCCATTAATTCATTTATTTGGGCCTATAAAGGCACAAGAATTTCTTGGAAGAAGCTGCAGCACAAAAGAGAGAAAGGGGTCTGCCTAAAAGATAAGTTAGCCATCCCATTAAGAAATGCAGGGCTCCGCTGTTGGGGGGACCTTGACCAGGATGGTAATCTATTATCCTGGTCACAGCTATGTAGTTCTTTGGAGGGAGAAATCTCCAAATTCAAATACATTCAACTGAGAAGTTGGGCACAGAATGAGAAGTCTCCGATTGGCATGGGCAACTATCTAGAAGAGCATCTGGTGACGAAACCTCCTGGGAGGAAAGAAGTATCAATTTGGTACTGGGAGATTCAAGAAGCCATAGATGGGGAATTTATGCTGGCATAAGAACTATGGGGCGATTGCTTGCCGGGAGTGCAGTGGCAGCAAATCTGGCAAGTATCGATGAGCACTTTATTTTTAATTGTCAAGCCTGCTTGGTTAAGAAGAAACCATCTTTTTTCAATCCACAGGGCCTACCTAACGCCACAAAAGCTGTCAAAAATGTCAAAAGGGCTTCACGCTAAATGTATGAAATGTGGATTGGAGAAAGCATCGGACATTCATATGTTCCAACAATGTCCGGCTATTCACGAATTCTGGGATAAAGTGGGTAAGACTATCTCGAGCATATTGGGGCTGCAAGTTAGGGTAAGCCTCTCTTTGATTATTTTTGGAGTTTTGAATAATATTACAGGCCCGGCAAGATACTTTCTATTTCATGCCATACTTCTAGTGAGAAGGGAAATCTGTTGTAGGTGGGTGGAAAGATTTCCTCCCCAACACTCTGATTGGCTAGAATCTGTATGTTCAACATCTAAGTTAGATCTAAGAGGGAAACCATCTAACAAGAAGAAGGCTCTCTGGAATTTCTTATTAAAATGGTTGGAAGAAGAGGTAGGGGTAAATAGATAGGGGACAACTAGATATGACACTCTTGCCCTATGATTACACCTTTTAAGATCTCTCTAGCCTGCGATGAACCCCCACCCCCTTTTTCTCCACCTTAATGTGCAGCTGCCGGTCTCTGCCGGATCTAATTTGAGAGTGACTTTCCAACTTCGGACAGTACCCTCCTGTGCGTACGCGTACCCGCAGGTGGGAGGGTTACCCACCTGTTTACATGGTTCCGGGGTATGGACGTCTGGAGTGGATATTGTGGTCAGAGGTGAATAGGGGTTAACAAATAAAAAACAAGGAGAATCAAAGGTATAACACCTTGTTACCCCACACCTGCGAGGGTTCTACTTTCTGCTGCATTTCCAGGTTTCCCTACTTTGCTAAATCTGGGAATGAGTCTCAAACCGTTGGTGTTGCATGAATACACCCAGGGTCAGGCAATGCAGTGTTTTCTTTTGCATTGCGTAGGAAAGAGCACCTTTTTTGATATGGCCACTCCACTTTTTTGCCTAGTATTTGATGCAATTCTGACTGAAGTGCACTGGGTTCCTGCTAACCAGGTACCCAGTGCCAGTGCTCTTTCCCTAAAACAAGCTAACTGTTCAATTGCTCCCTAATTGGCAAGACCTTTAGCACCTCTGTAAATCTCTAGTAAATGGCACCTGTGGCATGGGTACTGAAGAGGATCCCTAAGGGCTGCAGAATGTATTGTGCCACCATAGGGGACACACCAGCAAACTCAGGCAGACTGCCATTGCAGGCTGTGTGAAATGGTGCAGACAAATGTGAAAACACGAAATGGCACACAACCTGTGTGCCATGCCGACATACACTGCATGCAATATATGTAAGTCACCCCTACAGCAGGCCTTATAGCCCTAAGGCAAGTTGCATTATATTACATATGAAGACATATCTGCATGACTGTGCTGTCTAGTTCAATTGCTAGATAATGCAAGTGAACAGGGAAGTCATCTTAGGTATATGTATTGGACACTGGTCATTACTAGCTCCCCAGCTACATGATGGCTTCACTGAAACCTATGTTGTTTGGTATCAAACACCCTGTCTTAATAAATCCATACTGATGCCAGTAGTAAATTTATCAAAATATTCACCCAGAGGGTACTTTGAAGGTGTCCCCTGAAAAGCTACCAGCCTCTTACTGTGCTGGCTGACTGGTATCGGCTAGTGTCTGACCCCCTAGAGGTGAGGGCCCATGCTCTCAGAGGTCAGTAACAATACCTTCTTTGGAAGAAGATGTTTATACCTCTTCCGGCAGGATGGCTAGTGAATCTGCATACCAAGGTAAGAGGCTTCAAAACCTCTGCCATCTTAGATATGTGACCCAGGCTTCCTCCAGACTTGGGTGATGCCATCCCCTGCCCTGAGGCCCATTTGGCACCAGGACAGGATGGAAATTAGCTATGTAAGGATGCATGGTGCACTACCAGGTCAGTCACACCCCTAAGGTGGCCAGCCTGATATTCTCCATGAAAGAATGATTCCACCATGGTGGAATTAGGAAACCCGGTACAGGGTTATGCCCACTCCTCAGAGGAAGTGGTCATATGGGGGTGTAGAGACCCCAAGGTAAGTAGTCCATTGGCTACTACTCTTCACTCCCCTTAATGCCCCAAAATTCAATCTTTAGTTGGGTCCCTGACACCAGAAACTCAGATTCACTTGACAAAAGAAGAAGAAGGACCAAGAAAAGGCAAAGAAGTGAGAACTGCGGACTACCTGTGGACTTTTCCCCCAAACCCTGCCTGCTCCTGAACAGACAATCATGATAACTCGACCTGTCCTGACATCCAGGTGTTTACCCTTGTAATGGCTGAAACTACTGATGTGCGATCCTACAGTCCATAATGTCTGCCTTGCTGTGCTTATTAGAGCAATGTGTTTTCCTGTAGAGGACAAAACGTCCCAGCTTGGCACACCCGTGAATCAGTTTCTTAAATAAACACATTCATCAATAGTCAATCAATTCTTCTTTTCTTTGTTAATAATCCAAGTTTTTCCAAGAATATGTAGTGTTCAAGGTCACACTCCATCAGAGTTCTGATCTTTAATTTTCATAGATAATACAACCCATCATTATTCTGATCTGGGTGTGCCGCCATGCTGCCTACTGTTTCAAGTGGCATTGTGATAGGGACTGCACATGCATTCCTTGGACCCAGGCTGAATCCTTGGGCAATCTGTGGCCCCACGTGTATATGCTATGCCACCTGTCATGAAGTTACAGGCACAAGATAGATTTAGAACCACCCAAATTAACCACCTGGACACTGCCCTCTGTCACACAGACCTGCCAAGTGGTACCACCCTAGTCCTGGTCCAATGGCAGGGTGCCCAAAGTGTGTGATCCAGCGTCGCACAGACCTCTACTGTGGAACCAACACATTAGGCCTGTTGCGTGGGTCACAACCTGTGCATTGTCCCTGTTGTGCGGCACATGGCAACACATGCATCGATCGGAAACCGCACATATAAGCCAATGTGTGGAACTGACTGCAGAAGTGCCACTGCGCAGTGCAGGAAGAAAGCATTGGCCATTTAAATAGCGATGCATCATTAAAAAAAGGCACAAATATGGGAAATGGGCGTGATACACCCCAGAAATGATGCAATGGGTGTGGCAGGCTGCAAATTAGGAAGTGTGAAAATCAGTTTAACTTTCTCTTACAGTCTGTTGGTTTGTGATGGGTGTTGGAGGTGTTTAGGAGAGTGTCTGGTAGATTGTAGTGAATTTTGATGTTGTCGGTGTCTGCTCTGTACCTGTCTTGTGCAAATTGTGTTTCTTCTCTACTGTAGTTGTAAATTGTATTGTTAATGTTATTGTTTTGTTGTGTATTTGTCCATTTAGGGGTTTAGTATTTTTGTTTGTAGGGGTTAGAATAAAGGGTGTTGGTTTTGTGTGTAGGGTGTCTAGAGTAAGTTGGGCCATGTCGGGGAAGGGTAGGGCAAAAAACTTTTCAGAGGGAGAGTTTGGGGGCCTGCTGTGGCTGCTGGCCCACTACGAACCCAACATAATGGCATTGGGGAGTATGGTCAGCCAGTGCTACCCCACCAAGAAACATAAGGAGAGCTTGGAGAGGGTGGGGTGGTACATGTCAAGGGTGTTTGGGATCAAGCGCACCATCCACCAGCTGCAGCATCAATGGGCGGATGTGGTTTCCCAAGAGGTGGATCTCTTACACTACCTTGGATTGGATGTTGGTGGCCCCTTAGGTATGTATGTATGTACCATCTGCATGTAGTTGTGTTTCTATCACATTTTAAATACACATTTACATGTAAGGGGCAGACCAATTAAGGGGTAGGTTACAAAAATCCAGTGTACATCTGTCCAATTGCTATACCCTTCCCAAGGGGGCTATTCAAGATGTTGTGGGTTTTAAATTAAATTCACATGCATGTATTTGTAAACATTACCTGATTTCACATACAAGCTTGTGCAGGGCACAATCTGATTTCTTTAAAAAACCTTCACAGGTGATTTGTTAGGAGAAATGTAATGATCCATCTCCTATAATGTTAACGTTCTTAAGGGTACTGCATTGTGCAGCACAGGTAGAGAGTTTAACATGCCCCTGGCAATTGTAAATGTTCTGGAAGGTGGTCCTTCCAGGATGGAAAATTGATACAGTTTTCTAATCGATGCACCCTTGCACCACATTGCAAGCTAGCATGTTTTGCGGCTAGTCAGCACCAGTGACATTAATAGTCTGATGTTGTCCTTACAGTGTGACATAGACATATACCTGTCCTTTTACATCCCAGCACTACTTCGACCTGCCTAGGGCCAATGGTTTCCCCCCTTGTGTCATGGTCCAAGCTGGCCTGAGATGATGCTACTCAGCAGTACACAAAATATTACATGCCTAAGGCATGCTTCAGGCATGTGATGTGAGATGTGTCTGAGCATCAACATCCAGCCACCACTGCCATGTAAGGTGATTAGCTGCAACTCCTATTTATATATATATATATATAGACAGTGTATACCAATGTGTTGAATATACCAGAACACTGGGATGTCATAGTACTGTTCATGATATGTAGACATTGTGTGTTTGCATTATTCAAAAACCATATAGCAGGGGAGAAGTTGAGACCTTCCAGGATCCCAACTCAACCAGTAAGTGTAATAAGTACATAGCTGTAACTCTGTAAGGTTTGTGTGTGATCTATGATAGTTGAAACATTGTGATGTGTATGGGGGTGTATCAATCACCTGTAACTAAATTTTACTCAGTATGCAAACACAACTGAACTTGTACACAGATTAATGTGAAATGGATAAGGACGTATTTTAATGTGCATGTAGGGGCAATGTACGGACAGACACATGAATCAAGCATCATTACCTGCTGTGGTGATGTTTGTTCACCTACTGTTTGGATGCCTATGGCATATGTACCATCATCTGGGACTAAATCTGCAGATGGCCCAAAGTTTTATTACTTTAAACTCAACACATTGCACAATCATTACATCCTACGGTTCAACAAATGTTGCTGCAAAGTGGAATGAGCTAGGCTGAGCGTGTCTGGACACTGTATGTTTGCCTATGTCCATATTTGAGTATGGGACTGGTGAGGTGGAACACAATACCCAGACAGTGTTACCAATTGTAAACATTACATCTCATGTAATCAGCATTAGAGTAAGTGTCTTCCCAAATGCCATATATATTATTGTTGTTTTGCATCATACTATGCTCATACATGCTGTATACGTTTAACATCACTTGCAACATGAGTTCAGTGTGAAAAACTATAGGCTTGATCAGACATTCACGCTGATCAACAACTAACATATTTTGTGATCCATACCTGTTCAAATAGCTATGTGTGAATTCAAATGTCAAACTTGTAAAAACATGTGTGACCATGTCAGCAGGCTAGCCAAAACAACCAAACAAGTCTTCCTATGATAGATGCTGTAAATGTTTTTCTGATAGGACAAACTTATTCCTAATCATTGATTAGAGTCATGACAGAGGATATATGGTATCTCAACATGTGTAGCTGTAAGGGTGTTAGTACTCTGTAAGTAGGAACTCTTTCTTTGCAATCCTTAATCTGAGGTATGGCTGCTGCAATCCAGCCTTAGGGGTACTGAGCATCCCTCAGAGTAGTCCATATCATACATATGTGAGGTGGGCTGACAGAGAAGCAATTACACAGATGCCATGGAGGCTGTAAGGATTTAAGCCTACAAATTTATTTAACCATGGTGTTGGACTGCCTGTCTGATATACATTGTGAGTGTAGATGTCTGCATGTCATGACAGGATGTCAGGAATCCTACCTCAGTGCAAACCGAATTTTTGGGAGTACGCTGGGCACATGTCACCAGTCTGCACATGGAATTGCAGTGAAATGCCAAACCAATGGCCTCATATAACCATTTTTGGGAAACATTCATACAAGGCCAGGTAGTTGTTAATTTTGATGCAATGTGGAGAAGACCACATGCATGGATACACGGTCAGCAGCATACAGCCCATCACACTGCTCACCTACTGGTAGGGTGACTTCTGGCTAGCACAAATGCTGTCACCCTTGACTCATGGTGCAAGGTTCCTTCCAACATACACTACAAAGTACTTGTACAGATGAGAATGTCAGCATGCATGTGCATACTCCTGACATACATTGCCTAATTTATAATGTGCGGCAAGGAAAGCAGCCTTGGGGAAATGTGTGTACAGACACTAGAATATGCTACGGTCACCATGGTATTGCTACAACTGCATACCAGAAGCTATATGTTAGGTTTCTCGGTCTTTGCCTGAGTCTATAATGGTGAAGTGTACAACAGTTATGTTTTAAAGGAGGTAGCTATCCACCCTCTATCTACGTTTTGACTACCTGGTACTAAGTCAGTCAAAATAGCAACATGTGTTGCCTTGAGCATTTCCAGATAAGTAAAGCAATGCAGGGTCTGTGCTTGCTTGACTTAACTAACTTCACATATGTTAATGAGCGAAACACAAACCCAGTTGCATGATGCAATACCAACACCAAAGTCTCCATATCTGGACCATGTGTCCTATTACATATGGACACAACATCATGCATGCGACTAAGTGCCAGGAATTATGTAGTTAAGTAAATTTGTGACTACATTGCTATATCGTATATCTACACTGCCAACACTTGAGTCAGCTTGGCTTGTCTGATTAGGAGATGTACTTGCACAGAAGGTATACTGTTTTCTCAGTATTTGCTGTTGGCCAGCCTGTCACATGTAATTATTTGACAATGTAGGGTTATTATTGCAGACATCATGTACATTTACAACTTGAGCTGACACTTTATTCCTTTACCTCCCTAGACAACACGACAGATGAAAAGGCCAAGCAACACCAAATCTGCTTGGAGTGCTACCGCCACATCCGGCATGTAGCCAAGGCATACAAGAAGATGGGGGTCATGTATGAACAGGGCAAGTTGTGGAAACATGGACTGCTGGAAGGTGGGCACACCAAGGACATACCAATGACCACAAACAACGGGAGGGTGCCCAATAGCAGGCGGACGATCCTCAGGCCATTTCAGGACCATCTACATCCCATCACGTGGCAGCCACACAGGCCATACCTCCAATCCCTGCCACAGGATCATTATTTGGGGTGCAGGCCCTGAAAGACCTGCAAGAACTTAAAATCAGAATGCATGAGATTGAAAATGAGCTAGCAAGTCTCTGTGCCATCATGCTCACATTACAGGAGGCCATAGAGTGCATTATTGCGCAAATTTGACTCTTTGACATTTTCCTTTTCTAATACTTTACATGTTGTTTTTATAGTGTTAGTAATGTACGCATAGTGTTAGCTAGGATTTAGAATAGGTATAGTGGAGGCTAGTGTTAGTTTTTTACATGTTTACTTAGGTAAGGTTTTAAGTGGGTGGGGGTTGATGTTTAGTGTGTTTAACAAAAGAAAGAAAAAAGCAAAAAATATATATTTGTTTAGATTTACATGTATAGGTAGTGTATGTTTAGGATGTGTAGAACAAAACAGAGGTGGCTATGCTTAATGTTTGCACATCCATCAATTGTATTGAGCAATAATACCAATGTCTAATCTCATGAACAAGAAACAAAAGTTCTTTCCAATGGCGCTCATGTGGTGACAGCACCCAACCACCTAGGGTGTACTCTACCAAACTGTGAAACAGTCCGGACAAGTTGTACCAAAAGACACCGAAGCACACACTCTGCTGTTTCACTGCAATCCTTGATAGGAAAGTCCAACGTGGGTGCAGATAATATTAGTTTCTCCTTTTTTATTCGAAACCAGGCTCTGTACACAATATGATTGGTTTTGTCAAAACAAGCAGCCGACACGTGTTTCGTCCCCCGGACATTTCCAGGACTGCAAAAGCAAGAATCCCAATTAAAATCAATTGATTATAATGACCTAAGGAACACACCCAAACCATGTGTTCATGTGTCACTATGAAGAAAAGACCCCAGAAACATAATGCAATAGTTTAGAAAAGCACTACCACACCATGTGCCTACTCTAAAAAATCACACTGTGCCAGGCAATCCAACTTAAAACAATACTATGTGCACCCCCTAAAATCATGTGTATAGATTCAGCTACACCCAAGGTATTGGTGAATACTATAAGAGAAAGAGTAGCTTGAAATGCAAGCTCACAAAACGTCAAGAAAAACATGCTAAAAATAATTAGAGTATTAACTACATTTGTATCCAACAGAAAATATTTACGAGAAACTTCATTACAACGCTATGTCCTATCCAAATGTCTAGGCATTTTGTATAGTGCAGTGCCCAAACAAAGCCTGCTGACATACAAAGTAGAGAAATAAACTTTAACCGTGGACATGTTAAGTGCGCAAAACATCAAGCGCACAGATAATGGGTGACGATCGTTCTGCAACTGACGTCACCGTAACGCTACAAACTACGACTCCCATGAGGCCGTGCGCGTCACGCACGACGTCGCTGGACACGGCTCATAGGAGGAGACTGAACACAAGTCAGTGTCGGAAATTCTTCGTCCCCGACAGTTGTGTTCGCAACCGTTCCTGGTTCCTGTAAGAAAAGGTCGGGTAAGGGTGCTTCGCTTCCCCTATTGATTCCCTGGTCACCATCCTCCGTTGGGGAGCGTTCGGCTCAGGCGGAGGCTGGCTTCATTACCCTTGGGTTCTCGGCCGGTACTGTCGGCCGGCGGTGTTTTCATTGAGTCCTTGTTACCCCTTTGCGCCCAGCATACCCTGAAGAGCTATGGCTGTCAAAAGGGATTGACAGACACATATGCGCAGAGGGCTGGAGCTTCTATACAGGTCCAATACTTCCTTCCTGGTAACGCGCATTACACAGGGAGTGTTAAAGCTTTATTAGTTTTGCATTTGAATGCTATAATGTGTGGATCATTTTCGACGGTGAAGTAACCGTATCTATGAATACTACGCAGGAACATTGGTGTTAACGTTAATGTACAAAGATTTTATAACCATGATGTTCTGGCTCTGTTTTAACAGGGGTTTTGATGAGTGGTAGAAGACTACGCTCTATCCCTGTGATGTTCAATGGAGTTTAGACAAGGGTAGGTTCATAGTGTTACTGTGCCTCCGTACTGTCGCAGTCCAGTTATGTATATTAAGGATTTATGCTCATGATATGTTTCTTTCTCTATGTGATTTTCCTATGAAGTTATAGACACAGCACGTAGTGTTCCACACAGACGGCGCCCCCTTTATAGAAGTGCCATCTTCTACAAAGTGTATTCTTTTTTGTTACAGGTATATAGAGGTGACACCATTCAGTACCGTGGTTCCATGCATGTTTTGTGTTTATAGTAAGAAGGGTTACGGAAGGTACTTACAATTGTGCTTGTCTTTCAGATCTCCCTCCCGGCTGTTCCCTTCCTTTCCTTCCCCCACTTGATCCTTCCTGTGACCTGTGCCATTACGGCTATAAGGCTAGGATAGATCGAGAGGTGGACCATTCCTAGCAACAAACCGATCCTGAGGACCGACCGATGTAACAGAATTTCCGACCCACGAATTCTTGTCCTCCCGGTCGGGTTGTGTTGGGTATGGCCACTCTAGATGATGTGATAGCGATGCTTACCGCTGTCCAGGGGGAGCTAGCTGCGTCCCGTCAGGAGGCAGCAGACTTAAGAGCCAGGGTGGATGGGATGCAGAGGAATCCTTTCAATGCAGGTATGGCAGCAACACCTTCTACGGCAGTAGTAGTAGAAATGCCTGTATCCATACCGTTAGCCACCCCGGAAAGGTATCATGGGGATTCCGAGAAGGTACAAGTGTTTTTAACACAGGTGATGCTTCACTTCTCATGTAAACAAAAGTCGTTCCCCACTAATCAGGCGAGGGTTGCCTTTCTTATTTCCTACCTAGCAGGTGATGCAGCGCAATGGGCAGTACCTCTGGTAAACCGTGATGACCCCCTCTTACACGATTGGGAGGCGTTCAGGGTGGAATTCCTGAAGGTTTTTGACAGAAGAGCAGATTCATACACGGCTGACAGAGAATTACTTGAGTTAAGGCAGGGTAACAAGAACCTGTTGGTGTATTTAAATTCTTTTCGGAGGCTAGTGGCAGAAACTAAGTGGCCCGAGACCAAACAAGCTGCTCTCTTCCATCAAGGGTTAAGGGAGGACCTCAAGGACGTCATAGCACAGATAGATCCTCAGCCTACCACATGTGAGGACTTAATTAATCTTGTGCTACGCTTAGAGCATAGATTGAGTGAGCGAAAAGGGGACCACAAAAGAAGGAGAGACACATACAGTCCTATGAAAGGCAGAAACCCACCGAGATGGGTCACGCCTCCGCATCAGAACCGATGGAGATTGGAACCATAAGGGCCTCATTAACTGAGGGAGAAAAAGACGTCCGCCGTAAGCAAGGGCTCTGCTTATATTGTGGCAAGAGAGGACACTTAGTTAGAGAATGCCCGGTGAAACCCAAGACAAGTAGATTCCGTACCAGTAGGATGACAACGGCTGCTATGGAATCAACGTCGGAAAACTAGTTGACTCAAAGAAAAATGAAGGGGTTTCTTGGAGTCAGGCATACATCCCTTCCTTACGGAACAAAGATATGGAATCACCGGGACATTTATACATTAATGTAGTATTGTTTACACCAACGGAAAGAATCCACACATCGGCCATGGTGGACTCAGGAGCCACGGGCATGTTCATGGACATGGGAGAAGCTAAACGCAGAGGCATAGGTCTAGTGCCCAAAGACTCCCTGAAGAAGTTTATGCAGTGGATGGAAGGAAGTTATGTACGGGACCCATAGGGTACAACACCGAAGAAATAGAGGTGCACTATGGGGCTTCGCACAAGGAACAAATAACCTTCAGCATCATACACGCTCCCCAATATGGGGTCATATTTGGGTTACCATGGCTGCAAAGACACAACCCTGAGATAGATTGGGTTGCCGGGTCCGTGCAAATGAACTCTTCCTTTTGCTTGGAACATTGTTTCAGTATCCCGGATGAACCTGTCACCGCCCTAGCTTGTGGCACGTGTGTTGCCACCGCTGCAGAAAAGAACGTCCAGCTCCCGGCTGTCTATCGGAAATATGAGGATGTGTTTAATGACGTCCAGGCGGAGGAGCTACCACCTCATAGACAGTACGACTGTCAAATCGATCTTGTTCCGGGGGCAGTAGTCCCTAGTGGGAGGATATACGCCTTAACGGAACCTGAGAACCTCCACCTTAGAGCCTATCTGGACAAACACCTGGCACTGGGTTTTATCCGCCCCTCCAAGTCCCCTGCCGCCTCCCCGCTTTTCTTTATCCCTAAAGCTAATGGTGAGCTGCGCGCTTGTGTGGACTTTAGAGCATTGAATGCTATTACCGTGAAGAATAGGTACCCCTTACCGCTGATTAGTGTGTTGCTGGAGCAGGTGAAAAAGGCAACCATCTTCACCAAACTGGATCTAAAAGGAGCCTATCATCTGGTTCGCATGAGAAGCGGCGACGAGTGGAAAACAGCGTTCAAGACCCGGTACGGGCTGTTTGAGTACCTGGTGATGCCGTTCGGGTTATGTAACGCCCCTGCGGCGTTTCAATACTTTTTGAACGACGTTCTCAGGGAGATCTTGGACCACTATGTAGTGGTATATATCGATGATATCCTCGTCTATTCCGAGAATAAAGATGCTCACATCCAACATGTGGAATCGGTGCTACAGATCCTACAGCAACATCATCTCTTCTGTAAATTGAGCAAATGTGACTTTCATGTCCACACTGTGGAATTCCTTGGAGTCATGCTAAGTCCATCAGGCCAGGAAATGGCTGAAAGAAAGATCACCGCTGTTAAGGATTGGCCTCCCCCAAAATATTCGAGATGTGCAATGTTTCATTGGCTTCGCCAACTTCTACCGACGATTTATCAATCAGTTCTCCAAACTTGTAGCCCCGATAACACATCTACTGAGGAAATCGCAGAAGTTCGTGTGGAGCGACGAAGCTCAGGAAGCATTTCTGGCATTGAAAACAGCTTTCATAACTGCCCCAATCCTGTCACACCCGGATCCTGAGAAACCTTACATAGTCGAGGCGGACGCCTCTGACGTTGCGTTGGGTGCCATCTTATCGCAGAGACATACTTCCACGGGTCAACTCCATCCGGTGGCGTATATGTCTAGGAAGCTCAATGACGCCGAAAGGAACTATCACATTGCCGAAAAGGAACTTTTGGCCATTAAGGAATCATTCATGGAATGGAGACATTTCCTAATGGGAGCCAGACACGTGGTTACTGTGTATACCGACCATAGGAACCTACAATTCATGACGGCAGCAAGACATCTTACCCCGCGTCAGCTTCGTTGGATGCTGTTCTTCTCTGGTTATCATTTCATCATAACATATCGACCTGGCTCGGAGAACAAGAAGGCTGATGCTCTCACACGACAAACCTCTGCCAAAGACCCGGAAAGTACTCCTGATGGTCGCATCATTGACCCTATGAAGGTACTATGTGTGATACAACCAAATGCCTTTTTGAAAGAAATACTCAAGGGGGTTGCTTCCTTTACCTGGAGAACCTGGCTCAAAAGTCACTCGGAATGGCAAGTGCGGAATGGATTCCCTATGAACAATAACCGCCTCTTGGTTCCTACGCTGAAGCTAAGAAAACAAGTATTTGCCTGGTGCCATGATTCCCCTAGTGCAGGTCATATTGGGGTGGAGAAGACCGTAGAACAAATCAATCGTCAATTCTGGTGGCCTTCTCTGAGGGTGGACGTTAGAGAGTGGGTGTCCTCCTGTGAACAGTGCGCAAAGATGAAATCTGATCATCGTCGCCCTCAGGGCTTGCTACAACCGCTTCCCACTCCTACCAGTCCCTGGGAGAACATTTCACTTGACTTCATTGTCGGTTTACCACAGGATAAAGGGTGTACAACCATTCTTGTAGTCATTGATTACCTGACAAAGATGGGGCACTTTATCGCCTGCAGACAGGTACCTTCAGCTGGCCAGCTGGCTTGCTTACTGATGGCACACGTGGTCCGTTTGCATGGATTACCAGACGTCATTGTATCCGATAGGGGCTCGCAATTTACGGCACAGTTCTGGAGGAAGTGGTGTTCTTCCCTACACATCAACACTGCCTTATCTACCAGCTTTCACCCCCAGACAGACGGGCAGACGGAGCGTCTCAACCAAACGCTCAAGCAGTACTTAAGATGTTATGTGGACAATAGCAAGGAGGAATGGGTGGATTACCTGTGGCTTGCTGAGATCGCCTATAACAACGCCACACATAGTTCCACAAAGGCATCTCCGTTCTACTGCAATTACGGTCGTCATCCACGGTTCCTGCCATTCATCCATCCAACGAAGGACACCAATATACCAGAAGTAACGAAGAGGGTGGCCCATATTCAGGAGACTTTAGTGAAGGCACAGGAGCACCTAAGGGCAGTCAAGATCAAGTACAAGGCCACCGCAGACAAGCACCGGCGCCAGGGTCCTTTGTACAGTAGGGGAGACACAGTCTGGCTATCCACCAAGAATATACGTTTTAGGAAACATAGTGTGTTCCACCCTAGATATATCGGACCCTATAAGATAGCTAAACGCATAAATCCAGTGACTATGAAGCTGAAACTGCCATCGCACTTGCGCATTCATCCGGTATTTCATGTGTCTTTACTGAAACCCTCCTCCACACCAGTTAGGAGGTTACCTCCGCCTCTTTTGGTCAATGAGGACCTGGAATATGAAGTGCAAGGTATTAGAGACTCAAAACTGCGTGGCCGCAGCCTATGGTACTTGGTGGCCTGGAAAGGGTATGGCCCTGAAGAGAACTCGTGGGAACCTGCATCGGGTGTGCACGCTCCTAGATTGCTGACGTCCTTCCACAGAACACACCCGCTTAAACCGGGCCCCTTAGTGCGCTCTTGTTAGGGAGGGGATGTACTGTTAAGTGCGCAAAACATCGAGCGCACAGATAATGGGTGACGATCGTTCTGCAACTGACGTCACCGTAACGCTACAAACTACGACTCCCATGAGGCCGTGCGCGTCACGCACGACGTCGCTGGACACGGCTCATAGGAGGAGACTGAACACAAGTCAGTGTCGGAAATTCTTCGTCCCCGACAGTTGTGTTCGCAACCGTTCCTGGTTCCTGTAAGAAAAGGTCGGGTAAGGGTGCTTCGCTTCCCCTATTGATTCCCTGGTCACCATCCTCCGTTGGGGAGCGTTCGGCTCAGGCGGAGGCTGGCTTCATTACCCTTGGGTTCTCGGCCGGTACTGTCGGCCGGCGGTGTTTTCATTGAGTCCTTGTTACCCCTTTGCGCCCAGCATACCCTGAAGAGCTATGGCTGTCAAAAGGGATTGACAGACACATATGCGCAGAGGGCTGGAGCTTCTATACAGGTCCAATACTTCCTTCCTGGTAACGCGCATTACACAGGGAGTGTTAAAGCTTTATTAGTTTTGCATTTGAATGCTATAATGTGTGGATCATTTTCGACGGTGAAGTAACCGTATCTATGAATACTACGCAGGAACATTGGTGTTAACGTTAATGTACAAAGATTTTATAACCATGATGTTCTGGCTCTGTTTTAACAGGGGTTTTGATGAGTGGTAGAAGACTACGCTCTATCCCTGTGATGTTCAATGGAGTTTAGACAAGGGTAGGTTCATAGTGTTACTGTGCATCCGTACTGTCGCAGTCCAGTTATGTATATTAAGGATTTATGCTCATGATATGTTTCTTTCTCTATGTGATTTTCCTATGAAGTTATAGACACAGCACGTAGTGTTCCACACAGACGGCGCCCCCTTTATAGAAGTGCCATCTTCTACAAAGTGTATTCTTTTTTGTTACAGGTATATAGAGGTGACACCATTCAGTACCGTGGTTCCATGCATGTTTTGTGTTTATAGTAAGAAGGGTTACGGAAGGTACTTACAATTGTGCTTGTCTTTCAGATCTCCCTCCCGGCTGTTCCCTTCCTTTCCTTCCCCCACTTGATCCTTCCTGTGACCTGTGCCATTACGGCTATAAGGCTAGGATAGATCGAGAGGTGGACCATTCCTAGCAACAAACCGATCCTGAGGACCGACCGATATAACAGGACATCACTATTCTGTAATGTATACCACATGCTTACTACTACATTTCAGGCCAAATTAATAAGGGTCCACTCACCCCCAAAAATTAGTAGCAACCGTAGACATCCATATAACCATTAGGCTTGGTAGGTATAGGTAGTTTAAGATACGTTTGGATAGGTAATGTAGTGTTAAGATTAGGTAGTTTAGTCTAGATAGGTGCAGGTAGGTTAGATAGTTTTTATGGATTAAACCTTTTTCTACTTTTACTACTTCGTCATCATTTCAGATCGATGAGTTGCTAGCAAGGAGTAAGTTGAGTTGAGTACATGATGTAGCTATGGACCTGCAGGCTTTGTAGGTAAATGATGTTTTGTCAGAGGCCTATTGCAAATTGATAGTCTACCTGACAAGTGAATCAAGTGTGGAGCCTTTTAAAACTTTAGCCACTGTAAGTGGGCCTCTTTTGAAAATGTCACTCACAGGACAATAAAGGCAGCATACTAATGTTGCACTTTATGTGCAAGTGATAGTGCAATTATAGTTGATTTTCCAGGCTGCGCTGGGACACACTGGTGCCTGCCAGTACCACACACACGCTTGCACCATTGTGCAAGTTGGTCATTCCTGTTGGCTGGTTACAAATCATGAATGTATCCACAAATGCCTGGAGAACCTTCATCATTATGGACATTGACTACTTAAGTGTCGTACTGCATACAGGTAACTTTGGCTAACAACTTTCAATGATTCATGGCCAAAGGTCTCCCATGTCATCCTCCTCTGGAGAGGTGTCGTTTAGGCCTGCTTCTGTGCTCTGTCTCCCATGCAGCAGTTTATGTGTGCAATGTACCATCTATGTAATGTGTGACTACACTTGTACTCAAAACATATGAGCCCTCTCAGGGGCAGAGGGACACATTTACCCTACTTACCCCAGTGTACGGGTATTCACCATTTCCCACACTGGGCCACAACATTAAGCGCTTGAATTTGTTGCATACCGACATTCAAGGCATTGGATTGGCCTTGTGCATCCTTGTGTGGCACAGGTATGATGCTAATTCAGAAAGAGTATGGGCATGAATATCTGCCTATCATTAGTTTAAGCATAATAATTTATGTACTTTTGGATCTCTTCAGTATGAGAATTGAGGCCATCATATGTTTTTGATCACGTTGACATGTTCACTGAGTTAGAAATATGTGGATGAGTGGAACAGTGTTATTGGCGTACATGTCTCACAGAATGCATCTTTAGAAAGTAAGCATTTGTGTGTTTAGTTGGAGTTTTTCATTGTGTGTCAGTCCAGTAGCTTAAGCTTATTGTCACACCCTGATGTTCCATCGGGTAGCAACACATTCCTCATTATGGCATCGCAGTGGATTTACTTGTTGCTGCATATCCAAAAAGAGCAGGTGCTAGTGATGGTAGTTCACTCTCCTTGAGAAGCTATGAAGTGAGTTATGTTGATACACATCCACCATGGTATAAGTTGTTCTTTTTGCAAGAAACCTATGACTCAGATTTTTAGAAGTTAATTTATTTACTAATGTGGGTGGCTCAGCAGTCAGCATGAGCATTTGTGCAGTGTGTGGGAAAACAATTCCAACATTGATTGTGAGCAAAAGATGTCCAGACAGAGTCCAATTTGGGAGACATTTCATGTAGAAGTGAGGAGAATTTCAGTGGGGACGTACAAATTGCCATTAGGGAAGGAAGGCTTTCTCAAAAGTCCACAAGTGGATCAGATTAACGGGTGTACAAACAAACAGGTACAGTACAGGGTGACAAAGGAGGTGGCATGATTACAGTCACAGGTCTACTGGGAAACGTGCCAGGGAGCACAGACAAATGTTGCCTGGGAGTTCACCTAAGTGAAGTCCACATCTTCCAAACCTGATGGGTGTTGTGCCTCCCCTGCGGTTGGTAGTGTTTCTGTGGGAGGCATCTGAGGCACACACACAAACACACATCAGGGCCAGAAGGAAGGCAGCACAACGCTAACAAGGTACTGATTGCTTCTCAATAATGCACAACATCGCTATGGATGGCAACCATTGTTATGTAGGAGTCCAACTTGCGCTCCATAGATGCCATGTTGTTAATTATGGTCCCCAGCTTGGTGGCAACCTCACTGGTGCCAGATGGTGAGGCCTGTTGCTCTTGCCTCACCCTCATGACACCAGCAATGTCAGCTAGGACTCATCTATCCTCTGGAGCCAAGGGTAGGTGCCTTTAATTGCCTTTAATTGCTTAAGATGTATCCTTATTAGGAAGTTAAGACTGAGGCACCTATGGTCTCCCTCTAGGCTGGCCACTATGGTCTGCGTCCCCAACAGCATCACATCAACCTTCCCATTCTGGACTCCTACCACTGCCCATTAGAAGACAACTTTGGGGTCCATGGAGTCCGCAGCTGGGCTTCGACTGGCAGATGGGAAGTCATGTCCTGTGGGTGGCAGTTCCTCTGAAGACCCAGCAATGCTGTCATCCCTTGTCATGACCGGAGACAGAGATTCCATACGGTGCAGGAATTGTTCTAAGGTGTCATCGTCCATGAGAGGCAGGATGTCATAATCAACAGGTTGGTCATCCAGGACAGGCAGGGTTATTTGTCCCTCTGCAATGAAAGTTAAATATGTTAATGATGATCTGAGATAGATGTTGACATAGGTAATTTGGGAGACAAACAGTTAATTTTCATTCACTTTATTTTACACATCGATGTGTAGAACATATGTTAGTACAAGTAAATGAGGCTAAGTTACACTGGTTGTGCCTTTCACATGGCAATATTTTTAAATTGTTCACACAACCACTGTGTGACAAGGAGTCCTTTTTGTGTTATACCACACATTGCAACACAGATACATAGCTTGCTGGCCTGCCTTACCTGACAGGATGAGGTGCAGGTAAGTGCCCCATTTACCATGTTGATTAGCTGATTTTATTGTTAAGGGCTAGATTGATGTAAGGTTCACTTATTGACACCACTGCTGTAAAAAATGCACCATGTCACCAGGGTGTTTGCATTACCTCTTGGCATCACTAAGCCAACAGCTCCAGATAAAGCAATGTTATTTTGTCATCTATTAGATTATTTCCTGCAGTCTGCCTTTCACACAGTACACTATGCCAATCTGACCTGCTCTGCTGTCATGCATGCAATTTGAACATTCAAGTGGCTGAGGGGTCATACTTAACACATATCCACACAACTCTACACAGCAATCAGCCATTCTACATTGCAGGAATGAGTAAGAGCATGTACTTACTATAGTTAAATTATTTGTGTGGAATACTTTAGTTTTTAAGTACACACAGTGAACTCCAATATCACAAACAGTAGGCACTGTGCACCACTCTGATGAGCAGAGGCACCATTACACTAAGAAATATGCAACCACTGAAGCTCGCTCCATTTCCTCATGACCCAAGTTGCGCATCTGCAGAGTAACACAAATATCTTCACTCAGCCCTACTTACTTATAACTGTACATGACTCTCCTGTCAATCATCTTTCAGAACCAGGGACTAAACTTACTCTCACTCACTGAACAGTTTTATGCAAAAAGGGCTAAGGCAATAAACTACTGCACCTACCACCTAGTGGGAAAAATTATCAAACACTTAAAATGGTGCACAGAACTGGAAGATCAGCCCCTTTCACCTTCCAATAGAGAAAATACTCCTTGAACATTTATAGGTCCAAATGGTTCAGCACCATAATTCCACGATATGCATCACTTTTTGTTCATAATAGTTCAGCACAGTTGTTCTACAAATCCAAACACACAGTGCATATAATTTTCAAACTTCATCGGATTATTTTTGTTGAAATGTTTTTATTCATATTAGTCTTCTTTTATTATTATTCTTAAAAACAGTAGCCAAAGGGTTTCGTCCTCATTGCTTCAGGGCTACAAAATACATATAAATGCAACAAAAATGTATTTAAAACATACCAAGAATTTAAATTAAACAATTACTAAAACATAAGAGAAAAATATTTTTTTCAATGACAAACATTTTTGTTTTCTATGACATAGTCCCACATGATTGATCACAGTATTGGCATTGTTGACTCTTTTATGACAACCTCCTTTTAGTTATATAACTACATATGTGCTGAAATAGATTCTCAAGTACACATTCATTCTATTTGCGTCACGTATGCAGTGGCCCCCTTTCTACAAAGGTTATGCAACTGCATCTTCTGTGTTTTTAAACTCATTTTAGAAAGGTCACTATAGTCAACTTTTGTGTGACATGTTATTATGTCTATAAAGATGGAGCTATCTATGTTTCTACATCAGTCGTATTCCTATACCTCTATTCAAGATCTTTCTTAGTGAGGCACTGTGCTAGTGTTTGTGTCATTGGTTGTATGCCAATTCCCTTATAGATAACTTTGCACATTAAATCTTAAAAAGAGTTTGAAAGCCTTTTTTAAAACTTTTATGAAGACAGAAATTATATTTAATTACCAAACAAAGGGACGCAATAAAGACTTCATAATGATCATACCTCAGAGTCAGACCCAAGCATGCCAGTCCATGCAATGAGCTGCCGTGTAGAATGGTTAAAATTGTCATTAATGAAAAGATTGTTCAAATCTTACTAATAAATCTATCCAATACGCACATATTAAACAACAACAAGAAAACACTGTGCAATCCATCGTAAATTTCCATGTAACAGATATATTTTGAATTGGTTTCTCAGTCACATTGTGAGAGAAAGCAATGCTCTAATATACCAATCTGTGCACGGTATATTGTATGGGCAAGGTCAGCATAGTCACCATTGATATGAATGTACAGCATCACTAGAATACTTTTCCTAAGCGAAAACGCACTAATTGTTTCTGGAGCCGCTTTGGAATGAACCCAATTAGAACATGGGGAGATATAAATAACTTAAATTCAAAGAGTTGAAACCATTTAGGGTCGACGTTGCTTAGTCACATTGTGAAAGTAAGCAGAATTCTATTATACTAATCTGTGCACGCTATATTGTATGGGCAAGGTCAGCATAGTCACCATTAATACGAATGTACAGCCTCACTATAACACTTTTCCCAAGCAAAACCACACAAGATGCTTCTGGAGCCGATTTCGAATGAACCCAATCAGAACACGGGGAAGATATAGATAATTTAAATTCAAAGAGTTGAAACCATTTAAGGTGAGCTCTCATGACTATCACTTAAAAGCAGTCCTGCCAAGTATCACGCATCAGGTGTGACGCTCACGCATTTCAGTGTGGTGTTCCGCATCACCGCACTGAAATGCATTGTCACGCATTTTGCCGACTCGCCAGCGCGCGCCACCGGCGGCGCCTGTGCACAGGCTCTGCTGCTCAGAGAGACGTGCTGTAGCCTGTGCCAATGCCAGCAGCTGCTTAAATACTGGGCTCTAGTTCATAAATAGTTAATCCATCTGCTCTCAGTTCTGGAGAGGCTGAGAGCGCTACAATGTAACAATCCCAGCTATGTCGTGCCTGGCTCCAGGCTGGCGCTGCAATATTATTCCTGCCGCGCCGCACGGCTTTGACACACACACACACTGCTGCCAATAATTACGGGGGGTGGGGCCTGCCCTCTCAGCAGTCGATGCTACTGGCTCACAGTCAGGCACTCACCATCGGGTGCCCGGGATGGTTATAATCCGGATGTGACCGTAGTACTTGCCGTCACGTCCGGAGGAAGATGAAGTAGTGGCAGACAAGGCGCGGCGGGGAACTCAATCTGAGTCAGTCGAGGGAGTCCGACTGGACCTCGCCATGGCGTGCTGCAGCACTGCTGACAGACTGTCTTTGTCTGCGGTGCGCAGCGCCGCAAATTAGACACCCCGCGTTGCCAGCCCAGACCGACGAGGACTCGCCGAGAGTGACCACCAGAGAGTGAAATTTCACTGTCACCGGCGACACAAGTGGACACACACAGACTATGGGTCAGTGCGTGACAGTTTTACCAGCCAGGCTGGCTCTCGCTGCTCTCTCGGCACTGGTGCCGGGGAGGGAGGGGGGGGGGTAGTTTCTTGTTGCTCAAATGTCTGTAATTTCTGATATTTAGAAGTTTCCCTAGTCTTCACTGCATGATTTTTGCTCGCGAGAAAGTGTCACTCTTAGTCGTTGGAATGTCACTCATAATTTCACAGAAATTTTAAAAATGTCACACATGGCAATCTGAAACCTTGGCAGCTATGTAAAAGCCCGTTCTTACATATCAATATGAACATTAAATGTTCCTCCACATTCCTGTCAGAAACAAACGCACGTTTTCAAAGTCAAGTAAGCCCTAACACTGAAAAGTGTGAGTCCTATAAACCATGATGTAAAGTAAATTGTAAAAAAATAGATCTCGACCGCACTCAATAAACCCTAACGAATAAGCCTCCTTTTTTTACTTACTGAATTTTGTATGCCGAAGATCCAAAACTCTACCTATGGTGTGTTCCCAGGGTAGAAACCGAGAGACCATAATCGTGTAGTTTAAATAGCCCTCTCGAATCCACACACCTGATGTGAATTCATGAGCAGCCAAAGAAAGGGGATGACATTTCGTAGGCGCCATCTTTGAATGGATAGCAACATATTCAATCCATATATGAAAATGATACCATATCATTATACCTTTTCAAATAACATCAAATTACTAATTATCATTACATATCCTTAATGACATCAGGATATTATTAGTGTGCCTTAAAATTCTTAATTATTAGGGCGTAATTCGATCATAGGCATGCGTGATAGCATCAAACTCAGTCCATGTAAATCAATAGTGCGTGGAACCCGGCTCCATAAATGAGATCCAAAACACAAAGCCTGCCATCTGAAGATACCTTTTGTACATCTATTTGCCATTGTCAATATATACTAATGAGATCCCACAAAAATGAAAAAAAAGATTTTGAGCCCTCATTATTGACAATATTCATGAAGCAGATTTAACCATTGTTTTTACCGTACAGATATAGGTTCTGTAGGTTCTATAATAAAAAACTTCTCACAATAACACTGTGTGTTCATATGACCAACGATGGTGTAGATAACATTAGTCTAATAATGTGCCCTTGATCCCAAGGGACTAAATATGATAAATGAAAACCTCTGACGATGCTTGCGAGGACATCTGATAACTAAACTTCTCACAATAATACTGTGTGCTCACATGACCAATTGTAATGTGGATATCATTTGTCTAGTAATGTGCCCTTGATCCCAAGGAACTAAACATGATGGATAAAAACATCGGCCGATTCATGTATGGATAATCATCCCCACAGTTGTTGCCTCATCAAAATCTGTCACCATGGCCAGAGTGACAATATAGGCTCACAGGGCCAGTAGTGTTATGGATAACAATTATCCAATTATATTTCCTAGATCCCAAGGAACTACGCATGATAAATGAAAACCTCCAATGAACCATACGTAAACATCTGCCTCTGAGGTTGTAGCTCATCAAAATCAGTAGCCATAATTGCATTATAGAAAATAGTGAAACTCATTATTTGGATTAAGCCCAACAGATACTGTTTTTAAATTTCAAATCCACCTAGCCTGTGCTTGTCTTAAAGCCAATTCCCTGTTTTCACCTCTCTCATTAGTGGTTATTAGTTCAATTGCATGGAACCAAATTCTTGTGTCAGTGGGATGCGCCTGATGTATATGTGTGGCTACTGGGTATTTCTCAACTATGTGTCTAATGGCCCTGACATGTTCTTGTATTTGGAGCTTTAAAATTCGAACACTAATGCCCACATAGACTTTATGACAGGCACAGCCAACTTATTCTCACACACTGATGACACCCAGATCATACTTGACTCTGAGGAAACACCAACAGCACCTATATTTATTACATTATGCAATAGACAAATATTGAAAAGTGCTTTATTAGTAGTGATAAATAGTTACTTACCACAGGTAGTAAGGCCAAAAACACAATACACTGTTCAGAGAAGATCTCAAAAAATGATTCCCTTGCTCAACCCTTGGTAGCTGGCAACGAGCAGACACGTGCAACTTAGGACAGGTGTGTAAGGCATTTAAAAACACCAAAACATTAAATAAGCAAGACACAACACACAATAAAAATCCAACTCTAATTTATAACAATATATTATACTTTTATAAACAAATAGACATGAAAATGACAAAAATCCAATGGAAGGAACCGGAGATATGAATTTTTAAAGAATAAACTCTTTGTGGTGCATAAAAACATATAGCACCACTTTGGGACATCTGGTCGCGCTTGACTGGGACAAAGTCAAAGTTTGAGGCTGACTGTGATTGAGCCCTGGTCGAATACACTGAGCGGGAGGCCTCAATCAACATTTTACCTTCATACTTAGTAACTTTTCTGGAGCATTTTCCTTAGACTTTGAGCGAGGCTCCTCTACTGGCCAGATGCGCTGTGGGTATGCCGGCTTGACTTTCTGCTAGGCCCCAGCCAAATCCTGCAAGTCTGGGGGTCCGGAGCTTTCAGCAGGACGAACCAGAAGTCCAGGAGGGTGGCAGTTGAAGGTAGACTCTCCACGTTGAGTCTGTAACCTTTCGGAGCTTTTTCACAAAAAGTTCCCAAACTCCACCAAACTTCCGGATCTTCTTCCAGAAGGTCTCCTTGAGAGTTCAACATGTCCAAAACACCAATCCAGGGTTTTTGAAACTCCTAGATGGTCCTTGGGATATATGGACTACAATTCCAACAATGCACCTGGCCAAATACTAAAAAGTCCAGTGAACGCACTCCAGGATGGGGACTCTTGGTGATGATGATGCAGGTGGGCTCTGTTAACCTGCAGCTTGCAGGGAGTCCACTCGTTAATCCTTCTGGAAGCAAGGCAAAGTCCTTAGGGCTGCAGTACCAGATTACGCAGAAGGTGCAGTCCTCCAGAAGGCAGTCCTTTGGGTGCAGATCAGGATTCCTGCAGGGCAGTCCTTCTTCTCCCTGTAGTTTCAGGAGGCAGATCTGAGGAGCTATGCAGCTCTTTCATATTTATCCAGTGCTCCTGGCATCAAGCAGGGGGGGGCACCCTTGACCAGAGGGATGCAGGGTGCCACCAAGGTGTATGACTATTTCCTCCAAATAGTGGCATATTCTTGTCCCAGAAAGCATTATTCTCTCAAAATCCAAAAGAGAGAAAGTCTTTCCAGAGGAGCTGGATCAGGCTGACCCAACCTACTGGTGTGGTTAATTTTCCTAAACACTCCCCTTCTAACGCTCTCCCTCATCTAATTAAAGGGGCTCCTGTGTGTCTGGGGTGGCAGGATGTGGGGGTTAGTCTGTGCTGTCCTAAAGTGTCATTCTCCCTTTGAAGACCAATTTGGCTACCCCTTATCCCCTTCCTGCCATCTGCTCTGCAGCTTCTACTTCTCCGCCCAAAGGAAACACATAGTCTTGCTAGCAGGGCTTTTCACATCTCATTAGAGCAGCCTGACCAGCCTAGGTAGAGACTGGCCAATCAGGAGAGAGCAGCTGAAAGGCTGGATTTTGACTCACAGAAAATACAGTTTAATAACAAATTTTTCTGTCATAGTTATTATAAATCTAACAGTGGTAAGTTGTTGGATTTATCTTAACTATTAATTTCATACTTTGAAGTATATTTGTTATGTGGCTTCTGTCAATATCTATACTGAAATAAACTATCTCAATGTTGGCCTATGGAGCCATTCACTACAATAGGGAAAAACTGAATTGGCAGTTTTCCCCTCACCAGGGCTAATAAAATGTCCTTTATAATGCCCCTGCTTATAGTCATAAGGCACCCTACCCCTGGGGCACCAAGGGGAGTCCTTAGGAGCAACATATATGTAACAATAAGGTAGATTGAGACTTTGGAAGTATCTTTAATTCCAAAGTCAATTTTGCATATAATTAAAATTTAAAAGCAGCCTGAAATGACAGCAGGCAACACAGCTGTGCACACGCTAGCGCAGGAAATCTACTGGTCCTCTAAACCTCCCTGCCATAGTTTATGCTAGGGACTAACTGGTATTTTAAATCCCTGTGCCTTATTATATACTAGGGACTTACAGGGGTCTGTCATTGCCAATTATACTTATACCTCACCATGTACTTTTAATCAAGTCACAGGCCTGGGTCTGGTTAGAAGTGCCCAGGGCATAATCAGAGTCAGAAAACCAGCACCTAGTAGTCACAATGGGAACAAAAAGTGGGTGGACACTGCAAGCAGGTCCTGATTTCTCACAACAAACATGCCTACCTGTATGTGAGACCTATGGCTCACTCTGAACTTCACATAATAGTAGTGAGGATATTCTGTAACATGTACCTATCCTGGTTGCACACACAACGAGGTCCAAACACCTCTCCCTCCAACCATCCCCAAACCCTGCCCATCATCCTTGACACCTAGCTCACCTTGTCATTTTGCAAATCCCTGTTTTACATCCTCCTGCTTTGAAATATTTAGCATAGTCAAATGTTTGTTCTTATGGCTCCCTCCTGCCACCTGCTACACCATCACCCAGGCCTACATCACATGTAGAATGCAGGACACCAATGCCCTCCTCTACACAGTCTCTTCACAGTTGCTACACAAGTGGGAAACTATCATACACAGCAGTGTGTAACTATCACTTAAGCTACCTTGTGGCACACACATCACACCTCCCCGCCTTGACATTCAATAGCTTCCCATTCAGACACATTGCAAATTCAATGTGCTCAGCCACGCTTACATGGTAGCACACTACCAGGGGCCCTCTAAGCTCACACGCCATCTATGCAGACAACATACACTCATGGACCTCTGGTGTGCATCACTGCATCCACCCCCACCCCCACCACCAATATTCATTTGTACAAGACATGAGGTAGTGTGGGGTTTAACATGGCAAGCAACACCTGTGTAATCTTACCCAGCACATCAGGAGAAGTGCGCAAAAATATGGTTTAATGGTAGTGATTGTACACATGGCTCTTCACATGATCCTACTTGATGATCCTCCACACAGTCAGCACCTGAATCCCTTCTCGGGTGAAAAGTTAATCCTCTGGCAACCCCATTCCAAACCATTATTTTACACTTCACTTTTGACTGTGTAGCCCCAAGACAAACACCCTTGCCTCATGGTGCAGGGGGGCCTGCATTGTCACAGTCAGGCTGGGAAGATTCCCAAGGTCCATGCATGATGTACTGCTTCAGTCCAGGTTTTTTTCTTTGTATAGTGTGGCTTTTATTTCTGGTCACTCATGTTATACATTACACTAGAAGTCACAGTATTGAAAGGAGAACCTGGACTGGGGCAGCACATCACGCATGGGCCTGAAAAAATTGGCAGGGCTGGACTGGGCGGAGCAATTTGTCAGTGGGCAAGAAACTAACATTTATGTGATGTATGAGTTAACATGTGAGACATTCCTGGGCTTTCCTCTGCAGAAGGCACAGTAAAGCACAGCAAAGTGTCTTGCTGCACTGCTCTGCATGACAGTAAAAACCATATTGTCCCTTATTGACACTTACCTTGTAGATCTTTCAGGGTGTCAGCCACAGCTCTGTCCTGTCCTTCCACTCCTTCCACCAACTCTACTGGGATGAGTGATGTCACCTGTTCCTCCAATGGGTCAAATTCCTCCTAGTCCTCAGGTCCTCCTCTAGTCCTCTGTGATGCCCTCGGGTTCTTGGTCAATTTCTCTTTGGTCCTGCACTTATAATAATGCCATTGCTTCTTGCACTCTGGCACTGTACTTTTTGTTTGGCCTACACTGTTAATCTTATCCACCATGGACTGCCAAATGACTTCCTTCTACCCTAAAGGCAATTTGGAGGTGACAAAGAGAAGGTGTTCATTTTCGGTCACCTCAGATATTATTATTTGGTTCTCCTCCTCACTGAAATAGGTCTTCCTCTTTCCCTGGGTTTCTATCTGAATATCTTGGCTGGTATTGGAGTTGCTGCACTCACCACTGATGCTTGCAGCTCCCTCCATTTCTTGCGTTTGGTGAATTGCAAAAGTGTTTTTGCTTGCAATGTGTTGCGTTTTGAGGCGTTGTACTGTACGACGCGCTCCTATGTGACGCAAAGCTGATTTGTGGCATATAATTATTGATTTACAATCTGCAAGTCAGCTGTGCATCACATTAGGAGTTGATGTGTCATGACACTTTGCGCCAATCCTTCCCACTGTTGCGTCAACATTTCTGATGGACCTTGTGACCTTATGACATAGTGCGCCGTGCCGTAAATACGGTGCATCCATGTGGCGTCAAAGTGTCATAGCGCGACACAACTTTTTCCGACGCATCCCATCAGCAAGATATTTCGAAAGCTCCAGAGCGCCAGCAAGGCCAGCCTGCTTCAAGTAACCAGTCTTCCATTCCACATCAGCAGCTAAAGTTTCAGCATGATCCCACGGAGGGAGGAATTGTCTTTCAAAAAGTGACAACTTGCCATTCTGCGTTGCAACAACATTTTCTTCAAAAAGTGATAAGCAGTGATGTCTTAAGAATTTTGGGGACCCTGGGCAAGATGAATTTTGGATGGCCCCAATTTGGAACACATTTTAATTTATTACACATGTTTTGCTAATTCAAGCCCTAATGATGCCAAAAAAATTTGAATTAAATATTGAGAAATGAGGATGGAAAACTCAAATTCTCTGTTTTCCACCATTCAAATAGTACCAAAAGGAAGCATGAATGAGCATAAATTAAACCACTTCTTTTTGTAATGTAGTACTATTTTTAGGTCTTACGCAGTTTCAATTATCTAAAAATTTACTCTTTTACATTCAGATTTTTACAAACTAAAAGTTGCCAGTTTTGGTATAAGTTTACAAATAAATAAAGCCTTTGAGCTCTCAGCTCTGCGCAGGGCAATACACTGTGCAGGAGTGAAAATGTACTTCGAAAGATTTTGAAAGCCCTGCTCACTTTACCATGGGCCCCTTGGAATGTGTGGACCATGGGCACACACCCACTTTGCCCATGCCTTAAAACATTTGGTGATAAGGCCCCTTTCTTAAGTGACAGCACGTTCAGCCTATGTCTATAATGACCATTGACTACCATTGACACGTTTTGGCTCTATTTTAACCTAAAATTAAAAAAAAAACACATATCTCTAGTTCCCTGTATTGGATATTTATCATTTTGATATCATTTTATTTAATACATTTTAGTAATTTTTCTTCTTTGGTTTGGTATTTTTATTGCTTGGTATTTTGACTTTATCTCTATTTTAGTACTGCACAAATACTTTACACATAGCCCTGAGGTAAGCCTGCCTGCTCTGTGCCATAACAAACAGGGTGTTGAGCTAAAACTAATTTAGAGACTTTGAGGGGTCACCATGACAAGAAGTGTTATATGGGGTTGCCCACCCAAATAATAATCCACTTTCTTACATCCCCTTATGCCGCCTCATTCTGAGCTGCCAGTTGGGTGTGTGGGGTGCGGCGAGGTAGCCAACTCCACCCGCCTCATTTAGTCTAGTTTCCTATCTCTAGAGTGTGCTTGGTATCCACCAACTTTCCTATTGGGGGCGGCAGTTATGACTCCAAGTTTAATGGTATCCTCAGGGTCCATAATAGGTCTATGCCAAGAAAACTGGGCTGCCACTCCAACTCCAACCACCACCCCAAGGACATGGTTACAGGTGTCAGGGATATTAATAGAAGTGAATGGCAAAGTGGACAAAACACTCAGAGTCTTTCTGTGCATTGGAAAACAACAGACCTGCCATGTATTAGTCTCCCAGAGTGACTAGTAAGTTGACTCAAGTAACTGTGAAGTATGTGACAATGGCATCTTGAGGGATGACAGACCTTTCAACCACTTTCAGAGGACTGGTGGTTAAAGACTCTCTCAAGATGCAAGAAACTACTACGTATGATTACAGATTGCCAGTTTCCTAATTCCACACAAGAATTCCAGAGATCTCTTTGGCAAGTAAACAAGCAATAAAAGAGACTGCTGGTACTGAAGTGACACAGTATCAGAGGCTGAATAGGTTCCCAGCTGTATCAAATGTGAAAAACATGAGAGGTTAGAGAAAACAAGTAAGGTCGCAATAGGAGAACTGCCAGTTCGATGGGAATTATGGCATCAACCAGATGGCAGGAAACACTGTACCAAAAAGTTGAACTTGAGGTAGCAGGACACACCATAGAAAACAGTGAAGCTTGAGGAGGCTGGAAACCTGTAGCAAAACAGAAAAGCTTTAACTAGATAAACACAGCTGTTAAGCATTGCTTTCAGTGGATTCTTCGCTTTTATAGGGACCAAAAATGAAAGGTAGGGGTGGGCATAACTCACGAATTATTTGAGAATTCCGTGAGATTATGCATAATTATGCTAGAAGAGTAATTATATGATTAGCGCTATTTCTTAGTGCAAAACTTGCATCTAAAATAGACGAGGGAATGCATTTTGCGCTACGAAATTGCGCTAAATGCAACAGAAAATGAATAGCTAGTGCTAGCAGCTGCTCGTGCTTGTTAAATGTGCTCTTAGGGTAGGATTTTTCCCCAACTTACTCCTGGCATGCAGGGTTATTTGTTTTGTGAAAAATACACCCGTGTCTAAAATGGACGTGAAGATTCATTATGTACTAAGAAATTACGCTAAATGCAGTAGTACACGAATTACTTAATTATTGGCAATTCCATGGCAAAGAGTAATGTGGAATTTCCAAAATTACTCCGAATACTATGGCAAAAGTGAAATTCGGTCCAGGCCTAATGAAAAGACATGAGCAGTATATATCTTCATGTGCACATGAGGAATCCAAAGACACTTTATGTGCAAGCGCTCTTGATTATTAAGGATGCCAAGCACACGTGGTGGGCTCCATCTTGATCCAGCAGCTTGTCCTAAGGTACGACTAGGAGCCATGCAATAATGACTAGGGAATCTGACAACAGGATAACAATTCTTGTGAGACTTTTGCTATATCAGTTCCATGTTCACCAGTAGAGTTCCACCAGCGCTGAAAAGCACTGCATCTTAACATATTTCAATGTGAAATATTTTGAAGGAAGAGGAGGCTCTTGCCAGACCAGTCATCCCTTTTTTCAAGCATTGGGCCATTACATGTGTATTTTTTTTTTCATTTAAAAATTCTCTTTATTAAAGTTCAAAGTAATACATGCAGCATCTCTGCCACGTAAGGCAGCTTAAACAGTAAACAAACAACAAAACATCGTGTGATTGACCGCTCCCTCTGGAACTCTAGGCATGAGCTTCTGTCAATATACATTGATGAAATCTGCAATGAAGAGGTTATAGACACAAACTAACATCACTCTACTTCAGCTGGTGATCCGGTGTGGGCCTGCAGTTGAAGATATTGGCGCAGTGGTTCCCAGATGTCCTTCGGCTTAGAGGATGATGAAAGTTCTTCTGCATATAATTCGAGGTTCTTTTTACAATATACCATATCTTTAATCCAATGATCAACTTTGGGGGCCAGGGTGCTCTCCCAGGTCAACGCCACCTGGCGCTTAGCCATCAGGAATGCAATTCTCACAAATTTGCCTAGGGTCCCTTTCAGCTGGGGTACATAGCATAGCAAACATATTAAAGGTGTGCATTGTAATAAGGTCCCAGACATAGCTTGTATGCTCTTCACCACCTCTTCCCAAAATATAAACACCAGCCTGCAGTCCCAGGCCAGGTGCCAAAAGTCGGTGTCTAACTGACCACAACGCTTACATTTGCTGGTGTCGCGGAGGCCACACTTGTGTAATTTAAAGGGTGCATGATATACTTGGTGAATGGATTTAAAATGAATGATTCGCAAATTGGCATTCGGTGTGAGGGTGCTAGTGAGGTTGCATATGTGCTCCCATTCCGATGGTATCAGGGGAGGGGTTAGCCTGTCATTCCATCGGGCGAGGCTTCTATCTGTACCAGTGACTTTCTCATCTCGCACTGCTCTATATAATTTAGTAACTAACTTTCGTCGTGTGGGTGCGACCAACAATAGTTGTAGAGAGTGCAGGGCAGGCGGTTCGACAGGATATGTAGTGTAATGTGTTTTAATAGCCTGCTTAAGCCTATGCACAGTGAACTGAAACAGTGGCAAGGGGTTAGTTATATATTGAAGCCCCTCAGGTGTGATGAAGCTCCCGTCGGGGTAAAGGTCTTGCATGGTGTCAATCCCGGCCTCCCTTAGCGAACGCATCAGGCCCTCCTCCTGCGTCACTGACAGCGCGGCATGATGTGCCAGAGGCAATGCCGGGGCGTAAAGCGGGAACTTGGCTGTGAGTTTACAGATAGAGTGGCAGGCAGCAATGGTAGTGTCTAGGGTGTTGATTTCGTGCTTCGGCGTGCCTCTGCGTGTGTGTGTAAGGATACCAGGTAACAGGATTAGGTGTGCATCGCCATCTTTCACGCTACATGAGGAGTGAAGGCATGGGGGTTGAACCAATAGTATGCGTACTGCGCCTGGGCACAGAGATAATATATGTAGGGGTCTGGAGCGCAAAAGCCTCCTTTGGCGTAATCTAGCGTGAGCGTAGTCCAGCCCACCCTCGCCTGTCTACCACCCCAGATCAAGCGGAGCAGGGAAGTCCGCACCGTGCTAAAAAAATGCTTTGTCAGTTTTATAGGGATGTTGCAAAAGAGGTATAAAAAACGCGGTAAAATGACCATTTTTATAACAGCAACACGATCGGCCAAGGATAATGGCAGTGCAAGCCATCTGTCCACTTGGTGCTCCAGAGAAACACACGCTCTACCATAATTCTCTTTGATGACAATCTCGGGGTCCCGATGCACCCAGATGCCCAGGCACTTAATTGGGTCCGTGGACCACACCAGAGGATAATCCATACATGGGGGGGTTGTTATATGTGTCAAGGGTATTATCACCGATTTGTCCCAGTTTATAGTGAGACCCGAGAATAACCCGACTCTGATGTATTCTCTCAGCACTGGTGCCAGGTAGCGCTGTGGCTCTCTGATAAACAGCACCATGTCGTCGGCATACAAGGATATACCGACAGGGCGGTGCATACAATTGAGGGCTGACTCCCTATGCCGTTGGCGAATCACACAAGCTAAAGGCTCGAGCATGAGGGAGAACAGCAGCGGCGACAGAGGGCAGCCCTGCTGAGTGCCCCTTTTGATCTGAAATGGCTCCGAGGTCAGGCCCCCCACGCGCACCCCTGCTGAAGGGTCAGAGTATAATAGTCGCACCCAGCCAAGGAATACCTCAGGGAACCCCATAAGTTGCAGAATTTGGAACATGTAACTCCACTCTATGGAGTCAAATGCTTTCGCTGCATCCAACATTACAGCGGCTGGGGGGAGGTCAGAATCCAGTACATGAAACATCGCGAATAGAGTTCGTAAATTATGGGACGTGGATCTCTCCGGAATAAAACCAGATTGATCCAGTAAGACAAGACAAGGCATTAGGGGCTGGAGCTTAGCCGCCAGAATTTTAGCAAGTATTTTAGCATCTAGATTAATCAAGGATAAGGGGCGAGAGGACTCACAAAGAGATGGTGACTTGTCCTTTTTTAGTAAGGTGATGATCAGCGCCTGCCGCAGAGATGGCGGTAATATACCAGCATTCATGTGCCTCTGCAAACATCTCCAGCAAATGGGGCGTTACTAGATCAGCATATTCTTTATAAAATTCAGCCGTGAGGCCATCCGGCCCCGGCGCCTTTTTATTGGGTAAAGCGCATATTGCCGCCTTGATGTCTGAAGCTTCTATTGGTTGGCTTAGATATTCACGGTGGCCATTCGCCAGCCATGCACAAGCAATGTCTGACAGATACTCCGCGACGGCTGGAGCGGGCGCTGTCCCCCGCGATGTGTACAAGGTGACGTAACACTCGCAAAATTGATCCACTATATCCTGGGGAGTGTAATGTTCCCCGCCCTGTGCATCCACTATTTTGGTGATATGGTGATGTTCAGCACAAAATTTAAGTTTAGCAGCTAAATTGCGGCCTGGCCGGCCGCCTTCCCCATAGGCCCGAGCCACATGTCTATGGGAGAGATAGCGTACCTCGGTTTCTGCCATAGCATCATATTCTAAAATCAGTTCATGGATTCGAGAGAGTGTGGTTTCACATGGCCTGGCTGTGTAGTCAAGTTCAAGGTCCGCTAATGTGGCTTCTATCTTTACGAGCTGTCCCCTAATATCTTTCAAAATACCCGCTGTGGTACTGATGCAGATCCCCCTGATAGTCACCTTGAAGGCTTCCCAAAGAGTGGCAGCACTCTCTACGGTGCCAACGTTGATCTCAAAATATTGCTCTGTCGCTTTCCTAATAGTATCAGTATATGTGGGGTCTAAGAGGGCCTCAGGACGGAAACGCACTGTAAACGGACGATGAGTGTGAGCAGCAATAGAAAAAACGAGCCTCACTGGGTTGTGATCGGATAGCGTGCATGGGAGAGCAGAAATGTCGGTGACCCAATTATTCGCCCCCCTCGCTTAAAAGCCAGTAGTCCAGACGGGACCAACTGTGATGCGCTGGCGTGGCGTGTGTACCTTCCCTTGCAATGCAATTACAAAGCCTCCAGGCGTCGACCAGCCCAAACTCTGACATAGCATTGTTAATACTTTGGGCAACTCTGGGTGTGCGCGTGCCATGTGGGCTGGATTTATCCATAGCGGGATCCAGGTGTGTGTTGAGATCCCCCATATAACAGCTGCATCAGGCCAGTCGCGCAGTATGCTACAGATTTGTGCAAATACTTCGGGTTCGTCTGCTATGGGCCCATAAACATTAATAAGAGTGATAAGGGAGACCCCCAGCTTACCGTGCACCATGGCACAACGCCCTTCCTCATCTATGTACGTTTTGATCGGCGTGAAGAGGAGACCTCGTTTAAGTATAATAATGACCCCTCTGGCATAAGAAGAGTACGACGAGGCCAGTTTGTACCCAGCCCATTTAAGAGCGATCTTGGCCTCCGATACCTTGGTCAGATGCGTCTCCTGTAAGAGAGCGATCTGTACCCCGTGCCGGTCCAGATAGGCGAAAACCTGCTGGATGTTTTGGGGGGAATTTAGCCCTTGGACGTTCCAAGTCAAACAAGTAAATTTGTCGCCCATGAATTCAGTTGAGAGTGATGAACATCAGCAGAGTGCATAACCTGTTGTGAGAATACAAAGCAGAGCATATATACCAGAGCCAGCGTATCGGAGCAATCACAGTGAACAAACCCCACTTTAAAACAGGTGAACCCCCCACCCCCACCCACTTTAGCAGACCCCAATTGCCAAAGCCATATCCAAAAACTAAAGACATACCCCAACAGAGTCAAACAATGTCGAAAAGTGATATGGGGCACACCCAATGGGGAACGCTGCGGCACAGACTCCTCCCTGGTGGACAAGGGAGGTGGCCGTCTAGGAGAACAGTTGCTCCCTAAACCTTTTTGTGCATAGCCCACAATCATGGCAAAGAGGGAAACAGGAGTGCGACTAAAGCAATACTACGCCCGCTGTGTCACAGGAAAGCATGAGAAGCAAAAAGAAAGACTCAGATATGCAGATACCATTAACATCAGCAGTGTACCGCATGAGGACAGCCAACAATGCAACGCAGCAAAGGCAACGTGTCACATTGGTCAAAACAGTGGCGCCAGCAGTATTCCTGACCTTACAAATAGATAAGATATATGATATGGGACACATCCATTGGGGAATGCTGCGGCCCAGTCTGCTCCCTGGCGAACTAGGGGTGAGGCCGATTAATATACCGCACGCGCCTCACAGCATCTGTCCATAGCAAGGAAATGTTTCAAATAGACAAAAACCTGGCATTCAACAAAGATAATACTCCCCTTGTGAGGGTACAGGAAGGCCATAGATGCAAGAAAGGATACAGGTACACAATTGCAAGCATCAGCCACAAAGTACTGTAAATGCACAGCTAGGAAAACAACATGACAGAGGCAGCCCTCTGCCTCATGCAAGGCAACAGTGTGAGTGGCACTTTTAGCTGGTTAGAGAGTACATGAAAGTCAACGTTTAAACGTGCAAAGCCTCAGCTGGTGTGCGCTAGCCCTCGTCATCCGATGCATCTGAAGGGGCCCACTTCCTGCGCTTAAGAGATTTGGCAAAATCCATGGCCTGTTTGGGGTTGGCGAAGACCCTGGCTTTGTCTTCGGTGCCAATTCGAAGTCGAGCCGGATATAACAGCGCATATTGTACATTCTCGGCGATCAGGAGCTTTTTCACTTGCTGGAATTCTTTTCGTGCCTCCTGGACCATTGCCGTGAAGTCAGGGTAAAATGCCACTGTGTTACCTTGATATGCAATAGTGCCCTTCTGGCGAAAGATGCGGAGCACCGTGTCGCGATCCCTATAATTCAGAAGGCGCGCTATAATCGGCCTGGGTGGGGCCCCTGGAGGTGGACGAACCGACAGTGACCTGTGTGCCCATTCCACAATGAGTACATCAGAGAGATTCTCAGCACTGCAGATGTCACGAAGCATATTTTCCACATACGTCTCCAGCCTGCCAACATTTGTGGACTCCGGCAGTCCCAGTATGCGTAGGTTATTGCGCCGGGACCGGGCTTCAAGGTCTTCATTTTTGGCCTGGATGACCGCCAGTATCTTTTCCATGTCCGATGTTTTGGTGGCGACCTGCTGCAGCCCATCTTCGGCGTCAGAAATGCGCTGCTCCGCCTCACCTAATCTTGTGGCATGTTTGTCTAATTTGGCTGACATGTGGTCCATGCGGCTACTTAGAGCCTCAATCTTCCCATCGATTGATTGTAGACTAGCTTGTATAGCGATTAGTGTCTTTTCCAAGGCGGTTTGGCGCTTCGGCTGCGGTGTCCAGCTCGGAGTCAGAGGTGGCTCTTTGTTGTGGTCTGCCCGGTTTGCGCAGGTCAAAAGTGAGGTGCGGCTGGGTCTAATCTGTTTTGCCCATGGCATCAGGTTCGTGGCAGCGCAGGCAGCGCTAGCCCAGCACAGCTCCTCTCGATATGACCAGACTGTATACTCGCTGCGCCGCTTACGTATCAGGCACACCACCCACTCGAGATTGAGGGGGGCAAGGGGTCCTGTGCGGTAGATAGTTGGGTTGTGCGGGTGTGATACCCTCCTGACCACCGGCTGCGAATGACAAGGGAGTCCCCACCATCCGATGTTGGTGGGGGTTCTTGCGCCTGGCGGGGTGACGGCGCCCGAACCGGTCAGCAAGGAATTGCAAGTGTCCGATATCAGGTGAGTCCGGGACACACTGTGCAGCCCCAGCTGCTTGAAAACACTTCACGCTGTTAGCCCCGAACACCACCGTGAGGAACACCAGGGGGGCAGCATTTATAGTAGCACAGGGGAGCGACTAACAGCCGGCAGTGCTATGATGAGCCGCAGTCTCGTGCGCCAGAGTCCACCGCACAGGTCCAGTATCCGCTATCAGGAGAGATCGTGCGGCTAGCTAGGGAGATCACCACAAGAGCAGGCGGCCAACCAGCCCCGCCCTCCGGGCTTAGAGTTCACAGGGATGAAGGGCGCCAACTCCGTGAATGCCACACGTATCAGCCACCCCCCAGCAGAACACCGGAGACGAAAGGATGGCTCCCCTAGGCCTCACCCATGTGTTCCAGCCAAGCCACGGCCGCGCTCAAGGGCCTCACGCAGCTCGCTTCTCTCAGGGGGCCTCTTCAAAAATAAAAATTGGTCTCACCTGAACCAACACTCACCAAGGAGCCACAAACGTGAAGACCGCCGTGATGCACCAGCAGCGTCACAGCGAGTTTTAGGCCTTTCCGCGGCTGCCGCTGTACGGGTGCGAAGTCAGTCCACGGTGCACTGCAGATGCGCACTCCCCGCTTGGGTCTCCCCGTATCCCAGGGCGTAGGCAGAGAGTCCCCAAGCAAGGCAGCACAGTCCAGAACGTTGTCCACACAGGCAGCGGGCAAACACAGCAGGGCGCCTCACATCCGTGTGCACGTCGCGGTCCCCAGGCAGCTCCGGCTCCGGTCACCCCAGTCGGGGGCAAAAGCCGGAGATTCTGGATGGATAGGCGCTCATGGGTACCATTAGAGCCCGTAGCTTTAGTGGTCTATGTGTCTCATGATCTCTTCGAGGGAGCCCAAGCCGCGTCAGGTGAGAAAAAACTTGCGGTCACTGTTCATGCGGCCGCCATGTTGGTTCAGCAGCGGCACACCGATATCCGCTTGTTGCGCTGTTCAGGGGCCTCCAACTGCGATCTGGCACATCAGGAAAGATTCCCAGCGAGGGACAAGTGATTGCCTCCCTTTTGCAGGCGTGTATGGCATACAGGGAGCAGGATAGATGCAGGACCGTGAAGACGGCCGGCGGAGCTGCACTACGGCGCACCCATCTTGCCGTGTGCCCTGTAGCGCCCCCCTACATGTGTATACTTGTGACTCCCCAGCACAGGGTACACTTGGGAGACAGAAGTGTCAAGGGATGCAGTTAGCCTTTGAGTTTTTGGGGAGTCTGAACTACTTTATCCCACTAGAGTAGGCTGCTGATGTCATTAATTGTGCCCTAATCCTCACCTGAAGCTTGGGAACAATCTAAGTCATGTTAAGTGACAAGGTTTTAGTCAATGTTGTAGAGAAAGGACAAGAGCTTTAGTTTCTCAAAATCATTTGGTGTGGAAGACATCACAAGGATAACACAAGGAAAAAGTGGACACTGTCTAACAGAACTGCAACATCCATGAAGTACTCAATAGTTCCCCTTGCCCCTCAAAACTGATTAAGAAAGCATTGTATCCCCCTCCTTGGGAAGTGGAGAAAAATTAGAAGCCTTCTGACAAGGTCCAGCTCCTTTGCAACAAAGGGGTACTTACACTGACCCACCTACTTCTTTACTCCTCCACACCCGTCTCCACAATAATAAAGCAGACACCTGAGTGGACAATTAGTGGAAAAGGAGATGTGGAGAAAATAAAACAGGCCAGAGGGCAATGCAAGCTCTCTGTCAACAATTGCATTGTTTCACAATTACATTTATATAGTGCTTACTAATCCTGAGACGGTATTGAAGCACATTACAGCACGTAGCATGCAACACTGGTACACAAAGTTAAGGGTTAATTCAGTGGTTATTGATTATTATTAATTATTGTTTATTATTGGATTTTGGGATTGAAGTTATGCTCTCAAGGAACAATTGCATGTATTTAATACAGTTTATTTCTTGTATATTACATTAATAGAAGATAGATGTGATTATTGGTGTGAATTCATGTAGATGGTTGTTGGGATGCCTAAATAAACTAGAGGAAATTAAGTACTCTGAGGTTCCAGGGATCTGGTTTCAAATAAGGAGAGATTGTGGTCTATGGGGTGATATATGGGTAATTTGCAGAAATACCATAATGGAAAGCAATGCACATAGGCAGGCAACTTACTGTAAGCCATGCAGATAATGGATGATAGGGTGAAAGATTCAAAGAAAGAAAGGAGAGAACACTCACTACGGTGAAATCCAGTTCAATCTTTCGAAGAGGAGTTTAGGGATATAGTGGGAGGGGACTTTTAAGATAAAGTGCAATCTCAGGATGTAAAATTAAAGCTCCCCTCATTACCTCAAAGAGGTACCTGTATATCTGTGTACAATAGAGCTGAATACATTACTACTAGAGGAATGTATCTCCCAGATGCAGAGCAAGATAGAAGAAAGAGAGGATGGGTGACAGAAGTATAGAACAGTTACTCTACCTCACAAAGAGGGGAGTAACCACATGGGTGGAAACATTAACTCAATTGAAGTTACTAGTGGAGGTCACCGATCTGGAGGGACTATGGATAATAGTGTCTGCAGTGGCATCCATGGTACTAATTTCATGTACTACTGTAATAAAATCTGCCCTCAGTCTTCTACATCCTTAGCCAAGCAAATCTACATTTTGAAGGTGATAATATACTGCAATAAAATAAAAAGATGGTATTAAATTTAGGTTTGTGATTCGCTTCTGGATAAATATCAGACAAGAACAGAAAAGCATGAAGAAAATAGCAGCAAAACGTGCTTTTCAGTGTGTGGTGGATTCCAACCTTATGGACCAGGAATTCATCTTACTATCACCAGTCAATATTTTCATACACTGAATATATTTTGGCATCTGAGAGAGCCCTTTTTAAAGTTCTTGTTGTGAAACCTCTTGTATAAAGTATTTTAGATCATCCTAATGGAGGATGGAATATAAATGTGCTCCCCATGGCAGAAATAAGCGTATCTGTGCTCAAAGATAAAAAATATTTGTAACTGAAGTGGTATTTTAAAATGAAAGGGGACAAACATGTTATCAGACACGTATGGGAGTGTAAATCAGTTATGTAAAGGGATCTTTGCATTGTCAAATTCTTTATGTTGTCAAATACAGAAGTGGACAAATTGTTGCAATTGTAAAAGACAATTGCCTTTCACACAATGGCAGAAACACTGAAAGAGCTGCTTGATGGATGCTCTCCCTGATGTCTAACAGAAGATCTACATGTTCATAAGTCAAGATGTCAAGTGCAGCAGTGCCTGGTCGGCAACAGCACAGCAGACGCAGTTGCTGGTTTAAGGAGAGTATGATTCAGGCAGCAAAGAGTGCTGAACTTGCAGGGCTCCAGCAGTAGCAGTTACCTGACCATTAGGGCTAAAGCTATCGTCTGAGCAAGGTGTGCTCAAAGTGGTGGCACAAAATGTGTCGGGCAGTGAGGCACAAGTCCTGGGCCTTTTTTCTTGGTTAAAGCCTGCTAAGCACCAGTGACCCAAGACACAGTTTGCAACTTGGTACCTGAAGTTCATGGCTAATGATAGTTAACCAGGTCCCTATCATCAGTACCTCTAGTACAACAACAATAACAATTTATTAATTGATATAGACTTCTACTGAGGTCAAGAATAAGAATATTAAAAAAACAGACATTAGCAAATTTACATAATAACCATAGATACATTAAATAATAATACAATGGTAAAAAGATTCTAAAAAATTATATAAATTATTGCAAATGAATTTATTTAGCAGGGTATAAATAAGAGCCATCAGATCCTTCTCAATAAGTATATTGTTTCTAAAGCATATGGGATTTAAGAAGCAATGCCGAGCTTCTACTACCTCTCTATTTGGACAGATATATATCATGTGAGCTAGATCTTGTTCCCCTCCATTACAAAGATTACAAATTCCAGCAACTCCAGTGGAGTTATCCCAATATTTGGTATGGGAGCTCAAAGGCATAATCTCCAAACAAAGCAAAATGGTGTTTCATCGCACACAATGTGCGTTAGTAAATTTCAGATACTGCTGATAGATTTTATATTTGAGAGAAGCAGAATAAGACCTATAATAAGATAACTGCGAGCAATAAGCAGAATCTAGATCAAAACTGAGATGTGGGGTCGTATTTTTTAAAAACATTTTTAAGTGGGCCTGCGACCAGGTCTCTAAGAGTGTAGTTGTACACTTGAAGTGTGGTAAAGCTAGTTTGAGATTTTTCTTAAATCTATTATCACCCGAACCTCCCTCAAAGGTTTCGAGTTTTAGTAAAGCTCTTACTGTATCTTTTTCTGCATGTAGCATATTATATGCCCACCTAATTGTATTGGCCAGAGCAATTGAATAGGCACTCGTCAGTGACAATTCTAATTGAAGAGCCTGAACTGGAGTAGCCTGACTAAGTTTAAATAATTTCCGTAAAACTTTTCCTTCACATTTGTGCAAAAAATGCAATTTTTTTCACAGAAAATATTCCAAAGCATATGACAGGGTAGGCGGGATCTTGATTCATAGATTTCTAACAGTGCTTGGAATTGTCTCTTTCCTGAATAAGTGTAAAAATTCTTTAAAACACTTACGTGGGATGTAGCTTTTGATTCTACGTGGAGTAGATGAGAGTTATTTTCCAATGTCTGTGAAAATGTTCTCCCTAAATATCCATACTCCTTTACCCTCTCTACTGGTTTACCACCTAGTTTCCTTTTAAAGTGGATGTGATGCTTCTTTCCCCTAAAAGGGACCACTTTTGTCTTTCAAATATTTATTTTCAAGAAGTTTTTTCAGTGTAGGCAAAAAGAACATCTAAGTTATGTTGGAGACCGATCGGGATTAAGTTGAAACTGACAATATTGTTGTCATACATTAAGGTATGTATTTTATAAGAAGCTATGTTTGGTGGAACACTCTTTATACCTTCTAGACATTCCAGTAAGTCACTTACATACAGGGAGAAGAGTAAGGGGGCTAAGAAACAGCCTTGCTCAAGGCCGTTCGAGGAAGGGATCCTATCAGTTAAGCCCTTTTCTCCTCCAATCTGCCCTCTACACCACGTAGCTGTATAGAGGGCCATGATTAATCTTCATAAGGCTTTTGGGATCCCCATTTTCATCAGCTTCCTCCATAGGCAGTGTCTATCGACCCTGTCAAAAGCTGTAGAGAAGTCTACAAATAGACGATAGATTATCTGCGATTTCATCACAACATATTTACCAATTAGTGATTGTAAGAGTCCGATGTTATCGATGACAGAGTGCCTGGGCTATTGGAATAAACCCCCTTGAAAAGGCCCAGTCCTTCAGAAGGTCCAGATCACCTGCCGCGAAGATCTTCCCAGTTGCACCAATAAAGCTATCTTTCTGTAATTGCTTGGAGAAAGTCTTGAGCCCTTCTTCAGAAGGGGAATGACAATATTCCCATTCCACTATTTTGAAATGTGTCCAGTTTTATATATGTGGCAGAATAAAGGCTCCAAATACTTGCTCCACGCTTCAGGGTTGCTTTTGAGGACTATGACTGGGATCTTATCTGGACCTATCACTGATGATGTTCTAGACCTCCTAATGTATATGTGCCTCCGTTGGGGCACTTATCCCATCTTCAGCTACTTGTCCATTCCTCAATCTACAAGGAGCTCTTTGGCAGGATTCTTCGGGTTTGCTTTATAGAGCTCTAGGAGATACTTTTCCCAGTCATTTTGAGAGACCAGGTATGCCGTAGGAGGTTTTTGAGCTCCAGTTGCTTTTGCTATTAAACGCCAAAACTGTGCTTATTTTTTTAAGAGATTACTAACTGCAAATCAACCCAGTTTTCATCCATACATTCTCTTTTTCCAGTGGTGTTCATTTTCTTCCTTTTTTTCTGTAACTTGGAAATTTCTCTAGTACCTCTAGTAGATCTCATTGTATCCAGTACTTTATGCCTCTGAGTACGCAGTCTCCTCTGGTATCCACCAGCACTCTCTGACATTAGGACTAGCAGTATACCCTGGTACCCAAGACTTCCTGCTCTCTGATTTGCAGTCAGTCAATAAATCAATCAAATATAGTTCATGATAAAAGGGTATAAAATTACATGGGATTTGGCACACAATGATGGCGGCACAATGTTGAACAACGCTTCATGGTGAATTGAATGTCTGCTTTTTCTCGCTATTATTCACCCTCCAATGTACACCGAGACTTATTTAAAAACTGGTCAGGTGATTACAATCTTGTTTTTGCGTAATCATATTGAGAAAGGCATGTTGCTGAAATGCCTCTGTGGCGCAATAAATTAGATTATTTGAACACTCAGGGGCATATTCTCAAGGAGCTATCGCTGAGTTATTGGCACTTTATCGCAGCCAAAGTCGTGCTAAATTTACCGCCCCATTCACAAGCTGGTGCTAACAGCCCATAACACCAGTTTTCCTGCCAGAGCAGTTGCAAAAAACATCGCCACAGATGACCCCGGCAACTAACGCTAATGAGATGCAGAGTAGGCGTTCCCGAGCAAAAACCCGCGACAACACCACACCTCAACATTCTCAGCGACCAGCCACATCGGCAATAAGACCACAAAACAGGCGATAAGGCGCGTTAGCAGCAGGAATCTAACACCTGCTCTGACCTGGTGTAAAGTTGGACGACAACCTGCACCATCAAAGGGAGCCCAGCCCAGAGCCACACACGAAGAACAACAGATGCCATGGAGCTACTCACCATGCATCCCGGAGCCCCGAGAGGGCAACAACACCCTCCGCCACCACCCCCAGGGCCCCAGCACCCCCACGGACCCTCCACCACCACCCCACCCCGGAACACCACAGAGGCAGCGCAGACAAAGACAGCGGACCTTCAGGAAACGCACCAGCCCCACAGACCTAACACCAGACAATGTCAATGCCCACCACAGGCTCAAAAGGACAACCATCCACCTCATCCGGACCATCATTGCCCACAGGCTGACGGCACCAACACAGCGGACAACCAACATCCCTCCGCAGACAAAGCTGCTGGCTGTGCTGCACCTGTTGGCCTCTGGTATCCTCCCAAACAACAACCGCCAGAGTCCGAGGAGACTCACAGCCAGCCCCATCCAAGTTCCCCACACCTGTCCTGGATGCCATCATCAGCCAAGTACCCCAGTACCTAAACGTCCCCCACAATGTGCAGGAACAGCTGGAGACCAAGCAAGGACTACACGCCATAGCAGGATTCCCACACCTGTTGGGGGCAATCGACTGCACACATGTCCTACTTGTGCCACCTGCCGAAAAAACACACAATTACCGCAACAGAAAGCACACCCAACCCATCAATGTGCAGGCAATAGTGGAGCAGCGGGGACCCTACACCAATGTTGTAGCCAACTACCCAGGCAGTGTGCATGATTCCATCATCCCCCGACAGTCCATCATCAACCAGCGTTACCAGGATGGCACCCATGGAAATGCACTGCTTGTAGGTAAGTACCAAATGAACACACCACACACCTCAACTCCACAATCATGCAACTCACAACACTGGCAATGCGCATGTCACAAAATCACATACAACATGCCAGACAACATGCCCACCCACCAGACACGACAGCACAACTTACTGTGACAACCTTGCTCAGCCATGTACATGAACCATCAACAGCATGGCACCTCAGCCAACCTGGTTATGACCAATCCAGCTGTCACTCCCTGTATATGGTCTGATCACCATCTCATCAAATTCTCCATAAACAATCTCACCACACCTAAAACATCATCACCTGATCCTGGATCATTTAGGAGCTGGAACACTATTGACAAATGTCAATTCTTAGAGACATTGACTAACACAATTCCCATTACCCAATCCTCCATCAATCAGAGTGAGAAAAACCTATCAGACTGGCTCCTGACAGCCAGCAATAAACACGCCCCACTTAGAAAAGTACATCGAGCACGTCGCCATGAAGCCCAGAGATGGTTCTCCTATGAGTTAAAGAAATTAAAACTTGCTCTGCGACAAGCGGAAAGGAAGTGGAGAAGTAAATACTTGGCTGATGACAAAAGCACCTATCTAGCAGCACTTAGAACTTACAAAAAAACTATACTGGATACAAAAGCCGAATATTTCTCATCAAAAATCATCACTTCCACAAACCGATCAAAAGAAATCTTCTCAATAATTAACGAACTATCCAACCCCGACAGAGTGACACCAAAATCAACACCATCGCAATCCTTATGCGACTCCTTGAACAACTTCTTCATTGACAAAATTAAAGCCATTAAAGCAAGTATCCCCATATGCTCGAGTCCTGCATGCCCAACAAAACCCAAGAACAGATTCCAGCGATAAGTCAAGAAATATTCACAGACCACTGACAAAAGTGAAATCTGGTTCTCCTAGGGACTGCTGCCCCCCTTGGATCCTAAGGGAAGCCTTTACTGCCTGCCCGAGTCCAGCCATGACCCTTTTAAACGAATCATTGTCCCAGGGTTATGTACCTGACACCTTTAAGGAGGCATTTGTTATCCCCTTCCTAAAGAAGGCAGGAGTAGACCCTAAAATCCTAACCAACTACCGACCTATATCACTGCTTCCTTACTTGGCCAAACTACTCGAAGCCCATGTAGCCAAGAGCCTATCTGCCTTTCTGGAGCAGTCCGATTATCTGGACGCACATCAAGCAGGTTTCCGCCCAGCTCACTCTACAGAGTCAGTTATACTGTCAGTATTGGATACCCTGCGAGAGAAGGCAGACAGAGGCTACCCGCAAGCCCTGGTGCTGCTGGACCTTTCCGCTGCTTTTGACACGGTCGACCATAACATCCTGGTCGACCGTGTCAAGGATGCAGGAATCCAAGGAACAGCCCTCAAATGTATTGGCTCCTTCTTAACAAACCGATTTCAGGCGGTCCGCCTAGGCCAATTCACAACCCCCAAGATTAGAACTACATGTGGTGTTCCCCAGGGATCCTCACTTTCCCCTCATCTATTCAATGTATACCTTCTCCCTCTGATCCATGCCCTGAAAGAAAGGAAAGTTCAAACTTTCAACTACGCGGACGACTTCCAACTAGTGTTCCCCCTCAATAACTCCCCTACTACCGTTCATGAATTCCAGACTACGATGTTGTTCATCCGTGACTGGATGAACAGCAACCATCTGAAGTTAAATCCAGACAAGACAGAAGTGATTCTTACGGGAGGCTCCTTAAACCCCTGGAGCTCCCGCTTCTGGCCTAAAGAGCTGGGACAGCCTCCCACTCCTTCCATATCTGCCAAAACCCTGGGAGTCATAATTAATAATGATCTTACTATGAAAACTCAAATAGGATCCGTAATCTCAACATGCTTTTTCCGACTAAGAAAAATAAAGAAAATCAGCAGGTTCCTTACACAGGAAGCAAAAACACAGGCAGTACTTGATATGGTGATATCCCACATCGATTATGCCAATTTACTATACTTTGGCATCCCGGCTTATCTCACCCATCGTCTTCAACTAGTACAGAACCAGGCGGCCAGACTGATTCTTCAGGAAAACAGGCGCCAACATGTCACTCCTCTTCTAAAGAAGCTACACTGGCTCCCTATAACCCAGAGATGCGCCTTCAAGGTGGGATGCATCATCTTTAAATCTCTGAACGGCAGAAACCATAAATTCATCAACAGCTTGATCAACAGGTACACTCCGACCCGCAACCTGCGATCTGCCCATATGCATCTCCTGACTATACCTCCCTTTAAACTGAAACGCTTTGGTGGAACAAGGTTCTCCACACTAGGTCCCAGATACTGGAACTCCCTACCTCTAGAGATTAGATCCTGCACAGACCTCATGATTTTTCGTAAACTCCTGAAAACATGGTTATTTAGACAGGGATACGAGTAACATCTCAGTCCAACACCGTCAGAGTAGCGCCAAGAAACCAATCTGGTGTACGTGTGCTCTACAAATTAAGTATAACATAACATAACAATAGCGGAATGTGGGGAGAGGTGGGAACCAGGTATGTGCAAAAGAGGCAAGTGACCCATGAATGAGAATGTACACAATGCCAACTGTGGCGGAGATGTCCTGGACAGATTGTAGTATGCAGACCACAGACATATCCATGCCCACATGCACTGCTGATGTTTGGAGTGTAGTGGACAGTGGACGCAACCATGTCACCACAGCCAGTGGGGAAGAACGCGGAAATGTAGCTTGTGACGTCCCCCCCCCTGCAAGCGTGTGCGGAGTGGGCTGGCCCGGCGTACGCCAGGCCAGCGTAGGGGTGTGAATAAAAAGCACGTAGCCCTGGGCGTGGTCCTCTTCCGGAATGCCAAACGTGCCTGCCAGGGTGGCGCATCCTACCCCGCAACGAGGCCGACGCCCTCGCCATGACCGCTGTGGCCTGCGAACCTATGCGCCAGCTGCACCACGGGCCGCTAGACCCCCAACCCGTGATGCCCGCCCCTGCATATCCAGGCCTCACAGCTCACCTGCCAACACCGGCGTGTGTCGAAGAGGGCCACCACGTGCCGGTGCAAGCTCCAAGCCCGAGCCCCGCGTCCTTGGCAGCCTCCTCACACCATCATGGCCTCCGCGACACAGGCCCGCTTTACTCCTTTTTCGTTTACGTACTCCACCGCTACCTCCGGCCTACACTACGCTCAAGTAGGTCACACATTTGGGACTGAGTCTTGATTATGCAATGGCAGAGTACACACTTTATGGCTGCGTTTATATCACTGTACTCCCTTCGATGTGGTGCCACCAACTCCGTGCATAGCATCCCAATCACACGTGTCTGTGGGCCCTTAATGACTACGCCTTCAGACTACACTGCGGGCGAGTAGGTCACACATGTGGAACTGAGTCGTGATATCTGCATGGCGGAGTCCATATCATTGTACGCAAGGAGACGAGTAAGAGGAAGACGCGGTTCAGTACGGAGGAGAAAAGGACCATCGTTACGGAGGTGTCCGGACACTGCCGACAACTGCCCTGGTATCACTAACTCTGTGCATCGCGGGCCAACGACACGTGGATGTGTGCCCCTACTGATCACTGCCCGAGCCTACACTGCGGTCAAGTAGGTCACACATTTGGGACTGAGTCTTGATTTGTCAATGGCCGAGTACACACGCAAATGCAGAGCTTATATCACTATACTCCCTTCGATGTGGTGACACAAAGTATGTGCATGGCATCTCAGCCACACGTGCCTGTGGGCCCTTGAAGACTATGCCTTCAGACTACACTGCGAGCCTGCAGGCCTCACACAAATCCAATCCAGTCCGTACCAGGCAGGACACGGCATCGTCGCTGGCTAAACACCCGCTCAGCTCTGTCGCTACTGCCTCGGTCAACCACGAGTCATCACCACATGCCATTTCAACGCCGTGTGTTAGTGTTCCAGGAGGAGCTTGCTGAACAGCGGTTGGCCCGCGCTGCCCGCTGCCTCCGGACCACACAGCAGTCGAGTAGGTCAGACATTGGGAACTCAGTCATGAATCATTAATGGCCGAGCTAATAACATTGTACTGGCCTCGTCGCAGAGTGCATCCCCTTACAGCTCCGGTGCCACTAAGTCTGTTCCCCGACATCCATGGACACTTACTTCTTGAGATTTGTTGGAGACTGAGTCTATGGCTTGGGGGTTGTCTTCATCATCGTGTCGGTGATACTGACTATGTGGCCAAAACAAGGCTGTAGCATTCCACTCCTCCATTTGCCGCTTCCGGCCGGCTTCTGCCCTCTGCATCATGCCCTGGAGGACCCCTTCCACTGTCCCCCGCAAACCTCTGCGACATTCACCTTCGACATCGACGAGGACCAGCTCACCTAGCGTGGCCCTATCTCACTGCACCGCAAGTCACCGTCCCGTGGCGGTGTGCCTGTGCCGGCCGCAGTACATCCGGGGCCACTAACTCTGTGCAGCTCAAATCATGGCCCCAGTCTGAGGGCATTTCGAATGGCCTCTGTTCCGATGGCCTGGGGGGCATCAACGCCATGTGTCTGTGGCCCTGCGCTGTCCGCTGCCTCTGGCCTCAGGTGCGGTTCACCTGGGCTCAGACATCAAATCGAGTCCTGTCCTGCCCGGACGTCGCATCACCGCAGGATGCACACGCCACCACCGCCAGGACCAACTGCAAACAACAGGTGCCAGAGTCGGAGGTGTCTTACTGCCAGACTGTCAGAGTTGCTCACACCTGTCGTGGGTGCCATCATCAGTTTGATACCCTGCTCAGCCCTTCAGGTGCCACTTACTCAGTGCACAACGAATCAAGGAGCATTCTGCTTGCATGTTGGGTGAACACTGTACTCTCTCCGGCTACCACCATGATGCTTCACAGTTGTTTCTGTAATGCTAGTATTTTCTGTTTCTGCTTAAATTGTGATCACTGTTCAAGTTGTTGCCAGCACCAATGACTCCCTGAGGGCTGGCTGACACTCACCCCACACACATCCAGCACATGCGTCACTGTACATGTGACCATGCCAATAAAGGTGTCGGGCGCACGTGCCCGTGGCCAGTTCAAGAGCTCTATGAGTGTGTCCATGTGCTCATGATGTGTGCATTCGGGCCCCGGCCCCACAACCTTACATTGTGCCGTGTGCAGAGGGCGCAGCCATGTCACCGCAGGCAGAGTGTGGGACATTGCACATGTAGCTTTGTCGTCCCCCACTCAATGCGTAAGAGGAATGGACTGTGCCGGCATGCGCCAGTCCAGCGTGGGGGTGTGGATGATTATCCCGTGGCTCTGGGTGTGGTCAGTCCTGGAAATGTGCAAATGCAGGTGTCTCTGTCGCAGTGTGGGTCTCCTTTGGGGAGTGTAGGTTGTCCCTGATGGGACTTAGACACCCATGTATGTGATCTAGTTCAGCTTCCATGAGGTGGGACCCCACCCGCACCTGTTCGGACACCCCCTTCTGGCAGTCTGACACCTGGCCTTGGAATGCGATGTGTGCTTCAGTGGGCTGCTGGGAGCCAGCCGTGGTGGTGCGTGCGTCCAGCTGTGTTGTCTGTGCAGGGGGTGGGGTATCCTCGATGCAGCTGGGCTGACCTGCTCCTGGAGGTCGATTGCCCGAAGATGTCCATGGACTGTTGTAGGGCGTCAGTGTGGGAAGTGTGGAGGTCCTCTTCAGAATCACTGTAGAGTTGTCTGGTCTGCTCTGCTGGAGGTGTTGTTTGTCCCTCTGCAATGTGAAGGGGAGATGCTTGTTGACATTGTGTTGGCATGTATGTTCACACATTATTCAGGTTTACATACAGACTGCATGACAATGTACATTGTGACTGTTTGGGAGGAGCGGACTATTTGATGCGGGACAGTGGACATTTGGACTACATGACATAGGTGAGGTTGTACACGTACATTTTCATCTCACAGTTCCCTGCTATGTCAGATATGATTGGCCATTTTCTAAGCACAGGCGGACCCAGTTGTGTCCTCTGTTCTGCAGTGTGTGTGTTGCACTGTGTACCACATTGTCGTCCATGTGGATGTGCTGTCATTGCTATGTGTGTGTGCTGCATTGTGGGAGGGTCGCACCTGTAGCTGTGATTTTGCTGCCCCTTATCCCTTGGAGGCGGTGTGCCTTTGACTTTTGTGCTTTTAAGGTGCTGTAATGTTGGCGACTTGGGTCATTTGTGCTCTTGAACGGTTTTTGTACTCTTGTGCATTGTTTGTCTGCAGATGTATTGTTGACGTCAGTGGTTGTTTGTGCACGTGAATGTGTCAGAGTGTGACCTGCTCCTTTCCGGATGTGGTCCACACTCAGCCACCTCAGTCTCGTGGCGTGCACAATGTCATGGTGATTGTACTCCAGCCATGCTGCTCATCATGTGGTGTCACTTGCATTGTCAGTGTGGCTCTCACATGCGCATCTTTGCTGTGTTTCGCACGGGTGCATGTGTGTGTCGTGGAATTGGTGATGTGTGGGGTGTGACCCCTTTGGGCACATGGGGGACAGGGGCCTACTTGATGTTTGTATGTGTGCTGCAGTGTGCCACGGGGATCAGGGACATGACCCAGGGTCGTTGTGGGTGTGCGGTGTGCTACACGTCGTTGTGCATGTGTGCCATTGTGCCCGTCCCCCCAGTCCCTGTTCGTTACTCACCCTGTTGATGTTGTGTCAGGTCATGTCGAGCTGTGTCCGGACTCCCGACTCCTTGCACCGTCTCCGCACTGATGACTGTGGCCGCCATTTGCTCCAGCTCCTCCTTTGGCGCTGGACTCCCACCTCCATTCGCCGTTGCTGCCTTCCTGTTGGCAGCGGGTTTATGCTTGGTTTGGCTTTTCTCATCATGCCAGCGCATCTTGGCCTCCTCGACACTCCGACTGCATTCACAATGGAATGCCATTTTTCCGTCTGTGTTGCCAATGACACGGTGGAGGTGACGGACAGTTGTTGTTAGTGCTCTGTCACCTCCGTGACGACGATCCGGTTGTCATAGGGACTGTACCCCGACTTCCTCTTCCTCTTCTCCTTGGCCTTCCCCGACCTTGAGGTTCCTTGCTGGTGGTCTGTGGGGCTTGTGGGGTTCGCGTTGACCTAGGCACTCGTTCCGGGTGCATCCATGTTGCTACGCAGTTTATTTTTGTTTTTGGTGTGTTTTTTTCTTGTTCTGCTTTTATGGTGCATTTTCCCATGTGACGCGTGGGAATTGCAGGCCTGTCGCTGGTTATCGCTGATTTTTTGTATCGCGGTTGGCCTCATCGCAACTTTATTTGCGTTCGTGTTTCGCATTTTTGCGGCGTTGCGTTGATTTTAACGCGGACATTTGACGCGTTATCGTGGGACTATCGCATGGTGCTGCCAGGTTGAGAATACTACGTTAACACAGCGTTGTTTTCCCGCGATAGACTGCGATATGCAAAGTTGCGTTAAGCTAAATTTGCGGTGGTTATCACACGTTCTTGAGAATATCCCCCCCAGAGTGCTCCATCGTTGCTTTGTTTGGAAATATTGACGTGAAACCACTGTCACGTAATGGAAGCACCTGTTAAGAGTTCGGCATTTTCAGTGGAATTGGTGGGCTGCCTTCTGAATAAATGTGCTGTTTTCCTAGGAACTGGGCTTCGACACTTCTGTTGTGGTGATTAATGTACAGGCTGCTCCTTGCCTGTCTACGCCTGAAGCCGCCCTGCAGGGTTGGAGGCTCTCAGTCTCGGAGGTGTTTTGTGGACCTAATGTGAGAGCATGACCCGCTTGCCATCATGCCAGAAAAGGATTTACCCTGCTATTAGAGGCGGTGGTGAGCAAGGGATGTGAGAGGGGGGAAACCTTTCTCCTCTCGACTTTTCCAGATACAATGCAGTATTGAAGACATTACTTTACAACTTTGTTTAAGGCTGTGCTTAGAAAATTACGATTCACCATGCCAGGTTGCGGTGAAATTTTACGAGACTCTCCTACTTTTTGAAAGAACTTTTACTGCACAAGTGCACTGCAGACCAAAGAACTTTATAATACACAACTGCGCAAGTTGGGATACAATTAAGGTTTATTTGAAATTCACATCGAAGTTGCCGTTAAAGGATTCAGCAACACTGGTGCACTGTAGGACATGTATGCTTGTAAACCACATATAGTATAGTGTGAACAGTGCGCAGGGCACTCAAGTCATTGCACTTGTTAAAAATTGATCATTCATAAGCACATGTGTTGGCAGCATATGCAGCGTTGCAGCACCATTAAACATAGAGTGTTAAGTTTAACAAACACGAATAGCAGGAGGAACCAGGAGTGCACCCCCAAACCATCTAACGTTGCAAACCACAAGAGTCACGTGATGGCATGGTTTTAAAGGAAGCACGTAGTCACTTCATGACAAGCTTCCTTACCTGTGATCAAGGCTCATTGTGGAGCTGAAACGCATAAGGGAAATGAGAGCAGGCTGCCTTCTGAAAATAAATGTGCTGTTTTCCTAGGAACTAGGCTTCGGCACTTCTGTTGTGGTGATTAATGTACAGGCTGCTCCTTGCCTGTCTGCGCCTGAAGCCACCCTGCAGGGTCGGAGGCTCTCAGTCTCGGAGGTGTTTTTGTGAATATATATGTATATATATATATACATATATATTATCTACTGGCGGTCGCCAGTAGATAGTTATAGTTAGGACCTATTTTCCATAGGAAATCTGCAACATTCTATTTGAAATAACTTTGGCGCCGGTTGACGAATCTTCCCGAAATTTTCAAACTTGTTGGGGCGCTCCGGTCCGCTCCTATCCTGAAAGTCTCGGGGTGATTCGTCAAGCGGGGGCCTAGAAAAAGGGGAACCGTTAGTCGCAGCTACAGCCCGAACTGCTGAACGGAATTACACCAAATTTGGCAAAAAGGTAGCCCTTGGTTCAGAGTCATGCCTTTTGCTTAAATGGTGTAAATCCGTTCAGTAGTTCCTGAGAAAATCACAAGTAAAATCACATATATATCTATGGCCGCGTCGGATCCGCGCACTCTGAGCGCACCCTGCGTGCACCGTCCCGATCACGAGCTGCATGCTAATTGGCTGTCAAGTGGCTGTCAACACTCCAAATCAGGAAGTGTTGGCAGCCATTTTGTCCCTCGGTAGAACCGAGGCACAAGAAACAAGTGCGCAAAACGCACAAAGGGGGCAGGGTAGAAACACCCTGACCCCCTAGGTCTGCTCAGGGGGTCCCACAAAGACACCCTGGGCAGAAAAAAGCATTTTTTTTTTTTTTTAAATCGGCGGGATGCGCTTAGGGTACGCGGATCCCACCGATAAAAAAATCGAAGCGCGGTCTCCTGCGCTTCGATGCTATTTTGCCTCGGGTGGCCCAAGTCCCGGGGCATGCGAGGGTTAATGTAAATTTATGTGGGGGGGCCTCTAAGGCCCCCCGAAGCCCCGGGGACTGCCATTTGAGATGTCATCAGTGATGTCACTGACCATGTCATGAGTGATGTAATATGTGACGTCATCAGCAGTGCATTGCGGGGCGCGAGTTATAGTTAGCTGAACTAACTATAACGGGGAATTTCACGGGTTTTGTTCGAGTGCAATGTCCAACTAACTATAACTGTCCCTAAAACCTATGGTTTTTTCAGTGAATATATATATGCTCCTTTGAAGTTTTTGCATTTGGGATTGTTTCACATATATATATATATATATATATATATATATATATATATATATATATATATATATATATACATACATATTGTGAAACAATCCCAAATGCAAAAACTTCAAAGAAGCAGGCACGGACTCCAGGTTATATAGTGCATACATTTATTGATGTTGCTCACCCATGTTATATATATATATATATATATATATATATACACACACACACATACATCATAATTACAAGCTTGTCCAAATATAAAATACTATAAACCAGTTCTGCATTACAGAAATTAAAAGAAAAATACTTGTCACAATTCATCAGTATTTGCTACAGATTTGCAAGGCACGTGTTATGAAATTTAGCACAGCATAACAAATCTCTAAAGTTCCCAAACATTGTAAATGTGAAAATGCCAGCTCATGAGACCTGGCCTTCGATTTCCTTAGTGTTGGGCGCAAAAACTGTCTCCTTTGTGAAGTATAAAAGGAACAAAATAGAGTAAACTGCATTGTGCTTTGTGCTGTGATACAATCACAGGGGCAAGGTGGGAGCATTGGAAACCATGTACCTTGAATAGGAAAAGCCATCAAAGAATTAAGAGAATTGAGTTGAAATTTAGTTTGTGAAAATGCGTGGTGTTCTTTAAAATGTACTTGAAGATACAGTGCAGGTGAAAGGCTCACAATAAAATTCATTTGGAGATGTCCCTCAACCCTTGCACTCATATTCATCATTTGCAAGAAATGATTGCGGCTAATGAATATCTCTTTCACTGTTTGAAATGACCAGTTGAAGGGATCAGTAATATTGGAAAAAGGTTCTGGGAGACCAAGCTCAATGAATCTTTGCTTTACATAGTAGAACGATGGACTGTCTAGTGAGTTGTCTAAAGCCAAACAGTCAGCCAAAATGGCTCTACTGAAATACGCCTCCGGTTTTCTCCATATTCTAAGCCAAAGCAGATGGAGCTGTAGCTTAATGTGATCTTCTTTGAAGCCTAGTCCTAATTCTGCATGACAAAAATTATGGAAAGTTGATTGCGGAACTGCCAACAGCCGTCTTAAAAATGTATTTTCTAGTTCTCGTAGACATTTACCATTGGCAATGCCCCACTCCAGCACCGAAAGTAGCGATGGATAAGCATTTACTCTTAAAGATGTGTGCTAATTTACCCACTGGTTTGTGCCCAAGTCTTTTAGCAAATCGTATGACAGCCTCAATGGACCATTAAAACTGATATTCTGAAGTTCAATAAAAATTTCCAATTAAAAGCAAGATCAACTGATATGCCTGTATAAGTAAAATGTGGGACTTTGACAATTCTGCACCCCAAGCATGAATTTACTAGTTTTCAATACCCTGAGCTTGTATTTTATTGTAAAATACATTGTGAGGATCGTCCTTAGCCCCAAATCTCCCATAAACATGTTGAAAGCATCTAAAAGTGACTATAAGCTGTTGGCTGTCCTTGTTACCAGCTTGGCATCATCTGCGTACAATAGTACAGGTGCTAGATGGGAGCCAAACTTCATGATATCTTTTTCTCTGTTACACAGCGAATCCTTGAGGCCATTTATGTATAATAAAAGGAGAAACGGGGCCAGTTCACAAACTTGCTTAACCCTTACAACTGAGCAGATTTTTTCTGAGACATCCCATTCACTACTATACCAGATTTAGGCTGTTGTGTGCACATGGAGTCTACAGAGTAAGTTTATAATTGCACTGTCTATCCCCATATCTTCGATAATGGCCAAAAAGTTGCCCACTCAACAGTGACAAATGCACATGTTAAATCCATAAAAATGTTCAATTAAAAGCAAGATCAATTGGTATGCCCAAATAAATAAAATGTGGAACTTCGACAACTTCTGCACCACCAAGCATGAATTTCCTAGTTTTCGATACCCTGGGCTTGCATTTCATTGTACAAGACTTTGTGAGTTTCGTCCTTAGCCACAAATCTCCTATAAACATGTTAAAAGCGTATAAAAGTGACAGTAAACCATTGGCTGTCCTTGCTATTATCACCGCAACAGCGGCGTACAATAGTACAGGTATTAGACGGGAGCCAATCTTCAGAATATCATTCCTCTGTTACACAGATAGTCCTTGAGGCCAATTATGGAGAAATGGGGCCACTACACAACCTTTCCTAGCCCCTAGAACTGAGCAGATTTTTTCTGAGAGGATCCCTTCCCTACTATATCGTATTTTTGCACATGGAGTCTACAGAGTAAGTTTACAATTGCACTGTCTATCCCCATATCTTCCATAATCTCCCATAACCTTGGCCACTGAACAGTGTTGAATGCACATGTTAAATCCATAAATGCCAAATGGACACAGTCCAGAGAGGTGTGGTGCAGCGGCCAGGGCAGCTGATTTCGGAGCACAAGGCTCACGGTTCAATTCCCGGCTCTGGCAGCAGCTCAGCTCAGCACCATGTGACTCTGGGCAGTAGCTCAATTAATTTCCACGACGGCCCCCAGCGCCTTGAGACCTGTAAGGGCGAGTAGTTTGCGCTTTACAAATATGGATTTACATTTGCATTTAGTCTTTTCGGCCTTTATATATTTTTGTATGATAAGAGGCAATTTCAGACTTTGCTCTTTGTTGTAAAGTTCCCTTTTTGGATGGTCATCCTCCACTTTTTTCTACGTCAACTTCACAGTTGTGGGAGATTTGAATCTCCACTTTGAGGCCAATTCCGATCTCGGCCGGTAGGGCACCGAATCGGATTCGGCTTAACCGGATCCGATTCGGAGCCCTCTTTCCCGACCGATTCGTACGTGCGTCCGGCCGAGCGAGTACGATGCGTATTCGCCGACCGACTTGTTCGCGGGTCCGAAGTGCTCCGACCGACTCGCACGGACACGACGCGGACCCCGCGATGGAGACGTTCCCCGGCCGGGCAAGTACGATGCGCGCCGCGAGCAGTCCGACCGACTCGCGCCGTCCGGCTCGACAGAGCAGTCGGAGCCGCACTTTGGGGGTCCGTGTCGGATCCCCCTGTATGCGTAGCAGCGCGAGTCGCACACAGGGGGGACCCATGGGTCCCCCCTACCTGTGCATGTACGCCGCGAGTCGCTTCAAGGCGTACCCGCTGTAGGGGGCACACGTGTTCGCCTCACACCCATTGGGTCAATGGGAGCCCGCATACGCGTTGTACGTCCGGCTCCCATTGACTCAATGGGAGTCCGACCGACTCGAGTCCGATTGCATGCGTGCGCATCGTACTCGTTCGGTCGGACTGCCAGAGTCCGATTCGGTCGGAAATCTCTCCGGGTCCGGCTCGGTCCGAGAGACTTCCGGCCTGAATCGGAATCGGCCCCTGAGTGTGCTGTGGGACTGGAAGGTCTTCAGCTACCACAATTTGTTTCTTCTCGCAAACATAGGTGTGGTCATACACTTGATCACATTTTTTCCAATCTGAGTAATCTAGTCATGGATCCTCCATTACCTCTTCTATGGCTGGACCACTCTGCGGTACCATTTCAGGTTCCTATGTGCAAACCTCCTTCTAAATCTGTTTCTAGACCTAGGATCAGGTCAAAGAAATGGGCTACGGTTACCTCCACTAGCTTCACTATAACCCTGACTATTAGCCGCCCTAAAATTGATAACTGAATAAGCACAGGCAACAAGGCAACAAGCAGGTAGATGGTTAGATATCTGGGGCTTTGGAATTTATCACACCAATAGTTGATACGGAAGCTTGCAGAACTAAGCCCCTGGCCCACCATCTACTGGTTCCCTCCCAGCACCGAAGCCCAAGGTCAAGAACCTGGGCCTCCTATATGTTGCGGGTTTCACGTTAAATAGTGAGATCACTGCCTTAGCAGGCAGGTTTTTTGGGATGTTAAAATCCCTCAAAAAGATTATCGGGCTTCTGCCGGAAGCTGCTAGGAAAACAGTAATCCAGGCTTTAGTAATCTTGTGGCTGGATTACTGCAATAGCCTACATTTGGGAGTCTTTCAGTTTCAGCTGATGAGGCTCCAATGCATAAAGAACTCTGCGGCTACTGCTGAACCTTCCCAGACGGGCTTTGATGGGCTCTGCTCTGCATAAATTGCACTGCCTTCCGATGAAGAAGCATCTGCCCTTCAAGGTTCTCTGCTATTGATACATGGCCTTTAACAAATCAGGTGGCAGCTATCTTTACCGCTTCCTCAAACCCTAGCTCCCCCCTAGGTGTTTGAGATCTTCAGGGGCTCTGTTGGCTGAAGTCCCCACAGTTATGAAAGCCCGCATTGGGGGCATTTCTTTTAGCTTTTGACTCCCAAGCAATGGAACTCGCTTCCGCTGCACCTCAGACAATCTAAGACAGAGCTTTTATTGCGGAAAAATCTCAAAGCGTGCTTGTTTAGTTAGTTCCGAGGATCCCTTCAGGCATTCTGAGTCTCTTTTCTATAGCTGGGCCTTATCAGCGCTGGGACACTTCTGTCGAAGTAGCCATGCCCGTTATAAATTGCTTTATTATTATTATTATTATTATTGATTTGTTTCTGATTCTGGCATGTTCTGCTTCTCTCACAGAATATAGACAGTGTGAACCAGATGTCTCCAACATTCTGACATTGTAACAAATTCAAAAAGGTATGCACGCACAATGTAGGCTTCAACCATCAGATGTCCACCTAACAACTATGCATGTTACACTATTAGGCTCCGGTCACAAACTGCAGGAGTTGGTAGTAGGAATGGATACTTTGCATATCATCCTCAAGTTGATTGGGAATTTGGTTAGACAATTATAATACAGGTAATAAGACAAATATTAGTTGTTAATAGTAAAAGCATTAAATGCCATCAAATGCATTGTTTCTATAGGAGGAGAAGAAATGCCGTATTCTATTTGTATAAAATAGTATTATATGTATTTGATAAACTGCAAAGCATTGGTGCCCTTTCTTGCAGGCATAATTATCTGTAGTGTCACGAGTTCATAATTTGTTCTACTCATGCATATAATCTGATTGTGAAGCAATGCCCAATAAAATAAATAAGCATATTTGAATAATTTGCGCTCAGTACTTCCTTATGCCGAGAGAGTGGGCATGTGAAGCTCCTGCCCCTCTCTCAGCTCATATGTCTAGTATGTGAATTAGGGCCCTGCCTGCACAGATGGCCTACTTCGAGTCTGACTTGTGCCCACCTAACACTTGCAATAGGTGCTTTGTGAATCAGCACCCTGTATAAAAACCAAGGAGCGTATGCGCTCTTCTGTTCCAACACAGTTGATTTAAAGCTTGCGTCCTTATCTGAAATAAAGAGTGTTAAAGACAGTTATCAGGCGCGCGGCTGCGGCGGAGCAAGATGGCCGCTCCGTGAGACGCTCGGCGGCACCGAGCTCTTTTCGACACTGGGGGAGACGACTGCAGGACGCGGTGCCGAAATTAAGGCACTGTTCCAGGCGTCGGAAGCTATCGGGCAGGTCGAGGCCAAATGACAGACCGAAGTAAGGTCTCTACGATGCTCTTTTCTAGCCCAAGCTGATTTCCCTCACAGCGCCCGTTTCGAGCGGCCGCCATTTTGAGTCGCTTTTCAGCGCGGAGCCTGTCAGACGGAGGTGACTGATTGTGTGTCAGTCCATCGTACCTCAGCGTTGATGCTGCGGAAGGGAGCGGCGCGCTGCTGGATACCATATCCTTTTACACGAGGAGGTTGGAGGTTGGCGGATTGGAGCGTCGAGCGCTTAGCTGTGAAGCACTGTGATGGTGGACTCCTGAGGTGATGTACAGCCCCTAATTCCATCGCAGCTTTGGCCTTCGGGCTCCTGTTTCTTGGATCGCAGGCTACAGGGTATGACGAGGCCAATGTTTGAGAGTCCTTTTGGCGATTTCTCTCTACTCTGGCTGCCCCTCTCACAGCGCTTGTCTTAATGGCCGCCATTTTGCGAATACATGGCCGTCAAATGATGAAAGAGATTTTTTTTTCTCTTTTTCTTTCTCTTCTTCTGTGGCCCATTTCAGCAAAGGCGCGTTGTGAGCTCCCTCCGGGCCTCTCTACATGGTGCCTTCTCTTCTGTTACTGCTTATGTGGAGGTCACTAGAAGAACTTTAATTTTACTTTGGTTGCTGAGTATAACATTTTGCAGCTGTGTTCCTTCCAGGACTGGTCTGGTATCTAGGTTCAGGTTTTTCTCCTCAGAGGCTACGCCTTTGGCTGCAACCATTTTGAGTGACTTTGGCTATCTAAAGTAAACAAGGAGCACCTCAGATCATAGTTTATGACTGTCTTATTCAACATCACTCTGCTGCGTGGTTACCCTACGCATTTTGGTGGGCTCATTTCTCCTAACCAATGGTCTGGCGTGGGGCACCTCTTCATCCTTCCTCCTGGAAAACGGCGGCTACTTAACTTTCACTGATATTTTTCTATATGCGCAACATACTCAACCATGGATACTCCACACTCGAATAAGTTGACCGGCGCCTCCGGGTCTGGTGTTGGAGGTCGTAAGGAGCCCGCTGCTTCCACAAACAAGCGCGTCAAGAAGGACCCATCTTCTCCTTCGAAATCGCCTCTACCGCTGACACTGGAGGATATTATGGAGGAGCTGCGCCATATCAGACCTTTCATGTCAGACACTACTGCTACCCTTCAGAGAATAGAGGAGAAGTGGTCTGGACTTGATTCGAGACTTTCGGATGTGGAACAAAAAATAAGCGATGCTCAGGATGTTGTTGCTAGAGTCGAGTCCCTTAATAAAGAAGTTACTCAATTAAAGAAGACTACAGAGGATTTAGAAAATCGCAATAGGCGCAACAACCTTCGTATTTATGGTATTCCGGAAGGATCTGAAGGCTCAGACATGATCTCCTTTTTGAAGTCCCAAGTTCTGCAGATAGTTGGCCTTCCGAAGTCCATGGACTTCAATATTCAAAGGGCACACAGATTGGGTCCTCAGAATGCTTCTTCCTCATCTAGACCTAGAGGCATTATAGCTTACTTCCTCCTTTATTCGGATCTCATTGCCATTCTTAATGCTGCCAAGAGACACAAGCAGATGCTCTGGTCCGGTCACAAAGTCTTTTTTTCCCAAGATGTCTCTAAGCCAACTGCAAGTCGACGCAAGGAATTTCTCGACCTCAGACCGTCTTTGAGGTCCATGAATGCCAGATATGGTCTAATACATCCCTGCTTCTTTAAGGTGACTTACAAGGACAGAACTTTCTCTTTGATGATCCAGCTGACCTGCGGAAGTTTATTCATTCCCACAAGGGAGAAGATATGGAACTAAGCAAACCTTAAAAGGGAGAGAAAGTTTTCTCTGGTTATTTTCTGGTTTCTCCCTCGTTGTTTCAGATGCAGGTGTATTTATCTGGTGCCATATAAGCGCCTTGCCGTTGGTTGTTCTCCGTGGTGATCTCCTCGGCTGGTTGGTTTATTTCTAACATTTTAGGTCCTCCTTGCGCTATTCCGGATGCAAGTTTTCCTTTCCCTCATTCTTTCCGCGTCCTGTTGTGTTTGAAATACTACATAAGTCTCCCTCCACTCTGTTTCATATGTTTGCCAATTTTGTCTTATCTCTTTACTGCTCCCTGGCTGTTCCTATGGTAATCTTTTCCTATCTCGGTGCCCCTCCCCCGTTTCGTGTGGTGGTCGTCTGTTTCCGCCCCCTCTCCCACATTATTGTTCTTCTTGTCTTGTTTATCATGACTAAAGCCCGCTGGCTTTTTGTCATCTTCAATGTGCTAATCTTGTTTGGGGTGCTATGCTCCCTTTTCTCTCTTTCCTCCTTTTTCACTCTTCCTCCTTCTCTCCCTCCTTCTATACTTTGTCTCTTGGTTCAATTGTATTTCATATTTCCATATTGCTATTCCTCTTCTGTGGTACTTGAATGTTCGTGTACTCTTCTTACAAGCCCAACTCACATGATTAATGATATTCCACCTCTTCTATGCCTTCTCTTAACTTTAACGCCTTCCGCAAGTACATATTTTCCTTTTCTCTGTGTCCTTAAATTTCTTTCACTCATATGTATGTCATTTTCTAGTTTATGTTGATGACGGGGTTCCGTGTAATTTCATGGAATGTTAAAGGTATTCGAAACCCTGTTAAAAAACAGCGTGTGCTATCTCATCTCGCAAGATTGAAATGTCATATTGCACTGTTACAAGAAACGCACCTCAAACTACAAGATATATCTTCACTGCGTAAACAGTGGGTAGGAGCAATATCTTGCTCCCCTGCTGTGAACAATAAGAATGGTGTGATCATTCTGTTTCACAAATCTTTAAATGTTCAGTTACAAAATGAAATTCACGATGCTAATGGCAGATGGTTGCTTTCAATTGTTAAAGTTAATAATATTCAATTTTCCTTTTGTAATGTTTATGGCCCAAATGGCATTGATTTAACTTTTTGGAAGGAATTTTCCACTCTATTATCCTCCCAGGCTGCAGACAATTTGATTGTGGGGGGTGACTGTAATCAACTTATGGATCCCTTCCTTGACCGACGATCCCAAACTAATTACATCCCTAATAAAATGCAGAAAACCTTCCATAAAACTATCACCTCGAGAGGTTTGGTTGACTCATGGAGAATTTCTCATCCTGACACGTTGGAATTTTCTTTCTTTTCCCCTGTACATAAATCTCACTCTCGTATAGATTACATTTTCATTACTACACACGCTCTTCAATTCATGAGTAATTCAGAAATTGGCTCCATTCTTATTTCAGATCACGCCCCCATCATTCTAGACATGGACTATCCCACTCCTTCCCCTACTTCTCGTCGCTGGCGTTTTAACAACTCTCTACTCCTGGACCCCCAATTTGTTGAACAATTCACACTTTTCATTCAGGAATTTTACCAGAATAATCTCTCCTCTGATTCTGAAGTTCACTATATTTGGGACGCCTTTAAAGCTACTGCCAGAGGCTTTATTATTGAATTTGTCTCTCGGAGGAAAAAAAAGGCCCTTACGGAATCTTCTCTTGTTTTAAAACAAATAAAAGCTCTTGAACATCAATACTTCACCTCTAATTGCCCTGATGTTTTGTCCTCTCTTATTAAAGCCAAACTGCAATATAACAAACATTCTTGGGATTCCGCCTGCAACAATCTTCTTAAATTTAATGCAAAAATGTATGGTGGACGGAATAAAGCAGGCAAATCACTGGCTAATTATCTTAAAATTAAAAAGCAGAAATCCAAAATCGTTGCCATCACAGATAGTGCCGGAACACGTCATACTACAGATGCGGAGATTCTTGAGTGTTTTACTCAATATTATGTTACTTTATACACTCCAGAATCCGTCCCTTCGCCTGAACAAATTGACCTCTTCTTTCAATCGATCCCTAAATCCCTTGATAACTCCATAGATTTTTCGTCCTTAGACTCACCTATCTTGGATAGTGAAATTTCTAGTGCTATGAATCTACTACCCAAGGATAAGACGCCTGGCCCGGATGGTTTCACTGTTAGATTTTTTACACTTCAAACAGTTCCTAGTCCCCCAATTAATCTCATTGATTAATCACTTCCTAACTATTGGAGAGTCGACAGGATCATTTACTCAAGCTATGCTGTGTCTGATACCTAAAAAGGACAAAGACCCCTTCCTTTGTAAGAACTACAGGCCCATTTCCCTCATCAACACAGACTGTAAAATATTTGCTAAATTACTAGCCATTCGTCTTAATAAGGTAATCCCTGATCTCATCAACGTTCATCAATCTGGGTTTGTTAAAGGCAGATCTATCACGGACAACTCCAGAACCTTCCTCAATATTATTCACCTTGCTTCCAAGATGGACTCTCCAGTCGCTGCCATCACATTAGATGCTGAGAAAGCATTTGATAGGGTCAACTGGGACTTTATTTTTGGTGCGTTGAGATGGCATGGCTTTAGCCCCTCTATTACTAAGTATATCCAACTCTTATATTCTGCTCCCTCTACTTCTATATGGATTAATGGTTGTCAGTCTAAATATTTTCCACTTCTAAGGGGTACTAGACAAGGATGTCCCCTCTCCCCACTTCTATTTATCCTTGCACTGGAACCCTTTTTGGAGAAGATTAGACGATCTTCACAGTACACTGGCTTTCAATTTAAAAATATTGATATCAAATTTACCGCCTATGCGGATGACATTTTATTATATATTTCCAATCCGTCTACCTCTTTGCCTGCTCTTTTTTCTTTACTACAGGAATACTCTACAGTGTCCGGGTATAGATTGAACATCGAAAAGTCTGAAGTTTTGCCCTTAAACAAGTTCTGCTTTTCTCATATGTTTCATGGATCTGGTTTTGAATGGAATCCCAAGAATATCAAATGCTTGGGTATATTATATGCTAACAACATCAAAGAGACTATCAAAATTAATCTTGAGGAAATACTCAAAAAACTTTCTAACCTTATTGAAAGCTGGTCTCCTCTTTTCATATCCTGGTGGGGCAGACTGGCTTCAATTAAAATGATGCTCCTACCCATTATAAACTTCTATCTCTCAATGCTCCCGGTTTCTCTTCCGCTCTCCTTTTTAGCAAGATCAATCGCTCCTTAACCAATTTTCTTTGGAACAATCGTAAAGCCAGAATCTCACTTTCTCGCCTTCAACAACCCAAGGCCGGTGGCGGAGTTAACTTCCCTAACCTCAGATGCTATCACTCCTCATTTACCTTGAAGCAAATCTGGACTTTTTAAGGGATTCGCCTCTCACCCCTATAACGGCTTGGAGCTCATTAGAACAAGCCCAAGTCAAGCCTTTTACACTCTGTTCGGCTTTTTGCTTATCTCAACCTCCGAGCGCTTTTCCACTCCTATTTTTTCCCACTCTAAAGCCCTTGCATCTTCTCTGTTTCGAAATCACTTACCTCTCAAGGATCAAATTTCTCACACTCCTATTTGGTATAATAAATTTTTGAAGATCAATAACAGAGCGCTGTTCTGGAAGGAATGGATTGACAAAGGTATTACCACTTTGGACCAGTTGTTGAAGGACGGATCCCCTAGGGACTTCACTGACATCTGCACATCGTTTGACACCACTTTCACGCATGCTTCTCAGTATCCCCTACTGAAGGCTTCACTGACTCACTTCCTCTCTCAGATCACTTCCCTTGGGTTACCTGAACAAGTTGCCTCCTCCCCACCTGACTTTTTGGTCCCGTCCAAAGCAGCGGCTATATACAAACTATTATCCCGCTCTATGGAGGTTAGAACAAAATCTAAACTGGAACTTATATGGGAGAAAGACTTGGCCCAGGATTTTTCCTTTCAAACTTGGGACTCTATTTGGTCAAAAATACATAATTCCTCTCGCTCGGCCAGTACTACACAAACTCTATTTTTTTTCTATAACAGACTTTTCTTTACTCCCTCCGATATGTACAAATGTAATCTGTTAGACTCCAAGAAATGTTGGTCCTGCCCGTGTGAGAATAGTGATTTTATCCATATGTTTTTCCAATGTCCTTCAGTTAAATCCTTTTGGTCCCGTATTTGGTTAAAGCTTAATGAAATTTTATCTACAAATTTTCCTTTTGATATTGTTCATGTGTTTTTGGGCAGTTTCTCGCCCCTATGGGAAGTGCAATGCAATGTTGGTAAATTTATAGACTTGTACTTAGCTATTTCCTTTCAGATCATTACCACCAACTGGAAAGATACCTCACAAATTTCCTATCAGGCCTGGTGGAATTTGCTATGTCATCACCACAGGTTGGACCGTGCCTTTGCAAATTCAGTACCTCTGTTAATCAAAAAAGACTTGTTGTGGTCACCACTAACCTCTTTCCTCTCTAGAATTAACTCCTAATTGTGCTCAGATTTAAAGTACCACAGTTGTTACTGTCATCTTATACAGAGTCAGTTGTTTTTTAGACTTTTCTCTAATTTATGTTTTTCACTCTGCATTTTCCTACATCTTACTTTCCCCCTTCTCTCTTTCTTCTCCTTCTTCCCCCTCTTTTTTTCTCAAAATACGAAAAATGCACTTTCCTTTTAGGTATATACAGTCCCTTTCGGGGGTTAAGGATTTTATTTTGTCATGCGTACTTCTAATGCGAATTTTTCCTCATCTGTACCCACAACATGACCTTATATTGATGTTTTACCTTGTTGTATTATCTTAATAAAAGCATTATAAACTTAAAAAAAAGACAGTTATCAGTTCAGAAACACAATGCCGGTTTAGGCAACACGCTTGCCGGTGCTTTAAAACTAATTATGCTCCTGAGAGCTCTGCCCTTATCGATGAAAGTGAGTTAGATATTGTTATTTATGTGGCAGTCTTTTCTGTCTCTTCACAGATTGGGAATGTTTGTCTCTGTAGATCTGTCTGGATACCACAACTACCTTTTATTAATGGTGTTATGCCCCTTAAGTGCTTTGTCTTTAAAATCTCATACATGTGTCCCTGTCATCACTCCTTGTATGTGGACTGCTCTAGTAGTTTGGAGCCTAGCTTTTGCAATCACTCAAGCTGGGAGATGAGGTGAGATTGGAGAATAAGTGATATCACAGAGAAAACAAACTTTCATCCTAGATCAGCCTGATCCGCTGCCAATATCGGTTGCCATATTGTTGACGTTATCAGTTCTCGCCCCTCTAAGACTGAAGGATGCACAAAACATGAATGTCGCGTTACTTTTCCTCGTTGCCCTTTAAGTTACTGTACATTTACAGGACGATTTAGGAACCCCATTAGAAGGCAGGTGAAGAGGAATCCTCGAGGAGGTGGCGAGGGTTGCCTACCTACCAGATTACCTGTGCGACTGGGTACGGGAAGCCACCCAGTAAAACAAAATGCGCATTAAATCAGTAACAGCGTGTGGTGTTGAACCTGGTACATCTGGGTACTACAATACACCCCATTCCTGCCCTAAAGCTGGTGAGGCATGGTATTTAGGAGAGCTGCACTCCAGAATCCTCAAATGAGGCGCTCATTGAGGCAAATGGGGCATTATGTTTCGATGCAATTAAAATTGCTCCTTTGGGGGAGATATTGCTACCCCTGATAAGAGCATATCAGGGAAGAAAATTCAACACGTGGACCTGGGCAGGTGGTAAGGAGTCAGCGAAATCATTTTTTAAGAAATAAAAATGTGAACTATTCCAAATTTACTGCATGATACCTACTTTTATGTGACTGTGTTTACTCTAGAGCATGATTCCATAAAGAGAGTTCATACACGTGTAGTTTTGTCTCTCCATTTCCTGTGAATTATTTCGAGCCTGTTCAGAAATATGCAGCTTGAATTAATGACTACGTGGGCAGCTTCCTTGCAATGTGCCAATAATGAACGGTGGCACTGCACTGTTCCAGTAGAAAGTATTTCATCGGGTTGTGCTGCTGAAACCATTTACTGTCTCTTTGCAGGTACAGATGAATCTGATTTGGGAATACATTTGCATTATTTATATGTGGAGCTGAATCTGTTGCCAACACATTCTAGGCATTCCCATAAATAATTCTCTGCCAGCTACTAAGGTCAAATGGGTGAAATCATAGCGGAGCCTTTCCCTTTTCAAAATGCATGTAAAACCAGAAATGTTATTTGAAGTTCACGAAAGATAAATAAATAAGTCTGATACAGAATAGGAAAAAACAGAAAGAAAATTAGATTCATAAAGCATTTTTATTACAGCACACTATTGCAAAGGCACTGGGCAGAAACACCTGGGGTTAAGAGTAAGACTGCATCTCAACTTTTTTACCCACTATGAAACTGGCGGCTTACAATGCGCATCAAAGCAAAATAAATAAAGTAGCAAGCTCAAGTCTCATGGTTTTACATGGTATTTATCTTAATCACTTTTGATGTTCATTTTCCAACAAATACCATTCAGGCCACTAAAAAGTGAAACTAATTAAAATGATAGCGGTAGCTCCATGCAGGACGGGGCCTATTCATAAACTGCATTTTGTAGTACGTTTAGTAGTACTACAATACTACTACACACCTACTACAAAATGCTATTCACAAACCTATGTACACTGTTTCCACCTCCACCTTTTATCTTTTTCTGCGTGGAGATCTCTGCCACAACAGCAGAGTCTACGCACACATACGTGTAGGTTTTAGTAGTAAATGTGGGAAGGACAGAGGGGAGTGGTTGGAAAATGGGGAATACTTTTTCAAGAGGGGAGGAGTTAAGGGAGGAACAAAAAAGGGTTATGGGATGATCCATACACAAAAGAGTAAGCCCATTACCATTCACAAACTTTACTTTTAAAGTTACTACAGTCAAAAAGGACCCAAATTGGGGTAATGGGCAAGCGGGCAAGATGGCTCTTGAGGTGCTCTACCAAGCCCTGAAACCACCATCTAAAACCCTTCTGCCCTGCCGAAGACACACAGCACTGGGGGCACCCTAAGACCCCCTCAGGATGCAGTGAGGGCACCGCAGCTGTCAGACGTCGCTGGTCAGCTGTGTGACAGACCCAGACAGAGACGCGGCCTGCACCGCCCACTGAGAGAGGCTTGGAGGAGACTGTGCTTGATCCTGAGTGAGAGGCTGGGAGGAGTGGTGACAATACGGACTGAGATTGTAGGGCATGGCCTCCCACAGCTGATCCGGAGCAGTGCTGCATGCTGTGACTCTGGCACCAGAAATGCACTGACCCCGGACCTACCGAGGCTTGACTGTTTGTGCGGTAAACAGGATCTGTCCCCTGGCGGATCCTGAGAGACCTCAAATGGTGTTGGTGGCTTCTGGAGTTGCTGGGCTGCATTTGTCAGCGAGGAGAGGGCCTGGGGATGACGCTGCCCCCTGCTGTCTTGGGGGATGGGCCACTACTGGTCATGGTGGGCTCTGGTGGCTGCCAGAATACAGGATGAGCCTCAGAGATAATAGGGATCCCACAGATGTGTGTGCATGCAGGGGTTGGCCTAGGAGACACACCAGTCACCATCTCCTGAAGCGGTGAGAGATTTGTGCCTTGTGGCCTCCAGTCTTTTAAACAACCCATTTATTAGCTGGATACTTTGAGTGATCACCACTGAGGGCCTCCAGCCTGGAGCTTCTCTCTTTCTCCCCCCCCCACTCTCTTCTCCTGGGACAGTGGAAGATATTATGTGATACACTTGGGTGCCCACCGCTCTGGAACCTGGGAACCCCAAGGACTTCTGCAGTACCCTAATCAAATACTCCCAGAGTCTCACATTATGCAACCATGGTGAAGACCCTGGCGACAGGTGGGTTGCTAAAGTAGCAAACTAAAATAGACAAATTTACTAAAACCACCCCTGCTGCCTCACAGGCTGACCCATGTGCCTTGGAACAATTCTCTTCTGCACAAATATTGCAAGCCATTGGTGACACTAGGGGAGCGCAGGAGATGCAGGTTGGTGGTGTGGAAGCCGATCTGGGACTCCTGCTACAGGACCACCAGAAAATCACAGATAGAGTCATGGAGGCAGATACCCAAATCTCTACAGTTGAAGACACCAACAAGGTTCTCACCGCCGAAACAACACAACTGCAGAGGGTGGTAAGCTGGTTGGAACAAAGGGCACAGATGATGAGAAAGGATCATCACGGACGAACAAGCTCTACTTTGTTGGGTTCCCTGAGGGGGCAGAGGATTTGTATCCAGAGACATTCTTGGCCACATGGTTACACTCCTGGGTCTCAGTGGATAAACTCTCTTTCTGTTTCGTTATCAAGAGGGTGCACTGGTCACTTGCGCTGTGGCCATCTCCTGCGGTGAACCCAAGAACCTTGTTGCTTGCTTCCTCAATTAGGCAGACAGAAACACCATCCTCTGCTGTTCTCATTCCCATCAAGACCTTGGATTTGAGGGGGTCCGAATCAGTGTCTACTCAACTTACACACAACATGTACAGCAGCTACGGCTCTCCTCTGGGGCAATCAAAGAGAAACTGAGAGAAATGAAACCCCAGTACATGCTACTTTTTCCAGCAAAACTGAAAGTCCTACATGACAACAAATCATGTTTCTGCGAAACATCCTATAAAGTGTGGAAATGGCTGGAAATCTGGCACCCCGGCAACGGAAAGGGGAATGGTGCTATCTCCCTGAACCCCAGAGCAGCAAAGCAATCTCAGTGCTGCCCAATGTGGTAGATATTGAGCATCGCCCAGGCAGAGGCTGCGGACAGTTGGAGTGTAAATGACCTGATGCAGAGGGCTCTCCCAGCCGAGATAGAGCGGATGACTGTTAATAATGGTGAATGCAAAGTCAATGTTTGCCATGATATGCACGCATAACAACGTCAATACCAGTAAATACAATCATGACGTACGCCATAATCCACGCACGCAAAGCAATGTCAATACCGATAAAAACAATGTCGATGTACTCTATGACAAATGTACGCATAATAATGAGTATGCCGGTAAATATGATATCAATGACCATCATGTTATATGTACACGTAATAACAAACTCTTATCATTGCTGTCAAATTCACCCGAGATGACCTCCCCATCAACCCTGAGTCAGAGATACGTGGTCAGACAGGGCCTGTGACCCAAACCCAAGCCAACCGATTGATAGGTCACAGGTGGGGGTTACACCTAGCCCAAAGACAAACGTGCAAACATGAGAAGCCCTGATCGATTACACAGGTAAGCAGTTACACCACAAACAGGTCTGAGGAGATTGTCCCCAATAAAACACATTTGGCCTAGGCTCGTGTTCCCAAAATACCACAAAGTCAGATGCCACATGTATTTAGGTACACTCAGTCAATTAGGGTATGGTATAGCATGCATACCACAGGCAGTGATCACATGCTCCCCATGCCGGACATCTGGACACATGCACACTGGCCCACACTAGGTTTCCTCGAGATCGAGGGCCACCTATGTCCCCCTTATCAGATGGTTGTATTTATGGTTTATGACTAGGCCCAGATCTACATGCTTTACAAGAATGTGTCATCATTTTATTTTACCTCATAAGCAGTTTATGTTACCAGCCAAAACTTCTGTACATTGAGACTGTCTTCCAACACAACTCTGTTGATGCTCTCCCGGCTGCTGATTTTAATTAAACCAACTTGTTCCTGTTTTGCCAAATGCCTCTTGTCTTTTCATTTTTTTAAGGTTAATTCATATTCGAGCAACATGGCAAAGAAGGCAGCGATGATTCCCTGTGGCCAGACAAGAGTCCACTCGAACTCCTTTGTTCCAGAATCATTTCCAACTGCCTCTTTGATTTATCTCTCTGACCTTATACCAACTCCTCAGATGGTGTTATGCCATTCTGACAAATATAGTAGGACTGTGTAGTAGACCAACACAAACTTCACAATATAGGGACTCAGTCCACAAAAACCATCAACAAGTGTTGGTGGGTTTCAGCTAGCTCACAGTACCACATCTAACCCCTAAACTTACCAGGCTAACAGATGTTATTGGCAACCTCAAACATTACACTGTGATACCCAAGGAATTTGTGGAAACAGATCTAACCATTTTGTTTGGTAACTCTTGTATGCCCAATGTAAACACAAGGAAGATACGAAAATGCATTTTCAAACATTTATTGAAATGATCGTAATTTTGTGAATAGAGCATGGGCTGTGATTATTAGAAAGATGAGAAATGTTTCTGTAATCAGCATTATTAGAGTGGTAAACTATATGAACAATTCAACCATATTATTTGTTGATAATGTTTGCTCACTCCAATCTGTATCTAAAACTATACTAAGCAGAGCATAGAGAGAGTATCCTCTGTCAGATCAATTGGGATAGCCTACCCCCATAACTTGGTCTTAGGTGTTGGGAAGCCGGTTGCAGTGTACAGGTTATTTTCCTTAGCACGATGGAGGTCGGGGTCAGCAGGGCTGCATCTTAGTCACAGTTTGCAGTGGTTCCTTGATAATTCTAGCATGCAAATGCTCTTCTCAAAGAGCATTAGCATGGAAGCTGTTTATATAATAATGTACTGTTCTTATCAACTGTGCCAGAGGTGCAGAGCAACTCATTTGATTTTTTGTAGCTGAAATGAAGTGTCTCCTAATGAGCACACACAGAAAGGAAAACAATGGCATCTTGTTCTTCATGTATGACCTTGGAACTAACTGTAAAGACTACAGGGCATCAGTGCCTATACAGCACATTCACGCATTAGCAGAAAGTGTGGCAAAGGGCACCCCAAGAAAGAGATGTCAACCTAAGGATTTGAATCTAAAATGGACACTACATGTGTGCCATGCAACGCTCTCCCCTTGGTCATAAAGCTAGCCACTCTAAAAGCATTTAAAAGGCATAGTATTATCCAAGATAAAACTTTAACAATGTAAGTGTAATAGAAAGTCATTTAAAAATGGCAATTTAAAAATCCCCCAAACTGCCAAAAAAGCAATACATTCATAAAAAAAAAAAAGAAGATTAAAAAATGCTGAATTAACAAAGGTCTATGAAGCGTCGGTACTGCAGGATGGTAGGCTGAAAAGGTCCACCATATCCAGAAAGTCATTTGGGTCCTGAAGGGAACCTGAATCCACAGACAACAGATCCCAAGTAGCCTGAAGAAATAGTTGCAAAGAACCAACTTGGTCAGTACCGGCCCAATCAGCAGAAGCCAAGGTCAAGGGGGCCCGAAGTGTAGCCTCAGACGAGGAGCCAGACGTCCTAGATCCTGGAGTGGAAACATCCATCAAATCTGGCATAGGCACATCATAGTATGCATTCTGCAGCAATGGTAGCAACATAAGACAACACTGGAGGTGCACACTCAATTGATACACTAACAGATCCATGTCCGTAGTCTGCGCCGATTGCGTAGCAAGGCATATGTCTAGTGCACACTCAAAAGAGCACCAAAGACAACTAAACACAGGCTGTACACTCTGAAACCACACGGTCTGGAAAGACAAAGATCAGTTGTTGTTCAATTCCACAAACAAAGACAATCCAAAGTACTGCACCATATATTTACGGCAAAGAAGGACGTGTGGCACTTCCATCACCATTAGGCCTCTTGTACAACATCCATTGAGAGCAACAAAAATTAAAATAAAACAGCAATCAACAGGAATAATACCAATGGAGTGCCTCCAAAAAGACTTGAAAATAGAGAGTGTAGGAAAGACGGAATAACTCAAAGAACAGTCGAAAATGCAGAAACAAATTCAGACCCAATTGTATCAATAAAGTGTACCACTCCAGCAGTGTGTGATGCATTAAAAATGCGTTGTACAAGTTCATCAAAATGTAGCAGTAGATTAGTGTGCAAGAGCGATTGTACTTCTGAGGGAGATCTGGCAACTTGGAGATAAAACGATTCTCAGACAGATGTTAATGTCACGTCTTTTTGAAACAATAAGGCTTTCAGTCGATTTAAATATCAAAGTTAATATTAGAAATAGGGGCTGTTTGCCACAAAATAATTTCCGCATCTGTGTGAGTAGGTGGAAAACATACATTTATACAGCAATTTATGAATTTGGAAACTGTTACAATGTAAGGGACACCTGGCTTCATTTCACAGCAACCTTGATCACTCAGAATCAAGTAACTTCCATTAGAAAGTAACAACAAAACTTAATCAAGGATATGGGACAACCTTCAAATAAAACACTATTTTGACCATGTATGCATTGAAAGCTCCATTCAGTGTGTTGGAAAATGGCCCTCTCTGAAGTGTTATCCCAAACATTGTGCCTTCCTCCTCCTATTTTTCTGACCTTCCTTTTGTTGGCCTTAGGACTCTGAGCACTTTTTCTTTGCTGACCAGTGCTAAAGTGCATGCACTTCTTCCCTAAACATGGTAACATTGGCTTATCCACAATGGGGATATTTGATGTATCTATAAGTCTATAATAGAGTGCACTACCTGCACCCAGGGCCTGTAATTTAAATGCTACTAGTGGGCCTGTAGCACGGATTGTGCCACACACACAACTAGCCCTTTAAACATGTATTAGGCCTGTCACTGCAGAGCCTGTGTGTGCAGTTTTACTGCCATGTCGACTAAAACCCCTTGTCAAGCCTTAAACACCCCTTTTATTATACATAAGTCTCTGTAAAGTAGACCCTAGGTAGCCCATAGTATGGGGTGCTGCACATGTAAAAGGTAGGACATGCACCTTTCAGTTTTGCTTGTCCTGGTATTGAAAGACACCTAAATTCATTTTCCACTACTGTGAGGCCTACTCCTCTCATAGGTTAATATTAGAATTCCTTATCACACTCTTAAGCTGTAATTCCTGAATAGAAAGGAGTAGCTCTCTCATGTTTTCATATCTTTGGAATGGCAATGACAAATCCTCCTTACTGGCAAAGTTGGATTAGACATTACTATTTTAGAAATGCCACTTTTAGAAACTGGGCATTTATCTGCTCTTAAAGCTCTGTGCGCCTGTAGCCTGCCTCCAATACACATCAGAGGTAGGTGACACCTTGACTTTGTGCATTCCCTTTAGACACCCACACACAAAGGAAGGTTAGAGAGCCCATCTGCATCCTGATGGCATATCCTGGGCAGGATAGGAGGGAGGAGCTCACACACCTCTATAGGCAATGTCTTGTTTCCACACAATGGTTGATTACTCCACTGAGGTGAGTCTAGAGCCAGGGCTGGAAAGAAATGATCTCTGTGCGCTTCAAAGACCCTTCTTTGAGCTCACCCCCACTTCAAAGGCACAACTGGGTATAAGTACTGGGTCTCTGACCCCATCAAATCAAACACTTCTGGGCCTGTAAAGAACCTCTGTCAGAAGAACTGCAGTGCTGCTACAAGGACTGTCACTCTGCTGGACTGCTGCTCTGGAAGAACTGCTTTTCTGCTATGCTCCCCTGTTGCCTGCTGCCCTCTGACCCTGCTGAGGAAGAGCTGAACTCTGCCTTGAACCCAGAGTGATCTCCCAGGGCTTGTTGCCTTGACTCTTGGTGCTTGAAGTTGACAGTCAGGGATATCAAAGTCTCATCACCTGCTCCTTTGCCTGGTCCATTGGAAGTGGACCCAGGTACTTACTCCAGTGAAATTGACGCATCTCCAGTCTGTGTGTAGCAGAACTGGTGCATAAACCCTGGAGCGGGAGCAAAATTGGCACATCGCAGTCAGAACCAGAGCATCGCCTTAAAGAACCGACATATCGGAACCAATTCATCTATGTGACCAACACCTCTCGGCTTGGCGTTGACACATAGCCGCCACTGCGTGAAGAAAATCAATGCATCATCTCGACTATGGGATCTACACCTACAAATTGCTCGGCTGCACCCCACATCTCAGGGTTCCGACCAGGATCAAGGCACTGTGCTCAGCGGGCCTGAGTGGTTCTGTATCCAGTCCATGCTCCATCGCGGTCAGACTGAACTCTTGACTTTGCCCTGGTTCAATCCAGCCAGATAACCCCCATTAGCCCTTATTGCTTCTAAGAGCTACAGATGTTATTTATTCTTTCAAAATTCACATCTCTAGTCACTTGTTCTTGTTTTATTTGTAAAAATCATATCTATTCTTCTAGCCTGTTGTGGAGTTTTTTTGTGGTATTTTCATTGTGCTACTGTGCATTGCCTCCTAGGCTAGGCCTGTCTGCTCAGTGCCAAGCCACCAGAGGGTGAACACAGGATAATTTATGGTGTGTAACTGACTTACCTTGACTAGGATTGTGGTCCGTACTTGGACAGGGTGCATACCTCTGCCAACTAGAGACCCAGTTTCTAACTCAGTGTTATCTCTTTACAAAATAAAGAATGGCTAAATAAACTCCGCATTCATTCCCACTACGAAAAACCTTTCAATCACCACTCACACATTTGTAATCAAAGGGAAGAAACCGAGGGGCACATTTATCAAAAAAGCACGCAGCGCAGCAAGCCACCTTGCTGTACTCAGCTGTGTGATAGGGAAAGGGCAGGAATGTGCCATATTTAAAATTATATGGCACATTCCTGTCTTTTCCTTGTGCTGGAGTACTAAGTACTGCCTAGTGCCAATTGAGGCACCCTTGCACAGTGGTGCAAGGGATCCTGCATTGTAAGCAGGTTTGTTTTCGTGCAGGAAGAGACACTTTCCTGCACAAAACAATCCTCTCAAGCATTTTCCTCTTACAGCATACATAGAAAGAGGGAAGAACTGTCAGGCTTGTCTAGCCACTACGGCTGACTTAAATATAGCACAGGTTTGGAACCCGAATTCTGACTCTTCTGAGAATGAGACAATTTTTGACTCTTAGTTTCAAGGGGACAGCGATGTTGCAGGAATTAGTGCTCATCGCGCACAACCCAGCTTCTCTGCCATCGGGGTGGAAAACATTGTCAGAGATACATCTACACACAGCGCACAAACCGCTGAGGATTTGTCCCCGACCCATGAAGTGAATTATGCCTTCAGGGGCACTTCCGTACACAAGGCCCATCATCCTGTGACAACAGAGGCCTTGAAATGACCCGGCGGCCATATTGGGTGTTGTAGTGTCTTGCGAGTTAACAATGACAGAAACCTTTTGGCTCATGATGGACTCTGATGAGCTATGATGTAGGTGTTAAAATGGAATGAAAGGTAGACTTAGAATATGGAGTTCACAGTTACTCAAAGATGAATAAAGATGTGTAGTACTAAGCTCCTTGTGTAGCATAGTCATTGGCGGGTACCCAGGCTGGGGAAGACACTACAAATGGCATAAAGATAGTGGATAAGTGACCTGAAGGTTGAAAGTGCTCTCTCAGAGAGTTTGCCAGGGTCCAAGCAAACTGCTTGTGTGTGCCACGTGTGCCGTCGTCAAAGTACGGAATCGACACTAAATGCATGTGGAGTCAAAGCACAACTCTAGCCACTGTGAAGAATATGACAATAATAGCAACATTGCAGAGAATTTACACATCATTGACCAAGAACCTCCTAGGCAAGGCCATACATAAAGGTACCACGCTGCCATGAAAGATAAAGTCATACTTTATATGGAGTGTCTACGCTGAAGGTGGATACAACCAGATTTTCAAAGAGCAGTTATTGTTAATCAGAAATTGCAATATAGCGCTGCAGACAGAAGCGCTGCAAAGTGGACACCAACTAGGTGTCAATAAGTGCAAATTGACATTTAGAAAATAAGAAATAATTGACTTACTAAAGCCATTAGAGTGAGCCATTATACTGCCGAGAGCGACTCTCAGAATAGCAACATTTTTCAGATTGCAGCAAAGAAAATAATGTTTTCAGCTATCATTAAAGATGATCCCTAGGACAGCACGTAGCAAGGCCTCACAGATGAGTTGCCTAAACTAAGTCATGGTGATCCACCAGCGGTATCATTAAGTTCTGCACTGATCTACAATGCTGCTGCATTCCTGAAACCACCACCACCTTTTGATATCGCCAAAAAGCAAAATATTGCCAGTAGTTGGATTGTTTGGACAGAGACATTTGAAGATTTCATTGATGCACTTTAAGAGACTGATAACAAAAAGATTATCAAATACCTCAAAACCCTTGCTGGTAATAGCGTGAAAGAAGTCATGAGGAACAAGTCATGAACTGATGAAGAAATCGCATACCGTCAGCTTAAAGAAACTTTGAATCGCAAGTTCAATCAAATGCCCAATGTAGATTACAAAGATACATTTTCAATCAAGAATGACAGGAAGTTTGTGAAACCATCTATAAAATTGTGGAGAGACTCGACACACTCATTAAGCACTGTAACTTCAATGAATTTATTGATGAGGAACCTATACATCCATATTCAGATGACAAATGCTGAGAGAAGTCTTAGTCTGGAGTGAGTGTTAAATGCTGCCATAGCTGAAGCGCATGTCAATAGACAAGCTGCTGACATGGAGGCCAGAGGTACCCAGAATGAATCAGTCATGAGTGAAAAAAGTAAAGAAAAAGTCACAGTCTGAAAGGCACAAGGTGATATCTACATACAAAAAGAAGTTGTGTTTTAGATTTGTATTTTCGTTCCCACATGAAGGTAAATCTCCCGCCATTGGACAGATATGTAAAGGCTGTGAGAAGGAGAATCATTTTGTGATGGTTTGCAAAACAGAGGAAAAAGCAAGTGTGTCACGGTGCAATGACAAATGGCCCCCGGAATGTTTCTGAAAGCAATGTTAGAAGCACACTCACAAGGCCAAATGGTTACATCAGTTAAGACTAATCGACACTGAATGAAGTTGATTGTCATCTAAATCATCGTCAAGTGGTTCTTGTAGATCAGTATCAAGTAAAAGTGGAGAAGATGATTGTGCCATGTGGATATTTACCTCAGAAAAGCATGCGCATGTTGGAGTGGCCGCATGTGAAGAAAAATGTCAGTCAAAGAAGAAAAGTCTATATGCTAACACACCAAAGTTATTCAAATATTGGCCAAAGATTACACTGAAAATAAATGGTTGTTTGATACCTTTCATCATAGACAGTGGTGCTTCAATAAACATTATGCCTGAGGAGAAATCTAATGAATTGTTTCCATCAAAAAACAAAGTGTATACATGGGCTGCCTTGATGTCCTGAAAATGTCAAGGCTCATTTGTAGCAACGATAAAACACAAGAAAACAAAGGTGCAAGTACCCATCCATCGGCTGCGGTTTGTGCAGGTAACAGCGGTGGGGAATGGTGGGGTGGATTTCGAGGGACGATGCAGAGGGAAAATTAAATAAACAATTAATTTTCCCTCGTCATCGTCCCTCGAAATCCCCCTTCACGCAGCCTCACCACCCCACCGATGTTACCTGCACGGACTGCGGCTGCCATCCATGTGCTTCAAAGTACAGCGTCAAGTGCCTGTCTGTTCAGTTTCAGCACAGCTGCTGACATGGGACTGATTTCTGTAAACTTCAACATGAATGTTCGCCATAAAATAGTAAGTCTATTCCCTTCATTGTATCATGGTTTAGGAAAGCTTAAGACTATGAAAGTAAAGCTGCATATTAGTGAGGATGTCCGTCTTGTTGCTCATAAACATAGGCAAATTGCTTTCCATTTACAAAATGCTGTTAAAAAAAGAACTTGAATCATTACTTAAGCATGCAATCATTGACCCATCTACTGGTCCCACACTATGAGTTCAGCCCATGCTGGTAGTGCCCAAAAAGGACAGTGAAGGAGCTATACGTAAATGCGTTGACATATGTCAGGCAAACAAGGCAATTGAACTAGAGTGACCTCCAGGTCCACACGTTGACATAATGCCATTAAATGGTGCAAAGGTCTTCTGTCCCCTTGATTTGAATAAAGGTTATCATCCATTGGAACTCAGAGAAAGTTGCAGGTCCATTGCAACCTTTTCTACGCATGTTGGTCTGTTTAAATACAAAAGACTACATTTTAGTGTGGCATCAGCTCCAGAACTTTTTCAATATGTCATTTGACATATCACGTACAGCCTGTCATGAATGTGTTTAATTATAGCGATGACATATTGGTTTTTGGAGCTACACAAAAAGAGCATGATAAAGCTCTTACACAAGTATGTTGTTTACTTGAGGATGCAGGTTTGACTTTGAATTCAGATAAATGTGAGATCCATAAGATAAAGTTAAAATTCTTTAGCCATATCTTTTCTGGTGGGGTATGACACTTGATCTTGCTAAATTACAAGCGCTGTCAAATGCTGGATCCCCAGAAGATGTTCCTATGGTGCGTTCATTTCTTGGCGTGGCTAGCTACTGTTCCCGATATATACGAGACTTTGCCACTGTAAGTGCTCCATTGAGAGAGTTGACAAAAAATTTTTTTCCTTGTATTGGTCACATGAATGTGTCATAAGTTCTAACCCCTTCGATGCGCGTGACGAGCTCAGCTCGTCATGCTGCGCGGTAGCGCTGTGCGCATGACGAGCTGAGCTCGTCACGACCACACCCGCGATCGGAATGTCCAGCACACGAGCGGAATTTCGATTGCGGTCAAGGGGTTAAGAAAATCAAACAAGCCATTGAGAATGCTACTGGAATGGCAGATTTCAATCCAAAGCTTCATACAGAGGTGGTTGTCGATTCTAGCCCAGTCCGGTTAGGTGCCATCCTTGCACATCACAGCGGACATCTGAATGCTCAAATGCATATTGTGGCAAATTTAAGTAGGAGTTTGTCCCAAACAGAAAGTGCTTATTCACAACCTGAAAAAGAAAGTTTAGCTGCGGTAGGGGCTTGTGAACATTTCCATGTATTCCTGTACAGAAAACCTTGTATGCTGGTAACTGATCATCAGACATTATTAACTATATTTGCTAATCCAAAGGGCAAGATACCTCCTCACATTGACTACAAGTGTACAATTATAACATTGTGCATTGTCCAGGGTAGGATCAGAACACTGCTGACTAGTTTTCCAGAGTGCCTATACAAGGTCATGGTACTCCATCCAAGACGGCTGAAGCCTATATCAATTTTATCGTAAAGTCAAACACACCAGCTGCCATTTTGTCAGCGCAGATTATCACTGGCATAAGCCATGATAGTAAACACAAGGAGATGGACGGAGTGCTGAAACTTTTCAGACACTCACCCCCAGTCACAGATCTGGGTTGAATCCATCATCGTTCTTTAGCTCACTTCGCAACCCCAGTTCAGACATAGCAATATGCAAATCAGTCTTGACCCTGTGCCTCATGGGTACAGTCCAGCCCGAACTGCCAAGCCATGTCTTCCCTGGACCGGAAACAAGCATCCTGGGACCGGTTTCGGGCTAACAGCCCTGATCAGCCAGGCTAGCTTGAATCCAGTGGCAAAGTGAGCTAGGGACCCAGGTCTGGGTATACCCTGCCAACTTAGGGCGAACAAAGAAAACACAAGGAGATGATGGACGGAGTGCTGAAACTTTTCAGACACTCACCCCCAGTCACAGATCTGGGTTGAATCCATCATCGTTCTTTAGCTCACTTCGCCACCCCAGTTCAGACACAGCTATATGCAAATCAGTCTTGACCCTGTGCCTCATGGGTACAGTCCAGCCTGAACTGCCAAGCCATGTCTTCCCTGGAACGGAAACAAGCATACTGGGACCGGTTTTGGGCTAACAGCCCTCATGAGCCAGGCTAGCTTGAATCCAGTGGCAAAGTGAGCTAGGGACCCAGGTCTGGGTATACCCTGCCAACTTAGAGCGAACAAAGAAAACACAAGGAAATGATGGATGGAGTGCTGAAACTTTTCAGACACTCACCCCAGTCACAGATCTGGGTTGAATCCATCATCGTTCTTTAGCTCACTTCACCACCCCAGTTCAGACACAGCTATATGCAAATCAGTCTTGACCCTGTGCCTCATGGGTACAGTCCAGCCCGAACTGCCAAGCCATGTCTTCCCTGGACCGGAAACAAGCATCCTGGGACCGGTTTCGGGCTAACGGCCCTCATCAGCCAGGCTAGCTTGAATCAAGTGGCAAAGTGAGCAAGTGACCCACGTCTGGGCATACCCTGTCAACTTAGGGTGAACAAAGAAAACACAAGGAGATGATGGACGAAGTGCTGAAACTTTTCAGACACTCACCCCCAGTCACAGATCTGGGTTGAATCCATCACCGTTCTTTAGCTCACTTCGCCACTCCAGTTCAGACACAGCTATATGCAAATCAGTCTTGACCCTGTGCCTCATGGGTACTGTCCAGCCCGAACTGCCAAGCCACGTCTTCCCTGGACCGGAAACAAGCATCCTGGGACCGGTTTCAGGCTAACAGCGCTCATCAGCCAGGCTAGCTTGAATCCAGTGGCAAAGTGAGCAAGGGTCCCACGTCTGGGCATACCCTGCCAACTTAGGGCGAACTAAGAAAACACAAGGAGATGATGGACGGAGTGCTGAAACTTTTCAGACACTCACCCCCAGTCAGAGATCTGGGTTGAATCCATCATCATTCTTTAGCTCACTTCGCCACCCCAGTTCAGACACAGCTATATGCAAATCAGTCTTGACCCTGTGCCTCATGGGTACTGTCCAGCCCGAACTGCCAAGCCATGTCTTCCCTGGACCGGAAACAAGCATCCTGGGACCAGTTTCGGGCTAACAGCCCTCATCAGCCAGGCTAGCTTGAATCCAGTGGCAAAGTGAGCAAGGGACCCACATCTGGGCATACCCTGCTAACTTAGGGCAAACAAAGAAAACACAAGGAGATGATGGGCAGAGTGCTGAAACTTTTCAGACACTCACCCCCAGTCACAGATCTGGGTTGAATCCATCATCGTTCTTTAGCTCACTTCGCCACCCCAGTTCAGACACAGCTATATGCAAATCAGTCTTGACCCTGTGCCTCATGGGTACAGTCCAGCCCGAACTGCCAAGCCATGTCTTCCCTGGACCGGAAGCAAGCATCCTGGGACCAGTTTCGGGCTAACAGCCCTCATCAGCCAGGCTAGCTTGAATCCAGTGGCAAAGTGAGCAAGGGACCCACATCTGGGCATACCCTGCTAACTTAGGGCAAACAAGGAAAACACAAGGAGATGATGGGCGGAGTGCTGAAACTTTTCAGACACTCACCCCCAGTCACAGATCTGGGTTGAATCCATCATCGTTCTTTAGCTCACTTCGCCACCCCAGTTCAGACACAGCTATATGCAAATCAGTCTTGACCCTGTGCCTCATGGGTACAGTCCAGCCCGAACTGCCAAGCCATGTCTTCCCTGGACCGGAAGCAAGCATCCTGGGACCGGTTTCGCCATGATAGTAACATGCTAAATTTGAAAGATATAATCACATATCAGTCATGGAATCAACACAGTTGATCTCTCACCAGTGAGGGTGAACATAAAAAATACACAAATGTCAAAGATGAACTGTCCATAACTAAGCAAGGAGTTGAATTGTAAGGGTCAAGAATCTTGATTCCGGAGAGTCTGAGGCAGAAGATGATTGAAGTGGTCCATGAAGTACATAGTGGAATCATTGCCAGGAAATGACTTTTCTTAGACAGAGTCTGGTTTCCGTATCTTGATTAGCGGATTGAGAAGGAATTAAAAGTCTGTTATTTGTGCAAATGCATTTCTACTTTCTCAACACACCTTAAATATGAGAGAACTCCAGAAGCATGAGGTCCCTTAATTGAGGATGTCTCATCTACCACTCAAGACCGATTCACTGAGAGACTAAATGCATCTTTGCGACATGGGGTGATTCAGCTGTGTTGAAATCTGACAATTGCCCACTATTTAACAGTCGTGGATTTTAAGATTTCTTAGCATATTTGCGTATAAAGCATCAGAAGAGCAGTCCTCTGTGGCCGCAGGCCAATGTCCTAGTTGCACACTTTATGAGTATGCTAAGGAAAGCACTGCAGTGTGCTACTCTTCAAAAGCTTGGTTTAAAAATTGTGTTAAATTATACCTTAAGAGCTTATCGTTCAACACCTTACTCGACCACAGGTAAAAGCCCTGTGACCTGTTCGGGAGAGCAATGACAACCAAGATACCTCAGTGGACCAATCAGATGGAGAAAAACGGGAACACAACTCATAAGAAGGACTTGGTTTAGAAACAAAAGATGAAAACGTATGCTGACAAAATATGACATGCAAAGAACATTGTCTTTAGGAGAGGAGATCAAGTGCTTGCACGCCAGATGTGGAAAAGAAAATCTGATGCTACAATTGATGGAGAACCTTTTGAAGTGGTGTCTGCCAAGGGACAAATGGTGACTGCCCAGAGTACAGGAAAGTCTATTACTGGAGACTCTTCTCACTTTCGATGTTTACCTCCTTGTTCATCAAATCTACATTTTGAAAGAGACACTGGGCCTGATGCACCAGTGACTGCTGTTGTCTCTCCACCATCAATTTAGATCCTGAACAGTGATGGTGAGAGTTCCTAGTTTCCAGTTACAAGATGGGTTGAACAATTAAAGAGCCAGTAGGTAGTTATAGTTAGAACCTAGTTTCCATATGAAAAGCTTTTTTTGATTTGCCAATAACGTTGGCACCGTTTGTCAAATCTTCACGAAATTTTCTAAACTAATTGTTCACTCAGGTCAGCTCCTGTCCTGAAAGTTTCGGGGTGATTTGTCGAGGGGGGGCCGAGAAAAAGGGGGGTCCCAAAACGTGTTTTCTCCATGTTAATTTCCATAGGAAAATTTAGACACGGCTACAGCCTGAACTGCTGAACGGAATTACACCAAATTTGGCAGAGAGATATCTCTTGGTCCAGAAAGCATGCTTTTTTTAAATAGTGTAATTCCGTTCAGTAGTTTTTGAGATATTTATAGATTTACAGATATCGATATTTGAGAATTGTGAGATCTGATTGGCTGAGCCATCCCGAGCACGAGCTTGCCTCTGATTGGCTGCCAACACTTCAAACCAGGAAGTGTTGGCATTCATCTTGTGCTTCAGACCGAGGGAGAGGGAAAAAGGTGGCAGAAACATTAAAAAACAAAAAAAGGGGGCAGGGTAGGAACACCCTGACCTCCTCGGGCCTGCTCAGGGGGTCCCACAGGGATCCCCAGGCCCAAAAAAAGCATTTTTTTTTACTTTTTCCGGCCGGGTCACGCTGGGTGCGCGAACCCCGTCGAAAATTTTAAAAAAACGAAGCGCGGTCTTCCGCGCTTTGTTTTTTAAAACCCCCAGGTGGGCCAGGTTCCGGGGGCAATCCTGAATTCTGTAGCGGGGGCCCGTGGGGGCCCCCGCAGCCCAGGGGACTGCCACCTCCCCGGGGCTTTATAATTTATGTGCGGGGGCACGCGGCCCACCCGCAGCCCCGGGGACCGCCACCTCCCCGGGGCTTCATTAAAATACGATCGGGGGGCCTCTTGGGCCCCCCAAGCCCCGGGGACCACCACCTCCCGGGGCTAAAATAAATAATAAATATTGTGTGTGGGGGGCACAAGCCCCCCCATACTGCCCCGGCGACCACCACCTCACTGGGGCATTGTTTATTCAAATGCGGGGGTCCGTTACGGACCCCCGGGCCCCAGGGACCACCACCCCCCCGGGGCTTAAACACTTGGGAGGGGGGCCGCGCGGCCCCCCTCCTGGAGCCCTTGATGGCCCCGGGGACCGCCACCCCCCAGTGCCAGCTCCTGCAATGTACTGGGGTGCACACCCCCGGGACATTGCTGTTTGCTATGACAGGGCGGGAGCACGGCTCCTGCCCTGTCATAGCAAACTCTGCTTTGGTTTTTGGACGCAAGAGCAGGAAACCTGCTCTCGCTTTCAAAAACCAAAGCAGAATTGCTTTTGCACAAGGGGAGCTGCATGTCAGAGATGGATTGCAGAGAGGTGGTCCGAGGCCACGCCCCTTTTTACACCACTCAGCAAATGCGCCTCGGCGCACTGCTGTTGGGGCGATGAGGTCCTCTTGTGTCCTGAGGACCTCAGGACACAAGTGGACTTCATCCTCTGAGCAGCAGTGCACCAGGAGCCGCGTTTGCAGAGTGGTGTAAAAAGGGGCGTGGCCTCGGACCACCTCTCTGCAATCCAGCTCTGTGGTGCTTACTGGAGGTACCTGGTGGGCTAGTTGGCCCCCAGGGACCCTCAGTATTCAAGGAGAATTAATTCCCCAACTTACAACACGCCAGGGGGCGCGTTTGCAGAGTGGTAGAGAAAGGGGGCGTGGCCTGGTATGAGAAGATAGCAATCCTGCTGTGTGGGACTTACTGGAGGTAATAGGAGGGGTAGTTGGCCCCCAAGGTTGACGTTGGGGGCTAACTACCCCTCCTGTTACCTCCAGTAAATCCCACACAGTGGGATTGCTAAGAGGTGTTCGGAGGCCACGCTCACCTTTCTCCACCACTCTGCAAACATGACTGCTATGTTATAGTTAGAAATTAGCATTTAAAAAACCTTTGAAATTCACTGAAAAAACCATAGGTTTCAGGGACATTATAGTAAGAAATTAGCATTTAAAAAACCTTACAAATTCACTGAAAAACCATAGGTTTCAGGGACGTTATAGTAAGAAATTAGCATTTAAAAAACCTTACAAATTCACTGAAAAAACCATAGGTTTTAGGGACGTTATAGTTAGAAATTATCATTTAAAAAACCTTAGCAATTCACTGAAAAAACCATAGGTTTCAGGGACGTTATAGTTAGAAATTAGCATTTAAAAAACCTTCAAAATTCACTGAAAAAACCATAGGTTTCAGGGACGTTATAGTTAGAAATTAGCATTTAAAAAACCTTAGAAATTCACTGAAAAAACCATTGGTTTAAGGGACGTTATAGTAGTTGGACATTTCACTTGTATAAAACCAGAGAAATTCGGCTGTTATAGTTAGTAGAGCTAACTATAACTCACGCCCCCGCAATGCACTGCTGATGACGTCACATATTACATCACTCATGACATGCTCAGTGACATCACTGATGACATCACTGATGACATCTCAAATGACATCACTGATGACATCATCCAGTGAGTGTCAGTGTTTCTAAAAGGTTTAAGAATCATATATATATATATATATACACCAAGGTGTATTAGACGAATGAGTGGGTGTTTGAGTGTCTGTAAGGATGATTTCTTAGGTGCGTGACTGACTGTATGAGTGAGTGATTAAACATGTCTTAGTGAATGTATGGGTGAGTGACTAATCTGTGCAAATGTGTGTATCAGTCTGTCAATTGGTGTGTAACTGGCTGCATGGGTTGGTGAGTAGGTACATGAATGTCTATATGGGTTATTGATTAGTTGTCTGAGTACCTGCATGGGTGACTGGGTGTCTGTGTGGGTGGGTGAGGGGCTGTGTGACTCCCTGCATGGATGCATGAGTGGGTGAATCCTTGGGTATATGGGTTTATGAGTGCATCTGTGAGGGACGCTATGGTTGAGTGGGTATGCGTATGGCTGTGTCGGTGAGTGTATGGATGTCTCAGTGGTATATGGGTGAGTAGCTGCATATGTGAAAGGCAGTATATGTGAGTGTTGGAGTATATAAGTGACTGTATGTGTGAGTGAGTGAGAGTGGCTATATGGGTGAGTGTGTGCTTGTGTCAGTGATTGTAGAAGAGAGTAAGTATGTGTTACTATCTGTATGAATAAGTGAGATGGTGTGTGTATAACTGTATAGGTGAGTAAATGGAAGCTAGATCGATTCTTTGGGTGACTGACTAGGTGTGTGAGTAACTCTATGGGTGAGTGGCAGAGTGTGAGTGTCTGTATGGGTATATGAGTGCATATATCAGTGGCTGTATTGATGAGTGACTGTGCGTATGAGTGACTGTATGGGTAAGTGGATGTATGTGTAGACCTATGAATCAGTGAGTGGGCATGTACTAACTGGTATTGGTGTGTCTATGGTTTCAAGAATGGTAGTATGTATTTTCGAGTGGGTGTACGAAAGGTTATATTAGGTGTGAGGAGGTGCATCAGATATTAAGTAGATGATGTCATCAGTGAGGTCATCTGAGATGTCATCAGTGTTGTCACTGACCATGTCATGAGTGATGTAATATATGACATCATCAGCAGTGCATTGCGGGTGCGCGAGTTATAGTTAGCTCAGGTAACTATAATGGCTGAATTTCTCTGGTTTTGTACGAGTGAAATGTCAGCCTAACTATAACGTCCCTGAAACCTGTGGTTTTTTCAGTGAATTTCTAAGGTTTTTTAAATGCGAATTCCTAACTATAACGTGCCTAAAGCCTCTGTTTTTTCCAGTGAATTTCTATGGTTTTTTAGACGCTAATACTAACTATAACATCCCTGAAACCCTTTTTTTCCAGTGAATTTCTAAGGTTTTTTAAATGCTAATTTCTAAATATGCCTACATAGGTAGGACATGTGCAGAAAGAGAAAGAAAGGTGCAGAAAGAAGCAAGAGAAGTGCAGAAAGCAAAAGAGGTGCAGAATGAGGAAGAAAGTTGCAGAAAGAAGCAAGAGAAATGCAGAAAGAGGCAACAGAAGTCCAGAAAGAGGAAGAAAGGTGCAGAAAGAAGCAAGAGATGTACAGAAAGAACCAACAGAGGTACAGAAAGAGGCCTACTTCGCCTGTACCTTACAACAGACTCATATAAAGTAGCCTAATCACTAATCCTTCCCCCAAGATGTCTTAAACCTCACTTTTCTTTTGAAGGTTCACTATTCATCGACTGCTCAGAATGTTAGGCGTACCAAATATAAAACAGCAATCCTAAGCATATCACTGTTGTAAATCTGACCAAGTTTGTGAAGGTATGCTTGCGTGTGTCTCTGCTTTTACCTAGTGACACTTTACAGAAAAATAAACATACAAATACTTGAATACCTGTGTTTCAAACAGCATACTCTGTAAATTTGTGTATAAGAAGGTAGAACCAAGAGAAGTGCAGAAAGAACCAACGGAGGTGCAGAAAGAGGCAAGAGGGGTGCAGAAAGAGGCAAGAGAAGTGCAGCAAGAAGCAACAGAGGTGCAGAAAGAGGCAAGAGAGTTGCAGAAACAGGTAAAAGAGGTGCAGAAAGAGAGAACAGGGGTGCAGACAGAGGCAAGAGAAATTCAGAAAGAGGGAAGAAGGGTGCAGAAAGAGACAAGAGGGGTGCAAAAATTTGCGAGAGGTGCAGAAAGAAGCAAAATCAGTGCAGAAAGAACCAACAGAGGTGCAGAGAGAAGCAAGAGGGGTGCAGAAAGAGGCAACAGAAGTGCAGAAAGAAGCAAAAGAGGTACAGAAAGAGGGTGCAGAACGAGGTAAGAAAAGTGCAGAAAATGTCAAGAGAGGTACAGAAAGAGGCAAAAGAGGTACACAAAGAGGGAAAAAGGGTGCAGAAAGAGGCAAGAGGGTACAGAAAGAAGCAAGAGAGGTGTAGAATGAAGCAAGAGGGGTGCATAAAGAGGCAACAGAGGTGCAGAAGGAGGCAAGAGAATTGCAGAAAGAGGCATGACAGTTGCAGACACAGGCAAAAGCATTGCAGAAAGAGGGAATAGGGGTGCAGACAGAGGCAAGAGAAGTGCAGAAAGAGGGAAGAGTGGTACAGAAAGAGGCAAGAGGGGTGAAGGAATTTGCAAGAGAGGTGCAGAAAGAAGCAAGAGAAGTGCAGAAAGAACCAAGAGAGGTGCAGAAAGAGGCAAGAGGGGTGCAGAAAGAGGCAAGAGAAGTGCAGAAAGAAGCAAAAGAGGTACAGAAAGAGGGAAGAGGGTGTAGAAAGAGGCAAGAGAACTGCAGAAAGAGGCAACAGAGGTACATAAAGAGGCAAGACAGATGCAGGAAAAGGGTTGAAGGGAAGAAGGGTGCAGAAAGAAGCAAGAGAGGTGCAGAAAGAGGCAAGAGGTATGCAGAAAGGGGCAAGAGAGGTGCAGAAAGAGGCAAGAGAGTTGCACAAAGAGGGAAGAAGGATGCAGAAAGAGGCAAGAGGGGTACAGAAAGAAGCAAGAGAGGTGCAGAAAGAAGCAAGATAAGTGCAGAATGAAGCAACAGGGGTGCAGAAAGAGGCAATAGGGCTGCAGAAAGAGACAACAGAGGTGCAGAAGGAGGCAAGAGAACTGCAGAAAGAGGCAAGAGAGTTGTAGGAACAGGCAAAAGTGGTGCAGAAAAAGGGAACAGGGGTGAAGACAGAGGCAAGAGAAGTGCAGAAAGAGGCTAGAGGGGTACAGAAAGAGGCAAGAGAAGTGCAGAAAGAAGCAAAAGAGGTACATAAAGAGGGAAGATGGTGCAGAAAGAGGCCCGAAAACTGCAAAAAGAGGCAAGAGAAGTGCAGAAAGAGGCAAGAGAGGTGCAGAAAGAGGCAAGAGAGATGCAGAAAGAGGGAAAAAGGGTGCAGAAAGAGGCAAGAGGGGTGCAGAAAGAAGCAAGAGAGGTGCAGAAAGAAGCAAGAGAAGTGCAGACTGAAGCAAAAGGAGTGCAGAAAGAGGCAAGATGGGTGCAGAAAGAGGCAAGGGGGTTCAGAAAGAGGCAACAGAGGTGCAGAAGGAGGCAAGAGATCTGCAGAAAGAGGCAAGAGAGTTGCAGAAACAGGCAAAAGAGGTGCAGAAAGAGGAAACGGGTGCAGACAGAGGCAAGAGAGAGAAGTGCAGAAAGAGGGAAGAAGGGTGCAGAAAGAGGCAAGAGAGGTACAGAAATTTGCAAGAGAGGTGCAGAAAGAAGCAAGAGCAGTGCAGAAATAACCAAGAGAGGTGCAGAAAGAGGCAAGAGGGATGCAGAAAGAGGTAAGAGAAGTGCAGAAAGAAGCAAAAGAGGTACAGAAAGAGGGAAGAGGGTACAGAAAGAGGCAAGAAAACTGCAGAAAGAAGCAAGAGAGTTGCAGAAAGAGGCAATACAGGTGCAGAAAGAGGCACAAGAGGTGCAGAAAGAGGCAAGAGAGATGCAGAAAGAGGGAAGAAGGATGCGGAAAGAGGCAAGAGGGGTACAGAAAGAAGCAAGAGAGGTGCAGAAATAAGCAAGAGAAGTACAGAATGAAGCAGCAGGGGTGTAGAAAGAGGCAAGAGGTACAGAAAGAGGCAACAGAGGTGCCAAAGGAGGCAAGAGAATTGCAGAAAGAGGCAAGAGAGTTGCAGAAACAGACAAAAGAGGTGCAGAAAGAGGGAAGAGGGGTGCCGACAGGCAAGAGAAGTGAAGAAAGAGGGAAGAGGGGTGCAGAAAGAGGCAAGAGGGGTGCATGAATTTGCAAGAGAGATGCAGAAGGAAGCAAGAGCAGTGCAGAAAGAACCAAGAGAGGTACAAAAAGAGGCAAGAGGGGTGCAGAAAGATGCAAGAGAAGTGCAGAAAGAATCAAAAGAGGTACAAAAGGGAAGAGGGTGCAGAAAGAGGCAAGAAAACTGCAGAAAGAGGCAACAGAGGTGCAGAAAGAGGCAAGACAGGTGCAGGAAAAGGGAAGAAGGGTGCAGAAAGAAGCAAGCCAGGTGACGAAAGAGGCAAGAGGGTGAAGAAAGAGGCAAGAGAGGTGCAGAAAGAGGCAAGAGGGGTGCAGAAAGAGGCAACAGAGGTGCCAAAGGAGGCAAGAGAATTGCAGAAAGAGGCAAGAGAGTTGCAGAAACAGACAAAAGAGGTGCAGAAAGAGGGAAGAGGGGTGCCGACAGGCAAGAGAAGTGAAGAAAGAGGGGTGCAGAAAGAGGCAAGAGGGGTGCAGAAAGATGCAAGAGGGGTACAGAAAGAGGCAAGAGAGATGCAAAAAGAGGGAAGAAGGGTGCAGAAAGAAGCAAGAGGGTTGCAGAAAGAAGGAAGAGATGTGCAGAAAGAAGCAAGGGAAGTGCTGAATGAAGCAACAGGGGTGCAGAAAGAGGCATGAAGGGTGCATAAAGAGGCAATAGTGGTGAAGAAAGAGGCAACAGAGGAGCAGAAGGAGGCAAGAGAACTCAGAAAGAGGCAAGAGTGTTGCAGAAACAGGCAAAAGAGGTACAGAAAGTGAGAACAGGGGTGGAGACAGATGCAAGAGAAGTGCAGAAAGAGGGAAGAGGTGTGTAGAAATGTGCAAGAGAGGTGCAGAAAGAAGCAAGAGAAGTGCAGAAAGAACCAACAGAGGTACAGAAAGAGGCAAGAGGGGTGCAGAAAGAGGAGAGAGAAGTACAGAAAGAAGCAAAAGAGGTGCAGAAAGAAGCAAGAGAGGTGCAGAAAGAGGCAAGAGCAGTGCACAAAGAACTAAGTGATGTGCAGAAAGAGGCAAGAGATGTGCAGAAAGAGGCAAGAGATGTGAAGAAGAAGGCAAGAGAACTGCAGAAAGAGGCAAGAGAACTGCAGAAAGAGGCAAGAGAGTTGCAGAAATAGGCAAAAGGGGTGCAGGAAGAGGAAACAGGTGTGCAGACAGAGTCAAGAGAGGTACAGAAAGAGGGAAGAGGGGTGCAGAAAGAGGCAAGAGGGATGCAGAAATTTGCAACAGAGGTGCAGAAAGAAGCAAGATCAGTGCAGAAAGAACCAACCGAGGTGCAGAAAGAGGCAAGAGGGGTACAGAAAGAGGCAAGAGAAATGCAGAAAGAAGCAAAAGAGATGCAGAAAGAGGCAAGATAACTGCAAAAAAAGGCAAGAGAGGTGCAGAAAGAGGCAGGAGAGGTGCACAAAGAGGCGAGAAGGAGTAAAGAAAGAGGCAAGAAGGGTGCAGAAAGAAGCTAGAGAAGTGCAGAAAGAAGCAACAGAGGTGATGAAAGAGGCAAGAGGGGTTCAGAAAGAGGCAAGAGAAGTGCAGAAAGAAGCAACAGAGGTGCAGAAAGAGGCAAGAGAGGTGCAGAAACAGGCAATAAAGGTGCAGAAAGAGGAAACAGGGGTGCAGAAAGAGGCAACAGAGGTGCAGAAAGAGGCAAGAGGGGTGCAGAAAGAAGCAAGTTAGGCGCAGAAACAGGCAACAGAGGTGCAGAAAGAGACAAGAGAGTTGCAGAAACAGGCAAAAGAGGTGGAGAAAGAGGGAACAGGGGTAAAGACAGAGGCAAGAGAGTTGCAGAAAGTGGGAAGAGGGGTGCAGAAATTTGCAAGAGAGGTGCAGAAAGAAGCAAGAGCAGTGCAGAAAGAAGCAAGAGAAGTGCAGAAAGAAGCAAGAGAGGTGGAGATAGAGGGAAGGGGGTACAGAAAGAGACAGGAGGGGTACAGACAGAAGGAAGAGAAGTGCAGAAAGAAGCAACAGAGGTGCTGAAAGAGGTACGAAGGGTGCAGAAAGAGGCAAGAGAAGTGCAGAAAGAAGCAATAGATTTACAGAAAGAGGCAAGAGAGGTGCAGAACCAGGCAGGAAAGGTGCAGAAAGAGGAAACAGGGGTGCAGAAAGAGGCAACAGAGGTGCAGAAAGAGGCAAGAGGGGTGCAGAAAGAAGCAAGTTAGGCGCAGAAACAGGCAACAGAGGTGCAGAAAGAGACAAGAGAGTTGCAGAAACAGGCAAAAGAGGTGGAGAAAGAGGGAACAGGGATTAAGACAGAGGCAAGAGAGTTGCAGAAAGTGGGAAGAGGGGTGCAGAAATTTTCAAGAGAGGTGCAGAAAGAAGCAAAAGAGGTGCAGAAATAGGCAAGAGGGGTGCAGAAAGAGGCTAGAGCAGTGCAGAAAGAACTAAGAGATATACAGAAAGAGGCAAGAGATGTGCAAAAAGAGGCAAGAGATTAGCAGAAGAAGGCAAGAGAACTGCAGAAAGAGGCAAGAGAACTGCAGAAAGAGGCAAGAGAGTTGCAGAAACAGGCAAAAGGGGTGCAGGAAGAGGAACCAGGTGTGCAGACAGAGGCAAGAGAGGTACAGAAAGAGGGAAGAGGGGTGCAGAAAGAATGGCAAGAGGGATGCAGAAATTTGCAACAGAGATGCAGAAAGAAGCAAGAGCAGTGCAGAAAGAACCAATAGAGGTGCAGAAAGAGGCAAGAGGGGTACAGAAAGAGGCAAGAGAAGTACAGAAAGAAGCAAAAGAGGTGCAGAAAGAGGCAAGCTAACTGCAGAAAAAGGCAAGAGAGGTGCAGAAAGAGGCAGGAGAGGTGCACAAAGAGGCAAGAGGGGTGCAGATAAAGGCAAGAGAAGTGCAGAAAGAAGCAACAGAGGTACAGAAAGAGGCAAGAGAGGTGCAGAAACAGGCAAGAAAGGTGCAGAAAGAAGCAAGAGCAGTGTAGAAAGAACCAACAGAGGTGCACAAAGAGGCAAGAGGGGTACAGAAAGAGGCAGGAGGGGTGCAGAAAGAAGGAAGAGAAGTGCAGAAAGAAGCAACAGACGTGCTGAAAGAGGCACAAAGGGTGCAGAAGGAGGCAAGAGAATCGCAGGAAGAAGCAATAGAGTTACAGAAAGAGGCAAGAGAGGTGCAGAACCAGGCAGGAAAGGTGCAGAAAGAGGAAACAGGGGTGCAGAAAGAGGCAAGAGAGGTGCAGAAAGAGGGAAGAGGGGTGCAGAAAGAGGCAAGAGGGGTGCAGAAAGAAGCAAGTGAGGCACAGAAAGAGGCAACAGAGGTGCAGAAAGAGACAAGAGAGTTGCAGAAACAGGCAAAAGAGGTGGAGAAAGAGGGAACAGGTGTACAGACAGAGGCAGGAGAGGTGCAGAAAGTGGGAAGAGGGGTGCAGAAAGAGGCAGAGGGGTGTAGACATTTGCAAGAGAGGTGCATAAAGAAGCAAAAGAGGTGCAGAAAGAGTCAAGAGGGGTGCAGAAAGAGGCAAGAGCAGTGCAGAAAGAACCAAGAGATGTGCAGAAAGAGGCAAGAGAGGTGCAGAATGAAGCAAGAGAGGTGCATCAAGAAGAAAAAGAGGTGCAGAAAGAGTAAAGAGGGGTGCAGAAAGAGGCAAGAGCAGTGCAAAAAGAACCAAGAGATGTGCAGAAAGAGGCAAGAGAGATGCAGAACGAAGCAAAGAGAGGTGCAGAAAGAAACCAAAGAAGTGCAGAAAGAAGGAACAGAGGTGTAGAAAGAGGCAAGAAAGGTGCAGAAACAGGCAAGAAAGGTGCAGAAAGAGGGAACAGGGGTGCAGAAAGAGGTAAGAGGGATACAGAAATTTGCAAAAGAGGTGCAGAAAGAAGCAAGAGCAGTGCAGAAAGAAGCAAGAGAAGTGCAGAAAGAAGCCAGAGAGGTGGAGAAAGAGGGAAGGGGGTGCAGAAAGAGGCAAGAGGGATGCAGAAATTTGCAAAAGAGGGGCAGAAAGAAGCAAGAGTAGTGTAGAAAGAACCAACAGAGGTGCACAAAGAGGCAAGAGGGGTACAGAAAGAGGCAGGAGGGGTGCAGAAAGAAGGAAAAGAAGTGCAGAAAGAAGCAACAGAGTTGCTGAAAGAGGCACAAAGGGTGCAGAAAGAGGCAAGAGAAGTGCAGAAAGAAGCATTAGAGTTACAGAAAGATGCAAGAGAGGTGCAGAACCAGGCAGGAAAGGTGCAGAAAGAGGAAACAGGGGTGCAGAAAGAGGCAAGAGAGGTGCAGAAAGAGGGAAGAGGGTGCAGAAAGAGACAAGAAGGGTGCAGAAAGAAGCAAGTGAGGCACAGAAAGAGGCAACAGATGTGCAGAAAGAGACAAGGGTGTTGCAGAAACAGGCAAAAGAGGTGGAGAAAGAGGGAACAGGGGTGCAGACAGAGGCAAGCGAGGTGCAGAAAGTGGGAAGAGAGGTGCAGAAAGAGGCAAGAGGGGTGCAGAAATTTGCAAGAGAGGTGCATAAAGAAGCAAAAGAGGTGCAGAAAGAGGCAAGAGGGGTGCAGAAAGAGGCAAGAGCAGTGCAGAAAGAACTAAGAGATGTTCAGAAAGAGGCAAGAGATATGAAGAAAGAGGCAAGAGATGTGCAGAAGAAGGCAAGAGAACTGCAGAAAGAGGCAAGAGAACTGCAGAAAGAGGCAAGAGAGTTGCAGAAACAGGCAAAAGGGGTGCAGAAAAAGGGAACAGGGGTGAAGACAGAGGCAAGAGAAGTGCAGAAAGAGGCTAGAGGGGTACAGAAAGAGGCAAGAGAAGTGCAGAAAGAAGCAAAAGAGGTACATAAAGAGGGAAGATGGTGCAGAAAGAGGCCCGAAAACTGCAAAAAGAGGCAAGAGAAGTGCAGAAAGAGGCAAGAGAGGTGCAGAAAGAGGCAAGAGAGATGCAGAAAGAGGGAAAAGGGATGCAGAAAGAGGCAAGAGGGGTGCAGAAAGAAGCAAGAGAGGTGCAGAAAGAAGCAAGAGAAGTGCAGACTGAAGCAAAAGGAGTGCAGAAAGAGGCAAGATGGGTGCAGAAAGAGGCAAGGGGTTCAGAAAGAGGCAACAGAGGTGCAGAAGGAGGCAAGAGATCTGCAGAAAGAGGCAAGAGAGTTGCAGAAACAGGCAAAGAGGTGCAGAAAGAGGAAACGGGTGCAGACAGAGGCAAGAGAGAGAAGTGCAGAAAGAGGGAAGAAGGGTGCAGAAAGAGGCAAGAGAGGTACAGAAATTTGCAAGAGAGGTGCAGAAAGAAGCAAGAGCAGTGCAGAAATAACCAAGAGAGGTGCAGAAAGAGGCAAGAGGGATGCAGAAAGAGGTAAGAGAAGTGCAGAAAGAAGCAAAAGAGGTACAGAAAGAGGGAAGAGGGTACAGAAAGAGGCAAGAAAACTGCAGAAAGAAGCAAGAGAGTTGCAGAAAGAGGCAATACAGGTGCAGAAAGAGGCACAAGAGGTGCAGAAAGAGGCAAGAGAGATGCAGAAAGAGGGAAGAAGGATGCGGAAAGAGGCAAGAGGGGTACAGAAAGAAGCAAGAGAGGTGCAGAAATAAGCAAGAGAAGTACAGAATGAAGCAGCAGGGGTGTAGAAAGAGGCAAGAGGTACAGAAAGAGGCAACAGAGGTGCCAAAGGAGGCAAGAGAATTGCAGAAAGAGGCAAGAGAGTTGCAGAAACAGACAAAAGAGGTGCAGAAAGAGGGAAGAGGGGTGCCGACAGGCAAGAGAAGTGAAGAAAGAGGGAAGAGGGGTGCAGAAAGAGGCAAGAGGGGTGCATGAATTTGCAAGAGAGATGCAGAAGGAAGCAAGAGCAGTGCAGAAAGAACCAAGAGAGGTACAAAAAGAGGCAAGAGGGGTGCAGAAAGATGCAAGAGAAGTGCAGAAAGAATCAAAAGAGGTACAAAAGGGAAGAGGGTGCAGAAAGAGGCAAGAAAACTGCAGAAAGAGGCAACAGAGGTGCAGAAAGAGGCAAGACAGGTGCAGGAAAAGGGAAGAAGGGTGCAGAAAGAAGCAAGCCAGGTGACGAAAGAGGCAAGAGGGTGAAGAAAGAGGCAAGAGAGGTGCAGAAAGAGGCAAGAGGGGTGCAGAAAGAGGCAACAGAGGTGCCAAAGGAGGCAAGAGAATTGCAGAAAGAGGCAAGAGAGTTGCAGAAACAGACAAAAGAGGTGCAGAAAGAGGGAAGAGGGGTGCCGACAGGCAAGAGAAGTGAAGAAAGAGGGGTGCAGAAAGAGGCAAGAGGGGTGCAGAAAGATGCAAGAGAGGTACAGAAAGAGGCAAGAGAGATGCAAAAAGAGGGAAGAAGGGTGCAGAAAGAAGCTAGAGAAGTGCAGAAAGAAGCAACAGAGGTGATGAAAGAGGCAAGAGGGGTTCAGAAAGAGGCAAGAGAAGTGCAGAAAGAAGCAACAGAGGTGCAGAAAGAGGCAAGAGAGGTGCAGAAACAGGCAATAAAGGTGCAGAAAGAGGAAACAGGGGTGCAGAAAGAGGCAACAGAGGTGCAGAAAGAGGCAAGAGGGGTGCAGAAAGAAGCAAGTTAGGCGCAGAAACAGGCAACAGAGGTGCAGAAAGAGACAAGAGAGTTGCAGAAACAGGCAAAAGAGGTGGAGAAAGAGGGAACAGGGGTAAAGACAGAGGCAAGAGAGTTGCAGAAAGTGGGAAGAGGGGTGCAGAAATTTGCAAGAGAGGTGCAGAAAGAAGCAAGAGCAGTGCAGAAAGAAGCAAGAGAAGTGCAGAAAGAAGCAAGAGAGGTGGAGATAGAGGGAAGGGGGTACAGAAAGAGACAGGAGGGGTACAGACAGAAGGAAGAGAAGTGCAGAAAGAAGCAACAGAGGTGCTGAAAGAGGTACGAAGGGTGCAGAAAGAGGCAAGAGAAGTGCAGAAAGAAGCAATAGATTTACAGAAAGAGGCAAGAGAGGTGCAGAACCAGGCAGGAAAGGTGCAGAAAGAGGAAACAGGGGTGCAGAAAGAGGCAACAGAGGTGCAGAAAGAGGCAAGAGGGGTGCAGAAAGAAGCAAGTTAGGCGCAGAAACAGGCAACAGAGGTGCAGAAAGAGACAAGAGAGTTGCAGAAACAGGCAAAAGAGGTGGAGAAAGAGGGAACAGGGATAAAGACAGAGGCAAGAGAGTTGCAGAAAGTGGGAAGAGGGGTGCAGAAATTTTCAAGAGAGGTGCAGAAAGAAGCAAAAGAGGTGCAGAAATAGGCAAGAGGGGTGCAGAAAGAGGCTAGAGCAGTGCAGAAAGAACTAAGAGATGTACAGAAAGAGGCAAGAGATGTGCAAAAAGAGGCAAGAGATTAGCAGAAGAAGGCAAGAGAACTGCAGAAAGAGGCAAGAGAACTGCAGAAAGAGGCAAGAGAGTTGCAGAAACAGGCAAAAGGGGTGCAGGAAGAGGAACCAGGTGTGCAGACAGAGGCAAGAGAGGTACAGAAAGAGGGAAGAGGGTGCAGAAAGAATGGCAAGAGGGATGCAGAAATTTGCAACAGAGATGCAGAAAGAAGCAAGAGCAGTGCAGAAAGAACCAATAGAGGTGCAGAAAGAGGCAAGAGGGGTACAGAAAGAGGCAAGAGAAGTACAGAAAGAAGCAAAAGAGGTGCAGAAAGAGGCAAGCTAACTGCAGAAAAAGGCAAGAGAGGTGCAGAAAGAGGCAGGAGAGGTGCACAAAGAGGCAAGAGGGGTGCAGATAAAGGCAAGAGAAGTGCAGAAAGAAGCAACAGAGGTACAGAAAGAGGCAAGAGAGGTGCAGAAACAGGCAAGAAAGGTGCAGAAAGAAGCAAGAGCAGTGTAGAAAGAACCAACAGAGGTGCACAAAGAGGCAAGAGGGGTACAGAAAGAGGCAGGAGGGGTGCAGAAAGAAGGAAGAGAAGTGCAGAAAGAAGCAACAGACGTGCTGAAAGAGGCACAAAGGGTGCAGAAGGAGGCAAGAGAATCGCAGGAAGAAGCAATAGAGTTACAGAAAGAGGCAAGAGAGGTGCAGAACCAGGCAGGAAAGGTGCAGAAAGAGGAAACAGGGGTGCAGAAAGAGGCAAGAGAGGTGCAGAACGAGGGATGAGGGGTGTAGAAAGAGGCAAGAGGCATGCAGAAACAAGCAACATAGGTGCAGAAAGAGGCAAGAGCAGTGCAGAAAGAACCAATAGAGGTGCAGAAAGAGACAAGAGGGGTACAGAAAGAGGCAAGAGAAGTACAGAAAGAAGCAAAAGAGGTGCAGAAAGAGGCAAGCTAACTGCAGAAAAAGGCAAGAGAGGTGCAGAAAGAGGCAGGAGAGGTGCACAAAGAGGCAAGAGGGGTGCAGATAAAGGCAAGAGAAGTGCAGAAAGAAGCAACAGAGGTACAGAAAGAGGCAAGAGAGGTGCAGAAACAGGCAAGAAAGGTGCAGAAAGAAGCAAGAGCAGTGTAGAAAGAACCAACAGAGGTGCACAAAGAGGCAAGAGGGGTACAGAAAGAGGCAGGAGGGGTGCAGAAAGAAGGAAGAGAAGTGCAGAAAGAAGCAACAGACGTGCTGAAAGAGGCACAAAGGGTGCAGAAGGAGGCAAGAGAATCGCAGGAAGAAGCAATAGAGTTACAGAAAGAGGCAAGAGAGGTGCAGAACCAGGCAGGAAAGGTGCAGAAAGAGGAAACAGGGGTGCAGAAAGAGGCAAGAGAGGTGCAGAAAGAGGGAAGAGGGTGCAGAAAGAGGCAAGAGGGGTGCAGAAAGAAGCAAGTGAGGCACAGAAAGAGGCAACAGAGGTGCAGAAAGAGACAAGAGAGTTGCAGAAACAGGCAAAAGAGGTGGAGAAAGAGGGAACAGGTGTACAGACAGAGGCAGGAGAGGTGCAGAAAGTGGGAAGAGGGGTGCAGAAAGAGGCAGAGGGGTGTAGAAATTTGCAAGAGAGGTGCATAAAGAAGCAAAAGAGGTGCAGAAAGAGTCAAGAGGGGTGCAGAAAGAGGCAAGAGCAGTGCAGAAAGAACCAAGAGATGTGCAGAAAGAGGCAAGAGAGGTGCAGAATGAAGCAAGAGAGGTGCATCAAGAAGAAAAAGAGGTGCAGAAAGAGTAAAGAGGGGTGCAGAAAGAGGCAAGAGCAGTGCAAAAAGAACCAAGAGATGTGCAGAAAGAGGCAAGAGAGATGCAGAACGAAGCAAGAGAGGTGCAGAAAGAAACCAAAGAAGTGCAGAAAGAAGGAACAGAGGTGTAGAAAGAGGCAAGAAAGGTGCAGAAACAGGCAAGAAAGGTGCAGAAAGAGGGAACAGGGGTGCAGAAAGAGGTAAGAGGGATACAGAAATTTGCAAAAGAGGTGCAGAAAGAAGCAAGAGCAGTGCAGAAAGAAGCAAGAGAAGTGCAGAAAGAAGCCAGAGAGGTGGAGAAAGAGGGAAGGGGGTGCAGAAAGAGGCAAGAGGGATGCAGAAATTTGCAAAAGAGGGGCAGAAAGAAGCAAGAGTAGTGTAGAAAGAACCAACAGAGGTGCACAAAGAGGCAAGAGGGGTACAGAAAGAGGCAGGAGGGGTGCAGAAAGAAGGAAAAGAAGTGCAGAAAGAAGCAACAGAGTTGCTGAAAGAGGCACAAAGGGTGCAGAAAGAGGCAAGAGAAGTGCAGAAAGAAGCATTAGAGTTACAGAAAGATGCAAGAGAGGTGCAGAACCAGGCAGGAAAGGTGCAGAAAGAGGAAACAGGGGTGCAGAAAGAGGCAAGAGAGGTGCAGAAAGAGGGAAGAGGGGTGCAGAAAGAGACAAGAAGGGTGCAGAAAGAAGCAAGTGAGGCACAGAAAGAGGCAACAGATGTGCAGAAAGAGACAAGGGTGTTGCAGAAACAGGCAAAAGAGGTGGAGAAAGAGGGAACAGGGGTGCAGACAGAGGCAAGCGAGGTGCAGAAAGTGGGAAGAGAGGTGCAGAAAGAGGCAAGAGGGGTGCAGAAATTTGCAAGAGAGGTGCATAAAGAAGCAAAAGAGGTGCAGAAAGAGGCAAGAGGGGTGCAGAAAGAGGCAAGAGCAGTGCAGAAAGAACTAAGAGATGTTCAGAAAGAGGCAAGAGATATGAAGAAAGAGGCAAGAGATGTGCAGAAGAAGGCAAGAGAACTGCAGAAAGAGGCAAGAGAACTGCAGAAAGAGGCAAGAGAGTTGCAGAAACAGGCAAAAGGGGTGCAGGAAAAGGAAACAGGTGTGCAGACAGAGGCAAGAGAAGTGCAGAAAGAAGCAACAGAGGTGCTGAAAGAGGTACAAAGGGTGCAGAAAGTTGCAAGAGAAGTGCAGAAAGAAGCAATAGAGGTGCTGAAAGAGGTACGAAGGGTGCAGAAAGTGGCAAGAGAAGTGCAGAACCAGGCAGGAAAGGTGCAGTAAGAGGAAACAGGGGTGCAGAAAGAGGCCAGAGAGGTGCAGAAAGAGGGAAGAGTGATGCAGAAAGAGGCAAGAGGGGTGCAGAAAGAAGCAAGTGAGGCACAGAAAGAGGCAACAGAGGTGCAGAAAGAGACAAGAGAGTTGCAGAAACAGGCAAAAGAGGTGGAGAAAGAGGGACCAGGGGTGCAGACAGAGGCAAGAGAGGTACAGAAATTTGCAAGAGAGGTGCAGAAAGAAGCAAGAGTAGTGCAAAAGAACCAACAGAAGTGCAGAAAGAGGCAAGAGGGGTGCAGAAAGAGGCAAGAAAAGTGCAGAAAGAAGGAACAGAGGTGCACAAAGAGGCGACAGGGATGCAGAAAGAGGGAAAAGAGGTATAGAAAGTGGCAAGAGTGTTGCACAAAGAGGGAAGAAGGGTGCGAAAGAGGCAAGAGGGGTGCTGAAAGAAGCAACAGATGTGCAGAAAGATGCAAGATTAGTGCAGAAAGAAGCAACAGAGGTGGAGAAAGAGGTAAGAGGGGTACAGAAAGAGGAAAGAGAAGTGCAGAAAGAAGCAACAGAGGTGCAGAAAGAGGCAAGAGAAGTGCAGAAAGAGGAAAGGGAGGTGCAGAAAGAGGGAACAGGGGTGCAGAAGGAGGCACAAGAGGTGCAGAAAGAGGGAAGAAGGATGCAGAAAGAGGCAAGAGGGGTACAGAAATATGCAAGTGAGGTGCAGAAAGAGGCAACAGAGGTACCGAAAGAGGCAAGAGAGGTGCAGAAAGTGGAAGAAATGAGCAGAAAAAGGCAAAAGAAGTGCAGAAAAGGAAAGAAAGGTGCAGAAAGAAGCAACAGAAATGCAGAAAGAGGCAAGAGAGGCGCAGAAAGAAGCAAGAGTGGTTTGGACACCATTAGTGCCAATTTAATACCCACATTTAGCAATAAGTAACAGGTGAACATTCAAGGTTTGCAAAGGGCCATCCACCACGCTGTAACAATTGTCGCTGCATTTTTGATAATGTTTGAGCCGTTTGAGCTAGAAACAAGGTTTTTTTGTTCAAATCTGCAGATTATGCAGCAGATGATGGATTTTGTGGCAAATGCGGAAAATGTATAATTGTGAAAAAGTCGGTGCAGCCAAACAGTCACATAATTCCAGTGGCCCTTCTCATACCTCTGAATTGGTCCAGAAGTGCTCCTAAGTGGTTCCTTCTTTTTTTTTGTCTCTTTGAGTTTATAGTTTAGCTTCTATGTAAACGAGGAAGACTAAACCTGAGGTTACCACTCCAAAACACAGACTATCATACCACACAATTGCTCTCCATAACACATAATCCCACTCTACATAATTCCTATACACTAATACTTTCTATCCACATAATTTCACTGCACAAGATACCACATAATTCCACTACACACAACCTACATCCACTCCACTTCAAGAAACATTACTAAAACACTTTTACATTTACAACGCCAATAGCTCTAACTCTCGCAAATGCGAAACCTATTACATTGCAAATGCTTCTTTAACTAGTAGTCGCGTTTGTAGAGAGGTGGAGAAAGGGGGCTGGGCCTCTGACCACCGCTCAGGAATTCCGCTGTGTATGACTTACAGGAGGTACCAGGAGTGCTTCTTGGCCCACAAAGTCCCTCAGGAGAAAAGTGGACTTCATCCCCCAACCCGTACTGTGCCAGGAGGCGCGTTTACAGAATGGTGGAGAAAGGGGGGCATGGCGTCCGAAGTCCTCTTAGCAATCCCACTGTGTGGGACTTACTCAATCAATCAATCACTGCATTTATAGAGTGCGCTACTCACCCGGGAGGGTCTCAAGGCGCTGGGGGAGGGGGTAAGTTACTGCTCGAACAGCCAGGTCTTGAGCTGCTTCCTGAAGGAGAGATGGTCCTGGGTTCGCCGAAGGTGAGTGGGGAGGGAGTTCCAGGTCTTGGCTGCCAGGTAGGAGAAGGATCTTCCTCCGGCGGTGGTTCTGCGGATGCGTGGTACGGTGGCGAGGGCGTGGCTGGTTGATCGTAGCTGGCGGGTGGGCGTGTAGAAGGTCATGCGGTCGTTGAGGTACTTTGGGCCCAGGTCGTGGAGGGCCTTGTGTGCGTGGATGAGGAGTCTGAACGTGATTCTCTTGCTGACGGGGAGCCAGTGCAGGTCTTTCAGGTGTCCGGTGATGTGGCTGTGTCGGGGGATGTCCAGGATGAGTCGTGCGGAGGCGTTCTGGATGCGCTGGAGTCTTTTTGAAGTTTGGCTGTGGTTCTGGCGTAGAGGGTGTTCCCATAGTCCAGTCGGCTGGTGACGAGTGCCTGGGTGACGGTCTTCCTGGTTTCAGTGGGGATCCATCTGAAGATCTTGCGGAGCATGCGCAGGGTGTTGAAGCACGAAGATGAGACGGCATTGACTTGTCTGGTCATCGACAGGGAGGAGTCCAGGATGAAGCCCAGGTTTCGTGCGTGGTCCGTTGGCTTGGGCGCGGTGCCCAGGGCCGGGGGCCACCAGGAGTCGTCCCAGGCGGAGGGTGATGAGCCCAGGATGAGGACTTCCGTCTTGTCTGAGTTCAGTTTAAGGCGGCTGTTCCTCATCCAGTCGGCGACGTCTTTCATCCCGTCGTGTAGGTTGGCTCTGGCGGTGGTGGGGTCGTTGGTGAGGGAGAGGATCAGCTGGGTGTCGTCGGCGTAGGAGATGATGTTGAGGTTGTGTTGGCGTGCGATGGCTGCGAGGGGGCTCATGTAGACGTTGAAGAGGGTTGAACTGAGTGAAGATCCTTGTGGAACGCCGCAGATGACTTCGGTGTCCTCGGATCTGAACGGGGGGAGGCGGACTCTCTGGGTTCTTCCGGCGAGGAACGAGATGATCCATTCCAGTGCTTTCTCTCGGATTCCGATGTTGCTGAGGCGCTTCACTAGGGTGCGGTGGCAGACGGTGTCGAACGCCGCGGAGAGGTCCAAGAGGATGAGGGCTGCTGTTTCCCCGTTGTCGTTTAGGGTTCTGATGTCGTCGGTGGCTGCGATAAGGGCGGTCTCGGTGCTGTGGTTGGCCCGAAACCCGGACTGCGAGGGGTCGAGGGATCCATTCGTCTCGAGGAAGGCGGCAAGCTGTCTGTTGATGGTCTTCTCGATGACTTTGGCCGGAAACGGAAGGAGCGAGATGGGACGGTAGTTCTTGAGTTCGGTGGGGTCCGCCGTTGGTTTCTTCAGGAGGGCGGTAAGCTCGGCGTGCTTCCAGCTCTCCGGGAAGGTGGCGGTGTGGAAGGAGGAGTTGATGATGTCCCGGAGATGGGGTGCGATGGTGGCGTCGGCTTTGTTGAAGACGTGGTGTGGGCAGGGGTCGGTTGGTGATCCGGAGTGGATGGAGTTCATCGTGCGGGTGGTGTCTTCGGTGCTGATCGGGGTCCAGTTGCAGAGGGTGGTGGTGGCGGGCGTTGGTTCGGCGGTAGGGTGCGTGGTTTGTGCGTCGAAGCTGTTATGTATGTCGGTGATCTTGCGGTGGAAGAACGCGGCGAGTGAGTTGCAGAGGTCTTGCGAGGGGGTGATGTCGTTGTTTCCGGCGCTGGGGTTGGAGAACTCTTTGACTATGCTGAAAAGTTCCTTGCTGTCGTGGGCGTTGTTGTCCAGTCGTTCTTTGAGTGCCGACTTCTTGGTGGCACGGATCAGCTGGTGGTGTTTGCGGGTGGCGTGCTTGAGGGCGGTCCTGTTGTCTGTGGTCTGGTCGAGTCGCCAGGTTTTCTCGAGAGTGCGGCAGTTCTTCTTGGATTCCTTGAGTTCGTTGGTGAACCAAGGGGTTTTCTTGCTTCCGGGTCTGCTGGGAGGGTTTTTAGTGGTGCGAGGTCGTCGGCGCAGGCGGTCAGCCACTTGGCGAGGTTGCTGGCTGCTTCGTTTGGGTCCGTTGTGTTGGTGGGTGTGTTCTGGCTGAGGGAGGCGGTGAGCTGCTCGGCGGTGATCTTGCTCCAGCTCCGGCGGGGAGCCTGTTGCGGGTGGTGGTGGGTCGCAGTCTTTTTGAAGCTGAAGTGGACGCAGCTGTGGTCGGTCCAGTGGAGTCCGGTGGCGTGGCTGAAGGAGATGTGCTTGCTGGAAGAGAAGACGGGGTCAAGCGTGTGGCCGGCGTAGTGGGTGGGCGTGTTCACCAGTTGCTTGAGTCCGAGGTTGGCGAGGTTGTCCAGCAGGGCGGTGGTGTTTCTGTCGTTGTTGTTCTCCAGGTGGAAGTTGAGGTCCCCTAGGAGGATGTAGTCGGCGGAGGGCATGGCGTGCGGGCTGATGAAGTCTGCGATGTCTTCGCTGAATAGTGTGCGTGGTCCCGGGGGTCTGTAGATGAGGGTGCCTCGGAGGGTGGTCTTGGGGTCAGTGTGTATCTGGAAGTGTAGGTGTTCGGCGGCGGTGAAGGTCTCGTCGGAGTTAGTCGAGATGCGGATGGTGTTCTTGTGTACGATGGCGATGCCTCCTCCCGTCTGGTTGACGCGGTCCCTCCGGGTGATCTTGTATCCGTCCGGGATGGCTATGGCGATGTCGGGCGCTGAGGAGGCGTTCATCCAGGTTTCGGTGAGGAAGGCGACGTCCGGTGCTGTTGCGTCGAGCAGGTCCCAGAGTTCCACGGCGTGCCTGTGGACGGAGCGGGTGTTCAACAGGATGCATTTCAGGTGGTTGCTGCTGGTGCACGTCTTGGCGGGGGTGGTGCACGTCCGGGGGCAGGTGTATCGGCAGGTTTGGCAGGTGAAGGGTCCGTGGGTGCGTCTCGGTGAGGCTCGGTAGCAGGCAGGGTTCCGGCCGGCATTGAGTGCGGTGAGGGTGGCGGCGTCGTAGGTCCGTCGAGTAGTGTTGCATCGGTGGGATCCAGGGGTTCTGGCGCTGGGCGCGGTCCAGTCGCGGACGGGCGCAGACGGGCTTGCCTTAGGCGCGCCTCCGGCGCGCCAGCGGCGCGTTCGCTGCGCACGTCTGCTGCGCGGCCGCGCAGCGGGCGCCATTTATGGGGAGGTGGGAGGGAGGAGCAGCTGGGAGGCGGGAGGCAGGGGCAGCGAATGGGCAGTCTGGGGGGCGGGGCCGCAGGGGACGCAGCGGCGGGAGTGGAGAGAGGCAGCGGGGGCACAAAGTACAAGGGGAGAGAAAACAGACAAATAACGATCACAACGCTAATGGGGCAGCGAGGGGCACAGAAAGGAAAAAATGGGAGATAAAACAGACAAATTACGATCACAACGCTAATGGGGCAGCGAGGGGCACAGAAAGGAAAAAATGGGAGATAAAACAGACAAATTACGATCACAACGCTAATGGGGCAGCGAGGGGCACAGAAAGGAAAAAATGGGAGATAAAACAGACAAATTACGATCACAATGCTAATGGGGCAGCGAGGGGCACAGAAAGGAAAAAATGGGAGATAAAACAGACAAATTACGATCACAACGCTAATGGGGCAGCGAGGGGCACAGAAAGGAAAAAATGGGAGATAAAACAGACAAATTACGATCACAACGCTAATGGGGCAGCGAGGGGCACAGAAGGAAAATGGGGAGACAGGCAAGAAATACGGGCACCGGGGCCACAAGCGGAGGGCGATCTTACCTGCAGGAGCAGCGGGCAGACAACACAGGTGGAGCTGTGTGGTGGGGGAGCGACCTACCTGGCAAGGTCAAGGGTCGCTCTCTCAGCGCGCAGCGGCCGCCATTTATGGGGAGGTGGGAGGGAGGAGCAGCTGGGAGGCGGGAGGCAGGGGCAGCGAATGGGCAGTCAGGGGCGGGGCCGCAGGGGACGCAGCAGCGGGAGTGGAGAGAGGCAGCGGGGGCACAAAGTACAAGGGGAGAGAAAACAGACAAATAACGATCACAACGCTAATGGGGCAGCGAGGGGCACAGAAAGGAAAAAATGGGAGATAAAACAGACAAATTACGATCACAACGCTAATGGGGCAGCGAGGGGCACAGAAAGGAAAAAATGGGAGATAAAACAGACAAATTACGATCACAACGCTAATGGGGCAGCGAGGGGCACAGAAAGGAAAAAATGGGAGATAAAACAGACAAATTACGATCACAACGCTAATGGGGCAGCGAGGGGCACAGAAAGGAAAAAATGGGAGATAAAACAGACAAATTACGATCACAACGCTAATGGGGCAGCGAGGGGCACAGAAAGGAAAAAATGGGAGATAAAACAGACAAATTACGATCACAACGCTAATGGGGCAGCGAGGGGCACAGAAAGGAAAAAATGGGAGATAAAACAGACAAATTACGATCACAACGCTAATGGGGCAGCAAGGGGCACAGAAAGGAAAAAATGGGAGATAAAACAGACAAATTACGATCACAACGCTAATGGGGCAGCGAGGGGCACAGAAAGGAAAAAATGGGAGATAAAACAGACAAATTACGATCACAACGCTAATGGGGCAGCGAGGGGCACAGAAAGGAAAAAATGGGAGATAAAACAGACAAATTACGATCACAACGCTAATGGGGCAGCGAGGGGCACAGAAAGGAAAAAATGGGAGATAAAACAGACAAATTACGATCACAACGCTAATGGGGCAGCGAGGGGCACAGAAAGGAAAAAATGGGAGATAAAAAAGACAAATTACGATCACAACGCTAATGGGGCAGCGAGGGGCACAGAAAGGAACAAATGGGAGATAAAACAGACAAATTACGATCACAACGCTAATGTGGCAGCGAGGGGCACAGAAAGGAAAAAATGGGAGATAAAACAGACAAATTACGATCACAACGCTAATGGGGCAGCGAGGGGCACAGAAAGGAAAAAATGGGAGATAAAACAGACAAATTACGATCACAACGCTAATGGGGCAGCGAGGGGCACAGAAAGGAAAAAATGGGAGATAAAACAGACAAATTACGATCACAACGCTAATGGGGCAGCGAGGGGCACAGAAAGGAAAAAATGGGAGATAAAAAAGACAAATTACGATCACAACGCTATTGGGGCAGCGAGGGGCACAGAAAGGAAAAAATGGGAGATAAAACAGACAAATTACGATCACAACGCTAATGGGGCAGCGAGGGGCACAGAAAGGAAAAAATGGGAGATAAAACAGACAAATTACGATCACAACGCTAATGGGGCAGCGAGGGGCACAGAAAGGAAAAAATGGGAGATAAAACAGACAAATTACGATCACAACGCTAATGGGGCAGCGAGGGGCACAGAAAGGAAAAAATGGGAGATAAAACAGACAAATTACGATCACAACGCTAATGGGGCAGCGAGGGGCACAGAAAGGAAAAAATGGGAGATAAAAAAGACAAATTACGATCACAACGCTAATGGGGCAGCGAGGGGCACAGAAAGGAAAAAAATGGGAGATAAAACAGACAAATTACGATCACAACGCTAATGGGGCAGCGAGGGGCACAGAAAGGAAAAAATGGGAGATAAAACAGACAAATTACGATCACCACGCTAATGGGGCAGCGAGGGGCACAGAAAGGAAAAAATGGGAGATAAAACAGACAAATTACGATCACAACGCTAATGGGGCAGCGAGGGGCACAGAAAAGGAAAAAATGGGAGATAAAACAGACAAATTACGATCACAACGCTAATGGGGCAGCGAGGGGCACAGAAGGAAAATGGGGAGACAGGCAAGAAATACGGGCACCGGGGCCACAAGCAGAGGGCGATCTTACCTGCAGGAGCAGCGGGCAGACAACACAGGCGGAGCTGTGTGGTGGGGGAGCGACCTACCTGGCAAGGTCAAGGGTCGCCCTCCGCTTGTGGCCCCGGTGCCCGTATTTCTTGCCTGTCTCCCCATTTTCCTTCTGTGCCCCTCGCTGCCCCTCGCTCACTTACTGGAGGTAACAGGAGGGGCAGTTGGCCCCCAAGGGCAACCTTGGGGGCCAACTGTCCCTCCTATTACCTCCAGTAAGTTCAACACAGCAGCATTGGTAAGTTCTCATAGCAGGCCACGACCCATTTGCCCACCAGTCTGCAAACACGCTCCCTGGCGTGCTCTTCGATGGGGATTAAAGTCCCCTTCGCTGCTGGGGGTTGTTAGGGGCCAACTAGCCTACCTGTTACCTCCAGTAAGCCCCACACAGTGGGATTGCCGAGAGGTGGACACAGGCCACACCCCCTTTGTCCACCACTCTGCAAACGCACCTCCTGGTGCACTCTTGGTTGGGGGATGAAGTCCCCTTGCCTCCTGAGGGTCCCTGGGGGCCAACTAGCCCAGCTGGATTGCTCAGAGTGGTCCGAGGCCTCGACCCCTTTTTACACCACTCTGCAAACGCGCCGTCTGGCGCACTGCTGCTCGGGGGATGAAGTTCACTTTAGTCCTGAGGTCCTCAGGAAACAAGAGGACCTCATTGTGCCACCAGCAGTGCGCCAAGAGGCGCGTTTGCCGAGTGGTGTAAAAAGGGACGTGGCCTCGGACCACCTCACAGCAATCCCAAGGTGTGGGGCTTAGTGGAGGTACCTGGTAGGCTAGTTGGCCCCTATGGACCCTTCTGATTCAGTGGGACTTAATCCCCCAACCCAGAACGCACCAGGAGGTGCGTTTGCATAGTGGTGCAGGGAAGGGGCAGGGACTCCGGCGAGATGCCGGCTTCTCTTTTTTCACTTCTTTGTGGAAGGGGGGCTGTGTGGCCCCCTTTCCCTTAACACTTTTTGGGCCCTGGGGACCCCATCCCCCGAGCTTTGCCTCTTAATATATATATTTTTTAAAGTTTACGGGAGGGGGGACACGTGCCCCCCTCCCGAGGCCAATTATGGCCCCGGGGACCCCATCCTCCAGGGCCTGGCCAGCCTTTCTTTTTTGTAAAAAATATTTGGAGGGGGGCCACGTTGACCCCCTCCTGAGGCCAATTATGGCCCCGGGGACCCTATCCCCTGGGGCCTGGCCTCATGTTGGGGACCACGGGGGGAGCCCCAATGCCCCAGTGTTCCCAGCCGGCTCCCCGCCTCCTGCCGGAGCCAGCATTGCTTTGGGCAAAGGGAGCTGCTGACATGCAGCTCCCTTTGCCCAAAAGCAATTCTGCTTCGCTTCATGGAAGCGAGAGCAGGTTTCCTGCTCTCGCTTCCTTGAAGCAAAGCAGAAGTTTGCAATGGCAGGGCGGGAGCAGTGCTCCTGCCCTGCCATTGAAAACTGCAATGTCCCGGGGGTGGGCACCCCGGGACATTGCTGGAGCCGGCCCTGGGGGGTTGCGGTTCCCCGGGCCATCTAGGGCTCCACGCGCAGCCTCCCCTCCAACAAGTTTAAAGCCCCGGGAGGTGGTGGTCCCCGGGGCTGGGGTTCACAACGGACCCCCATATTTAAATAAAGTGTGCCCCGGGGAGGTGGTGGTAGCTGGGGCAGTGTGGGGGGGCTCGAGCCCCCCACACACAGTTTTATAAAGTAGCCCCGGGGAGGAGTAGGCCTAGGGGCTCAGGGGGTCAGGGTGTTACTACCCTGCCCCCTTCTCTTTTTTGGTTTGAAGTGTTGCCAGCCAATCACAATTAAGCTCGTGCCTGGGAAGGTTCACGGATCCACCGCGGTCCCCATATATATATATTTTTCAAATATGAATATTTCAGGAACTACTGAACGGATTTACACCATTTAAAAAAAAAAAGGTTGTTTTCTAAACCAAGACCTACCTTTTTGCCAAATTTGTTGTAATTCCGTTCAGCAGTTCGGGCTGTAGCTTGTTCCAAAATTTCCTATGGAAATTAGCATGGAGAAAACGCGTTTTGGGACCCCCCTTTTTTCTCGGCTCCCGATTGACGAATCACCCCGAAACAAGACAGGAGCCCCATTAATTTTGAAAATTTCACGAAGATTCGTCAACCGGCGCCAAAGATATTGGCAAAAGAAAAAACGCTTTTCATATATACATATATATATAAATATATATATATTATCTACTGGCGGTCGCCAGTAGATAGTTATAGTTACAACCTATTATCCATAGGAAATCCGCGACATTCTATTTGAAATAACGTTGGCGCCGGTTGACGAATCTTCGTGAAAGTTTCCAACTTGTTGGGGCGCTCCGCTCCGCTCCTACCCTGAAAGTCTCGGGGTGATACGTGAAGCGGGGGCCGAGAAAAAGGGGGTCCCAAAACGCGTTTTCCCCATTCATTTTTCCATAGGAACCTTTAGTCGCAGCTACAGCCCGAACTGCTGAACGGAATTACACCACATTTGGCAAAGAGGTAGCCCTTGGTTCAGACTGGTGCCTTTTGCTTAAATGGTGTAAATCCGTTCAGTAGTTCCTGAGAAATTCACAAGTAAAGTCACATATATATCTATGGGCGCGTCGGATCCGCGTACCCTCAGCGCACCCTGCGCGCACCGTCCCGATCACAAGCTGCATGTTAATTGGCTGTCAGCTGGCTGTCAACATTCCGATTCAGGAAATGTTGGCAGCCATTTTGTCCCTCGGTAGAACCGAGGGACAGAAACAAGTGCGCAAAGCGCAAAAAGGGGGCAGGGTAGAAACACCCTGACCCCCTAGGTCTGCTCAGGGGTCCCACAAGGACCCCTGGGCAGAAAAGATTTTTTTTTTTAAATCGGCGGGATGCGCTTAGGGTGCGCGTATCCCGCCGAGAAAAAAAAGAAACAAGTGCGCAAAACGCACAAAGGGGGCAGGGTAGAAACACCCTAACCCCCTAGGCCTGCTCAGGGGTCCCACAAAGACCCCTGGGCAAAAAAGCATTTTTTTAAAAAAAATCGGCAGGATGCGCTCAGGATGCGCGAATCCTGCCGAAAAAAAAATCGAAGCGCGGTCTCCCGCGCTCGATGTTAATTGGCCCTCGGGTGGCCCAAGTCCCGGGGGCATGGTGGGGGGATAATTTAATGTGTGGGGGCCTCAAAGGGCCCCCAAGCCCCGGGGACCGCCACCCCCGGGGCTTTGTTTAAAAATGGTGCGGGAGGGCTCTGAGCCCTCCCGCAGCCCCGAGGACCACCACCTCCCCGGGGCTTTTTTAAATTAAAAATAAAACCAGTGTGGGGGGCTCCAGCCCCCACACACCCCGGGACCGCCACCTCCCGGGGCACTAAACATTTTAATATGGGGGTCCGTTACGGACCCCAGAGCCCCGGGGACCACCACCTCCCGGGGCAGAGTACTGAATGGGAGGGGGCCGCGCGGCCCCCTCCTGGAGCCCTTGATGGCCCTGGGGACCACCACCCCCAGGGCCGGCTCCTGCAGTGTCCCGGGGTGCCTACCCCCGGGACACTGTAGTTTGCTATGGCAGGACGGGAGCCTCGCGGCTCCCGTCCTGCCATAGCAAACTGCTTTGGATATTGGAAGAGAGAGCAGGGAAACCTGCTCTCTCTTCCAATATCCAAAGCGATTGCTTTTCCACATGGGGAGCAGCATGTCAGCTGCTCCCCATGTGGAACAGCAATGCCGGCTCCCAAGGGACGTGGGGAGCCGGCGGGACTGTGTGGGGATTGGGGACCCCCACAGTCCCCAACGGAGAGGGCCAGCCCCGGGGGATGGGGTCCCCGGGGCAAGTAGTGGCCCGGGAGGGGGCCACGCGGCCCCCTCTCCAAAAAAAGAGAAAAAAAATGTTTAAAAAAAAATGGAAAGGCCGGCCCCGGGGGATGGGGTCCCCGGGGCCTTAAAATGGCCAGAGGAGGGGGCCACGCTGCCCCCCTCAAAATAATAAATATAGAGGCCATGCCCCGGGGATGGGGTCCCCGGGGCCAATACAGGCCCAGGGAAGGGGGCCACGCGGCCCCCTTCCCGTTTTTTTTTTTTTTTGTAATTTAAAAAGGGGTAAGGCCCTGGGGGATGGGGTCCCCAGGGCCCAAAAAGAGAAAAAGGAAGGGGGCCACACAGCCCCCCTTCAGGGGACAAAAAAAAAAAACGATCGGGCCCGCAGGCCCCGCCCCTTCCTTCACCACTCTGCAAACGCGCCCCTGGCGCGTTTGCAGAGGGGGAACAATTCCCCTTGAATACTGGGGGTCCCTGGGGGCCAACTAGCCCACCAGGAACCTCCAATATGCGCCAGGGGCTGCGTTGCAGAGACGTGTAGAGAGGCCACACCCCTTTACACCTCTCTGCAACGCAGCTCTGTGGCGCTTTTTGGAGGTATATGGTGGGCTAGTTGGACTCCGGGGACCCTCAGGATTCAAGGGGACTTAATCCCCAACTTAAAACGCGCCACGGGGCGCGTTTGCACAGTGGTGAAGGGAGGGGGCGGGGCTTCAGGTGACATGTGTGCAAACAGGCCCCGTGGCGCGTTTTAAGATGGGGAATTAAATCCCCTTCAATCCTGAGGGTCCCTGAGGGCCAACTAGCCCAACAGGTACATCCAGAAAGCGCCACAGAGCTGCGTTGCAGAGAGGTGTAAAAGGGGTGTGGCCTCTCTACACGTCTCTGCAACGCAGCCCCTGGCGCATATTGGAGGTTCCTGGTGGGCTGGTTGGCCCCTAGGGACCCTCAGGATTCAAGGGGACTTAATCCCCCAACTTAAAACGCGCCACGGGGCGCGTTTGCACAGATGTCACAGATACCACCCGCCCCTCCCTTCAACATTGTGCAAATATTCCTCTAAAATCAGCCGAAATACGAATTCCGATTTACTCACCTGTTATCAGGAGAGACCTCAGTGCTGTATCTTTCAGCCCAGTACTGGTCCTGAAAAGTAATTCTAACCATACTTACCAGTAACTTGAATTTCCTTCCATAGGCTAACATTGACTGCTTTCACTTGGAAATTCTTCTAAGTGTGGAGTTTTGGAACTTTAAAATATTCCTCTAAAATCAGCCGAAATACGAATTCCGATTTACTCACCTGTTATCAGGAGAGACCTCAGTGCTGCATCTTTCAGCCCAGTACTGGTCCTGAAAAGTAATTTTAACCGTACTTACCGGTAACTTGAATTTCCTTCATAGGCTAACATTGACTGATTTCACTTGGAAATTCTTCTAAGTGTGGAGTTTTGGAACTTTAAAATATTCCTCTAAAATCAGCCGAAATACGAATTCCGATTTACTCACCTGTTATCAGGAGAGACCTCAGTGCTGCATCTTTCAGCCCAGTACTGATCCTCAAACGTAATTTTAACCGTACTTACCAGTAACTTGAATTTCCTTCCATAGGATATCATTGCCTGCTTTTTGCTGAAAAAGTTTCTAAGTGTTGATTTTTGAAACATACAAATATTCCTGTAAAATCAGCCGAAATACGAATTCCGATTTACTCACCTGTTATAAGGAGAGACCTCAGTGCTGTATCTTTCAGCCCAGTACTGGTCCTGAAAAGTAATTTTAACCGTACTTACCAGTAACTTGAATTTCCTTCCATAGGCTAACATTGACTGGTTTCACTTGGAAATTCTTCTAAGTGTGGAGTTTTGGAACTTTAAAATATTCCTCTAAAATCAGCCGAAATACGAATTCCGATTTACTCACCTGTTATCAGGAGAGACCTCAGTGCTGCATCTTTCAGCCCAGTACTGCTCCTGAAAAGTAATTTTAACCGTACTTACCGGTAACTTGAATTTCCTTCATAGGCTAACATTGACTGGTTTCACTTGGAAATTCTTCTAAGTGTGGAGTTTTGGAACTTTAAAATATTCCTCTAAAATCAGCCGAAATACGAATTCCGATTTACTCACCTGTTATCAGGAGAGACCTCAGTGCTGCATCTTTCAGCCCAGTACTGATCCTCAAAAGTAATTTGAACCGTACTTACCAGTAACTTGAATTTCCTTCCATAGGATATCATTGCCTGCTTTTTGCTGAAAAAGTTTCTAAGTGTTGATTTTTGAAACATACAAATATTCCTCTAAAATCAGCCGAAATCCGAATTCTGATTTACTCACCTGTTATCAGGAGAGACCTCAGTGCTGCATCTTTCAGCCGAGTACTGGTCCTGAAAAGTAATTTTAACCGTACTTACCAGTAACTTGAATTTCCTTCCATAGGCTAACATTGACTGGTTTCACTTGGAAATTCTTCTAAGTGTGGAGTTTTGGAACTTTAAAATATTCCTCTAAAATCAGCCGAAATACGAATTCCGATTTACTCACCTGTTATCAGGAGAGACCTCAGTGCTGCATCTTTCAGCCCAGTACTGATCCTCAAAAGTAATTTTAACCGTACTTACCGGTAACTTGAATTTCCTTCATAGGCTAAGATTGACTGGTTTTCAGCAAAAAGTTTCAAAGTGTTGATTTTCACAAACTACAAATATTCCTTAAAAATCGCCTGTATGACTTAAACGCATTTTTTCAACTGTTTACAGGAGATGCACCAGTGCTGGATCCAGGATCCAACACTGAGTAAGAAAAAGTAACGATAACAGTTTTTACCTGCTAAGTGAATTTCCTTCCATAGGATAACATTGGTGATTCTATGAGAAAAAGTTTCTAAGTGTCAACTTTTAAAATACAATAATATTCCTTAAAAATCACGACTGTAACCAAAACGCTTTTACTCAACTGTTTACAGGAGATGTACCAGGACTGAATCTAGGATCCAGTCCTGTGGATACAAAAGTAATCCATAAAGTAACTAATTGCATTTAACTAGAAATTCACATTGAGCTGAATGTTGCATTGTGTTTGAAAATGTGTTGCCCATTGCAACAACTGTAACTACTGTACTTAAAAGTCTATTGCCTATCTGCAAAGTATTTAAACTAAAGTAATTCATTCTGAGAAAGTATTTTTTGTAATGTAATGTATAATGTAATTACAATGTCATTTAAAAAATAAAATATTTCAAAAAAATTGTTTCTAAAAATGTAGTAAATCAGTATGAAAAAAATTAATATAACAATTAATACATTTAAAAATTGTCATTTACAAAACCTTTGAAATTCACTGAAAAAACCGTAGGTTTCAGGCACGTTATAGTTAGAAATTAGCATTTAAAAACCTTTGAAATTCACTGAAAAAACCATAGGTTTCAGACACGTTATAGTTACAAATTAGCATTTAAAAAACCTTTGAAATTCACTGAAAAAACCATAGGTTTCAGACACGTTATAGTTACAAATTAGCATTTAAAAAACCTTTGAAATTCACTGAAAAAACCATAGGTTTTAGGGACAGTTATAGTTACTTGGACATTGCACTCGTACAAAACCCGTGAAATTCCCCGTTATAGTTAGTTCAGCTAACTATAACTCGCGCCCGCAATGCACTGCTGATGACGTCACATATTACATCACTCATGACATGGTCAGTGACATCACTGATGCCATCACTGATGACATCTCAAATGACATCACTGATGACATCATCCACGTGATAATCTGATGCACCTCCTCACACCCTAATATAACCTTTGATACACCCACTCTAAATTACAGACTGCCATTCGCAAAACCATAGACACTCCAATACCAATAACTACATACCCACTCACTGATTCTTAGGTCTACACACACACATCCACTCACTCACCCGTCCAGTCACTCATACTTACGGTCACTCAGTACAGGATTATCATATGCACTCTTACTCCTATATAGACACTCAAACAACGCCAATCATCCATAGAGATACTCACACACCTAGTCAGTCATGCAAATAATTAAACACACTGCCATTTACTCACCTATACAGTTATACACACACCAGCTCACTTACTCATACAAATAGTAGCACATTGTTACGCTCTTATACAATCACTGATACAAGCACACACTCATCCATACAGCCACTATCACAATCACTCACTCTTGCTTATAGCTATTTATATACTCCAACACACATATATACTGCCTTTCACATATGTAGTTACTCACACATGTACCACTGGGACATACATTCACTCACTAACACACTCTTACACACACTTACCCACCCATACAGTCTATCACAGATGCACTCTTGAAACCATCCACCCAGTGAATCACCCACTCACACATCTATGCACAGAGTTGCACACACCCCTCCCACACAAACACTCAGGCACCCATACAGATACTCAGACAAGCATTCAATAACTCATATAGACACTCATGTAGCTATTCACAAACACATGCAGCCACTTACACAGCAACAGACAGACGGATACAGACATTCATCCAGTTTAGTCACTAACCCATGCATTCAGTAAGATACGTTAAATCACTCACTTATAGAGTCAGTCACGCACCTACTAAATCATCCATACAGACACTTACACACCCACTCATTCTTCAATACGTCTTTTCCTATATATATTAAAAATATTGAAACTTTACAGAAACACACAGTCACTGGATGATGTCATCAGTGATGTCATCAGTGATGTCATCAGTGATGTCATTTGAGATGTCATCAGTGATGTCATCAGTGATGTCACTGACCATGTCATGAGTGATGTAATATGTGACGTCATCAGCAGTGCATTGCGGGGCGCGAGTTATAGTTAGCTGAACTAACTATAACGGGGGAATTTCACGGGTTTTGTACGAGTGCAATGTCCAAGTAACTATAACTGTCCCTAAAACCTATGGTTTTTTCAGTGAATATATATATATATATATATTTTACCTACCTGCACGCTGTATAAATCCAGATTGAAAAAGGCAATTTTATTTGTTGAAACGCTTCTCTGGTAACAACAGCTTTAAATAAATGCACGCTCTTAAGCCCAACCCTCCTTTGAGTGACATGACTCTTTTGGTTGGAGAAGGAGGATTTTGGAATATTTGGCACATTAGCGGTAGCGCCACCAAGTGCACCACCTGCGTTCACGTGCAGAGAGGCAGACCGCGATGTCAGGTGGAGGCGGATGTAGCAACCTCTCAGCCCCCGTACCAAGCACTGCAGCAAGCTGAGAGGGAGAGGCTGGAGGGGCTTGCCGCGAGATGTGCAGGCTCCTCATACCGAAGCCTGATCCTTTGGTTTGCGTGTGAGTGCTTTGGACTTCGGAGCAGGGCACCGTTGGTGGACGGTGAAGGCGAGGGTGAGTGACGAACCCTGATGGAGAAGAACGGAGGTTTTAAGCGTTGCAAGATCAAAAGAACTCAAAGCGTGTTTGTGCAACATTGTGGTGACATTAAAACAACACTCCCTGAGCAGGCTTGATAGTGAAGGTCAACCAAGACGCTAGCCTGTTTGATGGAACTGGGGAGTGCTGTGCTCATTTTTTACAGAAATGAACTATAAATAATTTTACGTACCTGCACGCTGTATAAATCCAGATTGAAAAAGGCAATTTTTTTTGTTTGTTGAAACGCGTCTCTGGTAACAACAGCTTTAAATAAATGCACGTTCTTAAGCCCCACCCTCCTTTGAGTGACAGGACTCTTTTGATTGGAGAAGGAGGATTTTTGAATATTTGGCGCTTTAGCGGTAGCGCCACCAAGTGCACCACCTGCGTTCAGGTGCAGAGAGGCAGACCGCGATGTCAGGTGGAGGCGAATGTAGCAACCTCTCAGCCCCCGTACCAAGCACTGCAGCAAGCCGAGAGGGAGAGGCTGGAGGGGCTCGCCGCGATATGTGCAGGCTCCTCATACCGAAGCCTGATCCTTTGGTTTGCGTGTGAGTGCTTTGGACTTCGGAGCAGGGCACCGCTGGTGGACGGTGAAGGTGAGGGTGAGTGGCAAACCCTGATGGAGAAGAACAGAGGTTTTAAGCGTTGCAAGATCAAAAGAACTCAAAGCGTGTTTGTGCAACATTGTGGTGACATTAAAACAACACTCCCGGAGCAGGCTTGATAGTGAAGGTCAACGAAGACGCTAGCCTGTTTGATGGAACTGGGGAGTGCTGTGCTCATTTTTTACAGAAATGAACTATAAATTATTTTACCTACCTGCACGCTGTATAAATCCAGATTGAAAAAGGCAATTTTATTTGTTGATACGCGTCTCTGGTAACAACAGTTTTAAATAAATCCACGTTCTTAAGCCCCACCCTCCTTTGAGTGACAGGACTCTTTTGATTGGAGAAGGAGGATTTTTGAATATTTGGCGCTTTAGCGGTAGCGCCACCAAGTGCACCACCTGCGTTCAGGTGCAGAGAGGCAGACCGCGATGTCAGGTGGAGGCGGATGTAGCAACCTCTCAGCCCCCGTACCAAGCACTGCAGCAAGCCGAGAGGGAGAGGCTGGAGGGGCTCGCCGCGAGATGTGCAGGTTCCTCATACCGAAGCCTGATCCTTTGGTTTGCGTGTGAGTGCTTTGGACTTCAGAGCAGGGCACCGCTGGTGGACGGTGAAGGTGAGGGTGAGTGGCAAACCCTGATGGAGAAGAACGGAGGTTTTAAGCGTTGCAAGATCAAAAGAACTCAAAGCGTGTTTGTGCAACATTGTGGTGACATTAAAACAACACTCCCGGAGCAGGCTTGATAGTGAAGGTCAACGAAGACGCTAGCCTGTTTGATGGAACTGGGGAGTGCTGTGCTAATTTTTTACAGAAATGAACTATAAATTATTTTACCTACCTGCACGCTGTATAAATCCAGATTGAAAAAGGCAATTTTATTTGTTGATACGCGTCTCTGGTAACAACAGCTTTAAATAAATCCACGTTCTTAAGCCCCACCCTCCTTTGAGTGACAGGACTCTTTTGATTGGAGAAGGAGGATTTTTGAATATTTGGCGCTTTAGCGGTAGCGCCACCAAGTGCACCACCTGCGTTCAGGTGCAGAGAGGCAGACCGCGATGTCAGGTGGAGGCGGATGTAGCAACCTCTCAGCCCCCGTACCAAGCACTGCAGCAAGCCGAGAGGGAGAGGCTGGAGGGGCTCGCCGCGAGATGTGCAGGCTCCTCATACTGAAGCCTGAGCCTTTGGTTTGCGTGTGAGTGCTTTGGACTTCAGAGCAGGGCACCGTTGGTGGGCGGTAAAGGCGAGGGTGAGTGGCGAACCCTGATGGAGAAGAACGGAGGTTTTAAACGTTGCAAGATCAAAAGAACTCAAAGCGTGTTTGTGCAACATTGTGGTGACATTAAAACAACACTCCCGGAGCAGGCTTGATAGTGAAGGTCAACCAAGACGCTAGCCTGTTTGATGGAACTGGGGAGTGCTGTGCTCATTTTTTACAAAAATGAACTATAAATTATTTTACTTACCTGCACGCTGTATAAATCCAGAATGAAAAAGGCAATTTTATTTGTGTGAAACGCGTCTCTGGTAACAACAGCTTTAAATAAATGCACGTTCTTAAGCCCCACCTTCCTTTGAGTGACAGGACTCTTTGGTTGGAGAAGGAGGATTTTTGAATATTTGGTGCTTTAGCGGTAGCCCCACCAAGTGCACCACCTGCGTTCAGGTGCAGAGAGGCAGACCTCGATGTCAGGTGGTGGCGGATGTAGCAACCTCTCAGCCCCCGTACCAAGCACTGCAGCAAACCGAGAGGGAGAGGCTGGAGGGGCTCGCAGCGCGATGTGCAGGCTCCTCATACCGAAGCCTGATCCTTTGGTTTGCGTGTGAGTGCTTTGGACTTCGGAGCAGGATACCGTTGGTGGACTGTGAAGGCGAGGGTGAGTGGCGAACCCTGATGGAGAAGAACGGAGGTTTTAAGCGTTGCAAGATCAAAAGAACTCAAAGCGTGTTTGTGCAACATTGTGGTGACATTAAAACAACACTCCCGGAGCAGGCTTGATAGTGAAGGTCAACCAAGACGCTAGCCTGTTTGATGGAACTGGGGAGTGCTGTGCTAATTTTTTACAGAAATGAACTATAAATTATTTTACCTACCTGCACGCTGTATAAATCCAGATTGAAAAAGGCAATTTTATTTGTTGAAAGGAGTCTCTGGTAACAACAGCTTTAAATAATGCACGTTCTTAAGCCCCACCCTCCTTTGAGTGACAGGACTCTTTTGGTTGGAGAAGGAGGATTTTTGAATATTTGGCGCTTTAGCGGTAGCGCCACCAAGTGCACCACCTGTGTTCAGGTGCAGATAGGCAGACCGCGATGTCAGGTGGAGGTGGATGTAGCAACCTCTCAGCCCCCGTACCAAGCACTGCAGCAAGCCAAAAGGGAGAGGCTGCAGGGGCTCGCCGCGAGATGTGCAGGCTCCCCATACCGAAGCCTGAACCTTTGGTTTGCGTGTGAATGCTTTGGACTTCGGAGCAGGGCACTGTTGGTGGACGGTGAAGGCGAGGGTGAGTGACGAACCCTGATGGAGAAGAACGGAGGTTTTAAGCGTTGCAAGATCAAAAGAACTCAAAGCGTGTTTGTGCAACATTGTGGTGACATTAAAACAACACTCCCGGAGCAGGCTTGATAGTGAAGGTCAACTAAGACGCTTGCCTGTTTGATGGAACTGTGGAGTGCTGTGCTCATTTTTTACAGAAATGAACTATAAATTATTTTACCTACCTGCACGCTTAATAAATACAGATTGAAAAAGGCAATTTTATTTGTTGAAACGCGTCTCTGGTAACAACAGCTTTAAATAAATGCACGTCCTTAAGCCCCACCCTCCTTTGAGGGACAGGACTTTTTTGGTTGGAGAAGGAGGATTTTTTAATATATATATATATATATATATATATATTTTCTGGACTTCGCCCAACGTTCCGCACTCTCCTGGACAGACGAATGCAGACCCAAATCAGTGAAATGTTATTTTATTTTTAGAAAACGCCCTGCACCTCCGCCATTACGTGGCCTTGATCACATGACGCGCTCTCGGGGTGCTTTCACTCATTTAAAGTGCCAGTGCAAAACACGTGATAAAATTCACTAATAGTCATAGAAAAACAATCAGAAATGCGTCCGCATTATCATCCTGAATAAAACCAAATGGACTTTTACTGTCCAATTCCAGGATATAGCGAGTTTCCAGTTTCCTCAACATTGCTTCCGGTTACCTCCTCGTCTTTGTGGCAAGACGGCATCCACGACAAAATATTTAAGGTTGTTTAGATTGTTGCCATGGGATTCTTTAAAATGTCTGGCAACCGGGTAGTGGCATCGCTGTTTGTGATGGCCCTGATGTGCTGGAGTATTCGTTTGTGGACCTGCAATTTAGTACTTCCCACGTACTGCAGGCCACATGAACACTCCAGCACATACACTGCATACTCAGTCTTGCAGTTGAGCATCTTGGTAATAGCTACTGGCTTAGGTTTGAATGGGGTTACATAGGAGGATTTGCTTGTCCCATACTTGCAGGCTCTGCATGTGGCACATTTAATGAAACCTTTCCTGGAATTGAGCCATGTTGCAGTTGACCTAGTTTCAGGACTGCTCTTTACCAGAGAATTACTCATGGAGCGGGCCTTCCTAAAGGTGATATTGGGGCTTCTTGTAATTTGGCCCCCCAATACTGAATCATTTTGCACTAAGGCCCAATTTTTGTTCACAATCCTGCGCAAAGTTTTATGTTGTCGGTTAAATGTTAAGATCAGACGTGTGGGTTGATCTAGTTGTTCTTGATTGCTAATCTTAGGGACGACCTTTATTGTTAATGTGTCTGACCTGTCTTTTTTGTTAGTCTCCTTATAGAATTATTGATTACAGCTCTGGAGTAACCCCTGGCTAAGAATCTTTTTCTACTTTCGCCCTGGGCCAAAATGCACTCAGGCTCTGTGCTGCAAATCCTACGTATCCGCAGCATCTCCCCATAGGGAATGCTGTGGATAAGGTGTTGAGGATGGTGGCTTGACACATGTAGCATTGTGTTCCCTGCTGTTGATTTTCTGTGAAGTTTTGTCTCCAACTGATTATCAATCAGGGGGCTTGTAAAGTGCGCTACTCACCCGTGAGGGTCTCAAGGCGCTAGGTGGTGGGGGGAGGGCAGCTCCGGATCAGTCGAAGAGCCTGGTCTTGAGGTCCTTCCTGAACATGTGCAGGGTGCAGGGTCGGGGAGCGTCTGATGTTCACGGGGAGCTCGTTCCAGGTCTTGGCTGCGATGTAGGAGAAGGCCCTCCCGGCTGTTCTGTTTCTGCGGATGCGGGGGACCTCAGCGAGTGCGAGGTCGGCGGAGCGGAGGTTTCTCTTGGGTATGTGGAAGGATACTCTTTCGTTGAGGTATTTGGGTCCGATGTTGTTGTGGGACTTGTAGGCGTGGGAGAGGAGTTTGAAAGTGACTCTCTTCTCGACGGGGAGCCAGTGGAGGTCTCGTAGGTGTTGGGTCATGTGTTTGTGGCGGGGTGTCCCAAGGACGAGTCTGGCAACGGCGTTCTGGATGGTTTAGAGTCTGTGTAGTAGCGTCCTGTTGATACCGGCGTATAGGGCATTGCCGTAGTCCAGTCTGCTGGTTATGAGGGCGTGGGTGATGGTCTCTCTGCAGTCAGGGGGGATCCATTTGAAGGTCTTGCGGAGGATGCGCAGGCAGTTGAAGCTTGTGGAGGCGACGGCGTTGATCTGGCGGTTCATGGAGATTGAGGAGTCGAGGATGATGCCGAGGTTTCGTGCGTGGTCTGTAGGAGTGGGTGGATTTCCGAGGACTGAGGGCCACCAGGTGTCGTCCCAGGCGGAGGTGTGGGGTCCGAGGATGAGGACCTCGGTCTTCTCTGAGTTGAGCTTCAAGCAGCTGTCCTTCATCCAGGCTGCCACATTCTTCATTCCTTCCTGGAAGCAGAGTCTGGTGTCTTCGGGATTCTTCGTGAGTGAGAGGATGAGCTGGGTGTCATCGGCGTAGGATACGATGCTGAGTCCCTGCTGTTTGACGATGGCGGCGAGGGGGGCCATGTAGATGTTGAAGAGCGTGGGGCTGAGCGATGATTCTTGGGGAACTCCACAGTTGATGTCGGTGGGTTCGGAGATGAAGGGAGGGAGTCTGATCCTCTGGGTTCTGCCGAAGAGAAAGGATTGGATTCAGTCGAGGGCGGCTCCTTGTATCCCTGCGTCATGAAGTCTGGCTCCGAGGGTGCGATGGGAGACAGTGTCGAAGGCTGTGGAGAGGTCTAGAAGGATGAGGCCACAGTGTGTCCCTGGTCGAGTAGCATGCGGATGTCGTACGTGGCGGCGAGGAGGGCATCTCGGTGCTGTGGTTGCTGCGGAATCCGGACTGGGAGGTGTCTAGGATGGAGTTCTCTTCGATGAAGGTGGTAAGCTAGGCGTTCACGAGTCTCTCAGTGACTTTGGCAGCAAAGGGGAGGAGGGAGATGGGCTGGTAGTTTTTCAGGTCGGTAGGGTCGGCCGTGGGCTTTTGAGGAGGGGTTTAACCTCCGCCCGCTTCCAGTCGTCTGGGAAGATGCCGGACATGAAGGAGGCGTTGATGGTCAGTCCTAGTTCGGGTGCGAACACTTCTTCATCAAGGAGGAGAATAGACTTTCTACTCATTTGGGCTGTAAATTGTGGATTCAGGCTGTTGACGTTGATCTGTTCTATGAATTGTCGGGCACTCTGTTCTGTGCCTTTCCAAATCAAGAACAGATCATCTATATATCTGTACAACATAGCACATGCCTAGATAGAGTGTCACCATGGGATGTCATGAGAACCTGTTCCTCCCAAAGCCCCATATGCAAACAGGCATAGCTTGGAGAAAAACAGGCCCCCATGGCAACTCCTCTGACCTGTTGAAAAACCTGATTCTGAAAAAGAAAATAATTATTTCCTAAACAGGTTAAGATCATAGTAATCAGCATTCTATTGTGCATGTACAGGTACATCGGTCTAGTGTTCAGATAGTACTCAACAGCCTTCACTCCGTCCTTATGGTGAATGCTGGTATACAGCGATGTTACATCTAGGGAGATGAGTATACAGTCTACATCTCATTTTACCTCTCGTATTTTTCGTAGGAAATCACCAGTGTCCTGGATGTATGATGGGAGTTTCTTCACGTGTTCTTGAAGGAAGAAATCCACATATCTGGAGGTATTCTCCATTAAGCTGCCGCACGCTGGAGGATTACACAAGTCCTTGTGAATCTTGGGAATAAAGTAAATTGTAGGTATCACCGGGTGGTCAATTTTCAAGAAATTTAATTCTTCATTACTGAGTAATCCTGCGGTCTTCCATGCCAGAAGTTTGGTGTAAAAGTCATTCCACGCACTTTTGACAATCTGCAAAGTACTCCTTTTGTAACAGTCCCTGTCATTAAGGTGTTTGAGAGCTTCGTCCATATAGAGGTTGCGTGGCCACAATACCACGTTACCCCCCTTGTCCGACTGGCGAATGATGATATTCTCGTCAGCTTGTAATCTCTTCATGAGTTGAAAATAGAGATTGTCTTGTTTGGTATACTTCTTTGAGGTTCGTGTTGTGGACAAATAAAGTTTCTTCAGTTCAGAAGTGACCTTTTCATTGAACAGATCCAGATTATCACGTAACATGACTGGACAAAAGGTGGACTTTGGTCTAAAGTTGGTACGTACTGTTCCACTAAGTTCAGGTTTGTTAGAACTAACACCACTTAGATCCACGTTATGCTCGTCTTGTAATTCCTGTAAGTTGTGTAATAGTTCCACATCTCCTGCTGGTAATGCAGAGGGACTGCCAACTGCAATAGGTGTCACCTCTGTGTTATGTTTATTATGCGTTCCTTGTAAAAGATGGTATTTACATAGTTTCAATTTTAGGACAAATTTGTACATATCTATGCGTGTCTGTGCATAGTCAAAATCGCATTCCGGGCTGAATGAAAGTCCCAGAGCTAAAATCTTTCGTTCATCTTCGCTCAGAATCGCATTTGACAGGTTAATTACTGTTTGAGAGTCTGTTTTGGAGTTGTCTGACCCTATTGGCGCTGCCATTTATTGTTCCTTGTCTTTCTGTTGTTCAGCTTGCCGCTGGCAGTTTCGTTGCCGTCTTGCCCGGCGTTTTTGATTTTGTCTTTGCCGCTGTTTGCTCTCTGCGGACGGGGTCGTAGTGTTTGTTGTCTGTCCTGCCGCAGGTAATCCAATTCCTGGGCCAGGGAAGGTTTTGGAAACCCCAGCCCCCTGCCGGACCTTACTTGTTCATTCTCCGATTCACTCTCCACCGCTGAACTAAGGTCAGACGTGGAAGTGGATAACAGTGTGTTGCCGCTTGTGCTGGGTTGCGCCGAACAGAGGGAACTAGTTTTTTCAGCTGCTTTTAATGCATCGTACTTTTTAGCAAAGGTGAACACACGCCCTTGCTCGTAGTCCACCTTGTCTCGCTGAAATTTGTAGGTTTTACGTTTTTTTATTATTTCCTCCTCTTTCTGCAAGCGGTTCAGCATATCTTCTCGGTATTGTTGAATCACCGCCGTGACTTCCAATTTACCGATTTCTTCGTTTAAATTGTCAAGTTTGACCTGTAGGGCAGCACGGTCACTTTCAGCATACTTTATTAATATCAGGACTGTAGGAGAGTAGGTTCTGCTTCTTATAGTTACCCCCACTTTTTGCTGATGTTTCACTGTTTTTCGACTTAGCCAGACTGAGGCCCTGCTAATCAGGACCCCAGTGTATCTGCTTTCTACTCTAAATTGATTGTATGTACTTTAGGTACACTCCAGATTGGATTCTGGGGTACCCTTATAAGTCCCTAGTATATGGTATACTATGTACCCAGGGCATAGGTACCCCAGAGGCCTCCCAGGGGCTGCAGCATGTATTATGCCACCCCTGAGTGACCATCCAAAATGACACAACAGGTCTGCTACTGCAACCTGTGTAAGGTGGTGTATCCAACCCTTACTGAGATATAGGTTCCCTATATCTCTCCATATCACTGCACATGTAAACCTATCAGTCACCCCTATGGCAGGCCTTAACAATCCTGAAGGCAGGGTGCTGGGTTTCATGTGAGAGGGTGCCCATGCATGAGCAGAGCCCCTCTGCAGCTTTCGGAATCTTCATTCTGGGGTTGTTTGTGATGCAGCCAACCATATACTCTTGAGTGCATTATAACCTCCTGGTAAATGCTAACTTTAAAACGGCTGCATGGAAACATGTCGTGTTTGGTGTCAAACACCTTGGAATCATACCTCCACCCCAGTAATTGGAGTGGGAGGTATGATTCCACCCTACTAGAGGGAGAAACATGGCACCACCGGTACACCCGGTACCAGCTTAACAGAACCCTGGCATCACAAAATGGATGCTGCAGCCACAGGCACGAGTCTGCCCTCCTGCTGCTGGACGAAACTCCGACAGGGGAGGCCTGGACAATAGGTTTCCTGTCACAGGGAGGTGTTACCACCTCCCAGACAGGCCTTAGTGGATTGGGGCTGGGTGGGTGCACTCTCTGAGTGCTTTGAAGTCCTGCACTGGGGGCACATTTAGTGTCCTCTTGCATACCCCAGTTCAAACCGGTTGCAGGGGCTACCAGCCCCTGCTCTGGTGCGAAACTGGACAAAGGAAATGAGTGTAGCCACCCCTCTTTCCAAACCCTCCCATAGGTGGGTCCCCAGAGTTTGCCCCACCCCTTCCTTGGGTATAAAGTAGGAACCCCTGACTACAGGACTTTAGATTTACCTGGACGAAACTCTGCTACAGAATCCCAGAACTTCAACTATCTCTACGACGTTGGATGACTGAAGAATCTCCCTTGGAGTAAAGGAGTTACTCCCCTGCTTGGCAGGCACCAAAGACGCATCTGTCCGGTTTGCATCTCTGTAGCTCCTGAGGACTCTGAAGAATTTTGCAACACAGGAGGTGGGTTCCTGTAGTCTCTGAGGTGGATCTGTGTGCTCAGCAAGTCTGAGGCCTGTATCCCTCGTGGAGACTGTGCAACCTGAACCCCTGGACACCACAACCATTTGCAGAAGCATCAGCTTTGAGGCAACCTCTGAGGCTGAGCTTTGGGTTACTTGTAGCCCTGACCCCGAGCAGCAATTTCACAGAAGATTGCCAGCCTACACTCCACGAGTGTTCCATGAGCTGGCCCTTTGTGATTTCTCTCAAGGTCCCTTTGCGATCCCTGGTCCGTCGACTGGTGGGTCCCTGTGAAGGCAACACTAAGATTGATTGGGCTACCCTGTTTGCTCCAGACGTGCCCTGACTCTCCATTGCTTGGGGAGTCCCCCGGACCTTGCTGGTCTGCACCAAAGCATCTTTACTCTTCCTGCGTGGGTTGCTGTTGCCAAGGCTTCTTGGGTTCAATCTGAGCACCGACACCCCAGCACTCGACATCCTTTGTGGGACAGCTGGAATCCGGCTCCTGGTCATTCTCAACATCTCCTGGACCCCGTGGCTTCAGAGTCAAGCTTCACCTCTTCGCACCTGAAGCACCCGACATCGGTGGGCATTCGTCTATCGTGCCTCTGGTCACTGGCTAGTGACCCAGACTCTGTCCCCTCTGCTTCCAGGTTCTTCACATCTTTGATCCAGGCTTGGATCATCCCAGACACTTTTCTTCTTCACGGCAGCAGCACTTTGCAGCAGATCGCCATTGACATCAACGACGATTCCCGACACCATTTGACACCTATGCACCCGGCTTCCCTGGGTGAGGTAACTCGAGTACTCCGGTGCTCCCGTGGGTGTTGGCCCTAGAACCCCTTAAGTCTAAAGGGGTTTACTCAAAGTCCTCTCCTAAGTGTCCTTTTTCTTTAAAATTCCAACCGCGACTTTCCTCATAGAATCCTACGGCGCTCGCGGCTGTGTTCTCACACTGCACACGTCCCCCGTGGGTCTCCTGTGTCACTACCTTGGGTGGTTCCTTGGGGTCCCTGCGATTCTACGTGCTCTAGGCACTGTGTCTAGTCAAGTCGTGGCTCTTATACCACTTTCTTAATATATGGTTTGGTCCCCCCCTGGGGCCCATTGTATATTGTGCTATTTACTGTCGTTTTAATACTGTGATATTGTGTATCTTGGACTCTAATCTCATAAAGAGATTAGTAGTGAGTGTTTAGAAATAAATACATATATTTTATATATACCTGGTGTGGTTCTCCTTTCATTTGGTCATTCAAGAGGTTATAATCTGGTAAACCAAGCTGCTTTACACTCCTTCAAGACTTAGCCTGAAGGCTGCTCTCCATAGCTACCACTAGGATAGCTTTCAATAAAGGTTGTCTTTAAACCTATCATCAATAAGGGTCGTTTGAACTGGTGCAAGGTGCCCACTATAACTAGTGGACAGCATATGCCAGGCCAACTTCTCACATTGGTGTGCAGCGGTTGGATTCAAGCTTGCTATTGCTTTACCAGATAATCTCTTTGAGTGACTTACTGAAAACCACTATAGGTACATAGGTACATATAAATCAAGTTCAAAATACAGTAAGTTCTACTGAACTTGGAGTTGTGTGTCAAGGGCTTAGCACACCCTTTCTACAACTCAAGAGAGTTTAGTAGGCCCCACTAGAGTAGGTAGGTGCATACTCCACACCACACTAGTCATGTCTTCAAGGGCAGAAGCCAGTGGGCCTCTCCCAACTAAGTATGACCATATCTCATACCAAGAATTGAGAACTATGTGTGTCTCTAGGAAATTGAAGACAGGGAAAAGCCCAACCACACAACATCTCATAAAGTTGTTGCTTGCAGATGACCTCAGAAAGACCCCAGGGTCTTACGAGGTTGGTAGAGTTGGTGGGACAGCAGAAGAGGAAAGGCCAGGTAGTGACCTCTACTATGACCCAGACTCTGATGCTGGCCAGGAGGATCAAAATGATTCTAACCTGGAACAGCCAATCCTTCCTGAAGGTGAGGAGGGAGACCCCAGTGGGGCTCTCTTTACCCCACCTGGAAGGGTTACAGTTTACCAAGAAGATCTAGATCTCCTTCAGTGGAATCTAATCGTTCTGGTACATCTGTCGGGAGCTCTGTTTCTCATAGGACTTCTTCTCATAAAAGAGAGTCCTCTTATGAGAAGAAGTGCCAACTGCTTGAGTTTGAGAGAGCTAAGCTCAGGATCAAGAGAGAGCAATTGGCCTTAGACAGGGAATCCCTGGAGCTTCAGAGAGCTTCTCAGAAGTTGGGGCTAGAGCCCCATGGTGGCAGCAACAGTGTCCCTAGAGGTAGAGAACATACTCATGACCATAGGAACCTGAACAAGATTGTCCCTCCCTACCAGAGTGGGGATGACATCCACAAATGGATAACTGCACTGGAGAGGGCCTGTAAGGTACAGAGGGTCCCTCAGGAGCAGTGGGCAGCAATCTTGTGGCTCTCCTTTGCAGACAAAGGTGGAGACAAGCTCCTCACTGTAAGAGATGAGGATGCTGATAATTACAAAGTCCTGAAGAGCGCTCTGATTGATGGGTTTGGCCTAACCACTGAACAATACAGGTTAAAGTTCAGAGACACCCAAAAGGCACAGACTCAGGACTGGGTTGACTTTGTTGATTGTGCTACTAAGGCTCTGGAAGGCTGGTTACTTGGCAGTAAGGTGTGTGATTTCAAAGGATTGTATAATTTAATCATGAGAGAGCAGATCTTTAATAACTGTCAAAATCAACTGTTGCATCAGTACCTGGTGGACTCTGATCTGACCTCTCCCCAAAAATTGGGCCAGAAGGCAGACAAGTGGGTCAGAACCAGGGTGAGGCAGAATGTTCAGAACCAAGGTGGTGACTCTAAGAAGCAAGATTCTAAAAACTCTGATAAGGGTGGGGAGAAGGGTAAAGACCAGAAGTCTTCTCAAGGGCCCCAAAAATCTGCATCTGGTGGGGAGTCCCAATCTAACAGAGGAAAAGGCCAAAAGAAGCCATGGTGTAAAATGTGTAAACAGAAAACCCATTGGACTAATAATAATAATAATAATAATAATATAACTAGTGATTGTACCAAGACCAAAGACTCAACTCCAGCCACCATTGCCCCTAAGGCAACTGTTCCCCCTAGTTCAGCTCCAAGTGGTGGTACTCAGAATAAGGGTGTAGTAGGGTTGACCCTGGGTTCTGAGGTGGACTCTGGCCTAGTCAGAGTTCCAACTCAGGCTGTACTGATCTGTGATGGAGGCATGGATATGTCCTCCTTTGTGAGTCCCAGTAATCTGGGCAAATACAGACAGCAGCCCTTGATTAATGGAAAAGAGGCTTTGGCATTCAGGGACACAGGAGCAAGTGTCACAATGGTGACAAAAGATCTTGTAGCTCCTGAGCAGATCATACTTGGTGAAATGTACCAAGTGACCAATGCTAGCAATGTCAGGACAGAGCATTCCATGGCAGTTGTTAATTTCACCTGGGGAGGGGTAACTGGCCCTAAGAAGGTTGTGGTAAGTGCAGACCTCCCTGTTAAATGCTTGCTTGGAAATGATTTGGAGACTTCAGCTTGGGCTGAAGTTGAGCTCAGGACCCATGCAGAAATGTTGGGCATCCCTGCAGATGTGTTTGCTATGACCAGGTCACAGGCAAAGATGTCTAAAACTGAACATGTCCTGGATCCTGGAAGAATGGACCAGGTACCTCCCAAGAGGAGGAGCAGTAGGGTTAAGGCAGTGCCTTCCCCTCTGCCTCAGAATGCAGATCAGTCTCTAGAGGGAGATGATCTCAGTCCTGCAGAAGGAACTGTCCCAGATGAGCTTGAACCTGATCAGGTTGAGTTCTTGGGGACAGGGGGCCCTTCCAGGGCAGATCTAAGCCAGGAGCAGCTGAACTGCCCCTCTCTTGAACCCCTCAGACAGCAAGCTGCTGCTGAGGCTGCTGGGAGTGCTACTGGGTCCCATAAGATCTATTGGGATGATGGACTCCTCTACTCAGAGTGTAGAGACCCCAAGCCGGGAGCCACCAGGAGGTTGGTTATACCTCTGAAGTTTAGGAGCTTCCTATTGACACTAGCCCATGATATCCCATTGGCAGGTCACCTAGGCCTAAACAAGACTTGGGACAGAATTGTTCCTCACTTTCATTGGCCTCACATGTCTGAAGACACCAAGGAGTTTTGTCGCTACTGTGTCACCTGTCAAGCCAGTGGTAAGGCAGGTAGCAGTACGAAGGCCCCCCTGATACCACTACCTGTGGTGGGGGTTCCCCTTGAGAGGGTAGGGATTGACATTGTTGGTCCCCTAGATTCTCAAACAGCATCTGGGCACAGATTTATACTAGTGGTGGTGTACCATGCCACTAGGTATCCAGAAGCAATTCCCCTCAGGACCACCACAGCTCCTGAGGTGGCAAGGGCCCTCCTGGGAATCTTTTCCAGGGTGGGTTTTCCTAAGGAGGTAGCTTCAGACAGAGATGCAAACTTCATGTCTAGTTACTTAACTGCTATGTGGAAGGAGTGTGGTGTAAATTATAAATTTACCACCCCTTATCACCCACAATGCAATGGTTTAGTTGAAAGGTTCAACAAAACCTTGAAGGGCATGATTAAAGGTCTCCCAGAAGAGCTTAGGCTTAGATGGGACATACTTTTGCCCTGCCTTCTCTTTGCCTACAGAGAGGTTCCACAGAAGGGGGTTGGTTACAGCCCATTTGAACTTCTGTTTGGACATCCAGTTAGGGGTCCATTGTGTCTAGTGAAGGAGGGGTGGGAGTTACCTCTCAAACCCCTTAAACAGGATATTGTGGACTATGTACTTGGTCTCCGCTCCAGGATGGCTGAGTATATGAAGAAGGCAACTAAAAACCTTGAGGCTAGCCAGGAATTGCAAAAGGCCTGGCATGACCAAAAGGCTGTGTTGACTGTTTATCAGCCAGGACAGAAAGTATGGGTGTTGGAGCCTGTGGCCCCAGCAGCCCTCCAAGACAAGTGGAGTGGCCCCCATACAATTGTTGAACAGAAGGGAGAGGTTACCTACTTGGTGGACCTTGAAACTCCCAGGAGCCCCCACAGGGTGCTCCATGTCAACAGACTGAAATCATATGTTGACAGGGCAGACATGGGCTTGCTCATGGCTACTGATGAGGGACAGGAGGAAGAGAGTGATCCACTCCCTGACCTGCTCTCACAGAACCCTGATGATGGTTCAGTTGATGGTGGAGCCTTGGCAGGCAGCCTCACTGACCAGCAGCAAACTGATTGCAGAAGAGTTCTCAATCAGTTCAGACATATGTTCTCACTGACTCCAAGTCAGACTACCTGGTGCACTCATGAAGTAGACACTGGGGACAGTCTGCCTGTTAAAAATAAGATTTACAGGCAACCTGACCATGTCAGGGACTGCATCAGGACTGAAGTCCAGAAGATATTGGATTTGGGTGTGATTGAACCCTCAGATAGCCCTTGGGCTAGTCCAGTAGTCTTAGTGCCTAAACCTCACACACAGGGTGGTAAGAGAGAGATGAGGTTTTGTGTAGACTACAGAGGTCTCAATGCAGTCACTAGGACTGATGCCCATCCCATACCAAGGGCAGATGAGCTTATAGACACTTTGGCCTCAGCCAAGTTTCTGAGCACATTTGACTTGACAGCTGGCTACTGGCAGATCAGTCTAGCTGATGATGCAAAGCCAAAGGCAGCATTTTCTACCCCTAGTGGGTACTACCAATTTGTGGTGATGCCCTTTGGTTTGAAAAATGCACCTGCCACTTTTCAAAGGTTGGTGAACAAAGTCCTCACAGGCCTGGAAGCCTATAGTGCAGCATATCTAGATGATATTGCTGTCTTTAGCTCCACCTGGGAGGATCACCTGGTCCACCTGCAAAATGTTTTGGAGGCCCTGCAGAAAGCAGGCCTAACTATCAAGGCCACCAAGTGCCAGATAGGGCAGAGTCAGGTTGTGTACCTGGGCCACCTTGTGGGTGGAGGCCAGGTTCAACCATTGCAGAGCAAAATCCAGACCATCATGGACTGGGTTGCTCCAACCACCCAGACTCAGGTCAGAGCTTTCTTGGGCCTGACTAGGTACTATAGAAGATTTGTCAAAGGATATGGATCCATAGTGACCCCTTTGAATGACAACTTCTAAAAGAATGCCAAAGAAAGTTCAGTGGACAGTTAGCTGTCAAAAGGCATTTGATGACCTGAAGCAGGCCATGTGCACTGCTCCCATTCTGGCAAAGTCCTGATTACTCCAAGCAATTCATTGTCCAAACAGATGCATCTGAGTTGGGGGTAGGGGCTGTGTTATCACAATTGAATGATGAAGGTCAGGATCAGCCAGTAGCTTTTATTAGCAGAAGGCTGACCCCCAGAGAGAAACGTTGGTCAGCCATTGAGAGGGAGGCCTTTGCTGTGATTTGGGCCCTGAAGAAGTTGAGGCCATACTTGTTTGGCACTCACTTCATTGTTCATACAGACCATAAGCCCCTCTTATGGCTAAAACAAATGAAGGGTGAAAACCCCAAACTGCTTAGGTGGTCCATTTCCCTACAGGGGATGGACTTTACAGTGGAACATAGACCTGGGAGTAACCATGCCAATGCAGATGGACTCTCTAGGTACTTCCACTTAGAACATGAAGACTCAACTGGTCAAGGTTAGTTTAATGTCCCTACGTTTGGGGGGGGTTGTGTAGGAGAGTAGGATCTGCTTCACATGGGTACCCCCATTTTTTGCTGATGCTTCACTGTTTTTCGACTTTAGTCTGGCTGGGGCCCTGCTAATCAGAACCCCAGCCTAGCTGCTTCCTCTCTAAAATGGTTTCCATGTGCCTTAGGCACATCTCTGATTGGAATCTGGAGTGCCCTTATAAGTCCCTAGTATATGGTATACTATGTACCCAGGGCATAGGTACCCCAGAGGCCTACCAGGGGCTGAAGCATGTATTATGCCACCCCGGGGGAGCCCTCCAAAATGACACCACAGGTCTGCTACTGCAGCCTGGGTAAGGTGGTATGTCTACTTACCTCTATTCGGCCGTATTCTGTACTTTACTAACCCCCACCCTGCCCCTCCCCGTCCCACGTCACCGCCCGGCAGCACTCCCACCAGGGGCCACTACTGGGATAGGGTCCGACCAGGGCCGGACTGGCTACCGGGCGTTTTGCTGTGCTGCCGAGCTGGGGGCTGATTTCGTTGATGGGGAGCTGCGTGTGCTTAAAAACATTTGTTTTGAAATGTTTATTTAAAAGCACACGCAGGTCCCCATCAACGAAATCAGCCCCCACCGCAGTGAAATCAGCCCCCAGCTTGGCAGCACAGCAAAACGCCCGGTAGCCAGTCCGGCCCTGGGTGAGACAGATAAGTCTGTTTAAACCAGGAGAACGCTGCGCATGCACAATGCAAGGAACTATGTGAGGAATCTGAAGAAAAATCATCAATGTCAGCAAAGTAACCAGAGGCAGTCTGTGCAGAAACAGAAACGGTATGAGGCAAAAGAGAGCATGTGGGTATCTGCAAAGCCGGTTGATAATATACAATTTCATTATTCGGTGCTGTAGTAGAAACAGGCACAATTGCAAGTTCAACATCAGAAGTTCTCTGCTGGGTAGCAATTCAATTAGGACTGCTTAATACATGTAGAGGGATCTCTTACAGGGTAGGGAGAGGAGATAATATTATATCGTTCCTAATAATCTAGTAAGATTGTGTATCTAGAGCAACATAACTTGATAATACAGATACGTGGTTTTCTTATATAATTAGTAAATGTTTACCTGGCTGACTCACAGTACCGCATCTAAACTCCTCAACCTCCAGAGTTATGGATATTGTCAGCAACCTAGAGCATGACTCTCTGATTTGCAAGGAAATCATGGAAACAGATCTAACCCTTTTATTTGTCATTCATGCATGCAAGTGTTTCAAAGAAAAGATATAGTCTTGCATTTTCAAACCTTTATTGAAAAGATAAAGGGCCAGATGTACGACGCTTGGATTTTGCTACTCGCAAATTGCGATGCTTTGCGACTCGCAATTTGCGAGTCGCAAAATTCAATGTACAACAGTGTCACAGACACTGTTAGCGATTCCCAATGGGGGTCGCAAATGCATGCCTCATCAATGTTCAGGAGGCAAGCGCAATTTGTGACCCCATTGGGAATGGCTAGCACTCCCAGGGATAGTGGCCTGCTGGGGTCAGCAGACCACCATGTCTGGAACTGCTTTTTACATACTTTTTTTTTTTTTAAATGCAGCCCATTTTCCTTAAAGGAAAATGGGATGCATTTAAAAAATAAAAATGAAACTTTTCAGTTTCAATTTTTAAGGGAAGGCAGTGGTCCCGGTCCCTGGGACCACTGCCTGCTCTTAAAAAATATTTTTGCACCCATTTACTCAGGGGAAGGGGTCCACTGGGGACCCCTTCCCGTTTGCGAATGGTTTACCACCTACTTGAAGTAGGTGGCAAACTGCTAGTGTTTTGTGACCGCAAATGCGGCCGCAAAACAATGGTACATACAGTTTGTGCTCGCTATTAGGAAGGGTCGCCCTTGGCATGCCCCTTCCTAATAACGAGTTGCAAAGGCTATTTTGCAAGTCTGTGACTCGCAAAATAGCGTTGGTACATACCACCACTGTTTTTTGCAGTCGCAAAAGGGTTGAATACCCTTTTGTGACCCCCTAAAATGGTCTTACATCTGGCCCCTAATCTTTGCAAATAAAACATGAACTGCGATTGTAAGAAAGATGAGACATATTATTGCAATAGGCATTATTATGATAGTAAAAAATATAAGCAATTAAATCATGGTAATTGTTAATAATGTTACTGTGTTACTAATGTTACTCCTATCTGTTGCTTGCCTCTCTGCTAAAGAGAGCATATCAGTAGTAATAATCTGCACAATTAGTTGGAATGACCTAATCCCATAACCTTGATAGTGTATGTCAGGAAGCCAGGATCAGTGCATCCACAGATGCACCTTAGAGGGTACAGCTATATTCCTTTTCAGGATGAAGGTGGGGTACAGCAGGACTGCATCACAGCAGTGTTCCGTGATGACTTCAGACAGAAGTGTACCTCTCACCGAGTTCAGCACAGATGCGGTTTACATAATTAAACAGCAGGCTAATCAAACTGTGTCAAAGGTGTAGGACAGTGTTTTAATTAGACTGAATCTGAAGAGTTGTCTCTGCAAGCAGAGAAAATAAACAATGCCTCATGTTCTGAATTTGTGTGACCCTGGATCTAACTGGGTAGACGACTGGGTATTAATGCCTTTCAGAAAAAAATGTGTATAAGGCCATTCTTACAATAGAAAAATATGTACAAAGCACCATTATTAAAAAAAGGCTAAGTTAACACTAAAACTAAAATGGAAGCTAAATGCAAAACACATAACAGTCAGGAAGAAACCCAGGTAGACTTGTGGCATACTGTTTAGAACTGGCCACATGATGAGCAAGCGGTGGCAAAATCACTGTTTTGAGTACCTTAAACAGCAAGGACAGGCACTGGGGCAAGGTAGGACAGGCAGAGTGCTTTATTGTCTGTAATATTCTCCCAGACCAGATCCCCAACTTTAGGAATCCAGACAGAATTTGTTGGTTGCTCCTTCGCTTCATCAGTGGCAAAACATTTAGAATTTACATTCGAGCGTTCATCTCAGAAGTCTTGTAATTCTTGTAAGACAGTGAAACATTCATTGATATCAAAGAGTGCATCAGTCGCCACTGTGCCAGGGTTATCAAGATACGGAACATACATCTGGACCCCAAAAAGGAAATCATGTGGGTCTGACCACCCAAAGATCTATGCAGATTATTTAAAGCTCTCTGAACTCCGTACAGGTTATGGATCCATCTACGACCTGAACCTTTTACTCTAGCTGTTAAGGACTGCTTTAAGTCACTGTTCTTCCGCTCCACTATTACATTTCTCACAGGATGATAGGGAGAGGAATAATGCACAGCAACATTACCATTGAGCATTAGAGGCAAAGGCTGGCCCCTGGTCTGAGTTGAATGCTGCTACTGCATATGTACCGATAAAAACCTGGAAATCTTTAATAACAGTTCGAGGGTCAGGCAATCGCTATGGCCATACCCAGAGAACATGAATCAACAGCCAATAAAATACATTTAAACACACCATCGGAATGGTGTGGTCTGCAATGATCCAAATAGACACATTGTACTGGTTTATTAGAAACTTTATTTGCTGATAAATGTCACAACAAAGGACATATTGTTTAGTCTGATAATAAAGACCCTGCCACCAGAAGCATTTCTGTAACAGGGAAACTGTAGCCGCCACACCATCATAGGTAGACACTAATCCTTCATGTGCAGCAATGATTAGCTCTAACCTGCTATCCTGATTGGGTATCACTCGATCACCCACCCTGGAAACGCAGGCAAAAGGAATGTTTTGGGCACTCAACACAGGAGTATTTAGCATGGTAATTCGTAGGTAGGGGCGTGCCACTAGCCGAGGCAGTGACTGCAGCCATAATGTCATCATCTATTCTCCTATGTGAACAGGTAGTTGCGGCTACTGCAACTGTCTGAACGGCTGCTTTGGCAGCTTCATCAGCCAATGAAAGCACTACAGTGTGTACACCAACACATTGATGGCCCAATGTATGAATGACATAAGCCTGAGGCGGATCATCTTTAAGAGTTGCCACCTTTCCCCAAAGCAACGTATGCTTTATAGTGTTTTCTTTGCTGTCTCTGAATCCATTCAAGTGTCAATAGTGTAAATTATCATTATAGGACTGGACACAGTAATAGGAATCACATTCTGTCAAGTACCAAACACCTGAACTTTAATTTCCACAGGAGCAGATGAAAATGTCCTCAATTCCCAACTCCACTACTGCAAACTTTCAATGCTCACTAGCAGCAGAGAGGGGGAAAGGGGATTGGGAAGAAAAGAGAGACTGCCACTGCTTCACTTCTTCTGGACTGGACTCGAGCTATGCTCCTCATTGACTCCTGTAACAGATAACACCATGTAACCACTATAACTGTACAAAGCCACCCTCCGTGATCAACTTCTTATAGGTTACCTGTCCTTCCACAGTGGTTAGCTGCTCTCTTGTATGAGAGTAGATCTAAATGTCTTGACCTGTCACTTCTCTGTACTGGTATGGTGTAAGTACTCTTGTAGACTCCTGTAACGAAGAACACATGTAATTTCTATAACTAAACATCCAGTAACTTTACCTCCCTCTCTCAACCCTTGTTACCTGTAGTTCCACCTGTGTTCTGCTCTCTAGTAATCTTATCTTATATATATATATATATATTCTTTCTGTAGAATTCTCTGATGTTTTATTGTTCTGTTCTTTTATTCTTCTTCTTTTGTCTTTCAGAAGCGAATAAGGATGCAACAGTTGGTAAGTACAATTATATATATATAATTATATCTACTTGAATTTTAATTCTAGAGATTGAATTATGTTCTTGTGCAGTTGAAATATTGGATTGGATTTTCTCCAAATAAAGAAGACTCAAAATTTGAATATAAATGTCCTCAGTGACTTGTGGTCATTCCTATAATCAAATTACTTCTTGTTCTCTCCTGTAAGTACTTGCCAGAGTCTCTAATTGCTGTCCTTACTGTACTTGCGCAGAGTTTAGGGAGAACTTGTCTTGACGTCACTACCTGACTTCCTTGCAAAATAAGTTAATTACTTCAAATGTTCTGTTTATTTTACTAACAGGGTGACTTACTAGAGGTCTACCTCCTGGGGCAAGAGTTAGTTTTTTGAGACCCCAAACGATTCTGTACTGACAAAAACCGGAGCGGGTAATTCTATCTTACCCAAGCTCCCACAAGAAATGAAACGAGACTCTCTTACCAAAAAAACGAAAGATGCTCAAATCTGTTACTCTGTTCACTATTCCGGAAAATTCCTTCTTCAATACCCAGGATTCTTTAAAGACGGAGAGCAGCGAGAACGGTGAGCGCTGCCTCTCCTCAGATTACTTCAGTTGAAGTGCGTAGCGCTCATCGAGAGCGAGCGCGAGCACAGCTGTGGTTGCACCTGAGCAGAAACACTAGACCTGCAACCTAATTTACAGTCACAGGTGGCCATCTTGAAAATCCGCGACTGCGAGGTCAATGTGAATTGAAGCCATAGCGAGACCTTTCTTAGGGAAATGGCTCTGCGGAATCTAGGATATAAGTACCAGTGCCTTTTGAAACCAGCATGACGATTATTTGGGACTCTAGGGGTTCTCACCTGGCCAATCCTGACAGTACCCCCCACCAAGGTCCCCCTCTCCCCCTCCTTGAGCTTATTAGGATGAGTCCTATGAAACTCTCTAACCAATTTGGGAGCATGCAAATTAATCTTAGGTTCCCATGTTCTCTCCTCTGGGCCATAACCCTTCCAATCCACCAGAAAGTACAGCTCTCCCTTCTTAACCTTGGAATCTAGAATCCGTTTAACCTCAAACTCCTCTTCTGACTGAACTTGAACAAAAGCTGGAGGACCTCTAGATCTCAGATTAGAGGGATTCTTTTTAAGCAGAGAAACGTGAAAGACTGGATGTATTCTTAACTTAGAAGGGAGACGAATCTTAACACTTACTGGATTCACCATTCTCTCTACCTGAAAAGGACCCACAAATCTAGGTTGGAATTTTTGATTCCCTTTTAGGCGCATATTTCGAGTCGAAATCCACACCTTGTCACCTGGTTCATAAATTGGATTAGCACGTCTCTTCTTGTCTGCCTGCTTCTTGTAAGAACTCTTAGCCTTGATTAAATTGCTAGTGGCTACCTGATAAGCCCTTTGTAGATCATGAACCACTGTCTCAACTGCCGGGACCTCACTCTCTTGCTCCCCCACAAACGTGTTAGGATGTCTTCCTGAATTCAAATCAAAAGAAGAAAACCCAGTGGAAGAATGCTCAGCATTGTTATAAGCAAATTCAGCTCCCCAAATTAGACTAGGCCATTCTCCCTCATGATCCATCAAGAATAGACGCAAATATTGCTCAAGTTCTTGACTTACTCTTTCAGTTTGTCCATCAGTCTCAGGATGGAAACTAGTAGACAAACGAGAGTCAACATCCAATCTCTTTAAGAAGGCCTTCCAAAAATGAGATACGAACTGAGGACCCCGGTCAGAAATAACTACCTTTGGAATCCCATGAGCCTTTACTACATGCAAGGTGAAAAGAGTAGATAGTTGAGTAGCATTAGGAATTGATTTCAAGGGAACAAAATGACACATCTTAGTGAAATGATCTACCACCACCCAAACTGTCGAGTAACCTTGACTAGAGGGAAGATCCACAATGAAATCCATGGAAATAGTATGCCACGGATATGGAGTAGGGGGCAAAGGATGTAACAACTCTTGAAAAGCCATTCTAGTTGACTTTCCCTTAATGCACTGCTCACAAGATGCCACATATTGTCTCACCTGAGCCTCCATAGCCGGCCACCACAATTCTCATTGAATCAGCTACAATGTTTTCTTAACTCCCTTGTGACCTGCCAGCAAATCATCATGAAAATGTTGGATCACCACCATACGGAGTTCATCGTTAGGAACAAGGAGATTCCCATTGTAATTTGGTTTTCCATCCTTGACTTCTCTTCCAGTCCCTTCCTTGACCCACACACACAGTTCCTCATTGGAAAGGGAATTCTTTAGCTTGTTTTCAAAGTCTGAGTAAAGTATGGCTCCTTGGGAAAGATCAACCCCCTCTCAACCTTCTTTTCATCTTCTCCAGTGTCTAGACGAGACAAGGCGTCAGCCTTACCATTTGCAGAACCAGGCTTGTAAGTCAAAACGAAATTGTAATCTTCAAAAAAGAAGGACCATCTCAACTGTCTGGGGGTAAGTGTTCAAGCAGATTTCAAAAATTGAAGATTCCGGTGATCGGTAAAAACTGTCACTTCATGTTTTGCACCCATCAAATAGTGTCTCCACTCTTGGAAAGCGTCTTTTACTGCCAATAACTCCTTATCTGCAATTGAATAGTTAATCTCGGCTGCAGTCAATTTTCGCGATCTGTAAGCTACTGGATGAAGCTGACCGGTACTTCGGTGTCTTTGCAACAGAATTCCACCAATGGCCAAATTAGATGCATCGGCTTCGACATAAAAGGGTTCTTCCGGATTTGGATGTAGAAGCACTGGGGCAGTGATAAAGATTCTCTTTAGTTCATTAAAAGCTTCCTCAGTTTCTGCATTCCACTCGAATCTGGTCTTTTTCTTCAATAAACGAGTGAGCGGGCACACTTTTTCAGAGAGTTTAAGAATGAAGCGCCTGTAAAAATTGGCAAAGCCAATGAAACTCTGCACTTCCTTAACATTTCGCGGAGAAGGCCAGTCTCTAATTGCCTTTACCTTTACATCATCCATGGAGACTCCTTCAGGAGACAACACGAAACCCAAGAACTCCACTTGAGTAGCATGGAAAACACATTTCTCCAACTTGACAAAAAGTTGATTTTCCAATAACTTTCTTAGAATCGCACGTACATGCTGGATATGTTCCTTCATGTTAGCCAAAAAGATGAGAATATCGTCAATGTACACAACTGCGAAACGATCCAGAAACTCTCTTAAAACATCATTGATGAAGTGCTGGAAAGCCGCTGGAGCGTTACACAGGCCAAATGGCATGACCTGGTACTAGAACAAACCCAGTCGTGTTCGGAATGCAGTCTTCCACTTATTGCCTTCCGCCATACGCACTAAGTGGTAGGCTCCTCTTAGATCCAATTTCGTATACACCCTTGCGTCCTTCACCTGATTCAAAAGTTCAGAGATCAAGGGCAGTGGGTATCTGTTCTTCTTAGTGACTAGATTGAGAGCTCGATAATCAATGCACATTTTAAGATTGCCATCTTTCTTGGGAATAAAGAATAGTGGAGAGGAGACAGGCGACTTGGACGGGCGAATAAACCCGTTGGCTAAGTATTGATCCAAGTACTCCTTAAGATGTTGATTTTCTGCTTCAGAGAGTGCATAGATCCTACTGCAAGGCAACGAAGCTCCTGGCTCCAATTTGATTTTACAATCGTACTCCCGATGCGGAGGTAATTTTTTAGCTTCTTGTTCATCGAAGACTGAGGCCAAATTTAGGTATTCTTGTGGAATTTCTTGAACTTCCAAAGTACAAATTGACCGGGTCTGACTGGCCAAAATCATAGGAGGTGATATCAGATGATTATCTAAACTCCTACCATGGCAGTGTTTCTTACAATAATCAGAATCCATCTCGATAGACCTCTTAGCCCAATCAATCTTTGGATTATGTTCTGTGAGCCAAGGTAACCCCAAGATGAGCTGGAACTGAGGAGCATTAATTAGACTGAACCTCAATATGCTTAAATGATCACCTGGCCCTTTCAACGAGATTTCTTCTGTGTCATGAACAATGGGGCCCGAGGAAAGATTGGTTCCGTCAACAACACGAACAGATTCAGGTCTTTCCTTCTTGAGAAATTGGATCCCTAATGATTTGGCAAATCTAATCTCACAGAAGTTACCAGTTGCTCCTGAATCAATCATTACAGAAATCTTATCCACTTCTGAATCACCAAATTTTATCAGACCAGAAATAATTAGATGAGAAGTGGAAGATTGCAAGGTATTGGCGATGAATTGAGAATCGGGAGTTGACTTATCCTTAGCTTCCACCAGAGCAACTCCTCTTACTGGTGGAGCCTGTCTTTTACCCAAGTATTATTCTTGGGCTTCTTTGGACATTCCTTGACAAAGTGTCCTGAGTTACCGCAATACATGCAAAGTTTGCCAACCCGTCTCGTCTCTCTTTCTTCCTTAGACAAAGGTCCACGAACTGAGCTAATTTGCATTGGCTCTTCTTCAGATATAGCCTCCTTAGGTTTAGCATTGTCAGACTTAATTCTGTTGAATCGTGGAGGAATATATCTCACGTCTTTGCGTCGTTCACTTCTTCTTTCGCATTGGCGTTGGTCAATTTGCAAGACTAGGTCAATTCATTCAGAGACATCAGTGGGTCGCTTTGGAATTTGAGCCAACCCATCCTTTAACTCATCTTTAAGTACTCTGTAGAAGATGGCGGCTCTCTTGGCTTCCGGCCAATTAGTCTCTACTATTAATTTATTAAATTGGGCCAATTAAGCTACCAACTCACGATTACCTTGCTTCAAGTCTAAAAGTTCGTTATCTGTTGTTTGAGAGATAGATCGTCTGTCAAAAATGCGCAACAATTCTCTTTTGAATTCGTCAAACTCATATAAAATGTGATCATTGTTGTTAACTAAAGGCATCGACTAGGCTGCAGAATCTCCGCTCAGGTAGGACAATATGAAGGCCACCTTAGATTGATCCTCCTTAAAAATAATGGGTCTACACAGAAAATGTAAAGAACACTTCGGGCCGGAAAACGTACCGACCGACTCGGAGCCGGAATTCTTTCCGACCGACACGTACCGGTGCAGCCCGACCCGCAAAGTACGATGAGAAGCGTGCAAAACCCGACCGACTCGTACGGAACACAAGCCGAACGACAGAGCCGCGCGGAAAACAGCAATCCGGCCGGAAAAACACGCGAATCGAACCGACCGACACGCACCCGGAACAATCCCGAACGAAACGTACCCGCGAACTCCTACCCGCCAAGTACGATGCAACGTGTGGAAAACACGACCGAGTCGCACGGAGGACAAGCCGTACGACCGACACGCATACAAAACTGCGAGCCGAAGCAACCCAAAACACCGCGACCGACGCGTACGCAGCATAGAAAACAGCACAAACACAGCGGGTCCGACTCGGTCACAAGAACGTCTCCTACATGCACAAAAAGTACAAAGGGAAAATACACAAAAAAAGGCCAAACAAGCAATCACAAAGCCAATAAATACTGGGGGGGGGCAGGGAACAAAGACACACCCACAACTCCATCCATATAAAGGACACAAATCCCTACCATGATCCTTTGCAAATTCAAATTACCTGCCAGCACTCAACAGACAGCAACCACACACCCACAGCTCATCCATCACACAAGCCACATACCATCAGCACCTCAACAAATAGCACCCACACATACACCCAGCAAAACACACACTCACACACCTTCACCTGCACACCAACACACACATCACTCACCATCACCACCCATCACCATGCCCCCAAAGAAGAATCATAAGTTCCTAGATAGTGAATTGGAAGTCCTGATAGATGAGATCCTCAGGGTAGAGCCACAGCTGTTTGGTACACTGGTCCAACAGACACCCATGTCGCAGAAAACCAAGATGTGGGAGAGGATCGTCAACAGGGTGAACGCACAATCACCATGTTTGCGCACAAAGGTAGACATCCAGAACAGGTGGTATGACGTGCGCAGGAGGGTCAGGGAGCTGTTGAAGAAGGACTACCTCTTGAGCCAACACACCGGCAGTGGCCCTCCTGCCAAACCAGTATACCTCAGGCCCTGGGAGGAGAAGGTGCGGGCCATCCTACCACCAGTGAGCATATATGGACTAGAAAAACATCCCAGAGCCTGGTGAGTACACAACAAATGTACACAATATTGTGCGACAATACACACACATCACTGTCAAGGGGAGAGTCAAACCATGCACCCTTAGCAAATACACACAAACCAGAACAGAATCATCCCAAAATGTGTATGTCAGTCAGATAAACACAACACATGCCATCTCATAGTGATATGTAACTGTGTCATCACATGTACAAACACAACTACAACTACAGCTAGGCAGTGGCACAAATATAACTAACAAACACATCCAGACATGTAGGCACCACTACAACACCACCTCACAGTGAAGCCCACTGAAAGGAGGGAATTCTGTGTATGCTGGGCAAGTCAGTGTAGCTAATAGCATCATGGGAGTCGTAGTCACAGATATTGCCCACCCTCACAATGCGCACATCAACACCACCATGAACCTTGCCCACATCACAGGGAGTGGAAAACAACTGACAAGATGGCTGACACTGGCTACTGCTGTGGGGAGCACAAGGCCCTGCCGGGAACTGTGCAGCAACCAACAGCAGGACACCACTGACTGACATCCTGAAAGACAACTTGCACTCCCTGCAATAGAAGCACGTTCCATGGTGGGATATCTGGCTGGGTGGGAAGGAGGACTGACACCTCAGACCATATAAACAAGCAGCTTTTCACACACACCCCCTTAACACAAACGACACACAACTCACCGGGGAGAATGCATTGCCTCAAACACACAAATCAAATATCCCACAAAGAACCACAACCCTCGGTCATGCTGTGTGAAGCACAGGGACACACATGGGACATGTAGCAAAACTAACCCCAGGATAACACTGTCAGCCATCTTGTCAGCACAGGCACACAACCCCACAGGGAAGCAGAGTCAAAAGGAAGGAAGCATGGGCATGCTGGGAAGGGGGGTGGAGGCAAAAGCATGAGGGGAGTGGTAGTCACAGCCCAACATCCCCCACCCACATGGCCCAGCAAGATCACACCCAAGCATGCACACCTCACAGGGAGTCAAAAGCCACATCAAAGATGTCTGACACTGGTGCAATGTTGTGGGGAGCACAAGGCCCTGCTGGGAACTGGGCACCAACCAACAGCAGGACACCACTGTCAGCCATCTTGCCATTGCTGTCACACTCACACACAGTGAAGTACACTCAAAAGGAAGGAAGTATGGGCATGCTGGGAAGGGGGTGGAGGCAATAGCATGATGGGAGTGGTAGTCACAGATATTGCTCACCCTCACAACTGTCCCATCAACACCACCCTGAACCATGTGCACATCACAGGAAGTGGAAAAGAACTGACAAGATGGCTGACACTGGCTACTGCTGTGGGGAGCACAAGGCCCTGCTGGCAACTGTGCACCAACCAACAGCAAGACACCACTGACTGACATCCTGAAAGACAACTTGCACTCCCTGCAATGGAAGCACGTTCCATGGTGGGATATCTGGCTGGGTGGGAAGGAGGACTCACAGCCCTGACCATAGTAACCAGCAGCTCCACTCACACACACCCCTAACATAAACTCCACACAACTCACCTGGGAGAATGCATTGCCTCACACTCCAATCAAATATTCCACAAAGAACCACAACCCTGGGTCATGCTGAGTGAAGCACAGGGACACACATGGGACTTGTAGCAAAACGAACCCCAGGATAACACTGTCAGCCATCTTGTCAGCACAGGCACACAACCCCACAGGGAAGCAGAGTCAAAAGGAAGGAAGCATGGGCATGCTGGGAAGGGGGGTGGAGGCAATAGCATGATGGGAGTGGTAGTCACAGCTCAACATCCCCCACCCACATGGCCCAGCAAGATCACACTCAAGCATGCATACCTCACAGGGAGTGAAAAGCCACTTCAAAGATGTCTGACAATGGTGCTCTGTTGTGGGGAGCACAAGGCCCTGCTGGGAACTGTGCACCAACCAACAGCAGGACACCACTGACTGACATCCTGAAAGACAACTTGCACTCCCTGCAATGGAAGCACGTTCCATGGTGGGATATCTGGCTGGGTGGGAAGGAGGACTCACAGCACTGACCATAGTTACAAGCAGTTCTCCTCACACACCCCCTCAACACTAACTCCACATAACCCACCTGGGAGAATGCAATGCCTCACACCCTAATTGAATATCCCACAAAGAACCACCACCCTGGGTTATGCTGTGTGAAGCACAGGGACACTCTTGGGACTTGTAGCCAAACAACTGCCAGGACAACACAGTCAGCCATCCTGTCAGCACAGGCACACTACCCCACAGGGAAGCAGAGTCAAAAGGAAGGAAGTATGGGCATGCTGGGAAGGGGGTGGAGGCAATAGCATGATGGGAGTGGTAGTCACAGCTCAACATCCCCCACCCACATGGCCCAGCAAGATCAGCACTCAAGCATGCACACCTCACAGGGAGTGAAAAGCCACTTCAAAGATGTCTGACACTGGCCTCAGCTGTGGGGAGCACAAGGCCCTGCTGGGAACTGGGCACCAACAAACAACAGGACCACATCGTCAGCCATCTTGCCATTGCTGTCACACTCACACACAGTGAAGTCCACTCAAAAGGAAGGAAGTATGGGCATGCTGGGAAGGGGGTGTAGGCAATAGCATGATGGGAGTTGGAGTCACAGATATTGGTCACCCTCACAATTGGCCCATTAACACCACCCTGAACCATGCTCACATCACAGGGAGTGGAAAGCCCCATCAAAGATGTCTGACACTGGTGCTCTGTTGTGGGGAGCACAAGGCCATGCTGGGAACTGGCCACCAACTAACAGCAGGACACCACTGTCAGCCATCTTGCCACTGCTCTCACACTCACACACAGTGAAGTCCACCCAAAAGCAAGTAAGTATGGGCATGCTGGGAAGTGGGGTGGAGGCAATAGCATGATGGGAGTGGTAGTCACAGATATTGGCCACCCCCACAACTGTCCCATCAACACCACCCTGAACCATGCGCACATCACAGGGAGTGGAAAACAACTGACAAGATGGCTGACACTGGCTACTGCTGTGGGGAGCACAAGGCCCTGCTGGCAACTGTGCACCAACCAACAGCAGGACACCACTGACTGACATCCTAAAAGACAACTTGCACTCCTTGCAATGGAAGCACGTTCCATGGTGGAATATCTGGCTGGGTGGGAAGGAGGGCCGGATGTCAACCAAATACAACCAATGCAGACCATGTACACACCCCAACATTCACATAGAAATGCCCAAATAATGCAGGACAATGTGCTACACCAATATCAACCTCTGACTGTGACAACTTAGGACAATGCAATGTACAGGCCCGCATCCAGAGGCACAGTCACAACTGTCAGGTGTGTCAACCATTGATGCCTGCAGAAACATTACATACAATGTGTGTGTCCCAAAAACAGGTGATGATGGGGACACAGCAGCAGACGCTGAGGATTCCCCGTCCCAGGCTCAAGAGGATACGGAGCTCACTGGTGTGGAACAGTCTCTGCCCTCCTCGGATGAAGAAGACCAACCTGGCACCTCCGGAGCAAGTCATCATGCAGCACCAGCAGGACCACCAGCTGCACCCCCTGCACCCACCGCTCCAACGACTGTCAACACACATACCACCCCTGCCGACATGGACAGACCAAGGAGCACCACCAGCACAGGGACCCTGGACCAACGTGGGGCCATGGACACCAACACCACCAACAACCCCCAAGGGGGCCCAGGGTCACCTGTGCGTGCCACCTCAGGTACTGCACATGTCGCCAGGGGTGGTGGGAGGGGTGGGAGACATAGGTTGCTGATCGCAGAGGGGTCTGGAGTGCATGATGACCCACAACTGGCACGCATAGCCGATGCGTACCAGTCCAGCACCGGAGAGCTCAGCCAGGTAGTGGGGCTCCTCAGGGACATTAAACAGCAGCAGGCTGCCCATCATGCCCGCTTGGACTCACACATGTCCCGCGTGGAGTCCAAGTGGGACACACTGCAAGAGATGACGGCGGTGCATAGGGACATATTACAATGCCTCCGCCAGATGAGCAGCAACCAGTCAACACCTCCCTGTGTGCCCACAACATCTGGTGCTGAAACAACTGCAACTGCCACAGGGAGGGAGGATGACTCTGGCGGAGAGTCCCCTGCACCGCAGCAGCCTACACTTGAGGGTCCCCCCCCAAAGAAGAGGGGTCGTCCGAGGAGGGGCAACTGAGAGGCCGATGGCCATGTGCAACCCCCAGGAAGCCAAAACCTTTTCTGGATAATCACCTTTGTGCGCAAACTGTTCACCCTGTTGACTGCAACACAACTCCCCCACATGACATGGGGAGTACAAGTTGGACCAATGTCTCAGATGACTGTGGACTTGATACAGGACATTTCTGCTATCAGGACTTCCAATTCATCTAGGAACTTTGGATTGCAATCAAAATGTACAGCACTCACCATCCTGTGCACTATTCACACACATGTATGATAATAAACACACTAATACACCATACCTGCCTCTGTCGTGATTCCAACGTGGTTTCTGTCATGGAGATGATGACCAGCGAAATTACACTGTGCATGCTAACTGCTACAGCAAGTACAACACAGGCATGTGAGTCATGGCAACGTGACACATATGAGGGAGACACACCACCAGGGCTACACAACAAATACACACCTAGGCCATCTGACTCATTGCCTACACTGATGTTGCCAGGAAATACGGTGCAATGCACAGACACAACACCTATTCACAGTGTTTGTCAACTAGCCCACTGGTGCAGTAAGCAAATGTCAGTCAAATGTGTGACCACATACAACGCACATCACAAAGTGAAGCACAGGTTTATTACACATTTGCAACATGTTGTAACCACTACAGATGCAAGGTAATCCCACCTTGCAGCGGGCACACAGTCAACAAGTGTAGAAGGAAGGAAGTCCATGGGTGTGGCACACATCACCTGTAGGGACACAACAGCTACCACCCTGTAAGTCGAATCACGGTGTCGGAGATCACAGTTGACCAAACGACTCTGAAAGTACCCTGTGAAGGACAGAAATGACACACAGTCAAAAGCACTGAAGAACAGGACAGAACTGAAATACTCAAGCCCAATACATGTCACAAGATACCCACCCAGAACCAAGTTAGTATGTCAACACTGTTGGGGAGTACAGACTACCTGTAAGGACACATCGCTACATGCATACAGTCATGTAGCCCATGGACACACTCAAACAGCACCAGAGCACCACCAACACATATCATGCAAACTCACATCATTGACATGACATCTCTGAATTCTCACATTCAGCTGAAGAAGTTGGTGATGAGCTGTGTGCGGACATCACCATCACCATCATCATCATCATCATCACTGGCATCGTGGTCCAGGCCAGGATCCTCCACAGGTGGCGGATGTTGGTCATCGTCATCCAGGATGAGAGGCAACTCCTTCCGCACTGCCAGGTTGTGTAGCATGCAGCAGACGATGACAATCTTGCACACCTTTGCTGGGGCATATGGGAGGGCCCCTCCTGTCTTGTCCAGGCAGCGGAAGCGGCTCTTCAGGAGACCAAATGTCTGCTCAATCACTCTCCTGGTCCGACCATGTGCCTCATTGTAGCGCATCTGGGCTGGTGTCACAGGGTTCCTGAGGGGCGTCAGCAACCACGGCATGTTGGGGTATCCGGAGTCTCCTACATACAGACAATTGCACCTTAGCTGAGTTGGAAAAGAGGGTGGAACACTACATTGCAGAACACACACAATGGTACAAAATCAGTACACACCAACAAGCCAGGCACGCTGGTTCCGCATCTGTGACATCATCCTCGGGATGAGACTACTCCTCATCACGTAGGCATCGTGTGCAGAACCGGGGAAACGGGCACACACGTGTGAGATGGTCATATCTGCAAGACAGACCACCAGTGCATTGACCGAGTGGTAGTGTTTGCGGTTCCTGTATGCCTGCTCTTGGGCCTGTGGTGGTACCAAAGCCACATGTGTCCCATCAATGGAGCCAATGACATGCGGCATCCTCCCCAGGGCATAGAAGTCACTCTTCACGTCAGTGAGTTGTTGGAGTCTAGGGAAATAGATGTACTGGTTCAGGTATATCAACATAGCCTCCAAAACATCGCAGAGCACACGGCTGAACATGGTCTGTGACATCCCACCAGCAGTCGCCACAGTGTGTTGAAAGGTACCGGTGGCAAAGAAGTGTAGGGCTGCCATCACCTTCACCTTGGGGGTCAGCGCTGTAGGGTACGGCCGGCCAGGTTGCAAATGTGGTGCCAAGCGCACTGCCAAATCCTCAATCAGCTGCCTGGTGAAGCGGTACCGTCGGATGCTGTCACGTTCCACCATCGTTGCCAGGTCAGGGAATGGTCTATGGACAGCTGGTGCCCTGCAGTGCATAGGTGTAGAAAGAAAGATTGTCAGTCACCCCACATATGTGGCATTGAACACACTCAATATCACATGATACATCATTATGAGGCACAAGTACATGATGTGTGCAGTTCCGTAAGGACATGTATGGCACATACATGGCCAACATCTAACATCACAGTTCAACAAGTGGCATCAATAAGTCCCAGGTTGTGTCATTGGATATCATGAGGCCGTGTCACAGTTCCCATCTCCTGCTGCCACGTTACAAACACACCCCACAGTGACATGTGAGGACAGATGTGCCCCAGCCATCACAGCTCAACGACAGTTAGATTCCCAGGGACCCTGTATTGCCACATGGACACTGGCATGACATGGTGTATCATGTATACACCACAGCAAAACAACCATGACCCCCACAGGTAGTGGTCCCTGTTGCCTCGGCAGGACAGACATGGACGTCTGTGACACACACACGCACAACATCAAAGTCCATGCACAAACAACGTGGATGTGGAGACTGTCTTCCATTGTGCACATGAAATCAGAGACATTGTAAACACAACATGCACACAGACTGTGGAGGACCATCACTATTGTGCCAATGGGTCACCCTGGGTTAAACATACCGTCCCACATGGGACTCAGGGGGTATGTGACATGACATACACATACACCACCGTGAAATGTGACCATGCCACATGCTCAGATATGAACAGTTGCACATCACAGTGGTCATGTACACGAAACACCAAGGATTCTGTCCCCATGAACACGTGCACAGCCTGGGGGTGGCTGCCCCAAGTGACACCCACAGAACAACATGTTCACCCCCATACACGGAATAGGAAATGCAGCCTTACATGCCTTAGGATACAGTGTGGACAGGCTGTGGTGTTGTAGGTGTGCCCCTCACTCCCTGGGAAGTATATGTGGCTGGCATATGTTCACCTGTGACAGGTATGGTGACATATGCCAGTGACTTGTACAGGGACGCGTTGGACAGCAATGGACCGATCGGTGCGCACACATTGGCCATTGCATTCAATGTGTGCTGGTACGCGTTGTATTCGCAATACGCGTTGGACAGCAATGGACCGATCGGTGCGCACACATTGGCCATTGCATTCAATGTGTGCTGGTACGTGTTGTATTCGCAATACGCGTTGGACAGCAATGGACCGATCGGTGCGCACACATTGGCCATTGCATTCAATGTGTGCGGGAACGCATTGTATCCTGGGTACACGTTGAACAGCAATGGACCGATCGGTGTGCCCGGCCGGCCCATTGCATTCAATGTGTGCGGGTACGCGTTGTATCCTGGGTACGCGTTGAACAGCAATGGACCGATCGGTGTGCCCGGCCGGCCCATTGCATTCAATGTGTGCGGGTACGCGTTGTATCCTGGGTACGCATTGAACAGCAATGGACCGATCGGTGTGCCCGGCCGGCCCATTGCATTCAATGTGTGCGGATACGCGTTGTATCCTGGGTACGCGTTGAACAGCAATGGACCGATCGGTGTGCCCGGCCGGCCCATTGCATTCAATGTGTGCGGGTACGCGTTGTATCCTAGGTACGCGTTGAACAGCAATGGACCGATCGGTGTGCCCGGCCGGCCCATTGCATTCAATGTGTGCGGGTAGGCGTTGTATCCTGGGTACGCGTTGAACAGCAATGGACCGATCGGTGTGCCCGGCCGGCCCATTGCATTCAATGTGTGCGGGTACGTGTTGTATCCCGGGTACGCGTTGAACAGCAATGGACCGATCGGTGCGCACCCATTGGCTATGGCCTGGCCTGGCAACGGACGCGTTTTCAAATTTTGAACGAGTCTGATGCTGTAAATTCAGTTGGTCACCCACAACAATGTTGCAAATTCATGGGTGTCATGAAGTTGAACTTTTGAAGGATGCTGTGGGCGTGTGTAAGTGGTGCAATTCCATGGATTGGCCAGATTCAGAAGATGCAAACGACTTGGACCTATCACTTTGGACACATGGGACAGTATCTGCCTCTGCAGCACACATATAATGCTGGCTGTTCCCCTGAGAGCTCACTTGCCTGCACTACATGCTCCAGGACGACATCTGCCACCAACACTGCTGCTGTAACTGCACCCTCTGGACCCTGCAATGGCACGTACTGTGGAGAGAGCCCCAGCCTTCAGCACTGAGGAGAACCAGGCCCTGCTGGACAGCCTCCTTCCACAGTACAGCAAGCTGTATGGGAAAGCAGGGGAGCAGGTGAGTGTTCTGTCCACTGCCTTTCTAAATGTGCATGTTGTCTGACTAGCAAGGCTAACAGTCTGCACGCCACTGGCTAGCAGGCTCACAGAGTAGTTGTCACCCCCCATAGTGTGTAGTTACATGCACTGAACAGGTATAGTGCAGTGACAGTGCATTTAAACAAGGTTTTACTTCCCAGGCAATGATACCATGTAGTAACTGCTGGCATACTGTCCATGGCCATCGTTGCACTGCCTGTGTACATCATGTGCCCCTGTGATTGAGACATGTATATCCAACTGTGTAATGCACGGATATGTTGCATGTGTAGTAATGGCATTCTCACTTTGTCATCCTCACAGGTTGATGCCCACCAGAAGCAGCAGATATGGCTGACCATCGTCCGGGCAGTGAGATCCGTGGGGGTCTACAAGCGCCGGATCCGCAACTGCCAGAAGAGGTGGCAGGACCTTCGGGACTGGACCCGGAGGATCGCACGGGTCCAGCTGAAGCTGTCGCCTCCTCGCAGGAGGGGCGGACACCGGACCCTGACCCCCACATGCTCAGGATCCTGGCGGTGGTCTTCCCTGATCTGGATGGGCAGCTGAAGGCCAGAGAGCATCAAGGAGGGGGTGAGTCCATGACTGCATTGTGAACTTTGTCTGCCATGCTATGTGCCCTCCCCTGGCCTGGTTAAACTTCCACAGTACATCAGTCATGTGGTCCAGGACCCATGTCCCTCTATTGTGCACTGCCCACTCCTCATCTGATACCCAGGTGTGGCCCTTTCAGTCAGGGAATTGTGTCACTTGGGTACTGTGTCCTTGCAGTTTGCTTGACTTAAGGTGGGGGACAGCATCTGTTTCCCTAACTCTGTGGGGGCATCATGGGTGGCTCCATTGCTTACACAATGCCTGTGTTCTGACATGTAATCTGTGTGTTACTTTGATATGTGGTCCAATTGCTGAGCTGATCCACCACATGTGCCTGGGGTATCTGGCACACACCCATGCTGCGGGTGGGAACAATGTTTGGGCCCCAGGAGTGTGTATATTACGTGTGTCACACATACTTAGCCAGCTGCCTACTGTCCAGGGCTCATCCCTCATTCATGTGGGGCAGGACAGTCATGCCTACTCCAGGCCATACAATACACTCTGTACTCCCACTCCCGTGTATCAGCTGACACGTTGTGCTCAGTGATATGTCCCCTCAGGTGTCTGCCTCTGTGTCAGTGTGCTGTGGCTTCGTTGTCAGGACTGCTGGGGTGTTTCTCGGTTGGGGCTCAGCATGCCACCGGAGATGTGACCATAGGAGACGATACTTGTGTGACACATAGGTGTTTGATCACCTGACCGTGCAGACTGGGGTATGCTAATGTGAAGTTCAGGCAGCTGTTTCCCATTCACAGCAGATTGTGAGGTGCTCAGGTTCAGAGGGTTGTGTTACAGGTCTCCCATATGTCCAATAGGTATGACCTGGACAGATAAGGGTTCAGATGATGTGGTGTGTGGGGGATGTACATGTGCACTTGTTCGGCTCCAGGACTTGCATTCCCCATGACCTACTATTGTGACACAGTGCAGAGTGTTGTTGTCTGGCTGCCCTGCCCATGTGACTGGAGAGAGTGATGTATGACTTAGCAGGCATGCCTGTGCCATGGCATGTGACTTCCTATGAGTGATCCTGCAGGGGAGTGACATGTGCTACATGCACACCATTGTGGCAATGGCTATCAGGACATGGGTGCATCATGGTGTCTGTCGCTGGTATGCATCACATGCATTTCCTATTTGACTCTGGGCATCCCTTTCATCCGGACACCTGTACTGACTCAGTGGCAAGAGTCGTGATGTGTGCATGTTCACATGCTTCACCGTGTTCTCTGCACTGTCCAACTACTGTGTAGGTGGTGCATGTGTCCACACTGGGGTATTGCCATCCAAAAGACACCAGACAGATGGGTGCAAGGCCAGGTGGGATGTGAGTGCCATGGTTGACCATCAGACTGACAATTGGCTTCTCCTGTTCTGTTTGGGCACTCTTAGCAATGTCCAACTAAGGATGCCAGGGCTTGCTCTGTGATGTGCTGTACTTACTGTGGTGTGTGCGTTCGGTGCAGGTGACTGATGTCTGTCTGTTTCCCTATTGATTGCAGATACATCCACGGCCACAGGAGGGGTCAGCTCCACGGACCAGGAGGAGCCGCAGAGCCAGACTGGGTCAGCAGCCGAGGAGTGGTCGGAGGGACCCAGTGGCACGGAGGGCGAGGGGAGCCACACCGAGGAGTCCTCAGCACCATCCACCTCAGCTGAGGACCACAGCAGCTCAGAGGATGACTCCCTTATGGAGGCGGGTGTCAGCAGCCACCACACCCCAGCTAGTGTTGCTGTCCCCGCCACCACCACCACCGCCCTCCCATCGGCTCCCATTCCCGAGGTCCGTGGAGGCTCCCATGTTCGGGAGCGTGTCTCCTTCAGGCCAGGCACCGCACCCCCTGCCCCTGTGTCCCCTGCTGCCCTGAGTGAGGAGTCTGTGTACCTCCTTCGCCAGCTGCATGTAGAGCAGACAGCGATGCTGAGTGTCCTCCATGCACACACCACTCTGTTGACTCAGCTGGTGTCGTTCATGGAGGGCATCTCATTGGGCATGTCTGCCCTACAGAGGGGCAATAGGTCCATGGACTCCTCCCTGACGGCAGCAGTGTCCCTCCTCCGACAGTCCCTCACCCCTCCTGCCTCTGCCCCATCCACACTCCCCAGCACCTTACCTGTCCCAAGCACACACACACCGGCACAGGCACACACCAGCACAGACACGAGCAGCACACAGACACACACGCCACAAACAAGACGCACACGCACGCACAGTCAGGGGACTGAAACCACACTCACAGGGGATGGGGCCCAGGCACACACACACGCATCCATGAGCACTGCGCAGTCCTCAGTTGCCTCTCCCTCCAAAGCCCCCTCCCTTGCCTCACCTGCAACCCCAAAGACACAGCAGCTCTTCCTCAGTGACCTCGGCCTCTTCCCCTTCGATCCAGCTGATACAGCATTCAGGGGGAAGAGGAAGCCCACCCACACAGAGCGGAGTGCCCCTCGCCCCCGGACACCCTCCCCCAGGCGCAGACCGACTGACGCCCCCACCCGCAAATCCCCCCGGACCCGGAAGAGCAAGACCCCGCCGCCGCCCTGCAGCTCAGGCACCAAGTCTCCTTCCTCCATCCCTCAGGCCCCCACTCCACAGGTGCCCCCACCACACCCTGCCCCAGGTTCTCCCACCCACAGATACACCATCCCCAAAAGGATCAGGCCTTCTCCCCCTGCCACTTGCTCTTCCGGCCCCACACCCCCGCTGCTCTTGTCTGTGCCACTGGTGTGGTGAGGGTGCCCTCCCCCTCTGTCCTGCCCACCTTACCTGATCCCCATTCTCCTCCCCTGGAGGTAGGCACTGCAGTGGAGTCCACTACCACCCTATCTGACTTGGGCACTGCAGTGGCGAACCTGTCCACTCCATCTGCACGGTCCACTGCAGTCGTGCCGGCACCCACACCATCTGAGTCATGCCCCCCAGTTGTGCCGGCACACACCATGTCAGACACCTCCACTGCAGTTGTCAGTGGCTCTCCAGCACCCACCACCCCTTCCCTGCCTCCTTCTGGTGAGCCCTGATCCTGTCCCTGCGGTGCCTGGCCTGCCCCCCGTATGCCCCTCCGAGGGGATTGTCCCTGGTTTTTATCAGTGCAGGCATGCGTAGGGTGACATCTGCCACTGTCACCCTGTTTTGACTTTCATGATGGACTGGCCATTGGCCTTTGTTTATTTTTTACATGACTTCAACTTTTGAACCCACATATGCTGAATAAAGCAACTTTCTGTTCTCTAGTGCTTTTGCTTCTGATGTACATGATGTTGATGATGCTAACCATGCCCTTGCTGCAGTGATGGTGATATTTGGTCTCATGAAAATGAAGTGTTACTGTGCAGGAACCCATGTGGTCCAGGGGGACTGTGTCCTATCCTGTGGTGTATCCATGTCATCCTTAGCAGCATCTGAGGGTGTCATGTTTTCAATATTTGGCAATGGGATTTCCTACTTACATTAGCAATGTCACATCTGTGGCTTCCACCCCTGCACATCTGTTGTGCTTGCCATTGTTCAATTAGTCTACTTCCCTGACCGTGTGGCCATCTCCACTGGACATGCAGGTTTGGGCATCAATGGGGAAGGACTCATCTGTGTTGTCAGTGTAACTTGCTATACATGTGTGTTGGATCTGTGCTGATGATTTCGTTGACACTCCCATGACCAGGCTGATGTGACGGGAGCCTTCATTTGGTGCTAATTGTTGACTGAGTGACCAAGTGTTCTGCTGACATGATGGAGCCCTACTGAGGCAACATATGGCACAGCTTTCCTCACACAGGAGTGGAGTCCCCTCATGGCAGTGTGTACTCCTGTGACATTGCCTTTGCCCAAGGTGTGTGTTGTATGAGCATGTTTTGTGTGTTCACTTCCATTTTGCTGTGCATGCTGGGATCCCTAGTGATGTTCCTGTTTGTGATGCTTGCTGAGTTGACCTATGTTCCCCCAAAGTCTTCTCCCTGGGTTCTCTGTGATGTGGGTGCATGGCACATTACTGGTCATCAGGGTGTCACCCATAGGTGTGTTTGCTGTCAGGGCTGAGTTTGTGGGCAGACGCTGATGGGTCACAGTCAGGATTCCCCTTGGCACTTGTCGTTTACACCTGTCATGTGATCTCCGGTTTGTGTTAGCTTTCATTGGTTGTGACACGTTGTGTGTGTGACTGCTGGCACTCCTCAGGGTCAGGGCTGCAATGTTGGTAGTTGTCTATGTGTGTTCTTTGTGGGTGACCTTGGCTTCTTCATTGGTGTGTGACTGTGGCTGGGATCCCATTGGTTGGTGTGGTATTGCCGTCAGGTCCATGTACAGCGTAGTGTGCAGTGTGTCAGACATTCAGGAGTCTTGTTGAGTGGCCATGTGTGATGTGTTTCTGCACCTTGCTTCCCACCACCCCCCCTGGGATTGTCATGGGTGCATGTGCAATGTCACCAGTGCATGTGAGCTTCACTGCTGCACATTGTTGGAGGTCGAGGTGTGTGATGTTGAGTGTGTGCAGATGAGAGTTGTTGCCCGGCTAGACCCCTGCCTCCATGTTGGCCTTGGCTTACTGGCCGTGCTGATTGATTTGTGCTTGTGTAGGTGTGATGGTAGTTTGTTGCTCAGGACACATGACTGTGGTTCACAGTGTGAACGACATCTAGCTTTGTCATCACAGTGGTATAGTAATGCAGACCAGGGTCACCACATTGTGGGGCCCTGGGGGTAGTGCTGTGGTGTCTCTGTGTCTTGCTGTGTCAGTTGCTGTTCCTACATGCTTGTGTGACATGTGTGATTTGTGCTCCCTCTCATCTGACAATGCCTGATTGCCCACATAGGGGATTTGGATCCATGAGTTACCTTTGTGTGGCACTGTATGCACATCTGTGTAATTGGTATTCAGGCCTCCTCATGTGTTGTGTGGTTGCCTGGGGACACTGGCACCCCCCCCTCACCTGTTGTGTTTGATGTGCAGTGTGGGTCTGCCTGTTTGTGTTTGTGCATCTGCACCACTGCATTGGCATATCTTTAGTGTGCCATTGGCTGTATGTTGTTTGGTGTGTTTCCCCTGCTGTCCCTGGGACTCCTAGGTCATCAGTCAGCACAATGATCATTGTTTGTGTGTCCCATTGCTGCCATGGTATGGTATCTGTTCACCCCACATCTACAGTCTCCACAGGGTATCTGCATTTGTGTGCCCATTGGTGCAAATATGTGGGTCTGCATTCTGATGGTCACTTCTGTCATTGTGTCATTGATGACTGTTGACAGTGTCAGCCCCCATGGGTGATGTTTGTCTGCACATGGCCAAAGGTATGTCTTATTTGCACTGCACTGTTTGCCTCCCCCAATCTATGTTGCTATGGGACACAAGCACTACTTTGTCACTGATGTGTTTGTAGTTCTGTGACCAGGAATCATCCATGCAGTTTGGCAGTTGCAGCTTTTTCTTTGTCAACACTTACATTTTGGTCACTGTGATGATGGGGGTTTGGACCCCATTGCCACAATGTTCAAAATGTGCTTCAGCTATGGACCCCACACTTACATTTTGGTCACTGTGATGATGGGGGTTTAGACCCCATTGCCACAATGTTCAAGATGTGCTTCAGCTATGGGCCCCACACTTACATTTTGGTCACTGTGATGATGGGGGTTTAGACCCCATTGCCACAATGTTCAAGATATGCTTCAGCTATGGGCCCCACACTTACATTTTGGTCACTGTGATGATGGGGGTTTAGACCCCATTGCCACAATGTTCAAAATGTGCTTCAGCTTTGGACCCCACACTTACATTTTGGTCACTGTGATGATGGGGGTTTAGACCCCATTGCCACAATGTTCAGAATGTGCTTCAGCTATGGACCCCACACTTACATTTTGGTCACTGTGATGATGGGGGTTTGGACCCCATTGCCACAATGTTCAAGATGTGCTTCAGCTATGGGCCCCACACTTACATTTTGGTCACTGTGATGATGGGGGTTTAGACCCCATTGCCACAATGTTCAAAATGTGCTTCAGCTATGGACCCCACACTTACCTTTTGGTCACTGTGATGATGGGGGTTGGACCCCATTGCCACAGTGGTCATGGTCTGCTTGCATTGTGGGGGCCACACACATTTATGTGTGACACATGTGATAGGGGGTCACATTGTATGTTCAAAGTCATGTTCAGTGTTGTAGGCATTTGACACAGTCTACACACGCTTGTCATGGTGTTGGGGGGATGTCTTTTTGTTGCATTTATGTTGGTGTGTGCTTGTTGTGTCATGCATTAGCCATCCTATGAGTGGGGGTGTTGGTGGTGGTAGGCATCCAGCCCCCCAATGGGTAGAGGTGGTAGTAGTGGTAGGCATCTGGCACCCCCTGGGTAAGGGTGGTAGTAGTGGTAGGCATCTGGCACCCCCTGGGTAAGGGTGGTAGTAGTGACAGGCATCCAGCCCCCCATGGGTAAAGGTGGTAGTAGTGGTAGGCATCTGGCACCCCCTGGGTAAGGGTGGTAGTAGTGGTAGGCATCCAGCCCCCCATGGGTAGAGGTGGTAGTAGTGGTAGGCATCTGGCGCCCCCTGGGTAAGGGTGGTAGTAGTGGTAGGCATCTGGCACCCCCTGGGTAAGGGTGGTAGTAGTGGTAGGCATCTGGCACCCCCTGGGTAAGGGTGGTAGTAGTGACAGGCATCCAGTCCCCCATGGGTAGAGGTGGTAGTAGTGGTAGGCATCTGGCACCCCCTGGGTAAGGGTGGTAGTAGTGGTAGGCATCTGGCACCCCTTGGGTAAGGGTGGTAGTAGTGACAGGCATCTGGCATCCAGCCCCCCATGGGTAGAGGTGGTAGTAGTGGTAGGCATCTGGCACCCCCTGGGTAAGGGTGGTAGTAGTGGTAGGCATCCAGCCCCCCATGGGTAGAGGTGGTAGTAGTGGTAGGCATCTGGCACCCCCTGGGTAAGGGTGGTAGTAGTGGTAGGCATCTGGCACCCCCTGGGTAAGGGTGGTAGTAGTGGTAGGCATCTGGCACCCCCTGGGTAGAGGTGGTAGTAGTGGTAGGCATCTGGCACCCCTGGGTAGAGGTGGTAGTAGTGGTAGGCATCTGGCACCCCCTGGGTAGAGGTGGTAGTAGTGGTAGGCATCTGGCACCCCTGGGTAAGGGTGGTAGTAGTGGTAGGCATCTGGCACCCCCTGGGTGGAGGTGGTAGTAGTGGTAGGCATCTGGCACCCCCTGGGTAGAGGTGGTAGTAGTGGTAGGCATCTGGCACCCCCTGGGTAGGGGTGGTAGTGGTGGTGGGCATCCGGGCCCCTATGTGTATATGTGGCATTGGTGATGGCCATCCCGCCCGTATGGTGCTGCTGTTGCTGGTGTAAGTAATTTCTGCATCCCTCTGTGTGTGTGTGATATGTCGGGTACGTGTAGTTTGTTTTTGTGGTTGGTGTCTGACTTACCTTCTGCGCCGTACGCGTCCGTGCCTGTTCCGGTAGTAGATGTAGAATATTGGTAGGATCGGCACGATGGGATTCATGGTTGGATCGTCTCGTTCGTCTTTCTAGTTGCTTCGCCTCGTCCTCGCCGCTGGCGTGTTCGTCTCGTAGCCGTGGATCGTGTTGTGGCGCGAATCGGAGCTTATGTGCTCCTCTCCCGGATGCTTTGACGTGCTGTGCGTAGCGACGGGTTCAGCGCGTACGGGAAGCGCATCGTACTTGTCCAGCCGGACGGAGCTGCATTTTGGCTTCCGTGCGACTCGATTCTGCGTTTACGGATCCGGCTCGGTCGGGGAACAGGACCTGGATTGGGTGAGTACGACTGGGTCGGAATCTATGCTGTTGTGCGCATCGTACTTGCTTGTTCGGAATAATGTGCGGATCGGTCGGGAAACAGGCATTCACATGGTTTTTTTCCCGACCGAATGGTATTAGGTGCGCCTCCGACCGAGATCGGAATCGGCCCCTGAGTGAGGAGAATCTGAGCCTTATGGGGATCCCCACTAAGTCTTTCTGGAGCTGCTAATGGAATAGTTGGAGAGATAGTGTGAATAACCTGAGTCGTCAACTCTGCCGCAGAAGGGGCTGGAGTAAATGACTGCGACTTATTTTCTTTTGACACAGGGTTCGAACCAACTGAAAATTCTTCAAATCTTTGACGTAAATAGAGGGCTTCTTGACTAGACTTTCTAACCTCTTCCCTAAGAGATTTATTCTCTGTCATACCATCACTCAATTGCTTTTGTATTCCATCTAACACCGATGCCAGGGCCTTAACATCAATTCCCTCTGCCATCCTGTCGGGTGGAAGTTTGGGTAAGAGGCACTTCAATCTGTCAAGTACCAAACACCTGAACTTTAATTTCCACAGGAGCAGATGAAAATTTCCTCAATTCCCAACTCCACTACTGCGAACTTTCAATGCTCACTAGCAGCAGAGAGGGGGAAAGGGGATTGGGAAGAAAAGAGAGACTGCCACTGCTTCACTTCTTCTGGACTGGACTCGAGCTATGCTCCTTGTTGACTGCTGTAACAGATAACACCATGTAACCACTATAACTGTACAAAGCCACCCTCCGTGATTAACTTCCTATAGGTTACCTGTCCTTCCACAGTGGTTAGCTGCTCTCTTGTATGAGAGTAGATCTAAATGTCTTGACCTGTCACTTCTCTGTACTGGTATGGTGTAAGTACTCTTGTAGACTCCTGTAACGAAGAACACATGTAATTTCTATAACTAAACATCTAGTAACCTTACCTCCCTGTCTCAACCCTTGTTACCTATAGTTCCACCTGTGTTCTGCTCTCTAGTAATTTTATCTTATATATATTCTTTCTGTAGCATTCTCTGATGATTTATTGTTCTGTTCTTTTATTCTTCTTCTTTTGTCTTTCAGAAGCGAATAAGGATGCAACAGTTGGTAAGTACAATTATAAATATATAATTATATCTACTTGAATTTTAATTCTAGAGATTGAATTATGTTCTTCTGCAGTTGAAATATTGGATTGGATTTTCTCCAAATAAAGTAGACTCAAAATTCGAATATAGATGTCCTCAGTGACTTGTGGTCATTCCTATATTCAAATTACTTCTTGTTCTCTCCTGTAAGTACTTGCCAGAGTCTCTAATTGCTGTCCTTACTGTACTTGTGCAGAGTTTAGGGAGAACTTGTCTTGACATCACTACCTGACTTCCTTGCAAAATAAGTTAATTACTTCAAATATCTCTGGTTATTTTCCTAACAGTGTGCCTTACTAGAAGTCTACCTCCTGGGGCAAGAGTTAGTTTTCTGAGACCCCAAACGATTCTGTACTGACAAATACCAGAGCGGGTAATTCTATCTTACCCAAGCTCCCACAAGAAATGAAACGAGACTCTCTCACCAAAAAAACAAAAGATGCTCAAATCTTTTACTCTGTTCGCTATTCCGGGAAACTCCTTCTTCAATACCCAGGATTCTTTGAAGACGGAGAGCAGCGAGAACGGTGAGCGCTGCCTCTCCTCAGATTACTTCAGTTGAAGTGCGTAGCGCTCATCGAGAGCGAGCGTGAGCACAGCTGTGGTTGCACATGAGCAGAAACACTAGACCTGCAACCTAATTTACAGTCACAGGCGGCCATCTTGAAAATCCGCAACTGCGAGGTCAATAAGAATTGAAGCCATAGCGAGACCAGTCTTAGGGAAATGGCTCTGCGGAGTCTAGGATATAAGTACCAGTGCCTTTTGAAACCAGCATGACGATTTTTTGGGACTCTAGGGGTTCTCACCTGGCCAATCCTGACACACACTATAAATGTCAGGAATTTTGGATCTGTATTCTGCAGTACCAGAACCAAAGCTTTCAGTTCAGCCAGCTGAGCGGTACAGTCACCCACAGTTTCTGTATATGTGCCTTGACATTCACCATCTTTCATGATACCCATCACTGCAGCATATGTTGCTGAGTACTTCGGCTCGGTACCACCCACAGGCTGGGCTAAATCATCAGTATATTTTATGAAATCATACAGATCAAGAGGCGAAATTTCATTTGACATGGGGTATTCTTGTTCATACTGGAGAAATACCTGTGTTCTTAGTGTAGGGTCAAATAGATAATTTACAACAGTGGCTGTCAAGGAAGTTGCCCACTGGATTCATCATGGATGTAAGGCTATGGGCTTAGGAATGCTCATATTCGTAACAGCCTCTATGGCTGGAATGGGAGAAACCACAATTATGAATTTCCTCTTAGCCAATGGTCATTCATTTAGACCAGCTGTTTTGACTGCTGTTACGATTTTGTCTGTCCATGCAAAACGCATTTCTTCATTAGAATATAAATACGATTTAGATGCAATCAGTACTGTTTCACCTTCATTAAAGATGACATATGTGTAGCCAGTTGAAACCACAATCATGCAGAGCACCAAATTAGTGGTGTTACCATTAGTGAGTAAGTGTGTCTGATTGCAATGTTCTGAGAATATCAGCAAGTTCTGTGGTCCAATATTTGTCTGAAAAATCAGGATAAATTAAATTGCACTATGATTTAACCCATTGGGCATAATCTGGTACATGCGTTCTACCAAAGTTTAGAAATCCTAAAAGTGATTGTAGCTTCTTTAATGTATTTCTTGGCTGTAAGAGAACACACTTCTTTGTTTGATAATTCATTTCCTAAAAATAGGCCTCTAAAGAAAGCAATTTTAGATTTTTTAAAATTTATTTACAGCTATGTTCGGGGAATCCCAAAATTACATGATCGACTCTTGCCAAGTGGGTGTTTAAATCATCATCTGTGAGGTATATGTCATCAATGTATGGCAACGATTATGAGTCAATTTCTTGTGAAATTGATGTTACTTGGGCATCAAACATACCTGGACTATTCTTATGCCTCATGTGGGAGCCCATGAAATCTTATCTGGGTCCGTAAAGCAGTAAATGCTGTCAAACCTCTGGTTTCAGGTGCTATATTTTCACAGAAAGTACCATTGGAAATGTCCAATGTAGTTTCATATTTTTTACGAACAATGTTGTTCATTAAAGCTGTGCTGTGGGAGTTTTGTATATCAAAGGTGCGTGTATAACTGTATAAATGTCTATAGTCTGAAACTATACGATTAGAAATTATCTGGTTTGGCTACAGGAAATAAAAAGGTATTCATAGGAGAGATGTAAGGCTCAATCACTCCTTGATATTCTACTTGTGATAGAATTTGCCTAACAGGGCATCTAGGGTAATGTGGTTCCACTTACGCGCTGGACCTTATGGGTATAATATGATATGGCACGTTAGTAACCCAGCCTGTTTGATTGCGATATAATGCAGGTGCTTGTGCAAAGAGCCCATTCTCTGGCATACGCTTCTTTAACTTCCTTGGGAACAAGAACTAAAAAGTATGGTAATTAGGGGTGGGTGGAACTTACAGAGTTGTACTCCATGGAATTCCATGAAATCAAATCAAATCTCTGCATGATTCCGCCAAGTTCTGCCCACTGGTACTTTGAATCAGTTATTGATCATTGCGGCTATAAATGCCAAAATTCAATGCTTATGGTCATATAATAAGTGATGTCTGAACAAAGGCAGTACACAGAATGCACTTCCACTGGAGAAACAATGGTGGATGCCATTTAGGGAAATCTGTGTCCAACATATGATAATTTGGAACTCATACCTACCAAAAAGCAGGCAGACCAGTAAAATGGGCACCAAGAGTTACAATGAAGCAAATAATTATTTCATCTGAAGTAATGAACATAAATAAATTGTAAACAGCACAATTTATTATCTATGTGCTCGGTGTGAGAGTCTCAAAAGCAATGGACAAATCTGACAGTAGGCTACTTAGATTATTCTCCCACAACACAAGCTTAATGTGTAGCCTGTAAGCCTGAATATGCATGCCTTACAGTACGCATCATGTAGCCACCATCTAGCTAGGTCCAAAGAACTGCATTTGGTGTACAAACTAGTGTTCAAGATGTTGTGTTGCTGTAGCATTAATTTAAAATAAATTACACTTGTAAGCAAGTGGCACATATATTGCACATATATTGAAAAACAATACTAATGGGAAAGCTCCCCTTAATATGTGTACAGTACGCTTTGCCCTGTTTAATTGCAGTTTGATACAAATGTTGTTTTAGTCTTTCTTTTCTTACTCTGATATATTGATATAAAATGGTGATACTTGTCTAGATCGAGGCTTGACATGCAGATTTCACTTCATGTGGTAGAGCAGTGTATGAGTGGTAGAGATGAGAGTGTTTCACATTGGTTTTATAGGGCTACAGGGCGGTGGCTGTGTGTGGTAGAAGTAGGGGTGGGTGCCAGGTAACTGTGCTACGTGGGGGTTGGCAGAGTTTATGTCAAACTGGGCAAACTCAGCAAACTACGCTGGCGGAGTGGAGTTTACTGCCCACCCCTAATGGTAATATTATCTCCTCCCCTTGTGGGACTTTTCTAACAAACAAGAGAATGTCATAAGCATTAGACAAGTTCTGCCAGAATATTACTTTAATAGTACACAGTATATTACCCTCAATTTGGATGTCCAAATCATAAAGTTTATCAGGAGGGCTCAGCCACTGAGTTTCAACTTGAATATAGTATTTAGTAAGTCTCACCACCAGATACTCTTGAAGAGTCTGGTGAATTATTATTACCTCTGCTGCACTATTGAGCAGTGTTTTCACCCACATCTTGTTCAGGAGAAGCGGCCTGCTTATTTGTGGCATATTTTGTGGAAATTCCTGCCATTTCCTTCTTTTTTAAGTATGGTTTTTGTTGTGAAAGTTTCTCTTCCTTTTTATATGATGACATCAGTTTAGCATTGTGAGGTCCTTTTACGGTTTCACGTACTCTTTCTGTCAATGTTTGCCTTGTCTCACTCTCTGTGACTGACTGTCTGAAGAGACCTGAAAGGAACAAGGGGAACTTGTATCAGAACACCTATCAGGCTGTTTAATTGTATCATGGTTACGCCAATTATAGAGTTTTTCAGTGGACTCCTGTGGGGGAGATCCACTCTGTGTTTTCTGTTTTTCTTTTATCCCTGCATTTTTTAGAAGACTCATGTGTCTGCGTGGCAGTATCTGAATCTGATTTTGTTTTAAATTGTGGCTTACCAGGCCAGCTTCCCAAATTATCATAACCTATAGAGGAATAGATCTCTGAAATCATTTTTGGTAGCTCACGTTCATGATTCGCAACAGGAACCATCATGAGCTGTTGACATATCGCCAATGATACTGCCTCCCCTTTAGTATTACTTAGAATAATTGAGGATACTGTGGCAAAGTTAGCAATTCATTTTATCCCCAAACCCAGGGCAGGGGCTGCCCCACATTCATTTTGAATTTGCTTTAGCACTTCAGGCAAAACAGCAATTGATGCAGTGCTGTTTTTTATGGTATATATGGCAGCAAAGATAGTACTATATCAAAACAAGTAATGGAATGCACACCCATTTTATTCTTAGTTTGACAGTTTTAGAGCATGCTCAAAGGCAAAATTCCTGGCGTGCAATGCTTGACTCATGCTCTGTCCCAAAAGCACAGACGTTAAGTTTCCAAACCCGAACTGCTGCGCCATCGCGCCCAGCCTCAAGCCGCACAGCCACACAGACATGCGCTGTAGCATCAAGCAACATAATTCCAAGTAAACCATCGTAATCCAATGTAATCCATTTTTATTCAACATTAATCTCAAAATTCGCAAAGGATGCCATGTGGTTCAAAACTTTAAATGCAGAAGAAATGCCTATCAAGGCCTTTTACTACGGCACGTTAGAATCCACTTTTCATCTTAGGTAAGCATACGAGTATTCACCCAATGCATTTCGGGCAATGTGCCCTTTATCAGGGGTAGCTGCAGTATGAGAATAAGCCATCAGTAATCTTAAATTATTTCATAGCGTTTAACAATATGCGAATCAGTGATCCTAAGTAATTTCATGGCGTTTAACAATATACGAATGTGAATGCACCAAAAAACCGTAAAGATACACAAATCTCATCTGAAAAGCACACCAATAAACAATAACCTCTGTGCCCCGTTTTAACTGAGAAGTAAAAATAAAACAGAATTAAGAAAAAGTTTAATATGAAATATAAAAAGTATGTGCCATTCATGCAATACCTCCCATGCAACACTATGTGCGTAGAAACCAAGAAAGTGTCAAGAAAGTGCACTTACGGTGTAACCAACATAATCCATTTCTCCCATATCTCAACGCCGTGACCAGCACCATGACTCCTTCAACTGAAAACCGAAAATGCGCGTAAAGAAAACAAATTTTGATTTAACCTCATGATGTGCTCCAGGTGCAACCAATCCCTTTGAAACATAACGTCAAGTGAAACTAAACATGTGACCTCCAGCCCGATCCTAAAATGAACATGAAAAAAACACTATGTTCGAACCCATTGTGCCGAACATAATCACTGGAAACTAAAAATGCAATATTACCACAAATACATGATTAAGTAAAAAAATGATTAAATAAAAACTCATCAAATACACATTCATCTATGAACAATAAAACATACATCGAAATTAAACATTAATTAACTCATGTTGTGGTCTTGTGAAATTGACTTTGACATAAAAAGCAACAGTTCTGTATGAATTAAATATTCAGTCTTTTTGAAAAAGCGAAGATGGCTCCCACTGGTAGACTCTGTGCGACTCATTGCACCTAAGTGGCCTCTGAGATTATGTTTTTGCACATTTAGTCTCTTGTTTGGGGTGCAGACGATTGAGGGACAGCAATGTACTATATCAAAACAAGTAATGGAATGCACACCCATTTTATTCTTAGTTTGACTGTTTTAGAACATGCTCAAAGGCGAAATTCCTGGCATGCAAGGCTTGACTCATGCTCTGTCCTAAAAGCACGGATGTAAAGTTTCCAAACTCGAACTGCTGCGCCATCGCGCCCAGCCTCAAGCCACACAGCCACACAGACATGCGGTGTACCATCAAGCAACATAATTCCAAGTAAACCATCGTAATCCAATGTAATCCATTTTTATTCAACATTAATCTCAAAATTCGCAATGGAGGCCATGTGGTTCCAAACTCTAAATGCAGAAGAAATGCCCATCCAGGCCTTTTACTACGGCATGTTAGAATCCACTTTTCATCTTAGGAAACCATACGAGTATTCACCTAATGCATTTGGGGCATTAAACTGCAGTATGAGAATAAGCCATCAGTAATCTTACCACCAATAAACGATAACCTCTGTGCCCCGTTTTAACTGAGAAGTAAAAATAAAACGCCAGTTAAACGCCATGAAATTACTTAAGATCACTGATTCGTATATTGATAAAGGCTATGAAATCATTTAAGATTGCTGATGGCTTATTCTCATACTGCAGCTACCCCTGACGAAGGGCACATTGCCCGAAATGCATTGGGTGAATGCTCGTATGGTTACCGGTGCCAAAGATATTGGCAAAAGAAAAAATGCTTTTTGAATAGAAACAAGGTTTCCTAGATAACAACATTCTGATGGCATGCAGAATTGTGTCATCTTGACGCAGATGTTCTTAACCCAAATTGAATTCCCTTGTTGAAAACTGCTCCTTGGAGAGTAATACTGTGCAGACTCCAGAGGACCACGTGAATTGAAAGAAATTAAAGGAATGGTGTGAAGCCTCTTAACACAGTAATACTTATTTCTCAAGCCAGTGATGACCCACGTGTGAAAATATCCCTCTTTTTGCCTGAATGCAGCACACATAGAAAGAGGAAGAAACGAGGAGAAATAAAGATATTTCACCTCTTTACCCGTCACCTGGGGCGGCATATCTTTTTGGTGCATTCCCAGGTTCGCCAGGTTTGGTAGATCTGGGAATGTGTCAGAAACCTTGGCATTTGCAAGGGAACACCCACCGCAACTCTAATGGATTTCTTCCCTTGCGCAGAGTAATACAATGCAGTGATTTGATCTGCGTTGATATACTCCATATTTTTAAAGCTGTTCAAAGTGGCTGTGTGTGGCTTCATAAATAGGAGAACTTTGCGTCATGCACGTACCACGTTGTGTGGTGCAAGCATGATGCAAAGCTCTCATAAATATGCCCCCAGTTTCTTTTCATTTTCTTGTTTAACAGGTCGATGTCTTTTTGGATAAATTCTTAAAGTATCATTCACAATAGTCATAAGAAGGCTAATGCCTGTCTACAGCCATGGGAAGCAAGAGGACTGTGGACTCAAGAGATGTGTATTGATTATGAAAATGAAGACTAATGGCTCAAGTACAAAGGCTAGTAAAGTGGTTGTGGTCTGGATATGTCATATAATGAGCACAGCCAAATGTTTTCATTGTTTGGGTGATCAGCTGGTTACATGCAGCTAGTTGGCTGTCTGGTTGTCTTGCCTCTGGGTGGGATCAACACAAGATTGGCTCTTAGTTAATAGCACACTACTACTCCAGCTCAGGATCTGCCCACTCACAATGACTCCTCATGAACAATGTTTACCTTGACTCTCCAATATTGTAATTTTCTTTTTTGCATTTCACATGCCTTATCTTGTGCAAGGAAGCACCATAGCGCTCCTGCTAAGCCTTTCAGCCCAACTGCACCCGAGACTGACAATTCCAGAAAAATGCAAATACACCGTCAATTTGTGTACATTATAATTTTTTCTTATTAGAAATATTTTTTTAATGTGTGAGCACTCACTATTTAGCATTTTCCCAGCCTCGATAATAAATAGCTAACTGAAGAGTCTGTGGGCGGCTAAAGAAAAAAAACTGGCTTACACCATGTGCTATTAGTTGACTTGATGAAAGTTATGTTTGTCTATCTTTCACATTTCCCTAAATCCCCCTACCCATTTATTCATGAAACCCTTAACCCCCTACCCCAACTTGTGCGATATGTTGTGCTGCTAATTTCAACCATCAACAGCCCTCACACTTTGAGGGGAGGATGTAGTTAAAGTTACACCGATAGTTACAGGAAGAGGAGGCTCCTGAAAATTATAAATATACCCACACCACGCCTTCTAGCCTGGCAAGAACAGAAGATCTTAGTACAGAGGATACATTACAACAATGGCTGGGCAGGAATAGGTAGTTAGTATGAACTACTACAATCTATACCGCATGGACTTCACTGAAGTAACCTTCTCCTGTGTCCTAGACTTGAGTGCTTTATTATGCATACTTCAATATATAAATCTACACTATGGTTTTATCATGATGGTGTCTGTCTGGGATTTTCCACTCATTCTCTGTTTTCTATTAGCCTAGTTGCCTGTGATCCAAAATGAGAGTCATTTGGCTAGTCAAGTGCCAAGATTCAGATTAAGAAGAACCTTGTTGTTCCTGTGAGGTCTTCCCTGTTGGTTGGAGGCTGTCACTATCAGTATTAGCAAAGCCCTTTAGAAAACCCTGCATCAATATATGGCCAGTTGGGGTAGGTAGCAGGCATTATTTTTCTACTCAGGTAAGAAGTACGAAGAAGGGGAAGTAAAAATTGTTGTTTTTGCTCTGTGTTGGCAAATACAAGTGGTGGTCAAAATGTACAGATGGTAAGGCCATTAAAGAGGGTTGCGTATGATCATGATCAACTTTCAAACACTGATTGCAGGGGAATGGACTGAAGGAGGTAAGGTAAGTCACATACCTTATGTGGCAAGAGAGAGCTGGTAGGGAGAAACTAAAGATAGGATGAATGGGATTGGCACAGTTGGACAAACAACAGTTGCTTTCTGAGGAGTCAGTTGTGGGGCTCAGCCTCTGTTGTCACTACTTTGCTGGACCGTCCATGATGTTACATGTAAGCAATAGGATTATTTTTGGGGGACGGTGACTGCACACATCAAGGAATAATCACCACTCTTGACAAGGTGAACTCTCAATGTTCCTCAATTCACCTGAGATCAACCCCCTGATTGCTATGGTGCCCCGCAGACAGGCTTAACTTAGGACAAAGTGTAAAGTTTTTATGCAGTACCAAAACAGTAATGAAGTCAAAATGCCCAACAATAAAAATCCCAAATCAAATTAGAAAAATAGGGTAGATACTAGGGGTGAGCGGAACTTGGGGAATTCCACGAAGTTACATGAAAACTCTGTGAGATTCCACACAGTTCCGTGGACGAGTGGATATCGGCAGGTTGCACTGCTCGCACTGATTTTTAGTGCCGGGAGCTTGTCCCATTCTACAAAATCAGCACAAACGGCACCACATGGTGCACCAGAGGCCAGCTTTTGCACTGCGAATGGTCATGACCACCCGTGACCACCCAGCTTGAGCAAATCTCCCTGAGTGCCCTCCTAGCACCCGAAAATCACATTACGGGACACCAATTCTCACTCACGCTCACCGACTTGCCATTGGCGAGACGTCCTTGAGAAAAACCATGCGGCGGTTGGTGGGGTTTGGCCAGAACTCTGCATTACAAACATAACCTGGAGTGGCCAAAACTCTGCAAACTCAGCCGATCGAGCAGGATCTATAGCCCACCCTGAGAAAATACAATTTCAGGCTGACTGTGATGGTGCCTGGGTCAGCAACACCAATTAATTTCACCCCTGTCAAAGTTGAAATTAGGGCCCCATTTAAAATTTGGCAGTCAAGTCGCCCTTTGCCAGGGTGGTGGAGTGAATTTCTCTGTTACCCTGGCAGTCAAGGCTGTTCCTGCCAATACATAGTAACTTTGCCAGATGTTTCAGTCAAACATGATGAAGCCATACAGCAAAGTTACAATTTTCTTTTGCTTTCAAAAACAAAACCCCAAAGCTGGATTTTGTTTTTGAAAAAAAAATCCCCAATATCCGCAATGATGAGGGTGGCATTTTGCAGTTTTCACTGGTCCTTACTTCCTTTTTTTTTTTTTTAAATATTTTTATTGCGTGAGAAAACAAATTTTATACAAAGACAGTTCGAGCTTCTACAGGAAAACTCGCGCAAATTTTTGACAGTTTCCCCCCCCGCCCCAATCACTGATCAAAAACACTTTACCTGATGAGTTTTTAAAACCTAAGGTCTAAGACATCTTTATCCAACATCCTTCTCTTGTCAATTTTGGTAGTTCTTTAACAAAATCTCTTCCTTTTCACAATTCAATTATTCTTCTTAATTTGACTTACGTATACATATTTTGCATATATTGCATTAAACATTACACATTACACTCCATACCTTTTTACACATCATCTACAGATTTAAAAGACCCAAAATGCATATTTTATCCAATCATCAAGTAAAAATCAAAAGAAGGGATAGCACTACATAAAACTCCATTATCTAACCTCCTACCCTATCCTTCTTCTTGCTCTAAAGTGCTAGTGCGTACAATTAATCTTATTAAATTCATTTTGTTCAGTCCCCGTATTTGTGCATTATCAGCTTAATTTGATAAAGTGCAAGTGCCATGTTCCGAAGAACAAATGTGTAAATGTGCAAATGTGCAAAGGAGAAGAACATTTATTATAACAGCCTTATTGTTAAGGTGCATTATTTTGATATATATTTCTAAGTTCTTAATGCGCTTTTTATAATTCTCAACCATAATTTCACTTGTCCCCTTATCCATACATCAGTTTCTAGCAGCCCGGTTGGTAAAATAGAGCATAGAGTACATATATCGTCATGATACTTGATCCAAGGATGAAGAGGGGCTATTCCTCCACTTGCTCCCTCCAAGTAGTAAAATGTTCCCAGATTTTCCCTCCTCTCTTTCTTGCTTTAATACCCCGCCGATCATATATGGCTTTCTCGAGGCTGTAAGTTTTCAATAACCGAGCTAACCACTGGTGAAAGGTCGGTGGCTTAGGGTCTATCCATGCTGATGCAATAATAATTCGATACACTGTCATAGCTATACACATTAAGGCCCCACCATCTTCTAGCCCCAGATTGTGTATTCCAAGCATTATTACCTGGGGAGTAATTTCCACCTGTATCTGTAGCTTTTCCTGTAGGAAGAGTTCAATTTCTCGAATGAGCGGGGAGAGTTCCCGGCATATGGCGAACATATGTATCGAATCTGCTTTATATAACGCACATCTTGGACAATGCGTGCCTTTCCCTTCTCCCCATTTGGCAATCCGATATGGCGTATAGTATAGTTCAAAACACGTTTTATAAAATTGCACCTGAAGATTGGCTGGCATTAAAATCTCTAATGAATTAAGATATGCTTCCTGGAAATCACCATCTGTTATTCCCAGCGACTCTTGCCACTTTACTGAACATTTTCCCAGATCATCTTTCATAAAGGTGTTTAATAATACATACATTTGTCCAATCTTTGGTACTTCAGGTTGTTTTAGTTTCTCCACCAATTCACAACTTTCGTATTTCGGCATCCCTCCAGCCTTTTTTACCAAAAAATCCCTCAACTGTAGGTATTTAAAAAAATCCCTATTAGATAGTGCGAATTCCTCTTTTATTGCCTCAAATGATTTTAACCCTTCGGATGTAAATAGGCTTCCAACCTGTATAATTCCGGAATCTATCCATTTCTGAAAGTATTGGTCCTTTAAAATCTCGGGTAGCTCTACATTCTGCACAAATGGTGTATAATAGTTTACTTTTGCTAGTCCTACCAGCCGTCGTACTGCCGACCAAACCCTAAAAGCCGCCATGAGAGTCTTGAAACGCACTCTTTTGTAGTATCCGTAATTCACCTGGCGCCATAGGCACCCTCTTACATCATGTGAATTAACATAGGTATATGGATAACTCCAGTTTGACCTTTCAACCCCTGGATATGCATTCAACAATGGTATATAATGTATAATGGAAGCTGCCCACCAGTATATTCTAAGGTTGGGTAACGCCAGCCCTCCCCATTCCTTAGATAGGTACAAAAATGTTATCGCCCTTCTGGGTTTAGTGTAGGCCCATATAAACTGTGAAAAGATGCTCTCAAATTTTTTAAACCAAAAACTCGAGAAGATCAGGGGAATTGTTCTTAAAAAATATAAAACCTTAGGGAAACAAATCATCTTAATTATATTTACTCGTCCAATCAGGGTAAGATGTAGATTGTCCATTCTCTTTAGTGATTTTTTCATTTCATCTGCGCATGGTTCGAGATTTTCTTTAACTATCTCATCAATCTCAGCTTTAATCACAACTCCCAAGTATGTTGTTTTTTTAACAACTCTCTTATCAGTGCTTGGGGCAAAATTGTTCACAACTATTTGTGTTTTATCCCTATTCAGGGCATAGCCAGATATAGAACCAAATCTTTGGGCCTCGATTTTAATTGCATTCATAGCCATGTCAGGTTGTGAAGTAATTACCACAACGTCGTCAGCATAAGCTAAAACGTTTTCTGCGGGGCCAGTATCAAATAAAGGGGGAATATTCGGTGCATGTTCCAGATGTTTCAAGAAGGGGTCGATATAGATGGCAAACAATAAGGGTGAGCAGGGGCACCCCTGCCTTGTACATCTGGTTATTTTAATTATCTCTGTTAAACCCCCATTCACTAACACTCTTGCCTCTGGATATTTGTACAGGGCTTTTACTGCTCGAATAAACTGCTCACCAATTCCTTTCCAGGACATAGTGGCCCACAAGAATTGCCAGGAGACCCTATCGAACACCTTCTCAGCGTCCAGAAAAATAGCGGCCATAGGGTCTCCTGCTACTTGTTTCACATCAAAGAGTGTAATGATTTTCCGGACATGCTCAATAGTACTTCTACCGGGGACAAACCCATGTTGCTTCTGTGAGACAATCCTGTGGATCACCAATGCCAGGCGAGAGGCCAACACTTTAGAGTAAATCTTCGCATCCCCATTAATAAGGGTAATTGGCCTATAAGACCCTAACTCATCCATAGGTTTATTTTTTTTAGGGAAAATTACGATCTTTGCCATCCCCCAGGAGGAAGGTGGATCCGCCCCCTCTATTATTTGTACAAACAGATCCATCATAGTATCCTTTAACTGCTCATGGAAGACCTTGTAAAACTCGGTAGGGATCAGATCTGGCCCCGTCGCTTTACCCTTTGGTAAATCAGCAAGAGCTTTTACAATTTCCTCCCATTCTAATACTTGATCTAACTGATCCCTTTCTTCTCCCGTCAAGAGATCCTCCGCAAGGGAAGTTAAATATTGCTCTATTTGTTCTGCCCTACATGCGCACCCCTCCTGATTTTCTGTATAAAGGGTCCGATAAAAGGTACAAAATGCAGTTCGGATTTCCCCAGCGTTCGTTCTCAATCCCTCAACAGGGTCTTTAATTGCCTTTATCTCATTCCGGGTAACTTCCTGCCTTGTTCTTACTGCAAGGAAGTGCCCCACCCTTTCACTACATTCATACATCTCTTCATGGTGGGTTGTAGCCTTATCCACAGCTTTTTTTAGTAGTGTCTCACCTATCAAAGATTTGCTTATTGCCACCCCTAGACTAGCAGTTTCTATATCTCCCTTCTGTTGTATGACCTTAACTAGATTACATTTGGCTTGCATCAACCCATTTTGCAGTTTCTGCATTTCAGCTTTCTCAATTTTATTTTTCCTCCATGCAAATTGAATTGTTTCCCCTCGTACCCCGGCTTTTAATGTATCCCATACCGTATTCAGGGCGGCTGACCCAAGATTCCTTCCCAGAAAATGCGGAATCCACTTCCTCATATGCTCTAAGTACATCTCATCCACCAATAACGCTCTTTCAAACGACCATGATGAACATGGTTTTGCCTTATTTGCCCAGCCCTGTATCTCCAGCACTAATGGGCTGTGATCGGAAAGATATCTAGGTGCTTTTTCGATTGTACTTTTCTGTCTAATTGTATGTGAAACAAAAAAATAATCCAATCTCACATGTTTCCTGTGGGGCGCGGAATAATATGTATACCCATGGTCTTGCGGTCTTAATTCTCCCCAGACATCACACAACCCATGCTCCTGACACATATTGCATAAAGCCTGATAAACTTTGGGCTTTTTACCAGTGTATGGTTCCCCCAATTTCCAGTCGCTATAGAGATTGATATTAAAATCACCGCACACCACTATAGGTAGTTCCCAATGCGCCAATTCAGTTGAGATCCATTCCAATAAGGCTGGGTCATCAATATTGCTCCCATATAGGGAGCATAACGTAAATTTTGGAAGGTCGGGCGTGCTACAACTAGCTATGACCCACCGCCCAGCTGTGTCTACCTTTACTGTTAAGAACTGGATGATTTTATTTCGGACTAAAATTGCAACCCCCCGATTACGTGCACCCTGTGTCGTTGCTCCTACAACACTATATCCCAAATGTTTTAACAAATCTTTTTGACTGCCTTCCACATGGGTCTCTTGGAGACAAACAATGTCAGCTTGTAATAATCTCAACCCTTGCGAGACCATTTGCCTTTTCTTTCTATCGTTCAACCCACAGATATTTAATGATCCAATCCTTAATTTATTCATATATATATATTAATGTCAAGACCATACGAGACCATACAGTAAGAACTTGTTTGTTTCATTTTTTTCCTTTCTCTACCTGAGTCCTCGTGTGTCCTCCCTAACCCAAGTGCCCATTCCTCATCAGCCTTTTGACCACCCCTTCCCTCCCCCCCTCCCTCCCCCCATCTCCCCCCCATCCCCGCGCACTCCTCCCCCTCCCCCCCAAAAACCTAGGCAATCAGGCGAAGCCTGAATGATGTGCGTTTGATGAACTGCCCGGCCATCCCCCTGTGTTAGAAATACAGAACCAAAGATATTCAAGCGGCTTTTCATCTCCCCATTCAGCCATAGCCTCAGGAATTTACTGGCCTCCCGTCTTCGTGCTCTCCACCCCTTTGCCAAGCTTAATAATCTCATTTAGATACCCCTGGGCCAGAATTTCTGTAGCAAACACTCGAATAGTACCCCTGTATTTTACTTTGAGCCTGGCCGGGTTCTGTATGAACACCTCAGCCCCTGCTTTCTGAAAAGGTGCAATCAGTTGCCGGAGCCTCCACCGTCGTTCCACCGTCGCATGGGCGAAATCTGGTTTAGTGAAGAAGGAGACCCCATCATGCGTCTTTGGGGAGTTAGGTCGAGCTTGATCATACACCAATTGGCGCAGTAAAAAGTTACCAAAAAACACTAAAAAGGCCCTTGGTCGGTTTTGGGGCTGCTTCCTCATCATTAGGGGTACTCGGTGGGCTCTTTGTATCTCATTGTTCCAGTCCAATTGGACTTGATCCGGAAAAGTATTCTTCAGCAAGTTCACAATATATAGTCTTGGATTGCTACCCTCCGCCCCTTCCGGGACCCCCAAAAATCGCAGGTTATTTCTCCTCTGTCTATTTTCTTGCTCCTCGAGCTTGAGCATAACATCGGGCATAGTTCCACTCTGTCCTGCGTTCTGTTCCTTTAATACCTCAACTTCCCCTTCAAGAGCCTCCATCCGTGTTTCCACCATTGTCAGCTTTTCCGCAAAATCCCCACATGTTTTATTTAATTTCCTGATTCCGGCTTGTACTTTTTATTGGCAATTCTGGCCCTGCGACCATCCGCCCTTACTTCCTCCTGCATCTGCTGGATTGAGCTTAGAATTGTAGATAGTGAAGGCTCAGCCATCTCATTCGCACCCTCCATTGCCTCCTCGGCCTGAAATGATTGCGTATCAGAATAGTCCCACTTGAGTTGTCTCCCCACTTGCCATCTCTGACCTTCTTTCCTTCTATGGCCTCCTAGACTCTTTTTCCTCTGAATTGTTTGTAGGTGGTCTCCTGATGCGGAGTCATCTGTTTCCAGGCCCCCTTCGCTACTGTTCGAGGAGATGTCCTCTTTTCCAGAGGGATCGGATTCGTCAGTGAGAGAGAAGAATTTATCCCCACCCCGTCGGGCGAAGACTCCTCTCTGTTCTGATGCCACACTCTCACCGCTCCTTTATTTCCCAGATTTTCTTTCAAGCCCTGATCACTGATTCCAGGCTTTTGCGGCAGCGTTTCACGATTTGGGGTGGCTATTTTGTCTTCATTTTTATTTATTAGATTTATACCATCTTGGTGGTCATTAGCCCTCTCTACGTTGCCGGCAGCACTTACACCCTCCTCTGGGCCAGGGGCGAAATCTCCGTAGATAGGTTGGTTCCTTTCAGGCCTGTTTCTTCAGTGCTCACCTCCCCGCAGTGCACACTCTCTATCCCAGATATTGACTCAGACCGCTCCTTACTTGTAGTCTCTGGTGCAGGCCGATTCCCAAACATCGCGGTGAGAGTGGGCTGCGCAGGGTCATCCTCAACCCGCCGACCTGGTTTCCCCAGTATTTTCCTCGTTCCTTGGTCTTTCTTGGCTCCTCTGCCCGTCGCAGTCCGTTGTTTGGTTTCGCTAGTGCTCCCGCTCCCGTTTGCCTCGTTCATGCCGGGTAATGCCGTGGGTGCCATGGGTGCTGAGCCGCCCCCTGTAGAGCCACCGACTCCCACGCGCGCCTTAATAGCTTTGCCACTCCTAGCAGCCATGGTCCGTGAAACTTTCCTCTGCGTCCGTCGGGAAGATCCGGCACTTTCGCGGCATACACAAGTCTCTGTTAGCCGCAGTTCAATCAACCGGAGAAGGACGTCCACAGTATCACACGCAGACTCCAACCTTCGGGTGACCAGTCCAACCAGCCGCTGACCGATGCGCCAATCCATTCAGGGAGGATAGCGGGAACGGAGCAGCTAACCAGACGCCATCTTGCCTCTAGTCCTCCCACAAACACCCACTGGTCCTTACTTCCAGGTGTTCCCGGTGTTAATGGGGAGTGAAAACTGAACTGCATGTTTGCCCATATAAATTAGGTGGGCGGACAAAAAGATCAAGCTCCGACAGGCCTTACTTCATCGGGTCAGGGGTGTACCACAATAGAGATAGAGTAGTCTCCACCATCATTACACCAAAAGCCCGCCCACATTAAACTTGAGTGGGCAGACCATCATGTTGGCAGAAAGGGTACTCTATCACTGTTGCAACTGAGTACCCTTTTCACCAACATATAAATTGTCCCCTTCTTCTTTTAATTCCCAACTTTTCAATGTCTCTGAAGCACCTCATGTGGGTCCCTTCTAAGACTCCTAGGACCTTAGGGTCAGCACTTAGAGGCCCGGACTCACTCCAGCAGAGGCCACCAGCAAGCCTCAGTTCAGGTCCAGTTGCTACTGGTCAGCTGGGCTCACCAGTGAAAAGGCCTCTTAAAACTTGTGTCCTTGTAGCCACACAGGTGGTCAGCCAATTGACCTTTGTAGTCCACGTCTTTGTTCTGGGTACAAGGGAGAGGAGTTCCAGTCCTTCAGTACTCCTTTCAGGCAACAGACATCAGGTCCAGTCCTCTTTTGTTCATCTGCAGGTCCAGAACTGTTCTGAAGTGGGTACCTAGAGGAGCTACATGTATGCCTGGCACCAGCTAGTTGGTGGGGGTGACTCCTGGGCACTCCCTAACCAATGGGATAAATGTTTTCAGGGCCAACCCTTCCCACTTTCTCGGTAGTTCATTTTTGCCTTACTTCAAAGAGTCCCAAAATGCCAAGTGTCAGGGCATTTTGTTCCAGATGCTGAATGTCTTCACCCACAACAAACTTGGGCTTTGAGGGCTGGGTGTGTGGGTGAGAGTGAAATAGGTAAATCACCAGTATACTCCCACATCGGACGCAAAAATGTAGTTTGAAGCAGTCACTGTACTCACAACAAACCCTGAGACCTAAGTCTGTTAGGACAAAAGCAGAGTCATATGGTAACCAGGCATGGGATAAACAAGAAATGTCTTGGCATACAGTTTTCTCTCTTTCAAATGTACCCCAAGTGTTACATGTGGCTCAACAGATCTGTCAAGCAGGGCTGGACAGTAGGATATCACAGGATGGCCATTGCCCCCACTCTGAATATTCTGTAGAGTTTAGAGAAGCTACCTCCGCCCATTCAAGTCAGCCTATCGTTTGCTCCTGTGAGGTATTCCACACCTGTTTCACACCTATACAGGGGCTGGGGCACAAGCTGAAAGATGGCAGAGACGTATGTTAGTTAGCCTTCTGACAGTTCAAGCAAGAAAAACTTTCCAAAAGCTACTTTTGCTTAAAATGTATAAACAAATCGACTTCACCATTGAATTAGATTTTATTACCTGTCAGAAGACCTATTGGAAATTGTGCATTAATATTTTTCTAGCCCTTCCCATTCCAGTACTAGTATTTTAAATTTCTACTCTGGTTATTAAATAGGGCAGCTAGGCCTGCCCAGAGATGTTTAAAGAAATAGGCAAAGGGACCCCACCTTTTAAGGGACCCCCTGGTAAAGTAATTTGATCCTACTCTATCTTATCTTTGTCAATTTTTATATCAGATCTGGCTGTGTCTCTCTCTTTTAAGAGCCTCAACATATGCATACATATATAAATAAATATAATAAAGTTCAAATTTGTTCTAATTAGGGGACCCCAAACTCTGCATAGCAGAGGCAGGAAAGTCCTTAAGATGGCACTGGCTTGCCACATTCAAAATAACTTTTAGAAACTTATCACTGTAAGGACTCGGCAACATGTGATACAAAGCTTGCATGGGGTGACTTACTAATATTTAAAGGGAAATTTTTACCTCTCAAAGAGGTAATTTTAACATATTGTTCTACAGGTTTTAGTCTGTAACAATAGGCTGGAGCCATGTTTGTACTGCCACTATAGTGGATGGCACAATAGGTGATTCAGTCCACCGGCGACACTTGTTTAAAGGGGGGCACCAGCACTCTTCTACTGGTTAGCATGGAAAAAGTGCACAGAGTTCTAAAGCTGGCAAAAATATAAGGTCCAGCAAAGCTAACCGACACTGCACAACGCTAACCAGTAACGCATTTGCAGTGAATTAAAAAAATTAAAATCACACATTGAATAAATAGGCATACTCCTTTATTAACACAACATTCTAAAGTCCCACCCTTAGCACATGCAACCGCCACACTCCTATCCATAAGCCGTAAAAATCCAACAGCTATGTTTCATAGACATGTGATGACTGTTGTATGTGTTTCTGGACAAAAACTATTACTGTATATAAATCAAAACAAGGGGTCCCCTGCAAGTCCAGGCCATCTGGGAGGTACCAACACATAAGTGATTTTTACTATAAAACTCTCACGCTTCAGGAAATCCTAAAGGAATGCTTCATCATAGAGTTTTCATGATGGATTATATTTCCACCGCGGGCTTCAACCTGATATCTTACAGGGTGCACTTACAGATATTGTAAGGGGATCCTAGCAGTAAATAGTTAAACGGCTGCCTTAGGCATTCCTGCAACAAACTTTATTATCAGAATATTGCCTCGTCAGTGTTGAAAATAAATGTGGACACTATGTGGGGTCTAATTACCCATGTATCCTTCCTTGAGTTCTACATGTTTCAGCCTTCCTAGAAGATACTGAATTTCGTCAAGACCAGTATTTCAATGATCCCTATGGACTGTCTAATGTGTTCTAGGTCATACAAGTTGGGGAATTACCCCTACTTACACATAATACTTCCATTCATACCATGCAAAAACTTTATGATTTCGTCTCGACTGGCACACCATTTTATGCTTTTTTCCCACTTATTTCCTGCTTAAACCTTCCAACAAATACCTGTGTATAGGGTCAAATTGCACACGCTATAGGTGAATATAGCTACTAGCTCCTAATGAGTCAATCTATCAGTCAGGGGCTTGTAAAGCGTGGCTACTCACCTGTGAGGGTCTCAAGGCGCTGGGGGGGGGGGCTGCTGGTCCCTCTTGGTGTAGGATCATTTGAAGAGCCAGGTCTTGAGGTCCTTCTTGAATTTGGCCAGCAATGTGGATTGCCTGAGGTGGAGGGGCAGGGTGTTCCAGGTCTTGGGGCGAGGTAGGGGAATGAACGTCCACCGGTTCTGGTCTGTGGATCCTGGGGACGGAGGCGTGGCGAGTTGGGTGGAATAGAGTTGTCTGGCGGGTACGTGGAATGCGAGGCGGTGGTTCAGGTATGCTGGTCCTTTGCCATGGAGAGCTTTGTAGGCATGTGTGAGGAGCTTGAAGGTGATTCTCTTGTTGATTGAGAGCCAGTGGAGTTATTAGAGGTGCTGCATGATGTGGCTGTGGTGGGGGATGGTGAGGACCAGTCTGGCTGCGGCGTTTTGGATGTTCTGTAGTTTATTGAGCTTTTTCTGGGTGATGCCAGCATACAGTGCGTTGCCGTAGTTGAGTCTGCTGCTGATGAGTGTGTGGGTAACCATCTTTCTGGATTCTGTGGGGATCCATCTGAATGTCTTTCAAAGCAGGCGGAGCATGTGGAAGCAGGCAGAGGAAACTATGTTGATTAGGCAGTTCATTGCGGGCGATGAGTCCAGGGTGGGAGGGGAGTCTCAGAGTGGCTGGCCACCAAGAGTCGTCCCAGGCTGAAAGGGAGGGTTCCTGGATGAGTACTTCGATCTTGTCTGAGTTGATCTTGAGGCACCTGTTTTTCATCCAGGTGGCAACAGCCTTCATTCACCTGTGGATGTTTTTTCTGGTGGTTGTGGGTTTGTTGGTGAGGGATAGGATCAGCTGGGTGTCATCGGCATAGGAGACGATGTTGAGTCCATGGCTTCTGACGAAGGCTGCGAGGAGGGCCATGCAGATGTTGAAGAGGGTGGGGCTCAGGGAGGAGCCCTGGGGGACACCGCACCTGATGTCTGTAGGTTCTCAGATGAACGAGGGTAGTTGGACTCGCTGAGTCTGACCGGTGAGGAAAGAGTGGATCCAGTCCAGTGCCTTGTCGCAGATGCTGGTGTCATGGAGTCTCGTGATTAGGGTGCAGTGGGAGACGGTGTTGAAGGCGGCTGAGAGGTCAAGTAGGACGAGGGCTGCATCTCACTCTGGTCTAGGAGAGAGCAGATGCCGCCGATGGCAGCGATGAGTGCGATTTCAGTGCTGTGGTCGCTTTGGAAGCCGGATTGGGAGGTGTCCAGGACGTGGTTCGCTTCTATTAATGCAGAGAGTTGGGCGTTGATAGCCTTCTTGATGACTTTGGCTGGGAAGGGGAGGAGGGAGATGGGTCTGAAGTTCTTGAGGTGTGTCGGGTCTGAGGACGGCTTCTTCAGCAGGGGGTTGATCTCAGTGTGTTTCCAGTCATCAGAGAAGGTGGCAATTTTGATGGAGCAGTTGATGGTGTGGCAAAGCTTGGGGGCAATGGCGGCGGCTGCTCTGTGGAAGATGTGGTATGGGCAAGGATCCGACGGGGCTCCTGAGTGGGTGCTCCTCATGGTATTGAGTGTATCCTCTTTTGTGAGCAGGGTCCAGCAGAGAACGATCTGTTAGGGTGTGGAAAATGTGCTTGCGGTGGTGGCGGGCATAGTGGCAGAGTCCTGATACTGGCCCACTCTCCTAGATTGTTCTATGTCACCACTGTGTCTCGCTGTATCCATATCATTAGTAAGGTGGTTCTGCACCCATACCCGGTCTTCAGACACAATCCTTACTGATATATTTTAGCTCTTCACTCCCTTTCTATCGATGAGGTAGGGTCAACATTCTTATAGTCACATTCTAATTTTCGGTTAGAGGAAACAGAAAGAAAAATGGGGTTTTATATTGTTTTATCACTACTGTCCTCTGTAATGCACAACTATGACTTCTTGGAGATAGAGTTGCTGCCTCCATCACATGTGTCTGCAATCTCTGCCCAAGGTACCAACTACCCACAAATCTATATTCTTATTACTAGCAATCCTCTACCAAGGAAAGGCCTTATTTCACTCCCCTCTTACTTCTTCAAAGAAACGTTCGGCTCAATCATCCAAGCATCCTCACTACTCGCTGAGGGGTTCGCAACTGTTTGAATGTATCCTCCGGTTTTATAGCCCTGTGGGAATATCTCCTACAACTTCCTGGTCTCATGTGATTGGCCCTTCAGTCAGCTCTCTCCACATCATTGTGTTACCATTTGGGCTATTTTTTAAGAAAATATTTTCACCCATGGGAATGTCTCCTCTCACTTCCTGGTTGGATGTGATTGGCCTTTCAATCAGATCTCTTTACATTGTTGTGTTATCATGTGGGCTATTTAAAAAAGAAAAATCACACAAGACTTACTGCTCGCATGGAACTGGTTTCGCAGGTTGGTGACATCAATGGTATCTAAATTACATCCAACCCTGATTAACGAGATAGCCTCGTCTGCATCTCACTTCCTTCAGGTGATAAGAGACATTATGTATTCTTTCTTGTTCATTATCCACTTGTAAGTTTACTCTCCAGAACTACCCAATTAGGCTGCGCCACAGAATTTTATAGTTCTTTTTCAAGCAGTTTTTTCTCTGCGTTGTGTGTCCCTGGTTATAGCTGTTCTATGACTGCCCACTTCAAATCCATGACTGTATGTCCTAACATGATATAGTGGTGGCTCATTTTGGTTATAATTCTAGCACACCATAAATTTCTCCCTTGCTCCACCATCTGTATCTGAACCTTACGCATTGTCATCCCTATGTACTTCATACCACAGGGGCACGTAATCATGCTAGAGTCACAGTTGGTATGTTTCCTTTGTTGCTAACTCTGTGGTAAGCCTAGATCAAGTTCCCTAGTGCCTTTTGTGAGATTACATATACTGCATTTTCCACAGGGATAATGTCCCTGGATTGGTGGAAGTACCCATAAGGCATTCGTCCATGTAGGGCCCATGGATTGATGCTGCCCCCTACCCCGTATGCACTGTACATTCCTGATGTAGGGGGCTGCAGCAATGGAAGAATACAGGTCTTTCCCAATCATTTTCTCCTGTATTCAATATATACCAATTGGTGTGACCACTTTTTTCAACTGGTTAGACATGGGGTTATAAGTAGTTGCACACACGGTCCCCAGTCCTGGGTTTCCTGTTGTATATCTTCCAACAAAGCATCCCTGTTTTGATTCCTTACTCTTTTTTTACACTTCTCAATGATTTTACTCCCTGGCACTTAGTTTCTTGACTAGGGAACCCTGTAATCTTTAGATTCGCTGCAGTTTCACCTTAAGTGCAAGAACTGACCATCAAGCAGATTCTCCAGTAAGGGCTCTCAGGTAGAAGCTATCAAACCTTAATAGGTTGTTTATGTCAGTTGGTGTTGTGTGGGTCACAGTTTTCAACTTCCCCACGTGCGTTGTGATTTTTACATCAAGAAAAACTATTACTGTGCTGTTCACAGTAAAAGTGAGTCTGAGAAAGTGTATTATTAATTGTGGTGGAAAGGAATCCACCACAAGGAATAAGGCCACACACATGTTAGAGTTAACATAGTTTCAATATTTACACCTGGGCTCACCCCCTGGTGACTATGGAACAGAGCAGACAGTCTTGAGTTAGGAAAATAGTAACATATTTAGCGGTAACAAAACAGTTAAAAAGTCACAACATAACACAGTAAAAACGTCACAAGTACTTTAGAAAAACAGAGAAATGTATAATGAGTCAAATGACACCAAAATGACAAAATTCCAATAGGGGAACTGGAGATATGATCTTTTCAAGATTTAACACAAAAACACCAAGAAAAAGTAAAACCCCAATCTGTACTGACTTTTTGTGGTTGATGTGATTTCAAGCCTGCAATGATGGAGAACCGGTTGGTTACACCAAGCAGGTTCATCCCAGACAAATATTTTATCTCTGAAATGAAAGTCAAAATCCTCCAGCAGGGAAAGATTGCAGGCTATGTTCACCAAAGTCCTCTCGAAGCTGAATAACCCCCGGATACAGTGCCTCTAAAGCTGGTGCTTTTGATGGGGAAAAGAAAATTTGTGATCATCAATGTCCTTGCATCAGACAGATACTTTTTGAGCCTTTGCCTGGTCAAGATTTCTACCTTCAAACTTATCATAGTTTATGCAACTCAAAATCCTCCAGCAGGGTAACCCTGAAGATGTATCCATCAAAGCAACTTTGAAGAGACCACCTTTGGCACGAGGTGCCGCTGACATTCTTGAGGTGTTTGAGGTCCAAACAAGGCCTTGCTTTTTCAGAGCTTCTGACGAAGCTCCTCTTGGAGCCGTCTCATTTCTCCTGAGACGGTTCCAACGCATCCAGAACGCCTCTGCACGCCTGATCCTCGACATCCCTCGCCGCAGCCACATCACACCCCACCTGAGAGACCTGCACTGGCTCCCGGTCAACAAGAGGATAACCTTCAAACTCCTCACCCACGCACACAAGGCACTCCACAACACTGGACCAACGTACCTCAACAGACGACTCAGCTTCTACACCCCCACCCGCCAGCTCCGCTCCGCCGACCTCGCCCGCGCCACTGTCCCCCGCTTCCGAAGAGCGACCTCCGGTGGCAGATCGTTCTCCCACCTCGCCGCCAAGACCTGGAACACCCTCCCCATCCACCTACGGCAGACCCAAGACCTGCTGACCTTCAGAAAACTCCTCAAGACCTGGCTTTTCGAGCAGTAGCAGCATTCCCCACCCCAGCGCCTTTAGACCCTCACGGGTGAGTAGTGCGCTTTACAAATGATATGATTGATTGATTGATTGATTGATTGGCCAATTCTAAGGCTCTCAAGACCTCGGTGACAGCAAATAGGGGCCAGGACTTACTTCAACAAAGGCCACCATCAGGGTTCCATCCACTTTTAGTTGCTAATGTTAGTTCAGCACTTCAGGAAAAAGACCTCTTCAGCTTGTTGTGTCCCAGTAGCCACACAAGTGTTGTGTAGTTCCTAGGACCCCCCAGGACATGCGCGTTTTGGATGACCTAAACTGAGGGCTTGGTGTGCAGACAGACTCTGGACACCCCAACAGGATGAGTCAGCTGTTAGACCAACTAGCTCTATGGTGCCACTACCACCCCCCTATATTCTACAGTGGTGTATGTAGTTTCTGGCAACCACTGAACATGACAACCCTCAGGTATCGTGGAAACAATACGGTATCTTTCGCTCAGTCACTCGTGCTTACTTTTCTCAGAATACATATAGAATGACGATTGGAACGGTTTCAATAAATATTTATTGGTCAAGCGTCAGTCTAGTATGAAACATGTTAGCTGCGACAATCAAAAGACAGGAGCAGACAAATGTAATCACTAGTACCAATATTGTAAAAAGTAGATATATTTCTACCATAGTGCTAAAAAGATGGATAAAAACATATTATATAAAACAATAGCATTGACGTACTCCTACGATGCGTAGCCTACCTAAATGTACCTAGCCTAGGTATGTGGGTGAAGCCTGTGTATGTAAATGTCAGGATAGATCCAAATGGAGCCAAGAATTCCCCAGGGAAGTTCTAACCCCTCACCTGATGGTTCTAAATGAAGGACCCCGTCTCTGCGTCGAGGATGGCCCCCTGCTAGGGATGTCAGGTCTCTGCCTGTCAAAGGATCAGCCTGCAGAGTCTCGGTCCAGCCTGGAAGGAATTCTCCTCTGTTCTGCAAGGGGGAGTGAGGGTCTTTTATACTAAAGTGGTCACTCCAGGGTTTTTCCAGAATCAATATGTTTTTAAAACATTCACTAATCCTTTGCTAATCCTTTTCTAAACAAAAACACTCATGCACAGCTGGCTGTTGGCCATGGATGAAAAAAGTGGTGACCCTTATACAGAATAAATCTACCGTGTCTGGGGACATGTTTATGTACGTCAGGTACAGGGATTAAGATAGGATACCGAGAGCCTGGTTGTCGAAGGGACAGAAGTAAGCTACTAGGTAAAAGGTCACCTGTGTTTAGGACCCTTATGTCGTGTGGATGGGACACAATGTATGTAATCGGTATGTACATGATGGGACTATCCTAAAGAACATGACACCATCTCCTCATCAAAAGGTCAACAAGGTCAGCTTAGGTAAAGATAGCGAGCCAAGAAAGGCATAATAATTGTGTACATAAAAATATATGAAAAAGCTCCTAAAAGCCTTAAAAAATGTCCATAAAAGCAAGGTCTATAGTGAGAGCATTCTTCCCTAAAAAGCGTTCATAAAAAGGTCCTTTATATGTTTGAATATATATTGTCATTGTTTTTCCGAGCACCTTGAAAGCCACTATGTTCAGTTAGAGCAGAGAAGAAAAACAAAGTCAGTTCGACCTTCAATTTGGTACATGTTTAAAAAGTTGCCAAACGGTTCCCAGCACAGGAGAGGCCAGATTGTTTAGGAATCCTGAGCTGAAGACTCAACATCACTGAGAGTTTCATCCGCAGAAGGCAGTCCTTCTAGTACCTCCAGTATGATATCAAGGGAGCAGAGGTGGTCATCACTAGTTCCCACAGCAGCCGTCGGGGAAGAATTAGATGCCTGTGTGCATGAGACTGATGCCTGAACATCCGTGGTGGAGCCGATTTTCGTTCCAACAGGAGCTGAAGCATCCCGTGGAGGCTCTTGGAACGCCATCATCAACATGGGAAAATGCTGTTGACAACTGTGCACATGAGCCCGCAAAGGCGCCAGGAGCATGTCCATGTCCAGCTGCGCAACTGATGGAAGTGTCAGACAGAGGTCCAACACGTGTCCGAATCTGTAAAAGAGGCAGCGGAATACTGGCAGGATGCAGTCAAGCCAGGCCGGTCTGAAAGCCAGGAACCAATGCTCACTCAGCTCTCGTAGCCGAGGTATAGCCATGAAGAACACCAATTGCTCACGACAACGTCGCTCCAGCAGTGTTCTCTCCATGTCTTGAGAGATGTTGACATCCATTGCGAAGCAATTGGATTAAAATCAGGATGCCCGCTATAGAAAGCAGGACCAAAGGAAACCCTCCAAAAACGCTTCCAAGTACGGAGTGTATAAATGATGGAATCACTCCGAAAATGGTTTGAAAGGTGGTTTACAGACCTGATCCAATGCTCTTAAATAAGTGTACTATCCCCCGCGTATCAGACATGTTAAAAGTACGATGCACCATTTCTCCGAAATGGAGCGAGAAGTTTGTACGGACCAGAGCCTGTATATCTGCCTAGGACCTTGCCACTTGGAGATCAAAGTTCTCTCGGGCTGAAGTTAAGGCCACATTATGCTGAAACAGCATGTCTTTCTGTCTGCTCAGAGAATTAAACCCTATGTTGGATACATTCAGTGAAGGCCACAGTGGTGCCTCCCTAAATGTGCGAGCTGGGGGAAACAATACTTGCTTACAACAAATAACCCTGGAGTTGATGGTCGCTAGATAAGCAATGCCGGGCGTCATACCATATCAGCCTTGTTCATTCAGCATCAAGTAACTCCCATTTGAAAGTAACTTGAAAACCGGATGAATTGCGGCAGCTGGAGAATCCTTCAGGTAGCAGGACAAGTTCGCTATTGACGCATTACATGCGCCGTGCAGCGATATTTCTTTACACACTAAAGACCCACTTAAGGCCATTTCGCAGTTTGAACCACTCAAGAAAACTTCCTTCTCTTTGTTCCTGCACCTATATGTGTAGGGCAACTCCCAGGTTTCTCGTATGTACACTTCACCCAATGCTTCATACCTGCCTACTGGGTAATATTTCAGGCAGTACTGGAATTGGAATGTCGTGATTGGTAGTGTGATATAGCCATGGATCAACCATTCAGTAGATGGTGACTCTGCTACAGTAAAAGGTAACTTCTCTAGTTTTTCAATGAGCAGCATGGTGTACTTCGCATCTCTGCGTGCCATGGTCAATTGTCTTTTGGTCAGATTGTAAGGCCAAAACAGATTTGTGTCTTTAATGTATCGCCATGAAACGTGGCCAGAACGCAATTATTGAAGCGTCCAGCTTAAAAGCATAATAGCTCGTAGCTTTGATTGCCCATGTTGTAGAATAGACAAATCTTGTTCCATTATGTCAATAGCTGAGGACACAATGTTGCCCAGTGAATAAATACGAGACAAGAGTGTGGTCATGCCGCTGTCTACCACATATAAGGCCTTTTCTAGGTTAATCCTATCGATTTCATGAAGTCTCTCTGCAGCTTCCTGTTGGGAGACTTTCCAAACCTCATTATAGATGGTATATAAAAAGCGTTTCCTATGTGGTTTCTTGGGACCTAACAAGAAATCCCTAAGATCCATGTTGTCTGACAGAAGGGACAAGTGTTGTTTCACCTGTGAAAGTGTTGAGGTCTTTAGCCAATCTAGGCACAACTTCCCGACACTATAGGAAGGCACTACCCCTGGGTCGTCTGTGTGTACATAGCGTGGGTCGGACCTATGTTTACTAAACCCTTCGGTGGTACCCTTGAATCTTGCATTATACATATTCGTGTCTAAAGGCCAAAACAACCAACCCTTCCAATCGGGAGATGATGAATTGTACGTACTTGTACCATGTGTCCCCTCATTTGTTAGTGTGTTATTCGTGAAAACCTTAATATGTGCGGGTGAGGGGATGCTTGGTGTTTTCAGGTCTTTGATTTTTGCAAACCCATAACAGGTAGTCTGTTGCACTGTTCTGTTCAGGAAAATCATCTGTAATGGTATGAGGCAAGCTCTGAATAAGGCCTCAGTTCCCTGAACCTGCCTCTCTCTTGTCCCCCAGATAGATTTTGTGTCTATGGTGTCTCTCCAGTAGTCTAAACCCTGTATAGACAGTTGGGAGCTAAAAGGTCCTGAATATATCAGTTTAGTATTAGTCAGCATAATCTTCTTCGCAGTTGCATTAGTTTGTAGTAAAATGATTCTGGGTCGGATGTATTGAACCCCGAAAAGTATGCAAACTTCTGTGTGAATGTGGCAGAACTACCTTTTGGTGGTGTTGGACAATGTTCCCATTGATGGTAAGTGTTAGCAGTGCATGGTACACTTGCTCCATGCAAAAAATGATGACCATAATGCTGGTAACAAAACATTGTATAGTAGTCAGTTGTATCCTCATACAATTCCCTGTAAGAAAATGCAGCAGATTGTTCTAAATCTGTGAGCATAGTATTTACAGTCTCAATGTCCAAATCATCAGATAGTGTACTGGGGGAAATGAAATCCTTTAAAGAAATTTTAAACAAATGTGGAATTTTCAAATCTTCAGTGGGGCCATATACATCATAGGAAATTTTATCCCAAACGATACCATCTGGTATTGGAATTGCTGTAATTTTCACCAGGGACAAGTCTCTTTGTTCACGGTGTGATGATGTATGTGGTTTCAGGACCAAGTTCACAGATTGTACTGCAGAGCTTTCTGGGAGATAATGTCCGTTCAGAAGCAGAAAAAAGACAGTCACTGTGCCAATCCAAATTGAGAGGTATACTACCCCTATTGCGAACCGAATATGCAACCAAGGTGGCACTAAGTAAGTCTTTTTGAGCAAAAGATAGAATTGGTGTTTGATCAGGTTCACTTGAATCCGAAGAGAAATCATCAAAGTTAATCAAGTAGCCAGACGAAGTTTGATCTATCTTTGGTAGCTCAGCAGGTTCTGTAGAACCAGCAGATGCGTCGTTTGAAGGCACATCATTGTTGGGCCGAATTGCAACTTGCATTGTTGTTTCTTCTTGATGTTTTTCAATTTCAACTGGAATTATTTGTGCTCCATTATTCGTTACTCCTTCACATTGCGTAGTGGAGTCTTGAAAGGTTATTAGTCTTTCCATCTGAACTTCCTGTATAGTAGCAAGAGGAGGTCTGCGGCTACTCAGGACCCCATGCGGCCTACTGTTGAGAATCGGCCACATGATATGGTTTGATCAGATCAATGGCGACTAATCTTTTTTCTTTTTTGCCGGCAAGAGGCGAAAGAAGTACTGTTCTTGTTCCCACTACTGTTAAGACAGGTACAGCTGTTCTGTAAGATGGCCCAAACTCTCTTCTGTCCACGATCCTTTCCCTGACCAGTTCCCCAATCTTAGGGACCCAGGCAGGACTTGCCAGAACTGGTTTCACTTCCCCAGTGGCGGTGCGTTTGACTTGCACATTGCTTTGTAACGCCCGGAATTCATTGAGTTCCTGTAAAATAGCCAAACGGTCACTCAGCTCAAATGGTTTGGCATCCGGCACTGTGCTGGCGCAATCAAGATCAGGTACCCACATTCTTGTCCCAAACAGGATTTCAGAAGGGGTACGACCTCCCAAGGACTTTCTTGGTGTGTTTTTGAGTGCCCTCTGGACCCCATATAGGTGATTGAACCATGTACCACCTGAGCCTAATACCCTTGCTATTAAGGATTGCTTTAGGTCCTGGTTTTTCCTCTCCACCACCGAATTTCCCTCGGGATGGTAGGGGGAGGAGTACCGCAAGGCCACGCCCATACTTTCCATGGCTTCCTTGTAAGCCTGAGAGCTAAACGCAGGGCCACGGTCGGAATGTAACGTGCCATTTGCGTATGTCCCGAAGAAGACTCGCAAATCCTTTATAACAGTTCGAGCATCAGCCGAGCACTGGGGCCAAACCCATAGGAATCTAGAGCATGAATCTACTGCCATAAAGACGTACTTGTAAGCCCCGTCTGAATTTAAGGGGCCGCAGTGGTCCAAATAGACACATGCGAGAGGTCTGTCTGTAATCACTAATGGTGTTTGTGTTGGCTTTTGAATGGTGGAACCCTTCATCTGATGGCAAATATCACACGTCAGGACATAGTCCTTTGTTTGTTTTGTCAGCCCCAACCACCAGTAATGCTGCTTCAATAATGAAATTGTTGCAGTGACTCCTCTGTGTGCTGAGCCCAGACCCTTGTGTGCAGCTAGTATTAAACCTAACCTGCAATCTTTGTTTGGTATTACTCTATCCCCCACTCCTGGAATTTGAGCATACAGTGTGTTATGCGCATCAAACTTGAAGGAGTACTTGAGTGGAAAGCCTTTTGGCAGGACGGCAGAGCCGTTCTTTGTGGCATTGATAGCTACTATTATATCTCCTTCCATTCTCATGTGTGAACGAGTGATTGCGGCAGCAGTTCGCACTGTCGCCTTGGCGGCTTCATCAGCAAATGAAGTCCCTTCAACGTGTATGCCAACACGCTGATGACTCAAGGTGTGAATAACTTGAGCCCATGGCTGGCATGCTTTCAGCTTTGCCACTTGTTCCCATAACAATTTGTGTTTTATCGTGCAACCCTTGGAGTCTCTGAACCCATTCTGGCCCCAGTAGTGAAGATATTCATTGTACGATTGCACACAGTAAAACGAATCGCACACAATCAGTGTGGGGAATTCCCGATCCGTGTACTGTAGTGCTAGTATCAGGGCTTTTAGTTCTGCCAGCTGCGCTGTACAATCTCCCAGAGATTGCGTAGTCGTATTGCTAGGATGGAACTTGCCGTCCCTCATTTGACTTTTCAGTATAGCACACGTAGCGCTATATTGCTGTTTACTTCCAATGGCAGGTTGAGCAGAACCGTCAGTGTAAATGATGTATTCATACTGATCAAGAGGCAAGATTTCATTCGGGAGAGGGTATTCTTGTTCGTACTGCAGAAATGCTTGTGTTTTCAGTGTAGGAACATATCTGTATTCTACATCTGTTGCAGTGAGACAATTAGCCCATCGTATCCAACGTGGATGTAATGCCTTTGCATTTGGAATGCTGGCTTTTGTTACCGCTTCTAAAGTCGATATCAGAGTCACAACAATAATGCGTTTCCCCTGTGCTAGTGCTCTTTCTCTCCTTACAGCAGTCTGTACTGCCGTCAGTATTTTTTCTGTAGCTGCAAATAGATTTTCAGCATTCGTGTACAAATGAGATTTGTACGCGATTGGAACTACCTCACCTTCATTGAACGTGATGTAGGTATACCCTGATAACTTGGGGACAACCTGTATTACCAGGTTGCGGACGTTTACTCGTGTCTGCAAGTGTTTTGAAGCTATCATGTCAGCTTGAACTGAACGTAGAGTGTCTGTATGTTTTTGAGTCCACCTGATTTGCTGTGAAAGCAGGTCTGATTTAATCATAGGAAGGTTTGACTCTTTCCGAGTAGTCTTGAATGTAGGTTCTGCTGTAATTTAGAAATACTAAAAGGATTGTAAACCCTTCAGAGTTTTTGGAGGCTGGATTAGCACGCACTTTTCTAAAAAGTTTGCTGAAGGCTTTTGCCTTCACTTGACAGCTCATATCCCAAAAATAGGACGCTGAGAGGGGCAATTTTAGATTTTTTGAAGTTAAATTTGTATTCCAAATTGGCGAAACCAACAATTATGTTGTTCCCCCTGCACAAGTGTTCAAGTAATTCATCGTCCGTCAGATAAATATCATCTACGTAGGGCACTGCCTCTTCTTTGCAAGTTTGTAATAGCTCTAACACTCTTTCCGAGAATAACCCGGGGCTCTTCTTATAGCCTTGGGGCAGGCAACAAAACTGACGCGAAGTGCCGGGGGCAGAACATCCCGTCATATGTCGGCTTTCAGCAGCTATATTTTGGCAGAAGAATCCATTTGAGATATCTAGTGTTGTTTTATATTTCTTCCGCACAATGTTATTCATTAATTCGGCACTATGTGCGTTCTGAACTGCAAATGTTTTTGTGCATATGTTCAAGTGTCTGTAATCTAAAACCAAACAATATGTGTTGTCAGGTTTCCTTACTGGAAACAAAGGGTTGTTCATTGTTGAGGTGCAAGTTTCAATCACACCTTAGTATTCTAGTTGGTCTAAGATTTCTTTGACCTGTTTCTTCGCTTAATTTTTAATAGGGCACTGTCTCTGTGGAGTAGGAGTAGTTTTTAATGGGATTTCGTGGTGTCCACTCCATGTCCCACCCTACATGGTTGCGGTATAATGCTGGAGCTAGCGCTTGCGCCCACTCCCGCGCACATGAGTGTCTTAAGGAAACAGGAACGAGGTCGTAAAAAGCAGGCAAAATTATGCTTTCACCTTTTGGGCAATCCATTATAAATTCAGGCTGACAATCTTTTTCTGTTAACAGGATGTCATATCCAAATGTCAAATTTTCCTAAAAGAGACCTTTAATTTTTCTTGAGATGGCCCTCTCTATTTGGAGATTAATTTTGTGTAGACGGTGTGGGACACTCACTCTTGTATCAGGTGTTTCCACTGTGATGTATTCATTCAATACTGCTGTCACCAGAAATTCCTTCAGGTTCTGGCGAGCTATTGTTACTTCTGCCGCACTGTCTAGCATCGCCAGAGCCCATACCCGTTCAGAAGCTGAGTCCTCAGTAACCTGGGCATTTCTAATTTTTAAGCCAGCTACTTTCTTCTTTTTGAATTGAGCCTTTGCTTTAGGTTGCTCTTCCTGTTTGATAATGAAATCTGAAGTGCGATGTGTTTCCCTTTTTCCCTTTGGTTGATCTTTAATTTTTTGTTCTGACTGTCCTTGCCTCTCTGAGCTTTTTGATGAACCCTGAAAGGAATGAAAGAAACGTGTATCAGTATCCTGACACCTGTCAGGTTTCCTAATGTTATCACGATTCCTAAGGTTGTACCTCTTTTCAGAGGACTCCTGTTGGGAAGACCCACCCCTTGATCGTGTAGTGTTTCTGTTAATATTATTTTTAGATTGATTAATATCCCATTTCTTTTTAGAAGAAACAGGTGTTTGCTTTGAGTTATCCTTATCAGAACTACTCACCACTTGTGGTTTCCCTGGTTTGGCTCCCAAACTATCTCTACCTAGTGAAGCATAGGTTTCTTCGATACTTTTTGGTAATGCACACTCCTGATTTGCAGGAGTTGTTTCCCTTAAGCATTGGAGTATAGCCACCTCTGCTGCTTCCCCCTTGATGTTGCTCAGCATAATCGCCAAGACTTGGTCAAAATTACCCATCAGTTTCATCCCCAAGTCCAGGTCAGGTCCTACCCCGTACTCATTCTGTATCTGTTTCAATACTTCAGGAATAACTGATATGGTAGGGGTACCATGTATTCTAATGTATACAGCAGCAAAGATTGTTCCCCATGTGGTACAATCCTCAAGTAGTGGAACCAATCCCATTGGAAAGCAAATTGTTAACATTCAGTGTTTTTCCTGCGGACCCACACAGGAAAATACTGCTTCCAACTGTGCTATTTTTTTAGCAATCCAGAATGGTACTTGATCCCTTTTTGATGGGAACACACCCATTATTGCTTTTAGTGTTTGTGGACTAATTATTGGTGTGGGCTGGGTCCGGACTATTCCAGGTGGAGCAGTTCTCGCAGGTTGTAATGTGAGTGTTCGCATGACAAACTGGACAATATGTCTGTATAGCCTGACTACTTCTTTGTAAAGTGTACGCACTTCCCCTACTTGGAGTGGGTCTATCTCAGGATGTGGAGTGTAAGTCGCTTAGACCGGCCATGTCGCTCCTCCTATGCTGAGCGGACCGAGTCTTACAACTGAAGTTGTGTGTTTAAGGGCGCCTTTTAAGATTTTTTTTATGTTGCTGGTAAGTTAACAGAACTTCAATGTCCTGTATGGGATGTATTCTTCCGGTGGATCCACTTCAATGTATTCATGGAATAAATGTGTCTGTGGATCTGCAGGTGGGAATTTTACCCAGGAATAGAATACCTCTGATCCAAACACCTTGTGTGCCTCAATCACAAAGGTAATATGGCCACCTGTTTCAGGTAATCCATGTTCTAACAATTTCAGAGTTACTGCCTGTCTGCAGTTCTCTGTAATGTTAAAAGCATTTGCCAAAACATTTCCTTCCTCACTTCCACCGCTACTTGCAGGTTCAGTCATTTTGAAAGGAGAAGAAAGTAAAGGTTTTAAGAGGTAGAGTTTAGCCCAATATGGGAACTTTTAATCCTTACAAGCTTGTTTAAAACCTTCAGCAAATACACTGGGTGTGCCTGTTCAGCTGAGGCGGATAAACCTTCCCACTTCAGACGTCTCTGAAAGGTGTGAGTAGGGCTGTCTGAGAAAGCATGACTGAACTACTCAGATTTTACTGTTAATATAAGAACCAAACCAACGTTGGCGGCGCCATGTCGTGTAGTTCCTAGGACCCACCAGGACCTGAGCGTTTTGGATGACCTAAACTGAGGGCTTGGTGTGCAGACAGACTCTGGACACCCCCACAGGATGAGTCAGCCGTTAATCCAGCTAGCTCTACGGTGCCACTACCACCCCTCTGTATTCTACAGTGGTGTATGTAGTTTCTGGCAACCACTGAACATGACAACCCTGATTCCTCAGGTATCATGGAAACAATACGGTATCTTTCGCTCAGTCACTCGTGCTTACTTTTCTCAGAATACATATAGAATGACGATTGGAACGGTTTCACTAATTATTTATTGGTCAATCGTCAGTCTAGTATGAAACATGTTATCTGCGACAATCAAAAGATAGGAGCAGCCAAATGTAATCACTAGTACCAATATCGTAAAAAGTAAATACATTGCTAATAAGATTAATAAAACATATTATATAAAACAATAGCATTGACGTACTCCTACGATGCGTAGCCTACCTAAATGTACCTAGCCTGGGTATGTGGGTGAAGCCTGTGTATGTAAATTTCAGGATAGATCCTAATGGAGCCAAGAATTCCCCGGGGAAGTGCTAACTCCTCTGAATGAAGGACCCCGTCTCTATGGCAAGGATGGCTTCCGCAAGGGATGTCAGGTCTCTGCCTGTCGAAGGATCAGCCTGCAGAGTCTCGGTAGAGCCTGAAAGGAATTCTCCTCTATTCTCTAAGGGGGAATTAGGGTATTATATAATAAAGTGGTCACTCCAGGGTTTTTCCTGAATCGATATGTTTTTAAAACATTCACCAATCCTTTGCTAATCTTTTTCTAAACAAAAACACTCATGCACAGCTGGCTGTTGGCCATGGATGAAAAAAGTGGTGACCCTTATACAGAATAAATCTACCGTGCCTGGGTACATATTTATGTACGTAAGGTACAGGGATTAATATAGGATACCGAGAGCCTGGTTGTCAAAGTGACAGAAGTAAGCTACTAGGTAAAAGGTCACTTGTGTTTAGGACCGTTATTTTGTGTGGATGGGACACAATGTATGTAATCGGTATGTACATGATGGGACTATCCTAAAGAACATGACACAAGAGTACAGCCAACTGAGCTTTGAAGCCAATTTCATAGTCTTAAGTACGCTACAAGTGGGAGCAGGTCCAATCCTTCATGTCTCCAGACAGGTCACAAACAGCAGATCTAGTACTCTTCTGATCTTCTGCAGGTCCAAAGATTATTCTGATGAGATGTGGTGATGTGCCAGCTTTCTAGGTTTCACTCAACAGCGGATAGGGGAGACTCAAGGATACTCCCTAACCAATGATAGAATAGTTACAAAGGGCAACCTTTCCCAGTTTTGCAGCACATCTTTTTTGCCTTACTATAAAATGTTCCACAGTGTGCAATACTGAGGCAAATCCAACATGGCAGAGTCTATCTGCCCATGAAAGGAGCTTGTGTGCTAGTCAGAGGTGTATTTATGGAAATGAGTAGGCCTTGGTAGAATTTCGATTAAGTCAAAGTAATTGAGTAATTTTGATAATTCTGTGTTACTTTGCACATGGAATTACTGATAATTACGCAATTATTTATGCTGGTGTAATTAAGAGTAATTTGGGGGGAAAATCCTACTGCAAGTGTACATTTAGCGAGAGCTAGTGCTGCTTGTGCTTGCTATTTTTGTTTTGCTGCATTTAGCAAAGTTTCTTAGAGAAAAATGCATTCTCAAATTCATTTTGAACACAAGGGTGCATTTTGCACTAAGAAACTAGCACTAAATGCCGGCAGTAAGTTGGGGGAAATCTTACCCCAAGAGCATATTTAGCAGGGTCAAATGGCTGGTCACTATTCGTATTACATTTAGTGCTATTTCTTAGGGAAAAATGTATCCTTGCAGCATTTGGGTGCAAAGGGGCATTTTGGCGATAAGAAATAGCGCTAAAGGCAGATTTTTTTTGTGTGTGATTCAAGCGTAATCTTGATGAATTCTCAGGTAATTCCGTGTGATTAAGTTATTAGGAATTATGTGAGTTATGCCTATCTCAAGAAAGGAATAGTGTCCTCCACTTCAGCTACACTAACCTGGTTTTGTCACCAGCTTCCCCTAACACTGGATGATGCTAAACCTGCTACAAAGGGCCTATGGAACAGAAGTCTCATCTTTCCCACATCTTCCTTTGAACTTATCTATGAATGGGCAGGACTCACCCTGATCCCTTTCAAATTCATTTAATTCCTGGACCGTTCCCAGCTGCTCTTCCTGTGCTGACATCTGTCACATAATTCACACCCAGGTCTTCGTGAGAAAATCGTTTGTTTATGTTCTAATAGCATTTTAACACCTCATTAAGGGGAAGCACTGGACAGGGGCATTTGCCAGAAGGATAATGCAAATTAGCTTACTAGGTGTTCTGGCAGAAAAAGTCTACCTTTTTCTAAATATTTATTCAAAATCCAACTTCACCATTAAATTGCCTAGACCTAGACCCCACTATCTAGTGACTGGTCCTCTGAAGAAGCATGCTGTGGTCCGCGCCCTCCTCAAGAAACTTCCGGCTGACTGGAACCAGCTGAATATCTTCCATCCAATCTCCCTGCTCCCCTACCCAGTGAAAGTAATAGACAAAGCCATCAACAAGCAACTCACAACCCACCTTGAAGTACACCGTCTCTGGGGCAACATTCAATCAGGTTTCATATAAAACACAGCACTGAAACTGCCCTAATCGCAGCCACAGACGACATCCAGACAATCCTAAACTGAGGAGAGACAACAGCGCTCATCCTGCCCAACCTCTCTGCAGCATTCAACACAGTCTCCCACAGAATATTCAACAGAAGACTCCATGAGATTGGCATCCAAGAACCCTGCAATCAAATGAATCTGTTCCTTCCTCACGGAAAGATCCCAAAAAGTCAGACTGCCACCGTTCACATCAGAGTCCAAGAACCTGGTCTCTGGAGCACCCCAACCCTACCCTCTTCAAAGTATTAATGACCCAAATCACCAACACCATCTGATGACATGGCATCAACATCATCTCATACGCCGATAACACCCAGCTCATCCTCTCCTTGACAGACACCACTAACACCACCTGAACCAAATACATGGTAGCAGAATGGAGGATAACCAACTGCTTGAAACTGACAAGACAGAAGTACTAATCTTCGGAAACAAGACCTTTCTATTGGATGCTACCTGCTGGTCAACCGAGCTAGGACCAACACCAACCATCCACACCAGAAACCTGGGGATCAACAAGACAGCACAAGCCAATGCAGTAATGATTGTCTGCTTCCACATCCTATGCATGCTCTGGAAGGTGTTCAAATGGCTGCTGAGAACACAAGATGAACCATCACGCAGGCACTCATCACTAGCAGACTCGACTACGGCAGGGCACTCTACGCCCGACTCTCCAAGCACCTCACACAGAGACTTCAAACCACGCAGAACACTGCTTCAAGACTCTGTCTCAACCTCCCATGCCGCACCCACATCTCACCCCAACTCAAAGAGCTCCACTGGCTCTCCATCCACAGCCAGTTCCAACTCCTGGTTTTTTGACAAAATATTGTATTCAAAATATGAGAGAAATTGCATATTGCGACTCACAATTATCATGATGCAGAAATATTGTTGACAAGACTATCGTTTTTTGAGGTAAGTAATACTGATATTTTTATTAATGTTTTTACTAACATAGTGGTTACAAATATCTTTTTTAAATGAGTTTAATGTTTTTTAGTTGATATATTAATTTTATGTGTTACTATTGTTTATATAAATGTTATTAATGGTTTTTCACATGAAACCTAGGGGGATAGGGTAGGAAGTGAAATAGGTCATAAATAATTAAGAATTATTTAATAATTTGTTTTATGAATTATATTTATTATGTAATTTATGTAATACTAATTTATTTTCATTATATATTATTTGTAGGCTGTAATATTTGTAGGGGTATGGTGTGGGAAGTTAATTACATGAGAATTAATTACCAATTAATTTGTAATTGGCAATTAATTATTTAATTGATTGTTAATTGTGAAATTTATGGCAAACGTATTTATTTAATTATATTTTAGTTGTGGGCTGCTAGTTTTGTAGGGGTCTAGGATGCGAAGTTAATTAAGCAATAATTAATTAACAGTGTAATAATAATTATTAATTATGTAATTGTTTTTTAATTATGCAAAAGATGGAATACTGATTTATTTTACTGATATTTTAGTTGCGGGATGCTAGGTTTGTAGGGGTATAGGATGGGAAGTTAAGTAAGAATTAATTAACTATTAGTAGTTGTTTATAAATTAACTATTTATTTGAATTTTAAATATATAAATTGTGGAATACTTATTTAATTAAATGTTATTTTAATTGGTAGCTGCTAAGTTTGTTGGAACCTATGGTGGGAGGTAATTAGGTAATAATTAATTAACAAATAATGATTAATTGTCAATTAATGATTTAATGCATTTTTAAATATGTAAGTTATGGAATAGTTATTTCTTTACTTAAATTGTGGGTGCGAACTGTTATGGTTGGAAGAACACTTAATTAATAATCAAATACAAATTATTTTTTAATTGATACTTGTTTTTTATTGACTAGCAACTATGTAAATTGATTAATTGTTTTCAGTTCTTCAATACATACATACATACATATATATGAATATTTTTTTATTTAGAGTTAAAAAACAAATCTACATTTGTGGGGCTACACTTATATGCAATGTGTTTGAAGTGAAGTATTTTCCCTACTCTTGCTTAGACTGCAGAATTTGGATTGTGAATAGTAAATTGCATGCCTCCGAAATCCAATGCTTTCTCTCATGTGGCAGAGACTCGTCTGGGAATAGTAAATTTTACCCCTTCAAAATGCGAAGATTTCCCTACTGTTGCACAGACAGGAGTGGAAATAATGCATTTTACCCCTCAGAATTCCATTGTTTTCCCTACTGTTGCGGCAACTGGAGTGGGAATAATACATTTTACCCCACCAATGTCCAACACTTTCCCTGCTTTTGTGCTGACTGGTTTGGAAGTAGTAAATACCAATTCTCCGAAATCCAACACTTTCCCTTCTGTTGCATAGACTAGAGTGGAAATAATATATTTTACCCCTTCAAAGTCCAACACTTTCCCTATAGTTGCACTGCTTGGAGTGGGAATAGTACATTTTACCCCTTTGAAAATGCAGTGCTTTCTTTACCTTTGCCCTGCTTGGAGTGAGAATAGTAAAGTTCACTCCTCTATAATCCAACGCTTACCCTACTGTTGCACAGACTAGATTGGGACTAGTGAATTTTACTCCTCAAAAGTCCAGCACTTTCTCTAATGTTCCACAGAATGGAGTGGGGATAGTAAACTTTACCCCTCTGAAATGCAACACTTTCCCTACTGTTGTGGTGTTGGGAGTGAGAATAGTAACTCAGAAGTCAGACACGTTCCCTACTATTGTTTAGACTGGAGTGGGAATAGTAATTTTCACCCCTCTGAAGTCCAACGCTTTCCCTACTGTAGCACTGACTGGAAAAGGAATGTTAAATCTAACTTCGCCTAAGTCCAACACTTTTCCTATATGTGCTGTGACCGTAATAGAAATAGTAAATCTAACCCCTTGGAAATCTTACACTTTCCCTACTATTGCATTAACTAGAGTGGGAATAGTTCATTTAATATTCCCAGGGCAGTTTTCATCTGCCTTTTGTCATGTAGTATGACATAAGGGCGGCGTAAGCAGTAGTTCATATTTTAAAAAAAGACGCATCTAGACTCTTAACTAATCTCACTTTCCAATACCCCAATGATAGGTTTTCAAAGCCCTTCCTCCGGAAGGAGCAGACACATTTAGGCTTGCCATAAGGGACGCACCTTGATGAAAGTGTGACAATAGGGGTCCCTGTGCCCTTCATCCATGGGGCGTAGAAAACCCATCTTTGGGGTATTGGAAAGCGAGATTAGTTAAGAGGTAGACACAGGTCACTCTTGTTTAGAGGCAAAGCACATTGCCTCATTAGGATTCCATATGCCCGTCCTGATGAAAGACACAGACTCAATTGAGCCACAAGGCAGAAACATGTTGACGGTAACATTGGTGATGGGGTACTAATTCCCCTTATCTCCGCAATTGATTTTAATCACCAAGTGTCATGTCTAGCAAATATTCTGTTTTAGGATGCCACATTTGTTTTTAACACACTTATATCACGGATCCATTCTTAATTAGAAGTGCCTCCCTGACTCCAGGCATAGGCCCGTTCTCCATCAAACAGAGGTTTGTCCTATGATGAAGCATGACACCTGGTTGTGTGTGAGGACAATCCGTTAACTTTTTTTGTATGGCCAACACTTGTACTGAGTAGCATTGGAAGGGATACATCACATATATCTATGAATTTCAAAATTCTCTGGGAACTTATTTTGTGTAGATATGTTATGTTGGGAGGCCAGCTCACCCTTGAGACCCCAGACCCTCTATGAATTGACCTTCAGTAGTTCATTAAATGGGAGGTGGCGCAAAGGAATGAAATGTAAATCCTACTTGGGCCCTCATTACAGCTTTGCTGTTTTGAAAGTACCTTTGGAAGCATTCATAATTTGCCACTATTCATAGAAACCTAAAAGCCCACTGAGAATACTCAGTGTATGCAGGATGCAGCCGGCCCTTATTCTGCCTTCTGCAGCTGTACTCCTTAAATGAATGGATTAGAGGCATTTAAGCTTAGAGAAAAAGGCCATCTGCCCCATCAAAATGTTGCTTGGATATGACTTTTACCTTAAAAAATGAAACGACAAGAGGTGTTTGGCAAAACAGGAACAGGTTGGTGTAATTTAACGCAGTGACTGGGAGAGTATCAACAGAGTAGCGTCTGAAGAAAGTCTCTCATTGAACAGAAGTTTTGGCAGACCATTTATACCGCTCGTGGGGTACAATAAGCCGATCTGGCATTTTTGGCCTAGTCATAAACAACTATTACAACCATCTAATAAGGGGGACACATGTGGCTTTCAACCTTGGGCAGACCTAGCGTTTGCCAGTGTGTATGTGTCCAGATGTTCAGCGTGGGGAGTGAATGATCACTACGTGTGGTGTGTATGCTGTGTCCTGACTGGCTTGGTGTTCCTAACTTTATGTGGCATCTATCTTTGTGGTAATTTGGGAATGCGCGCCTTTGGCTAAACGTGTTTTATTGGGGCCAATTTTCTCAGACCTGCTTGTGGTGTAACTGACTATCTGTGGGATCGATCAGGGTTTTCCCTGGCTGCACGTTTGTCTTTGGGCTAAGTGTAGCCCACCTGTGACCTGTCAATCAGTAGGCTCAGGTTTGGGTCACAGGGCCTGTTTGACCACATAGCTCTGACTCGGGGTTGATGGGAAGGTCACCTTGGGTGAATTCTACAGCAATGACATGAGCTTGTTAAAATGTGTACTACTAGCTTGGCGGTCATTGATATCATTTTTACTCACATTCTTAGTATTGTGTGTACAGTTGTCATCAATATTGTCTTTACTGATATTGACATTGTTATACATGCATAGATTATGGCATACATTGACATTGTTTCTACTGGTATCCACATTGTTATGCATGCATAGATTATGGCATTCATCGACATTGCATTTATTGATATTGCTGTTGTCGGGCCTGCATATATCATGGTGTGTAATGACATTGCATTCATGGATATCAACAAAAACACAGCTATTGACCTCTTTTTGCGCTGTCATTCTCAGGATTTTGGGATACGAGGAGTTCAAAAATACTTGACATGTATTGAAAATGAGTCAGTGAAAGTGAGCTCACCTCCATGTGAAGTAAAAAAAAAACAAGAAAAATTTTGTGTGCTGGACAGCTGGTGCAACAACACAGACAACACCAGTATAACTCGGCCGCTGTGGAACTCCATGGAATAATGTGGAGTTTTTTGGTAACTGTATGGAATTCCGCAGAGTGTAACTCTGCAAGATTCACCCAGGCCTAGTCAAGATAGGTTATGTTTTAGATAAGGTGGTATAGGTTAGTGTTAAGGATAGTTAGTGTAGGAAAGTTAGGGTTTGTTAGTGGTTTTAGATAATACTTTCTCCTAATAAATAAATAAATCATTGTTCTCAAGTTGCATATTATTTATTTGTCATGAGTTGGTACTATTATGATAAGGGAATTACATGATCTTCAATTTGCCCTGAATACATTGTAGGTATATGTTGCATTGTCAGAAGTATCTGGACAACTGTATGTTTTCTTTAAATTTGGGTCATGTATGGAACCTTTTCCATGCTTTAGACACTGTAAATGGGTTTCAGTGTTTGATTTTACACACAGCACAACAGAGGTAGTCTTCTTACTGTAGCACCCTGTGTGAAATAGAGTTGGTAGGTAAGTGTTTAATTTAATTTTATTACAGAATGCTGCTCCATGCCTATGTTGTGACCAAAAATGCTGCATAGCACTAACACAAACATGCTTGCACCATTGTGCAAGGGAGTCTGCATTATTGTGTGGATAATAATTGTGCAGGAAGTAACACCTGCCTGCACAGCATCCATTATAATTGGAATTTATTTCTTGCTTAGTGTGCCACATCATGCAGCTCACATAGAAAAAGGTGACAACAATATGTTTTTTCCAATGTCTCCCATTCACCCCTCCCCTGGTGAGGTGTAGCGTGAATACAGGTTCACTGGTCTTCCACCAATGCAAAACATGTATGTGCAAATGATATATGATTTTATATGTTGATGCACTCACACTAAACACGTGAGGCTCTCTCAGGCAGAGTAACATATGGCGGCTATTTTAGCCTATGTTGCATTACTCAACATTTATCAGTCTACAGCGGGCGAGGCAAGGTGCACTTGCATGCCTTGGCTACTATTGTTTACGGTATTGGTTAGCCCCTGTGCATCCTTCTGTGGCACAATGCTAATCCATTAGGACCAATGTTCCCTCTAATTTTTTTCCTCTGTGTGTGGCAGTGGAGGGTCTCTGTGCGCTGCATCCATGGGTATGTGCGCCAGGAACCAGACCACGCGTGTGTGCAGCGCCAAATGTCACTCCAAACGTCTACTTAAAAAAGTGAAAAGATGGTGCATTTTCACACATACAGCGCCACGTTAAGGGTCTTAAGGCCGGTTTGCAAATTGGATAAACACGCCATGACATGAATCGGTTACACAGGCAAGTACACTTCAGGTATAGAAAAGCACATGACTCCAACGGTGGTACCATCATAAGATTTTACTAAATATTCTTAACTGGAGTACTGTTCATTGGGTGGGGAAATGTTGAGAGCCTATACAATATCACATATACACAATAAGTTACAAAATTACATAACATATTTACAATTTGATGTGAAAGCTACTGAGTAATTACCTGTTCTGTTTGTACTCACGTACGCCCGTTTAATGTGTGGGGTACTATCGGCAAAACCTGCAACAGAAGAAAACATGGGTAAGTATATAATACTACAATGTACAAGATGCACCACAGTTTAACTCTAGCAAACAATTACCTGTTCTGCTTGTACTCATGTACGCCCGTTTAAATGTGTGGGGTACTATCTGCAAAACCTGCAACAGAAGAAAACATGGGTAAGTATATTATACTACAATGTACAAGATGCACCACAGTTTAACTCTACCAAACAATTACCTGTTCTGCTTGAACTCACGTACACCCGTTTAAATGTGTGGGGTTCTTTCTGTCTGCGTAACCTGCAACAGAAGAAAACATGGGTATGTATATCATACTACAATGTACAAGATGCACTACAGTTTAACTCTACCAAACAATTACTGGTTCTGCTTGAACTCACGTACACCTGTTTAAATGTGTGGGGTTCTTTCTGTCTGCGAAACCTGCAACAGAAGAAAACATGGGTAAGTATATCATACTACAATGTACAAGATGCACCACAGTTTAACTGTACCAAACAATTACCTGTTCTGCTTGTACTCACGTTCGCCCGTTTAAATGTGCGGGGTACTGTCTGCGAAACCTGCAACAGAAGATGCGCCAGTTTAACTCTACCAAACAATTACCTGTTTGTTCTGCCTGTACTCATGTCTGCCTGTGCAATTGTATTCGTAGTACGGTCTCACAAACCTGCAAAAGAAAAGGGGTACAGATTGTGAATCTATTTACCAGGCAACCCCTAACCCAATGAGGAACGTAAACAGAATTACCTTGTCTTTGTGGGTACTCGCACCTGACCACTCAAATCCAAATACCTTACAGACTGGAAACCTGCAATTGAAGACAAGATCGTCAGCAAACGCTCGAAGAGTTACAAACTATGAATGGGACCGGTCTAGAGACCTGAATAGGAAAAATGACCAAATAATTACCTGGGATTCCAGTCTAGACCAAACAGGCATGTGCCCATGTGCTTCATTATTAGCATCCATTATCTTAAACTGGTCTATAAATCTGTATTTTGTGTTACACCTTCTGTGATGCAGCTTTTCCCTGGCATTCAAACTGCGTAAATGGTTGAGGTGGGTGAACATGGAAATTCACAAAGAGGACTGAGCAGCACACAAGCCATCAAAAGATCCCATCTGAAGAGGATGCAGTGGCATGCAAAAAAATATGATAAAGACTTTCTAGCAATTTTCAGGCAACCATAAAAATGTCAAGATAACTCTGAAGATTGATGTACCTGCTGCTGAGAGATCTGAGTTTTGTCTAGTGGAAGTTGACTCATCATAAAGTAGCAGAGGAGGTTAAAATGCCTGATGTAAAGAAGCTGGTGAATCATGCAGATCACAAATTGCATGCAATGTAAATAGGTCAGTGCATTACTGCTTCTGTCAGACAGCCCCTTTTGTTACTTGCAGTTTATAAGTTTAAATCCTAATATAGAACAGTGAGCTATTAACTATCAAAGAGTTGCATTTCCATTCATTACAATCGCAGAAAACCTGCGACAGACCAACCGAGCGGAAGAGTAACATAGCTTTTGATTGTAAGAACTTAAGGGTGTTTTTGAACAGTAAATAAAAAAATTCAGCCTTAAATTTAAAATTCAGCATCAAGAGGAATAACCTTCAATCATGTTTTACTTGCAGATAAGTTTAAACAAAACACAGAACAAGGCACAGTAGGGTGGCCTATTCAAGGGAGTTCCTCAAATACTAAAATAGATGCCTAAATAACAGCCAACCACTATACGTCTCAAACCACAAAGTGACTAGCTAGAATTCAAGCTCTGCATTTCGACCCCATACCTCCTGCTATGCTGTAGGTACCACGAGGGAGAGGGGGTGCAGCTTGCACCACACGCACTGCAGCCTCGCAGAGTAACTACATTTAATAAAGTTAGTGAGAGTGCGTGTGCCAGAGTATGTGTGCGCATGCCTGAATGTGTGTGACTGGCGCATTTCCAGTATAAAGCCGGCGCTGGCATAATGTTTATAATTCTTTGCAAGTTGAGGGAATGCATGGTATGATGGTGCCTACCATTTGAATAAAACTAGCTCAAGCATAATGGTGGCAGCTCCAGGCATCTATGGCACGATGATGCCTAACCCTGGGATAATGCCACCCCCCTCTTGCATAATTGTAACCCTCAGTATGTTGTGGGCATCCATGACTTGCAAGGCCTGGACATGCAAGGCAAAATCCAGCACTGGCAGCAGGAAATGGGAGTCTTTGCCTACGCTCAAACGTGTTTTTGAGTGTCTTCATCTATGGTTACACTTTGCTAACATACAAAAAATAGTTAACTAAGAATATAGGCCCTCCGCTGTTCAACCTACTAATCCAAAAACCCTTCTGGCATACTCTTTACAACATACAATGCATTTCAGCTGGGAGCTAGGAACATTACATAAAGCTACTTATTTTATTGATTAATCCTTTTTATTCAAAAAGCCTTTTTTTAGTAAAACACAAATAAAATATGATTCTCCTAAAGTCCATTCTGTGCAAAGGTTGCTGATGATGTTATTGCAGTGCAAAAACGTCACGCTTCAGTATCTATACACTCAGTAATTTTCAGTGAGTGTTGTTATTATTTTTGTGGCAATAAGAGTTGATATTCTGCAATTGTTCCGGTCCAACCTTTTATCAGTCTCATTTTTCTGTATTTAAACCAGTGATCTTTTATACTGATCCCAACTGATCTGAGGGAATCCTGCTGTGGCAGGAACGTTTCCAGGTACCCTGGCAGCCTCTACTTTCCCACGGGGTGACAGACTTCACTGGAACCAGTTGTGCTTGAAGTTGTCCAGCAGAATGCTTTCTGAGAAGGGGGGGCACTGGAGTAGAATCTCGATGGCAAATCACAACCAACAAGCACAAACAGCACTATGATTTACATGCACACCCTAGTGCCATTACTGCTTCTCGTTCCCGCGTACGGGGACCGTTGACGTTCTTAAGCAGGCCTATCATGGTCCTGTGGCTTAAACCACGGTCCCATTGAGACAGCGTCATTCTATATTGAATCACGGAGGGACGGCTGCCCCTTTGGATACTGACACTTGTTTGATTACAAATTGGGGGCTCTGTCTGGACACTACTGTTCACCAAACAATCACGCATTGGGAACTGAACTTCTCAGGTTGACAACTTACGTATGGCATTGTAGTGATCGGATACACATTTGGCCTTGAAAAAGTCCAGGTAGATGAAACACGTGTCGGCTGCCTCTTGTTGGACAATAGCATGTAGGGAAAATGTCTATGAATTAAAAAGTAAGAATTTATCATCATCTATGACTAAATTGGACTTTCTTATCAAGGACCAGAAAGAAACTGCTGTGCAGTGTGTGTGCTTCGGTGCCATTGTTTGTATATGAATAGTCTGGACTACTTTGCAGTACGGCAAAGTGCACCCAAGGTGGCTGGGTGCTGTCACCACATGAGCACCACTACGAAGAACTTAAATGTGTATTATTTATGAAATTAGTTATAGATAGCACTGCCCAATACAACTGATGGATGTGCACACACCAGGCTTAGCCACCTTCATTTTGTTTTTCTCAAGAGTCCATTGAAGAAATTGGTCATTTGACTGCTGAAATTCCAAAACAACACAGTTTAACTCCCCTAAACAAAGAGAACCCACATCACCCCACTCCTAAACAACTTCTCACACTTCCAGCCCAGGCTTGCAAAACCCTGAAAGTTCTCATTGATAAAGCTTTTACTGGACAGAGCCACAATAAATTAAAGGCCGATTATCTTCATGCCAATGCAAAATTTAAATGTGGTCTATCCTCCAGACCAAACAGATTCACTGCTCCCGTTCCCAGCGAAAGTCATCGAGAAAGCCATCAACAGCCAACTTGCCACATTCATTGAAGAACACAACATCCTCGACTCCTCCCAATCCGGCTTCAGAAAAAACCACAGTACGGAAACCGCCCTCCTCGCCGCAACAGACGACATCCGCACCCTACTGGACAAAGGAGAAACAGTAGCCCTCATCCTCCTTGACCTATCAGCGGTGTTCGACACAGTCTCCCACCGCACCCTAATACGCAGACTCTACGATGCAAGAATCCAGGACAAGGCCCTCGACTGGATCCGCTCCTTCCTCTCCGGCAGGATGCAGCGGGTCAGACTCCCCCCTTTCCTCTCGGACCCCACACCTACCACCTGCGGAGTCCCCCAGGGCTCCTCCCTCAGCCCGACGCTCTTCAACGTCTACATGGCTCCACTTGCCCCCATCGTCAGAACCTACGGACTCAACATTGTGTCATACGCAGACGACACCCAGCTCATCCTCTCCCTATCCAACGAGCCCAACACCACCAGACGCAGCTTTCGAGAAGGCATGGAAGCCGTCACCAAATGGATGAAAAACAGCTGCCTACAACTAAACACCAACAAAACATAAGTACTCATCATTGGCCCAAATCCCGATGCCTGGAGCGACACCTGGTGGCCCCCCGCCCTCGGAAACCCGCCGACCCCCACAGACCACGCACGCAACCTGGGAATCATCCTGGACTCCGAGCTCAAAATGGACCGCCAGATCAACTCTGTCTCGTCTTCCTGCTTCCACACCCTCCACCTCCTTCATAAGACCTTCAAATGGATCCCCCTCGAACACCGAAAGACCGTCACTCACGCCCTGGTCACCAGCAGGCTCGACTACGGCAACGCACTCTACGCCGGAATAAACAAAAACCTCACCCTCAAGCTACAGAACATCCAGAACGCCGCCGCAAGACTGGTCCTCAACCTGCCAAAACACTGCCACATCTCCCAGCACCTGCGCACACTCCACTGGCTCCCCGTCGAGGCGAGAATCACCTTTAAGATGCTCACCCATGCACACAAGGCCCTCCACGGCACCAGACCAGCATACCTGAACAGCCGACTCAAATTCCACGCACCCCAAAGGACCCTACGATCAGCCCAGCTTTCCTACGCTGTGGTCCCCCGAACCAGAAAGACCAGATCGGGAGGCCGCTCCTTCTCCTTCCTCGCAGCCAAAGCATGGAACGCCCTTCCGCTCCACCTCAGACAGACAACATCGCTCCCCATTTTCGCAAGAAACCTCAAAACCTGGCTCTTCGACAGACCCCCTCCTTGATGGAATGGAACCTGCACCCCACCCCTAGCGCCTTGAGACCCTTACGGGTGAGTAGTCGCGCTTTAACAAACCCCTGATTGACTGGTTGATTCACCACTTCTCCAAGTTTACTACAGGTACCTACTCAATCCGGTACTTATCTGCTGCCACCCAAAGTTAAGTCCATCAGTCTTTTTCTTCCATCCGAACAGTCTACACCAAACGCATCAACACCCACATAACTTAAGGCAACACAATGGATTAGACCGGGCAAAATACATTATACATTGGGGAAATAACAAGTCCTCATGCTTTCAATGATTTTTCAAATGGCACCGTGGCGGACAAAAGATGGATATGTGGACATAACACTTTGAATGAAATGTTTGGTTATGTCCTAATATGACGGAGTGCAGCAGTCAATTCATGAAAATATGCGTCACTCATAATTACACTTAAATGATGAAAATGTCACACTAAGCAATCTGAAACCTTGGCAGCTATGTTTACTAACTAAAGAGCACAGCAAGTTTAAAAACACAGCATGTACTTTCAAAAGTACACGCTGTGCTTTTAAACTTGCGCTACTCTTTTGTTTGTAAAGCGCGGTGCAGGGAAGAATGTGGGCTTTTGTTTAAGTATTCATGTTAGTCACAGCCCCTTCACGAGCTGTGATTAACATGAATACTTAAACAAAAGCCCACACTCTCTCTCGCAGCCGCGCTTTACTAACAAAAGAGTAGAGCAAGTTTAAAAACACAGCGTGTACTTTCTGAAAGTACACGCTGTGTTTTTAAACTTGTTGTGCTCTTTAGTTAGTAAAGTGCGGTGCGGGGAAGATTCTGGGCTTTTGTTTATGTATTCATGTTAATCACAGCTCGTGAAGGGCCTGTGATTACCATGAATACTTAAACAAAAGCCCACAATCTGCCCCGCAAGTGCCAACAGCCGCAAGCCCCCAAGCCCCAAAGCCAGCCTTACCTGCACTCCCGAGTCCTGACTCTTCCTCCGGCACACCGCATCCAGAAAGTGACAGATTTTCGTGCCGCTCGCTTTTTTAAAGCAGCGGCGCGACTCTCTCGCGGGATGTCCTGTGTGTGTGCGCGCTGCACATACGGCAGTGCGCGCTCACGTTAAGAGAGGTGCGCGCACACGCGCGCGCACCTTAATGGGAACAGTGATTAGGACTATGGGCATGGGCATCTGGCTAGTATTGGTAGTGTTGATTATATTTTGTATGAGCAGTGATGCTTTCACATTTGGGAATGTTGTTGTTATCTTTACATTGCAACATTTATGTTGATATTTGTTTCAGTGTTTTGTCCTCACAGGCATCACACATCCCATTTATAGGTGGTGCGTTTGTGTGTACATTTCAAGAATCTTCTCGCTGTGTATCTATCAAGAAAATACATCTTGTTGATACACAGTTGACATTACATTGCTAAGGTACACATTGCTCATCATAACATTGTAATGGATGTTATAGGGGTGTGGTTGCACATACAAAGATAGCATGTGCAATTACGTTGAGCTCACTCTTCTTCAGTTTCAGAAAAGTGACATTGGGTGTTATGGTTACATTATGTTTGTAGACTTTTGAGGAACAACCATCCAAATCTCATAATGCTTTCTAAAAATCATATTTATTTTCTTCTAGAGGTTCCTATCCTTACATTACAACATGTGAGTAGGTATATTCTTAGAAAATGTAACAAACACATATGTCAAATCAATAGGTATTGTGTGTAAAAATACATTAGTATACCCATTGCAACACATTTACATGTGTGTAGTGAGATCAATCAATCATAACTTTACTCAATACTTTTCAGTAACATAAAAGTATAATAAAAAGTTAATTAAAACAGTTAAAACATTTTAAAAGGACACTTCATAGATACAGTGCAATTTGTTAACAGTCAGGGGAGTTAAAAAATATGTCAGCCCATGCCCTTGAGTGGCTCTTTGGGGGCGGGGGTAACAGTTATCCTAATAGGTTGGCTCCAGCATGATTTTCCTTATTTTCAATACCTGCCACATATAAGAAGACATTGCACAGCATACAAGTGGGGTGTGTAATTGTACAAATAAGAGTGCTGGCTAAGCCCGGGCGTAGTTTGCGTAGTAGCACTTCACGTAGCTACGTGAAGTACAGCTTCAACTACACGTAGCTATGCAAATTGCGTAGTCCGTAGCTGTGTGCTTGACTGCACAATAATTACCAAAAGCAAACTTGTACAGTGCAAGTTAAGATAAAATAAATATCTCTGTCTTTATATGCTAAAAATGCATATAGTCATTTCACTAAAGTGAAAACAAAAAGTTAACAAGCAGTGAGAGAGGTGATGATTTTGGTATCCAAGAGTGAAATGCAAAAGTATTGAAAACCTTTCATGAAGCTTTTGCATTTGACTCGTGAGGGACGACACCTAGTAACGACTAGTTGAACTGCAGCTCTTTGTAGAATTATTTTGATATTGGACACTATAATATTCACTGCCCACTGCTAATCTCGTCCCATAATGCTTTGCAGGGCCTTTGGTTGGGATTGTATTTTTGCCCATAACTGTGCTTGGGGTGGTCCTAGGAGGAAGGGACCACCATTGAATCGTTCACATGATATGCTTTTTGTGTTCAAGGCATCTGCTTGGTCCTCCCCCTAGGTTAGGGGGGACTCCAAAATCATCACCTCTCTCATTGCTTGATATTTTATTGTCAAAATTCATTTTTGTGAATTGGTTATATGCTTTTTAGCATAAAAAATTGCTTTATCAAAGCATTTGAAGGAGTTTATTATTAAGCCTGGGTGTAGCTATGCAAATTGCGTAGTGCGTAGCTGTGTGCTTGACTGCACAATAATTACCAAAAGCAAACTTGTACAGTGCAAGTTAAGATAAAATAAATATCTCTGTCTTTATATGCTAAAATTGCATATAGTCATTTCACTAAAGTGAAAACAAAAAGTTAACAAGCAGTGAGAGAGGTGATGATTTTGGTATCCTCGCTAACTTAGGGAGAAAACCAAGCAGATGTCTTGAAAACAAAAAGCACATCTTATTGAATGATTAGGTGGTGGTCCCATCCTCTTAGGACCACCCCAAGCACAGTTATTGGCAAAAATACAATCCCAACCAAAGGCTCTGCAAAGCATTATGGGACGAGATTAGCAGTGGGCAGTGAATATTATAGTGTCCAATATCAAAATAATTCTACAAAGAGCTGCAGTTCAACTAGTCGTTACTAGGTGTCGTCCCTCAAGAGTGAAATGCAAAAGTATTGAAAACCTTTCATGAAGCTTTTGCATTTGACTCGTGAGGGACGACACCTAGTAACGACTAGTTGAACTGCAGCTCTTTGTAGAATTATTTTGATATTGGACACTATAATATTCACTGCCCACTGCTAATCTCATCCCATAATGCTTTGCAGGGCCTTTGGTTGGGATTGTATTTTTGCCCATAACTGTGCTTGGGGTGGTCCTAGGAGGAAGGGACCACCATTGAATCGTTCACATGATATGCTTTTCTGTGTTCAAGGCATCTGCTTGGTCCTCCCCCTAGGTTAGGGGAACTCCAAAATCATCACCTCTCTCATTGCTTGATATTTTATTGTCAAAATTCATTTTTGTGAATTGGTTATATGCTTTTTAGCATAAAAAATTGCTTTATCAAAGCATTTGAAGGAGTTTATTATACTCCTGCTACGCTACGTTTATTAGCACAGTTATTCACTCTGCTACGTGCAATTTGCGTAGTGCGTAGTAGCACAAACTTTGCATGCTTCGTGAGCGTAGCAAAGTATTATGCCCAGGGTTAGTGCTGGCCTACATTGTCTAAAATTTAGTGTTTTAAAAACAGATAAAATATATCTCCTCCTTGGTATTTCATAAAATTTACAAACAAATATAATGTGCACATTAGTTATCAGTGACACTCTATTACACGGGCACATTGCTTACTCGGACATGGAATGATAGTTATCTGGGAATCTACCATCAGCTGTAATTTCTTTGCCCTAAATCGAGTCAGAATAAACCTCTGCTGATCATTACATACCAGGGTCAAATATAGTTTCAGACCCTCTTGGCGGGGTCACACTATTATAGGCGACTACAGATGGTCTTACTCCCTCAACCAACCCTCTCCTTTCTATTGCGTTATTCTGGGCACGCTGTTTCAACTGTTCTTTACCTATTGATTTACTAGATTACGGGTTGGAAACAAGTTTTGGTAAACTAATCAGCTTGCATATGGATTTGACATATCTTAGCCAGGATCACATGGTCTAAATTCATTACATCACTGAGCATTAATATATTCAGGCCCGTTTCCTCATGTGTCCAAATCAAGTGCCAAAGCAATATAGGGGCTATCTTCAATCTATCAGAAATGTACGGGATTCCCAATTCAGCGTGGACTACATAGTTTGACAAGCTGGAGGGGAGGGAGAGGATGGTTTTGAGAAATAAGTGCTCAACTCTTTGAATGCTTTTTATATTGGCCATTCCCTATACCCCCGCACCGGAAGAAGCCACTGCTTTGCTTGTGTATATGTTAAGAAGTTCCCTTATTGCTTTCAAGTCCAGTTTCTTTATAAATATGAATATCCCATTAATGAATTTCTCCATTTGCGCACATGTACTGGCTACCATTGCGGACCACGAGTTCTTACTATCAAAAAGTATCCAGAGATAGCAAAAGGTAGATGTTTCACTCAGCTTCTGTCCTTCTTCGTAGAAAGCGGGTTTTGTCTTGGGTTTGGCCCAATAGGTCAGAATATAAGTTTTGGAGCCGATTACTTTCAGGTCTAGGTCTGCCATAAAAGAGATATAATCATTTATGAGAGTTTGCAACGCCCTCTCAGTTCTAACAATTAGTACAGCAACATCTGCGTATATTAGGACCGGGAGGGGACGAGAGCCCAGCACCGCTGTATCCCTAGTGGATAGAGTTGGCTGGATTCTACCCGATTAGTGTAAAGTGAAAATAAAAACGTGGCTAAAACACAACCCTGCCTCACCCCTCTGTTGATGTTAAAACTAGCCAAGCACTCACCCTCCCTTCCAAAACGGACCTGGGCATTTGCATCTGTGTACAATTGCCTTCTGTGGTTTATAATTCCTAGTTTGATCCCCAAATCCTCCATGATTTTCCACAACCTTGAGTGCGATACGCAGTCAAAGGCTGTTGACAAATCCCTGAAGGAAAGGTATAATGTCCCAGTTTTCGCCACTGTATACTTTCCTATGATAGTACTTAAGTTCAGACATTGATGGACAGTACTCAAGCCTTTTTTTAAACCAATTTGGGTGTCCACCAGTGTATTGTTCACTACTGCCTAATCTTCCAGTCTGTTGAGCAAGATGCACCCTATAACCTTCACGGTGGCATCCAACAATGATATTGGGTGATAGTTTTGGGGTAAGGACTTGTCCCCCTTTTTTATAACTCAGGATAATAGTCGAAATTTTCCATGAGTTGGGCGGACCAAGGGATATAGGAGCATTGTAAAGAATTTTGAGCAGAGGGGCCCAGAGATCCGGCTGCGCTTTATACAAATCTACGGGGGTCCAGTCTGGGCCCTTCCCTTTACTGCTCTCCTCTAGGGCTCTTTCTACTTCGTGCAGGGTCACAGGTTGGAGAGTGTGTTGTGAAGGAGTACTACTTTGCATCTCAAGATTGCTGGTGCTTTGATATACCGTTTGATCGGCTTCAATTGTTGGTTGGCCTTCATATATGGCCGAGAAATGATTTACCCAGACTTCCTCTGCTATATGAACCTCCATCTATGGCTCATGTGGTCCCTTAAAATAGCTGTTATTAATTACCCTCCAGAAGGATTTACTGTCCTTTAGGGCACTAGCCTGTGCCAGTTCCTCCCAGCCTGTTTCTTTCTGCTTGCCATGGTCTGCTTAAAGTGCACATGAGCCAGTCTGACAGTGTGCAGATCCTTTGGTTTCTGCTTTAACGCTTGATGGAGCTGCTTTCTTGCTAGTGTACACTTTAAGTCAAACCAGCCTCTCTCACGGGCTCTTATTGGGTGTGTTCTATGGGTCAGAGCTTGTTTCACGGAGCGTGTGACAGCCTCAGGGTCTAGGCACTGCACAATCTCTGGCATGGTATGTCGTATAACGGGTGGGAGAAAAACTACAAGGTCTACTTTCTCCCATTTAATGGTAAACCCATTTCTTGCTGTCATAATTGGGTCAAAGGTCGTCTTTATTCTATCCTTCGGCTTTGTGAGTTGGGTCACTCTTATCCCTAACATTGCGTGATTGCTATAGCATGTGAAGGTAGCCTCGAAACCACTAACATCTGGGTCAAAAGATTCAGAGGTCATAACAAAGTCTAATGTGGACTCGTAATCATTCCTAAAAAATGTGGGTGCTAAGCTATTGTTCCCATTTATTACTCTATTTTGTATCCTAAGACTTTGTTTTACCATGATGGTATTCAGAGATAATCCATATGTATCATGTTTAAAATGCATGAGGGCCACACCTTGAGTATCTATAATGCCACAGATTGGTTTAGCTGTGTGTGGGCAATGATGTATATTAAAGTCCCCAACCCATTTGATGCATAAGGGGTTTTGGTGGAGATCCGAGACTTTCTGAATAGCAAGTTTCAGGTCTTGTACTACTTGAGTTCTTAACTTATCAAAGCAGTTGTTATAAAAGTTAATGAATAGAATGTCCTGTGCCTTACCCACTGCACATAATAGTAAGTGGAAATATGGGGATTCATTGACAAATTTCAGGACTTTCCATGAAATGGTGTTCAAAATATAGGTCGCAAGTCCCCCTTTTGCCCTGCCCCTATCGGAGGGTACTGCTGGTGTAAAGAAACCTAGATAGCCATCAATATGATGAGCCGATGTCTCCCATGTTTCTTGCAGGCAGAGAATGGGGGCGTCTCTTACCAGGCTATGCCAATCGGAAATCCCAATCTTGCTTTTTAGCCCTGAAATATTCCATGATCTGAGCCCCACCCCGGGTTCTATTGTTTCAAGCATGCCTTTACTCTGATCTACGTGGTCCTTCACCCCTGGGCGCACAGCCGTCTTGGGGTTACTCCTCGCAGTCATCAATGGTGCAATAGCAAGCTTTGTATTTAGGGTTTCATTACCCCCCATTGCGGAACATCTGGTGGGTTTCCCTGGTTGGGGGGTCAAGTCAATACTGCTCGTTTAACTCGGTGAGGGATTCGAATCTGTTACCCACCCTCCTAATTTCCCATGGATTTCTATAGGTCTCTAACTGTGATCCTGCATGGATACCCCTCCTGCTTTCAGCCAGTGTCCCAGGGTTCTGCAGGTCTGTACCAGTTTCTAAAGGTCTGTAGAAGAAGCTGAGCGGAACCGCAGTGTTTTTATTAATCTCCAGAACAGTCGGACTGCATGCATGGAGGACCCTCCCACCTATTGCAGGGGAGCGAAAGTTCAGTATCATACAATACCTGGGATAATTTTCTGTCCTCTCCCCACCAATCTTACTCGCCTTACCATTATTATGTCAGTATAAATTTTGTTGACCCCTTTCTGTCCAATCCTCCCACCAATACAGTGAACGCATTTGTTTTTTAATGCCCCCCAGGATTCTTCATCACCTTTCCAGATTGGAGAAATGCCTACAAGAGCAAACACATATGGTACACAGTCAGGCCGTAAATCTATAGTTCTTAAAGACGGTGAGCTGAATCTGTAGGCTTGACATTGATATTGTTTCAGGGCTGATGGGGGTTTAATCATTCAATTCATATTACTGGTTGTCTCATGATGCTCAATGCCAATTGTAGTTCTGGTGTTATTACTCTCCGCAGCTTGTTCTTGTGGTTCCCTTCTGTTCATATCCCATGCTGTGTGGGTTTGATCCCTAATATTACAGCCAGGGCTCTTCATACACCGGTCTAGTACTCTGATGTTAGATTGTACTAGAGTTTCTACTGCAGACAATTGGTTGCTTAGGGGTAGGATCAAGGTGGTCAATGTCTGTTCCATATTTACCAATAAGTCTTTAATAGCTTTACAGGTTATTATCCTAGAGTCCTATCCCTCTTGTGCGTCTTCAGCAGGGGCATTTTTCCTAACCGTGCCTACAGACTGTCTTTTTCCTCACCTAATGCCCATTTGTGGGGGGGAAGCTTAGAGTGGCCCTCTCGTGCAACTTTCTGCTTTGGTTTCTTCTTTGGGGGGGATGTTGTACTTTTTTCTGAGGAAGCAGCATTTAAGTTAACAGGATGTCGATCTTCCCCTTGTGAGCTGACTTGTATACTGTTAGTTGTTTGTGGCTCACATCCCAATACACTTACGGCTATAGGGTCAGGCGTTTCTACCAGTGTGGGGCCTTTTTTTACGTAGCTTTAAAGGTTGCCTCAAGTTTGGCCTCAGTGTCTTTTCATTTTTCAGTGAACCAGTCATTATCCCTTCAGTAGTGTAGTGAGATCAATGAGGAGGAATAAATTGCCAATATTAAGAGTTGCATAGTATTTTTGGGGCACAAGTGAACAAAATAGAGTACTGCACAAACAGAGAAACCTCTCCAGGGTACCAAAGAGGTTGGCATTATTTCCTACATAGGACAGGCAGGAAAACTGTTCAGGTAACATTCACAAATATTTATCGAGACGTTCTTTGTCGAAAACTGGAGAACTCTACATCTTCCTCCTCTGATGCGTATTCTGCCTCCCTGGGAGTTGTAGTATCTGAATGGGAGGCAGCTGAGAAATGCTACTAGCCTCAGGCATACACACATCAGAGGCAGAAGAAGTAACTCCCATGTTCCCAACAACATTTGTGAGTGCTAGTGAGGCAGAATGGTAGTCCCTGACAAGGGTTTGCTGATTAGCCAACAAAGCAACAACGCTGATATTGAGAGCACTCATTGATGCTACAAAGAAGTCTATCTTGGTCTCCATAGACTGAATGGGTGTATTAATAGCCCCCAGCTGCCTGTCAACTTCACTGGTGTCAGAAGTAGAGGGTTGGTGCTGTTGCTCCTTCAGCTTCATGACACTAGCAATGTCAGCTAGGGACTCATCAATCCCATGGAGCCAAGAGTAAGTGTTTGTGATAGCCTCTGTCAACCCCTAATTAAGGCTAAGACAACTACAGACTCCTTCAAGAGTGACCGCAATGGTCTCTATCTGCAGCTGGATACCATCAGCCATTCGCTGCTGGACTCCTACCACTCACCATTGAAAAGCAACTTGAGAGTCCTCAGAGTCCTCAGCTGTGATGTCAAAGAATGATGGTCCATGTCCATTGTATGTCGGCTCATTTGGAGACCCAACAATGTTGTTTTCCCTTGCCAGTATCAGAGGAGAAGATTCAAAAGTGTCCAGGAACTGTTGGAATGTGTCTTCATCCATGGGGGGCAGGATGGTGTCCTCAACAGGTTGGGCATCCAGACAAGTTGATGACCAGGAGGTGTTGCTTCTCCCTCTGGAAAGAAATAGAAATATGTTACGAATATTCCATAATTGATTAGGACCTAAGTGATTTCTGTAACATTTGGGCAGAATTTTTCTGTAATTACAAGTACACAGGGATATGTGGAACATATGTTTCTACAAGTGTACATGCCCATGTTGTACTATTTTTGCTTTTTATATGGCAATATATGTTTGTTGTTTACGCAACCTTGGTTTTCACTAGGCGGCCTATTTGTGTAAATTTCACATAACGCATTGCAGCTAGGCAGCTTGCTGGCCTGCTCTTCCTGAAAGAGTGAGTGCAGGAATGGGTCACAGTTTACATGTTATGGTACATTTCTGCTGTATGTCTGCACTGATGCAAATTTGGTTTCCTAGCACCATTGCAGAGACCACTGCACCATGTAGCAAGGGTGCTTGCATTTGCTCTAGCCATCGGTTTGTGGCTGAGCACTAGCCAAGAGATGTCATATATTGATATACTCACACTATCCTGAACTCTACCTTTTACACAGCACTACACACCAAGCTGCCTTGCTGTCCTGTCTTGCTTGCAATTTGTGCATTATTGCACCATAGGATGCATATTTCACAAACATCCACACAACACTACATGGCAAGCCAACTTGCTGCATGGCAAGCATGGGGAAGGCCCTGTATATGCCATGATTCCAATATTTCTGGGGAATCCTGTAGTTTTCTAGCACATGCACAATGAACTCCAGACTCAACAACACTAAGAACTAAGGTGCATCTTTGAAGTGGATAGCCTCCTTCATAATGGGTAGTATGCAACAGCTCAAGCTCACTCCATTCCCTCAGAACACAACAAGCTCTTCTGCAGAGTCCGACAAATCTCTTCACTCTGCCCCACTCTCTTGAGCTTGTACGTGACTCTGCTGGCACTCATCATTCAAACCCAGGGACTGTAGATCATCTCTTGCACTGATGGCTGCCAGATCATATAATAAATCTCAGTAGACACCAACACCACCAACAGTTGTTAGATTATGCCATTGACCAACATGGTTAACTGTATGTGAGATTAGTTACTCATACTGAACCTAACAAGATAGAATTAATGACTGATGGACTTGGCCCTTTTTGCAGGGTCATCCCTGAACTTTTTGCCTTCCTCCTGTACTTTTTCTGACCTGTTTTTGTTGGTTTTATGACTCTGGGCACTTTACCACTGTTGATCAGTGCTAAAGTGCATATGCTCTCTGTTATAAATTGATGTGTGGATTAGTGACTCCATGTTTGGCCTATTTGATTCACTGTCAGACCCTAGTACAGTGCACTGTTTGTGCCCAGGGCCTGTGAATCAAATGCTGCTGGTGGGCTTGCAGCACTGGTTGTGCCACGCACAGGAGCAGCTTGTAAAGTGTGTCTCAGGCCTGCCATTGCAGAGCCTGTGTGCAGTCTGGTACTGCCATGTCGACTTGGTAAGTGCACCCACTTACCAGTCCCCAAACCTTCCCTTTTCTGCATGTTAGTCACCCCTAAGGTAGGCCTGCGGGCAGGGTGCATTGTATGTAAGAGGTAGGACATGCTCTGGTGTGTGTGGCATGTCCTGATAGTGAATTACAGCCAATTTCGTTTTTCACTATTGCAAGGCTACCTGTCCCCATAGGCCAGAATGGGCAGTTTGATTATAACATCTTATAATCCTAACTGACCGAGGGAACATGGTAGAAAAATGAATTTAGTATGCCTGAACTCAGAATGATAAAATACATCATTTAGGGAAGTTGGGTTTAACATTCTGTGTTTGAAAATACCACTTTTAGAAAGTAGGTATTTTCTTGCATAAACCATCCAGCCTGCCTCTGCTAGCTTGTGTATTGTGTGTCTGGGTTCGTGAGTGACAGGGGCTGGGGGTGTCCAGGAGACAGGGTGAGTCAGCACAGGGCTGAATAGACCTATCTGCATGTAGAGTGGTGGGAGGAGTGGCACCTGGCTCTGAATAGGGCTGTGCCTGCCTTTCACAATGCTGGCTCCACCTCCTGTGGTGCGTCTGATGTCCCTGGCCCACACTGACAAAGAGAGAAGGTGTGCACTGGCAGAATGCACCCAGAACTGGTTTGGACTAGGTACAGGACCCTCTGCCTTCAGAGGACAAAGGATTTATGGGTATAAATACTGGGGCCCTGACCCCAAGACTTTAGATCACTTCTGGGAAACAAGAAGAACCTTTGCTGAGGAGAGGAACCAGAGAAACTGAAGGAGGAGACTATCCCTATGCTGTGTGCTGTTTGAGGGATTGGCCTGCAGTGGTTGCCTGATTGCCAAAGAAAGGAGAAAGGAACTTTGTGCTTACTTTCATCATCTTGCAGAAAATCTCCAAGGGCTTGAAGATTGAGCTTGCCTCCTGCTGAAGTCTCAGGGATACAAGATTTCACCAACCAGCTCCCCTGAATTCCCTTGCTGGGAATTTGAAGTGCCTACTGTTGTGTTGGGCCTTCTGAGAGACTGCGTGTCGCTGGGAGCTGGAAGCACGACTCACGAAGAAGAAGCGTGTCGCCGCCGCAGCAGTTGTCGTCGCATCGCCGAGAAAGCGTGCCGCCGCTGCCGCTGTCGCCATCGCATCACCGAAGCTCCTCGATTCACCGGAGAAGAGTGTCGCCGTCGCAACAGACGCCGTCGCATCATCGGGGAAGCGTGTCGCAGGGCCTGTCGCGGCTCAGAAGATTCACTGAGTCGCCGCACGGCCGTCGGGCGTGCACGCATCGCCCCCTTCGTTGTCGCATCGAGAAGAAGACGCCATTTTGTTTCATTGCACCGGGTCATCATCGCATCGCTGCGGGTCGCATCGCCACAAAAGCGCAGTAAGAAACCGATGCATCACCTCCCCGCGCGGTGAAGAACCGACGCATCACCTCCTCTCCGGTAAGGAACTGACGCATCACCGTCCCCTATGCAGCAGTAGGGAACCGACGCAACACCTCCCCTGGAGCAAGGAACCGATGCATCACTGTTCTTGCGTATAAGGAACCAACACTTCACCTGAGAAAAATACATTGGCTCCCGATTCAGACACACTGGCAGTTCAAGATGCTCAGGCACACCTACAATGAACTACAGTACTAGGGACCCACCTAGCTCACACACCATCAATGCTTCCACCAACCAATCATAAACCTTCACTCTGCATCACTTGCACTCACCCACAACCCCCATATCCATATGAGCAAGACAGGAGGCAGGGTGTTCTCATATATAGGAGGCTACACCTGGAACAAGCTCCCCCAGTAGATCACATCAACTGCATCAAATATGGATTTGTACTTGGAACTGTACACCTGGCTCTTTGAATGATACTACTTGCAGTGCATGTGCCTACTCAGCACATGGATACTGTCTCAGTGATACATTGACCCTTTACATAGCCACATTGACTGAATTTACATTACAGTACACTTTTGGCTACCTGGCCCCAACAGAAGCACAATTTCTTCAAGGTGAAAGGGGACCTGCATTTGCACTGGCATATCTGCCAAGTTTCCAAGATCCATACATGATGTGCTGCTCCAGTCCAGGTTTTCTACTTTGTATTCTGCAGCTTGTGGTCCTGTTTTGTGAAGGGATGAAAGACACTACAAGACCCAGTATTGTAAGGAAATACCTCGACTGGGCCAGCACATCGCACATGGACCTAGCAAACTTAGTAGGGCTGGCCTAGGCTGGTATAATTGGCACTGCCTAAGGAAAGAGCAGTTATGTGAAGGATGAGTTGATGTGGGGCATTCCTGCCCTTTTCCTTTCATGCAGCACAGTGCAGCAAAGTGTGTTGCAGTGTTGGCCTGCATGACAGTCTGCTAATATATGGTCCCTTCTTTTCGCTCACCCTGTAGTTCTTGCTGGTCCTCTACTTCAGGACTGTCCTGCCCTTGCACTCCAGCTACCAACTCTATTGGAATGAGGGTTGCCAATTGCTCCTCCAATGGATCCAACTCCTCCTGGACATCAGGTCCTCCTCCCGTCCTCATGGCTACCTTAAGGTGCCTGGCTAATTTTTCCTTGGTCCTGTGCCTGTAGTCATGCCACCGCTTCTTGCACTCCAGGATGGTCCTTTTTGTTTGTGCTACACAATTTATTTTGCCCACTTTGGATTGCCAAATGGCATCCTTCCTCCCTAATGGCAATTTTGAGGTGACAAATAGGAGATGTTCATTTTTTTGTCACCTCACTTATTAATATCTGGTTTTCCTTCTCATTGAAGTTAGACTTCTGTTGTGATGCACTTAGGTAGGTTAGTATTATGTAGGTATTATGTCCCTGTAGCCACAGAGGTGATGATATAGTACAAGCATATTATGATGCAAGATGGCATGTTGGTGAGGACAGGGGGAGAAGCCAGCTGAGAAGCTGGATGGTTGGCAGCACCTTTCCACTGCTCTTTGTTGTGCTGGGACCTTATTTAGCAGTAAAGCTTATTGTCTAATCTACAATTTGTGTCCTTCTTCACTAAAGTTTTGGCAGAGTTGCCCTAGCACTGGACTCTACACGACTACTGCATCCGGATATCTACTTAACTACTGCTGCATGATGGCACACCACCGACCAGTACAAAGCTGAGTGAAAGACTCAAAAAGTTACACTAATATAGACTCAAATAGGCTGCAGCACACTCTGAACTACATGGTGAGCTTAAATAATGATTTTTAAATGGTACACACTTTAATTGTACCACTGCATGGCTGCAACCGCAGTTGCAAGGTTTAATTTACTGAACTATCCACTGTCTTTGTTCTACACCGTGCGCTCTTCGGCCTCTGTGCTGTCTGCTGTCTTGGCAAAAAGCATTCTACAAACTCCTTCATGCTTAGGTACATGACAGATCAAGTAGAGTGGTCACACGTATGTGCAACATAGTTCAGCCATTTTGTAGTACCTCTATGAGCGGAGTCTAGATCTTCAGCACACTATTGCATTTCATTTTCATCACAACTGAGCTTCACTAACCCTGGCAAGTCTACAGAGCACCCACAATGAGACCAGGGTGCTGAACACAAGTTGTCAACTTCACATGCAGTGTCAAGTTCTTCTGAGCAATTGAGTGGCTATGCAGATCAGCAGGATTCATGGTATTTTTACGACAATAAAAACAATTTCATAAATTAATTTTGCTAAGTTGTACTATTTATAACTCCACAATTGCACAATGTCTTTGGGAATTCATTAAACGTAATGCCTTCTCAACCATTTGTACCGTCTTCTGGGGAAAATTCTCTGAAATAGCAGGAATGGAGAGAATATTTTTTAAACTATATTTCTATGTGAGATGAGGATGATGACTTTTTCCTGGAGAAAAACAAAAACATAGTTTTGTTGGGACCAAAGGGTTTAAGAACTAACAATCACATAGTGAAGAAACCAAGACAACAAGAGCAAGAAGATGTGTTTGAAGTTGCAATGGAAGATTTATACATATATTACACTCTCACAGTGTGTGTAGGGATAGACAGGTATGAATTTTCCCACAGAAAACAGTTGAAGGAGGAATCTGTCGAGGAGTATGTCTCTGCCTTAAAGACTTTGGCTTTAACATGTGGGTTTGGCCAGTTCCATGACAAATTAATTAGAGATCAAATTGTCATGCGTGCTGCCAATTCATCGATACAAGACAATCCTTGGGCTAAAGGAGAGACTGTGTTTTAAAAGGTAATTGAAGTTGTTAAATGAGCCAAATGCACAGGAAGGTGTGGTAAGGTTGTTTTAGCTGACAACAAGAAGAGCATGGAAAGGGAGGGTGCCCAGGAGAGTATTAATATGTTCAATAAGATTGAGGCAAGCAAGAAACCAGGAGAATCTACTTGAGAAAAGGTTAAGAAACTAAATCAAACTAAACCCGGTTTCAGGAAAAAACTGCCAAGTTATAATGCTGAGTTGAAGTGCTATAGATGTGGGTCTTCAGGTCACCTAGCTAATGACAAAAAATGCCCAACCCACAATCATATTCGGGTTGTGACAGACAGACATAATGTGGCATAATAGGGCACATCCAAAAAGTATGCAGGAGGAAAGGAAGCAAGAATGCTGCAATAAAACTGTTGGAGGATGATTCTACATCGGAGTCGCAAGACGCAGATATTGACAATACTAATATGTGTGTTTTGGGTGTGGATACGTGTTAAAGGTTCAAAATGACAGGAAGAAACCCAAATGTGAAGTGACCATTGAGGAGATGGCAATTACTGTTGCTGCAGACTCAGGGTTCACCTTACACTATAGTTAACAAGAGTGTTTGGATGAAAAAATGTAAGCCAGTACTAGGAGAAAGATTAGAGTTACTGGACATATCTCCCATAAGTTTTACAAGTGAACCGATCATTCTTTCAGGCTAGCAGAAGGTATTGTTCATGCTCATGAATTGTGAGGCTGAGTGCAAGTTCTATATCTCCAAAATAGTACCATTGGTGTTAGGGTGGTGGAACCAAGGTGATCTAGGTATCATCTTAAACCCAGGTAGTCCGGAATAGATATGATAGTACAGGCAGTTTCATATGAGGAAGTGCAAATTCTAGAAGAGTATCCTGAGGTCTTCTCAGGTAGTACAGGGAGCATAAAGGCTTCCAGCAGAAAATCATTCTAAAAGAAGATACTATTCCAGGTGTTACTAAAGCATGGAATATTCCTATGGCAGTACGGGAGGAGGTGTCCAAGGAATTTTAGAAGTTACAGAGGGCTGGTATAATTGAAGCAATAGAATCATCTGTTTGGGTGTCTTCGCTGGTTGTGGCACGATGTGCCAATGGCAAACTCAGGGTATGTGTAGACCTAAGGGACCTGAACAGGAACATATTGGTGGACCAGTTTCCTCTTTCCTCTTTCTTATCCAAGGATAAATGAAATGTTATCAGTCACCAAGGGTATCAGGTGGTTTGCTACCATAGACTTAAATTCGGCATACCATCAGGTAGCCTTACATCCCGATAGGTCATTGGTTAATAGTGTTTATCATGCTGTTCAGTTGTTTTCAATTTGGTCTAGCATCTGTGGCTGCAATTTTTTAGCAACTCATATTGTGGTTGTTCAAGCACATTAAAAGAGTAATATTTTTCCAGGATAATATCCTGGTAATGGGACAGACTAAATTCAAACATGTTTCCATACTTAAAGAAGTTCTTGGCATATTAAAGAGTAATGGTCTTACTGCCGAGTATGCAAAATGCAAATTTGCAAAAAATACTGTTTCCTTTCTAGGGCATGTGATAAGTTGGAAGGAGGTGGAACTCAAAGCTTCTTTGGTGGAAGCAATAAAGAATGCTCCAGTACCTACCAACAAGGACGAAGTAAGGACCTTCTTGGGAATGGCTAAATTTTATCCTAAGTATGTGGAAAAAGTTTAAGAAAAACATTCCCCACTAGTCTTCTCTTAAAAAAACAAAGGCAAATTCTTGTGGTCTAAGGAGTGTTAGGAGGTATTTCAGGTGATTAAAATGACATATGCTGTGTACCAGCCTTACAGGGATTTGATCCAGAACTGAGAAGTGTGGTGACCAATGATGAAAGCTGTGCGGGGATGGGTACAGTGTTGTCCCAGGTTGATAGTAGCAGCAAATAATGTGCTTTTGTGTTTGCATCTCACTCATTAACCCCTAGGAAGGAAAGGTACTCCATCATTGAAAGAGAAGCGCTAGCATGTGTGTGGGGGCTAGAACATTATAGAGCATACATGTGGGGTTCTCGGATAACTCTTCGTAATGATCATAAACCGCTGACGAAAGTGCTGACAACAAAGGGTTTGGTAAATGTATCTCTATGGTTAGCCCGCATGTCCATCAAATTGCTGGATTACCACTATGATGTGTGTTATTTGCCAGCTGTCAAGAACAGAGATGCAGATTTTTTAAGCTGTTTACCCATTGCTATAATGGGCATGCCGGAAGATGAGTACGAAAAATGTTGTGTAGCCAAAATAGCAGATGTATCAAGTGGTATACGGGAGGGTGAATGGACAGATGCAATAGGAAAGGATTGTGTGTTGCAGGGAATTCAAAAGTGAATGTGTGAAGGTTTGCCTAGCTAAGAAAAAAATATTCATGAAAACCAACATGTGTACTGGAGCTAAAGGATGACCTCTCACTGGAGGATGGTAAGATGCTATGGAATAGGGGAGTGATTCCCCTAGAAAGTCTAAAAGAAAAAAATACTGGATTGGTGCCATGAAGGACATCTGGGTATAATGGAAACAAATAAAAGAGTTAAGAACTTGTACTGGGGTCCTGATTGGACCATTGTAAGAAAAGTCAGAGAATGTTTGTGCAATTATTCTGAGAAAACTTTGGTAACATTTAAATCTCCTTGTGTCCCATCAATAGCCCAGGAATGTCATGGGAAAGGGTCAATTTGGACATTATGGGACCTGTTCAATGTGAAGGGGATCCAAGTATGTAATTGTGCTATTTGACCATTTTGCTATATGGCCTGATATTGATGTAGTGCCCACAGTGGATGCCCAAGATGTGGTGGGGTTCCTAGATTAAGTTTTTCTGTGTGAAGGTTTACCCAAAGTAATTCTAACCAATGATGGTCCTCAATTCACTTCCGATGTGTTTAAGTCTTACTTAAAGAGATGTGGGATAGTGCACAATACCACTTCCATATATCATCCTGCAGACAATGGTGCAGTGGAACGCTTCAACAGAGTGCTCAAGAAGGCTGTGTAGTTGGCCAAGGAAGCAAAATTGTCCTGGGTTATAGAATTGTGGTGAACGGTGTGGGCATATCGAATGACACCTTGTTGGCCCACGGGGTTCGGTCCGTTTGAAATTATGAGAGGCAGGACTCCTTTCATGAAGGACAATGTGTAGTGGATGTCTAGAAAGAGTGAATGGACACCATGTAAAGTAAAGGAACAATTGTCTGAGGTACTAAAAGTTTGCAAAAAAAATGATTAGAAACATTATTGTTAGTGTCTGTGTGTGTGCGAGAAGGGGATTGGGTAAGAGTCAAAAAAACAGGTGTGTATAAGAAAAGTGAAGGAAGATTTTTACAGCAATTGAAAGGGGTTAAGGTGTTGTGCAATTCTGTCTCACTGAAGGGTGGCAAGGTGTGGAATCTGAGTCGCATTTCTTTGTATAAAGGAAAGAAAGGATATGTTGAGAGTCTAGAATGTGGTACCAAGGAGTCTGTATCAAAGAGATTAGACTGGTTATGAGATGAGATGATTCAGAAACCAGCCTGTGAAGTGTATGGTGGAGATGGGAGATAAATAGGAACATTTGTGACAGGAGTGTACAAAGGGAGGAGCAACATCTAGAGGAAGGTGAAGGAACCCGATCTTACCTGAGAACCTGAGAAGCTTGGCACAAAAAGCAGCCAGGCTTAACTTAGAGGCAATGTGTAAAGTATGTATGCAGCACACAAACTAATAAAGTGAAGAACAACGCAAGAATAATCCCAAATCAATTTAGAAAAAAGTGTAAGTTTTAATAAATTATTTGACACCAAAATCACATAAATGCAATCAGTAGAACCTTGCACCGAAAAGATCAAAGCACCAACAGCTGACATCTAGTAGCGCAAGAGAGGGCCACAGTAAAAAAATATGGCTGACTGCGATGGAGTATGTTTCGGATACACAAATCGCATTAGGCCCGGGCAGCGCTCACCTTCTGACTTAGAAAAAGTGTCTGATAAGGTCAAGTTTAGCGGCGTAGGGCTGCAGGAGGTGTCCGAGGAGGGAGTTTCATTGTTGAATCCCCTTGGGCCAAAGCAGCAGTGAAGATTTTCTATGTACAGACTTAGTCACTGATGTGGAAATTGAAAATCACTAGCAGGACGAAGCAGAGGGCTATAGCTGAGAGCCTTGGAGGACAAGAGACTGGCCATGGAGGATAGGAGGATGGCCCATGAACTCAGCCTCAGGGAGCTGGACCCAAGAGCAAAACAGATGGAGGCCAGTACTATTGGTGGCAGCGTACCAGCAGTGCGCATTGGCGAGGTGATGGTCGGCATACCCAAGGACCTGATGCCCAGTTATGTGGTGGGAGATGATACAGATACATGGTTTTCAGCATATGCAGTAGCTCTGAGGGTACACAGGGCCCCAGACGAGGATTTGGAGGGTGTGGCTTGTGGCGGTACATGCTCACAGTAGGGAGGGACACATCTCTCACACTTGAGGCCAAACCAATTATACCTCCATGAAGGCCATTCTTCTGAACAAATTTGAATTGACCCCTGAGAAGTACCAACAAAGGTTTAGGGACAGACACAAACTCCCAAACCCGTCTGGGATGGGCTTCTTAGATTATTTCAGCAAGGCTTGGTGAGGGCAGCAAAGTAGAGGATTTTTGGGCTGTACAACTGGTTTCTGAGGGAGCACATGTTCAGGACCTGTTGTACAGAGCTGCACAAACCCCTGGTAGATAGTAAGCTGACTGGCCCCAGGAAGCTTGCGAGAAGGCAGACTTCTGGGTCAGCACCAGAGTGTCCAAAAAGGCATCAGGGGGTGACTCCCAAAAGGGTGGTCAGGGTTCCCATCAGAAGAAGGAGGGGTGGAGATAAAAAGGAAACATTCTCTCAAGGCCCCCAAAATAGTTCTCAAGGGAAAGGGTTCCAATCCTAATCTAGCCACCATAAAAAAGGCTTACTTGATAAGAATCATGGCAAGCCTGTCCCCCATCACTACGGATCTTATGAATATGGGCACATCATGCATGATCCCAAGTGTCCCAAGCATGATAGGCAGACCCCAGGGATGGATATCATAGTGTTTGGGGGGGAGATGGCCCCGGTTAGAGTTGGATAGAACTGTGAGGTTACCATAGTGTCCCTAATTGACAAGGAGGTGGTGCCCAAAACCCACATTCCCTCTAATAATTCCAAGTAGAGACAGTGGGTCACCATCAGTGGACAGAGGGTGGTGGCTCTGAGGGACTACTGCTAGGTGTCATCTGGTGTCCTCAGAGCAAGTGATTTCCAATATATTCCCCCAAGTGGTAGTAGCAGACAACCAGGACAGCCATTACCTTGTGGCTCGGATTTCCTTTGAAATGGGGGGGGGGCGGGTATCAGGTCTTTTGAAAGTTGCTGTGAGCCCTGCCTATGGGCTACCTGTCAGAGAATGATCTTGAGCACTCACTCTGGAAGGAACTGGAGCTCAAGTCACACCTGAAAAAGCTGGAGTTGCCTGAGTGGGTATGTCTGACCACCAAGTCCATTGCTGCCCTGGAGGGGGGTCAAGGAGGTCTGTTGCCTGAAAGAATGGCCAAGACAGCTGTCAAAAGAGGGAAGTGCAAGGGGCATGGTAAACCAGCTCCTGAATGTCCCACAGTAGAGGTGGATGGGGTGTCGGAGGAGGCTGCCACAGAGCGCACCGGGAAGTACACTGCTTCCCTGGGTGACCTTCATGAGCTTTCTGGATGGCAAGCAGAAGTGGGACCCACCAGGGAGGAGCTCTGTAAGACAGAGAGGGAGTGCTCAACCTTGGAGGGCATGAGGCGGCAAACTGAAGTCCAGGCAGCTGGTGATACCTCTAGAGACCACCTCATATATAATGACCTCCTGTATAGAGGACCTAATGAACCTGTGTATAAGGTCTACACTTATGTTGGTAGGCCCTGAATGCTACAGGCACTCCTACTAGGGCCAGCCCATGAGGTACCCCTAGCTCGACATCTGGGGCAGGATAAGATCTTTGCCAGGCTTATTTCCCACCTCTCCATTCATTCCTCCTGCCTCCCGTCTACCTTGCTGTTCTGCTAACTTTCCCTCTGCTTTGTTGTGCTGCTACATTTTCTATTATGGATTCTCTCCTTGTTTAATCTGCGCCCTATTGTAGCCTCTGCCTCAGTCTCCTTTACTGTCTATATTGTATTGCTGCTATTGTTCAGTTTAATTTACTGTACTAGCCGCTCTTTTTCTGCTGTTTCCCTCCCTCTTCCTGCCTCCAGCCTACTCTGCCCACTGCCACCCAGCACCCCTTCCTCCACCCAGGACCTACATAATGGAGGCAGCCAAAGGCAAGCCCGTCTGCCCCGTCCGTGCCTGGAATGTGCCAAGCACCAGGAACCCTGGTTCTCCCTCCATCTACAGGTACACCGCCGCAGAGCTTCGAGCTCTGGACCCCAGACTCTGCAACAACATCTGCTATCACACTTCACCGCGATGAATGGAAGGACCCTTCACATGTAGGCAATGTCTCTTGTCCTGCAACATCGAAACATGCATGACAGCCACCACCATGCCGGCCTCGCCAACCACAACTGCTTTGGAACAACTTCACTGCCTCCTGCTCAATGCACAATCACTCTACAACCACACCACCAAGATCTGGGATACCATCACCTCCCTCACACCCGACATTGACTTCCTCACCAAAACCAGGATCAACACTAAAGCTGCTCCAGATGTCGCCTCAGCAACACCAGACGACTACAAGAAAGCACACCGGTACCACATCAACAAACATGGAGGTGGAATCGCCATTATCCACAGACGACACTACCCTGATCATGAAACACCTCAGTTTCCAACTCCAGATCAACAGCAAAACCACTAACATGGGCACCCTTGCCTACAGACCCCCAGGACCTCACCCTAGTTTCTGCGACGCAATGCCCGAATTCATTCCCCACTCACCATCGACTCTAAATACTACATCTTCCTCAGAGACCTCAAATTTCACCTCAACGACCTCAATGATGCCAACACTGCCAACCCCCTCAAAAGCATGAAAAACATTGGCCTCACCCAACTAGTCACCGACCCCACACACTGCGCAGGACTGACCCCATCTTCACGTCCAGCGACAGAGTCAAATGCAGCCACGTCACAAAACTCACCTGGACAGACCATGCCATCATCAACTTCATCGTCACAGGATTCCCATGCACCACCTCCAAGCCACCCAGCACCTCACACCACAGCTGGAACACAGTATCAGAGAGCCAGTGGACCGATGCCCTCAGAGCCTCCCCCACTAACACTGCACCCAACCTACAACTGGCTGTCAAGAACTTCACTGCCCGGATCACCAACTGCACTGACAGAGTTGCTCCCATTAAGTACCCCAAACCCAAGAGACCCATCAAAGAAGCCAGTTGGTACACCTCAGAACTGAGAATCGCGAAGCACAACTGCAGGTGATTAGAAAGGAAATAGCGCATCAGCAATGAGCCCACAGACTGAGCCAACTTCATGTCATTCCTCAACAAATGCCACTATCTACTGAAAAAGACAAAAAGGAACACCCTAGCCGACCACATTGAAAAGAGCTCCAGCCGCAGCAATAAACTCATCAACATTGTCAGAGAGCTCTCCAACCCTTCAGCCACCAAAAACACCATCACCCCCTCTCAGGAACTCTGCTACTCCCTGGAAGACTTTGTCCACGGCAAAGTCTCCACCATCTACAAAAACTTTGAACCGCAACCCATAGCCAAAAACACCCTCAGCCTCCTTGCTCCCACGGATGCTAACCCCAATGCGGTCTCCGAACACCTGCTCACCACCAGGGTCCAGCTCACCTCGCAGAACACCACAGTCATCATGCACTCCATTCATTCAGGAGCACCCATGGACTCCTGTCCCCACCAACTCAGTAGGAAGATGATCAACAGCAAGCTTACCATCATCTTTAACTCATCCTTATCCACTCATCTAATCGCTGCTGCTGCATGGATTTGACCCATCAGAAAAATCTGCATTGCATTGCAGCTCTTTTGTGTCCATTTTGCCTTCTGTTTCCCCTTGTTGCCCCCATTTTTCTGTGTCCATTTTGCCTTCTGTTTTCCCCTCGTGCCCCCATTTTTCTGTGCCCAATTTTGCCTTCTGTTTCCCCTCTTGCCCCCATTTTTCTGTGTCCATTTTGCCTTCTGTTTTCTCCTCGTGCCCCCATTTTTCTGTGCCCAATTTTGCCTTCTGTTTCCCCTCGTGCCCCCATTTTTCTGTGCCCAATTTTGCCTTCTGTTTCCCCTCGTGCCCCCATTTTTTTGTGTCCATTTTGCCTTCTGTTTCCCCTCGTGCCCTCATTTTTTGTGTCCATTTTGCCTTCTGTTTCCCCTCGTGCCCCCATTTTTTCGTGCCCAATTTTGCCTTCTGTACCCCCCGTTGCCTTTCTCCGATTCCCTCGCCACCTTCTTCCACCGCAAGATCGACGACATCCACGACAGCTTCAACACCCAGACAGCCCGTACTAAGATCGATACACCAGACCCGCCGCACACCATCGACCATGACCCCTTGCCAGCCTGGGCCAGCGTGAACATCGATGACACCATCAAGACCATGAGCACAATACACTCCGGCTCCCCGTCAGACCCTTTCCTGCACCACATCTTCAACAAAGCCAGCAGCTCCATCGCACCCCACCTGTGCAACGTTATCAATCTCTCCTTCGAGACCGCGACCTTCCCAGAGAGCTGGAAACACGCAGAGATCAACGCCCTACTCAAAAAACCCAAGGCGGACCCGAGAGACCTCAAGAACTTCCGGCCCATCTCCCTGCTTCCGTTCCCAGCCAAGGTCATCGAGAAGATCGTCAACAAACAGCTAAACCAGATACCTCGAAGAAAACAGCATCCTGGACCCAACCCAATCAGGGTTCCGCAGCAACCACAGCACTGAGACTGCCCTCATCGCCGCCACCCACGACATCAGGACCCTGCTGGACAACGGTGAGACCGCAGCCCTCATCCTGCTGGACCTCTCCGCCGCCTTCGAAACTGTCTGCCACCGCACTCTACGCGCACGCCTCCACGACGCAGGGATCCGAGACAAGGCCCTGGAATGGACCACCTCCTTCCTCGACGGCAGAACCCAGAGAGTCCGCCTCCCACCTTTCCGATCCGAAGCCTCCGAGATCATCTGCGGCGTACCCCAGGGATCTTCCCTCAGCCCAACACTGTTCAACATCTACATGGCCCCGCTCGCACGCATCGCCAGACAGCACGACCTCAACATAATCTCCTACGCCGACGACACTCAACTGATCCTCTCCCTCACCAAGGACCCCCTCGCCGCCAAATCCAATCTCCATGAAGGAATGAAGGCCGTCGCCGATTGGATGAAGATCAGCCGATTAAAGCTGAACACGGACAAGACAGAGGTCCTCATCCTCGGCTCCAACCCCTCAGCCTGGGACGACTCCTGGTGGCCAACGACACTGGGAGCAGCCCCGACACCCACCGACCACGCACGCAACCTGGGAGTCATCCTCGACTCAACGCTTTCCATGGCCAAGCAAGTCAACGCAGTCTCCTCCTCCTGCTTCAACACCCTCCGCATGCTTCGCAAGATCTACAGGTGGATCCCGACAGATACAAGAAGAACAGTCACCCAGGCCCTCATCAGTAGCAGACTTGACTATGGGAACGCCCTCTACGCGGGAGCCCCGGCCAAGCTCATCAAGCGACTGCAACGCATACAAAACGCCTCCGCACGCCTGATCCTCGACGTACCACGCCACAGCCACATCACTCCCCACCTGAGGAACCTGCACTGGCTCCCCGTCGACAGGAGAATCTCCTTCAAACTCCTCATCCACGCACACAAGGCACTCCACAAGAGTGGCCCAGCCTACCTCAACAGACGACTCTTCTTCTACGTCCCCAACCGCCAGCTCCGCTCCGCCGACCTCTCCCTCGCCACCGTCCCTCGCATTCGAAGAACAACCACCGGCGACAGATCCTTCTCACACCTCACCGCCAAGACCTGGAACACCCTTCCACTAAGCCTACGACAGACCCAAGACCTGCTGACCTTCAGGAGGCTACTCAAGACCTGGCTGTTCGACCAGTAGCAGCACCCCCCCCCTTTTTTCTCCCCAGCGCCTTGAGACCCTCGCGGGTAAGTAGTGCGCTCTACAAATTCTGTGATTGATTGATTGATTGATTGGTACAGCCACATTGCTCCTGACTGTGCAACGCAATCTCAGAGCAGGCCCTCACATCCCTCATTGATGGCAGACTCTTTGACGAAGCCGGACTCAGCATCACAGCCTCACAATCCTTCGGAACTGATGCATCACCCCAGCTGCACGCCACAACCTGCCCTCTATTTCGCATCACAAGCTCCTTTGACTGGATATCCGATGACTACACAGGCCCACACATCGCAGTCTCGCTGCTTCTCTGAACAGATGTATCACTCTGGCTGCACAATGCATTTTTGACATGGATCCTTGCAACGCTCTGCAACCCAGGATTTAAGGTTCTTTGTTCAGTGGACCTAACTGGGTCCCTGTAGCTGGCCCATCCTCCATTGCGGTTGGCCTGAACTTGTGACTTTGGCCCGGTCCAGTGCGACCAGATATCCATAGTTGGTGCTTTGGGTTTTTTGATGCAATTTTCTCAAAAAAGTTTAAAATTGAATATCTTTAGTTCTACTGATTGGATTGTTGATGTTTTGATCTTGTTTTATCTATTAAATTAAGCTCTGTTTTTCTAACCTTGCTAACCTGGTGTAGGATCCTTTTCATGTGGTGTTTTCACTATTTTACTCTTTGAAGTGTTGCACAAATACTTCATGCATTGCAGCTAAGTTATTCCTGACTGCTGTGTGTCAAGCTACTAGAGGGTTGAACACAGGTTTATTTGGGGGTTGCGTGTGCCTTACCCTGAGAAGGATTGTGACTGCTGCTTGACTAGGGCTCACAACACAGTCACCCAATAACCACATTTCTGACAGGGGGCTAAAGAGAGGTCAGCCGTTTCCACAACAGAGGGGCACTTTCTATTTAAAGTGATAACAAATGCCTCTGCCCCTTTCCAGAGGCTTGTCAACCAAGTCTCCGCTGGTATGGAGGCCTTCAGTGCTGCTTACTTGGATGACATAGCTGTCTTCAGTAGCAGCTGGAAGGACCACCTATTTTAACTGTAGGAAGTTATTCAGGCAATGCAACATGCAGGCCTGACTATCAAGGCCAATAAGTGCCAGATAAAGTAGAGGTCTGTGGTGTTATATGGGCACACCTAGTGGGAGGGGTTAAGGTGCAACCCGTCCAGGCCAAGATAGAGACTGTTCTGACCTGGGAGCCCCAATAACTGAGACTGAAGTTAGGGCCTTGTTGGGCCTGACAGGATATTACACCATTGTTGCCCTCTTGAATGAGCTGACTTCCAAGATGTAGCCTAAGAAGGTGATCTAGACCTGCCAGAAAGCTTTTGACTCCCTCAAACAGGCCATGTGCACAGCCCTAGTGCTCAAGGCCTTTGACGTTTGAATTAATGAATGAATAAGGTATTTATAGAGCGCAGGAATTCACCCCTACAGGGGTATCTCCGGGCTATCTGCAAAGCATAACATACGAGGGTGGAGAGCTAGTCTAACTGAAAAAGTTCAGTTTTCAGTAATTTTTTGAATTTGGACAAATCCGGACACACCCTTAATGCCATGGGAAATTTATTCCACAGTGGAGGTGCTACATAGGCAAAGGTTCTGCCACCCGTACGTATCTTGTTAACCCGGGGTTCCACAAGCAGCGCCTTTCCGCTGGAGCGTAGCTGTCTGTTTGGGTGGTAAGGTCAAGACAGTCGGTCATGTAGCTAAGGCCGCTTGCATTGAGGGTTTTGTGAGTCAGACAGCATATTTTAAACTTTATTCGGCTACGAATAGGAAGCCAATGTAAGCTTTTTAGTAGTGGCAAAGAGGGAGTTCTTGGTGGTTGATTCAAGGCCAAACGTGCTGCCGTATTCTGAACCACCTGGAGCCTATTTAGTGTTCCCTCGTTCGCAGCACCCAATAGAGCATTACAATAGTCCAATCTACTGACCACCAAGGCTTGAAGCAGGGTCTTGTGTGCCGATAAGGGGAGAAGATCGAACACTCTCTGTAGGTGTTTTAGTAAACCAAAACAGCTACCTGACACGGCTGTCGCCTGCTCCTTCATGGTGAGCGAGAGGTCTATGTACACTCCTAAGTTTTTTGCCTCGCAAGTGGGTACAGGAGCGGGGCCTAACTCTATCGGCCACCACTCTGGGGCCCAGAGAAGTTGGGATTTACCAAATAGGAGAATTTCAGTCTTGTTGGCATTCAACTGGAGGAAATACTTTGACATCCAGTTTGAGATTGCACGCATGCCAGCGTCAAACTTTTGTTTAGTATCCTCTGAATTATTATCAAATGGAAATAGCAATTGCGTATCATCCGCGTATGAAAAAGGTACAAAATGATGGTCTCTGATGATCTTCGCCAGGGGTGCCATGTTTATATTAAATAGCGTCGGGCTAAGGCATGATCCCTGGGGCACTGCTTTATTTAGTGATTTTTCTCTGGAGTGGAAATTTTCCAGTTTCACCGTTTGAGTGCGTTGTTCCAAAAAACTGGAGAACCACTGAAGGGCAGACCCGCTATGCCGATTTCCATTAATCTTTGTAGCAGTCTCTGATGTGCCACAGTATCAAAAGCTGCGGACAAGTCCAGCAGCACCAGGGCTACAGCTTTGTCCTTATCCAAGGCCAGTTTAATAGCATCTGTGACACCAAGCAGGGCCGTTTCGGTAGAGTGTTTGGGTCGGAATCCAAATTGTGAAGGATCCAAACATTGCTGCGCCTCCACAAATTTAATGAGCTGCCTATTGACATGTCCCTCCATGAGTTTGCTCATAAGGGGGAGGAGGGAGATAGGACGATAGTTAGATAACTCTGAAGGCACTCTGTTGTTTTTTTTTGTGATTGGTAAAATTTGCGCAGCTTTCCACGCCCTGGGTACTTTGCCCTCACTCATAGAGTAATTGATGAGTGAGCCGATGGAGGAGGCAAGGGGACGTGCCAGTACGGCAAACCATTTTGCCGGCATTATATCACTGGGCGATCCTGATTTTGCTGTTTTCAGCAATTCCTCTACTTTGGAATCCTGTAAGAGGGAAAAATGGGCCAGCAGATCACCTGTTCTAGGCTCCATGGGGCATATTATCAAGCGGCAGCGATAATTATCGCTGGCCGCTCTTAGCGAGAAATTATTTATCGCCGGCTATCGCTGGCAATTATCGCCATGCTATCGCTGTATCAACAACGCATAGCGCAATGGCGATAATTTTCCAGCGGTAGCGGTGTTTTCCATGGAACATCGCTGGTTTTTCAGCGATGTTCCATGGAAAACAACGATAACCTTGCTGATACAACCCTGTGGTCGTATCAGCATAATCCACCCCCAATGGTAAGTATACCTAAGTCAGCATTTTTGCAGACGTTAGTTCTTGGCGGCGAAATGGCCCTTGATAATATGCCCTCATATGGGTTGCAATGGGGATGTCCCCAATGTCCCCATCTGATCTATTGGGGAAAGAATCATACATTTTTTCAATCTTATCAACAAAGAAATTGGAAATATTTTCGCATACGATCTGGGAGGCAGGGATATGATTGCTGCATGCTTTAGGAGCGGTAAAAGATTTGAGTATTGTATATAGCTGTTTCCCTGAGTTCCCTGCTTCAGTTAATTGGGCCAATATATATTTTTTTTGTGCCCGTTTAATGTTTTTGTGGTACATGTTGGATGCAGCCTAAGGAATTTATAGTCCAAACAGAGCATGGTATAGGGGCAGTTTTATCACAGCTCATTGATGAGGGCCCAGACTTACCTGTAGCTTTCATCTCTAAGAGGTTATTTCCCAGGGAAAAGAGCTGAAGTGCTATTGAGAAAAAGCCTTTGCTGTGGTCTGGGCACTGAAGAAGCTGAGACCATACTTGTTTTGGACTCACTTCCAGATTCAGACAGACCACAGACCCCTCATGTGGATAATGCAAATAAAGGGTGAGAATCCAAAATTATTGAGGTGGTCCATCTCCTTTCAGGGAATGGACTTTACAGAGGAACACCGACCTAGATCAAACGACTCCAATGCTGATGGTCTCTCCAGGTTCTTTAGCCTTAGTGATGAGAATTTCCAGGAGGATGGGCACTATTCCCCACTTTCAGCTGGAATGGGAGGGGGCACGCATTAGAGCTGTCAGCCTTTGAGTAGTTTCTCGCAAACCCTTTCTCTACTTACCTTCACCTGTTGCTAAAATTAAGTTTTGTAGGACTTAGGACTCTGTTTACTTTACCACTGCTAACCGGGGGTAAAGTGCTTTTGCTCACTCCCCTAAGCATGGTTTGATTGGCATACACCTGATTGGCATATTTATTTTACTTCGAAGCTCCTTGTAGAGTGGCATACATAGACCCAAGGCCTGTAAATGAAATGCTCCTAGTGGGCCTGCACCACTTAATGTGGCACCCACTTAAGTAGCAACTTAAACATGTCCTAGACAATCTGGGTTCAGACCATGATACAGCATGGAGACTGCATTGGTTGAAGTGGCTTACTCAATTAAATTGGCACTGGATCAGAGTAACCAGTCCGCTCTGGTCCTAATGGACGTATCAGCAGCATTCAACATTGTTTCCCATGCTCTCCTGTAACAATGTCTAGAGGACATTGGTGTCATTGTCTCCGCTTTGACGAGGTTCTGCTCTTTTCTGGAGGATCTTAGTCAAGCAGTTTGACTTAAATGGGGTATGACACAAGGCTCAGCATTGAACCCAACTCTTTTAAATATCTATATGGCTCCCATGGCCTCATTAGTCGGATCATTCGGATCCATATTTTTTCTTATGCAGATGACAGTCAGTTCCTTAATTCAATGGACAAGGATACCCCAGAGTCCTACAAAGACTTTAAGAACTGTTGGCAGCCATTTTTTCTTTAAGTGGATGGGGGCCAGAAATCTTCAGTGTAGCACTGGAAAAACAGAAATCCTGCTAGTTGGGTCTCCTGTGCCAAGTTGGTACCAAGTATGCTAGCCAAAGTGGGCTGACCTTCCCCCTACCACTGGTATGGAATCTGGAGGGTAAACTTGATTCTAACCTCTCCATACACTCTCCTATCTCTACTGTAGTTGGTTCATGCTTTGAATTTTTAAGATCATTAAAACTGTTTATGAGACTACTCCCTTTCCAGGCACAGAAGACATTAATCCATCTGTAATCACGTCTAGCATAAATTAAGCTAATATCCGGTACCCGGGTCTGCCTGACTATATGCTCAAGAGACTGCAGATTGTTCAGAATGGATCACTGACACAATATTGAAATCATCAATATCGTGATACAGAAACATTGTGTCAAAAATATTGATCACAAAAATATCATTTTCCTATACATCTAATGGTAAGTGGAAAAATATTGAAAAAATACCGTTTTATAACTAATATTGAAAAAACGATATACAACAATATTGTTAATATAGCCAAAAACAGTATTTATTAAATATGTTAACATATAACATTAACATAATGTAAATTAAATGCGTATAAGTAATATGTAAACATATATGAATACAAACCTATGTAAACAAAAACAAACACGTTTATATGAAAGTGTGTATATTTATATGCACATATATAATATAAAACTATTTCAAAACAATATTAATTATAATCTATATTTACAATTTTGAATGTTTTTTAAAGATACCAAAATAACAACTATACATATATATATATTTTTATACACAAATGTAAAAATAATTAATACATGTAACTAATAAACTGCAAAAACTTGTAAAATGTTTCTAATTTAATTATCGATAAAACAGTAAGCAATATAGAAAAATACATTTTCCTAAACATATGTTACACATTACATACATCATATGTATACAAATATAAAATTAAATACATAAACACATATTAACCCCTTGACCGCGATTGGAATTCCGCTCCTGTGCTGGACATTCCGATCGCGGGTGTGGTCGTGACGAGCTCAGCTCGTCATGCGCACAGCGCGACCGCGCAGCATGACGAGCTGAGCTCGTCACGAGCATCGAAGGGGTTAATAATAAATATATAAACAAGACTCCAAAAATAATAAGTACACTACTCCCACTACAGTATGTGCAACAGTAGGGGAAGCATTAGACACAGAAGGGGTAAAATTTACTATTCCCACTCCAGTGTGCGTTAAAGTAGGGAAAGTGTTGGACTCAGGAAGGGTAACATTTACTATTCCCACTCAACTGTGTGCAACAGTAGGGAAAGCATTGGACTCAGAAGGGGTAAGATTTACTATTCCCACTCCAGTGAGTGCAACAGTAGGGAAAGCATAGGACTCTAGGATGGGGTAAAATTTACTATTCCCACTCCGGTGTGTGTAACAGTAGGGAAAGTGTTGGACTCATGAAAGGTTAAATTAACTATTCACACCCTAGTGTGTGCAACAGTAGGGAAACCGTTAGACTCAGGAAGGGCTACATTTACTATTCCAGCTCCAGTCTGTGCAACAGTAGGGAAAGTGTTGAACTCAGGAAGGGTAACATTTACTACTCCCACTCCAGTATGTGCAACAGTAGGGGAAGCATTAGACACCGAAGGGGTAAAATTTACTGTTCCCACTCCAGTGTGTGCAACAGAAGGGAAAGCGTAGGACTCAGGAGGGGTAAAATGTACAATTCCCATTCCAATGTGTGCAACATTAGAGAAAGCGTTGGACTCAGGAGTGGTAAAATTTACTATTCCCACTCCAGTGTGGGCAACAATAGGGAAAGTCTTGGGCTCAGGAGGGATACAACTTACTATTCCCACTCCGGTGTGTGTAACAGTAAGGAAAGTGTTGGACTCAGAAAGGATAGCATTTACTATTCCCACTCAACAGTGTGCAACAGTAGGGAAAGCATTGGACTCAGAAGGAGTAAAATAAAATATTCCCTCTCCAGTAGGTGCAACAGTAGGGAAAGCATTGGACTCTGGAAAGGTAAAATAACTATTCCCACAATAGTCGGTGCAACAGTAGGGAAAGCGTTGCACTCAGGAGGGGTTAAATTTAACCCTCCCACTCCAGTCGTTGCAACAGTACGGACAAAGTTGGACTCATGAAGGGTAAAGTTTAGTAGTCCCACTCCAGTGTGTGCAATAGTAGGGGAGGTGTTGGACTCAGAAGGGGTTAAATTAACTATTCCCACTCCAGTAGGTGTAACAGTAGGGAAAGTGCTGGACTCAGGAGGTGTAAATTTACTATTCCCAGTCCAGTGTGTGCAACAGTAGAGACAGTGTTGGATTCAGGAGTGTTACATTTACTATTCCCACTCCAGTCAGTGCAACAGAAGGGAAAGGATTGGGCTCAGGAGGGGTGACAATTTACAATTTCAACTCCAGTATATGCAACAGTAGGGAAAGTGTTGGACTCAGGAAGGGTAAAATCTGCTATCCCCACTCCAGTGTGTGCAACTGTAGGGAAAGTGTTGGACTCAGGAAGGGTTAATTCTGCTATCCTCACTTCAGTGTGTGCAACAGTAGAGAAAGTGTGGGAGTCCAAGGGGGTTAAATTAACTGTTTCCACTTCAAAAGGTGCAACAGTAGGGAAAGCATTAGACTCAGAAGGACTTAAATTAACTACTCTCACTCCAGTAGGTGCAATAGTAGGGAAAGCATTGGATTCAGATAAGGTCAATTAAGTATTCCTATACCAGTCGGTTGAACAGTAGGGAACGCATTGGACTAAGGAAGGGTAAAATTTACTATTCCCACTCCAGTGTGCGCAACAGTAGGGAAAGTGTTGGATTCAGGAGGGGTGACATTTCCTATTTACACACCGGCCGATGCAAAAGTAGTATAAGTGTTGGACACAAGAGGGGTAAAATTTACTATTCGTACTCCAGTGTGTGCAACAGTAGAGAACGCGTTAGACTCAGGAGGGGCTAAATGTACTATTTCCACTCCAGTCTGTGCACCAGTAGGGAAATTGTTGGACTCAGGAAGGGTAAAATTTACTATTCCCACTCCAGTGTGGCCAACAATAGGGAAAGCCTTGGTCTCAGGACGGGTAAAATATACTATTCCCACTCCAGTGTGCACAACAGTGGGGAAAGGGTAGGACTCAGGAGGGGTGAAATTTCCTTTTCCACTCCGGTGAGTGTAACAGTAGGGAAAGTTTTGGACTCATGAAAGGTTAAATTAACTATTCACACCCTAGTGTGTGCAACAGTAGGGAAACCGTTAGACTCAGAAAGGGCTAAGTTTACTATTCCCGCTCCAGTCTGTGCAACAGTAGGGAAAGTGTTGGAGTCAGGAAGGGTAACATTTACTACTCCCACTCCAGTATGTGCAACAGTAGGGGAAGCATTAGACACCAAAGGGGTAAAATTTACTGTTCCCACTCCAGTGTGCGCAACAGAAGGGAAAGCGTAGGACTTAAGAATGGTAACATGTACTATACCCCTTCTAATGTGTGCAACATTAGAGAAAACGATGGACTCAGGAGTGGTAAAATTTACTATTCCCACTCCAGTGTGGGCAACAATAGGGAAATCCTTGGGCTCAGGAGGGGTAACATTTACAATTCCCACTCCGGTGTGTGTAACAGTAGGGAAAGTGTTGAACTCACGAAAGGTTAAATTAACTATTCCCACCCCAGTGTATGCAACAGTAGGGAACGCATTGGACACAGAAGGAGTAAAATTAACTATTTCCTCTCCAGTAGGTGCAACAGTAGGGAAAGCATTGGACTCAGGAAAGATAAAATTACTATTCCCACAATAGTCGGTGCAACAGTAGGGAAAGCGTTGCACCCAGGAGGGGTTAAATTTAACCTTCCCACTCCAGTGTGTGCAACAGTACGGAAAATGTTGGACTCATGAAGGGTAAAGTTTAGTATTCCCACTCCAGTGTGTGCATCAGTAGGGGAGGTGTTGGACTCAGAAGGGGTTAAATTAATTATTCCCACTCCAGTAGGTGCAACAGTAGGGAAAGTGCTGGACTCAGGAGGTGTAAATTTACTATTCCCACTCCAGTGTGTGCAACAGTAGGGAGAGTGTTTGATTCAGGAGTGGTTACATTTACTATTCCCACTCCAGTCAGTGCAACAGAAGGGAAAGGATTGGGCTCAGGAGGGGTGACAATTTACAAATTCAACTCCAGTCTGTGCAACAGTGTTAGGTTTTAAATCCCGTCCCTGCAATGTGTTTCTTTCACGTTATATTAGGTTACCAATGTGTGGCTAAATAGATGCCAATTGTATTTACGTTATGCAACCCACTGAGTTATCCGCGTAATGTGTAGGTTTCAGTTGGCGAAGGTGACTCCATTTTGTTTCTTGCAATCCTTATTAGACTGCTTAGACTGTGCCAGAGTTAGGCCTCATGGCCTGTAATGCTTGACTCAGCAGAATACTGTATTTCGCTAATGTTTTTTCTTTCTGTCCAAGGCTGTTTCCCGGCCTGCTAATGAGGTGACAATTCAGCTTTCACATACCAATCTAAGGGGCAGATTTACAAGCCCCCTGCGCCACCAGTACGTCACTTTTCGTGACGTACTGGTGGCGCAGGGGGCTGCTCCATATTTACAAGGAGAGGAAAAGCCACCCTGCGTGACTTTTCCTCTCCTTGTAAATACGGCCCCTTCACACGCAGCACTTTGCGGTGAAGGGGCGTTCCATGGGTGTTGCTGTGGGTGTTCCCACGCAACACCCATGGAACAAGACACATCTCCAGAATTACGAGAAATCGTAACTCTGGAGATGCATTTGAAAGCTACGCCACCCTAGAGGTGGCGTAGGGAGGCGCACAGAGGAGAAATGTTTTCATTTCTCCTCGGTTTTTCCTCTTTCAATGCGTGCTGCATTCTGCAGCACGCATTGAAAGAGGAAAATGGTTGTAGTGATTGTTTTTGTGCAGGAAGGTGCCCCTTCCTGCACAAAAACAATCTCCCCACGACGCAGGCATCCTTGCACCATGGTGCAAGGGTGCCTGCGCTGGCGCATGACTGCAGTTTGTGCGCCAGCGCAGGGGGAAGCACAAGGATGCGACATATTCTTGTAAATATGTTGCATCCCTGTGCTTTCCAAACTAACGCAGCATGGCGCAGCAAAATGACTTGCTGCGCCGTGCTGCGTTAGTTAATTGTAAATCTGCCCCTAAGTGTGTAGTTCTGCTCCCACGTTAGGAGACGCTGAGACCCAGCACCGTGGCCTAGGGTTTCTGATAACATGTACCCATCTGGCAGGTGGTAGCTCATCTCCCAGTGCCTCCTTTGTTCATGTTCGGCCCCGGCTGGTAGTTTTCCATGGTGGGCGGGGTTGGAGGCTTTTGGGAAAGAATGATTACTCACTGTGGCCCGGGGGGAAGTCAGTCCCTCAGCAGACATCTTAGGGTTCAGGTCATGATGGACTCCTCTGCAGAGCATTTCTAATAAAGCATGTAAGTTTGTAATCTCTACTGTCTGACCGACTCTTCATTCTTGGGAAGGCATAGCAGGTAGTTGTGAGAAAACCCGAGTGGCCCTAGAGGGCCACTTTCTTCAACAGTAGGGAAATTGTTGGACTCAGGAAGGGTAACATCTGCTAACCCCACTCCAGTGTGTGCAACAGTAGGGAAAGTGTTGGATTCAGGAAGGGTAAATTCTGCTATCCCTACTTCAGTGTGTGCAACAGTAGGGAAAGTGTTGGACTCAAAGGGGGTTAAATTAACTATTCCCACTTCAAAAGGTGCAACAGGAGGGAAAGCATTGGACTCAGAAGGACTTAAATTAACTCCTCACACTCCAGTAGGTGCAATAGTAGGGAAAGCATTGGACTCAGAAAAGGTTCAATTAACTATTCCCATACCAGTCGGTTGAACAGTAGGGAACCCATTGGACTCAGGAAGGGTAAGATTTACTGCTCCCACTCCAGTGGGCAAAGTGTTGGATTCAGGAGGGGTTAAATTTCCTATTCACACACCAGTCGATGCAACAGCAGTATAAGTGTTGGACTCATTAGGGATAACATTTTCAATTCCCACTCCAGTGTGTGCAACAGTAGGGAAAGCATCGGAATCAGGAGGGGATATATTTACTATTCCCACTCCACTAGGTGCAACAGTAGGGAAAGCATTGGACTCAGAAGGGGTAAATTAACTATTCCCACTCCATTAGGTGCAACAGTAGGGAAAGCATTGGACTCTGGGAAGGTAAATTAACTATTCCTACAGTAGTCAGAGCAACAGTAGGGAAAACATTGGACTCAGAAGGGGTTAACATTTATCCTTCTAACTCCAGCCTGTGCAACAGTAAGGAAAGTTGTAGACTTAGGAAGGGTACAATTTACCATTCCCACTCCAGTGTGTACAACCATAGGGAAGGCGGTGGACTCAGAAGGGGTTAAATTAACTATTCTCACTGCAGTAGGTGCAACAGTAGGGAAAGTGTTGGACTCAAGAGTGGTAAATTTACTATTACCATCCAGTAGGTGCAACAGTAGGGAAAGCATTGGACTCGGCAAAGGTTAAAGTATCTATTCCTTCTCCAGTGCGTGCAACAGTAGGAAAAGTGATAGACTCAGGAGGGGTTATATTTACTATTCCCACTCCAGTCAGTGCAAGAAAAGGGAAAGGGTTCGGACTCAGGAGGGATGACAATTTAAAATGTCCACTCCATCCCTGCAAGAGTAGGGAAAGTGTTGGTCTCAGGAGGGGTAAAATTGACTATTCTCACTCTAGTGTGTGCAACACTAGGGAAAACCTTGGGCTCAGAAGGAGTTACATTAACTACTTTCACTCCAGTAGGTGCAATATTAGGGAAAGCTTTGGACTCAGGAAATGTTCAATTAACTATTCCTATACCAGTTGGTGTAACAGTAGGGTAAAATGTACTATTTCCATATTAGTGTGTGCAACAGTAGGGAAAGTGTTGGATACAGTAGGGGTTAAATTTGCTATTCACACTCCAGTCGATGCAACAGTAATTTAAGTGTTGGACTCAGTAGGGGTAACATTTACTATTCCCACTCCAGTGTGTGCAACAGTAGGGAAAGTGTTAGACTCATTAGGGGTAAAATGTTCTATTCCCACTCTAGTGTGTGCAACAGTAGGGAAAGCGTTGGACTCAGGAGGGGTTACATTTACTATTCCCACTCCAGTAGGTGCAACAGTAGGGAAAGCATTGGACTCAGGAGGGGTAAATTAACTATTTCCACTCCAGTAGGCGCAACAGTAGGGGAAGCATTAGACTCAGGAAAGGTAAATTAACTATTCCTACAATAGTCAGTGCAACAGTAGGGAAAACATTGGACTCAGAAGTGGTTAAATTTACCCTTCTATCTCCAGTCTGTGCAACAGTAGGTAACGTTTTGGACTCAGGAAGGTTAACATTTACTATACCCACTCCAGTGTGCGCAACCATAGGGAAGGTGTTGAACTCAGACGGAGTTAAATTAACTATTTTCACTCTAGTAGGTGCAACAGTAGGGAAAGTGTTGGACTCAGGAGGGGTAAAATCTACTATTCCTACCCCAGTGTGTGCAACAGTAGGGAAAGCATTGGACTCAGGAGGGGTTTATTTAACTATTCCTTCTCCAGTGCGTGCAACAGTAGGAAAAGTGGGGTTATATTTACTATTCCCACTCAGCGTTGGACTCAGGAGGGCTGACAATTTAAAATTTCCACTGCAGACTTTGCAAGAGTAGGGAAAGTGTTGGACTCAGGAGGGGTAAAATTGACTATTCTCACTCCAGTGTGTGCAACACTAGGGAAAGCGTTGGGCTCAGAAGGAGTTAAATTAAGTACTTCCACTCCAGTAGGTGCAAAATTAGGAAGAGCATTGGACTCAGGAAATGTTCAATTAACTATTCCCATACCAGTTGGTGTAACAGTAGGGAACGCATTGGACTCAGGAAGGGTAAAATGTACTATTTCCATATTAGTGTGTGCAACAGTAGGGAAATTGTTGGATCTAAGTGGGGTTAAATTTGCGATACACACTCCAGGTGATGCAGCAGTAGTTTAAGCGTTGGACTCAGGAGGGGTAAAATTAACTATTCCTACTCCAGAGTGTTCAACAGTAGGGAAAGCGTTGTTCTCAGGAGGGGTTAAGTGTACTATCCCCACACCAGTCGGTGCAACAGTATGGAACGTGTTGGACTCAGGAGGAATAAAATGTACTATTCCCTCTCCATTCACTGGTAGAGTACAGAAAGAGTACTTCACTTCAAACAAATAAAATATTTTAACAACTCTATTAAATACTCAAAAAGATAAAATTCTAAATCAAAAAATTAAGGGGCTGATTAGGATGGCGGGGAGACCGCCACCGGCAGGCTGTCGCTGGTGGTCGCCCCGCCATCCTAAGCACCTTTTCCGCCCGCCAGATATTGATGGCGGGTGGTGTGCAGGCGGGCGGAAAGCCCAACCGCCACAAATCAGATGGGCTTCTTGAGCCCGCCGGTGTGGCGGAGGGCCTCCCAATCCCTACAATGGAAGCACCCGCCGCAATGGAAAACCTGTACAATGCAACCGCCCCGGTGGCGGTCACATTGTAATTTGGCATGTGGGACCCCCAACACTATGTCGAGCGGTACCCATCTCCGTTAATCAGCCCCTAAATGTCGTAATTTTTACATTAATTAAAAAAATTACATAAATGTTACAATTTTATTATGATTAATTATGATTAATTGCCACAAATATTATTAATATAATTTAAAAACCACACTATATTCCCACAAACATAACCACCAACAATTAAAATGTGATAGAAACAAAGTTTAACACTCTAAAGATAATAAATATTTTGGTTTATAATTACTTAAATAACTTCCCCCATTCATCCACAAACAACACACACCTAAAATATAACTCAACAAATATGATAAGTTCACAATTAACATAATTATCAATTAAATAAATAATATTAATGGAATAATTATCAATACATTATTTCTCAATTAACTTTCCACCCTGCAACCCTAAAAACGCAACCCTGATATATAATTTAAAAAATATCTTAATTACAAAATTTACATAATTTATTATCAATTAAATAATTAATATTAATTTAAATTTATTATTATTGAATTATAGTTAAATTAATTCCCAACCCATACCCCTACAAAACCCACAACCCCCTACGACAGTTAAAATTACAATAAACAATTACAATAAATCAAAAAACAACTACATATTTACAAACTATATTAAAAATATTATCATTCATTATACAAAGAACTCATAACATATGGAATTAAAACATATATGCAAATACATGAAAATAATTAATAAACAATATTAACAACAATATATTTGTAAACAATATTGACAATATAGATATTTTTAACATCAATATTAATAACATAGATATTTTTGTAAACAATATTAACAACATTAACATTGACATCGATATAACTTACCTTAGAAAATCTATATTCTTGTCAACGATATTCCTGCATCACGATATTTGTGGATTACGATATTAAAAATTCAATATTTCTGCATCTCAATAGTTTTTACTGGATATTTTGTACGAATACTATTCAGAACTCATCAGCTAGACTACTCTAAAAAGTGCCTAGGCATTTGCCAATTGTTCCCCATCTAAAGGAGCTCCAATGGCTACCGGTTAAGAAGACAATTCAGTTTAAGGCACTAGTCTTGACTCACAGTGCTTTCTGTAGTACAGGCCCCCACTATCTTTCGATGAGGCTACAGCATTAGCACCCGTCTAGAGCCCTCCATTCGTCTGATGCCACAATCCTATCGGTGCCAAAGATCAGACAAAAACAGTGGCGAGGGTTGTCATTCTCCTATCTTGAAGCTCAAGCATGTAACTATCTCTTGCTCCATTGTCGCAAGATCAGGGGGGACTATCTCTTTAGGATTGTTTTGAAAACTTAGCTATTCGATCAGGCATTTTGAGGGGCTACTCTGTAGCTGAGGTGAACTCTTGCAGCTTATTTTGCGTGGGGACACTCTTTTGAGTAGCTGTTGCACTTTAGAAATTCCTGATTGATTGACTGAAAACAAGAACAGACCAAATGAGTGACCATGTAGAGACCACTTTGGTGGTATAATCAATTCATATAGTTGCAGTTTTCATCTCATATGGTCCGGTACATTCGGCTTACAATTGGGGTCTTGTTTTTATCAGGAAAAGAGTGGAAACACTGGCTGATAGGAGTTATGTTGACCCCCACTGATTTCAGAATTGTCTGGATAAACAAAAGCAATAGGATCCATGTAAGTAAGACAACACAGGAGTCCCCTAGTTGTCTCGTTGGTGTCTTGTTTTCAGAAATGTCTGGGGTGGGTAAGTTTCCATGGGTACCAGTTGACCCTGGGCCCAAATGCTGCAGCTAACCACATCATTAGAAAGACAGAAATTTTATGGAGTAATCTTCATGTCTCCACATTGCAATTAGGGGCTTTTCAAAACATGGTTTATTGGCCAAGCCACAGAACAGTGGGGTATCACTTCAATCAGGAAAAGTATTGCAACTCTGGGTGGTAGGACTTATGCAGATCCCACAGATTCTGGAACATTGTCTATCAGATACATGGAAAGGGTCTGTAATTTTAATCAAAGTTTGATGTTTGCATGGAATTCTGAGTTAGAAGTAGTTTTGGGATTGTTCTAAGTCAAACTACACTGGACTCCTCGGCTACCTAGTTTTCAGAAATGTCTGGGATTGGTAGGTTTCAATCGATACAGGCTAAAATAGGCCTCAATACGGCAGTTATCCATTTTGCTATAAAGACTGAAATTCCAAGGAAACAACTTGATGCATCCATATTACATGTGAGGGTTTTTCCTGTTGTGGGTGATTAGCCTACCAACACAAGTGGGGACAAATAATAGTAGAATAGTAGAATATTTGTCATTAGCTTTTAGCTATTGAATTTGAATCCACCTTTGGCTTCAAAATGTAAGTCAGTGTGGAAGAATGAGTGGTGATGAAAAAAATAAGGGGTGTGCAAATTTTGCATAATTTCCTTCTGAGTTAGTATGCAAAAGTTTAGAAACATTAAGGGGCCGATTCCGATTCAGGCCGGAAATCTCTCCGACCGAGCCGGACCCGGAGAGATTTCCGACCGCATCGGACCCGTGCAGTCCGACCGAACGAGTACGATGCGCACGTATGCCATCGGACTCGAGTCGGTCGGACTCCCATTGAAGTCAATGGGAGCCTGTCGTACAACGCGTACGCGGGCTCCATTGACTCAATGGGTGCGATGCGGACAAGTGCGCCCCCTAAAGCGTGTACGCGGCGAAGCGATTCGCGCCGTACACGCACAGGTAGGGGAGACCCATGGGTCCCCCCTGTGTGCGACTCGCGCGGCTACGCGTACAGGGGGTCCGACACGGACCCCCAAAGTACGGCTCCGACAGCTCTTTCGAGCCGGAGTGCGTGGCTCGGTCGGACTGCGCCGCGGCGCGCATCGTACTTACCCGGCCGGGGAACGTCTCCATTGCGCGGTGCGAGTCGTGTCCGTGCGAGTCGGTCGGTGCGGTTCGACCCGGGATCGAGTCGGTCGGAGCGGTCGGGACGCCCGGACGAGTCGGTCGGCGAATACGCATCGTACTCGCTCGCCCGGACGCGCGTACGGATCGGTCGGGAAATAGGGCTCCGAATCGGATCCGGTTAAGCCGAATCCGATTCGGAGCCCTACCGGCCGAGATCGGAATCGGCCCCTAAGTGAAATTAAGAGAAAATCTGCAAACTGCAACTCAAGCATTTTGCACTTTTTTTAGTATGAATTGTGACCTCACGTTCAAAATTGACATTAGCATTCACTTTGCACTAAAAATTAGTGCAAATAAACATGTCTGTCCATCCACCTTGTATCGGTGCTCCAGCAACAGAGTTTTTTATTCAAGTGATTTCTAATTATGGCGGAATGGTGTAATTTTGCATAAATTTGGGAAAATAGCATTATAAAAAATGCTGGAAATGATATAAATTATGCTGGCATAATTGAAGTTTTTCTCAGCCCTAATCACATACTTTCTTGCAAGGACATTATTCCTTTTTTTCCGAGAAATCACAAACCATGTGTACCTTTATAACATCTAAAATGTAAGAAAAAAGGATGTAAAATTTAGAAACAAAAGGCTCAGCACTCGGGGATAGGCTTGGCTGGGGGGCGAGAGGGGGGGCTCAGCACTTCAGTGGCTAAAGGTAAAGACTGTTCTGCAGATGACATGTGACGTACATAAAGCAAACTAAACCCTCATCTTGTTTGATGTATTCAAATCCGTGATAAACTAATGATGAACTAGGCCAAAACTACAAATTCGAAATTTAACAAAATAAATATTTATCTGATGACTAGAGGCAAGCGCATTGATGTAAATGGATATTTTGGGCTAGATGTATCAACACTGGCACAGAGTCGCCAAAAAGGATGCAAATCAGTGTCAAATGTTAATCTGTTATTTACCTTACAACTCAGCATGTACTGTGGTACAAAATTGACTAAAAGCAACTCGAAACTGCTTCTCACTACTCTGCATCAAGGGGTGTCCCATGTGTGCTACATGGACGTTCCCACACTACCACCCATGGCTTATCATGCATCCTTGAGGCGCACACAAGTAGGAGAAAAGCTGTTTTTTCTCAGAACATTTCATAATTTGCATGTGTGTTTGACTGTACAACATAAATAAAAAGTGGTAAAAGTTTACCAGTATGTCTGAGTATAGTTTTTTTACTGAAAGGCTGTCCTTCCAGTACAAAACATATGCTAAAAATCATGCACACACCATATCATTATAGCATAAAGATGTGTGCTTGGCACAAGGCAGCCTAATTGTACACCTGCGCTTCGAAAGAGAGTAGTATGATTTCTGAAATGTTTCCAGAATATGGCCTGAGCTTTGGGTTGCCTATACCCTCTGACAGTACAGACCTATTCGACATATCAACTTGAGACAGAGAACCCAGTGAACTGTAACATGCAAAGCACCTTCACATTAGGGGAGGATGGTGCATTCTGGACAAGGATCAGTCCTGTGAGACCCACAAGAGTTTTTGCAAATTTTCCTTCACCATAAATTGACACACTGAAAAATAGATACTAAGGGCTTCATTTCTAAGAGGCCTACATCGCCAGAGCGTCACTTTTTATGACACTCATGTGGCGCAGGCCTCACAATCATATCTATAGGGCGCTGCAAAGCCACCCTGCGTGGCTTTGCATGGACTCATAGATATAGAGTGAGGCAAGGCAGCGCAAAGCACTGCCTTGCCTTACTCTACATCAAGGAGGCATTCCATGGGCATTGAGGTGGGTTTTCACATGCAGCACCCATAGGTTTTGACTCATTGACAGATTTACAAGGATCTGTAAACCTGGGAATGTGTCAAAATTGTGCACCTCCCCGGAGGAGGTGTACCAAGGAGAAATAACTTTATTTCGCCTATTTTTTCCTCTTTCCATGTGTGCTGCCTTTTGCAGCACACATAGAAAAAAGAAAACACCTCCATTGATTGACCCTTCCTGCACAAAAACAATCATGCCAACAACACATGCACCCTTGCACCATGGTGTTGGCGCTAGGCACCAATTTGTGTGCTGGCACAGGCAGAAAAGGCAGGAATGCGCCGTATTTCATTAATACGGTGCATTCCTGCCCTTTCCTTTTGAAGCAGGGCAGAGCAGCAAGAAGCCTTGCAGTGCTACCCTGGGCCAAAAAGTTGTAAATGAGGCCCTAATTGTTTAGTTTTATGGCTTTTATTAAAATAAAGACCCTAAATTAGGGCATATCATGTGTATACTTTTGATAGCAAAAACAAACAGATTAGTGGCAACAATAAGAGCTTTCAAATAGAATATTAGAATGGATTGTAAAATTATAACAGTATTTTAAGTTTTAGCTACTTTCTTTCCACAACTCCTCCATTAGGTAGATCTCAGCACTGACTGCGGGGTCTCCCTATGTCAAAGCATATGGAAAATGTAAAAAGTTTATTAAACTTGAAAAAAGATGTATAAAATATTTATATGAAAAATGTTAATGCAAATAATTTTTATAAATGTATTTCATATATAGAACAAAATAAAAAACCTACAGTACTATTAACTTAAGCTTGAATTTAAATATGCATTTAATGTAAGTATAAAAAGGTCAACTAAAATAAATTTTCTGAAATTTAAATTAAAACATAAACACCGACTTAAAGTAAAATCATATGATTTTTACATGGTATTCATAATTATTAACATTGATGTATAGAATTTGCTGAAATTAGTTTCATATATTTTAATAAAATGCAATTCTACAAGGTTTGAAATGCAAAAGCAATCATTAAAATGTTTCATAATCAAATAAAAAATATGTTCTATAGTGCTCTGGTAGAAGCTCTGTTGCCTGTGCCTGTAGCCTGGTCTGACCATTCTATCCTCCCTTTCAGGATTGTGAACCCCAGGAAGGTTCCCTGTAATCCGGGAAAGCGTTCTGCGCCCATAATGGTCCAGAAATGGGCTGCGTTAAGCAGTGATACCTTTGGGGATAAGCTGACCTCGAGTATTCCAGATTTAGGGACCGAAGTTCAGATTGCTAAGAACCAAGTCTCTCTATGGATTAAGGAGGCAGTGGACTCTATAATATCTTTGAAACCTGGCAAAAGTACCCGTAGTACCCCTTCTGCGAAATGGGTTTCAGAGGAATTGGCACTCCTGAAAACTGATTGTAAGCGCCTTGAACGCCGGTGGAGGGGGAACTATCTAAATGAAAATAGGTTGAAATACTTAGCTGCACTCAAGTCGTATCATCAACAAATCAGGAGAGTACGTAGGGAGTTTTATACTGAGCAAATTGAAGCAGCAAAAAATTCCACCAAGAATATTTTTAACGTAGTGAAACAACTGTCTTCTCTAGAACGTGTGACAGCCACAATGCCTGCCTCTACTGATTATTGTAATAAGGTTGCGGATTTCTTCATGGGTAAGATAGGTAAAATTTACGCCACCTTCCCTGAAAGCAGCAGGAATTATATTTCGGCTCCTGTCATAGATGTTTCTAGGATTGAGGATAGGTTTGTTTTTCACCCTCCTGAAGTAAGTGATGTTCTTAAACTTATGGAAGTAGTCAAATCTGGGTCGCCCTTGGATCCGATCCCCCCGAAATTCTTACTGCGAGGGAAAGAAGTAATTGCTCCGGTTCTCACCAAACTTCTGAACCTGTCATTTAGTGTGGGTCAGGTTGCTAGCAATTGGAAGCATGCCATGGTGGTACCACTGCTAAAGAAACCTTCCTTAGACCCTGCTCTTCCAGAAAACCTGAGACCTATATCTTTGCTACCCCATGCTGCTAAAATCGCAGAGAAACATTTAAACAGCCAATTGTCTATGTTTCTGGAAGAAAGACAGGTTCTTCATGAAACCCAGTCTGGCTTTAGGCCGTTTCATAGTACTGAGTCGGCCCTTCTTCTAGCTTCAGAGGCCCTGAAAACCGCAGCCGATGAGGGAAGAACTAATGCACTGATCCTTCTGGATCTGAGTGCTGCGTTTAACACGGTCTCCCACGGCCTTCTAATGGAACGGCTAGGGGAGGCCGGGGTCGATGGCGGGACATGGGAGTGGATTAAACATTTCCTGCAGAACAGATCTTTCCAGGTTTTACAACATCCTTTTAAATCCAGAGTTTGTCCTCTGTCTCAAGGGGTGCCTCAGGGTTCGGCTCTTAGCCCTACCCTATTTAATATCTATATGCGCCCCTTGGCAGATATTGTGTTGAGACATGGGGTAAAACTGGTGTCATATGCCGATGACACACAGTTGATTGTCACCCTGGAGCATAAGGAGGCAGGAACGGCATCTGATTTTAAGGTCTGCTTGGGTGAGCTTGCGAACTGGATGAAGCTCAGCTGCCTGCAGCTGAATGTGGGAAAGACGGAGGTGATGGTAGTTGGCAAGCAGCCCTCTTTATGGTCACATCTGTGGTGGCCGGAGGAGATGGGACCTACTCCGACCCCTAAGGCCAAGGTCAAGAATCTGGGAGTATGGTTCGATGACACCCTCTCCTATTCAGAGCAGATATCTGCTGTGGCTGGAGCCTGCTTTGGCATTCTGAAAATGCTGCGAAAAATCCTGGACTTACTCCCACTAGATGCCAAATGAACCATTGTACAGGCCCTTGTTACGTCTCGTCTGGATTATTGTAACATCTTGTACTTAGGGGTGACCACAAGAAATCTGAACATCTTGCAGAAGGCTCAGAATGCTGCAGCTCGGTTCATTCTGAATATTCCTAGGTGGCCTCGGTGGGGGAGGCCTTGAGGAAATTACATTGGCTCCCCATACAGGCTAGAGTCACCTTTAAGGCCTTGTGTTTTGGCCACAGGATCCTCAACAAGAAGGGGCCTAGTTTTCTGCAACCCCTTCTTACCGCATATAGAACTGCTCATTACCTAAGGTCCTTGGGCATGGCAAAGATGATTGTGCCTAAGGTTCGGAAGGTACGGGCTGGAGGGAGCTCCTTTGGCTTCCTTGCGGCAAAGGCTTGAAATGACCTACCTGTTGACCTAAGGACGTGCCCGTCGGAGATTTTGTTCCGGAAAAAACTAAAGACTTGGCTCTTCCAGTACCCCCCGGGGGGGGGGGCGATGGTAGGCCTTTTCCTGTTCCTCTGGGGCCTTAGGCTGGAGGGAGGGAGGGAGGTTTCAGGCCAGTTGCCGAGGTGTTGTTGGTGTTCTACCGCGGGGACACTCCGTTGGAGTAACCATGCGCTCTATAAGCTGAATAATAATAATAATAATAATATCAATTATTTTTAACAATATTTTATATTTATTTATTTATTTTACTATTTTAAATTATTTGATTTAATATTATTTCCTATTGGTTTTTGTTTTAAGTCACTACCCTCATTATTTGGGTGGGGATTGCAATACCAGTAGTTAGCCATGTGTGGTACTAGACTTACTGCACCTCTGAGCTGGAGTACCTTGATACTGTTTTGGGTCCCTCTTTGGCTGTAATAAAAATAGAAGCACAGTTTGTGAATAACTATAAGCTTATTTTTGCGGGGTGGTTGACATCCCTCCCTAAATCAGTCCCTGACCCTTCGTAACTCACACCTTACATTTTACTAATCTTTTCCCCTTTATTGTGAGTAATTTCCAATTATGTGTTTTACCCTATACGATCTGAAATTGACTGAGGACATATCTTGTGGATATTTCTCATCAGCATTCTTTCTCCAAATCTAAAAAGGAAATTTCCAGCTGTGAATTATACATTGATATCCTGGACTTTGTTAATTATTTCCTGATACGGTGGAATTCTCAACGTGACTAGACATATTCAGTGATCCATTTAAAAGAACAAATCAAAGAGACACTGTCATAGAAATGGCCAAAAGCCTCACCCCTGTCATTCAACTCCTACACGTAATATATTTAATTTGAAAACAAATTATTGTAGTTAACTAAAGAGCTTCTTCATTGTTTCTTGTGCTGGTGCTTTGATCATCTTTTCCATGTGCCGCTGCCAGCTTCAATACCTGCAATTCTCCAGTACAAGAATGGGTCACTGCCTCTCCAGCCCATTCTCTATTCACTATCAGATGCCTTGCAGCACCTTCTGGCAGTTAAGTACCTATCTAAGCGTAGCTGTGTCAAGTGTTTCAGAAGTCCTCGCAGGTTTCTCCACACAGGGGCAAGGTTTCACAGAAGAATACCTGAGCACACAGCAAGATACAAAGCATTTTACATCTAAGGAAAACCTTTCACAGCAAAATCTTTGCACTTTGGATTCCACAGAACTTATGTGCACTGCCAAAGTTTCTGTATCTTTTTTGTGAATTCCATTGGACTGATGCTTTAAGAGTTTTTGAAGTTATAAAGTTATTCTCTCTAAAACTTTACAAACTTCACACCCCTGAAGCTTAAATACCAGGAAATTAAATTCAGTCATTGTATGATAAAAATCTCAGAAACAAACTAATTTTTAGTGTAAGAATGTTCTGACAAAGATGGTTTTGTATGTAAATTGAGCCTCAAGTGAAGTTTGCGAAGTTTGCAAAATGTTGCCAAAGTTCAATTTGCTCATCCATCGATGTATTCAGTTGGCAGGAGAACCTTCAGTTGGCAAAAGAAAATATAAATGTAGTCTGCCTTCAGAAGTTGGAACTTATGAAAAAGCAATGGTTCCATGCAGAATGGCACTTTTTGTGCCCATTTACAAATTATTCTCTTCCATCTCATCTCATCCTTAGACCTGCTACTAGTGTTACTCCTTAGGTGCTCTGATGCCAACCTATGCAGAACTGCTAGAGTCTCCTAGCCATTTCTTGGTCCATATACTACATCACCTATGCCGTAGGTGGGATACATTTGAGAGGAATGAGTTAAACAGAACGTGTGTCCATTGTCATTAGTTGACTCATGGAAAACCATGCACTTTTCATGTCGACATATTTTCTGTCAACCGTTCCTCTTCTCAACTCCATCGGCACTTACCAAAGTGAGTAATATGAAGAAATATGCTGCTAAAACGCTTGACCCAATTGGGAAGGCTTACCCCAAGAACATGAACTAAACAGCACCTGGATACCCTCAGGGGTGACAAGTAGGGATCTACAAATCTACTGATTGATTTATTGATTGAATGTTAGGGTGATTAGAATATCAAGACATATTCAACAATGATAGAGAAGAGATGCTACCTCTTATCTATTCAGACAAATTTTACACAGAAATGGTTTGTGACACTATTTTACATGAAGATGACAAAATGTGTATTAGGCTCAATGTTTCAAGAAACACACTAATGAAGGGAGTTCTGATTTAGATACTGCATCATAAAAGCATGCAGAAGTAGTTTTTTGACAACACATAACAGTCAATAAGTAGATGTGAAATCTGACGTTTTAGTGGCATGTGTTTTTATGTTTAGATAAATGTGATGAAGGATAACAGAGATTTTCATGTGAGAATAACAATGCTTCATGTGTTAGATGATGGGTAGCAATATTAGAATGTAGAATGTGAGCACTGACAATGACAAGAAAAAGTAGGTGCTAAACGAAGTCATGTGAAAATGTCATTCCCTAAAGTTTATCTTTGATGTGCCTTTAAACCTTGTCTGATGTATTAACATATAAAGTGCAAAATTATATGTGAAAAGATGGTGATATATTAAAAGATTTATGAGTACCTTATACTTACATAAATAAATTGCAAATTATATTGAAGTGATATTAATATGCTTAATTGAAGAACTAATGCACTATTCTATGTAACGGGAGGCTCATATATTAGCACAATTTCATTGTGTATGAGTTGCATTCCATGAAGGCCTCAACTTTGCTTCTGAACTTATGAACTGAGTAGTCTGAAGCCTATGGGCACCTTTCATAAAGTTACCAATTGTGATCCAACTCTCAATCACTTTCTTTGATGTTTGTAGCCTTCTTGACTGGTCTGCAACAAAAGTTTTACTTCCTAGAGCAAATGCTTGAGAATGGACAGACATGGGATGAGAGCATGAAATCGCCTACTTTCTGAATGCAACAAATGATCGTATGACTAAACTACAGTGGCTCTAAGGAAATTGCAAGTAATGGATTACTTAATTCTTTTGTATATTTTTACTTACTACATCATCTCTTCTTATGGATAGCAACCAATGGGACAGATTGGTCCAATAAGTTTAGTGATGTCAAGGGGTGTAAACCTGGAATCGATGGAGTATAATTGCCTAATTTTTTAACTATGGGGCGTGACCCCTTTACCCATCCTGCAGTACAGAGACTGACAATTGGGACTTCCAGAAACAAACGCGAACTGTGACGAAATACTACGTTTGCTGCCGGCTGGTATGCTAACGTAGTGGAACCTTTTCGACTGACAGAGTTTGCGTCAGAGCAGCTGTGGCATTGATGCTGCATTGCAGGCAGAGGCAGCGATTCTTTCCATGAACTGGAACTGGGCATTTGGAATTTACTGAACATTACTAAAGGTTTAGTATGAGACACAACTGATTCCCCTACTAACTTCTTTTTTTTAGGATAAAATGTCCCTCGGCTGAGGACGATTATTTTCCTTCATATTTGAATCTCGCAGAGTCTGCAAATGTATATTAAACCTGATCTAATTTGAATTTAGGTTGCATGCTATTTATTTGGAACCAAAATAGAAATACATAATTAAGCTAATTTACTCTGCTGGTCCTATCTCATTATTTGTTTGTGGCTAAGTTCAATTTGATTTGGTGGTTACCTCAACTAGAAGTGGGATCACTTGTAAGCTATTCATAATATTGTATGTAAGCCATGATCTTATTCCTGGTCCTCATTTGATAATTGCTCATCCTCTAAATATCCAGTCCCTTCCAGCACAGAACAAGATCCATCGGAGTACCAAAAGTGATTTGATATGGTGGATAAAGGTAATCTGAGATAAGGGAAAAATAATTAATTAAAATACGTTGTTAGGACCAACAGATTAACGCTATAACAACAACATGCTAAACAAGAGTGATCACCCTCACCCAAAGTCTTTTGGGATCACACTCCTTTACTTTTCAAAGAAAATGCCCTGTACGTTTGTACCAACCAACATACAACTAAATTATTGCTTCCTCAGTATTCATGTCAGTATGTATGTGGTATCTAAATAGCAAGAGCCTAATTAAAAGGCAACAGCCTGCTGTAAAGTGTCTAAAACACAGTCAACATGTGATTGGCAGATTAGCTGATTTATAAAAAGGAAAATGGACTACTGCCAAATCATAACATAGTGTTCTTTAGAGAGGTGCTCATTTAGATTTTCTACATTGGAGCAGGGTTTGGGAAGTCCTGGTGGATACAGAGATGTTGTTCTAGATCCTGGATGCATAGATGGAGGACTGTTGCTTTTTTTAGTTGTATTTTACAATTACTGGTCTCCAGTTTGATGGTCTTCTGGCCCAGAGAGCCACCAGAGATGATGAGCTTGTCACACACCTATGAAGAGCTGCATTCATGAGGAATTTATAAATAATGCACATGGTTTTAAAGGTGGTGAAGGCTGTCAAGGGGGTCCCTTTTGCATGGGATGGATGTGGTCATACATCTTCAGGCCCTTGATCGGTCATTTTGCTGCCTGAAGGATGCCCTTAAGGGGGCTAGTGTTGAACTTAGGATGCTATTTTGCCACCATTCATTTGCAAAAGTATGAGGTCTTGAATGACAATTCTAAAGTCATTTTCTGGGATGTGTAATTTCACTTATTAGAACATTGGAATGTTGAGAGCTCTATTGGAGACAATGAAGTAGCTCAGGGCTCATAATGGCTGGAATGAGCCCGGAGTTCCAACATTCCAATGTTTGACTTGATGTTTCTCCCTTTTTAACGACTTAGAGCATTCTGCCCTTAGTGGGTGGAATGTTCTAATGGCCTTATACCCCTTATGCCTTGTGCTATACCAGTTGTTAAAAGCCATTTCCCTCGTTATTGGCCCTCACCTGCGGCTCTGGCATATAATATAGCCTTATAGCCCCTCGTAGCGGGTTATACCGGCTATTAAAGGCCCGCTCCAGCGTTCGGCGAGGGCCTTTAACAAGGGAGCGGGACTTTAATAGCTGGTATAGCCCAGCTACGAAGGGCTGTAAGGCTATTAGAACATTCTGCCACTGGAGGGCAGAATATTCTAACAAATAAAACAAAGGCTTCAGGGAGCGCGAGGATTGAAATCCCCTCAGGCTCCCTGAAGCCTTTGTTCACAGCCACAGCTGAGAACAAAGAAACATTGGAATGTTGGAGCTCCAGACTTATACCAGCCATTATAAGCCCGGAGCTACTCCATTGTTTTCAATGGAGCTCCCAACATTCCAATGTTCTAATTCAGGTCCAGGACCTTTAACCAAACGGGTATAGCTCTCAGCAGAGGGCTATAAGGCTAAAGTAGAGACACATGGTACCAGGTTTTCCTAGTTTTCATGGTGATATGCTCCTTGAGAGTGATATTGGTGTCTAGAGTTGATCCAGCGGTATACTAACAACAGATACTCCGCTGCCATATACTCACCTGGGCCCATAAATCACAACACAATCCGTATCAAGTAGACCGCTGGAGTCTTAAAGTTGATAATTTCATATTCCTCAAGATTAGTTATTTCTTATTCCTAACTAACCTTTCACTGATCAAAAAGTTCTTTCCTCTGGTCGATGGACCATTAGTTGAACTAATTGATGGTGATAATGAACATAATTCTTAACTGTTCTTTAATTAAAGAAAATAACCCCAGACTCGGGAAGTTTCATAATCTTTATCTAAATTAAATGAATGTGAACCATCTCAAAATTTCAGCATAAACACCCTCATTCATAAGAGTGTAAATTCAATCGAAATAATCATTTAAACAAAAATACTTCAGACTAATGCAATAACTATGCTTAGAAAAGAGAGGATAGAGAGAAAAGAACATCTACAAACAGACAAGATATAATAATTACCAAGGATGGTGTGAAGACCACCCCCTGGACAAAGGGCTGGTGAGGGTCCCCCCTAGATAGATCAGGAGACAAAGACTTCAGGACAGGAATCAGGACAGGATACTTGACCTCTCTAAATACCGACGGCTGCGTCGCACCCCTCTCTGACACTCTCTTCCTCCTCAAGATTCTTCCGCGATCTTCTTATCTAACCCAATTAAATTAGGATAGAAGGTTCTGCATTCGGTTTCTTCATCAGCATCTCACAGCATCTCTCCCAGCATCAGCACCACCCACAGCACCGACAGCATCCCGAGCTCTGCACTGCTCCGCTACTAAACTAACTAAAGCTACCTCAATTACATCCTTCGATCATCATGTACCACCCACTAAAGTTTCAATATCGTAAAAATACGAAATCTAATTGGCCAGGCAAAGGGGATGATCATCACACCATGCTTACATATTACTTTTATTCTATCATTCTATTGTTTGCGAACCCATCCCCTTAAACTTTATTCATTTCTGTCGTTCCCATACAGCGCCCCAACCGCTACTGTATAATTACGCTGCAACACTGCGGATAAACTGAGCATCTAATACTGAGGCAGTACCTGATAAGTACAAGGAGCGAGTCACTGAAAAGCCGATCTCTTCAACACGGCGTTTTTTTCATGGGTGCATTGCCTGACCTTAAAATGGCGCCCGTGTACTAGATATTATCGTTTTTAACAATGGATACGATTGTCTACAACTGGCTATTTACTTCCATGTATTACAGCTGATGTGGTGCCTGATATCTACAAGGAACGAGTTACTGTCAAGCCGATCATTTCAACACGGCATTCTCATGGGTGCAACGCCTGACTTTAAAATGGCGCCCTGTACCAGATCTGGGTGATCATTTCTGCGATCAAGTGTTTTATAACTGGCCATTGACGTGCATGGTTTAGTACTGATGTGGTGCCTGGTGATAAGAAGGAGCACTTCTTCGCAAGGCCAATTTCACCGCCAAGACAATCTTCAAGAGAGTACTGCCTGCCCCTAAGATGGCACCCATAACTCAGATCTCAGTATATTCAATCAGAGTCATGGCCATTTGACACTCCTGCAACGAGAGAGACGCAAGATGCCCGCCAAGAAGGAGCACCCAAAAGGAGCTATGGGATGTGGAATCACGATAATCATGATAATCCTATCATAATCCCAGGCACACACCCCTCCGTTTCCTAGCTTGCCAACAGAATTCAGGCTAGAGTGATACCTACTCACCAGGCCTGACGAGTTGTGCCCGCTGCGAAACACGACTTGCTACAATGCCGGATCGGAGGCACTAATACCAGACGCCAGCAAGACGGGGATCCGTCCCCCTGCCCCTCCCTCCCACCCTGGGGAGACCCCACTAGCGGAGATCTCCTAGTGGAAACCGGTTCAATTGTGCGCAAACGACATCAAGACACCCACTGAGGCAAGATGCCTCTCGACACATCTACCTCCCAACTCCCCCCTACGAAATGCCCGAAAACCCACGGCCCTAACTCTTTCTCCATTATCTTCCCACCTAATCTCTCACCCAAAGCAAAAAGAAACTTCAAACATAGGTTGATTAGACAATTCCCGGAAACTCTCATCGCTGATATATACCACTGCTCCTCCAAAGGACAAAAGAAAATGGATCTCATCTTCCACACCCAACGACCCGCGAAATGGAACACCATACTTAGATCCCACCTCCACATATCCAAAACAACTAGCACCCCTCTCAGCTGCAAACTGACGATCTCCAACGAGAAACACCCTTTGCGCAGCGGCAACACCTCTGCCACCATCTACAGCAACGGTATAGTCCTGATTCAAGCCAACAACACCAACCTAGACTCATTTGACTCCCTATTCCACACGCTACGGAATGCCATCACCCACTTACAATATAATCACCCACTCAACCCCCTACCTCCGATCCCCCTTTCCCCTAACCTACCACCCCCCCACGCGAATCCACAAAGCTTTCTCCAGATGCACTCCACCAAAGCCAATCTCACTCCCTCCGACGCCTTCCTCTCAACCAGAGCATCTCCGAGATGTGTCTCTTCTAAAACTTACCGCCCCCTCACAGACACCTTCCCCTCCCTCCCCTTTCCCAGAAATTCGGCCTTACGGACACCCAGGGGAACCGAGACACAATCAAAGTCTCCCTACTCTCACCTCACAACAGTAGGCAACAAACCGTTATTTCAAACGCAACAGGAGCACTCCTTCCACATGCCCTCAGCCAACCACAGGAGCAACACAGGTGCCAATGATATAATAACTCACCCTCTCACCGACAGGCTCACACCATCCCCAGAGTAACCTCCACAAGGCATCTCGAATCTAAACTCTCCCGACTCACTGAATATGTCGTTAAGACTCTCTCGGGTGGAAAGCCAACTTGAGATTATAACACAGGGACTAAGCAAAATACTATCAAACATCACCATGCATCTGGAGCCTATCCAACTCTTACACTCCCCTCCCACTGTCCCCAACAAAAAACACCCTAGCCCTCACAATCCACGGACACACAACTGGATCTCAATCCCCCTCATTAACCAGCCACATAGACCCAAAAGAACAAGTGCTGCAATGTCCATGGAAGAGGCGACTGTTCTTGCTAACTCCTATGACTCCTCCACAGCTAACAACCCCAACTACACGATCCAGGTAATCACAGGTTATGGGAGAGACCAGACCACACCCAGAACAGAGAGGCTGCCGGCCCTCCTCACGAACATTCCCTTGGCCCCTCCTCCTATGAAACCTGCCAACAAGACAACGACCCACTGCATGCTTATAAACTGCAGATCTGCGACTAAACACGCAACAGAACTGGCGGAAACCTTCCTATCTCATGACATTGACATCGCGTTCATCACAGAAACTTGGCTGAAAGAATCCTCTTTACCTATCCTTGACATGCTTGTGCCCCCCGGGTTCTCAATCATAAACAAAGACAGGAAGAACCACCGTGGCGGGGGTATTGCAATCATCCACAAGAGCAACATCCCTATAACCGAAATCGACTCTCTCTCCTACACCACATTTGAATATCTATCCGCCACCATTAAGACGAAGGACGACAAAACGATTCACTGCCATCTCCTCTACCACCCGCCAGGCAACACTCCCTCTTTCGGAGAACACCTCTTCGACCTGATATCACACTGCTCTCTCCTAGACTACGACAACATAATTTTAGGGGACCTTAACCTACATTGGAATGATGCAAATAACACTCTGATCCAAACCCTAAACGATCTTCTTCTCAATAATAACCTTACCCAACACTGCACAGAGCAAACGCATAATAGAGGCTCAATCCTGGACGCCATTATAGCTCAGAAAGATACAGTTACTGTCGACCACATCCTCCCTGTCGACTGGTCAGACCACCACATCATTCTATTTCACATCAACCATCCGTCCCACTGCCCTACCCGTACACAGGATAGCCTTCATTGGACAAGAAATCTAAGACAGATTCCCCTTGCTGACCTGGAAGAACGGGTAAGAACACTACTCCCACCCAACTCGAACGACCTATCGGCAACTGAGCTCACCACTCACTACAACACAACAATGACAACCATACTAGACCAAATAGCCCCCCTGAAGCAAAAAAGAGTCAGGAACAACCCATCGAGAACCTGGTTCAATACAGACCTAAACTCTGAAAGAAGACATCTCAGAGTGGCGGAAAGACTCTGGAGGAACAACCCATCCTCAACCCACCTTGACCAGCTCAAATCAGAACGCAGGAAATACAATAAGCATATCAAAAATGAAAAATCCACCTTCTTCCGTAATGCACTAGACAACGCTAAAAATCGTCCAAAAGAACTATTCAATCTCATCAAACAACAAACAGCCAAACCTCCCACATCAACCATACAGGCTTCCAAAGAACTATGTGACGCCTTTGCTAATTTCTTTCATGATAAAATCACCAAGATCGAACGCTCCCTTGATGAACACCTCCTGGCAACTAACGACAACCTGCCTCCCAGCATTGAAGGAAATAACCCCCCTCAGCACACTCCGTGCAGCTGGAAGACATTCAACCTCATCTCTGAAGCAGACATCACGGAAATGATTATCAGGTCCAAACCCTCCTCACACATAGCGGATCCGATTCCCGTCCAACTGGCTAAAAAAACTCAACCTCACCCTAGCCCCCTCTGGACCCAGATCATAAATAGCTCCCTGAGTACTGGAATCATGCCAGACTGTCTAAAGGTGGGCCAAGTCACGCCATTATTAAAAAAAATGGGCACGGACCCAAACAACCCCAACAACTTCAGGCCTGTCTCCAATCTCCCTCTCCTATCAAAAATCCTGGAAAGGTGTGTTCTCCTTCAACTTAACCAGCACATTGACAGCAACAATGTTCTGGATACTCACCAATCAGGCTTCAGAAAAGGCTGCAGCACAGAGACAGCAATCCTGAACATCGTTGATGATGTCTACAAATCACTCGATGCAGGCCGTGGTTGCCTGCTCATACTCCTCGACCTATCGGCAGCCTTTGACACGGTTGACCACAATCTGCTCATAAATGCACTCCGAGAAAGAATCGGTGCAGACGAGGTGGTCCTACAATGGTTTACCTCCTTCCTTCAGAACCGCTCACAAAGAATAAAAATTAACAACTTCACGTCTGACCTTCTCCCCATAAGCAGGGAGTCCCACAAGGATCGGTTCTCTCCCCATCACTGTTTAACATCTACATGGAACCCCTCACCTCCATACTCAAAAAATCCAACATCCCCTTCCACCTCTATGCCGATGATACCCAGATCTGCCTTGAAACATCGTCACTAGGAGACATACAGAAACTAAACAACTGCCTACGAGAAGTACAACACTGGTTATCCCACAACCACCTTAAACTCAACCAAGACAAAATGGAAATCCTTTTCATTTCCAACAAGGAGCAGACCCCCCTAGCCACAGAATGGCTAAAATCCATTGACGCTCTTAATTGCAAGCTCACCCTGGCAGACTCTGTAAAATCCCTGGGTATCACCCTGGACGCAAGCCTAAACATGGACAAACATATCAAGAATTCAGCAAAGAGCGCATTCTTGAACCTAAAATTACTCAACAAAATAAAACCCTTCATCCCCCCCAATGACCTTAAACTGGCCACTCAATCCCTGGTGCTGTCCAGATTGGACTACGGGAACGCTACTCTCACAGGCACGCCAAATTCTCACCTAGCTCCCCTCCGAGTAACCCTAAATACAGCTGCCAGGATGATCACAGGAGCAAAGAAATTTGACCACATCTCTCCCTCCCTAAGAGAACTAAAATGGCTACCAATCGAAATGCGTGCCAACTTCAGAACTGCCTGTCTCACACACAAAGCTCTTCACACCGGAAAACCGGCCTACCTGGCCTCCAAACTCAAAAAGGCAGGACAAACGAGAAACCTCAGGAGCACCAAAACCCTTCTTCTCATTCCACCGAAAGCCTGCAAACAAAAAACCCTGTCTCGCTCCTTCTCAGGAAATGCACCCAAAATCTGGAACTCCATACCAGTTCACATCAGGACCAACCCCTCCTTCATAAACTTCAAAAGACAGCTCAAAGACCTCTTCCTAAACAGAGCACACCCGAAGTGAGAGATGACGCACAATGTGACTGAGCCCCTTCAACAAAGGAATCCTGCTAAGCGCAGAACCTAGACGCCTCAACAAGATGACTTTCCTTCACCTGTTCCCCTTCCCTTTTAGCCTCGTTCCCAAGACCGCCGGAACAAGATTTATCACAAGACAATGCTGTCTATCGTAACACTGTATAAATATTTGCTTCACGATATATGTTGTAAAGCGCTCTGATACCTCCGGGTCTAGCTAGCGCTATATAAAACTCTTAAAAAAAAAAATATCCAAACTTTACTTGCAACAATTATTTCAAAATCATGAATATGAGTCTTCTTGGCTGAACTCTTCACCCTCTGTTCTCAGGGCACATCATTCTCGTACTTGGACGGCTGACAAAACCTTGGTCATCCTTCCGGGTTAACTTTCTTGTGGGCCTGCGCATAAATCACGTGACTCAGCTTACTTTGGTCATTCGCGAAAGGCCCAAATGCACACTAATAATAAAGTCAAAAGGACAAAAGTTACTTTCACAAATAAATGGTCTCACTGTATACCACCCATCTCTACTCTAACCCTCTTTACTTATTAATACTTTCCTGCATTAGCATTAGTAAAATAGCTGGTTTTCATTTCGGCTAAGCAGATGCCATGCACGTGAGTCTTCAAGACTCCATTTTAATGCCTTCTGCACATGCGCTAGAATTTCCCCCCAAGCTTTAACTCGTCATACTGCGTAAATGCAGTTGACGCATGCGCGGTAAACATTTCTCGTTTAAAGCTGTATTAGTCCGCTTTCATTGTTATTTTCATTAGTACACACATAAGCAAGCTTCGCTAACCCGTGTGTTTCTGTTATTATTTACAAGACACGGTTAGTAATTCATTAATAAGTTAAACAAGAGGATTACTTTCGAGCAAGTCTCTTTCTTTACGAGTCCTTGCTCCATCAGAGTGAATCAGACATGGCATTGGTTGAACTGTTACTGGGACTCTTATCTCAAAATCGTGTACTAATCAATTCCATTGTTAAAACTACATGCTGGTTATGCCTGTTTTTCTTTTACATATGTAAGGGTCTATGACGTGTCTGAAGATGACTATAGGCTCCAAGCCTTTCGGGTAGTCTCTTCTGGATTTCAGAAGCAACTGCTGCACATGAAAAACTAACCACAGTGACAGTTTGTAAGCTTAGCATTTATTAGAACACTAGTGAAATTGATCAGTCCTGCATGTACACCTTCACGCCTGTGATGATATTTCAGCTAGCAGGAAAAAACATTGTTGTGGCAAGAATTTTGTGGTACAGAATATTTTAAATATAGTTGTGTATAATATCGATTTGGTTAAATTGTGAATGGTGTTATGTTTTTGTGTGCTTTAAGTTCAGAATATGTTAACTTAAGTTGTTTTTTTATATTTTTAGTAATTGTTTCTTTTTTGCTCTATGTTTTTAAAGCATTGTTTTTGAGTTTTTTATTTTTTTATATGGGTGGGTTGTTGGGTGTGTAGGGGACAAGGATAGGATTTTTTCAAATGGTTATTTATATTAAGTTTTTAATTAATCTTTTTTTCAATTGTTAATTTGTTTTCATTGGATAATTAAATTACAAATAGCACATTTGTAATGGTAAATTAATGTATTTTTTTTATTCCTTGTGATTTATTTATAATTTTAGAGTCATTTCACATTTTGGGTGGGTTGGTGAGATTATAGCAGAGTAGGGTGAACACATTTCAGTGTTTAAATTGGTAAATGTTAAATTGGTAATTTATTTAATAAGTAATTTTTAGATTTTTGTGAAGTTTTTTTTAAAGTTTTTGGTTGTTTATGGAAAATGTTTTTAAAAAAATGCAAATTTAACTTTTTTATGATTTGTAAAAATATATTCATGTTTAATGTGTTTTTTAATAACATATTTTATGATGATTACTATTTTTTGCAACAGGTTCCCTAGTGGGATTTGGTTTAGAATGGGAATTGCAAATCTTCCCCCCACCACAGCACTATGGTTCTGTTGATACCTAACTTGTGAGCAAGAAAATTTAACAACTGAACAGTTTTTTTTATAAAAACGTATTGATGGATGGAATTTGAAAATAACCTTTATGGCTGCATGAAAAGCCACATTATAAGCTTCTGGAAGGCCCATCCTCAACTTGCCATACAGAAAGCTCTGAAAGCTCTCCTAGGGAGGCAATATCCTTCCAGTCGGATCTGGGTCTGCCTCCTCTGGTGCCCCATCCACCGGTACAGCAGGAGCCGCAGGGATTGATATCCCATACCCCCTTCTCTGTCCTGTTCTTTCTTTCAGTTGCCTGTGCCTTTCCTCCAGGCACCAGGTTCTTGTCTCTTTCGTCCCAAGCAGCAATGGACTGAGTGGTCATGCAGATCCATTTAGGCAACCCCAACATTTTCAGGTGTGAGCTGATCTCCAATTCTTTTCAAGTAGTGTGCTCCAAGTCATTCCCTAGCAAACAATCCACAGGCTTGGCAATGCTCATAGCTACCTTAAGAGAGCCTGAGACAAGCCTGGCTGGTGAAATGCACTCCGTTCGTGGAGTTTGCAGAGTTTTTCGCGCTCTGCGGAGCTCATGGAGTTCACAAAAACGTGGAGTGCAGTGTTTTCCTTGCTGCGGTAAGTTGGTGCGCACGAGCCAGGAAAATCCATGCTATGCTACTTCCCAGTGAGATTTCTCAATGCAGGCTGTCGTGGATGGTCGCTACCGATTGCATTGAGAAACCTTCAGTTTGCGTTGAGGAAGTTACCGCTCGAGTAAGGCTTCTACTTGAGTGGCAGAACAAAGAATCGCCCTCTTGCGCTGTGCGAGATGCCATTCACATTGATTTCACAGTGCGGGACAAACATTCGGCACTAAAAATCAATGCGAATGGCATGAGGTAATCCACTCTGCCACTCAGGGAACCCTGTGTAGCTTGGCGGAGTTTTTCTCTCACTTTGCAGGGTCCCACCCAGTGGAACTCCGCAAACTCCACCTAGGCTTACCTGAGACCCCCCCCCCACTTGAAGGGAACAACAGATGCCTGGTACTGGGTTTTGTGGTTGTCTGCTACCACAACCAGGTAAAATGCATTGGGTAGCACCAAATAAAAAAAATGCAATAAATAATTTATGACCAACATTTTAAAAAATCCAATTAAATAGAGCCTGAGCTATGCAATTTTTAAACATTTAAGTGAAGATAGCGCCAAAAAGTACCTAGTGTCAACTGTGGTGAAATGCATTGGATAGCACCTGTTCTGAGGACACCGGATGACACCTGACAGTAGTCATAGTGGCTCCTGTGTTTTTCAGAGCCTTCACCCTCTGCCCATTGACGGTGACGCATTGCCTATACTTGGGAGCGTTGGAAGGCATGTGAACTTTAGGCACCATCTCTCTATCACACAGGGACACTAATGAAACCTCAGCTGCCCCCAATACTGACTGGAACCATATCCTCCCCAGGTGCTACGCTGACCAACCCTTGGGACAGCTCACCACTGGGGGCAGGGCCCTTTCAGGACACTTGGCATTTCCCTTGGTGTGGTCATACTGGTTGCACCTAGGGACAAACTTACCACTAATTTTGTCCACAAGACCTTTCTTTTGGTGGCCAGATTGGGAATGGGACCCATCCCCTGTGAACTATTTTACTGGCTTTGCAAAAGCTCTTCTTCTTTTTATCTCCTTCTTCTGGTCAGAAGCACCCATTTAGGAGTTCCTCACAGATGCCTTCTTGGACACTCTGGTACTGGCCCAGAGTTCCATCTCCTCAGCAAGCTTCCTAGGATCAGTCAAATTGTTATCCACTGGGTGCTGGTGAAGCTCTGTAAAACAAATGTTGAGCATGTGCTCCATCAAGTTCAAGCTGCCCCGCCCAACATAATCATCAACTTTGCTGACCCTCATCCAGCCACTCAGTGCCTTGCTGGAATAGTGCAAGAAATCTACCCAAGACCAGTTTGAAAATTTGTGGCTGTCCCTGAACCTCTGATGGGACTTATCAGGGTTCAGTCCAAATTTAGCAACCAACATGACCTTCATGAGGGCATACGTTTTTGGTTAACCCACCCCAAGTGACATAAGTGTGTCCCTCCCCACTGTAGGCATGTGCTTCCATGAGCTACTCCCCCAGCAATCCTCTGGAACCTTGTGTACCTTCAGAACTATCTTATAGGCAGAAAGCCATTTGTTTATGTCATCTCCCACCATAATTTTGGGCACCGGAACTTTAGGGATACAGAGGCTTGTCTAGCTTTGAGATCCAGTTCCTACCGGCTTCTCTTGTGCTCTAGCAGCATTTTCTTTTCTGCCAAGACCCTCACAGCCTCAGCCTTCTTTTCTTTGGCCCCTAGTTTCATTTTGACCAATTGCATCTTGAGCTCTCTTTCTGCCTTCCAGTCACCCAGCTGCTCTGGGGACTCCCTTTGACATCCTGTTACCTGTCCTCACACAGGGCTGTCTCTCAGTAGGCAGATGGTTTCCCTCCTCTGGGAGCTCATGTTCAGGGCCCACAGCCAGGCCATCCTCTAATCCTAAATCAAATCCCTCCTCACTAGGATCCTCCTTATTAAGATTAAAGGTGGGCGTTAAACTCCGCTCCACTGGTGGAGTTCACAGAGTTTTGCCCACTCCTCGCTCCGCTTGGAGCACGAAGTGATAGAGTATTTCTCGTGCATGGCTCGACAACATTAAATTGATGAGCGTGATCGAGAAAAAGCATGCTCTAGACTGCCTCCCGGTGACATTTCTCAATGCAGGTGCTCGCAGGAGGTTGCTACCTCTTGTGTTGAGAAAGTTGCTGATCACATTCCAAAAGCTGCCGCTCGAGTAGAAAATGTACTCGAGTGGCAGAAAGAAGCAGTGCTCTCTGGCGAGCTACATGGTGCCATTGGCACTGATTTCACAGCATGTGACAAGCTCGTGGCGCTCTAAAAATCAGCGCGAGCAGTGCAACGGAAAGGAATTTAATTGCACGCTGAGCTCCGTGGAATCTCGCAGAGGTTTTAGGTAACTTCACGGAATTCCGCCAAGTATAACTATGTGAGTTTAATCCACCCCTAATTAAGATCCTCCTTCTCAGACTCATCAGGATTGTATTGCATCCTTGTTACCTTCTCATAGGCATGAAGGGCTATCTGAAGGTCCAGCTTTGTGGACTTCTTTCCTGCATGCAGTCCCCTCCTCGCAGAGTTTCTGTAGCTCAGTCCTGCTGAGGCTGTCTACATAGAGCATCTCCATCTCCATGGTCCAAGACAAAGAGGTAGGCAACATAAATTTAGAAAGAGTAAAAAAGGCCAATCAGAAAACTAGAGGAAATTTAAAAAGGCTCAAATTGGTCTCAAACTACTTAACAGGGATTTTCAGTGTAACATAAAATCATTGTATGGCACTGCACAAACCAAAGTCTGAATCCTCATCGCTCAACACCAATGTAAGAAATTGGGTTACTGGTAGAGAGAGTGAAACCCTACTCAAGCAGCAACCACAATTCTTATCAGGGTGAAGTCCAAAGCAAACCCTAATTACCCTGGGGCAGATTTACAAGCTCCTTATGCCACTTTTGCGTCATTTTTCCCATGTTAAAAATGACGCAAAAGTGGCGCAAGGGGCTTGTAAATCTGCCCCCCTGTGCTTAATCCTCTGGAAGCGTGGCACAGACCAGTCAGGCGTAACTTAGAGACAATGTGTAAAGTATGTTTGCAGCAATTAACACAGCGATAAAGTGAAACACAACACAAGTAAAATCCCGCACCAAATTAAAAAAACTCAAAAAATAATTTAAGTCCAAAATGAAAAACAAATCTAGTTCAATAGGACCTGAGATATGCAATTTTTAAACATTTAAATGAAGATAGCAGCAAAAAGTACAAAGCGCCAACTGTGGTTATCTAGTCATGACAGACCACGACAAAGTCACCAGTTCAGGTCGACAGCGAAGGAGCGCAGGCTGGCTACAGGGGCCAAGATAGGCCTGCTGAACAAGGGTGCATTTAATCCTGGTTGTGGAGCGTTGAGAGATCCCGCATTGAGGATACTTTATGCCGCTTTGGTGATGGGAGGACCTGGTGTGGAGACACGTTGTGCAGCAGCAGTTCTGGGAAGCTGTGAGGCTGCAATGGTTTTGAATCTTTTATTTGCATCGCACCAGCTGGTTCCAAAGAAGTTGGGGGTTTGTGATGCAGAGTCCTGCGCAGTTGAGGGTGCTGCTGATGAGGGGCTTGCAATGTGAAGACCTGCATCTAGGATGCATCATGCAGAGGCCGTTCAACATACACTGTGAGCTGCAATGCAAAGCCCTGCATCAGGGATGCATCACATAGTGGTTCTGATGCTGAGTCCTGGTAAGAAATGCAGCAATTTTGCTAGGACCACAGCTGGATTTGTAATGCACCTTCAGGCCCATTTCCAAGGGTCCAGGACTGGGGTGGAACCACATGGGTAGAGCAGGACTTACAGCTGGAAGAGTCCAGGTGCTGGGTTTAAGGTTGTTGGAGCTTGTTCTGTCCCTAAGGCTCTAATCAGGCGGCTAGCCAACTATTTTTTGGAGTTATTCTGGTGGTCCTGAGTTCAAGATGCATGTTCAATTCTTCTTTCTCAGGCAGGAGGGCAACAGAGCTGTAAAGTGGCAGTCCTTCTTGCATCAAAGCCACACAGCAGCCCTTCTTCTGAGTTTTCTACAGGTACAGATGTGTACTGAAGAGTTGGATCTGATAGTACAATATTTATTTATTTATTTATTTGGAAAGTTTTATATAGTGCTGGCTAGACCCGGAGGTATCAGAGCGCTTTACATGAGGAACAATAATATGGTTACAAGGTTACAACAATAAAATAAAGTAGAACGGTTACATCAATAAAATAGGGCATCGCAAAAGTATATAGAACAAGTCCAAGGGGAATATAAGGAGGAGGGGGAGAATCAAAGGGGTGGAAAACTGATCAGGTCAGGGTGGACCAGTAACGGAAGATAGAGATCCAGGGGGAAACAAGGTACGAAAAAAGAACAGAGATGAAGAGTCATTGAGCTAGATAGGGGTCAAGAAAAGAACATGAGCGACCAGAGCCAGGCTCCCTCAAAATGTCGGATTGCATAGTCAAAGGAGCAGGTCCGAGGGTGAGTGCAGAGGAGAGTCTCGAGGGGGGAAATATGATGAGAGGGGTGTAGGCGAGCCATGTAGGGGTCGACATGAGGGCAGAGGGCAGTCAGGGCAAGTACGGAGAAAAAAAAACAACGGTCCACTCTGGAACCAAAGAGCAGTCAATGCCATCAAGATGGAGGACCCCGGATAGGGACACCAGCCAGTTCAATCACAAGATGGCTGGCTTGAAGAAAAACAGGTATTTATACCTGGTGCCTACGTTGAAGTAGGAGAAGGTTCTGGAGCTTGGCAACTGTTGTGGTCCAACCACTCCCCTGAAAGCCAGGTAGTCCGCAGGGGCGATGACAGTGCCCCAACCCTCTCTGAATTTTTCTCAGCACTACTGAAGAGAGAAACAGCAGCCCTGGCAAATATCCCAAGAGGGAAGGGGATTGGGATAAGAAACAAGACACACAGAGAAAAGACACAGCCTCATTCTGCCACCTGGACCAGCCAGGATCTTACTTGCAGAACTGCCTTCTTCGATCTACCCTATGAAAGAAATCAATGTATGAGCTAAGCAATGATAGCAGACAAACAACTGTAATATAACACTTATTTGTTGCAATGTGCAATAATCACCTGTTACAATACTAAGGAGCAGCGCATGTATTTATGACAGATAACCTATATCTGAGAAAGGAGTTTTCACCTTCCTTGAGGACTTTAACTAAATATCCTTTAGTTATTAATCAACGAGCTACAAATGAGACAGGAAATAGAAAGCAAACGTCATGCATCCAAAAAGTAGTTTTTGTACAATTGTTCGTATTTGTTAGATATGCAACTATCTCTCCTTAGTTTTAAATTGTAATTGCTGTATCTAGTTAAACTTCTTAGATGAGACCAAAAACAATAAAGGCACTGATTCTTCTCAAGCGCATGTTCAGAAATGAATGCCAACTTCAAGATGACCAAATATGTCTTTGCCAAACACACGCGCACTCAATTGCCTTGCAGAACACGTGAAACACAAGAGGGCTTTCTATATGCAAATCCGGTACCGAGTAAGTTAAAAACAAGTAAACCAACAACAAACAAAGTCCAGATATTAGCTAACAAACGTCATCACACTGCCATGCAATCACAGGACTTAGCTGGCTGCAATCAGGAGAATGTCCACTGGTTCCTCGTTGGAGCTGGCTCTTGTTGACTCCGATGCTGGAAAGGAATCCTTGACGTGGGCGTCGTTTCCAGGTAGAGATATGAAGTCAAGCACAGAGTGAAGGGGGGCGCGGCTATTTATAGCCAATCATTGGGCGTTGCCGACCACGTTACTAAGCGCGTGTCAGCAATGTCCCGAACGTTCAAGAAAACACGTGGCTGTCTGGTTTTTCTGGCAATCATAAACAAAAAGCCAGCGCGCGTCTTCTTCAGCGCGTTAGTGCTATTGAATTAAAAACAACCATTGTTAAAGGCAAATACACAGTAGAACATTATACGATTCATGCACTAACTCTGCCTAGAAATAATTTGAGCATTATCTAACTCAGTTGCGTAAGGCTCTATGATTTAGTTGAAGACCTTGGGGATGTTGGCAAATCACACAAGGTATGATGCTAGGTGTAGTGTGCCGGTTCCTGACAGCAGTCCCCCGGAGGTGTCAGGCATCCCCTTCGTCCCTGCCCTGCACCCGACCCTGTCTGGAGATACAAAAGACTCGTGACAAACCCTTTGTGAGTGTTTTCATGCAGTGCCTTTTTGATGTGCAAGTGTGGCAGGTGATAGCTTCTTTCCCTCGTTAAGTCAGATTGGCCCATCCTGACAACACCTAGCCTCCCTTTGTATCACTGTCTGGGAGCAATACAAAAACACCAACTGCCTGCTACACCTAGTCAAGTGACCCAGGAAGCAGACTGTGGGCACCAAATGTCATCTTTCTAAAAGACCAAAACACAAAATGGGCAACCCAATAGACCCTTGGAGACTTGGGTAATGTACAAGTTAAGGTAAAGATGCCCTCAAGGGATTCTTTTCAAGATCTCAGCTTTTTATAATTTCAAAACATGAATTATCTAGAGCACTAAATAGTGGCTTCTTCACAACCAAAGTCAAAATAAGTTGATGATTATCCAGTGAATTAAAACGCAAAAATGAACAAAATTCAACAAAGATATACAATTCAACACGGGTGTATACTTGAACAAATTTAAATTTATAAAAAAGATTATATTCTAAAAAGGGTACAGATTGTAAGACACATGAGAGCAAAAAGTGACTGAAATGAACACTCTTTCATATAGATCATTTAACATGACACACTCATGCCCTTGCCCATTTCACAAATTGATTGACAGGTAAAACATCTTTGACAATTCCTGACAGGTTGTTAACAAGGTAAATGGGTCAAAATGTCGATGTTTCGGCCTTTAGTGTGAAGACATCTACAAGACCATCATCGGGACGTAGTCTTGTGTGTATTGATGAACACTATATGAATAGAACAATCCAAAAAGTTGCAGATCAATGAAAGATATCATAAGATAAAAAAGTGATACACCCAGAATGTGAAAAGGAAGAAAAATAATCAATGTGGAGTAGAAAGGTACCATCCAAACCTTAACCAAAAAAGTGATGGATTAGAATAAAGGAAAGCAATATAACCTTCACCAACTAAATATTAAAAGACACTTCTTGTGGACTTACTGAAAAACAAGGAACCTGCCTGTGTATTCCAGGACCATACGAAACAGCAACCAAAATTCAGTGGTGCTCCAAAGATCTGAAGAAAAAATGCCAATATATTGTAGATGATCCCAATGGCACTGACTCTACTGAGTCATAAGCAACATCGTCATTAATTTGTTTAACAAGTCTAAACAAGGGAAAAACATTTACATCGATTGTCGCACACTTCTCCAAGCCAACTTGTGTTGTGTTTGCTTTGTTTGCCCTAAGTTGGCAGGGTATGCCCAGACGTGGGTCCCTTGCTCACTTTGCCACTGGATTCAAGCTAGCCTGGCTGATGAGGGCTGTTAGCCCGAAACCGGTCCCAGGATGCTTGTTTCCGGTCCAGGGAAGACATGGCTTGGCAGTTCGGGCTGGGCTGTTCCCATGAGGCACAGGGTCAAGACTGATTTGCATATAGCTGTGTCTGAACTGGGGTGGCGAAGTGAGCTAAAGAACGATGATGGATTCAACCCAAATCTGTGACTGGGGGTGAGTGTCTGAAAAGTTTCAGCACTCCGTCCATCATCTCCTTGTGTTTGCTTTGTTTACCCTTATTGGCAGGGTATGCCCAGACGTGGGTCCCTTGCTCACTTTGCCACTGGATTCAAGCTAGCCTGGCTGATGAGGGCTGTTAGCCCGAAACCGGTCCCAGGATGCTTGTTTCCGGGTCCAGGGAAGACATGGCTTGGCAGTTCGGGCTGGACTGTTCCCATGAAGCACAGGGTCAAGACTGATTTGCATATAGCTGTGTATGAACTGGGGTGGCGAAGTGAGCTAAAGAACGATGATGGATTCAACTCAGATCTGTAAATGGGGGTGAGTGTCTGAAAAGTTTCAGCACTCCGTCCATCATCTCCTTGTGTTTGCTTTGTTTGCCCTAAGTTGGCAGGGTATGCCCAGACGTGGGTCCCTTGCTCACTTTGCCACTGGATTCAAGCTAGCCTGGCTGATGAGGTCTGTTAGCCCGAAACCGGTCCCATGATGCTTGTTTCCGGTCCAGGGAAGACATGGCTTGTCAGTTCGGGCTGGACTGTTCCCATGAGGCACAGAGTCAAGACTGATTTGCATATAGCTGTGTCTGAACTGGGGTGGCGAAGTGAGCTAAAGAACGATGATGGACTCAACCCAGATCTGTGACTGGGGATGAGTGTCTGAAAAGTTTCAGCACTCCATCCATCATCTCCTTGTGTTTGCTTTGTTTGCCCTAAGTTGGCAGGGTATGTCCAGACGTGGGTCCCTTGCTCACTTTGCCACTGGATTCAAGCTAGCCTGGCTGATGAGGGCTGTTAGCCTGAAACCGGTCCCAGGATGCTTGTTTCCGGTCCAGGGAAGACATGGCTTGGCAGTTCGGGCTGGACTGTTCCCATGAGGCACAGGGTCAAGACTGATTTGCATATAGCTGTGTCTGAACTGGGGTGGCGAAGTGAGCTAAAGAAAGATGATGGATTCAACCCAGATCTGTGGCTGGGGGTGAGTGTCTGAAAAGTTTCAGCACTCCGTCCATCATCTCCTTGTGTTTGCTTTGTTTGCCCTAAGTTGGCAGGGTATGCCCAGACGTGGGTCCCTTGCTCACTTTGCCTCTGGATTCAAGCTAGCCTACCTGATGAGGGCTGTTAGCCCGAAACCGGTCCCAGGATGCTTGTTTCCGGTCCAGGGAAGACATGGCTTGGCAGTTCGGGCTGGACTGTTCCCATGAGGCACAGGGTTAAGACTGATTTGCATATAGCTGTGTCTGAACTGGGGTGGCGAAGTGAGCTAAAGAACGATGATGGATTCAACCCAGATATGTGACTGGGGGTGAGATCTAGGTTGAATCTCACCCCCAAAGTTTCAGCACTCCATCCACCATGTCCTTGTGTTTGCTTTGTTTGCCCTAAGTTGGCAGGGTATGCCCAGACGTGGGTCCCTTGCTCACCTTGCCACTGGATTCAAGCTAGCCTGGCTGATGAGGGCTGTTAGCCCGAAACCGGTCCCATGATGCTTGTTTCCGGTCCAGGGAAGGCATGGCTTGGCTTGGCAGTTCGGGCTGGACTGTTCCTATGAGGCACAGGGTCAAGACTGATTTGCATATTGCTGTGTCGGAACTGGGGTGGCGAAGTGAGCTAAAGAACGATGATGGATTCAACCCAGATCTGTGACTGGGGGTGAGTGTCTGAAAAGTTTCAGCACTCCGTCCATCATCTCCTTGTGTTTGTTTTGTTTGCCCTAAGTTGGCAGGGTATGCCCAGACGTGGGTCCCTTGCTCACTTTGCCACTGGATTCAAGCTAGCCTGGCTGATGAGGGCTGTTAGCCCGAAACCGGTCCCAGGATGCTTGTTTCCGGTCCAGGAAGACATGGCTTGGCAGTTCGGGCTGGACTGTTCCCAAGAGGCACAGGGTCAAGACTGATTTGCGTATAGCTGTGTCTGAACTGGGGTGGCGAAGTGAGCTAAAGAACGATGATGGATTCAACCCAGATCTGTGACTGGGGGTGAGTGTCTGAAATGTTTCAGCACTCCATCCATCATCTCCTTGTGTTTGCTTTACAATTCAACTTTACCATTAAAGAGGGCTTCAAATTACAATTCTTAAGACACCCAACTTAGCATTCCTAACTGCTCCCAATTGCAAGGTATCACTTATAAAATGTAATAAGTTAAGCCAATGTTTTCCTATAGGAGAGTCAGGCCTTGCAGTAGTAAAACAAATTTACGAGTTTTTTACTGACAGGACATGTAAAACTTAAAAATACATGTGCAGCGTTTTACATACACTGTACTCTGCATTTTGGGCTATTTTGGGCTTGACCTATGGACGACCTAAATACATTAAAAAAGGAAAGTTTGGGCCTGGTAAAAGGTTTATTTTCCCAGGCCGAAATGGCAGCTTACAACTGCACACACAGGCTGCAATGGAAGGCCTGAGACATGTTTCCCATGGCTACTTAAGTGGGTTGCAAATTCAGTGCTGCAGGCCTACTAGTAGCATTTAATTTACAGGTACTGGGTACATAGGGAATCACTTTACTAGAAGCATACAAGTAAATTAAAGGTGCCTATAGTGTGTAAACAAATTCTACCATGTTTAGGGCAGAGAGCACACGCACTTTAGCACTAGTCCTAAGAACAACAAAAAGAAGATCAGAAAAAATAGGAAGGGTAAAGGCAAAAAGTTTAATGGAAAGACCACCCAAAGACTGACAGGTCTAACAACATGTAAAATAACTGTGTTCGCAGAAGCCACTTTCAATATATGTCAGAAATAAATACATGTAGATTCGTCATCAGAGAGGTAAAAAGAGACCATTACATACTGAGGACTCTGAAAGCAGATTCTACCTGATCTGATTATGATAAAACATGAGTGTAATACCCTAGGTAGGGCATCTGTGACAGCCAAATAGTTTTAGGAACTCTGTGACTCAATGCACAATTTTTGAATGGAACAATTCTGTACAATAATGGTGACATGTCCAAGAAACAGGTCACTGGGATGAAACATTAGAAATCATGGAGATGCCTAGATTACAGGTTGGCGTACTTCCACGACCACAGCTAATCTGCTGATCCCCATAGCATCCTCTGCATGCTCAGTTGGATAAATAACTGGTGCATGTGATAGTAACTGGATAACCAGTGCAAACTATTCTATTAATGTATGTCATGCCCCAATAGCAAAGCCAGTGGTGTTATTACAGATCAACATGAAGATTTCAAACAATCTAAACACCCTAGGGAACTATATATCAATTGTTGGCATTCCATACTCTGCTAAAATAGTGGAGATGCTGTTAATGGAATTTATATATCACTGAGGGACATAGGGCTTTAGTTCTGCTTTAGGAAACATCATGGGACAGAAACCGCATTCATCTCAGCCACTGACTGCATAAAGCGTTTAGTGGAGGAAGGGCAGGGTGTGGCGCTGATACTCTTGCATTTATCAGTGGCATTTGATACCATATCGCCTTTGCTGCTGTTGGATAGACTTCAAGGCCTAGGCATTTTTTACTAAGCCCTAGCCCTTCGGTCCTCTTTCCTTAGGGAAAGATCCCAAAAGGTTAAGGTACAGCACTTTTACTCAGAAGTCTTTTCCCTGCCTTGTGGAGTGCCGCAGGGCTCATCCTTGAGCCTCACGCTTTTCAATCTTTATGTGACCCCCCCTAGCGGCAATAATCCAGACATTCGGGATGAAGGCAGTGTCATATGCTGATGACATGCAAATTATGAGGTCAATTCCCAAGAACTCATACTCATTAGCAGAGAATGTCTCACGATGCATGTCGACAGTGGCAGATTGGATGTCTTGTAACTTTTTAAAACTTAACGGGGAAAAGACGGTGTTAATGAAAGGTGAAAAAGAAAGTGATGATTTTTGGTTCAGGAGCACCAAGCTGGAATAGCAAATGCTGGCCGCATTCTTAAGGAACTTGCCCGACTCCGGGGAAAAAGGCTAAGAACCTTGGACTTCTGATTGATACCGAACTTAACTTCAATGCCCAGGCAAATCGTACAATAGCAACCTGCACCTGAATTATAAGGATACTTAAGAAAATCTTTCTGCTTATTCAGCAGTCTGCCCGTAAACAGGTCGCTCTTGCCCCGGTAGTGTCCAGATTGGACTATTGCAACTCATTGTACCTGGACTCAAATAAGAACATGCAGCACAGACTCCAGGTGGTACAAAATTCACTGGCCAGACTAATTCTGGATATCCCCAGGCGTCACTCAGCCGCCATGGGATTGGAGGCCCTTCATTGGCTTCCAATCAGAAAGCGCATTATGTTCAAATCTCTTTGAATTGTGCATAAGGCTCTCTATCTCCCATATCCAACAAGATTAAAGGCTATGTTTAGTTGGTACACCCCAGGCAGATCTCTTCATTCATCGCTTCAATCCGAGCTCACGGTGCCGAGAACTAAAAGAAAGAAATGGGGCGACAGAGCATTCTCAACGGCCACAAGCAGACTCTGGAACACCCTTCCACAAAACCTTAGGGCTATTTCTCAGTCTCTGTCCTTTAGGAAGGCTCTCAAGACCTGGCTTTACTCTCTGTAGACCCTTTTTTGCATCTGGAGGTATAGCAGGCCTCCTCTGAACGGTTGTCTATAGCACCTTGATGCCTTTGAGTAATTGTTGCACTCTACAAATTCTAAATCAAATCAGGTGGCTCTTCCATGAAAGCATGCGGTGATTAGAGCTGACTTAAAGAAGCCTAACCTCAATCCTTCCTGTCTATATAACTTTTGCCCAATCTCCCTGCTTCCAGATCTAAGTAAGGTGGCAGAAACGTATGTGAATGGATGTCTATCAGATTTCCTGGAATCTAACTCAATCCTGCATTACACACAAATTGACTTTCGGCCTAAGCACAGTACAGGGACCGCCTTATTGGCAGCGGTGGAAGAGGCAGAAATGAGAAGGATCAGGGGGTAACAGTGGCCATTGTACTCCTAGATCTCAGCGCAGCCTTCAACGCCGCCGACCACTCTATACTTTTGGATAGAGTTGGCAGGGCCAGAGTTGCAGAGAAAGCCCTGAAGGGAGTGAGTTCATTTTTAAAGGGTCAAACATTTCAAATCTTTGACTGGGACTGTTCCTCTGAAATTGTGTCTGTGGCTTGTGGGATCCCACAGGGGTCCTCAATCAGCCTCACACTGTTTAATATATATCTCCAATCTTTGGCAGATATCGTAGCTCCCTTTGGGAATTCGATAGCCTTCTATGCGAATGACACCCAGCTAGTGTTGTTTCTTGCCCCGGACTCAGACCCTTCAATATCTAATTTAGCGCCCTGCCTGGAGCAAGTACCCAGCTGGATGAACAAGTCATGACTGAAGCGCAATGAAGCAAGCACAGAATTAATGATTCTTGGGAATAATTCCTCTGTCCAACAAGGTCCAGGCAGACATACTGTCCTTTGTTTCTCTCTGATACCTAAGGCTGTTATAAAAAGCCTCAGGATGTGGCTTCAATACACCCTGAATATGGATATCCAGGCAACAAAAACCACAACCAGTTGTTTTGGAATATTGCAGATGCTGTGCAAGATTCTACCCTTGCTCCGCCAGACCTCTAGACAAGTGGTGTTTCGGGCCCTTGTTCTCCCCTGTCTGGACTATGGTAACTTGTTGTATTTAGAGTCTCCCAAAGGAGTTACCCGGAAATCCCATGTTGTGCAAAATGCAGCCTCATGTCCACTGCTTGGAATCCCCAGATCACTGCCAATTAGACAGGGATTGAGAGACCTTGACTGGCTCCCCATTGCCCAAAGAGTAGAATGCACGGTGTGCATTGCACACCGTGCCTTATATGGTCGAGGCCTGCATCTTTTACGTCAGTCTATTATCCCTTACACCCCAAACAGATCACTTCAATCTTCAAAACTCTACTTGGTCACCACCCCGGCTATAAGAAGAGCTAAAAGGGGTGGTCAATCTTTCGGCTTTAATGTCCTTAAGCTTTGGAACTCTCTCCCCCTGGCTATCCGTGCTACAGACTATGAGGCAAGCTCCCGAAAAGCAATTAAAACCTGGCTTCTTAAATAGATAATTTCCGCAGGTGTCCTTTCCAGCTCTTCTGTGGTGCTACTTCTTGTCGAGCGCTGGGATGCCTTTGGGTCGCTATGAGCTTTACAAATTGATTAAATAAAAATAGAAATATCCAGCTAAATTTATATTAAACATACTTCGTGCTTCTTGCAGAAGTCAAAATCATCAAAAGCCAGTGCTGGACAGGAAACTGGAAGCAGCCTTCGCAAAAATGTTCATAACAGCCCCTCTCCCTTTTACCTCTTTCATCTCCCTTTTGTATTTACTGTCTCTCTGAAAACACCCACTGTGCCTGTTCCATAAAATATGCGAGAGCTGGAGAAAGTAGCAGAAGTGTCAGAAGAAGACCTCAGGAGACCAGCTCCAGTTCCATTCCACCAGAGAAATGCCTGATGGAATAAATGAGCAGTCCAGCACAGTCAGAGGATATTTGAATGCACAGGGTGTCAGGAGGCTGATATTATTAAACTTGGCCCTTGATTTTGAATCTTCTCCTTTTTAACCTTCTGTTTCAACACCATCCGGGAACGGCAGAGCTTGTGATGAAACTGATAGTTTTATTCTTGCTATCCCATGTTATAGATGGTCGGATCATTCACCCCTGAGAAAGGGCCAGACTGAAAACAAAAATCAGCCCTTAGAAAAAGTGTCCTCTACAGCCCAGGAGACTGTAAATTGATAGGGGCAATGATGGGATGATGGAATCTCATTCGGCTCAGACAGCAGCTGTCTAGCCTGTAGCCTATCAGGGAAATGTTAGCTTGGTAGAATAACCTGTCTGGCCCAGGTCCAATCTATTTTTACCTTTCTTTAAATCATGCATTGCATTATTTCCGCAGTATAATTAGACTTTTGAACTAGTCTACAAATGTGTTGAAAAAACACACCTATACATAAATTTGGGTAAAAAAATCATGGCAATCACATGGCAGCCTCTTAAGCAGTGTAGCAATTTGTGCACAGAAGAAATGGATGGATCTAAACTCTCTAAATCTGAACCCAATCAAGACAAAGTGGCACAATTTTGTAATTTGCATTCATTTTATTCATCACAAGCTCAGTCAGCATACTAAGGGCCCTATTCTGATGCGGGTTGGAAAAGCTTCCCGACTGAGGGCCTGATTCTGATGCGGTTAGGAAGGCCTCCTAATGGCATTTGCTCCTTCCAAATCGGATCGGGAACGTGTCTTCCCGACCCAGGGCCCAATTATGATGCGGTTAGGAACATATGCTCCCATTGAAGTCAATGGGAGTCCAACCAAATCATATCTGGAAGCATCCGGATGCATCGTACTCCGCCGGTCGGACTCTCCCGATCCGAGTGGGTCGGAAACCATTTCCAAACCGATTCGGTCGGGAAGCTTTCCAACCCGCATCAGAATCAGGCCCAAAGTATGCAGGGCACAGCGAGTGCAAAGTAGAGAGGCTATATCACTTTAAAAACTGAAAAGACTTTGGACATCATGTAGAGGTCCGCAGGCTGTCAGCCATTGCCATGAAATATAACAAACACACACAGCACAAAGTTGAGGGCTATTTTCGTGAATTTCCTCAGAGTAAATATATAAAATTACTAGGCACAAATTCTTCCTTTGGGAAGGAATTCACTAATATAGTTTATCTCAAAGGATGCAGAGTGGAGAATATGGTTGTGTCATAGTATAATGGGAAAGTTAATTAGTTAAATACAGTTATAGTGTAAGCTGTGCATGCCAGTGAACTCCCATGGGACGCTCTGTGGTTGTTGTGAATCATATCCCCTATAAATATGGTACTTTGGTAAAGGCCCTCATATTATTGAGATAATCATAGGGAAAGTCCAGTGTATAATAACACAAAAACTGTAAATAGTCCAAAGAAAATTTGGAAAGAATGGGTGATCCTGGAGTTACAAATGTGATGTCAAACCCTATCTTTGAGGATAACACTGCCAATAATGTCCTTTGGAGAATTGCTTACAGACCAAAATGATGTTCCATCTCAATTACTCTTTTGTTTGTCCATAAATAGGTCTGCCTACCATCCACCTCTAATGACCTCTAAGCAGAGGATATTTGGGCCTGTAATACTTTTGGTGGATCAATATTATTAAAGCTACTTCCATAAAAAGTTATTTAAACATTCCCTACCTTATAGAACATGTGTACAAAGTGCTGGTAATGAGAGTATTTCAATTTGTTAATATTGATTTCAATCTACGCAACGATACATGTATATAAAAAAACGAGATCAAATCAGTGTTGTCGAAATCTCCTGAGAAGACCTTTTCATCTGCCCCGAGTAAGAAATGCGTGGTCAGGCAGTCCCTGCAGCCTAGGCCTGAGGCTACTGATTGACGGATCACAGGTGGGGTGGCATGTAACCAGCCCGACTAACACGCGAACAGGAAAAACCCAGATTAGTCCAAAAAGATAGGCAGCAACACCACATTGGTCCCAGAAGACTGGCCCCAGTAAAGCATATATGGCCGGAGAGGTGTCTTGTTCCCAAAACTCCATAAAGTTAGAGGCTACATGAAGTTAAGAACACTCAGCCAATCAGAGCATAGCACGCACAGTACATGCAGAGATCACATGCTCCCCATACTTGACATCTGGGTACTTCACCCACTGGCCCTCACTGTGTTCACGCAAGTTCGAGACCCACATGCATTCGCTATCAGGTGGCCTGGTTTACAGCCCATGACTAGGCACACATTCCTTTCACTAAAATAAGATCTAAATTGCCTTATGATGCTACAAAGACAGTATATAATGGCACTCAGAACTAATGTATGTTGAGACAGTCCTCAGACCCTTTTTTGTGGATGTTTCCCGACCAAAGCGTTTAATTAAACTGTTGGACTTGGCCCTTTTTGCAGGGTCATCCCTAAACTTTTTGCCTTTCTCCTAGCCTTTTTTCTGACATGGTGTTGGTGGTTTTAGGACTCTGGGCACTTTAGCACTGCTGTCCAGTATGAAGTGCGTGTGCTCTCTGTGTTAAATATGGTAAGATTGGTCTACACCTGTTTGGCCTATTTAATTTACCTGTCTGTCCCTTGTAAAGTGGTATCTCATATACCCAGGGCTGGTAAATTAAATTCCTCTGGTGGGCTTGCAGCGCTGATTGCGCCACCCACCAAAGTAGCCTTTCAAACCTATCTCAGGCCTCTGCCATCGCAGGGCCTGTGTGCGCAGTGTCACTGCCGCTGTGACGTGGCACCTAAAGTGTGTGCCATGTCTGTGACCCCCCTTTTTACTGCATGTCAGTCACCCCTAAGGTAGGCCCTAGCTAGCCCTATGGGCAGGGTGCATTGTAGGTAAAAGATAGGACATGCGCTTAAGTGTGTGACATGTCCTGGTAGTGACAAACAGCCATTTTGGTTTCTCACTACTGTGGGGCTGCCCTCCCATAGGAATGCAATAGGGATTCCCTGATAAGTGTTTCAGTGGTAATTCCTGATATGAGAGGCGCAGCGTGGTCAAGTTTGGTATGTTTGGAATAGTGATAATAAATGCTACACAATGGTGTGCGCAGATTTATTATAACTATTTTAGAAATGCCACTTTTAGAAGTTGGCATTTCTGTGTGCTATGTGTCTGCCTGCCTGATGTGAATTGCATGTCTGGCTTTTGAGTGACAGGGGCTGGAGAGGTGTGAGGAGAGGTGCTCCAGAAGGGGCAGGGTGAGTCAGCGCTAGGCTGAATGGGACATCTGCATTTGGAGTAATGGGAGGAGAAGTCCCTGGTCCCTGAATAGGATTGTGCCTGCCCTAGTGAATGCTGGCTCCGCCCCCCTGTGGTGTGTCTGATGACGAGCCTCAACCTAACAATGGAGAAGAGGAGCCCTGTCAACAGAGTGCTCCAAATCCCCCCTGAACAAGTTGCATTTGGTTCCCCCAAGCCCTGTGCTGACGCAGACAAAGGGAAATGGAGTATAAGTATAGGGGCTGTGACCCCATGATTTTGAGCTGGTTCTGTGCTTTATGCCTGACGTAATAATGCAGAGGTCATTATTGTACCAGTAGTTACTGGTTGTGTTCTGCATTTACTTACCTGTTCTGATGGTTCTGACCGTGGCCCGATTGGCCTGGTCCTGTATATAATCCCCTGTGAATATTGCCCGTGCCAGTTGGCACAGTGTAAATGTGTGATTAGGTTTCTAATGTGTTTATGATAATACAAAGGCTAGTTTTTATATAACCTTGTGTGGAGTTTCTTTTGTGGTGTGCCTAGTTTGTTGCTGCTGTGTGTGTGTGTTGCGCAAACACTTTACACATTGCCTCTGGGATAAGCCTGACTGCTCATGCCAAGCTACCAAGGGGGTGAGCAGGGGTTATCTTCAGCGTGTAACTCCCTTGGCCTGACTAGAGTGGTGGTTTCTGCCTGGCTTTGGCGCAAGCCTTAGCCAACCAGAAATCCCATTTCTAACATAAACCAACTGTTCCTGTTTTGCCAAACGCCTCTTTTCTTTTGTTTTTTCAAGGTAAATTCATATTTCAGCGACAAATTTACCAAACCAAAAGACACAAGCACACATAAGGCAAACACAATCTTATTCTTAACTGTCTCCATTATGAAAAACATAGAACAATTCTTGTCTATTGAAATCAGCCTCGGCACTGTACCCACTTTTCATTGAACAACAGAGTATCATATATCAGATTCTTTCAATTATTTATAGGACTTCCATTTCGTAAATTACTAAGTAAAAGGAATTTATTTAGTTTTGCAAAGGTGTCAATAAATGTAATGTTGGATAAAACATTCTTACACCACCCTCTTGGTAAACCAACTTGTGATGTGGCAGTATCTGACCTTTCCGTGTCTTGCCCTGAACACGCTTTGGAAATATTGTCCCTTGTTACATTGTAATGCTAAAAGAATGTCCGTCGTATTACTCGATGTCTTTTTGGGAGAGTTACTACAAAGTACAAGTCTGTTCCAACCAGTATTTCAATCAGTAGATGACCATGTTAATATAATTCATGATGCAAATGTGCTCTACCTTCTGAAAAATATGTTTTGCTGGATTTTCAAAGAAGTGCTTCTAATTTAGTTTTCTGAGAAACTGTCTTGCCAACAATTTGCCTTAGTTTCCTCCTGCTTTAGAGAAAAAAGTACTCTCCTGAAGGATGCCCTCAAAACAAAAGGTGGGTAGCCAAGATATAGGGGTTGTTAACAAATGCTAATCAAAGAGAGGTGATTCTGAGGCACTTGGCAAATGCCTCTCCCTAGCACTTCTCATTAGGGCACAGTAGGATGTGGCCCAATTGCTGTTCATTAAACAGTCTGATCACTTTTCAGGATACCATTACATCAATCCAAAGGGATTTCCATGGGGTAGAAGGAAATTCACCTTCTTGACACAAAGGTTCACACACGGCCGTAATGGATGGTGTTTTCAAAAGGACAAAGTGATAGAATCCATTTAGCATTAACAGATATGGAGTGTGGCTAATTATAATGGGGCCGACTCACAAAGGCATGTGAGAGTACGCCAAAGAGTACTCCTATAGCAGTACTCGTTTATCTACTGTTACATGCCTTTTTGACTTGTTCCCAAAACGTCTAACATGGGAAGCAAATAGGACTATTAATGGAATATTCTTGTAAAATTAGTGCAATTAGAAAGGTTTGTATCCTCTTTGCACGTTTACTAATAAGTAGCTGGATGTTTCGAAGGCGATTCCCAAAGGCGTGTTAAGAGTATGTAAAATAACACTCCAGCAGTACCACTTCCTGTACTCATAAATGCTTTTGGGAATTGGACCGAGGTACCTAGAGATAACTGAGTTTTAGTTAGGCCACGGATTAAGAGCCAGTTATACACAGGTATAATTATAGAAATGCATGCTTCCTAGACTTGTTGAAAACCATGTCTTTTTATTTAAAGCTAGTAACTGGTCCTACACCTATACTCAGTTATAGTTGAGTAAAAAGATTGCAAATATTACAATTTATTTTACGTAACAAGCTCATAAAGTAGATGATCATGAAAAAGTATTTAATTCACAATAATTCACTGTGAAATGCACATAGTAATACAACATAAAGTGCAATCGTCAATGTAAAGTGACTGACACGATTGTCTGAACAAGCGAGATTAACATAGTGCATATGTTGACTAATTGATGCTAAGGGAATGCAGAATTATTGGCAAGTCATGGGGAGGACGACACTACATGATTCCAGGTCCAACATTGAGCTATTCACACAAACGACTATATGCATCACTAAAAGTCACCTACAAGTGTGGAGAAGCTTTTGAGGTGACGGGGCCTTGGTTCTTATTCCTTTATTTCAAAGATGGCGCTGTGCTCTGAAGAAAGACTGGAGGGCGTATGTACAAGCCCCTATCGCCACCACAGCATCACTTTTATGGACGTTGTGGTGGCGATAGGGGCTGCGCCTTATGTACAAGGTAGCGTTAAGCCACTTAACAAGGCTTAACGCTGCCTTGTACATAAGTTAGTTCGCACGGATTTCTCTATTGAATAGCGACGCGCAGGAAACTTCAAAGTTCCATGCTTTCTCTGCAATTAAGATCCCCCCTCCCACACATCACAGTCCTGATGAAGACCCCGGCATAAGGATTGAAATAGCCTATATATATTGTGGGGTCGAAACGTCGACACTTTCTCTGAAGCCAGTATTAACACCAGGGATTTAGCACTGTGTTAAATATAATCATGGCTATAAAGATCTTTGTTGTATATATTGTGACAAGTAGGCTTGACTAAGGAGCCTTTGTTCTTTCAAAATTTATCAGTGTGTTTGATGCAAACTTTTATGAAGTCACTACCCCCACCTCACTCGAATCACCATCACTACACCCTTCCCTCCCTTTTTCTTTTCCCCTCTAGGGATACCATTGTACAGTATATTATATGAATCATGTCATTAATAGACCAATGCGTAGTGTGAATTAAACACTATAAGCTACAATTACCTTGTGTTTCAACTTTGTTTTCAAATATATATGTTGTAATTCTGGTCTGAAAGTTTTGCTCTATTTCTGGGACCATTGTCCTTATGTACTGTCTGTTACCCAGGTCTCAGAGACTAGTATTGGGTTTACCCTTTTGAGGTAACTGCCTTGTACATAAGGCACCCTTTCATGCTATGGTTAGCGTGAAAGGGGCATGCATTGGGTGTTGTTGGGCGTTCCACCGCAACACCCATTGTATTTGACGCTGCCCCCTATGTACAAGGGTGGCGTACATAGGAGGCATCGCCAAAATTAAGACCAGGAAAATCCTGGTCTTAAATTGGCGAAACGAGGAGAAATGCATTATTTCTCCTCGTTATTGCTTTTTCCATGTTTGCTGCCTTGTGCAGTACACATGGAAAAAGCAAAATGCCATGGTTTGTTTATGTACAGGAAGGTGTCTCTTCCTGTATATAAACAAACCTTTTAAAAAAAATGCCATTTTGTAACTCTCATGTGTGCTGCATGAAACAACACAAATGAAAGTTACAAAATGGCATTTTAGGATTATTTATGTGCAGGAAGGGATACCTTCCTCCACACAACCAGGCCTCCCCTGCACACAGACACCCTTGCAGTCTGGTGCAAGGGTGCCTGTGTTGGCGCTAAGTTGTTAAACTTAGTGCCATCGCAGGGGGAAACGCAAGGCTGCACCACATTCTTGTAAATATGGTGCAGCCTTGCGTTTCAGAAGTGGCAGCGCGTGTCGTTAAGCCAAGGAGGCTCACAACATGCTCCGCCACTTCCTAGTACATATCCCCCTGTGTGATTTACTGGCAAAAGAAAGTTAGATTGCCGAAAAACCTTGCAACAATGCAAGATACACTGCATGTGGAGAGCAGCTTTCTTGTGCAGCCCTCACTCATCATCCAAAAGTGCACATTGTTCAATAATCAAGACCTAGAAGTGCTGAATCCTCTGTCGCTATTGGTGTGCCCACCCTGCCCATCTTCTTAGTGGCCAGAGGCTTGTTTTCCACAGCACAAATCTGTAATTTCCATCCATCACTGGTTATCTGAAAGTAATCTAGGTGTTATGGTTCAAAACAAACTTGCAAATAGTGAGCAATAAACAGAAAGCCTGCATTCTGACCATCTATAGTCTGCTAACTGGCCATTGCCATGACCTGGTTGTTTTAGCCTTCCTCTTTCATCTGTCTTGGCTGTCAAAAATTAGGAGTTTAGGCTCACATGAACCAGGTGGTCAAAGCACATACCCATAACCTCATCCATCTGAGAAATGTCACAAAATTCTTGCACTGTCGCTTCATAACCCCCTCAAACGGGGAGTCAACTTCATAAAGTTTTACTATGCCAGCCCTGTAACTTTAATTGCTTATCGCCATGACCAGCAAAGTCAAAAGTGTTCAAAATAAAACACAAATGCTTGTTTGCAATCTAGAAAACCACTATATCACCAAAGGAGCACTGAAAGTGCTGCCAAGGCCCAAGGAACACCAACATGACTGCTTAGGTCACCCTTTTGGAAGTTCCAAGATTCTGGCAACAAACCTAGATGGTTACGTCTTCTTATTATTGACCTCAGGTTTATGAAACTCCTTATCCGCATAACTCCAAATGATTTTTACCATCTTTGAGTCAGAAAAAGTATCTACTGACTTACCGGTTGAATTGACTACTCACTATCTCCTTCCGGAAAAACCTCTTTTGTCTATCCCATTCGGCAAACTCCCCCCCCCCCGCTTCTGACTACTTTTCTTCCTTGCTCTTCTCCCCTACACCTTTCAAAGTGGTAGAGTTAGAACAAATTCTAAAAGACCAAAACATTAAAAAATAGATACATCTTTGCAGTTATTGAAAGTTGCAATTACCAAGATTCAGCTGCATCCTTAAACTGACAAAAGGCAGCACTGCTTTAAGTCATCCTGAAGACAGAACAATACTTTCTATATATAACAGCTCTTGCCAGCTATTCTACTGCGGGCTTGCAGTGTGGGGAACGAGTGGTAATTGTTGTGAAAAGGGATTATTAATTGGGGTGCATGATGTTCCACCACCAGTAATGATGTCATTATTCTTGTTAGGTCCAGTAAAGGGTTCGGTGATTTAAACCTGAGCTCAACCCCTGGTAGCTACATCACAGAGCAGATAGGCTTAACTTAAGAATAATATGTAAAGCATTTAAAAGTACAAAGACTGGTAAAACATTGAAAACACAATAACAATTCCACTGCAGTCACTGTATATTGATAGAAAACCGTGTAATGAACAAAAAGGCACCAAAACAACAAAAATCCAAAAGGGGAATCAGAGATATGAATTCCTAAATACTTAAATAAAAATAGCACCAAACAATTGCACACAAAAAAAAGGAGAAATGGTCATGTTACACCAGAAAAAAGGTAAGTATCAAGGCCAGCCGTAGTGGAACATTGGTTGGACACTAGGGCCACGTTGGTCCTGGTCAAAGAGTTGCCTTCAGACTTAAAACATTTCTGAGAAGTTAGAGTCCACAGTGTGGAAAGTCAGCAGGCCGGATCTGAAAATGTAGTAGTCAATGACAGGGTACTGAAGGACGAGGAAAAGATTAGTGTAGGAAAATTCCAGATTGCTCGCCCCATAAGTTGTTGATGTTAATTCAATTGTCGCTCAGCATTGGGTCCAGTGAAGATTTGTACCTTCAGATTCAGTGAGGCAAGGCTGCAGGCTGTAGCCGAAGAGGGTTTGACATTGTCAGATGCTGGTAGGCTGTGGGCCCGCCAAATCGGATTTGCTGCTGTGGAGAAGAACATAGAGAGATCTGTGGCAAAGTCAGGCACACTCAGCAGATCAACTTGGCAGGCTGGACTCTGTCTTCTGTCAATTCTCCAGGCAAAATTTGTCAATACGTTTCTAAGTCCCAGATTTTAGGGTTAGGGAAGAAGAATACACTCTCACACCATCAAGGAGTTCCAGGACCTTCGGAACAGCACTTCGAGGTCAGGTCTCATCCCACAGAAGTCACCAGCAGTGCACATCCAGTAATAACTGGTGAGCTGGGCTTTCTCGTGAAAGTGGGATTCTTGCAGCTTTAATGTCCCCGTAGGTTAACGGTTAGCCAACTGGCCAATTGCCCCTTGGAGTCCACTTCTTAGTTCTAGGTGGGAGCAGGTCCAATCTTTAGGATTCTCCTCACAGGTCACAACAGCAGGTTCAGTCCTTCTTCAAGCTTCCACAGTGTTCTTAAAGAGGGTGCCCAAAGGAGTCTCATTTATGCCTGGCACTAACCTGTGGGTTGGGGTGACTCCTGGCCCCTACCTGACCAATAGGGAAAACGTTCTCAGGGGAAACCCTATTCATGTTTGTACCAGTTCCTGTGTGCCCTACTGTAAGCAACCCCACAGTGCCCTTCTCTACCTACAATAAGATGGCAGAGCCTTTCTTTCCCTGTTCAGAGCTCCTTTGCCCACCCAAGGGATGTGACCAGTGAAATGAGCAAACCCTCCCCTGTGGTCACTAAAAAACAGTTCTGTGAGCAGGTCTTCTGTCACTGAGATTAGTGCTGACTGGCCCGAAGGACAATTGAGGGGGGAAGCCCAGTTGTGAGCTACATCTTCCTGTGACATGGCAGGACCCTTTGAAGATAATTAAGTTACTAGGCACTGCCCAAATGGTCATTCTGTGAAAGGAAAATGAATACTTTCACATATCTAAGACCTTTGTCTCATCTTTGGGACCTAATATGCACCTATTCAAGAAGCTATTTAGCTCCTGGGTGACAGTTGAAAGCTCAGGCAAATGGGCTATATAGGCTTAAGGCAGGCTAAAGTAACTTTTTGTGAAATATGTGTTATAAGTTTGTTACAGATCCAACTTTACCAATGAGTTAGATTTGTAATAAATATTTTCAAAAGTCCAAGAATGAACTTTTTATCTGGTTCATAGGTGGAGATAACTTAATTAGCTTTAATTAAGTATCTAGATGCTTTCTTATGGAACAGTCAGCCATGCTACAGTGAAAATAGCTTTCAGGGCATTGCCACTGTAAGGACATGTTTAACAATAAACCTTTACATTTCCTACTTTTAAATGCCATGTCCCCTGCCTTATGGACATTTGAGGCCTACTTAGGAGTAAGCCTGGGCGGAGTTAGTGGAGTTCCGCTACACGAAATGCAGGTGCTTGTCTGCACTGTGCAATCATCACGAACGGCACCATGCACAGTGCAAGTGGGCGCTGCTTCCTTTCTGCCGCTCGAGTAGATTTATACTCGAGCGGCAGCTTTCTCAACGCGAACGGACAGTTTCTCAACGTGAGCGGTCGCGAGCATACGCGACCACTCGCAATGAGAAATCTCGCAGGGAGGTTGATTTTTCACGCTCGAGCTCGCCAACTTGATGTTTACGATCGTGAACGAGGAAAAATCTCGCCGGGAGGTGGGTTTTCCTCGCTCGTGCTCGCCAACTTGACGTTGACGAACACGAGCGAAGCGGAGTTTTTCGGAACTCTGTATGGTCCGCGTAACGCGGAGTGCGGAAAACTCCGGAGTATATCGCCCAGACTTACTTAGGAGTGGTTCATTAGTGTTTAAAGGAGAGTTTAGGCATGTCAAAACAGGTTATTTTGACAGGTCAAATTTGCAGTTTAAACCTTCACAGCCAGGTTATTGGTGCAGTCCACTAATGACATTTAACTCACAGGCCCTGGGTACATTTTGAACCATACACTAGTGACTTATAGGTAAGTTAAATATGCCAATCAGGTGTATACCAATTCAACATGTTTTTAGGGGTCAGAGAATGTTCACTGGGCACTAGACATCAGTGTCTCAGTGTGCAGAGTCAAAAAACAGCAACACATTTGTTTTTGCATGGGTGTTGAACATTTCCACCTCCGCCATTCGAACACAAGCGTGGTGCAGGACTTAGTTCATACCCAGGTCTGGGACTTCAAGCGGTTACCTCTTACAAATAATTTGGTAACAAAGTGACACATTAAACAAACCCTATTGTGGAAAGTTTGTAAACACAAATGGAGATACTAAAAGATCTTCAAAAGTTGGTGGATCTTTTTTGGGATTCTAAACTGAGAGACTAGTGGCTAGGATTCTTTCACACTTCAATCCTGGCTGCAAGGAGAGGAGGCTCACACTTGCTGTCTTAGACATCTGTTGTTCCCAACCACTCACTTTAAACCTATTAATGGGTGGTCCTGATGAAGGTGGATTTGATTTAAATGTTTCCACCGAAACATGCGATGGCCTGGTTGTTGTGATACCCCAGCCTACAACACCATCGCGGACATCTTTTGAATTGTTCTTTCTGTGATTTCCAACAGTGTATGTGATCTAGGTAGGGTGGTGGATGTATATGATGATAGAGTGGTAGTGTGTTGTTGTGTGTGAGGTCTGAGTGGTTGTGTGGTACATTTTGGGGACATATGAAATGTATTATATATGTATTACTTTTTGAATTGCAATAATATATCAACATCATTGTTATATGTATCAATAAGTAGAATTATTGTGTATTTGAGGCAATGAACATTTTAAATATGTGTTTTACCTTTTTGTGCACTTATAAAAATCACAAACAAAATATGAATAGTTTAGGAAATATAATAAAAAGATGAATAATATCATGAGTACAAGTATGGTATGTTACATTTGTGCAATGGACAGCCCTATAGAGCTCTAGTGAGCCTATAGAAAGAAATGTAGGTCATGTGGGAGCTTTAATTACTTCATTTTTTTAAATGCTTCCCCCTTACTCCCAGACCTAGAAATCAATTTGAGGGGGTACCTACAGATACTCAGCGAACATTTCCCCCAGTGTATGGCAGCCCCCCATTTAGCCAGCAAGCACCACTGCAACAAATTTTAGTTTTCGGGGTTTCAGCTTTTTAACCAGGCCCAGTAAACATATCTGTATAGAACACTCTACTGAGTCTGTCATCATGGAGCCCAAATCATGCATCACTCTTTGCCAGAACTCCTGAATCGGGCTACAAATCCACACTAGGTGCAGGAAATCTGCATTAGGCATCTCGCGTCACTTACACTGTGTGTCAGCCCATACCTATATAGTCTAGCAGGCGTACAGTACATTTGCTGCAGGTTTTTAAAGTGTATGATGCGTCAGATACAATTAGGGGTTAGCAGCCCCATCAAGGTGCAGCAGAATTCCCATTTCTCCTATGTCAGAGGTGTATCTAATGTGTTATTTCATCGCTTGAGCGATTTGATCCTATGCAGCAGGCTATCTTCTTGAGTAGCATTGTATAGTTTTGTGACCATATGTCTGCACACAGGGCTAGTGATTAATGTCTACAAGGCGTTCAGCTTGGGGAGCGCTTCTGGAAATGATGGGTTTAGGGTCCTGAGAGCTGAACAGAGGTGGTAGTATGTAAATGTAAATAATGGTGTCTCGCTGCTTATAAAGGTCATGTCATTACTGTCTAAAAATTTTCCCCCTGGGCATATGTCACCCAGTGTAGCAATTCCCATTCATTTAAGAAGGGTGAGGGTCCCTTCCTCCCTCATTAGTGATAGGGCTGGATGGTGGCCTGGTGTGATTGCAGGGGCATACAAGGGAAGCTTGCGGGCTCTTGCGTCCAAAGCGTGCCATGCCGCTGTTGTGCAATTCATCATGTTCATTTCTGTGCTTGGTATGTCCTTGCATGTATGCAGCATTATTTTCCTCAGCAGGGTGGGCTGGGTGTCCTCTGCTTCGATTGCTAAATGGGGCATGTAGGTGTGAGGTTGAAACCAGTAGCGTGCACATTGTGCTTATGGCAGTGTCATTGTATCCCATTCTATTCTGGGTTGTTTGCGTGCCCATGCTAGCTTTATCAGGTGGGTGTGCACTGTTTTAAAGAAACATTAGGGAGTACTATGGGGATATTACTAATAAGTAGAGAAATCATGGGAATATTATAATTTTCATTATAGCCACCCTGTCAGCTAGGGAGAGTGGCATCTTGATCCATCTCTCACCTCACGTTTCGCTATTGTGTTGCCATAGTTCTCATGTATGACGACCTCAGGGTCTCTGTGTAGCCACACCCCAAGATATTTCACTGGGTCAGTTCTCCATTACAGAGGATATTCTAAGTTATGCGGTTTTGTGCAGGTGGTCAGACAGAGTACTATTGATGTTCCGCAGTTGATGCAGATGCCGGAATGTCTCTCAAATCTGATATATTCCCTAAGAATTAGTGCTAGGTGCAGTGCGGTGTGCTGTACATAGATGACCATATCATCTGTACATGGCGATATGCCAAAGGGACGCTGTCAGAATCTGAGTGTCGCTCCCGCATGTTGCTGTCGGCTCCAAGGCCATCATTAAAACGATTGGGGAGAGAGGGCCTCCTTGTCTTGTACCCCGGTGTATGTACAGTTGTGCCAACATGCCATTGATGCAGACTCTCTCCATTGGGTCTGTGTACAGCAGTCTCACCCATTGTATAAAGTTGTCTGGTATTCTCATGCTCCCTAGTATGGTGAGCATATAACTCCATTCTATAGGCTTTGGCGGCATCAAGTAGTTCTGCCACTGCCTCCAGCTCAAGATTCTGATATTTGCCAGGGTGTCAGCCCAGTGCGTTTGTTCATATTCAGTTTCTAGTTGTTTCAATGCGTGTTCTAGTTTTGGCATCTGCGTGCGTTTATCTTTCAGAATGCCTGCATTTGTGCTAATACAAATTCCCCTTATTGTCGCCTTAAAGGCTTCCCAGAGGATGTCCGCTCCCATGACCGAGTCCTTAGTTATTTAAAAGTATTTTTCTATGGGCTTCCGGATTGTCTCCCTATATATCGTAGCTAACAGAGCAGTGGCCTTGAACTTCCATAGGAATTGTGTGGGCACATGTAAAGGGAAAGTAATGACTAGCTTAACTGGCTTGTGGTCTGATAGGGTCCTTGCAAGATGACGTACGTCCATGGCCCAGGTGTTTACGCCTCTAATTGCCAACCAGTAATCAAGACAGGATCAGGTGGAATGCACTGATGACATTAAGGTGCCTCCCGCATGTCTGGGTTACATAACCTTCACATCTCTACCATATTAAACTCCTTCATATCCTCCAGGAGCACCTTTGCCAATAGCTTGCATTGGCCTGGTATTTGCGATCATCTATCACGCGATACATCAAGCATCACGTTCAGATCCCCTCCCCATAATATTTCTGATTGGGGCTTGGAGTGTAGTCTGTTCCATATATTAGTGTAAAAGGAGGACTTGTCTATGTTGGGGCCGTATATGTTACCAATGTATTCAGGGAACCACATAGTGCACCCTGTAGAATTGCATATCTGCCCTGATTGTCAGTGAATGTGTGGTGACATTAAATGGCACTCCTTTTTTTATTCATTGTCAATACTCCTCTGGAGTACAAAGAGTATGATGAGGCTAGTCTTGCTGCAGCCCACCAAGACCCTACATTGTCCTCTGTCCTTTTTGTTAAATGTGTCTTCTGAAGCAGAGCGATCTGTATATTGTGCCGATCCAAGTAGGCTAGTACCTGTTGTGTTTCATGGGGAGTGTTCAGCCCCTGTAAATTCCAGGTGATCATAGATATTGGCCCAGGCTGCTGGGACCTATTAATCTGTGCTCTACTGGAGAATATGTGAACAATATGCTTTTGATTCTATAGTGTGTATGGTATCCTACATTGAAGTATACTAATCTGTGGTTGCAATCTAACAGTTCATACAGCGCTCCCTCCACCCACTTCAGCAACCCAAACATGCTAAAAAAACTCCCTATGTAGCATATCCACTACTAACAGCGGCAAAAACAGACCTTGGCACTAAGAAAATCCGCACCTGTTAATTCCACGAACTAGTGTGGGATATACCCTCAGGGGGCAGCTATATTCCCAGTTCCCACCTGGATGACGGGGGTGGCCGTAAGACTTGGTCATGTCTGGCCTATGAAGCAGTTTCAGAGTGACTGTGACAGTGAGATATTCTCATGCATACAAGACAGTACTAATCAGTAGGGTGTTTGGCAAGGTCCACATTTTGGACAGTGTACAATTTCATATTTTTTCCCACATATATGGGCCTCAGAGGCCTCCCACTGCAACCAGCCATGTCTGCCATGCCTCTCATAGTCGTCTCCTTTCCCGCAGCAGGATGGCAACCTATTGTGGGGAGACATTAAGATTAATAGTCAGTCCTTGCACAGTTCCAACTGTCACTGGTCCTCTGTGTCTCCTTCTGCCTGCTTTCCTCTTCCCCGTCTACTAGGGAAGAGTTTATTGAAGTAGTCTTTAGCAGCCCGGGGTGTGTTTCAAAAATCTTCATTTTGCCTTGATGTTCGATCTTTAGTCTCACCGGATATAGCATGGCATAGGTAATCTCTGCTTTTTGTAGCCTTTTCTTTATCTGTAAGTATTCTTTCTGTGCCACTTGTACAATCGCTGTAAAGTCCTGAAAGAAGGACATCACACTCCATTGATAGGTAATATCTTGTTTTCCTGTGCTATACATAGCACCATGTTCCTGTCTCTATAGTTTAGGAGCTCAGCTATTATTGGTCGTGGCAATGCCCTGGGTGCGAATGCGTTCTACCACTAGCATTTGTGATAGGACTGCGGTTCTGAATATGCCAGTCAACATGCGCTCAACATACACCTCCATTTTCCCAGTATTTGTTGTGTCAGGGACCCCCATTAGGCGTACATTTTTTCGCCGGGAGCGGGCCTCCAAGTCTTCGTTCTTGGCTTGAACTAATGCAAGCACTTTTTCCATGTTGAGGCATTTTCTGTTCAAAGACTGTACAGCGTCTTCTGAGGTATTAAGCCTATGCTCAGCTTCTGTCAGTCTGGACACATGTTGGTCAGTTTTAGCAGTGAGGTTGTCCATTCTTAAGTTGAGGAGATCAATTTTGCCACAGAATATGCTGCATTGCAAGCAAAGTGTTTTCAAGAGATCCAGTCCTCTGGTTCGGATTCTCCATGTCTGATTCCGCCACAGCCTCAATTGTATTTCACATGCTTTTTCACGGATTCCTTTGTGATTTTGGGCAGAGATTTTTCCATTTTTCTCATTGGAGCTAAATGCCATGCTCCCTGTCTCCCAGTTAGGGCAGAGAGTACCCACAGTGTCCTTATGATCTCTTCTCTTATAGTGGGACAAGAAGTGTTTTTCTGAACACAGTCAGCCTAGGCACTGGAGTTTCCGTCCGCGTTCAGATCCACCATTTCCTGCAGACTGCACCTCTAGTATTTCATTAATTTGTCACCTCCGCCAAGCTCCGGCATGCCTCTCAATGTCTTCATCTAGGTGATTCACACCATCCCATTCTCTTTACACAGGGGATCCATCATTTTTTTTAGGAACAATTGTGTCGTAGCAGCCCTTCTATTGCTATCTGGAGAGAGTGCTGCTCCACAGTTACGCCTGTCTGTCACCTGCCCTGCCAGCTGGTGTGCCATGTGTGGTTCATTTGGGCTGTATCACTGAAGTCAGGTCCAGGTACAAGGCAGGGGACCGTCCATTGGATGTGCAGTACAACCTTGCAGAGCTATCTGCACCCTTGGCCAGGTCATAAGCCCAGGAGACACTGAAGGCCCAAGCCACACCAATGCAGGTCTGTATGTGCACTCTGCCACCTGGTTTATAAACTGCACCGTAAGGAGGGATGGTGGGGCCCCTTTCACTTTAGCAATTTCTACTTGTAGGGCGTGTTTCTGGGGCCACTAACCGCCTCATCAATCCTTTGGACTGTTGGCTATGTTCACTGTCCGTCCGGCCTGCCAGTTCTGTTATGGCTGTGGTGCCCACCACTTTCCAAAGTTGCTAATGTGTCCGCATGGTTTAAACTCACCACCTCGGGCCTCTCACTTCACCGCGATTGCACCCACCATGCCCAGGACCACTGTGCTGTCTCCCGTGCTGCCTGCAGGTGTTGCGGCCCACCGCTCATTGTCTCCCAGCCTCGCAGTGCTCAACCGGTCTGTCTACTTGAGTCACTTCAGCCCCGTCAATTCAGCACCAGTGTGTGCTTCGCTCTGCTCCGTCAGAATCCCACCTCTTTGATGGCATGTTTTTCTGGCCAGGCTTTCTAGATGTGGGGGTCCTCCTAGGGTCACCAGCAAGTGTATGTTTTTCTCTTGTTGGGCCACAGTACGCTGTGCTGTGTGCCCCCGCTCACTCCTCTGTTCCGGGCAGCTGAGAGTGCTCCAGCAGTTCCCTGGAGCTCAGCATCAGATTCGGGAGTCCCTTGAGCCAGCTGGTGTCTGGTTGGCTCCACGCCGGCGATATGCCCGCTCCAGAGCTCAGAGCCTCCTCACTTTCTGCCTCCTGGGCTCCACTCGTCGTTCTCAGTGTCTGCCATTTTGGCTCTTGATAGAGCGCGATGGTGCTCTTTCATTTGTAGGGGTGCATTATAATCATGAGTAGTTCGCACCTACATTTGATCCTTTGTCGTGTTAACCTGTGGCAGTAGAATATGTACTGTAATAAAATTAAACGTGATGTGTTAGAGATATTTTTCATATAAACGTGGAGAAATTAATGTTGCAATACATGCATGTCTAGCTGAAAATATTAATGTGTAGATTTGTGCTAACTGTTTGCATTCATTCACGCATCTGATGTGCCCATGTAATCTGTTGATTAAGAAATGCGCAGTGCAGGAGTGCATTTATATGTAAGCCCATGAGGTCTATGTATTATTTTCTCATGTTGGCCGATTTTTGTAGGCCTGAAATGTATTCTCCCTGGTGCTCTTTAGTCATAGAGGATGTTTGAATGTCATGTGCGTGTTAGATTTGTTCCTTTCTCACGTTTCTGTTGCAGTTGGAGAAACCCTCTTTGTTAATTAGAATAACGCTTTTGTTTTAGGAGCTTGGCTTAAGGGAGGAAAGAATACATTTACCCAAGAAAGCGCTGATAACATGAAACAGTGCTCTTTCTCATTGGAGAAGGCTTAGGAATCAAGGTCATCGATCCAGGAGCTGGGAGTATCGAAACTAACTGGAAAATCACCTATGAGGAGCGCCCAAATGGATGAGGTGATCAGAAGACGAGTAGGGGGCGTAATTAGAGATTTTGGTGTTTGAATTAGGGACAGTAGCCTGGGGGTTGAGTCAAGAGAGGAGAGGAGATCGAGGAAGAGCATCTTAGAACGAGCTTTGTAGCCTTTGGCTACTTAACCCATACAACGTGAGTGTACTTCTTAGGAAGTCTTCATGCGCTGACACCTTTGCCTGACTTGCCTGGGGAATGCTAAGTAGGGATGTCACGTTAGCGGTAGAGTAGGGACAGACTAATGCTTTTTACTTACGAACCTCCAATGAAGACCGATCTAGACGTGGGGGCACTCATTGCATGCGTTCTAGTCTTGGAATTTGTCATCCTTTTCATGTTCCAGAAGCTAAATTTTGGTTGTAGGTTTGGCTTTGTATTAGTTCCAATGTATTTTTACAACCTCATCTTGAGGTACTTGTATGACCAGTTGTTTTTGGCTTTGTAATAAACCCACTGAACTTGACAACCTAGAGTCTGTGATTCTTCGGAGTCCTGACTCTTATTGCTGGTGATTCCAACTGAATGAGATATTTTCCCCTCTACACTTCTAAAGCAGACATAAAAAGGTCCCTCGACCGAGGGTTCCTGAATACAATCAAGAGAGGGAATCCGGCTCCTTCACTCTCATGGCCTCTCATCTTGGCCTTCAGTCTCAGATGAGTGCCAGCTTCAGCGCTGCTTGTTATTATAACTTTCACCAGCAAAACAATCAAAAGCTTCTCACCAGCCCCTAACTCAGCGATGATTTTTTCTGGGTAGCCAGATTGCAGGATTTTGATGGGATAATTGTCGGAGCTGCACTACAGTGCGGCCGTCTTGCAGTGGGCTCTCTAGCGCCCCTCGTCTGCCCCTGTTTAGCAAGTGGAAGCAGGGACAAATGACTTTTAGAGCCGTTCCCCAAGTGATTATGGGGATATTTTTTACCTCAGGGTTCTCAGTGACATTTTAGATAACTCTCATTGCATTTGATGAAAACATGTAGCCTGCTAGCCCTGTCTAAAAGCTTGTCTCTACTTTCATTATTACAAGCAAGTAGTGGCGTCTCTTGTCACCCGTAAGATGGAAATGATGTTGCTGCTCAACTATAGCAACATATTTTGATGTCATATTGCCTGCTGCCAAAACCATCAGCCTATAGGAAAGACAGGACACAAAGCGGCTTAAACATTGAATATGAAACTTGTCTTTTCCTTCATCTGTTCTGACATATCGATGAACAGTGATCTGCAGAAGGGAGATATTTATGGCAACTGTTTTAATTTCCAACCTTTAGGCAATTATAGGAAAGATAGCATTTCTCTGCATGTTTCTACACATTCTGAGCTAAAGCTTTTTTAAATTTGAATTGCATTAAACTGATTCTAATATCTTTTTGCCAAAATTATCTAACTGCTTTCTAGTGTTTAATTGTGCTGTACAAATTCTCGTTTTATTTTTCATGTCTCCAAACATCCTATCTTTTTCTTATGAACGAGTACAATGCCTAGGGGCATATTTATGATTCTTTAACCCAACGCAGTAAGCCACCTTGCTGTGCTGTGTGAAAGGGAAAAAGCAAGAATGCGCCGTATTTATCCCTCTATGGCGCATTCCTGTCCTTTCCTAGTGGTGGCACACTTTTGGCTGCCTAGCACTAATGCAGCCACCCTGGCGTCATGCTGCAGGGCTGCCTGCATTGCAGGCAGGATTGTTTTTGTGCAGATAGGTGTCCCTGAGAGACATTTCCTTCTTTCTATGCGTGTTGCAGAATGACACATACAGAAAGGGGAAAACACTAGGAGAAATAAAGATATTTCTCCTCATTACCCATCACCTGAGGAGGTGAAGCATTTTGACACATTCCCAGGTCTACCATTAATGATAAATCTGTGAATGTGCCAAAATCCATGGGTGGATGCGTGGGAAGGGAAACAGCTTTTATGATACAGACTGAGCCACAATGGCTGTTTCCACACAAGCAGAACAATGCTTGACTAAACCATGCATCTGCCTTAACTACACATACGCCTTAACCATGCACAGGCATGGGTAAGTAAGGCAGTCAGCGGTCTAGATGTGCAGATGGGCAGGAGAGGAACAAGAAGGAGCGGGAGAGGAGGCTCCGGGACATGGCCTGGTAAGTGGGGTTGGGGCTGGGTCGGGAGGGTAGTTTTTAGGGGTGGGGTCAGTTTTTGGGCTCAGGGTGGGGGGTTGAGTTTTTTTGGGCAGGTGGCATGGTTTTAGGGCTCAGGGAAGGGTTCGGGGTAGTTTTAAGGGCTGGGGCTGGCTTTTAGGGTTCACGGCAGGGGGAAGTTACAGTTTTCAGGGGTGAGGGGCAGTTTTAGGTCTCAGGGCAGGGGGCTAGGGATGGGGTATTTTTTGGCAGGGGGCAGGGTTTTAGGCCTCCGGGAGGGAAAGGGGCAGTTTTCAGGGCTGGAGGTCAATTTTAGGGCTCAGGGTGGGGGGCTGGGGATTGGGTTATTTTTGGGCAGGGGCAAAGTGTTATGGCTCAGGATGAAGAGTCAGGGTGGTTTCAAGGGCTGGGGCAGGGTGGATTGCAGGGCTGGCCTTTTGGGTGTATATCCCTTTGGGTGTATATCCCTTTGGCAATCATGCCTTTACAATAAAATTCATTGAAAAGGCACGCGTGGTAAAGGCATACGTGATAAAGACGCAGTCGTGGGTCAGACAGCGTTCTTTAGGCATGGGTGGTTTAGGCATACGTGGTTGTATCATACAACTGCATGGGAACACCCACCCATGGAATGCCTCCCTGCTGCAAAGTGATGTAAGGCAGCGATTTGTGTTGCCATGCGTTATTCTAGATTTATCAAGCCATGCAGAGCCACCCAAGGTAGCCTTGCATGGCTTGATAAATCTCACTTAGGTTTTACATCACCCTTGCGCCCCCTTGCATGGCACAAGGGTGATGCAAAATCTTGATAAACATGGGCCCTCTAAGTTAAGTGGTTTGTGGGAAAGGTGATGCCATGATCATGCATTATAAGGAATAAAGTGCCTGCAAACGTACATTATAAGGATAGTAAGAGTCACCTTAGAGTTCCTTGATCTTTTGAAGGAACTCGGACTTCTTCCTTGGTCCTCTTTATGGTCTCTGAACTCCTCACTGACTGGCTTATAATGTATGGCAGGGGGCACTTTATCCCCTACATTACATACTCGGATGGGTGTGATTGTGCATGTATGACTCTGAAAAATGTAGAGGTATGTGATAAGGGAATTATGGAATGAGGGGTGGACTAATGGCAGCAAGAGCAAAACAGGGGTATCAGTGGTAAAAATCAGATAAATGGGGCCAGAATAGGGAAAGAAAGATGTTAAGACCAGAAACCTCCCCACTAAGGTGAATGATCTCTTCTGAACATGATAGACGAAATTAGAGTGGCCATAATAAGTGGATGGAACACCTTTTAGAAGCTTGAAATATTTACAAAAGCATGTACTGTACATTTGTTTTTAACCTCTAGCTAACGCATTAAACTCCACAAACATTTTCTTCCACATGTATGCTGACGACACGCAACTCTACCTGAAAATTTCATCCCCGGAAAATATCATCTCACTCAATACTATCATAACGTCTACTCAAAATTGGTTAACCAAGAACCATCTCCTGCTCAATACCGCCAAAACGGAGTTCCTGCTCATCTCCCCTCCGAAACACATCCCCAAGCTAGATCTCTGGCTGACTCACTTCACTGCTTTCAACTGCACTCCGATTATCATAGACTCAGCCAAATCGCTCGGAATCACCATGGACAAGCACCTGAATATGAACAATCACATCAGCAATGTTTGTAAAGGGACAAACAACTTGATAAGGACTCTTTGAAATATCAAACCTTTCCTGTCACAAAATGATTTCAAGCAGGTGGTACAAGCGCTTGTCCTGCCGAGGCTAGAGTATGGCAGTTCTACTCTCTGTGGCCTTCCCAAATACGCCTTGACGCCACTAAGGGCCTCACTGACTCCGCGGCAAGACTAGTTACTGGCGCCAAACGAAACGAGCACATTTCACCAGTCCTTAAATCTCTCAACTGGCTACCCTATGAAGCACGAATTCAGCTGAAAATTGCAGTTCTAGCACACAAATCCCTTCACTTCAATACTCCCAGGTACCTGGCACAAAAACTTGAACTATCCTGTGGGGAGAGAGCATCAAGAAGCGCCTCTACTTTCCTCTTGAAACCTTGCATCCTTAGCAAAAAGAGAACTTGTCACCGAGTTCTCTCAGGTGCTGCCCCAAAGATTTGGAACTCTCTACCACCGGAAGTACGCAAACTCACCTCGACGACGGCGTTCAAACTGGAAACCAAAAGATTCCTAATGAGCAAATTCTTACCGTAGTGGGTTAGGCTCACGGGATCGGGTGACTTTGTTCTTATTACCATGGTACCTTCATTTGATACGGATCTTCTACTATGCATATTACTGCCCCCCCTCATGGCCCGCTTACTTCTGTTTATTATATGATCCCCGTTTTTTACTATGCTTATTTTTGCCCCCCTCATGGACCGCTTACTTCTGTTTTACTGTATGATCCCCGTCTTTTACTAATTTGTTGTTGTCATTACACTCTTGGCCTCTCTTGTAAAGCACTCTGATATCCTTCGGGATCTAGTTCGCGCTATATAAAACTTTATAAATAAATAAATAATTAAATAAACATATCTGTAAAATCTCCTTCTTGCTGCAAAGCCCCCTTTGTCGTGCACCTCCATCTTCTTCTAGAGCAATGCGGTAATTATATGTACACTGTTACCTTCTCCTACCTGGAATGAGGAAGCGCTACAGTATATGTGCCCTCGCTGTCTTCCTGTCAGTGAATTTTGAAAGGATAAAGGCTAGGAAGGTAGCTTCACAATAAACAACGTTCTTTCTAAAACACAATCTATTCATGAAATATAAAATCCTCATGTTTTTCAAAAGGCCTGAAAATAAGTTAAGTTTGCCTTGAGGCAATAGCCGTGCACATGGGATTTTTTATGTGACTTTTTCTTCTTCTGTTCAATCAAAGAACACACTTGCCATAGCAACAGAGGTGATGATAGAATGTGTCTGCTACCGCTGAGATTCAGAGAATTTTATCAAACAAGCACTGTGTATCTTACAATATGGGATGCAAGCAATGGGGCTTCTTATACTATCTTACTTCTGCAAACCCCAGTCAGCACTGTCGTTTGTACAGTTTCCCGTACTTTGCACTACTCCGACTGTTGCCTTAATTATCCATTCAACATCAAAATTAATAACGCTTCTACAGAAAATTGATTTTATAGGAAATGAAACTTAAGCCTTTAAAACTGAAAAGGAAATGTGTATGAGCATATTGACAATTGTAATGACAAAATTACAGGCCAGAGGAGTCCGTTGCGCGGTCATTGGGGCATATTATCAAGCGGCAGCGATAATTATCGCTGGCCGCTGTTAGCGCGAGGAATCCTATCGTCGGCTATCGCTGGAAATTATCGCCATGCTAGCGCTGTATTAACAACGCTTAGCGCAAAGGCGATAATTTTCCAGTGATAGCGAAGTTTTACATGGAACATCGCTGGTTTTCCAGCGATGTCCCATGGAAAACGGCGATATACTCTGGTGATAGGGCCTGTGGTCTTAGCCACACAATCCACCCCCATGTTAGGTATGCCTTAGTCAGGAATTTAGCAGACGTTAAATTCCTGCGTTAAGGCATACTTAACGCAATTTAAAATATCGCTAACCCACGTTGCTAATATGGCGATACCTGGATTAGCGATATTTCCCCCTGTTGTTTTCACAGGCACGCCCCCTTTGCATCTCATTAGCGATGCGATGGGAGGCGTGCAGAAAACGGACGCTAAGTCAGGAATCACGCGCTAGCGTGTCGTTGTTAATTCGGCGATAAAATTATCGCCGCTTTTCGTCCGAAAACGGACGCTAAAGCGGCGATAATTCATTAACGCCGCCTAGTTAATATGCCCCAACGTTTCTTCTTAGAAAGTGTTCATTTCCGAGGTGCAGTTTTGTGATCGAGAGAATGCAATCAATTATTTTATTGCATTGCACGTTGTGTTTTCTTGGAGTAAGGGGCATGGAAAGTCTTTCTGTAGCATGACATCGCATTGATACTCGGACTTGTGCTGAAAAATTAAGAATAAATGAATTTTGGAACGTAAAATATACAAATTGAAAAAAATTGAACAACAATGATGACCTGTCAGTTTTGTCTCATCTCATAAATCACTATATTTCGGTCGCAGACCTTAAAAGCAAACAGTCATAATACATTTAGGGGCAGATTTACAAGCCCCTTGCGCCACTTTTGCGTCACTTTTAACATGGGAAAAGTGACGCAAAAGTGGCGCAAGGGGCTTGTAAATCTGCCCCTTAGTTTTGTTTACTATTGCTCTGAGAACAAATGGTAAATTGAATTAAATCTGAGCATTTTTTAAAGGTGCCCCACAGCCTGAGTTTAGGACTCTGAATTCGGGGTTGCCTATTATATAATGTCATTCAGAGGGCGGTTGTAAAATACATTCTTTCTTCCGCAGTGATTAGTTTGGAAGACAAAAATGGATTGAAATTCAATATAGATGATTTTTTTAACAGGTGCTTTTGGCAGGGAAAGCTGCCTTCTGCACTGAGACAATAATATATATATATATATATTATACCGTAAGTAGGTAATATTATATATATATATATCCACAAACACAGTTGCCTGTAATGAGGAAGCCCAACACAGGTGAGTAGAAGATAACCACTTTTTTAATGGAAAAACGGCTTGGGAAAACAGCAGAAGTGCCTCGCAAAAAGTAAGTCCTGTGGTCTTGCCCGACGCGTTTCATGCTGTTGAAGCATTTCCTCAGGGGCTCGCAGGTAAACACGAGTCTTTGGTCACAGCTATTTAAATAGGCACCATATCGTAACTCAGTCCCCGCCTTGATAGGCGTGGCCACAGCTGTGGCCTGCTCGATCCTGTAGTGCCAAATGTTATTACTCAAGTGAGCCACTGTGACCAGGCTCAAAGTATCGTCATAGTTGATCCCCAAGTGGGTGGCGATGACTGCCTTGTGCCGCTTCTCATGCTCGAAGTGTTAATCCATTGGGGCACAACTGCCCTCAAGTTACAGCGTCGGTTGATGTCGCAACAGGACTGCGAAACACAGCGGGGCTTCCTCGCGGCTCAGGCTGCGCCGCAACATATCCACAAACACAGTTGCCTGGAATGAGGAAGCCCAACACAGGTGAGTGGAAGATAACCACTTTTTTAATGGAAAAACGGCTTGGGAAAACAGCAGAAGTGCCTCGCAAAAAGTAAGGCCTGTGGTCTTGCCCGACGCGTTTCATGCTGTTGAAGCATTTCCTCAGGGGCTCGCAGGTAAACACGAGTCTTTGGTCACAGCTATTTAAATAGGCACCATATCGTAACTCAGTCCCCGCCTTGATAGGCGTGGCCACGGCTGTGGCCTGCTCGATCCTGTAGTGCCAAATGTTATTACTCAAGTGAGCCACTGTGACCAGGCTCAAAGTATCGTCATAGTTGATCCCCAAGTGGGTGGCGATGACTGCCTTGTGCCGTTTCTCATGCTCGAAGTGTTAATCCATTGGGGCACACCTGCCCTCAAGTTACAGCGTCGGTTGAGGTCGCAACAGGACTGTGAAACACAGCGGGGCTTCCTCGCGGCTGGGTGTCATCAGACTACCATAATTCCTTCTTCGCAGTTATGCCCGCAGCCCTTGAGGAAGTGATCTTTATCACGAAACGCGTTGGGCAGGACATTCTTTTTGCGTGGCACTGCCGCTTCTTGAATATTGTTTTCCTTCCATGAATAAAGGTTGGCGTGAAATGAACTAACCTGTGTTGGGCCTCTTCACAGCAGGCAACTCATTGTGGATGTTTGGCGGCCCCGCCTGAGCCGCGAGGAGCGCCCGCTGCACCCAGTGCAGTTCCGCTATAGTGCCAATCGACGCTGTGGCTAGAGGAACAGGTTTGTCGCCGTTGGAGGAATGTACATGCATAACAGGCATCTGCAGTGTGCCGCAACCCACTTGGGACTTTGAATTTATGCAGAATTGAAGCAAGTACACGGCGATCCACTGGGAGAAATATTGTTGCACTCCAAAAACCAGCAGACCACGGGGGTGGCCACGCCCACTTGGGTGGGAGAAATACTTTAAAGATGGGTGTCATCAGACTGCCGTGATTCCTTCTTCGCAGTTATGCCCGCAGCCCTTGAGGAAGTGATCGTTATCACGAAACGCGTTGGGAAGGACATTCTTTTTGCGTGGCACTGCCGCTTCTTGAACATTGTTTTCCTTCCATGAATAAAGGTTGGCATGAAATGAACTTACCTGTGTTGGGCCTCTTCACAGCAGGCAACTCGTTGTGGATGTTTGGCGGCCCCGCCTGAGCCGCGAGGAGCGCCCCGCTGCACCCAGTGCAGTTCTGCTACAGTGCCAATCGACGCTGTGGCTAGAGGAACAGGTTTGTCGCCGTTGGAGGAATGTACATGAATGACAGGCATCTGCAGTGTGCCGCAACCCACTTGGGACTTTGAATTTATGCAGAATTGAAGCAAGTACACGGCGATCCACTGGGAGGAATATTGTTGCACTCCAAAAACCAGCAGGCCACGGGGGGGCCACGCCCACTTGGGTGGGAGAAATACTTTAAAGATGGGTGTCATCAGACTGCCGTGATTCCTTCTTCGCAGTTATGCCCACAGCCCTTGAGGAAGTGATCGTTATCATGAAACGCGTTGGGCAGGACATTCTTTTTGCGTGGCACTACCGCTTCTTGAACATTGTTTTCCTTCCATGAATAAAGGTTGGCGTGAAATGAACTTACCTGTGTTGGGCCTCTTCACAGCAGGCAACTCGTTGTGGATGTTTGGCGGCCCCGCCTGAGCCGCGAAGAGCACCCCGCTGCACCCAGTGCAGTTCCGCTACAGTGCCAATCGACGCTGTGGCTAGAGGAACAGGTTTGAACCGTTGGAGGAATGTACATGCATGACAGGCATCTGCAGTTTGCCGCAACCCACTTGGGACTTTGAATTTATGCAGAATGGAAGCAAGTACACAGCAATCTACTGAGAGGAATATTGTTGCACTCCAAAAACCAGCAGGCCACGGGGGTGGCCACGCCCACTTGGGCGCGAGAAATACTTTAAAGATGGGTGTCATCAGACTGCCGTGATTCCTTCTTCGCAGTTATGCCCGCAGCCCTTGAGGAAGTGATCGTTATCACGAAACGCGCTGGGCAGGACATTCTTTTTGCGTGGCACTGCCGCTTCTTGAACATTGTTTTCCTTCCATGAATAAAGGTTGCCGTGAAATGAACTTACCTGTGTTGGGCCTCTTCACAGCAGGCAACTCGTTATATATATATATATATATATATATATATATATATATATATATATATATATATATATATAATATATTTAAGACCTAGTTTCCATAGGAAAAGCGTTTTTTGATTTGCCAATATCTTTGGCAAGTTTGACGAATCTTCGCAAAATTTTCAAAACTAATGGGCTGTTCAGGTCAGCTCCTGTCTTGAAAGTTTCAGGGTGATTCGTCAAGCGGTGGCCGAGAAAAAGGGGGTCCCACAATAAAAAACTATCGATATCTGGCTGCCGCGGTGGATCCGTGAACCCTCCCAAGCACGAGCTTTATTCTGATTGGCTGCCAATACTCCAAACCAAAAAGTGTTGGCAGCCATCTTGTGACTACGTTGAACCGAGTCACAAGAAAAAAGGTTAAAAATGAAGAAAAGGGGGCAGGGTAGAAACACCCTGACCCCCTAGGCCTGCACCAGGCGTCCCACAGGGACCCCAAGGGCCAAAAAAAGCATTTTTTTTTTTGGGCGGGATCCTGCCTAAAATTTAAAAAAAAAAAGCGAAGTGCGGTCCCTTGTGCTTCGTTTTTTTTAAGCCCCAGGGAGGGCCAGGTCCCGGGGGCAATCCTTCATTATTATGTGGGGGCCCCTGCAGCCCCAGGGACCGCCCCCTCCCCGGGGCATAGTTAATATTATGCGGGGGCAAACGGCCGCCCACAGCCCCAGGGACCGCCACCTTCTCGGGGCTTTACTTCAAAAATGCCAGGGGGAGGCTCTTGCCCCCCCATGCTGCCCTGGGGACCGCCACCTCCCCGGAGCTCCCTCCCTGAAAAATGTTTTTTAAATAAAATGGCCAAGCCACTGGGAATGGGGTGCCCGGGGCCGCAATCAGCCAGGGGAGGGGGGCCATGCAGTACCACTCTCGGAAAAATAAATACATTTAAAAAACAAAAGAAATGGCCAAGCGTGGGCCCCCCTCACTTAAAACTAAAAAAAAAATTGGCCAGGCCCCGGGGGATGGGGTCCCAGGGGCCGAAATCGGCCTGGGGAGGGGGGCCTGCAGCCCCCTCCCTTTGTATTTTTAAAAAAAAATGAAAAGTGGGTTTGGCCCCGGGGATGGGGTCCCCAGGGCCCAAAAGAGTTAAGGGAAGGGGGGCCACACAGCCCCCTTCCTAAAATTAAAAAAAAGAAAGAAACCGGCAACTTGTCGGTAGCCCGCCCCCTCCCTGCACCACTGTGCAAACGTGCCTTGTGGTGCGTTCTGGGTTGGGGGATTAAGAACCCTTCGATCCTAAGGGTCCTTAGGGGCCAACTATCCCACGAGGTACCTCCAGTAAGCCCCACACAGTGGGATTGCTGAGAGAGAGGTAGTCTGAGGCCACGCCCCTTTTTACAACTCTCTGCAAACGTGCCTCTTGGCGCATTGCTGCTGGGGCGATGAGGTCCCCTTGTGACCTGAGGACCTCAGGACTAAAGTGGACTTCGTCCCCCAAGCAGCAGTGCGCCAGGAGGTGCATTTGCAGAGTGGTGTAAAAAGGGGGCATGGCCTCCGACCACTCTCAGCAATCCAGCTGTGTGGGGCTTACTGGAGGTAACAGGAGGGCTAGTTGGCCTCCAGGGACCCTCAGGAGGCAAGGGGATTTCATCTCCCAACCAAGAGCGAGCCAGGAAGCGCGTTTGCAGAGTGGTGGAGAAAGGGGGAGTGGCCTGTGTCCAACTCTCAGCAATCCCACTGTGTGGGGCATACTAGAGGTGACAGGAAGGCTAGTTGGCCCCCAAGGACGCCCAGCAGCGAAGATACTTCAATTCCCATCCAAGAGTGCGTCAGGGAGCGCGTTTGCAGAGTGGTGGGCAAAGGGGGCATGGCCTGCTATGAGAACTTATCAATCCTGCTGTGTGGGACTTACTGTAGGTAATAGGAGGGGTAGTTGGCCCCCAAGGATGTCCTTGGAGGCCAACTACCCCTCCTGTTACCTCCAGTAAGTCTTCAGAGGTCACGCCCCCCTTTCTCTACCACTCTGCAAACGTGCCTCTTGGCAAACTACTGGCTGGGGGATGAAGTCAACTTTACTCCTGAGGGACTTTGGGGGCCAAGAAGCCCTCCTGGTACCTCCTGTAAGTCCTACGCAGCAGAATTCCTGAGCACTGGTCAGAGGCCAAGTCCCCTTTCTCCACCTCTCTGCAATCGCGACTACTAGATAAAGAAGCATTTATAATGTGATAGGTTTCGCATTTGCGAGAGTTAGAGCTATTGGCGTTGTAAATGTAAAAGTTTTTTACTAATGTTTTTGGGAGTGGAGTGGCTGTAGGTTGTGTGTAGTGGAATTATGTGGTATGTTGTGCAGTGAAATTATGTGGATAGAAATTATGTGGTATTTAGTGTATAGGAATTGTATAAAGTGGGATTATGTGTTATGGAGAGTAACTATGTGGTATGGTAGTTTGCGCTGTGGAGTGGTAATCTCAGGTTTAGTCTTCCTCATTTCCATAGAAGCTAAACTATAAACTCAATGAGACAAAAAAAAGAAGGAACCACTAAGGAGCACTTCTGGGCCTAGTCAGAGGTATGATTATACATTTTCCGCATTTGCCACATAGTCCATCATCTGCTGCATAATCTGCAGATTTAAACACAAAAAAACTTGTTTCTAGCTCAAATGGCTCAAACGTTACCAAAAATGCAGTGACAAGTGTTACAGCGTGGTGGGAGGCCCTTTGCAAACCTAGAATGGTCACCTATGAGTTATTGCTAAATGTGGGTGTTTCATTGGTACTAATGGTGTGCAAACCACTCTTGCTTCTTTCTGCGCCTCTTTTGCCTCTTTCTGCATTTCTGTTGCTTCTTTCTGCACCCTTCTTTCTTTTTCTGCAGTTCTTTTGCCTCTTTCTGTTCATCTCTTCTACTTTCTGTACCTCTCTTGCCTCTTTTGCACCTCTCTTGCCTCTTTCTGCACCTCACTTGCTTCTTTCTGCACCCCTCTTGCCTCTTCTGCACCCTTCTTCCCTCTTTCTGCACCTCTCCTGCCTGTTTCTGTACCTCTCTAGCCTCTTTCTGCACTTCTCTTGCCTCTTTTTGCACCTCTGTTGCTTCTTTCTGCACTTCTCTTGATTCTTTCTGCACCTCTCTTGCTTCTGTATGCACCCTCTTGCCTCTTTCTGCACCCTTCTTCCCTCTTTGTGCAACTCTCTTGCCTCTTTCTACACCTCTCTTCCCTCTTTCTGCACCCCTCTTGCCTCTTTTTGCACCTCTGCTCCTTCTTTCTGCACTTCTCTTGCCTCTTTCTGCACCCCTCTTGCCTCTTTCTGCGCCTCTGTTGGTTCTTTTGCACTGCTCTTGCTTCTTTCTGCACCTCTCTTGCCTCTTTCTGCACCCCACTTGCCTCTTTCTGCCCCCCTCCTCCCTCTTTCTCCACCTCCCTTGCTTCTGTCTGCACTCCTGTTCCCTTTTCTGTACCTCCTTTACCTGCTTCTGCAACTCCCTTGCCTCTTCCTGTAGTTTTCTTGCCTCCTTCTGCACCTCTGTTACTTCTTTATGCACTTCTCTTGCCTCTTTCTGCACCCCTGTTGCTTCATTCTGCACTCCTCTTGCTTCTTTCTGTACCTCTCTTGCTTATTTCTGCACCTCTCTTGCTTCTTTCTACACCCTTCTTCCCTTTTTTGCATCCCTCTTACCTCTTTCTGCAGTTTTCTTGCCATTTTCTGTATCTCTCTTGCCTTTCTGCATTTCACTTGCCTCTTTCTGCATGTCTCTTGCTTCTCTCTACATCTCTGTTGCTTCTTTTAGCAATTCTCTTGCCTCTTTCTGTACCTCTCTTGCCTGTTTCTGTACCTCTGTTGCCTCTTTTTGCACCTCTGTTGCCTCTTTCTGCACCTCACTTACTTCTTTCTGCACCCATCTTGCTTCTTTCTGCACCCCTCTTTCTGCACCTCTCTTGCCTCGTTTTGCACCCCTGTTCCCTCTTTCTGCTCCTTTCCTGCCTATTTCTGCACCTCTCTTGCCTCTTTCTGTAACTCTGTTGCTTCTTTGTGCACTTCTCTTGCCTCTTTCTGCACCCTTCGTGCCTCTTTCAGCACCTCTGTTGCTTCTTTCTGCACTTCTCCTCCTTCTTTTTGCACCCCTCTTGCCTCTTTCTGTACCCCTCATGCCTCATTGTGTACCTCTCCTACCTCTATCTGCACCCCTTTTGCCTCTTTCAGCATCTCTGTTGGTTCTTTTTGCACTGCTCTTGCTTCTTTCTGCACCTCTGTTGCAAATTTCTGCATCCCTCTTTCCACTTTCTAGACCCACCCTTTGCTCTTTCTTCACCTCTCTTGCTTCTTTCTGCACTTCTCTTGCTTCTTTCTGCACTGCTGTTGCTTCTTTCTGCACCTCTCTTGCAAATTTCTGTATCCCTCTTGCCTCTTTCTGCACCCCTGTTCCTTCTTTCTGCACCTTTCCTGCCTGTTTTTGCAACTCTCTTGTCTTTTTCTGCACCTCTGTTGCTTCTTTCTGCACTTCTCTTGCTTCTTTCTGCACCCCTTTTGCCTCTTTCTGTACCCTCTTGCCTCATGGTTCACCTCTCCTGCCTCTTTCTGCACCTCTCTTCCCTTTTTCTGCAGTTCTCTTGCCTCTTTCTGCAACTCTTTTGCTTCTATCTGCAATTCTCTTTCCTATTTCTGTACCCCTCTTGACTCTTTCTGCACATCTGTTGGTTCTTTCTGCACTGCTCCTGCTCCTTTCTGCACCTCTGTTGCAAAACACTGCATCCCTCTTGCCTCTTTCTGCACTCCTCTTCCCTTTTTCTGCCCCTCTCTTGCCTCTGTCTGCACACCTGTTCCCTCTTTCTGCACCCCTTCTGCCTGTTTCTACAACTCTCTTGCCTCTTTCTGCCGTTCTCTTGCCTCCTTCTGCACCTCACTTGCTTCTTTCTGCACTTCTCTTGCTTCTTTCTGCACCTCTCTTGCTTCTTTCCACATCCTTCTTCCCTTTTTCTGCACATCTCTTGCTTCTTTCTGCACCTCTGTTGCCTCTTTCTGCATCTCTCTTGCTTCTTTCTGTACTTCTCTTGCCTCTTTCTGCACACCCTTCCCTCTTTCTGCACCTCTCTTGCCCCTTTCTGCAGTTATCCTGCCTCTTTCTGCAACTCTCTTGTCTCTTTCATCGCTTCTCTTGCTTTTTTCTCCACCTCTGTTGCTTCTTTCAGCACTTCTCTTGTCTCTTTCTGCACTTCTCTTGCCTGTTTCTGCACCTGTCTTGCCTCTTTCTGCACCTCTGTTGCCTCTTTCTGCACCTCACTTGCTTCTTTCTGCACCCCTCTTGCCTCTTTCTGCACCCCTCTTCCCTCTTACTGTACCTCTCTTGCCTCTTTCTACACCTCTCCTGCCTGTTTCTGCACCTCTGTTGCCTCTTTCTGCACATCTGTTGCTTCTTTCTGGACTTCTCTTGCCTCTTTCTGTACATTTCTTGCCTATTTCTGCACCTGTCTTGCCTCTTTCTGCACGTCTGTTGCTTCTTTCTGCACTTCTCTTTCCTGTTTCTGCACTGCTCTTCCCTCTTTCTGCACCTCTGTTGCTTCTCTCTGCACTTCTCTTGCTTCCACCTTTTTGTACATACATTTACAGAGTATGCTGTTTGAAACACAGGTATTCAAGTATTTGTATGTTTATTTTTATGTAACATGTCACTAGGTAAAAGCAGAGACACACACATGCATACTTTCACAAACTTGGTCAGACTTACAACAGTGATATGGTTAGGATTGCTATTTTACATTTGGTAGGCCTAACATTCTGAGCAGTCGATGAATAGTGAACCTTCAAGAGAAAAGTGACGTTTAAGACATCTTGGGAGAAGGATTAGTGATTAGACTACATTGTATGAGTCTGTGGAAAGGTACAGTCGAAGTAGGCCTCTTTCTGCACCTCTCTTGCTTCTTTCTGCACCCTTCTTCCCTTTTTTGCATCCCTCTTTCCTCTTCCTGCAGATCTCTTGCCATTTTCTGCGCCTCTCTTGCCTCTTTCTGCACCTCACTTGCCTCTTTCTGAACTTCCCTTGCTTCTTTCTACACATCTGTTGCTTCTTTCAGCAATTCTCTTGCCTCTTTCTGCACTTCTCTTGCCTGTTTCTGTACCTCTCTTGCCTCTTTCTGCACCCCTCTTCCTGCTCCTCTCTTGCCTCTTTCTGCACCCCTGTTCCCTCTTTCTGCACCTCTCTTGCCTCTTTCCGTAACTCTGTTGCTTCTTTGTGCACTTCTCTTGCCTCTTTCTGCACGCTTTGTGCCTCTTTCAGCACCTCTGTTGCTTCTTTCTGCACTTCTCATCCTTCTTTTTGCACCCCTCTTGCCTTTTTCTGTATCCCTCTTGCCTCTTTGTGCACCTCTTCTACCTCTTTCTACACCCCTCTTGCCTCTTTCTGCACCTCTGTTGGTTCTTTCAGCACTGCTACCTGCTTCTTTCTGCACCTCTATTGTAAATTTCTGCATCCCTCTTGCCTCTTTCTGCACCCCTCTTCCCTCATTCTGCACCTCTCTTGCTTCTTTCTGCACTTCTCTTGCTTCTTTCTGCACTGCTTTTGCTTCTTTCTGCACCTCTCTTGCAACTTTCTGTATCCCTCTTGCCTCTTTCTGCACCGCTGTTCCCTCTTTCTGCACCTTTCCTACCTGTTTCTGCACCTCTCTTGCCTCTTTCTGCACCTCTGTTGCTTCTTTCTGTATTTCTCTTTCCTCTTTCTGCACCCCTCTTGCCTCTTTGTGCACCTCTCCTGCCTCTTTGTGCACCTCTACTGCCTCTTTCTGCATCTCGCTTGCCTTTTTCTGCAGTTCTCTTGCCTCTTTCTGCACCTCTTTTGCTTATTTCTGTACTACTCTTGCCTCTTTCTGTACCCCTCTTGCCTTTTTCTGTACCCCTCTTGCCTCTTTCTGCACATCTGTTGGTTCTTTCTCCACTGCTCTTGCTTCTTTCCGTACCTCTGTTGTAAATTTCTGCATCCCTCTTGCCTCTTTCTGTACCCCTCTTCCCTCTTTCTGCACCTCTCTTGCCTCTGCACACCTGTTCCCTCTTTGTGCAGTTCTCTTTGCTCCTTCTGCACCTCACTTGTTTCTTTCTGCACCTCTCTTGCCTGTTTTTGCACCTCTCCTGCCTCTTTCTGCACTTCTCTTGCTTCTTTCTGTACTTCTCTTGCCTCTTTCTTCACCCCTCTTCCCTCTTTTTGCACCTCTCATGCCCCTTTCTGCAGTTCTCCTGCCTCTTTCTGCAACTCTCTTGTCTATTTCATCACTTCTCTTGCTTCAGTCTACTCCTCTGTTGCTTGTTTCAGCACTTATCTTGCCTCTTTCTGTACTTCTCTTGCATGTTTCTGCACCTGTCTTGCCTCTTTCTGCACCTCTGTTGCTTCTTTCTGCACCTCACTTGCTTCTTTATGCACCCCTCTTGCCTCTTTCTGCACCCCGCTTCCCTCTTTCTGTACCTCTCTTGCCTCTTTCTGCACCTCTTCTGCCTGTTTCTGCACCTCTGTTGCCTCTTTCTCTACATCTGTTGCTTCTTTCTGGACTTCTCTTGCCTCTTTCTGCAATTCTCTTGCCTGTTTCTGCACATGTCTTGCCTCTTTCTGCATGTCTGTTGCTTCTTTTTGCACTTCTCTTGCCTCTTTCTGCATCGCTCTTCCCTCTTTCTGCACCACTGTTGCTTCTTTCTGCACTTCTCTTGCTTCTACCTTTTTGTACACAAATTTACAGAGTATTCTGTTTGAAACACAGCTATTCAAGTATTTGTATGTTTATTTTTATGTAACATGTCACTAGGTAAAAGTAGAGACACACACATGCATACCTTCACAAACTTGGTCAGACTTACAACAGTGATATGGTTAGGATTGCTGTTTTACATTTGGTAGGCCTAACATTCTGAGCAGTCGATGAATAGTGAACCTAAAAGAGAAAAGTGAGGTTTAAGACATCTTTGGAGAAGGATTAGTGATTAGGCTACATTGTATGAGTTTGTGGAAAGGTACAGTCGAAGTAGGCCTCTTTTTGCACCTCTCTTGCTTCTTTCTGCACTTCTCTTGCTTCTTTCTTCACCTTTCTTCCTCTTTCTGGACTTCTGATGCCTCTTTCTGCACTTCTCTTGCCTCTTTCTGCACTGCTTTTCCCTCTTTCTACACCTCTGTTGCTTTTTTCTGCACTTCTCCTGCTTCTTTCTTCACCTTTCTTCCTCTTTCTGGACTTCTGTTGCCTCTTTCTGCACTTCTCTTGCCTCTTTCTGCACCGCTCTTCCCTCTTTCTACACCTCTGTTGCTTTTTTATGCACTTCTCTTGCTTTTTTCTGCACCTTTCTTCCTCTTTCTGTACTTGTCTATGTAGCTCACACAAAGAGATGATGGACGGAGCGCTGAAACTTTTCAGACACTCACCCCCAGTCACAGATGTGGGTTGAATCCATCGTCATTCTTTAGCTCACTTTTCCACCTCAGTTCAGACCAGCTACATGCAAATCAGTCTTGACCCTGTGCCTCATGGGAACAGTCCAGCCCGAGCTTCCAAGCCTGGTCGTCCCTGAACTGGAAACAAGCATCCTGGGTCCGGTTTCGGGTTAACACCCCTCATCAGCCAGGCTAGCTTGAATCCAGTGGCCAAGTGAGCAAGGGACCCACGTCTGGGCATACCCTGCCAACTTAGGACAAATAAAGCACAACCAAGGAGATGATGGACGGAGAGCTGAAACTTTTCAGACACTCACCCCCAGTCACATATCTGGGTTGAATTTATCATCGTTCTTTAGCTCACTTTGCCACCTCAGTTCAGACCAGCTACATGCAAATCAGTCTTGACCCTGTGCCTCATGGGAACAGTCTAGCCCGAACTGCCAAGCCAGGTCTTTCCTGAATCAGAAACAAGCATCCTGGGACCGGTTGGGGTAACACCCCTCATCAGCCAGGCTAGCTTGAATCCAGTGGCCAAGTGAGCAAGGGACCCACGTCTGGGCATAGCCTGCCAACTTAGGGCAAACAAAGCACACACAAGGAGATGATGAACAGAGCGCTGAAACTTTTCAGACACTCACCCCAGTCACAGATCTGGGTTGAATCCATCATCGTTCTTTAGCTCACTTTGCCACCTCAGTTCAGACCAGCTACATGCAAATCAGTCTTGACCCTGTGCCTCATGGGAACAGTCCAGCCCGAACTGCCAAGCCAGGTCTTCCCTGAACCAGAAACAAGCATCCTGAGACCGGTTTCGGGGTAACACCCCTCATCAGCCAGGCTAGCTTGAATCCAGTGGCCAAGTGAGCAAGGGACCCACGTCTGGGCATACCCTGCCAACTTAGGTTATGCCCAGATATGTGACTGGGGGTGAGTGTCTGAGTGTCTGAAAAGTTTCAGCACTCCATCCATCATCTCCTTGTGTTTCGTTGTTTGCCCTAAGTTGGCAGGGGATGCCCAGACGTGGGTCCCTTGCTCACTTTGCCACTGGATTTAAGCTAGCCTGGCTGATGAGGGCTGTTAGCCCGAAACCGGTCCCAGGATGCTTGTTTCGGTCCAGGGAAGACATGGCATGGCAGTTAGGCTGGACTGTTCCCATGAGGCACAGGGTCAGACTGATTTGCATATAGCTGTGTCTGAACTGGGGTGGCGAAGTGAGCTAAAGAACGATGATGGATTCAACCCAGATCTGTGACTGGGGTGAGTGTCTGAGAAGTTTCAGCACTCCGTCCATCATCTCCTTGTGATTGCGATGTTCGCCTAAGTTGGCAGGGTATGCCCAGGCGGGTCCCTTGCTCACTTTGCCACTGGATTTAAGCTAACCTGGCTGATGAGGGCTGTTAGCCCGAGAACTGGTCCCAGGATGCTTACTTCCGGTCCAGGGAAGACATGGCTTGGCAGTTGGACTGGACTGTTCCCATGAGGCACAGGGTCAAGACTGATTTGCATATAGCTGTGTCTGAACTGGGGTGGCGAAGTGAGCTAAAGAACGATGATGGATTCAACCCAGATCTGTGACTGGGGGTGAGTGTCTGAAAAGTTTCAGCACTCCGTCCATCATCTTGTGTTTGCCATGTCTATGTAGGCCTAGTTAGAAATTAGCATTTAAAAAACCTTAGAAATTCACTGAAAAAACCAGAGGTTTCAGGGACGATTATAGTTAGAAATTAGCATTTAAAAAACCTTAGAAATTCACTGAAAAAACAGAGGTTTCAGGGACATTATAGTTAGGAATTAGCATTTAAAAACCTTAGAAATTCACTGAAAAAAACCAAAGGTTTCAGGGACGTTATAGATAGGAATTAGCATTTAAAAAACCTTAGAAATTCACTGAATAAACCCCTGGTTTCAGGGACGTTATAGTTAGGCTGACATTTCACTCGTACAAAACCAGAGAAATTCAGCCTTTTATAGTTAGCTGAGCTAACTATAACTCATGCTCCCGCAATGCACTGCTGCTGACGTCACATATTACATCACTCATTACATGGTCAGTGACATCACTGATGACATCACTGATGATATCACAAATTACATCACTGATGACATTACTGATGAGATCATCCACTTAATATCTGATGTACCTCCTCACACCCTAATATAACCTTTCATACACCCAGTCTAAAATACAGACTACCATTCTCGAAACCATAGACACACCAATACCACTTAGTACATACCTACTCACTGATTCATATGTCTATACACACATCCACTCACTAACCCATACATTCACTCATACATGCAGTCACTCATCAATACAGCACTATCATATGCACTCATACACCTATACAGACACTCACACACTGCCACTCATCCAGAGTTACTCACACACCTAGTCAGTCATGCAAAGAATCAATCACACTCCCATTTACTCACCTATACAGTTATACACACACCACCTCATCTATTCATACAGACACTAACAAATACTTACTCTCTTCTACAATCACACACTCACCAATACAGCCACTCTCACAATCACTCACTCTCACATATAGTCACTTATATACTCCAACACTCACATATACTTCCTTTCACATATGTAGTAACTCACACATATACCACTGAGACATCCATTTACTCGCCAACATAGCCATATGCACACTCACTCACCCATACAGACTCTCACAGATGCACTCATGAACCCATTCACTCAGGGATTCACCCACTCATATATCCATGCAGGGAGTTACACACCCCCTCACCCACCCACACAGACACTCAGGCACTCCTACAGGTACTCAGAAAACTAATCAATAACCCATATAGACACTCATGTACCTACTCACCAACCCATGCAGCCACTTACACACCAACTGACAGACTGATACAGATATTCACACAGATTAGTCATTCACCCATGCATTCACTAAGACACATTTAATTACTCACTTATACACTCAGTCACGCACCTACTAAATCTTCCTTACAGACACTCATTCTTCAATACATCTTGGCGTATATAAATATATATAAAACATATTTAAACTTTACAGAAACACACAATCACTGTATGATGTCATCAGTGATGTCATCATTGATGTCATTTGAGATGTCATCAGTGATGTCATGAGTGATGTCACTGACCATGTCATGAGTGATGTAATATGTGATGTCATCAGCAGTGCATTGCAGGGGCGCGAGTTATAGTTAGCTCAACTAACCCTAATGGCCATATTTCTCTGGTTTTGTACGAGTGAAATGCCCAACTAACTATAACGTCCCTGAAACCTTTGGTTTTTTCAGTGAATTTCTAAGGTTTTTTTAATGCTAATTTCTAACTATATTGTCCTTGAAACCTATGGATTTTTCATTGAATTTCAAAGGTTTTTTAAATGAAAATTTCTAACTATAACGTCCCTGAAACCTGTGTTATTTTCAGTGAATTTCTACGGTTTTTTAAATGCTAATCCCTAACTATAACTTCCTTGAAACCTCTGATTTTTTCAGTGAATTTTTAAGGTTTTTTAAATGCTAATTTCTAACTATGCCTACATAGGTAGGACATGTGCAGAAAGAGGAAGAAAGGCACAGAAAGAAGCAAGAGAAGTGCAGAAAGAGGCAAGAGAGGTGCAGAAAGAGGAAGAAAGGTGCAGAAAGAAGCAAGAGAAATGCATAAAGAGGCAACAGAAATCCAGAAAGAGGGAGAAAGGTGCAGAAAGAAGCAAGAGATGTGCAGAAAGAACAAAAAGAAGTGCTAAAAGAGGCCTACTTTGACTGTACCTTACAACAGACTCATACAAAGTAGCCTAATCACTAATCCGTCTCCCAAGATGTCTTAAACCTCACTTTTCTCTTGAAGGATCAATATTCATCGACTGCTCAGAATGTTAGGCCTACCAAATATAAAACAGCAATCCTAAGCATATCACTGTTGTAAGTCTGACCAAGTTTGTGAAGGTATGCATGTGTGTTTCTCTGCTTTTACCTAGTGACACGTTACATAAAAATAAACATACAAATACTTGAATACCTGTGTTTCAAACAGCATACTCTGTAAATTTGTGTACACAAAGGTAGAAGCAAGAGAAGTGCAGAAAGAAGCAACAGATGTACAGATAGAGGCAAGAGGGGTGCAGAAAAAAACAAGAGAGATGTAGAAAAAAGCAAGAGAAGTGCACAAAGAACCAACGGAGGTAAAGAAAGAGGCAAGAGGGGTGGAGAAAGAGGAAAGAGAAGTGCAGAAAGTGGCAAGAGGGATGCACAAAGAGGGAAGAAGGGTGCAGAAAGAGGCAAGAGGGGTGCAGAAAGAAGCAAGAGAGGTGCGGAATGAAGCAACAGGGGTGCAGAGAGAGGCAAGAGGGGTACAGAAATAGGCAACAGAGGTGCAGAAGAAGATAAGAGAACTGCACAAAGAATCAAGAGAGTTGCAGAAACAGACAAAAGAGGTGCAGAAAGAAGGAACAGGGGTGCAGACAAAGGCTAGAGGGGTGCAGAAATTTGCAGGAGAGGTGCAAAAAGAAGCAAGAGCAGTGCAGAAATAACCAAGAGAAGTGAAAAAAGAGGCAAGAGGGGTGGAGACAGAGGCAAGAGAAGTGCAGAAAGAGGCAACAAAGGTGCAGAATGAGGCAAGACAATGTGTAGGAAAAGGAAAGAAAGGTGCAGAAATAAGCAAGAGAAGTGCAGAAAGAGGCAAGAGGGGTGCAGAAAGAAGCAAGAGAGGGGCAGAAAGAGGCAAGAGAGATGCACAAAGAGGGAAGAAGGGTGCAGAAAGAGGCAAGAGGGGTGCAGAAAGAAGCAAGAGGGGTGCAGAAAGAAGCAAGAGAAGTATAGAATGAAGCAACAGGGGTACAGAAAGAGACAAGAGGGGTGCAGAAAGAGGCAAGAGGGGTGCAGAAAGAGGCAAGAGGGGTACAGAAAGAGGCAAAAGGGGTGAAGAAAGAGGCAACAGAGGAGCAGAAGGAGGCAAGAGAACTGCAGAAAGAGGCAAGAGTGTTGCAGAAACAGTCAAAAGAGGTGCAGAAAAAGGGAACAGGGGTGGAGACAGACGCAAGAGAAGTGCAGAAAGCAGGAAGAGGGGTGCAGAAATGTGCAAGAGAGGTGTAAAAAGAAACAAGAGCAATGCAGAAAGAACAAACAGAGGTGCAGAAAGAGGAAAGAGGGGTGCAGAAAGAGGAGAGAGAAGTACAGAAAGAAGCAAAAGAGGTGCTGAAAGAGGGAACAGGGGTACAGAAAGAGGCAAGAGAAGTGCAGAAATAGGGAAGAGGGGTGCAGAAAGAAGGAAGAGGTGTGGAGAAAGAAGCAAGTGAGGTACAGAAAAAGGCAACAGAGGTGCAGAAAGATGCAAGAGAGGTGCAGAAACAAGCAAGAGAAGTGCAGAAAGAGGCAAGAGAATTGCTGAAAGAAGCAACAGAGGTGTAGAAAGAAGCAAGAGAAGTGGAGAAAGAAGCAAATGAGGTGCAGAAAGAGGCAAAAGAAGTGCAGAAAATGGCAAGAGAGCTGCAGAAAGAGGCAAGAGGGATGCAAAAAAGGGAAGAAGGGTGCAGAAAGAAGCAAGAGAGGTGCAGAAAGAAGCAAGAGAGGTGCATAATGAGGCAAAAGAAGAGCAGAAAGAAGCAACAGAGGTGCAGAAGGAGGCAAGGGAACTGCAGAAAGAGGCAAGACAGTTGCAGGAACAGTCAAAAGAGGTGCAGAAAGAGGGAACAGTGGTGCAGACAGAGGCAAGAGAAGTGCAGAAAGTTGGAAGAGGGGTGCAGAAAGAGGCAAGAGGGGTGCAGAAATTTGCAAGAGAGGTGCAGAAAGAAGCAAGAGCAGTGCAAAAGAACCAACAGAAGTTCAGAAAGAGGCAAGAGGGGTGCAGAAAGAAATAGGAGAGGTGCAGAAAGAGGCAAGAGAGGTACAGAATGAAGCAAGAGAGGTACAGAAAGAAGCAAGAGAGGTACAGAAAGAAGCAAGAGAAGTATAGAATGAAGCAACAGGAGTACAGAAAGAAGCAAGAGGGGTGCAGAAAGAGGCAAGAGGGGTGAAGGAAGAGGCAACAGAGGAGCAGAAGGAGGCAAGATAACTGCAGAAAGAGGCAAGAGTGTTGCAGAAACAGGCAAAATAGGTGCAGAAAGAGGGAACAGGGGTGGAGACAGATGCAAAAGAAGTGCAGAAAGCAGGAAGAGGGGTGCAGAAATGTGCAAGAGAGGTGCAAAAAGAAGCAAGAGCAATGTAGAAATAACAAACAGAGGTGCAGAAAGAGGCTAGACGGGTGCAGAAAGAAGAGAGAGGAGTACAGAAAGAAGCAAAAGAGGTGAAGAAAGAGGCAAGAGGGGTGCAGAAAGATGCAAAAGCAGTGCAGAAAGAACCAAGAGATGTGCAGAAAGAGGCAAGAGAGGTGCAGAACGAGGCAAGAGATGTGCAGAAAAAGGGAAGAAGGGTGCAGAAAGAAGCAAGAGAAGTGCAGAAAGAGGCACGTGAGGTGCAGAAGGAGGCAAGAGAACTGCAGAAAGTGGCAAGAGAGTTGCAGTAACAGGCAAAAAGGGTGCAGAAAGAGGGAACAGGTGTGCAGACAGAGGCAAGAGATGTGCAGAAAGAGGGAAGAGGGGTACAGAAAGAGGCAAGAGGGATGCAGAACTTTGCAACAGGGGTGCAGAAAGAAGCAAGAGCAGTGCAGAAAGGACCAACAGAGGTGCAGAAAGAGGGAAGAGGGGTACAGCAAGAGGCAAGAGCAGTGCAGAAGGAACCAAAAGATCTGCAGAAAGAGGCAAAAGAGGTGCAGAAAGAGGAAAGTGATATGCAGAAAAAGGGAAGAAGGGTTGCAGAAAGAAGCAAGAGAAGTGCAGAAAGGCAATTGAGGTGCAGAAGGAGGCAAGAGAACTGCAAAAAGGGGCAAGAGAGTTGTAGAAACAGGCAAAAGGGGTGCAGAAAGAGGGAACAGGTGTACAGGCAGAGGCAAGAGAGGTGCAGAAAGAGGGAAGACGGGTACAGAAAGAGGTAAGAGGGATGCAGAAGTTTGCAACAGAGGTGCAGAATGAAGCAAGAGTAGTGCAGAAAGAACCAACAGAGGTGCAGAAAGAGGCAAGAGTGGTACAGAAATAGGCAGGAAAAGTGCAGAAAGAAGCAAAAGAGGTGCAGAAAGAGGCAAGAGAACTGCGGAAAGAAGCAAAAGAGGTGCAGAAAGAAGCAAGAGAACTGTAGAAAAAGGCAAGAGAGGTGCAGAAAGAGGCAGGAGAGGTGCACAAAGAAGCAAAAAGGGTACGGAAGGAGGCAAGATGGGTGCAGAAAGAAGCAGGAGAAGTGCAGAAAGAAGCAACAGAGGTGATGAAAGAGGCAAGAGGGGTGCAGAAAGAGGCAAAAGAAGTGCAAAAAGAATCAACAGAGGTGCTGAAAGAGGGAAGAGATATGTAGAAACAGGCAAGAAAGGTGCAGAAAGAGGGAACAGGGGTGCAGAAAGAGGTAAGAGGGATACATAAATATGCAAGAGAGGTGCAGAAAGAAGCAAGAGCAGTGCAGAAAGAAGTAAGAGAAGTGCAGAAAAAAGCAAGAGAGGTGGAGAAATAGGGGAGAGGGGTGCAGAAAGAGGCAAGAGTAATGCAGACATTTGCAAAAGTGGTGCAGAAAGAAGCAAGAGCAGTGATTAAAGAACCAACAGATGTGCAAAAAGAGGCAAGAGGGGTGCAGAAAGAGGTAGGAGAGGTGCACAAAGAGGCAAGAGAGGTACAGAAAGAGGCAAGAGGGGTGCAGACATAAGGAAGAAAAGTGCAGAAAGAGGCAAGAAAGGTGCTGAAAGGGGCGCGAAGGGTGCAGAAAGAGGCAAGAGAGGTGCAGAAACAGGCAAAAGAGGTGCAGAAAGAGGGAACAGGGGTGCAGAGAGAGGCAAGAGAGGTGCAGAAAGTGGGAAGAGGGGTGCAGAAAGAGGCAAGAGGGATGCAGACATTTGCAAGAGAGGTGCAGAAAGAAGCAGGACCAGTGCAGAAAGAACCAAGAGAAGTGCAGAAAGAAGCAAGAGCAGTGCAAAAGAACCAACAGAAGTGGAGAAAGAGGGAAGAGGGGTGCAGAAAGAGGCAACAGAGGTGCAGAAGGAGGCAAGAGAACTGCACAAAGAGGCAAGAGCATTGCAGAAACAGACAAAAGAGGTGCAGAAAGAGGGAACAGGGGTGCAGACAGAGGCAAGAGAATTACCGAAAGAGGGAAGAGGGGTGCAGAAAGAGGCAAGAGGGGTGCAGAAATTTGCAAGAGAGGTGCAGAAAGAAGCAGGACCAGTGCAGAAAGAACCAAGAGAAGTGCAGAAAGAGGCAAGAGGGGTGCAGAAAGAGGCAAGAGAAGTGCATAAAGAGGCAACAAAGGTACAGAAAGAAGCAAGACAAGGTTCAGGAAAAGGGAAGAAGGGTGCAGAAAGAGGCAAGAGGGGTGCAGAAAGAAGCAACAGGGGTACAGAATGAGGCAAAAGGGGTGCAGAAAGAGGCAAGAGGGGTGAAGAAAGAGGCAACAGAGGAGTAGAAGGAGGCAAGAGAACTGCAAAAAGAGGCAAGAGTGTTGCAGAAACACGCAAAAGAGGTGCAGAAAGAGAGAACAGGGGTGGAGGCAGATGCAAGAGAAGTGCAGAAAGTGGGAAGAGGGGTACAGAAATGTGCAAGAGAGGTGCAAAAAGAAGAGAGAGCAATGCAGAAAGAACAAACAGAGGTGCAGAAAGAGGCAAGATGGGTGCAGAAAGAGGAGAGATAAGTGCAGAAAGAAGAAAAAGAGTTGCAGAAAGAGGGAAGAGGGGTGCAGAAAGATGCCAAAGCAGTGCAGAAAGAACCAAGAGATGTGCAGAAAGAGGCAATAGAGGTGCAGAACGAGGTAAGAGAGGTGCAGAACGAGGCACGAGGTGTGCAGAAAAAGGGTGGAAGGGTGCAGAAAGAAGCAAGAGCAGTGCAGAAATACCCAACAGAGGTTCAGGAAGAGGCAAGGGGGGTACAGCAAGAGGCAAGAGCAGTGTAGAAAGAACCAACAGATGTGCAGAAAGAGGCAAAAGAGGTTCAGGAAGAGGCAAGAGATATGCAGAAAAAGGGAAGAAGGGTTGCAGAAAGAAGCAAGAGAAGTGCAGAAAGAGGCAATTGAGGTGCAGAAGGAGGCAAGAGAACTGCAGAAAGAGGCAAGAGAGTTGCAGAAACAGGCAAGAGAGTTGCAGAAACAGGCAAAAGGGGTGCAGAAAGAGGGAACAGGTGTGCAGACAGAGGCAATAGAGGTGCAGAAAGAGGGAAGAGGGGTACAGAAAGAGGCAAGAGGGATACAGAAATTTGCAACAGAGGTGCAGAATGAAGCAAGAGCAGTGCAGAAAGAACCAACAGAGGTGCAGAAAGAGGCAAGAGGGGTACAGAAAGAGGCAAGAAAAGTGCATAATGAAGCAAAAGAGGTGCAGAAAGAGGCAAGAGATCTGCAGAAAGAAGCAAAAGAGGTACAGCAAGTGGCAAGAGAACTGCAGAAAAAGGCAAGAGAGGTGCAGAAAGAGGCAGGAGTGGTGCACAAAGAGGCAAGAGGGGTGCAGAAGGAGGCAAGAGGGGTGCAGAAAGAAGCAAGAGAAGTGCATAAAGAAACAACAGAGGTGCTGAAAGAGGCAAGAGGGGTGCAGAAAAAGGCAAGAGAAGTTCAAAAAGAAGCAACAGAGGTGCCGAAAGAGGCAGGAGAGGTGCAGAAACAGGCAAGAAAGGTGCAGAAAGAGGGAACAGGGGTGTAGAAAGAGGTAAGAGGGGTACATAAATATGCAAGAGAGGTGCAGAAAGAAGCAAGAGCAGTGCAGAAAGAAGTAAGAGAAGTGCAGAAAAAAGCAAGAGAGGTGGAGAAATAGGGGAGAGGGGTGCAGAAAGAGGCAAGAGTGATGCAGAAATTTGCAAAAGTGGTGCAGAAAGAAGCAAGAGCAGTGAATGAAGAACCAACAGAGGTGCAAAAAGAGGCAAGAGGTGTGCAGAAAGAGGTAGGAGAGGTGCACAAAGAGGCAAGAGAGGTACAGAAAGAGGCAGGAGGGGTGCAGAAATAATGAAGAGAAGTGCAGAAAGAGGCACCAGAGGTACAGAAAGAGGCAGGAGGGGTGCAGAAAGAAGGAAGAGAATTGCAGAAAGAGGCAAGAAAGGTGCTGAAAGAGGCGCGAAGGGTGCAGAAAGAGGCAAGAGAGGTGCGGAAACTGGCAAAAGAGGTGTAGAAAGAGGGAACAGGGGTGTAGACAGAGGCAAGAGAGGTGCAGAAAGTGGGAAGAGGGGTGCAGAAAGAGGCAAGAGGGTGCAGAAATTTGCAAGAGAGGTGCAGAAAAAAGCAAGAGCAGTGCAGAAAGAAGCAAGAGAAGTGCAGAAAGAAGCAAGAGAGGTGGAGATATAGGGGAGAGGGGTGCAGAAAGAGGCAAGAGGGATGCAGAAATTTGCAAAAGAGGTGCAGAAAGAAACAAGAGCAGTGCATAAAGAACCAACAGAGGTGCAAAAAGAGGCAAGAGGGGTGCAGAAAGAGGTAGGAGAGGTGCACAAAGAGGCAAGAGAGGTACAGAAAGAGGCAGGAGGGGTGCAGAAAGAAGGAAAAGAAGTACAGAAAGAGGCAACAGAGGTACGGAATGAGGCAGGAGGGGTAAGAAAGAAGGAAGAGAAGTGCAGAAAGAGGCAAGAGAGGTGCTGAAACACCAGGGAACATGGCGGCCAGTTAGACCTGCCGTGAGCTCCTCCCGTCTCCTCCGGAATACTCACCCCTGAGCCTCTTTCCTTTTACGGATTACGGACTCCTCCTTACCTGCTTGTGCCGGCGGGTGTTCTGTGGGGTTCTTCTGTTGCTTTGCCGGTGTTCCTCCGTCGTGAAGGGGGATCTCCTGCCGGTGCGTGGACGCGCCGGGAGGCTGGGAGGATACTCGCTGTTGGCGTCGGAGTTCGCCGTCGGCGTCCAGCGGGGGGGAGTGCTCGCTCTCAGCTCGCTTTCAATTCATTCGTGTTGAGCGTTCGTTTCTTCCCGCGTTTCTTTTTGTTTTTGCTGCCCTTGGTGTACTGCGGGGGAGAGACTGCCTGTGATCCATCGAGGACCCTTGAGCTGAGGTGAGCAAGTTTCAGCCTGGCCTGGGGGGTGTTTAGGTCAACCCTGTGCTGTAACGGGGGTCGGCTGTTTCAAGTCTCTTGCTGTGTTGCTGCTGAAAGATGGGCTGTCGTGAGGAATCCCTTTCGAGGCACTCCAGGCAGAGTTAGCTGCTGCCGAGTGCCCCAAGAGACTAGGTTCACAATTAAAAGGACCGAGGGGGCTATTTTGTCTGCAATAGTGCTGGATAAATCTTTGTGTGGTGCTTAGCTTTTTATTAAGACCACTGGCACCATAACTTTATCCCCGCAAACAGTCTCCTCAGTCTCTACTTCTGCTCCTCACATAAGCCCTAGACGCACCAAAGGAGCGCCTTGTAGTAATCTGCCTGTATCACAACAGACCCCTCGGAAGAGAGGGGCAGGCAAAGGCAAACAAGTTAGTTTGGGGGCCCCAGTTAGGACATCTATAAATAAGTCTCCACTGGGCCTCAATATTGACATTGTCTCCACAGACCCCTCAATGTTGATCACAGATCTGGGTTGCCCAGCAGATGAGGAAGGGGGGAAGCCCCTAGCAGATATGCCTTAAGAAATAAAACATTTGGGCCAGGAAAAGCTACAAGTAGTTCCATTTCTATGTCTGCCCCTCCTGCTCCTGTTATTAGCAGAGTTGTTCCAAAAATATCTCGCAGGAAGGTAGGGGACAAGGTCTTTTCTAATTTGGATTTACCCCAGCCATCTGCTACAACCTCTGAGTTACGGCAGCGGAAGGGTTTGGTAAGAATAACCCCATCCCTCAGATCCTATTTTAAGGTGCATCCTAAAGCACATCAAGATTCGCAAATAAATGCAACCTCATTAGAAAGGAAGGAGTCTTTCTCCCAGCCCGAGCTACCTCTTGGGAAGATGTTAGAAGCTACAATGGAACAATTAGGTGATAATATTGAGACTACTCAGGAGGCCTGTTTGAACTTCCCAGTCTCAAATAGATTTCAAGACTTGGGAGATGGTCCGGGTGATTCCTTTAATCCTTCTGAGGAGACTCCTCAGCTCTCCACACAGTCGACTCTTGGCTTTCCCTCTGACACACATTGTGACTCTAACAGATCTAATCAATCTGAGCTGATGACGATGTTAGAAAGTCTTACCTCGGAGATCAGGAACAAGTTTGCCATCTCAGAGAAGAACCAGGCAAAAATTCAAGATACGTGTGAAACACTAGAGGTTAAAATTTCTGCAATTACGGAGAGGATCTGTCTGATGGAAGCCTCTGTTGAAGCCTTAAACAAAGAAGTTGAGTTAAATTGTGCAGAAATTCAGACACTAAAAAGTGGTGAAAAAACTATTCTGGATAAAATTGAATCCCTTGATGTAGGAGAGTAGGATCTGCCTCTTATGTTGCCCTGACTTTTTTTCTGATGTTTACACTGGTTTCTGGCTATAGTCGGGCTGGGTCCATGCTAATCAGGGCCCCAGCCTCTCTGTTCTCTCTAAACGACTTGGAGTGCACTTTAGGTGCACTAGTGATTGGATACTGTGGTACCTTATGAGTCCCTAGTATATGGTACCTTAGGTACCAAGGGCATAGGTACTTCACAGGCCTACCAAGGGCTGAAGCATGTATTATGCCACCCCTGGGAAGCAGACTAAATCTGACACCACAGGTCTGCTACTGCAGCCTGGGTGAGGTGGTGCATGCACCCCTTACTGTGGGATGGGCTACCTATACCACTACATACATACACACATACAAACCTATAAGTCACTCCTATGGCAGGCCTTATCAATCCTGAAGGCAGAGTGCTTGGTTCTTATGTGGGAGGGTGTCCCTGCATGAGCAGAGCCCCTCTGCAGCGTTCAGAGATCCTTCTCTGATGCTGTTTGTAGTGCAGCCTGACCATATACTCTTAAGCGCATTATAACCTCGCGTTAAATGCTAACTTTGGGATGGCTGCACGGAAACATGTCGTGTTTGGTGTCAAACATCTTGGAATACTACCCCCCGCCAGTTCTGGCGGCGGGGGTAGCATTCCACCCTTCTAGAGGGAGAGACATGTACACACCGGCCTAACCGGTAACTTCTTTCCAGAGCCCTGGCATCACAAGATGGATGCCACCAGTCACAGACACTGGGCTGCCCTCCTGCTGATGACCGAAACTCACAGTGGAGGAAGCCCAACAATAGATATCCTGTTGCAAGGGGGTGTGACCACCTCCCAGACAGGGTTTAGTGTATTGGGGCTGGGTGGGTGCACTCTTAGAGTGCTTTGAAGTCCTGCACTGGGGAGCAGAAGGCTCCTCTGTGCATACCCCAGTTCAAACCGGCTCAGGGGCTACCTGCCCCTGCTCTGGCGTGAAACTGGACAAAGGGAAGTGGGTGTAGCCACCCACTCCCCTGACCCTCCCATAAGTGGGGTCATAGAGCTAGTCCCTCCCTTCTTTTTAGTATAAGAGGGGGAACCTGTGCATTGCAACCCAGATCTCCCTGGATGACGCTCTTAAGAAGAATCCTGGACCTTCGACGTTCCACTACCTCTGGAAGACTGAAGAATCTCCCTTGGAGTCAAGGAGTGACTCCCCTGCTTGGCAGGCACCAAAAACTACAACGATGGTTGCAAACTACGCTGCTCCCGCCGGAGCCAGAAGTCCCTGCAGCCCAGGAAGAGGATTTCCTGACTTCTCCAAGGCCATTGTGAGTCCCCAGCAAAGCTGAGGCAAGTGAACCCCACGAGCGATGAGGAACCGCAGCCCCTGGGTACTGTGCACTATTGTCAAGTGCAACCCCTTCACGACGTTCTATGAACTTGTGCTTTGGACCACGTGTGGTCCCAGCCTCTAGCAGAGATTCCTCCCGAATTCAGAGGCCTACACTGTCCCGAGTGACCGTGGGCCCCTGTTGAGTGGATCCTCCCAAGGTGTCTTTGCGATCCCTTGCCAGCCGGCTTGTGGATCCCCAGAAGACTTTCCAACAAAACCAAAGGGCTCCCCTCGTTTCTCCAGGCCTTCCCTGACCTACCCTTGCTGGGTAAGTCCCCCAGACCTTGCTGGTCTGCACCATTGACTTTTCCTCATCACCACAAGACTTGCTGCTACCAAGGCTTGTTGGCTCCAAATGAGTCGCCGACACCTCAGTAAGCTGAAGACGTCGTGGGACACACTTAATCCAGCTCCTGGTCATCATCGACGCTGCCTGGACCATGTGGTCGAAGAGTCAAGACACCCATGAACGACCCGAAGCTGTCGACGACGGTGGGCATTCATCTTCCTTGCCCAGAATCACTGCCAAGTGACTGTGAACACTGTCCCCTCTACTTTCAGGTCTTCCTCCTTCCGAATCCAGGCTTGGATTCCAACGGACACTTCTTCTGTCGTCGCAAGCAGCAATTGTTCATTGGTTCCCATTGAAAACGACGCCGCGACCCGACACCAAAGGACACCTATGCACCCGGCTCCCCTGGGTGAGGTAACTTCAGCACTACGGTGCTCCTGTGGGGTGTGGGCCCTAGAACTACTTACCCTGTAAGTGGCTTGCTTGTAGCTACCCTAGAAGTGCCCTAAAACTCCTATTTTCCCCGTGCGATTATCGCACTGGCTCGTACAGGGCTCGCGTCTGTGTTAGACACATCGCGTCCAACTCCCTTGTAACTCTATCAGTATCCGCGTCCTTCGACTCGTACTGACCGATCGGTGTGTTCGCCTCGAACACGCCAGGGACCTGTAACATTGATAACTCAATCGCGTTCTCTCGCATAGACTCGTACAGGACTCGCACCAGTGTCTGAACACTGCGTCCGTCCCCTGTGGGTCTCCTACAACTACCTGGGGTGGTTCTTTGGGGTCCCTCGATTCTAAATGCTCTAGACCACGGTCTAGCCAAGATAAGATTGTGATATTTACTTGTGCTAACTTATTTTGATAAAACATTGACTTGTACATATGTTCTGGCTTCTAATCTCATAAAGAGATTAGTAGAGAGTTGTTTATTAATAAATACATATATATTTGATATATATACCTGTGTGGTGTCTTTTCATTTGGTGATTCAAGAGATTGTGTGGTAAAACAAGCTGCTTTACATTCCTCCAAGACTTAGCCTGAAGGCTGCTCTCCACAGCTACCACTAGGATAGCTTTCTATAAAGGTTGTCTTAAACCTACCTACCATAAGAGTCGAATTGGACTGGTGCAAGGTGTCCACTTTAATTAGTGAACAGCATATACCAGGCCAACTTCTCACATTGGTGGCAGCGTGTGGGATTCCAGCTTGCTATTGTTTTACCAGAAAATCTCTATTTGAATTACTAACTGAAAACCACTATAGGTACTCAAGGTACATATAAAGTCAAGCTTAGTATCAATAAGTTCTACTGAACTTAGAGCTGTGTGCCAAGGGATAGCACACCCTTTCTACAGCTCAAGCTAGGATCAGTAGGCCACAAACTAGTGTAGGTAGTACAACACTGCACAACACTAGAATGTCCTTAAGGGATGGACCCAGTGGATCCACCCAGCTTCAGTATAAGGACATGACTTTCTTTGACTTGAAAGCCATGTGTGCTGAGAGGCACCTGAAGATAGGACAGAGTCCCTCCACACTACACCTGATAGATCTGCTGACAGCAGATGATCTTAGATTAGCTCTAGGAGCTAATGGGTCTGAATCAGGGGGTGGGTCAATTACAGTGTCTGGGTCAGATGATGAACATCAAGTTGACCAAGACTCTGTGATTGTAGGGCCAGGCCCCAAGGGGTCTGAAAAGGACAGAGGAATTCTCCCTAAGAGAACTGACACAGTGGAGGAGAGGCACAGGTCCCTTTCTAGGGACTCTGACCGCTCCTATCACTCTGGCAGAGAATTTGTCCAGCAGAGGAACTCCTACTTTCCAAGAAGAGAGACCTCCTCTGAAAGACTGTGCAAACTGCTGCAGTATGAGGAAGCAAGATTTGCCCTCAAAACCAAGCAGTTGGCATTAGACAGAGAAGCCTTTGAGCTCCAGAGAGCTTCTAGAAAAGAGGGGTTAGAACCCCCTGGTGGCAGCAACAGTGTCCCTAGAGGCAGAGAATATATTCCAGACCATAGGAACCTGAGCAAGGTTGTTCCTCCCTATCAGAGTGGGGATGATATCCATAAGTGGATAACTGCTATGGAAAGGGCCTGTAGAGTACAACAGGTCCCCCAAAAGCAGTGGGCAGCAATCTTGTGGCTCTCCTTTTCAGATAAAGGTAGAGACAAGCTCCTCACTGTTAGAGAAGAGGATGCTGATGACTATGAAGTCCTGAAGAGTGCACTGATAGATGGGTTTGGCTTAACCACTGAGCAGTACAGGTTGAAGTTCAGAGACACCCAGAAGGCACAGACTCAGGACTGGACTGACTTTGTAGATTGTGCAACCAAGGCTCTGGAGGGTTGGCTGGTTGGTAGTAGGGTTACTGATTTCAAGGGATTGTATAATCTAATGATGAGAGAACAGATCCTTAATAATTGCCAGAACCAGTTGTTGCATCAATACCTGGTGGACTCAGATCTGACCTCTCCCCAAGAATTGGGAAAGAAGGCAGACAAGTGGGTCAGAAACAGGGTGAGGCAGAAAACCCAGAACCAAGGGGGTGACACCAAGAAGCAGGATTCTAAGGGCTCTGAGAAAGGTGGGGATAAGTCAACAGACCAGAAGTCTTCACAAGGGCCCCAAAAATCTGCATCTGGTGGGGAGTCACAATCCAACAAGGGAAAAGGCCAAAAGAAGCCCTGGTGCAAATTCTGTAAACAGAAAGGGCACTGGACTTCTGACTGTAACAAGTCCAAAGACCAAACCACCACCACTCCTGCCCCTAAGGCAACTGTTCCCCTAGTCCAGCTACTGGTGGAGGTGGTACTCAGAAGAAGGGTGTAGTAGGGTTGACCCTGGGTTCTGAAGTGGACTCTGACCTAGTCAGAGTACCCACTCAGGCAATGCTGATTTGTGATGGAGACATTGACATGTCCTTCCTAGTAAGCCCCAGTAATCTGGGCAAATACAAACAGCAGCCTGTAATAAATGGCAAACAGGCTTTGGCATTTAGGGACACAGGTGCTAGTGTCACCATGGTGGCAGAGGATCTTGTGGACCCTGGACAGATCATCCTGGGCGAAATGTACCAGGTGACCAATGCAAGCAATGTCAGGACCAACCATAGTCTGGCAGTTGTGAATTTCTCCTGGGGAGGGGTAACTGGCCTCAAGAAGGTTGTAGTCAGTGCAGACCTCCCTGTAGAATGTCTATTGGGCAATGATCTAGAAACTTCAGCCTGGTCTGAAGTAGAGTTATGGACTCATGCTGAGATGTTGGGCATCCCTGCAGAGGTATTTGCTGTGACCAGGTCACAAGCCAAAATGCATGACACTGAATCAGCTCTGGATCCTGAAATTATGGACCAGATGCTTCCCAAGAGGAGGAGCAGTAGGGTTAAGGCAGTGCCTTCCCTCTGTCTCAGATCACAGATTCCCCTCCCCAGGGAGGAGGAGCAGACCCTGAAGAAGGAACTGCCCCAGAGGAACTTGAGCCTGATCAGGTTGAGTTCTTGGGAGCAGGGGGCCCTTCTAGGGAAGAACTGAGTAAGGAGCAACAGTGCTGCCCCTCTCTTGAACCCCTCAGACAGCAGGCTGCTGCTGAGGCTGCTGGGAGTGCTAGTGGGTCCCATAAAGTTTATTGGGATGAGGGACTCCTATATTCTGAAGGTAGAGATCCAGCCCCTGGAGCCACCAGGAGGTTGGTAATACCTCAGAAGTTTAGGGGTTCCTCTTGACCCTAGCACATGACATCCCTTTAGCAGGTCACTTGGGCCAAAACAAGACCTGGGACAGGCTTGTTCCACATTTTCATTGGCCACATATGTCAGAGGACACAAAGGAGTTTTGTCGCTCCTGTGTCACATGCCAAGCCAGTGGCAAGGCAGGTGGCACCACAAAGGCCCCCTGATACCACTACCTGTGGTGGGGGTACCCTTTGAAAGGGTAGGGATTGACATTGTTGGTCCCCTTGACCCTCAAACTGCATCTGGGCACAGATTTATCCTGGTGGTAGTGGATCATGCCACCAGGTACCCAGAGGCAATTCCTCTGAGGACCACCACAGCCCCTGTGGTGGCAAGAGCCCTCATTGGAGTTTTCTCCAGAGTGGGTTTCCCAAAGGAGGTCATCTCTGACAGAGGTACCAACTTCATGTCAGGATATCTGAAAGCAATGTGGAAGGAGTGTGGTGTGACTTATAAGTTCACCACCCCTATCACCCACAATGCAATGGTTTGGTTGAACGCTTCAACAAAACCCTTAAGGGAATGATTAAAGGACTCCCAGAGAAGCTTAGGCGGAAATGGGACCTTCTTCTTCCCTGCCTGTTGTTTGCCTACAGAGAGGTTCCACAGAAGGGGGTTGGTTACAGCCCATTTGAGCTTCTGTTTGGGCATCCTGTAAGAGGTCCATTGTGTTTGGTCAAAGAGGGCTGGGAGTTACCTCTCAAGCCCCCCAAACAGGATGTGATGGACTATGTACTTGGTCTCCGCTCCAGGATGGCTGAATACATGAAAAAGGCAACCAAAAACCTGGAGGCCAGCCAAGAATTACAAAAAGCTTGGCATGACCAAAAGGCTGTGCTGACTGTGTACCAGCCAGGACAGAAAGTGTGGGTGTTGGAGCCTGTGGCCCCAGCAGCCCTCCAAGACAAGTGGAGTGGCCCCCATACAATAGTTGAACAAAAGGGAGAAGTCACCTATCTGGTGAATCTTGGAACTCCCAGGAGCCCCCTAAGGGTGCTCCATATCAACAGATTGAAACCATATGTTGACAGGGCTGACATGGGCTTGCTCATGGCAACTGATGAGGACCAGTAGGAGGAGAGTGACCCTCTCCCTGACCTTCTCTCACAGAACCCTGATGATGGGTCAGTAGATGGTGTTGCTTTGGCAAGCAGCCTCACTGACCATCAGCAAACTGAGTGCAGGCAGGTTCTGCAACAGTACAGACATATGTTTAGCCTGACCCCTAGTCAGACTACCTGGTGCACCCATGAGGTGGACACTGGGGACAGTCTGCCTGTCAAGAGTAAAATCTACAGGCAACCTGACCATGTCAGGGACTGTATCAGGACTGAAGTCCAGAAAATGTTGGAGTTAGTGTGATTGAGCCTTCAGATAGCCCATGGGCTAGCCCAGTAGTCCTAGTACCCAAGCCTCATACCCAGGGTGGTAAGAAAGAAATGAGGTTTTGTGTAGACTACCGAGGCCTCAATGCAGTCACTAGGACTGATGCCTATCCCATAACAAGGGCAGATGAGCTGATTGATACTTTGGCCTCAGCCAAGTATCTAAGTACATTTGACCTAACAGCTGTCTACTGGCAGATCAGATTAGCTGATGATGCAAAAGCCAAAACAGCATTTTCGACTCCTGGTGGGCACTACCACTTTGTGGTGATGCCCTTTGGATTGAAAAATGCACCTGCCACTTTTCAGAGGTTGGTGAATAAAGTTCTGGCAGGGATGGAAACTTATTGCTCAGCTTATCTAGATGATATTGCTGTCTTTAGTTCCTCCTGGCAGGATCACCTGGTCCACCTCAGAAATGTTTTGGAGGCCCTGCAGAAAGCAGGCCTCACTATCAAGGCCACTAAGTGCCAGATAGGGCAGAGTCAGGTTGTGTACCTAGGCCACCTTGTAGGTGGAGGCCAGGTTCAGCCTTTACAGAGCAAAATCCAAACCATAATGGAATGGGTTGCTCCAACCACCCAGACACAGGTGAGAGCCTTCTTAGGCCTGACTGGGTACTATAGGAGGTTTGTAAAGGGATATGGATCTATAGTGACCCCCTTGAATGATCTAACCTCAAAGAAAATGCCAAAAAAGGTTCAGTGGACAGTTAGCTGTCAGAAGGCATTTGAAGACCTAAAGCAGGCCATGTGCACTGCCCCCATCTTACAGAGTCCAGACTACACCAAAAAGTTCATTGTCCAAACAGATGCTTCTGAGCTGGGTGTGGGAGCTGTACTGTCTCAACTGAATTATGAAGGTCAAGATCAGCCAGTAGCTTTCATTAGCAGAAGGCTGACCCCTAGAGAGAAACGTTAGTCAGCTATAGAGAGGGAGGCCTTTGCTGTGGTGTGGGCCCTGAGGAAGCTGAGGCCATACTTGTTTGGCACTCACTTCATAGTTCAGACCGACCACAAGCCCCTCCTATGGCTTAAACAAATGAAAGGAGAAAACCCAAAACTTTTGAGGTGGTCCATTTCCCTACAGGGGAAGGACTATACAGTGGAGCATAGACCTGGGACCCAACATGCCAATGCAGATGGACTCTCAAGGTATTTCCACTTAGAGCACGAAGACTTAACTGGTCAAGGTTAGTTTAGTGTCCCTGCGTTTGGGGGGTTGTGTTGGAGAGTAGGATCTGCCTCTTATGTTGCCCCCACTTTTTTTCTGATGTTTACACTGGTTTCTGGCTATAGTCGGGCTGGGTCCCTGCTAATCAGGGCCCCAGCCTCTCTGTTCTCTCTAAACGACTTGGAGTGCACTTTAGGTGCACTAGTGATTGGATACTGTGGTACCTTATGAGTCCCTAGTATATGGTACCTTAGGTACCAAGGGCATAGGTACTTCACAGGCCTACCAGGGGCTGAAGCATGTATTATGCCACCCCTGGGAAGCAGACTAAATCTGACACCACAGGTCTGCTACTGCAGCCTGGGTGAGGTGGTGCTTGCACCCCTTACTGTGGTATGGGCTACCTATACCACTACATACATACACACATACAAACCTATAAGTCACTCCTATGGCAGGCCTTATCAATCCTGAAGGCAGAGTGCTTGGTTCTTATGTGGGAGGGTGTCCCTGCATGAGCAGAGCCCCTCTGCAGCGTTCAGAGATCCTTCTCTGATGCTGTTTGTAGTGCAGCCTGACCATATACTCTTAAGCGCATTATAACCTCGCGTTAAATGCTAACTTTGGGATGGATGCACGGAAACATGTCGTGTTTGGTGTCAAACATCTTGGAATACTACCCCCCGCCAGTTCTGGCGGCGGGAGTAGCATTCCACCCTTCTAGAGGGAGAGACATGTACACACCGGCCTAACCGGTAACCTCTTTCCAGAGCCCTGGCATCACAAGATGGATGCCACCAGTCACAGACACTGGGCTGCCCTCCTGCTGATGACCAAAACTCACAGTGGAGGAAGCCCAACAATAGATATCCTGTCGCAAGGGGGTGTGACCACCTCCCAGACAGGGTTTAGTGTATTGGGGCTGGGTGGGTGCACTCTTAGAGTGCTTTGAAGTCCTGCACTGGGGGAGCAGAAGGCTCCTCTGTGCATACCCCAGTTCAAACCGGCTCAGGGGCTACCTGCCCCTGCTCTGGCATGAAACTGGACAAAGGGAAGTGGGTGTAGCCACCCACTCCCCTGACCCTCCCATAGGTGGGGTCATAGAGCTAGTCCCTCCCTTCTTTTTAGTATAAGAGGGGGAACCTGTGCATTGCAACCCAGATCTCCCTGGACGACGCTCTTAAGAAGAATCCTGGACCTTCGACGTTCCACTACCTCTGGAAGACTGAAGAATCTCCCTTGGAGTCAAGGAGTGACTCCCCTGCTTGGCAGGCACCAAAAACTACAACAACGGTCACAAACTACGCTGCTCCCGCCGGAGTCCGAAGTCCCTGCAGCCCAGGAAGAGGATTTCCTGACCTCTCCAAGGCCATCGTGAATCCCCAGCGAAGCTGAGGCAAGTGGACCCCACGAGCAATGAGGAACCACAGCCCCTGGGTACCGTGCACTATTGTCAAGTGCAACCCCTTCACAACGTTCTACGAACTTGTGCTTTGGACCACGTGTGGTTCCAGCCTCTAGCAGAGATCCCTCCCGAATTCAGAGGCCTACACCATCCCGAGTGATCGTGGGCCCCTGTTGAGTGGATCCTCCTGAGGTGTCTTCGCAATCCCTTGCCAGCCGGCTTGTGGGTCCCCAGAAGACTTTCCAACGAAACCAAAGAGCTCCCCTGGTTGCTCCAGGCCAGCCCTGACCTACCCTTGCTGGGTAAGTCCCCCAGACCTTGCTGGTCTGCACCATTGACTTTTCCTCATCACCACGAGACTTGCTGCTACCAAGGCTTGTTGGCTCCAATCGAGTCGCCGACACCTCAGTAAGCTGCAGACGTTGTGGGACACACTGAATCCAGCTCCTAGTCATCATCGACGCTGCCTGGACCACGTGGTCGAAGAGTCAAGACACCCATGAATGACCCGAAGCTGTCGACAACGGTGGGCATTCATCTTCCTTGCCCAGAGTCACTGCCAAGTGACTGTGAACACTGTCCCCTCTGCTTTCAGGTCTTCCTCCTTCCGAATCCAGGCTTGGATTCCAACGGACACTTCTTCTGTCGTCGCAAGCAGCAAGTCTTCATTGGTTCCCATTGAAAACGATGCCGCGACCCGACACCAAAGGACACCTATGCACCCGGCTCCCCTGGGTAAGGTAACTTCAGCACTACGGTGCTCCTGTGGGTGTGGGCCCTAGAACTACTTACCCTGTAAGTGGCTTGCTTGTAGCTACCCTAGAAGTGCCCTAAAACTCCTATTTTCCCCGTGCGATTATCGCACTGGCTCGTACAGGGCTCGCGTCTGTGTTTGACACATCGCGTCCAACTCCCTTGTAACTCTATCAGTATCCGCGTCCTTCGACTCGTACTGACCGATCGGTGTGTTCGCCTCGAACACGCCAGGGTCCTGTAACATTGATAACTCAATCGCGTTCTCTCGCATAGACTCGTACAGGACTCGCACCAGTGTCTGAACACCGCGTCCGTCCCCTGTGGGTCTCCTACAACTATCTGGGGTGGTTCTTTGGGGTCCCTTGATTCTAAATGCTCTAGACCATGGTCTAGCCAAGATAAGATTGTGATATTTACTTGTGCTAACTTATTTTGATAAAACATTGACTTGTACATATGTTCCTGGCTTCTAATCTCACAAAGAGATTAGTAGAGAGTTGTTTATTAATAAATACATATATATTTGATATATATACCTGTGTGGTGTATTTTTATTTGGTGATTCAAGAGATTGTGTGGTAAAACAAGCTGCTTTACATTCCTCCAAGACTTAGCCTGAAGGCTGCTCTCCACAGCTACCACTAGGATAGCTTTCTATAAAGGTTGTCTTAAACCTACCTACCATAAGAGTCGAATTGGACTGGTGCAAGGTGTCCACTTTAATTAGTGAACAGCATATACCAGGCCAACTTCTCACACTTGAGAATAACAGCAGGCGTAACAACCTTAAAATTCTTAATGTGCCAGAAGGTTTGGAGGGCGATAACATTAAAAGTTTTGGTATAGGCCTGTTAAAAGTGTTTATTCCGGCAATTGTCTCTTCAGACCTCGAAGCTGACATCCAGAGAATCCATTGAGACCCCTTTTAAAAAAATCCTAACAGGAAAGCACCTAGAAGAATCCTAGTTAATTTGAAAACCTACCTCTTGAAGGAGCAGATCCTATCTGATGCTCTTAAAGCCGGTACCTTTACCAAGGGAGACTGGTCTTTTCGAATTAGATCAGATCTGTCCAAAATCACCCAGGACAGACAATGTGAAATGGGTAAGTTTATTCCGACGTTAAGATCTCTAGGTGCCACAGCCCAATTGAGATTCCCGGCTCTTTTGAAAGTTATGTGGAAAAATAAAATGGTTAACTTTAGAGATCCCAAGGAGGTGGGGGTTTTCATAGACCAAATAAAGGCTCAGGGAGATGTTTGATGTTTACTGTTATCTCTAAGTAATTCTGGAGGGGGGGCGAGCTCTAACTGGGTGGTTCTTTTCATCAAGCCCAGTTTAATTTCAGGGAGGGTTCCCTTGGGAGGGGGGGCGGAGTTGGAGAAAGTTAAATTTGTTTTTTCACTGGGTGGGGAGCATATTAGGGAAAAAGAAAAAAATAAGTCCTCATTTGTTAAATAGACAGGGATTTCTAATTAAAAACGGAGCGATCTTTGAACAACCAACTTATTGGCCGGCTATAATTCTTGGAAAAACTACAATGCCAGGTCTGTTAGAACCTTAATCCCTTCTTCTACTTCAATTAAAGCCCTAATATGGAATGTTAATGGACTAAGGGTCCGGAGTAGACAGAGGAGAATCTTTCAATATCTGCGCCAATCAAAGTTTAATATTATTATTCTCCAAGAAACTCACCTAACGCTTGAGGAGTGGGACTCCATATGTGTTAACCAGAGATGGATTGAATTTTCCAGTCATACAACTCAATCCTGTTTTACTAAAGGAGTAGTTTAATTATTAAGCACTCATGACTTAACACATGAGTTAATAGGGGCAATTGACATTGACACCACTTATAACCTCCCCCTTACGGTCTTTGCATTTGATGCAGAAAAGGCATTTGACAGGGTGAACTGGTCCTTTTTAACCTATATGATTCGGTGGTTCGGGTTGGGTGAGCACTTTGTCAGAGCAATCAATAATATCTATAAAACTCCCACTGCCAGATTGATTGTTAATGGCAACCTCTCTAAATCTATTAAGTTAGAACGAGTGACGAGACAGGGTTGTCCCCTCTCACCATTATTATTTGATTTATATATAGAACCCTTGGCCTGTAGTATTAGGGCTTGTAACACCTTTGCCTCATTTGGATGGGAGGGCTGGGAAAAAAAGGTTGCGCTTTATGCGGATGATTTGATGGTTTTTTCCAGGCACCCCCCTACCATCTTGCCTGGCCTGGAGAACATCTTGTTGAATTTAGGGAGGGTTTCAGGTTATTTAATTAATGCCCAAAAGACAGAAATCATAACATGGAACACTTTATTGAATAATGCACCAGTTAAACAGCAGATTCGATATTTAGGTATACAAATTACACAAGATATCACCAAGTTGGCCTCAGTAAATTTGGAATGTAAACGCAAAGTAGCGGCCATATTATTAAGATCTGGGAGCGGGCTCCCTTTGTCCATCTTGGGCCGCGCAAATTTGATTAAAACGTCAATCTTACCAAAATTTACTTTTATTTTCAATGCGATCCCTCTAACTTTTGATCAGTCTTCCTTGAAAGAAATACAAGGGTTGATAAATAGTTTTCTCTGGTCCAATAAGGAGGTGAGGAGTTCATGGAGGAAGTTGAGGTGTGCAAAGACAGAGGGGGGCATAGCAGGTCCTGACCTCTGGTTTTATTGATTAGCCTTTCAATTAAAGAATGTAAGATCCCTCCTATTCAATCCTTCATGTTTTCCTCCCCTGCTTCTAGCAATGTCCAATAGTACGCCACAGGGGGGCGATGGCTGTTTGTTTAAGTTTGGGCATCCTAAATATTTTAATAAAATCAAACTTAAGCTTCTAAGATCTGCCTGTGAAGTTTGGTATCAGTTCAGGAGGATCTTGAAGATCCCATATGATAGTGCAGGGGCCCCCATTTGGAACTCCCCCGGTACTCCAGTCTGTCTAAAAGATAGTCTATCGACTCCATTACTGGAAGAAGGTATTTTGAACTGGGGTCAACTGCTTCAAGGGAACAAACTTCTTCCATGGGATGTACTTTATAACACCACAAATCAAAAACTCTCTAGATTTAAGTTTTACCAGCTATCCAGTTGGACCTCTCATTTAGCAAAAGAAGGAGAAGCAAATGAAGAACATGAACTTTCTCTATGAGGCCCCCTATTGCAACGTAAAGAGGTCGCCAAATGGTACTGGCTTTTGATTAAGGGGGAACAATCTTTAGTACCTATGGAGAAGTCCTGGAGAAGAGACCTCCCTTCGACCAACATAACATACTTATGGCAAGTATCGATACGCACTTTATGGAATGTGGTCAAAGCTGCCTATCTTAAGAGGAACCATTTGTTCACACTACATAGGGCATACTGGACTCCGAAGAAACTGGCCAAATTGGGAGGTGATCATCGGAAGGTCTGTTTGAAGTGTGCCTCTGAAGATGCGGACGATATTCATATGTTTTGGCAGTGTCCTCCTATCCAGGGCTTCTGGCGAGATATTGGTAAGATTGTCTCTGAGGTCTTGGGACAAGAGATTATGCTAAGCCTGATTTTGGTTATTTTTGGGGTCTTTCCAGAAGAGAGTACCAGTTATAACATGTCTCACGCACAGGTTTCCCTCCTATTTGTGCTAATTCTCCTTGGAAGACGTGAAATTTGTTTAAAATGGATTACCTCACAATACCCGGTAATATTAGATTGAGTTGCTTCGGTGAGATGGATTCACAGATTGGAACTTGCTAGCTCCTCAAGAAAAAGTATCAGAATATGGCAGAGTTGGGAAGATTGGGTTGATCACTTTTGATTTAGAATTATCCTGAAATATCACAACACATCACATCTAAAGTCCAAGGATTATGATATAAGTGAGAGGTGAGGGAGAGGTTCCATCTATCACGGTCTTGGCAGCCGGTTTCGTTGGACTCCTGGGTCTTAATATATCTAGACAGTACCGTTTTACCGGGGGCTCCAAGAATAAACTTTTGGCTTGCAAAAAAGACTTCTAACTTATGTTTTTGAATGAGGACAAAAAAAAAAAAAGAGAGAGGTGCTGAAAGAGGTGCGAAGGGTGCATAAAGAGGCAAGAGAGGTGCAGAAACAGGCAGGAAAGGTGCAAAAAAAGGGAACAGGGATGCAGAAAGAGGCAAGAGAGGTGCAGAAAGAGAGAAGAGGGGTGCAGAAAGAGGGAAGAGGGGTGCAGAAAGAAGCAAGAGAGGTACAGAAACAAGCAAGAGAAGTGCAGAAAGAGGCAAGAGAATTGCTGAAAGAAGCAACAGAGGTTTAGAAAGAAGCAAGAGAAGTGGAGAAAGAGGCAAGTGAGGTGCAGAAAGAGGCAAGAGAGGTGCAGAAAATGGCAAGAGAACTGCAAAAAGAGGCAAGAGGGATGCAAAAAAGGGAAGAAGGGTGCAGAAAGAAGCAAGAGAGGTGCAGAAAGAAGCAAGAGAAGTGCAGAAAGAAGCAAGAGAGGTGCTGAAAAAGGGAAGAGGGGTACAGAAAGAGGCAAGAGAAGTGCAAAAGAAACAACAGAGGTGCCGAAAGAGGCAAGAGAGGTGCAGAAACAGGCAGGAAAGGTGCAGAAAGAGGGAACAGGGGTGCAAAAAGAGGTAAGAGGGATACAGAAAGAAGCAAGAGAAGTGCAGAAAGAAACAAGAGAGGTGGAGAAATAGGGAAGAGGGGTGCAGAAAGAGGCAAGAGAAATGCAGAAATGTGCAAAAGAGGTGCAGAAAGAAGCAAGAGCAGGCCAGAAAAAACCAACAGAGGTGCAAAAAAAGGCAAGAGGGGTGCAGAAAGAGGTAGGAGAGGTGCACAAAGAGGCAAGAGAGGTACAGAAAGAGGCAGGAGGGGTGCAGAAAGAAGGAAGAGAAGTGCAGAAAGAGGCAGGAAAGGTGCAAAAAGAGGGAACAGGGGTGCAGAAAGAGGAAAGAGAGGTACAGAAAGAGGGGTGCAGAAAGAAGCAAGTGAGGTGCAGAAAGAGGCAACAGAGGTGCAGAAAGACGCAAGAGAGGTGTAGAAACAAGCAAGAGAAGTGCAGAAAGAGGCAAGAGAATTGCTGAAAGAAGCAACAGAGGTGTAGAAAGAAGCAAGAGAAGTGGAGAAAGAGGCACATGAGGTGCAGAAAGAGGCAAGAGAGGTGCAGAAAATGGCAAGAGAACTGCAGAAAGAGGCAAGAGGGATGCAAAAAAGGGAAGAAGGGTGCAGAAAGAAGCAAGAGAGGTGCAGAAAGAAGCAAGAGAAGTACAGAAAGAAGCAAGAGAGGTGCAGAAAGAGGGAAGACGAGTCCAGAAAGAGACAACAGGGGTGCAGAAAGAAGCAAGAGAGGTGCAGAAAGAGGCAAAAGAAGTGGAGAAAGAAGCAACAGAGGTGCAGAAAGAGGCAAGAGATCTGAAGAAAGAGGCAAGGCAGTTGCACAAACAGGCAAAAGAGGTGCAGAAAGAGGGAACAGGGGTGCAGACAGAGGCAAGAGAGGTACAAAAAGTGGGAAGAGGGTTGCAGAAAGAGGCAAGAGGGGAGCAGGAATTTGCAAGAAAGGTGCAGAAAGAAGCAAGAGCAGTGCAAAAGAACCAACAGAAGTGCAGAAAGAAGCAGAAGGGGTGCAGAAAGAGATAGGAGAGGTGCACAGAGTCAAGAGAGGTACATAAAGAGGCAGGAGGAGTGCAGAAAGAAGGAAGAGAAGTACAGAAAGAGGCAAGAGAGGTGCTGAAAGAGGCGTGAAGGGTGCAAAAAGAGGGAACAGGGGTGCAGAATGAGGCAAGAGAGGTGCAGAAAGAGGGAAGAGGGGTGCAGAAAGAGGGAAGAGGGGTGCAGAAACAAGCAAGAGAAGTGCGGAAAGATCCAAGAGAATTGCTGAAAGAAGCTACAGAGGTGTAGAAAGAAGCAAGAGAAGTGGAGAAAGAGGCAAGTGAGGTGCAGAAAGAGGCAAGAGAGGTGCAGAAAATGGCAAGAGAACTGCAGAAAGAGGCAATAGGGATGCAAAAAAACAGAAGAAGGGTGCAGAAAGAAGCAAGAAAGGTGCAGAAAGAAGCAAGAGAAGTACAGAAAGAAGCAAGAGAGGTGCAGAAAGAGGCAACAGAAGTGCAGAAAGAAGCAACAGAGGTGCAGAAGGAGGTAAGAGAACTGCAGAAAGAGGCAAGACAGTTGCAGAAACAGGCAAAAGAGGTGCAGAAAGAGGGAACAGGGTTGCAGACAGAGGCAAGAGAGGTACAGAAAGTAGGAAGAGGGGTGCAGAAAGAGGCAAGAGGGGTGCAGAAATTTGCAAGAGAGGTGCAGAAAGAAGCAAGAGCAGTGCAAAAGAACCAACAGAAGTGCAGAAGAGAGAAGAGGGGTGCAGAAAGAGGCAAGAGAAGTGCAGAAAGAAGGAAGAGAGGTGCACAAAGAGGCAAGGCAAGAGGGGTGAAGAAAGAGGGAAGAGAGGTGTAGAAAGAGGCAAGAGAGTTGCAGAAAGAGGGAAGAAGGGTGCAGAAAGGGGCAAGAGTGTTGCAGAAAGAAGTAACAGAGGTGCAAAAAGTAGCAAGAGAAGTGCAGAAAGAAGCAACAGAGTTGCAGAAAGAGGCAAGAGGGGTGCAGAGTCAGGAAACAGAAGTGCAGAAAGAAGATACAGAGGTGCAGAAAGAGGCAAGAGAAGTGCAGAAGGAGGCAAGAGAGGTGCAGAAACAGGCAGGAGAGGTGCAGAAAGAGGTAACAGGGTTACAGAAAGAGGCAAAAGAGGTGCAGAAAGAGGGAAGAAGGGTGCAGAAAGAAGCAAGAGGGGTACAGAAAGAAGCAAGTGAGGTGCAGAAAGAGGCAAGAGAGGAGCAGAAAGAGGCAAGAGATGAGCAGAAAGAGGCAAAAGAAGTGCAGGAAAAGAAAGCAAGGTCCAGAAAGAAGCAACAGAAATACAGAAAGAGGCAAGAGAGGTGCAGAAAGATGTAAGAGTGGTTTGCACACCATTAGTACCAATTTAATACCCACATTTAGCAATAAGTAACAGGTGACCATTCTAGGTTTGCAAAGGGCCTTCAACCACGCTGTAACATTTGTCACTAAATTTTGGTAACATTTGAGCCGTTTGAGCTAGAAATAAGGTTTTTTGTGTAAATCTACAGATTATGCAGCAGATGATGGATTATTTGGCAAATGCGGAAAATGTATAATTGTGTAAAAGTAGGTGCAGCCAAACAGTCGCATAATTCCAGTGGCCCTGCTCATACCTCTGACTAGGTCCAGAAGTGCTCTTCATTGGTTCCATCTTTTTTTGTCTCATTGAGTGTATAGTTTAGCTTCTATGGAAACGAGGAAGACTAAACCTGAGGTTACCACTCCACAACACAGACTATCATACCACACAATTACTCTCCATAATACATAATCCCACCCTACATAATTCCTATACACTAAATACCACATACTTTCTATATACATAATTTCACTACACACAACCTACATCCACTCTACTCCAAGAAACATTAATAAAACACTTTTACATTAACAACGCCAATAGCTCTAACTCTCGCCAATGCGAAACCTATTATACTGCAAATGCTTGTTTAACTAGTAGTCGCGTTTGCAGAGAGGTGGAGAAAGGGGGCTGGGCCTCCGACCACTGCTCAGGAATTCCGCTGCGTAGGACTTACAGGAGGTACCAGGAGGGCTTCTTGCCCCCCAAAGTCCCTCGGGAGAAAAGTGGACTTCATCCCCAACCCATAGTGTGCCAGGAGGCGCGTTTGCAGAGTGGTGGAGAAAGGGGGGCATGGCTTCCGAAGACCTCTTAGCAAACCCACTGTGTGGGACTTACTGGATGTAACAGGAGGGGTAGGTGGCCCCAATGACAACCTTGGGGGCCAACTACCCATCATATTACCACCAGTAAGTCCCACACAGCAGCATTAGTAAGTTCTCATAGCAGGCCACGCCCCCTTTGCCCACAAGTCTGCAAACGTGCTCCCTGGCGTGCTCTTCGATGGGGATTAAAGTCCCCTTCGCTGCTGGGGGTGGTTAGGGGCCATCTAGCCTACCTGTTACCTCCAGTAAGCCCCACACAGTGGGATTGCTGAGAGGTGGACACAAGCCATGCCCCCCTTGTCCACCACTCCGCAAACGCACCTCCTGGCATGCTCTTGTTTGGGGGATGAAGTCCCCTTGCCTCCTGAGGGTCCCTGGGGGCCAACTAGCCCTCCTGTTACCGCCAGTAAGCCCCACACAGCTGGCTTGCTCAGAGTGGTCCGAGGCCACCCCCCCTTTTTACACCACTCTGAAAACACGCCGCCTGGCGCACTGCTGCTCGGGGAATGAAGTCCACTTCAGTCCTGAGGTCCTCAGGACACAAGAGGACCAAGTCGCCCCACCAGCAGTGCGCCAAGAGGCGCGTTTGCAGAGTGGTGTAAAAAGGGGTGTGGCATCGGACCACCTCTCAGCAATCCCACTGTGTGGGGCTTACTGGAGGTACCTGGTGGGCTAGTTGGTCCCCAGGTATCCTCAGGATTCAAGGGGACTTAATCCCCCAACTTAGAACGCGCCAAGAGGTGCGTTTTCAGAGTGGTGCAGGGAGGGGACGGGGCCTCCGGCGAGATGCCGGCTTCTCCTTTTTAATTTTTTTTTTTAGAAGTGGGGCTGTGTGGCCCTCCTTCTCTTAATTTTTTGTGGGCCCTGGGGACCCCATCTCCCAGGGCCGGAGCCATTTATTTATTTATTTTAAAAAAACGGCAAGGGGGCCGCGCGACCCCCCTCCCGAGGCTGATTTCGGCCCCGGGGACCCCATCCCCCGGGGCCTGGCCTCCTTTCCTTTTTTTATTTCCAAGGGAGGGGGCCATGTGGCCCCTCTTCCCTGGACCACTATTGGCCCCAGGGACCCCATCTTCCAGGGCCTGGCCAGCCTTTCCTTTTTTTTTTATTTTGGAGGGGGGCCACATGGCTTCCCTCCTGAGGCCAATTATGGTCCCGGGGACCCCATTCCCCGGGCCTGGGCAGCCTTTCTTTTTTAAATTTTTTTTTTGGAGGGGAGCCACGTGGCCCCCCTCCTGAGGCCAATTATGGCCCTGGGGACCCCACCCACCGGGGCCAGGCCAGCCTTTTTTAAAAAAAAATATTATTCTGGAGGGGGGCCGCGTGGCCCCCCTCCTGAGGCCAATTATGGCCCCGGGGACTCCATCCCCCGGCGCCTGGCCTTACATTGGGGACCACAGGGGGAGCCCCAATACCCCCACGGTCCCTGCCAGCTCCCCGCATCCTGCAAGAGCCGGCATTGCTTTTGGACAAGGGGAGCTGCTGACATGCAGCTCCCCTTGTCCAAAAGTAATTCTGCTTTGCTTCGTGGAAGTGAGAGCAGGTTTTCCACGAAGCAAAGCAGAAGTTTGCTATGACAGGGTGGGAGCAGTGCTCTCGCCCTGTCATAGCAAACTTCAATGTCCCGGGGGTGGGCACCCAGGGACATTGCTGGAGCTGGCCCTGGGGGGTGGTAGTCACCTGGGCCATGGAGGGCTTCAGGAGGGAGGCTGCATGGCCCCCCTCCAACAAGTTTAAAGCCCCGGGGAGGTGGTGGTCCCCGGGTCCGGGGGGCTGCAATGGACATCCGTATTAACATAATTAGTGCCCCGGGGAGGGTTTGGGCCCTGAAGCAGTGTGGGGAGGGCAGGAGCCCCCCACACTTCTATAATTTGATTGGAGCCCCGGGGCTTGGGGGGCCCGCAAGGCCCCCCGCCCCTATTAAAGTAAAGCCCCGGGGAGGTGGTGGTCCCCGGGGCAACGTGGGGGGAAGGAGCCCCCCACACATTTTCTTGTTAATAAGCCCCAGGGAGGTGGCAGTCCCCGGGGCTACAGGGGCCCCCGCGGACCCCTACACCGTAATAAAACATTGCCCCTGGGACCTGGCCCACCCGGGGGCTTCAAGAAACGAAGCTCAGAAGCCCGCGCTTCATTTTTTTAAAACAAATTCACACCCAGCGCGAATCCCACCAAAAATATAAAATATTTTTGGCCCTGGGGGTCCCTGTGGAACCTCCTGAGCATGCCTAGGGGGTCAGGGTGTTTCTACCCTGCCCCCTTTTCTTGTTTTTTTATGTTTTTTCTCCTTTTTTCTAGTGACTCGGTTTTACCGAGTCACAAGGTGGCTGCCAACACTTCTTGGTTTAGAGTATTGGCAGCCAATCAGAATGAAGCTCATGCTCGGGAGGGTTTGCGAATCCTCCTCGGACACAAGATATCGATATTTTTTATTTTTGGATTTCTCAGGAACTACTGAACGGATTTACACCATTTAAAAAATGAACGCTTTGTGAACCAAGACCTACTTTTTTGCCAAATGTGGTGTAATTCCGTTCAGCAGTTCGGGCTGTAGCTTTGTCTAAAGTTTCCTATGGAAATTAACATTGAGAACACGCGTTTTGGGACCCCCCTTTTTTCTCGGCCCCCGCTTGATGAATCACCCCAAAACTTTCAAGACAGGAGCTGACCTGAGCGAACTATTAATTTTGAAAATTTCACGAAGATTTGTTAAACGGAGCCAAAGATATTGGCCGGAAAATAAATGCTTTTTGAATAGAAACGAGGTCCTAACTATAACTACCTACTGGCGAGCGCCAGTAGGTTATATATATATATATATATATATATATATATATATATATATATATATATATATATATATATATATATATCCATCCAACAGAGTTGCCCCCAAAATAAAGACGCCACACACGGCGAGCTTTGACCTTTTATTCGGAGACTGCAGTGGGTTCAGCTATGTACTTCCAAATGATTAAAATAAGCCAGATGCGTTTCGGGCATTCCACTGCCCTTGTTCACTGGCATTCGCAAAGAAAAACAGGCAGCAAAAATATGAAACACCTGCACCAGTTTATAATGTCCCGCCCCAGTGGGCGTATGCACAATTGCATTTCGGTATTTGCAGTTCACATTGTCTCAAACCCCAGTGGGTGCCGCTGTATCCCAAAATCTTGCTTTTTCCAAAAGGAGCAATTCTATGTGATGGACTTTAGACGGCTGGCCCACTCGTGGAAATTGCCCGCCGCGGAACGGTGGATCCAAGCCCATGATATCGTGGTGCCTGTGACTTATGAGATTCCCCCTGGAGGCACTGTTTATTGGCAGAGGTTGTGTGCGGACTGCAAAGCCAACCTGTCATGTAGTTCCTATAGTACCCCTGCAGGACCTGCGCGTTTAGATAACATAAACTGTAGGCTTGGTGGCAGACTGGCTCTGTGCACCCCCACCGCGTATGTTAGCCTGTTTGCATTAGCTAGCTCACAGTGCCACTAGAATCTCCTCTTATCTGGGAGAGATTCGTTTCTGGCAACCTTAGATCATGACAACCCTGATCCCTCAGAATCGTGGAAACAATGTACTACTTTTCGCTCAGTCACTCGTGCTTACTTGTTCGGTTTGTCTCAGAGAGTTACACAGAATAAACAGTCTGGGCGTTTCAATAAGTATTTATTGAACAGTTGTTATTCTAGTGTAGAATATATGTGCTGCAACAACCAGCAGACAGCAGCAGAGATATATTATCAGCAGTACGATAAAAGTGAAAAGATAGTACAGTTCTACCATATTGCAATAATAATGGTTACATACATGAATATATAAAATACATTATAAAAGTGCGCATACTCCTACGATGCCTAACTAGATGTACCTAAGTGTACCTAGCATGTGTGTAGGTCTAAAAGCCTAAGAGCCAAGAATCCCTCTAGGATTTAGTCGAACCCCATTACCTGAAGAGAGAGTGTGGGACCCCGTCCTGGTCTCGAGTTGGAAACCCCGCAACAGCTGTGTTAGACCGCTGTCAGCTGGAGCGACTGCATGCAGGAGCATCAGCGTCTCTAGTCAGTGTGTCGGCATGGAAGTCTCGGTTCCCTCTGTCTTACCGTGGCAAGATGTGGTGTATTTATGTCCTAAAGTGTCTCGTCCCTTAGTAGGGTTTGTATTGGTCTTTGTTAGACATGAGGAAGAAGTCAGGGGTGAACTTTGCACATACATATTATGCAGGAGATGTAGCTGGTGAATGCTCATGCATAATTTATGAGTACACTGTAGGCCTGTGTTCAGGAAAAACCTTATAAAATGTAAAATGTATAATTGTGCAAAAGTCAGTGCAGCCAAACAGTCACATAATTCCAGTGGCCCTGCTCATACCTCTGACTAGGTCCAGAAGTGCTCTTCATTGGTTCCATCTTTTTTTGTCTCATTGAGTTTATAGTTTAGCTTCTATGGAAACGAGGAAGACTAAACCTGAGGTTACCACTCCACAACACAGACTATCATACCACACAATTACTCTCCATAATACATAATCCCACCCTACATAATTCCTATACACTAAATACCACATACTTTCTATATACAAAATTTCACTACACACAACCTACATCCAGTCCACTCCAAGAAACATTAATAAAACACTTTTACATTAACAACGCCAATAGCTCTAACTCTCGCAAATGCGAAACCTATTATACTGCAAATGCTTGTTTAACTAGTAGTCGCATTTGCAGAGAGGTGGAGAAAGGGGGCTGGGCCTCCGACCACTGCTCAGGAATTCCGCTGTGTAGGACTTACAGGAGGTACCAGGAGGTCTTCGTGGCCCCCAAAGTCCCTCTGGAGAAAAGTGGAATTCATCCCCAACCCATAGTGTGCCAGGAGGCGTGTTTGCAGAGTGGTGGAGAAAGGGGGGCATGGCCTCCGAAGACCTCTTAGCAAACCCACTGTGTGGGACTTACTGGATGTAACAGGAGGGGTAGGTGGCCCCAATGACAACCTTGGGGGCCAACTACCCCTCCTATTACCACCAGTAAGTCCCACACAGCAGCATTAGTAAGTTCTCATAGCAGGCCACGCCCCCTTTGCCCACCAGTCTGCAAACGTGCTCCCTGGCGTGCTCTTCGATGGGGATTAAAGTCCCCTTTGCTGCTGGGGGTGGTTAGGGGCCATCTAGCCTACCTGTTACCTCCAGTAAGCCCCACACAGTGGGATTGCTGAGAGGTGGACACAAGCCACACCCCCCTTGTCCACCACTCCGCAAATGCACCTCCTGGCATGCTCTTGGTTGGGGGATGAAGTCCCCTTGCCTCCTGAGGGTCCCTGGGGGCCAACTAGCCCTCCTGTTACCGCCAGTAAGCCCCACACAGCTGGCTTGCTCAGAGTGGTCCGAGGCCACCCCCCCTTTTTACACCACTCTGCAAACGCGCCGCCTGGCGCACTGCTGCTCGGGGAATGAAGTTCACTTCAGTCCTGAGGTCCTCAGGACACAAGTGGACCAAGTCGCCCCACCAGCAGTGCACCAAGAGGCGCGTTTGCAGAGTGGTGTAAAAAGGGGTGTGGCATCGAACCACCTCTCAGCAAACCCACTGTGTGGGGCTTACTGGAGGTACCCGGTGGGCTAGTTGGTCCCCAGGTATCCTCAGGATTCAAGGGGACTTAATCCCCCAACTTAGAACGCACCAAGAGGCGCGTTTGCAGAGTGGTGCAGGGAGGGGACGGGGCCTCCGGCGAGATGCCGGCTTCTCCTTTTTAAAAAAATGTTTTAGAAGGGGGGCTGTGTGGCCCTCCTACTCTTAACTTTTTGTGGGCCCTGGGTACCCCATCTCCCAGGGCTGGAGCCATTTATTTATTTATTTTAATAAACCGGCAAGGGGGCCACGCGACCCCCCTCCCGAGGCTGATTTCGGCACCGGGGACACCATCCCCCGGGGCATGGCCTCCTTTCCTTTTTTTTATTTCCAAGGGAGGGGGGCCGTGTGGCCCCTCTTCCCTGGACCACTATTGGCCCCAGGGACCCCATCTTCCAGGGCCTGGTAAGCCTTTCCCTTTTTTTTTTTTTTTGGAGGGGGGCCACGTGGCTCCCCTCCTGATGCCAATTATGGTCCCGGGGACCCCATCCCCCGGGCCTGGGCAGCCTTTCTTTTTAAAAAATTTTTTGGAGGGGAGCCACGTGGCCCCCTCCTGAGACCAATTATGGCCCTGGGGACCCCACCCACCGGGGCCAGGCCAGCCTTTTTTTTTTATTTTGGAGGGGGGCCGCATGGCCCCCCTCCTGAGGCCAATTATGGCCCGGGGGCCTGGCCTTACATTGGGGACCATGGGGGGAGCCCCAATACCCCAGCGATCCCTGCCAGCTCCCCACATCCTGCAAGAGCCGGCATTGCTTTAGGACAAGGGGAGCTGCTGACATGCAGCTCCCCTTGTCCAAAAGTAATTCTGCTTTGCTTCGTGGAAGTGAGAGCAGGTTTCCTGCTCTCGCTTCCACGAAGCAAAGCAGAAGTTTGCTATGACAAGGTGGGAGCAGTGCTCTCGCCCTGTCATAGCAAACTTCAATGTCCCGGGGGTGGGCACCCAGGGACATTTTTTTGAGCCGGCCCTGGGGGGTGGTGGTCACCCGGGCCATGGAGGGCTTCAGGAGGGGGGCTGCGTGGCCCCCCTCCAACAAGTTTAAAGCCCCGGGGAGGTGGTGGTCCCCGGGTCCAGGGGGCTGCAATGGACATCCGTATTAACATAATTAGTGCCCCGGGGAGGTGTTGGGCCCTGGAGCAGTGTGGGGAGGGCAGGAGCCCCCCACACTTCTATAATTTGATTGGAGCCCCGGGGCTTGGAGGGCCCGCGAGGCCCCCCGCCCCTATTAAAGTAAAGCCCCGGGGAGGTGGTGGTCCCCGGGGCAGCGTGGGGGGAAGGAGCCCCCCACACATTTTTTTGTTAATAAGCCCCAGGGAGGTGGCAGTCCCCGGGGCTACAGGGGCCCCCGCGGACCCCTGCACCCTAATAAAACATTGCCCCTTGGACCTGGCCCACCCGGGGGGTCAAGAAACAAAGCTCAGAAGCCCGCGCTTCATTTTTTTAAAAACAAATTCACACCCAGCGCGAATCCTGGCCCTGGGGGTCCCTGTGGGACCCCCTGAGCATGCCTAGGGGATCTGGGTGTTTCTACCCTGCCCCCTTTTCTTGTTTTTTTATGTTTTTTCTCCTTTTTTCTTGTGTCTCGGTTTTACCGAGTCACAAGGTGGCTGCCAACACTTCTTGGTTTAGAGTATTGGCAGCCAATCAGAATGAAGCTCATGCTCGGGAGGGTTCGCAAATCCTTCTCGGACACCAGATATCGATATTTTGTATTTTTGAATTTCTCAGGAACTACTGAACGGATTTACACTATTTAAAAAAATTAACACTTTGTGAACCAAGACCTACTTTTGTGCCAAATTTGGTGTAATTCCGTTCAGCAGTTCGGGCTGTAGCTTTGTCTAAAGTTTCCTATGGAAATTAACATTGAGAACACGCGTTTTGGGACCCCCCTTTTTTCTCGGCCCCCGCTTGACGAATCACCCCAAAACTTTCAAGACAGGAGCTGACCTGAGCGAACCATTAGTTTGGAAAATTTCACGAAGATTCGTTAAACAGAGCCAAAGATATTGGCCGGAAAATAAATGCTTTTTGAATAGAAACGAGGTCCTAACTATAACTACCTACTGGCGAGCGCCAGTAGGTAATATATATATATATATATATATCCATCCAACAGAGTTGACCCCAAAATAAAGACGCCACACACGGCGAGCTTTGACCTTTTATTCGGAGACTGCAGTGGGTTCAGCTATGTACTTCCAAACGATTAAAATAAGCCAGACGCATTTCAGGCATTCCACTGCCCTTGTTCACTGGCATTCGCAAAGAAAAACAGGCAGCACAAATGTGAAACACTTGCACCAGTTTATAATGTCCCGCCCCAGTGGGCGTATGCACAATTGCATTTCGATATTTGCAGTTCACATTGTCTCAAACCCCAGTGGGTGCCGCTGTATCCCAAAAACTTGCTTTTTCCAAAAGGAGCAATTCTATGTGATGGACTTTAGACGGCTGGCCCAGTCGTGGAAATTGCCCACCGCGGAACGGTGGATCCAAGCCCATGATGTTGTGGTGCCTGTGACTTGTGAGATTCCCCCTGGAGGCACTGTTTATTGGCAGAGGTTGTGTGCGGACTGCAAAGCCAACCTGTTGTGTAGTTCCTATAGTACCCCTGCAGGACCTGCGCGTTTGGATAACATAAACTGTAGGCTTGGTGGCAGACTGGCTCTGTGCACCCCCACCGCGTATGTTAGCCTGTTTGCATTAGCTAGCTCACAGTGCCACTAGAATCTCCTCTTATCTGGGAGAGATTAGTTTCTGGCAACCTTAAATCATGACAACCCTGATCCCTCAGAATCGTGGAAACAATGTACTACTTTTCGCTCAGTCACTCGTGCTTACTTGTTCGGTTTGTCTCATAGAGTTACACAGAATAAACAGTCTGGGCGTTTCAATAAGTATTTATTGAACAGTTGTTATTCTAGTGTAGAATATATGTGCTGCAACAACCAGCAGACAGTAGCAGAGATATATTATCAGCAGTACGATAAAAGTGAAAGGATAGTACAGTTCTACCATATTGCAATAATAATGGTTACATACATGAATATATAAAATGCATTATAAAAGTGCGCATACTCCTACGATACCTAACTAGATGTACCTAAGTGTACCTAGCATGTGTGTAGGTCTAAAAGCCTAAGAGCCAAGAATCCCTCTAGGATTTATTCGAACCTCATTACCTGAAGAGCGAGAGTGTGGAACCCCGTCCTGTTCTCGAGTTGGACAGCCCGCAAGGGCTGTGTTAGACCGCTGTCAGCTGGAGCGACTGCATGCAGGAGCCTCAGCGTCTCTAGTCAGTGTGTCGGCATGGAAGTCTCGGTTCCCTCTGTCTTACCGTGGCAAGATGTGGTGTATTTATGTCCTAAAGTGTCTCGTCCCTTAGTAGGGTTTGTATTGGTCTTTGTTGGACATGAGGAAGACGTCAGGGGTGAACTTTGCACATACATATTATGCAGGAGATGTAGCTTGTGAATGCTCATGCATAATTTATTAGTACACTGTAGGCCTGTGTTCGGGAAAAACCCTTCAGTGTTCAAACCACAGACTAGATAACATTCAACCCTCAGAGTTTGTTGTGTACTATAGGGAACTAATGTAGGTGAAAGATCAGGCCTATATTAGGGCATAGGAGATCATGACCATAATAGGGTATATACGATTATGACCATAATAGGGCATATACGATTATGACCATATACGGTATATATAAACGTGTCTATGTTAGGGCCCCTATACGAAACTTAACACCCACTCCTCTTTCGAATTGGATGACAATGATCATACTTAAAATCGGGACAACTTAAAAATATGCTTAAAAACAGCTAAAAACATGACTTTAAAAAGACGTTAAAATATGTTAAAAATTTTAAGATAGGCTATGCTTTCTTGCCACTTGAAAAAGTCAATTCTGTCCCACTTATAAAAGTTGTATCACTACAAGCAGAATAAGGCCATGCTTTTCAAGCGAAAGTGTCAATTTAGGAAATGTTCCAAATGTTGTTCATTTATTTATGAAACGAAGTGGAGAAGCAGAATTCTTTCCCAGGACGCGATGAGCCAATTCAAGATTAAGTGTCCTGGCTGGGAGATACAGCATTATCGGTGTTAGCTACTGCAGATGACAAATCCAACGCCTCACAGAGAACGTCAATTGCACATAGATGGAATGTAGCACTGCCGACAGTCGGTGCTGCAGCAGCTTGTGCGGCAGTTGTTACCTGGGTGCCTGTGGAGGAGCCACCTAACCCAGCAGGAGCAAACGGCACCTGTGGATTCTCAAGGAATGCATTCATCAGAATTAGAAGACGCTGGGGACAACGCAGAGCACAGGCCTTTAGGGGGTCCAGCATAGCATCCATGTCCGGAGGCGTATCTGATGGAAACGTTAGACAGAGATCCAACGCCCATTCTTCTCTGCAAAACAGGCATCGAAGGACAGGTAAGATGCAGTCCACCCAGACTGGTCTAAACAATAGAAACCAAGAGGCATTCAGTTCTCTTAGGCAAGGTATACCCAGAAGCTGCACCATGCGTTCATGGTATTTCCGCTCCATGAGTATGTTCGCCATTTCCTCGGAAACTGGGCCAACCATTGCATAGCAGTAAGATTACAATCAGGACTCCTGCAATTAGGAACAGGATAAGTGGGAGACCTCCAAAGACGCTTCCCAATACGGAGTGTATAAAATTTGAGATTACTCCGAGGACTGTCTGAAAGGTGCTTAATAGTCCTGACCCTGTGGTCTTAAATAGGTGTACAATACCGCTCGTATGAGACATGTTAAAGATACAGCCCACCATTTCTGCGAAATGAAAGGGGCAGTTCGTACGTATAAGCACTTGTATCTCAGTCGAGGTCCCTGCAACTTGAAGTTCAAAGGTTTTTTGAGCGGAGGTTAAGGCCACGGGTTGCTGCAAAAGCATGGCTTTCAGTCTGCTCAAAGTATCAAATCGTATAAAGGAAACATTCAACGAAGGCCATAACGGTGCCTCCCTGACTGTGTTCAGTGGCGGAAACAATACTTGCATACAGCAAGCAACGCTTGAGTTAACAGTGACCAGATAGGCGACGCCCGGAAGCATCCCACAGCAACCTTGATCGTTTAGCATCAAGTAACTCCCATTCGAGAGCAGCTGGAAAACCGGCGTGAACATGGCCGCTGGGGTCCCTGACATGTGACAAGATAGATTCGCTACCGAACCACTACATGCTCCGTGCAGAGAAATATCCTGACACATGAGAGAACCGCTTAAAGCTTTCTTGCAGTTTGTACCACTCAGAAACACTTCTCGATCCCCATTCCGGCATCGAAATCTATATGGTAACTCCCAAGTTACCATACCTCAAGGCAATATTGAAACTGAAACGTAGTGACCGGCAGGGTGATTTGGCCATGAATTAGCCATTCGGTTGATGGTGATTCGGCTACAGTGAATGGTAACCTTTCCAGTTTCTCAATACGCAGCATTGTATATTTGGCTCCCCTGTGTGCCATTTCTGTCTGTTTATCAGTCAGATTGTATCCTGAAAACAGAGACGTGGTGTTTATAAAATGCCAGGGCACGTAGCCTGCACGCAAAGATTGCAGCATCCAGCTTAACATCATAATAGAACGTAACTGAGATTGCCCGTGTTGTAACAAGGCCAAGTCTTGTTCTAATACATCAATTGCCGAAGATACAATGTTGCCTAAGCATTAAATCCTGGAGGTCAAAGTTGTTAACCCATTATCCACTACAGCTAATGCCTTCTCTAAGTTAATACGGTCTATTTCCTGTATTCTTTCTGCGGCCTCCTGTTGGGATATTCTCCAGTTTTCATTATAGTAGGCATAAATGCCAGCATATATGACGTGTTTTCCTTGGGCCTAGCAAAAAATCCCTAAGGTCTACCTCAGGTGTGTGTAAGGTCAAGTGATGTTTCACTTCTGTGAGTGTTGAGGTTTCTAGCCAATCAAGGCACAACTTCCCAACACTATACGATGTCACTACCCCTGGGTGTTGTCTCTGTACATAGCGTGTACCTGGCCTACTGATACTAAACCCCTCGGTTATACCTAGGAATCTCTGTTGACATGTGTTCGTGTCAACGGGCCAAATCAGCCATTCTGTCCAATTGGGATCTGACCTGTTGTACTGGAGAATGTCATCTAATCCTACCCCATGTGTAGTTGAATTCTGCCCCCCCCACCCATCTGTGATGGTGCTGGAAACCCAGGTGTGTTCATGTCCTTGTTCTTGGCTAGTCCAAGACAGGATGTCTGTTGCACAGTTTCATTTAGAAATATCATTTGCTGCGGAATGAGGCATGCTCTAAAAAGCGCGTCTGTTCCCTGGACCTGCCAGTCCCTAGAACCCCAGATTGATTTTAAATCTATAGTGTACTTCCATAGGTCAAAACCCTGTGTAGACAACTGGGCCATAAAGAAAGCAGAGTAAATCTGTTTGGTGTTAGTCAACATAATTTTCTGTGCTGATGTTGTTGCCACTTTGTAATAAAATGACTTTGGGTCAGATGTATTAAACCCTGCAAAGTATGTGAATTTCTGTGCAAAAGTTTGCGAACTACCTTTTGGAGGTGTTGGGCAGTGTTCCCACTGGTGGTATTCAAATACATTTCTAGGTGTTATAGATTTGTGCAAGAAATGATGACCATGATGTTGGTAACAGTACAATGTATCATAGTCTGAAGTACCTTCTAACATTTCATTGTTTGGAAATGCTGCAGTTTTTTCCAAATCAGACATCATATTATTTACAGTTTCAGTGTCCCAATCATCAGAAAATGTACTGGAGGTAATGATATCACTTAAAGAAATTTTAAATACATGTTTAAGATTTAAAAGTTCAGTCGGACCAAAAATATCGAAATCAATCTTGTCCCATACTATACCGTCCGGTATAGGAACTGCTGTGATGTTCACTGAAGACAAGTCTATTGGTTCACGATGTGAAGATTGGTGTGGCTTTAAAATTAAATTAACCTTTTGGGCTGTAGAGCTCTGTTGAAGGTATCGCCCAATAATAAGCATACTAAAAGTTATAATTAAACCTAGCCAGAAGATAAAAAACAGAATCCCAGTGATATACCATAGTTCTATCCAAGGTGACACTAGGTATGTCTTTTTTTTAAAGTTCAGAAAGTCAATGAGTTTTTGTTTGTGTGATTTCTTGGCTGGCGTCGTTTCCGGCTTGCTTGGATCCAGTGAAAACGTATCAAAGTTCATGATGTAGCCAGAAGCAGTTCGATCAATTGTTGGAATCGCATCGGGATTTGTTGAAATTGGATTTTGCTCTTGACGAGGCATGTTGACGTAGACATCTGTAGTCGGTCTGATTGCAACTTGGTTGTTAATTTGATTTTCTTCTTGAAGTTGAACTTCTTGTTGAAGTGGAACGATTTCCATAGCATTGTTGCTTAGTCCTTTATTCCGTACAGGTGGCTCTTCAAACGTGATGAGTCTTTCTGTTTGAACTTCTTGGATTGTAGCGAGAGGAGGGCGTCTGCTACTGTGGAGTTCACGAGGCCTACTGTTTAGTATCGGCCACATAGTGTGGTTTGATTAGGTCGATTGAGACAATTCTTTTCTCCTTTTTCCCCACAAGAGGCGGCAGAAGTACAGTTCTTGTGCCTGGGATTGCTAGGACCGGTACAGCTGTTTTGTAAGATGGCCCAAATTCTTTCTTGTCTGCAATCTTCTCTCTGACCGGATCCCCGACTTTTGAGATCCAGACAGGTCTTGCCGTTACTGCCTTGACTTCCTCAGTGGCGGTCTGTTTGAAGTGGACGTTACTTAGTTGTGTCCTGGATTCATTTAGATCCTGTAAAACAGCCAAACGATCATGGATATCATATTGTTTTTCATCTGCCACTGCGTCTTCACAACCAAGATCAGGTACCCACATTCTTGTCCCAAATAGGACCTCGTAAGGAGTGTCACCCCCTAGAGAGCTTCTTGGCTGGTTGTTAATTGCTCTTTGGACCCCATAAAAGTGACTGACCCAACTACCGCCCTTGCCTAATACCCTAGCAGTTTAAGATTGCTTTAAGTCATGGTTTTTCCTCTCCACAACCGAATTTCCCTCAGGATGGTACGGAGAGGAGTACCGCAATTCTACGCCCATTCCTTACATGGCCTCTTTGTAAGCCCGAGAGCTAAACGCCGGGCCACGGTCAGAATGTAACGTGCCAACTGCGTATGTGCCGATAAAGACTCACAAATCCTTTATAACAGTTTGAGCGTCAGCCGAGCGCTGAGGCCAGATCCATAGGAATCTAGAGCAGGAATCCACTGCAACCATGATATATTTCTTGGCCCCATCAGATTGTAGGGGTCCACAGTGGTCCAAATATACACATGCGAGAGGTTTGTCTGATTTTAGTAATGGTGTCTGCGCTGGGCGTGCTACGGTGGAGCCTTTCATCTGCTGACAGATGTCGCACTTTAAGACGTAGTCTTTGGTCTGCTTTGTTAACCCTTGCCACCAGCAGCGCTGTTTCAGTAAAGAAATAGTCGCTGTAACGCCTGTATGCGCAGAGCCCAAACCCTTGTGTGCTGCTAGAATTAAGCCTTGCCTACGATCCATATTTGGTATTACTCTATCCCCCACTCCAGGAATCTGAGCATATGGAATGTTGTGTGCATCTAACTTGTAGGAGTGTTTGAGTGGAATTGTTTTAGGTACTGCTGTGCTGCCTTTGCGTGAAGCAATGACAGCTACCATAATCTCACCGTCTATTCTCGTTTTTGAACGAGTGATTGCAGCTACGGATGCTGTGCGTACAGCCCCCTTTGTGGCTTCATCAGCCAATGAATTCCCTTCAACGTGAACGCCATCATGCTGATGACTCAGTGTGTGTATCACGTGAACCCTTGGTAGGTCGTTTTTCAACTTCACTACCTGTTCCCATAGCATTTTATGCTTAATTGTGCCACCTTTTGCATCTTTAAACCCATTTTGTTCCCAATGATACAAGTATTCATTGTATGACTGTACACAGTAAAATGAATCACACACAATTAATTTGGGGAATTCATGATCCGTATTTACAAGTGCCAGTATCAGTGCTTTTAATTCTGCCAACTGAGAAGTGCAGTCTCCTAGAGATTGCGTTTTAGTGCAACTTGGATGGAATTTTCCATCACGCATGCGACCTTTAACGATTGCACACGCTGCGCTGTAAGCTTGCTTACTCCCTATGGCCGGTTGAGCAGATCCGTCAGTGTAAATAATGTATTCATACTGATCTAGAGACAAAATCTCATTTGGTAGAGGATATTCTTGTTCATATTGCAGAAATGCTTGTGTTTTTAAACTTGGATCAAAACTGTATTCAACATCCGTTGCAGGAAGAGAATTAGCCCATTGTATCCATCTGGGATGTAAGGCTTTAGCATTTGGAATGCTAGCCTTTGTAACAGCCTCTAAGGCTGGTACTGGGGTCACGAGTATTATGCGCTTTCCCTGAGCCAGAGCTCTTTCTCTTGATACAGCGGTCTGCACTGCTATCAGGATTAAGTAAGTGTACCCGCATTGACCCGCTATTACTCGGATCACTAAGTTGCGTACATTTACGCGTGTCTGTAAGTGTTTTGAAGCTATCATGTCTTCTTGTAGCGAACGTAGGATGTTTGTATGTTCCTGTGTCCATTGTCTGACTGAAAAATCAGGTTTTATTAAGTCGTAGAAAGGTTTTACTCTTCCTGCGTAATCCAAAATGCATGTTCGACCAAAATTTAGGAATCCCAGAATTGATTGTAATTTCTTTAACGATTTTGGAGGTTGGAGCAGCGCACACTTTTCTAAAAAGTTAGCTGCTAGGCTTTTTCCTTCACTTGACAGCTCATACCCTAAGAACAGGACATCGAGATGGGCAATTTTTGATTTTTTTTAAATAAATGTATAGCCCTCAGAGGCGAATCCCATAATAGTGGTTCTCACCCTGGTCAAGTGCCTCGGTAAGTCATCGTCCGTCAGATAAATATCATCCACATAGGACAATGCTTCTTCATCCAAATTTTGGAGTAACTCTGTTACCCTTGCTGAAAACAACCCGGGCTATTCTTATACACTTGGGGGAGTCGACAAAATTGCAGTTGGGACCCTAGCGCTGAGAATGCGGTCAAATACCTGCTTTCAGGCGCTATATTTTGGCAGAAAAATCCATTTGAGATATCAAGTGTAGTTTTGTATTTTTTCCGCACAATGTTATTCATTAATGCGGCACTGTGTGCATTTTGAACTGCAAATTACTTTGTGCAATTGTTTAAATGTCTGTAATCCAAAACTAAACGATATGTGTTGTCAGGTTTCATTACGGGAAACAAAGGGTTGTTCATAGGTGAAGTGCAATTTTCAATCACCCCCTGGTATTCTAGTTGATCTAGGATATCCCTGACCTGTTTTTTAGCTTCCTGCTTTATAGGTTATTGCCTTTGAGCATTTGGTGAAACTTTTAACGGGATCACGTGGTGGGTTGAATCCTCACCCCAACCAGCATGATTTTTGCACAATGCTGGAGCTAGGGCAGCCTCCCACTCATGCGCATATGCATGTTTTAAATGTATGGGAACGAGGTCGGAAAATGCTGGAAAAATTACCGTTTCTCCCTTAGGGCACTCCATGACGGATGCTGGCGGCAAGTCTTGTTCTGCTAATCGGATGTCATATCCAGATGACAGATTTTTTCAAAATAGACCTTTAACTTTCCTGGGCTTGTCCCCCTCCATCCGGAGTGTTATCTCATGTAACTTATGTGGGACACTTACCCGAGTATCAGGTGTTTCCACCGTGATATACTCACTCAACTCCACTGTCAGCAGAAATTCCTTCAGGTTCTGGCGAGCTATTGTTACTTCTGCCACGCTGTCTAGCATCGTCAGAGCCCATTCCCCGTTCAGAAGCTGTGTCCTCAGAATTCTGGGCATGTCTGATCTTCAGACCTGCTACCTTCTTCTGTTTGAACTGAGGTTTTTGTTTATCATCTTTTTTAGGTGCGTAGTCCGCAGCGCGTTGTGTGTCTCTGGACTTTGTACGCTCCTCTTGTCTTTGTTCTGAACGTCCTTCCCTCTCTGAGTTTTTTGATGAACCCTGAAAGGAACGAGAGGAACGTGTATCAGTATCCTGATACCTGTCAAGTTTCCTATTATTATCCCTATGCCTGAGGTTATACCTCCTTTCAGAGGGCTCCTGTTGAGGAGACCTGCCTCAGGATTGAGATCTGCTGTCTTTAGACTTTTGTTGCTTTTTATTCTCCCACTTCTTTTTAGAAGAAGTAGGTGTCTGCTTTGTAGTGTCCTTTTCAGAACTGCCCATTAGTTGTGGTTTTAATGCTTTCCCACCTAAACTGTCTCTGCCTAATTCTGCATATGCAGTTTCAATTATTTTGGGTAGTTCGTGTTGTTGATCTACTGGACTGAACTCCCTTAGGCATTGGCGGATTGCCACTGAAGCTGCTTTCCCCTTAATGTTAGCTAGTATTATGGCTGATACCTGTTCGTAGTTACCTAGTAACTTCATCCCTAAGTTAAGGGCAGGCTCTGCTCCGTACTCATTTTGTATCTGTCTCAATACGTCAGGTACTACGGCTAATGACGGGATACCATGTGTTCTGGTATATATGGCAGCAAAGACTGTAACCCAAGAGGTGCAGCCCTCTATTTGTGGTGTGATCCCCATGGGCAAGCAGATTGTTAGTATTCTGTGTTTATCACAGGTGGTAGTATTGAGGATTACTGCCTCAAGCTGAGTTATTTTCTGAGCTATCCAGAATGGTATTTGTTCGCGTTTTGCAGGCATTTTGCCCATTACCGCGTGTAATGTTTGAGGAGTGATTTTATTTCCTGTACCCTGAGCTGGAGTACTATTCGCTGCACCCGGTGCAGGTTGGATTGTTAATGTCCTCATGACAAATTGTGTCAGGTTTCTGTAGATTTTAATTAAATCTGTGTGTTGTACGAGTAAGTCTCCTGGTGGCATTGTGGCAATGTCAGGATGTGGTGTGTAGGCCGCTAATATTGGCCACGTGGCTCGTTCTCCTCCGAGTGGGGCTAACCTTACTCTTCTTCGTACATGGGGTAGGGCGCCATTAAACCAGTAATAATGTTCCTGGTAAGTGAGTGGAATCTCTATGTCCTCAAACGGACAATATTCCGGTGGTGCATCTCCTTCTATATAGTAGTGAAATGTCTTTGTTATTGCATTTGCTGCTGGGAATGTAACCCATGAATAGAATACCTCTGTTTTGTTTGATTTGTGTGCCTCAATCATGAAAACTACCATGACACCCCCAGCTTGTAAACCATTTTCTAATAGTCTTAGGGTGACTGTCATTCTGAATTTTGGTGCAATCTGTATTGCATCCGTAGGATCATCTCCTTTTTCTGAAAAATTCAGCTCAACTCTCTCTGCCCTAACCTCGGCATCAGTCATGTTTAGAGGAAGAAGTGTTCCAAGTGAACTAAGATACGGTGTTATGCACAATTTTAGGAACAGTATGTCCTTTCAAGCTTGAATAACCAACAGCCAATAAATAGTATTTTTGTACTACTCAGCTGCAGCGGATTTTGTGCCCACCCACTCCAGACATCTCTGGGGTTTTGTGAGTAGGTTCTCTGAGAATAGCATGACTGAACTACTCAGATTCTACTGTTAAATAAGTACCCAACCAACGTTAGTGGCGCCATGTCGTGTAGTTCCTATAGTACCCCTGCAGGACCTGCACGTTTAGATAACATAAACTGTGGGCTTGGTGGCAGACTGGCTCTGTGCACCCCCACCGCGTATGTTAGCCTGTTTTGTATTAGCTAGCTCCCAGTGCCACTAGAATCTCCTCTTATCAGGGAGAGATTAGTTTCTGGCAACCTTAGATCATGACAACCCTGATCCCTCAGAATCGTGGAAACAATGTACTACTTTTCGCTCAGTCACTCGTGCTTACTTGTTCGGTTTGTCTCAGAGAGTTACACAGAATAAACAGTCTGGGCGTTTCAATAAGTATTTATTGAACAGTTGTTATTCTAGTGTAGAATATATGTGCTGCAACAACCAGCAGACAGTAGCAGAGATATATTATCAGCAGTATGATAAAAGTGAAAGGATAGTACAGTTCTACCATATTGCAATAATAATGGTTACATACATGAATATATAAAATGCATTATAAAAGTGCGCAGACTCCTACGATGCCTAACTAGATGTACCTAAGTGTACCTAGCATGTGTGTAGGTCTAAAAGCCTAAGAGCCAAGAATCCCTCTAGGATTTAGTCGAACCCCATTACCTGAAGAGAGAGAGTGTGGGACCCCGTCCTGGTCTCGAGTTGGACACCCCGCAAGGGCTGTGTTAGACCGCTGTCAGCTGGAGCGACTGCATGCAGGAGCCTCAGCGTCTCTGGTCAGTGTGTCGGCATGGAAGTCTCGGTTCCCTCTGTCTTACCGTGGCAAGATGTGGTGTATTTATACCCTAAAGTGTCTCGTCCCTTAGTATGGTTTGCATTGGTCTTTGTTGCACATGAGGAAGACGTCAGGGGTGAACTTTGTACATACATATTATGCAGGAGATGTAGCTGGTGAATGCTCATGCATAATTTATGAGTACATTGTAGGCCTGTGTTCGGGAAAACCCTTCAGTGTTCAAACCACAGACTAGATAACATTCAACCCTCAGAGTTTGTGTACTGTAGGGAACTAATGTAGGTGAAAGATCATGCCTATATTAGGGCATAGGAGATCATGACCATAATAGGGCATATACGATTATGACCATAATAGGGCATATACGATTATGACCATGTACAGTATTTATAAACGTGTCTCTATTAGGACCTCTATACGAAACATAACAAACCCACTGTGTTTTTTTTAATTTTGCATGAGTTGGGGATTAACGCGAAACCCACTGGGGTAGTAATGTGCATAACTACAAGTAGCAGAATGCCCGGAAGCCTGAATGGGCGGGCCTATTTGAAAATAAAATCATTTGACTGCATTCTTCGTGTTTAATCCCTTGCTGCCAGTGAACAAGGACGCAAGCCCGAAACGTGTTTGGCTGAGTACTGTGGCATTTTGCAGCTGCCCCTCCAGCTGCACCTTCAGGAAAGGAGCGATATACTTACAAGTGAGGCTTTTTCCAAAAGAAGCAATTCTATGTGATGGATTTTAGACTGCTGGCCCAGTCGTGGAAACTGCCCACCACGGAACGGCGGATCCAAGCCCATGATGTTGTGGTGCCTGTGACTTGTGAGATTCCCCCTGGAGGCACTGGTTATTGGCAGAGGTTGTGTGCGGACTGCAAAGCCAACCCACTGTGGTTTTTTAAATTTTGCATAAATTGGGGATTAACGCGAAACCCACTGGGGTAGTAATATGCAAAACTACAAGTAACAGAATGCCCGGAAGCCTGAATGGGCGGGGCCAATTTGTAAATAAAATCATGTGACTGCATTCTTCGTGATTAATCCCTTGCTGCCAGTGAACAAGGGCGCAAGCCCAAAATGTGTTTGGCTGAATACTGTGGCATTTTGCAGCTGCCCCTCCAGCTGCACCTTCAGGAAAGGAGCGATATACTTACAAGTGAGGCTTTTTCCAAAAGGAGCAATTCTATGTGATGGATTTTAGACGGCTGGCCCAGTCGTGGAAATTGTCCGCCGCGGAACGGCGGATCCAAGCCCATGATGTCGTGGTGCCTGTGACTTGTGAGATTCCCCCTGGAGGCACTGGTTATTGGCAGAGGTTGTGTGCGGACAGCAAAGCCAACTCACTGTGGTTTTTTTAATTTTGCATGAGTTGGGGATTAACGCGAAACCCACTGGGGTAGTAATGTGCATAACTACAAGTAACAGAATGCCCGGAAGCCTGAATGGGCGGGGCCAGTTTGAAAATAAAATCATGTGACTGCATTCTTCGTGTTTAATCCCTTGCTGCCAGTGAACAAGGGCGCAAGCCCGAAACGCGTTTGGCTGAGTACTGTGGCATTTTGCAGCTGCCCCTCCAGCTGCACCTTCAGGAAAGGAGCGATATATTTAAAAGTGAGGCTTTTTTCAAAAGGAGCAATTCTATGTGATGGATTTTAGACGGCTGGCCAGTAATGGAAATTGCCTGCCGCGGAACGGCGGATCCAAGCCCATGATGTCGTGGTGCCTGTGACGAATGTATGTCGTTACTTCGCAAATCAATAGTACGCATGTTTTTACTTCGCAGTTTTTACTTAGCAATTACCATTACTGCGCAAGTTTTAACTGCGCATGCATTTACAACGCAAATGCATATACATGTTCTTAAAATGCTTTTATTCCGCATTTAAATACTACGCATACAACTTCAACTATTTTTTATTTCGTTTAAAATATAAATTAATTTTAATAGTTACTTATCCCCAGGTACGGGATGACATGGAAATAGGGGATTAGGGTGGGGGATTATTTATAAAACCGGCTATTTAATCTAAATTCATGAATTAAAATAAATACCTTTTTTTTTTTTAAACCACGTATTTCAGTCATTGCTCTATTTTATTTTGCCCTTCACCCTTTAAATAAATTATTTCTCCTTAAATAAAACTTTATTTATTTTTTTATTAATTATTTTTATAATTTTTTTGAGTTCCATAATCGAACATACAACGAAAATATCTATATCAAAACGAATGAAAATCTCTTTATGTTATTCAAACAATATCTTTGCTCACTTAATTGTATCACCTTACACTATTTCTACACATTCGCATTATCCTATAAAATCACTACACTATCCAAACCCTCAAACACTACAATACCATACACTACTCAAACACCACTACACTACCCTAAACACTAAAACACTACCCCTAAACGACTTTTCACCTTCCCAAAGTCTGCTCCCTACTTTCTATCACTACCCTGCACGACCCCCCCGACACTGCCCTAAACCCTAAAAGACTACCCTACACTACACCACTACCCTAAACCCTAAATCACTAACCCCTGCATGTCCTTTCCCCTTCCCACACTCCGGTCCTCCCTACACTCAAACAAAACCCTCCACAACCCCCCCCGACACTACCCTAAACCCTAAAACACTACCCTACACTACACAAACCCCACGGCACTACCCTAAACCCTAAAGCACTACCCCCTGCACGACCCCCCTTCCCCAAGTCCGCTCCCTACTCTCAAACACTACCCTTCACGCCCGACACTACCCTAAACCCTAAAACACTACCCTACACTACACAAACACCACAACACTACCCTAAACCCTAAAACACTACCCCCTGCACATCCCTCCCCCGACCCACAGACATGTCCCTACTCCCAAACACTACCCTTCACGACCCCCGACACTACCCTAATCCAAAATACACTATTCTACACTACACAAACCAACACTACAACCTAATTGTCTACCGCCTGCGCGACCCTAAAAACAACACAATCCCACTTACCTCTCTCTCCTCGTTATCCCGCTTTTCACCTTCAAGCATGGTTCCTCCCTTCTAATGCTTCCTACGAGGTGCACTTCGTTGTTTGGAAACGGAAGCGCCTCCTTTTCCAAACAACGATGTGGATAGCCTGCAATGTTTTTGTATTTGCGAAGTAACAGCATTCAAAGTTTAAACATGCGTAGTAATAGTTAATGCTAAGTAAATGCTGTGTAGTAATGGTAATACAAAGCAGTGGCCGCGTAGTAATGGTAGATTACCGCCTGTGACTTGTGAGATTCCCCTGGAGGCACTGGTTATTGGCAGAGGTTGTGTGCGGACTGCAAAGCCAACCCACTGTGTTTTTTTAATCTTGCATGAGTTGGGGATTAACGCAAAACCCACTGGAATAGTAATATGCATAATTACAAGTAACAGAATGCCTGGAAGCTTGAATGGGCGGGGCCAATTTGAAAATAAAATCACGTGACTGCATTCTTCGTGTTTAATCCCTTGCTACCAGTGAACAAGGGCGCAAGCCCGAAACGCGTTTGGCTGAGTACTGTGGCATTTTGCAGCTGCCCCTCCAGCTGCACCTTCAGGAAAGGAGCGATATACTTACAAGTGAGGCTTTTTCCAAAAGGAGCAATTCTATGTGATGGATTTTAGACGGCTGGCCCAGTCGTGGAAATTACCCGCCACGGAACGGCGGATCCAAGCCCATGATGTCGTGGTGCCTGAGACTTGTGAGATTACCCCTGGAGGCACTGGTTATTGGCAGAGGTTGTGTGCGGACTGCAAAGCCAACCCACTGTGGTTTTTTAAAATTTTGCATGAGTTGGGGATTAACGCGAAACCAACTGGGGTAGTAATTTGCATAACTACAAGTAACAGAATGCCCGGAAACCTGAATGGGCGGGGCCAATTTGAAAATAAAATCATGTGACTGCATTCTTCGTGTTTAATCCCTTGCTGCCAGTGAACAAGGGCACAAGCCTGAAACGCATTTTGCTGAGTACTGTGGCATTTTTCAACTGCCCCTGCAGCTGCACCTTCAGGAAAGGAGCGATATACTTACAAGTGAGGCTTTTTCCAAAAGGAGCAATTCTATGTGATGGATTGTAGACGGCTGGCCCAGTCGTGGAAATTGCCCGCCGCGGAACGGCGGATCCAAGCCCATGATGTTGTGGTGCCTGTGACTTGTGAGATTCCCCCTGGAGGCACTGGTTATTGGCAGAGGTTGTGTGCGGACTACAAAGCCAACCCACTGTGTTTTTTTAAATTTTGCATGAGTTGGGGATTAACGCGAAACCCACTGGGGTAGTAATGTGCATAACTACAAGTAACAGAATGCCCGGAAGCCTGAATGGGCGGGCCAATTTGAAAATAAAATCATGTGACTGCATTCTTCGTGTTTAATCCCTTGCTACCAGTGAACAAGGGTGCAAGCCCGAAATGCATTTGGCTGAGTACTGTGACATTTTGCAGCTGCCCCTTCAGCTGCAGCTTCAGGAAAGGAGCGATATACTTACAAGTGAGGCTTTTTCCAAAAGGAGCAATTCTATGTGATGGATTTTAGACGGCTGGCCCAGTCGTGGAAATTGCCCGCCGCGGAACGGCAGATCCAAGCCCATGATGTCGTGGTGCCTGTGACTTGTGAGATTCCCCCTGGAGGCACTGGTTATTGGCAGAGGTTGTGTGCGGATTGCAAAGCCAACCCACTGTGGGTTTTTAAATTTTGCATGAGTTGGGGATTAACGCGAAACCCACTGGGGTAGTAATATGCATACCTACAAGTAACAGAATGCCCAGAAGCCTGAATGGGCGGGGCCAATTTGAAAATAAAATCATGTGACTGCATTCTTCGTGTTTAATCCCTTGCTGCCAGTGAACAAGTGTGCAAGCCCGAAATGCGTTTGGCTGAGTACTGTGGCATTTTGCAGCTGCTCCTCCAGCTGCACCTTCAGGAAAGGAGCGATATACTTACAAGTGAGGCTTTTTCCAAAAGGAGCAATTCTATGTGATGGATATATATATATATATATATATATATATATATTATACAAAATAGAACAAATAAAAACAAAAGAGATTTCCATGGGTGCTTGCACAGCCTATCTATGGTATACAAATGTTTACGTGGGTACCATGAATTTGTTTCATTCTTGAGGGTTGTTTTTGATGCGTCTTTATCTTGCCTTCCATTTTCTCATGAGAAATCTTCCCAATTGCTTGGTTATTTCTTCAGAGATATCAATCAACAGTGAAAAAATAAGCTCTTCATCTCTATCAAGTTGTTAGTTGTTTAGTAAGCTATTAAATGTGTATCTTCTAACCTTAGCTTAGAGAGGACAGTTCAGCAGACGTAGGTCAATTCTTTAATTCATTTCAGCACAGGGGCAAGCGTCGCATTGAGTAGTAACATGCCACTTAGTGCTAATACAAGACGTCTCCTTTCCCTGTGATGTCTTAGGTTTGTTAAATATGGCTGGATAGCCTGAGAGGGGTCAAAGAAGCCAACTTGGCTTATTGGGCAAAAGATCTCAAGAGCTTTCAGTTTCCTTTTCAATTGTTAATATGGTAAGCTTTATGTTAATTTTCTTGTTCATATGTTTTGTTGACATTATTTTATATCTTGTTTACTGATGATGTCCCAAGTCCTTGCCTTTTGTTTTCTTTGATCCAGAAAGTCACAAGTTAGATTTTTAACTATTTTTGAAGTGTTCTCTCCAGGCTTTATCAACTAAATGTTCTCTGTTTTAGCCTCTTCATTTCTTATTTTATAGAAACAATTTCCATCTTTGCCTCCATGACCTGATCATTGTTAAGGGAGAAGTACTTTCCATGAGTGTGTGACATTTGGCAAATGACATTTAGAGAAGGCACTGATTTTTCTGTACCTGTCTGATTGCGTGTCTTCCATTTTAGGTTGTTGACCTTTTGCGCATTTCTCTTTATTCAGAGGCTCTTGTCAACAATTTATTCCACAGGGCCTCCTCTTTTAGTTTAATCAACAATTTATGAGCCCTCTGGCATTTTTTATTTTGTCCTGTGCTCTTTTTGTCTGTACAAGGGCTTTTAGTTGTTCTTTCACTGCCTTACATTCTTCAACCATCCTGTCTTTGATTTTACCTGAGCCATGCTGGTTTTGGAGAAACCTCTTGACTTTAGGGGTATGAGGGAGATCATAAGTTAATTATAGCATGGTACCCATGTTCCTTGTGTATTTATTTTGTGTGTCAACTTGGCAAACAGTTCGTCTGTATCGGGACTGTTTTGCCATTTCTTGATGTTTAATGGTAATGTCAGATTTCTCATTACAATTTTGAAAATGCCACTTTTAGAAAGTTTGCATTTTTCTGCCCCTAGCCCTTTGTGCCTGCAGCCTGTCTTGGGTCACATGATTGGGTGTAGCTGACAGACTTTGTGAATTCCTCTCAGACAGTTGCACAATAGAGGGATTTTGTGTGCCTTAATGGACCATCTGCTGGCAGAATGGGGGGGTGGAGCTGAGCACAACCCCACATACACCTGAATAGCCTCTGCTCTACCTTCGCACAAAGCGCTTAACAGCCCTGTATTGTCACTGGAGTCAGGAAATTTCAGGCACTTCAAAGAACCTTTCCAGAAGATTCTTCCACCTTTCAAAAGAAGAGCACCAGCATATAAAAATAGGACCATCAGACCCGCTCTTCAGTTCCCTTCTCGACTTGTAGAAGGAATCTTAGAGGACTACCTACTGCTGCATCCTGTTGTACACTCTGAGAGACTGTTGCTGTATCTGGCTGATTTGCTGCCTAGAGCCTGCCTTGAACCCTCAGAGTCCAGGCCTGCTGTTGAGCCCTGCAACTTCACCTGCACCCAAGACTACCAGAAGTAACTACAAGGGCTGGTTTGCTGGCCTCCTATTCAGTGCCACAGGAACATAAAAATCTCCAACCATCTTGAACCCACACCTGGACCCGGCCTGAGTGAGCCCTGAACCCGTAAGAGGTGTCCCACTAGTCCTGGACCCTTGGTTGTGATGCTAAAGGTACCCATATGAAGGAAGTGACCCGCTTGGGGCCACCCGGGTCACCTCGGACCACCTCTCAGCCTTCCATACCAAATGAAGAGTTGGAAGAACAGTGGAGAATATACCAATAATTGTTTTATTCAGATGCACTCAGAGTGGAGCCCCGTCTGCTCAGTCTTGAAGAGTGGTACAGAGGGAACTGAAATCAATAAGCACAAAGAGATACATTATGTACGTTTCATAGTAGGGCAAAGACACGCCCACAGTGGAATTTTTCAGGCAGATGCAGCTGGACAGTGAAATACAAAAAAAATAGGTTTCAGTTCTCGTATCTCACCCAACCTAGCACAGTCCAAGGTCGTTTCACCGTTCGCCCGCCACCAGACAAGTGGGAGAGGGCCTCTATCTAGTGAGAAAGGTATGCGCTAATATGAACAGTCTATTCATTACTGAGGCAAAACTTCAACATTTCAGAAACGAAACTTAACAGAGGCTTTTCTCGGAAGCGGTAAATAAGTTTCAATCGTCATTTAAAATGGAGTCTGAACAGAAAATGGTGCAGCAAATGCTAACTTATATAGGGCACTGCGTAAGCAATCTCGGATCTATTCTAACAGACCCGCCTTTTAGCATGAGCTAAAACATTTTTCAACAATAGCGAAAAAGAACAGAATTGCAAACAATAGCAGAATATCAAATTGAGGCACAATTATGAGCATTCCATACCATCAACATCAGAAAGTGAAACAGCAAGGAGGGATGAATTCTCAAATATTCCTTCATCTATGTTCATCAAATCATCAACATCTTTCTGGAGCATTATAGCGGCATTTGTGTCGTGAATTGATATTTTCGGTTTGGGTGTGAAAACAGTGGTACAATAGGAGCAACAAAAAGGGAGACACTGAACGAGGATACAGCAGAGCATCAATACCACAATAAGATCAATCACTTTTTCAAGGATCCAGCCCCAGCTGCCGAAAAGGGACCAATTCCAATTCCCACTCTCCATTCCCTTGACATTTTCAAGAATATCTAAAATGTGTTTGGTAACATTCTTTTCCATATTCTTGATCCCGACTACACACTGATCGCCAACTACCGTGCATATACCACCACTCTTAGCTAGGATGAAATCCACTCCATATCTAGTCTGTTTCGAATATATCCGCATACTTTCCAACTGAGTGGTGATGTCGCGCAAAGCTGCCACTGTAGTATTAGATAGAATTTGCAGCTTGCATCCAAAATATTCTCTGGCCTTTTCACCCGTGGACATGGACGTACCACCCAATGTAAAAATAGAAGAAAGGATGTATCCAAAGGTGATACCATTACTGTAATTATTGACCTCTATATCGTCACTCCTCACAGAATTCTTTCGTTAGTGTCCTTTTAACCCATCTTATTTTAGGCTTGGCATATTTACAGGGCACGCCCAAAGGCAATAACATTACAAGGGCTACATCGTCTGTACCATTATAGACATTGGAATAAGTCCCATTAGACAAAAAGAAAAACCCTGTGTGTGCATAAATCAGCCCCTCATAATCCACTGCAGCAAACCTGGAGTTCAGTCCAAAAGTACTTGGATCCTCTTTTTTGACTAAAGGGACTGTGTGTTTGTACAACACTATTCCTGAACAATTTATATACCATGAAGTATCCGTAATGTTCACAATAGAACAAAAAGCAGGGTAATAACCGGCCTGTCGAGGGATTGTCAACTCCTGTAATGCCATCCTACTAATGTTACATTCTGTTCTTCTATATAAAAATGATCGCAATATGTATTTTTATTATAACCCGGATGCTGTCAGGCTTTCCGGTCCGCGCTGCCCGTAGCCGTGCTCGTAGCCCCACCTGTGACCTCCAAGGAGAGCCCGGCCCGCTGACTCCTGTCAGCTGGGGAAGGCGGCGTCAGAGCAGAATAAAGGGAGGGGTCTGCAAGGGAAACACACTTCGCGTTCCATTACGGACCCCGCCAGGACCTCGCATGTTCATTCTGCCCTCTGCGTCACTTTCCTGCCGTTTCTCTTGCTCTCTCGCAGAAGTGGTGCGACGTCAGGCTTGACTCTTCAGTTTGCTGGTAGTGCCTTCCGTTTACGGGTTGTTTGGATGCTCTTCCAGGGCTCCAAGTGTTCTTGTGTCTCCGTTGCCGGCTGGCAACATTGTTTCTTTTTGGGTTCTTCCTTTGAGCTGCAATGTTTAACTCTTTGGTTTCCAGCAGCCCGCTTCGGTAACAGAGGAGGAGAAAGACTTTAAAGTATTGTTGTTTTGTTGTTTAGGGAGTTGCTTTTCCTCTCCCACTGCACTCCCATACTTATCTGATGGCTGTGTTCCTTGTTAGTTGAGGGTTGTGTACCCAGTTCCCTCCTGTTTGCGTTGAGTCTCTTCTCACTACAAGAAAGTGAAATAAGAGTCAGTATTAGCAATCCACTGTTATTTCACATTATTCTCATATTTTGACCCTGCACTTTTTGCCCTATTTTTTTCCTTATCTTTCTCCTGATATGGGAAATGAGTTTTTTGGTTTTCCCCAGGTTCAGGTGAGATAGATACCTTTTTTCCTACGGGTCTTTTTGATCTCCCAAGACGATGTCTGATTAGGTTGGTATGCTTCACATTTCATCCTTGTTTTGGGCTAAACGTCTGCAGTCCATATATACAATAAGTGAATGTTTGTTTTCTAGATACCTTGTGTGTTTTATGCACTAATTGCGAATGTTCTCTGCATAGAAAGAGCATCACATTCTGCAGGTATAATATCATAGTAGTGGTACATATATTCATACAGCAAGCTGTTAGGATAAAGGAACGTACTTACCTTTGTGTCTTTTCCCAGCAGGCGCCTTGGTGATACCCTACGGACGTTCCAGTGGATTCTATCCCTTCTTCCTTTCCCTTGTTTTGTTTCCCTTTTCCCCGCCTTCCCTCTTTTGCTTTGACCTTGTTGGGCATAGGAGGTGGGTGAAGGAAGCTGGGACCTAGCATCGATTCCTTACATTGTGCCCCTGCAGAAAATCCAGGTGAGCCCCACAGATAACCCACACCCAATGGCTTTCTATGGTATAGACATGGCCCCGGATAACCAAAACCAAACACTCCTTACACTTCTGTAAATTGGGGTGGTCGAGTATATGTGTACTTTACTAGTAACAATGGATATGCAGTCCACAGGCTGGTGACAGATTGGGTGGGGTAACAAGCGGTCCCTTCGCCAAAGAACCTCTTATGTGTTTCCAAAAATACGTTACTCGGAGCAGTTCTTTTATTTAGTCTTGGAGAAATGACCTTACCCTTACTGCGTAAAGGCACACTCTGAACATCTTCCAAAACCCATGACACCCCACACAGTATTATTATCAACAAAATCAAAAGAACAACACATATTATTTTGCTTTTCCTTGACCACATCATATTATGTTGTGCAACAGTAACCATTGGCTGCTCCTCCTCAGTAACCTTTCTGCCAAAAGGGTGCATAGTGAATTCAAAGAAGGAAAATGAAAGAAAATATAAAAGTTCCCAGTGTCCGTCAGAGCCTCTCTGACACAGGCTTCTATTGTCCATCAATAAGTTGGCGCTCTTGAGCACCGGCAGTGGAGCTTGCTCTGTCCTATGCTCTTCTCCTAATCGATCCCACGTCGATAAAGGTGGTATACTTTCAAAGTATACTTTTTTCCCTAACTAATGTTCAAGCAGCAAAGGCAAGGCAAATACAGAATTCTCACTTATCTCAATTATTCGTTGTTACTGTTACTCAGCACTACCTATCTTGTACAGTCCACCCTTAATCCTTTTTCTCCTTAGACTCCGTAGCCCTCAGCCGAGGGTGAAAATTGTACCTGGCAGCCCCAGGCACCGTGTGATCAATGAACAAAGGCTCCTGGATAGCTCGTATTTCAGGTGGAACAGCCTCATTCAAAACATTGTTGTTCTCTTTATCTGTCTGGGTCCAGGTCAATTTGGCATCAATAAAGGGGACGGACCTGGGCACTTGCTCACATTCAGTGTCGCTGATACCCTCCTTGACCCACTGGTTGTGTGGCAACGGTAAAGGAATCCTCCAGAAGTGGGTGGCATGCACCCAGTTCTTTCGGCCAGCAACCTTTACAGCCGTCCGTGTCTCTAGCAGAACTTGCTCAGGGCCTTTCCAGCGGGGCTCCAGACTTTTCTTCCTCTAAAAAGTTTGGACCAGAACATAATCGCCAGATTGAATGTCGTGGCTGAGCCTCTCTGGTACAGGAGGTAGGGATTTCTGTCAATTGTCCAAGATAATCAAGCAATACAGGATATTCAATATCAGAGTATTTACAAGGACGCGGGACTCCCCAGACATTTGCCGGGCATCCAAACACGACCTCGTAAGGTGACAAGCCTGTTTTAGAATGAGTTGGAGTTCTGGTTGACATTTTAACCCTGTCGTCTCCTGGATTTTTGCCAATTTCAGTTTCAGAGTACCATTGTACTTCTCAACCAATCCCGCTGACTGCTGATGATTGGCAGCATGAAATTTCTGTTCATCAAAAGAGCCTGTCAAAGGCCACTGCAGCTCGGTATTGTCCCTCATATATTTGTGCCATAATGTACAAAACATAAGAGGGCCAAGACCATGTTTCACATACATATCAAAATTAGGGCTGCCTTCAGGAGGGGCTGGCTGCGCTTCTTCCAACCGAGCATCTGCAGAACAACAACGACAACACAAACTCCAAAGTTTACTGAAGCCAGGCATTGCAAAGGAAAAACAAAATCGTTATTTTTTACCTGGCAAAGTATTTGCAATCACTTTTTATCAAGACAGTCCTTAGACCGTAACAAACTCAAACCCCAATGGTACCATATCCACAGGGAAACAAAACAAACTCACCTGATATCAGTAGTACAAACAAACCGGTTCTCCACTGCCGACTCATCAGACCAAATGGTCAGATCAAGGGTTTTGCAGTTCAGGACTTCATTCGGGATGACCACTGGGTGAGGCACCGTCTGGCGGGACAAAAGGAGCAGCTGTGAGTAACAGAAACTCTTCATGCAGGGATCCCTGAGCCGTCAGTCCGACCTGACGATGTCCTCATCCCCCCGTCTGCGGCAAGGGATGGATCAATCACCCAAAGGAGTCCCTGTTCGGGCACCAACTGAAGGAAGTGACCCACTTGGGGCCACCCAGGTCACCTCGGACCACCTCTCAGCCTTACATACCAAATGACGAGTCGGAAGAACAGTGGAGAATATAGCAATAATTGTTTTATTCAGATGCACTTAGAGTGGAGCCCTGTCTGCACAGCCTCGAAGAGTGGTACAGAGGGAACTGAAATCAGCAAGCATAGAGGTACATTATGTACGTTTCATAGTAGGGCAAAGACACGCCCACAGTGGAATTTTCCAGGCAAATGCAGCTGGACAGTGAAATACAAAAAAAATAGGTTTCGGTTCTCGTATCTCACCCAACCTAGCACAGTCCAAGGTAGTTTCACCCTTCGCCCGCCACCAGACAAGTGGGAGAGGGCCTCTATCTAGTGAGAAAGGTATGCGCTAATATGAACAGTCTAGTCATTACTGAGGCAAAACTTCAACATTTCAGAAACAAAACTTAACAAAACAAAACTTAACAAAGGCTTTTCTTGGAAACGGTAAAGAATTAGTTTCAATCGTCATTTAAAATGGCGTCTGAACAGAAAATGGTTCTGCGAATGCTAACTTATATAGGGCACTGCGTAAGCAATCTCGGCTCTATTCTAACACAGATGGTCAATTTTCAAAACTCATGACTTAGGCAAAATCTGGCCAAAAAGCACTCTGAAAACCAGGAGGAGACCGGGACCAACATGCTTGCCTATCTGCCCTAGGGGCATCACCGGTCATATTGACTTATGGGCTTCTCCCACTACGTTCATCTCCATAGTAGCAAATCCATTCTACTTCACCAAAGGAATATACAACAACGTGGAACTCTCTTGAGCACAGCCCTCTGTTTCATCCCGCTGGAGTTTTTTTAATTCCAAATATAGAAATCTTCACTCTGGCTTTGACCCAAGAGCATCCAACGATGATGCTCCCTCCTCGGACACCTCCTGAAGCCTTGCCACGCTGAACTTTACCTTCTCAGATAATTTTCTTCAAGAATGTTTTCAAGACCAAAGGTAAGCGCTGACCGGGCCCAATCCACTTCTTCTATCTGAACCATGCTCCATCGTGGTCAGCCTTAACTTTTGATTTTGACCCGGTCTTATGCAACCAGATGCATGCGGTTGGCGCTTTGATCTTTTAGGCGCAAGATTTCACTTAAAATTAAAAAATTCATAACTCTGGTTCTATTGATTGGATTTTTGTAATTTTAGTGTCAAATAATTTATTAAAATGTGCTCTATTTTGATTGAAATTGGTTTGGGATTTTTCTTGTGTTGTGTTTTCACTTTATTACTGTTTTGTGTGCTGAATTAATACTTTACACATTGGCTCTCAGTGAAGCCTGACTGCTTTTTGTGCCAAGCTACCCAGGGTAAAGCACATGTTAATTTAGTGACTTTTTGTGGTTGAACCTGCAAGGAATTGTGGCTATTGCTTGACCATGGCTCACCCCGTCAACCAACAACTCAATTTCTCACAGCTATGATTTCGTAGCTTGTTAGGAAAATTTTGTTTTTGGGGAATGCCAATTACAATCCTAGATAGGAGTGTGTCTTTTTCCCCAGTCAAACTGCTTAGCCCTAATATTGAAGTGTTACATTGCGAATCAATCTTGTTTTACTATGTTTGGTGCCCTAGATTCAGAGCTGGGATTCCTCTGCTTATTACTTTCTTCTGTGTGAATTGTTAGGTATAAACTATGTTCATTTTCAAATGTTGCTGTTGTAATAGGCCTTTTTAATTTTTTCTTTATTGATTATTTTTTCATATTTCACAATGAGGGTATTTTGGATTACTTGAGGACTTTTTCTCTCATTTTCTCATGCCCTATTCCATTTTCTGTTTTGGTGCAATCCATTCATTGAGTGTGTTTCTGTGCTCATGCATGTCCTTGTATGTTCTTTTCTGATTTATATCCTACTTTGTGAGAATGGGTTTGCACGTGGAGCTGATTTTAATATACATTTGGTCAAGTTTGAGCATCCAGTGCCTCCCAGTATCACATCCCCTTGTGGCTTTTGCCTTTTGTTATACCGTTTCACCATTTGTAGATCGTTCCCTTTAACAGCACCATCTCCAAGTTTTTCAGTAGCCCATTTTTAGATTTTGGACCTGATTTGGACCTCGCCGGACGGGTTGCTCTGGATATCCCATCCGCCGAAATATAAATCCAATTTGTCCTATAGGATTTACATTTCAGTGGACGGGATGTCCGTCGTGGTTGTGACGGAGTGATCCGTCTCCCAAGAGCTAAATCACGCCCTAATTATTTAAGTAAAAGCCTCTGTTAATTTTCTAAACTTTTCAAAATTTTACTTATGGCAAATTTACATGAGTCATGCAGCCACTTAGTGATTGTGACATGTTTTTTTTCAGTCGTAATGATGTTTATTAGCCTTAGGTATCCTATCTCTTGTATTTTGCTATTTTCTGGCCATTGTATTTGTCAAATCGAGTCACTAACATAGAGGTCTACCTCATATTCATGTCTTAGTTTTTCTTTGACACACCCTTCTTTTTGGTCTCCCCCGATATTGTGAATATGATGAGTTGGAGATATTTTAGTTGATTTAGTTTCATCAATAGTTTGTTGTAGATACATGTTAGGTTGATTTCTGTTTTCCCATTTCTCTGAATATCTAACCATTCTGGCCTTGCATGGTTCATTTTCACTTGTCTTCTTATATTTTACTCTTATATGACTTGCTCTAGGTTCCTTACTACTTTTATTTTTTTTTATTTTTAGACTTTTGTATAGCGCGAACAATACCCCAAAAAGGGTATCAGAGCGCTTCACAGTTCAATAAAAACATGCTAAGAAGACATAGGTATTTCAGTTCGGTGCATAAGGACAAGTTCAAGTACAAACAAATCATATATAGCGAGGCAGTCCTCACAAGGTATCATAGAGACGAGTTTGGAATAGCGGATAGGTAAGTTGTAAACAGGGATGTAATCGAAGGTAGAACTTCCTCAGGAGTCAAATCTAGTGATCGAAGAAGTAGGGAGAGTCGCTCTAAGATAGGGGCAAGTCAAAAAGATTTCTGTTGAAGATTAACGAGCCAAGGTGGGTGAAGAATGCTGATGATTTAAGGGAGAAATTTGCTCACCAGAAAGGAGAAAAGGTTTTAGCTTCCATTTTGAATATTGTCGTTGAAGAGATTCTTCTGATGCTCGGGGGGAGAGAGTTCCAGATTCTTGGTGCAGTTCCTGAGAATGCTCTATCATAAGGTTTTTTCTTGCTGAAGCATGAAGGTTTTAGGAGAAGTTTGTCGGAGCTCCTAGTGAGTCTGTTTCCTCCTGATATCGTAAAAGTTTCTGGGCTAGGTATTGGGGGGTTTTGCAGTGTAAGGCTTTATGTGTGATGCAGGCCATCTTTAGATGTATTCTCTTCTTTATTCAAATTTAACATGAATGGCATTAAGACTGAGCATATGCAATATATTTCCTTTTGCACATATGCAATATATTTCCTTTTTTCAATAGTTCTATTTATTAGTTTCTAGGTTGGTTGGGGGTTCAGGCCTGGCTTTTTCGCTTGTGGTCTGCCTGTTCTCTGCGGCAGATTACATGGCACGCATCATTGCTATCCTTACTTTTGTTGTTAGTTTGCTCAAATAGAGGTTTTTCATTCATTGTACATGTCTAATTTTATAGACGTTTTGGTAGCTAGGTTTTATACCTTGCACTTTTCAATATTTTTTATTTCTGTTTTCATCTCATGCTGCATATCGATCACATCTACTTTATATCTCTTTGTTAAATTTTCAATATATGTTTGTGTTGCTTGAGGGATAGCTCAAGAAAGCCTAGCTTGCAGTCACAAATATGTTAAGGTCTGCCCAGTCCATAGGCATCAGCAGTGTTTTCCCATCACACCTGTTTCTGTTACATCAGCTAGTGCTGCACCAACTCTCTGAGAGCCTCCAGAACTCCACTTTCCTCTGATCTCAGCTTCTCTAGACTTGCAACTCATTCTGCCAGGGTAGACCCAAAAAAGAGACAATCCTCGAGCAGTACAGCAGCTAAGAGTATCAAAGATCTGCAAGTTTGTAATGTACTGAAGTTGGGTCCCTGATCGCAGGTTAAATAAGAATAGGGAATAACAAATGGTATACAATTCTGTATTCCCACAGTTATCTTGTTTATAATGCTAGCTCACTTGTGTGGTTCATCCAATCACCCCCTACATGAAAGTTCCCAAATGCAGAGAGATAAACTTTTTCCTTGGAATTTCAGACTTTTTGGCCATGTGAGTAGCAGAGCTATTTGGGCTCCGCCTTGGCTGGCACCCAGGGAAGCCTACCAACCCCTGACAATAATGAGAACTAGACACCCATGGGAGTCCATGGTGGTCCAGCTTATGTGCATTTCACTACTTTTTCTGACCCAGAATTGCCTGCACATAATAACATTTGGTGATAATTACTGATTTTTCTTAAGTTTATGACAAGATAAGTTTCAGAGTTTGTGAGAATCCACAAACATTTTCCCACCCAGTGTTTTCCACCCATCTCCCAATAAAACAGTGTAGGAGAGTAGGATCTGCCTCTTATGGTTACCCCCACTTTTTGCTGGTGTATCACTGTTTTTCGACTTTAGTCTGGCTGGGGCCCTGCTATCCAGGACCCCAGCCTAGCTGCTTCCTCTCTAAATTGATTCCATGTACCTTAAGTACACTTCAGATTGGATTCTGGGGTACCCTTATAAGTCCCTAGTATATGGTATACTATGTACCCAGGGCATAGGTACCTCAGAGGCCTACCAGGGTTGAAGCACGTATTGTGCCACCCCTGGAAGGCCCTCCAAAATGACACCACAGGACTGCTACTGCAGCCTGAGTAAGGTGGTGCATGCACCCTTACAGAGATATAGGTTCACTATACCTCACCTATCACTGCACATACAAACCTATCAGTCACCCTATGGCAGGCCTTATCAATCCTGAAGGCAGGGTGCTTGGTTTTATGTGAGATGGTGCCCACGCATGAGCAGAGCCCCTCTGCAGCCTTCGGAATCTCCTCTCCGGGGTTGTCTGTGGTGCAGCCTGACCATATACTCTTAAGTGCATTATATCTAAACGGTAAATGCTAACTTTGGGATGGCTGCACGGAAACATGTCGTGTTTGGTGTCAAACACCTTGGAATCATACCCCCACACCAGTACTTGGTGTGGGAGTATGATCCCACCCTTCTAGAGGGAGAGACATGACAGCACTGGTATACCCGGTACTAACTAAACAGAGCCTGGCATCACAAAATGGATGCTGCAGCCACAGACACGAGTCTGGCCTCCTGCTGCTGACCGAAACTCCGGCAGGGGAGGCCTGGACAACAGGTTTCCTGTCACAGGGAGGTGTTACCACCTCCCAGACAGTGGATTGGGGCTGGGTGGGTGCACTCTCTGAGTGCTTTGAAGTCCTGCACTGGGGGCACATTTGGTGTCCTCGTGCATACCCCAGTTCAAACCGGTTGCAGGGGCTACCAGGCCCTGCTCTGGCGCGAAACTGGACAAAGGAAATGGGTGTAGCCACCCCTCTTTCCAAACCCTCCCATAGGTGGGTCCACAGAGTTAGTCCAACCCCCTTCTTTAGTATAAGTAAGGGAACCCTGGCAACAGGACTTTAGATATCCCTGGATGAAACTCTATTACTAAATTCTGGAACTTCGATGCTCTACTAAAGACTAGAGGACTGAAGAAATCTCCATTGGGGTCAAGGAGTGACTCCCCTGCTTGGCAGGCACCAATGAAGCATTTGCCGGTCTGCATCTCCGAAGCTCCAGCCAAACTCCGAAGTACTTGCAACCCAGGAAGAGGATTTCCAGACATCTCAGAGCCTGACCCGAGTCCCCAGCAAAACTGAGACCCGCAGCCCTCGTGAGTAGCGTGGAACCGGAACTCCTGGTCACCATGCACATTTGCTAGTACATTGACTTCTTGACAACTCTTGAAGTCCTGCTTTGGATTACTTGTAGCCCAGGCTCCGAGCACCATTTGCACCGAAGATTGTGAGCCTACACTCCACGAGTGTTCCGTGGGCCCGCTTCCTGCATTTCTGCTTGGGGCTCCTTTGCGATCCCTGGTCCGTCAACTGGTGGGTCCCTGTGAAGGCAACTCTGATTTTCATTGGTTGCTCCAGATGGGCCCTAACTCCCCACCAAGTGGTGAGTCCCTCAGACCTTGCTGGTCTGCTCCGAAGCATCTTTCTTCTTTCTGCATGGGTTGCTGTTGCCAAGGCTTGTTGTGTTCAATCCGGACACCAATGCTGCAGCACTCGACATCCTTTGTGGGACAGCTCGAATCCAGCTCCTGGTTGTCGTCGATGCCTCCTGGTCCTCATGGCTGAAGAGTCAAGCTTCACCTCTTTCACCTGAAGCACCCGATATCGGTGGGCATTCGACTATCGTGCCCCTGGTCACTGGTAAGTGACCCAGACTCTGTCCCCTCTGCTTTCAGGTTCTTCTCATCTTCGATCCAGGCTTGGATCTCTTCGGACACTTCGCACCTTCCCGGCAGCAGCACTTCGTGGCAGGCTGCCATTGAAAACGACGACGCGACCCGACACCAATTGACACCTATGCACCCGGCTTCCCTGGGTGAGGTAACTCGAGTACTATGGTGCTCCCATGGGTGTTGACCTTAGAACTGTCTAAGTCCAAGAGGGTTTGGTCCTAGTCCATTTCTAAGTGTCCCTAATCTCTAAAACGGTAACCGCGACTTTCCCATAGACTTTAACGGAGCTCGCGGCTGTGTTCACACACTGCACACAGCCCCCGTGGGTCCCCTGTGTCACGACCTTGGGTGGTTCCTTGGGGTCCCAGCGATTCTACAGGCTGTAGGCCTTGTGTCTACTTAAGTCGTGGTTCTTATACCACTTTCTTAATATATGGTTTTGTACGCCCCTAGGGCTAATCGTATATTGTGCTGTTTTACTGTGCTATTTGACTTGTAACTTGTGTACTTTGACCTCTAGCCTCATAAAGAGACTATTGGGTAGTGTTTAGTAATAAATACATATATTTTATATATATACCTGGTGTGGTTCTCCTTTCATTTGATCATTCATGAGCTTATAACTGGTAAAACAAACAGCTTAACACTCCTTCAAGACTTAGCCTGAAGGCTGCTCTTCATAGCTACCACTAGGATAGCTTTCAATAAAGGTTGTCTTTAAACCTATCATCAATAAAGGTCATTTGGACTGGTGCAAGGTGCCCACTATAACTAGTGGACAGCATATGCCAGGCCAACTTCTCACTTTGGTGTGCAGCGGTTGGATTCAAGCTTGCCTTTGTTTTACCAGATAATCTCAAGTGTGTGATCAACTGAAAACCACTAAAGGTACCTCAGGTACATATAAATTCAAGCTTAGCAATACAGTAAGTTCTACTGAACTTAGAGTTGTGTGTTAAGGGCTTAGCACACCCTTTCTACAACTCAAGAGAGTTTAGTAGGGCCACACTAGAGTAGGTAGTGCATACACCACACCTCACTAGTGATGTCTTCAGGGCCAGGAACCAGTAGGTCCCTGCCAGGAACCAGTGGGCTCCTACCCTCCAAATATGACAACCTCCCATTCTTGGAATTGAGAGAGTTGTGCAAGATTAGGAAGCTGAAGACAGGCAAAAGTGCCAACACGCAACGTCTCATGGAGATGCTTCTGCTGGATGATCTCAGAAGACCCATAGGGTCTGCAGGGGTAGGCAGAGAGGGTGGGGCAGAACATGAGGAAGGGACCAGGGGTGAAAATACCCAGGACCTGCCCTCTGAAACTGGCCAGGAAGATGAAAATGACCTTGCCCTGGACAATGCAGCTCCTCCTGCAGATGAGGAGGAGGATCAGGATGACCTCCCCTTTGTCCCACCAGGAAGAGTTGTGAGTGTGCCTAGAAGGTTCAGATCTCCTTCTCAGGAATCTAACCATTCTGACACCTCAGTAGGGACCTCTGTTTCCTCTCATAGGAGGGAATCCTCTCATGAAAGGAAAACGAGACTGCTCCAGTATGAAGAAGCTCAGCTTAGGATCAGAAGAGAACAGTTGGCTATAGACAGGGAGTCCCTAGAGCTTCATAGACAAAGAAGAAAGTTGGGACTAGAGTCCCATGGTGGCAGCAACTTCCCTAGTGGTAGGGAAAGGTCTTATGACCATAGAAACCTGAGCAAGATTGTCCCTCCCTACCAGAGTGGGGATGACATCCACAAATGGATTACTGCACTGGAGAGGGCCTGTAAAGTACAGAGGGTCCCTCAGGAGCAGTGGGCAGCAATCTTGTGGCTCTCCCTTGCAGACAAAGGTAGAGACAAGCTCCTCACTGTAAGAGAAGAGGATGCTGATGATTACCAAGTCCTGAAGAGTGCCCTAATAGATGGGTTTGGCCTAACCACTGAGCAATACAGGTTAAAGTTCAGAGATACCCAAAAGGCACATACACAGGACTGGGTGGACTTTGTAGATTGTGCTACTAAGGCTCTGGAAGGCTGGTTACTTGGCAGTAAGGTGTGGGACTTCAAAGGATTGTATAATTTAATCATGAGGGAGCAGATTCTTAATAACTGTCAGAATCAGTTTCTACATTAGTACCTGGTTGACTCTGATCTGACCTCTCCCCAAGAATTGGGTAAGAAGGCAGACAAATGGGTCAGAACCAGGGTGAAGCAGAAGGTACAGAACCAAGGTGGTGACCAGAAGAAGCAAGATTCCAAAAACTCTGATAAGGGTGGGGAAAAGGGTAAAGACCAGAAGTCTTCTCAAGGTCCCCAAAAATCTGCATCTGGTGGGGAATCCCAATCTACTAAAGGAAAAGGCCAAAAGAAACCTTGGTGCAAAGTCTGTAAGCAAAAGACTCACTGGACCAGTGATTGCACCAAGGCCAAAGACTCTAATCCAACCACCATTGCCCCTAAGGCAACTGTTCCCCCTAGTCCAGCTACAAATGGTGGTGGAAATACTCAGAATAAAGGTTTAGTAGGGTTGACCCTGGGTACTGAGATGGGCCTAGTCAGAGTGCCAACTCAGGCTGTCCTAGTCTGTGATGGGGGCATGAATATGTCCCCCTTTGTGAGTCCCAATAATTTGGGCAAATACAGACAGCAGCCTTTAATTAATGGAAGAGAGGCTTTGGCATTCAGGGACACAGGAGCAAGTGTCACCATGGTGACACAAGATCTTGTGGATCCTGGGCAGATTATACTTGGTGAAATGTACCAAGTGACCAATGCTAGCAATGTCAGAACTGACCATTCTCTGGCAGTTGTTAACTTCTCTTGGGGAGGGGTAACTGGCCTTAAGAAGGTTGTGGTGAGTGCAGACCTACCAGTTGAATGCTTGCTTGGCAATGATATTGAAACCTCAGCTTTGGCAGAGGTGGAGCTCAGGAAACATGCAGAAATGCTAGGGATCCCTGAACATGTTTTTGCTGTGACTAGGTCACAGACAAAAATGTCAAAAGCTGAACAGGCCCTGGATTCTGGAATAATGGACCAGGTGCCTCCCAAGATAAGGAGAAGTAGGCAGTGCCTTCCCCCTTGGCTCAGGAAGAAGATCAGTCTTTTGAGGAAGATGATCTCAGGCCTGAAGAAGGAACTGTCCCAGAGGAGCTTGAACCTGATCAGGTTGAGTTCTTGGGGACAGGGGGCCCTTCCAGGGCAGATCTGAGCCAGGAGCAGCTGAACTGCCCCTCTCTTGAACACCTCAGACAGCAAGCTGCTGCTGAGGTTGCTGGGAATGCTAGTGGCACCCATAAGATATATTGGGATGATGGACTCCTGTACTCAGAGAGTAGAGACCCCAAGCCTGGAGCAGCCAGGAGGTTGGTTATACCTCTGAAGTTCAGGGGCTTCCTATTGTCACTAGCCCATGATATTCCCTTAGCAGGTCACTTGGGCCAGAACAAGACTTGGGACAGAATTGTCCCGCACTTTCACTGGCCCCGCATGTCTGAAGACTCCAAGGAGTTTTGTCGCTCCTGTGTAACCTGCCAAGCCAGTGGGAAGGCAGGTGGCACCACAAAGGACCCCCTGATACCACTACCTGTGGTGGGGGTTCCCTTTGAGAGGGTGGGGATTGACATAGTTGGTCGTATGGAACCCCAAACAGCATCTGGGCACAGGTTTATCCTGGTGGTGGTGGACCATGCCACCAGGTACCCAGAAGCCATTCCCCTTAGGACCACTACAGCCCCTGTGGTGGCAAGGGCCCTCCTGGGAATTTTCTCAAGAGTGGGCTTCCCTAAGGAGGTAGTATCTGACAGAGATGCAAACTTTATGTCCAGTTACTTAACTGCAATATGGAAGGAGTGTAGAGTAACTTATAAGTTCACCACACCCTATCACCCACAATGCAATGGTTTAGTTGAGAGATTCAACAAAACCTTGAAGGGCATGATTAAAGGGCTCCCAGAAAAGCTTAGGCGAAGATGGGACATACTCTTGCCCTGCCTTTTATTTGCATACAGGGAGGTGCCCCAAAAGGGGGTTGGCTACAGCCCTTTTGAACTTTTGTTTGGCCATCCTGTCAGGGGTCCATTGTGTCTGGTGAAGGAAGGTTGGGAGTTACCTCTCAAACCCCCTAAGCAGGACATAGTGGACTATGTACTTGGTCTCCGCTCCAGGATGGCTGAGTATATGAAAAAGGCAACCAAAAACCTTGAGGCTAGCCAGGAATTACAGAAAGCCTGGCATGACCAAAAGGCTGTGCTGACTGTTTACCAGCCAGGACAGAAGGTGTGAGTGCTGGAGCCAGTGGCCCCAGCAGCCCTCCAAGACAAGTGGAGTGGCCCCCATACCATTGTTGAACAGAAGGGAGAGGTCACCTATCTGGTAGACCTGGGAACTCCCAAGAGCCCCCACAGGGTGCTCCATGTCAACAGGCTGAAGCCATATGTGGACAGGGCTGACATGGGCTTGCTCATGGCAACTGATGAGGGTCATGAGGAGGAGAGTGACCCTCTCCCTAACCTGCTCTCACAGAACCCTGATGATGGGTCAGTGGATGGTGCAGCCTTGGCAGGCAGCCTCACTGCCCAGCAGCAAACTGATTGTAGACAGGTGCTCAATCAGTTCAGACACATGTTTTCTCTGACTCCAAGTCAGACCACCTGGTGCACTCATGAAGTGGACACTGGGGACAGTCTGCCTGTTAAAAGTAAGATTTACAAGCAACCTGACCAGGTCAGGGACTGTATCAGGACAGAAGTCCAGAAAATGTTGGAACTGGGTGTCATTGAACTTTCAGATAGCCCTTGGGCTAGTCCAGTGGTCCTGGTGCCAAAACCTCACACAAAGATTGTAAGAGAGAGATGAGGTTTTGTGTGGACTACAGAGGCCTCAATACAGTCACTAGGACTGATGCCCATCCAATCCCCAGGGCAGATGAGCTAATAGACACTTTGGCCTCAGCCAAGTATCTAAGCTCATTTGACCTAACAGCTGGCTACTGGCAGATCAGACTAGCTGATGATGCAAAGCCAAAAACTGCATTTTCTACCAGTTTGTACCAGTTTGTGGTGATGCCCTTTGGTTTGAAGAATGCATCTGCCACTTTTCAGAGGTTGGTGAACACAGTCCTTACAGGTCTGGAAACCTACAGTGCAGCATATCTAGATGATATTGCTGTCTTTAGCTCCACCTGGGAGGATCACCTGGTCCACCTCAGAAATGTTTTGGAGGCCCTGCAGAGAGGCAAGCCTAACTATCAAGGCCACAAAGTGCCAGATAGGGCAGAGTCAGGTTGTGTACCTGGACCACCTTGTGGGTGGAGGCCAGGTTCAACCATTGCAGAGCAAAATCCAGACCATCATGGACTGGGTTGCTCCAACTACCCAGACTCAGGTGAGAGCCTTTTTAGGCCTGACTGGGTACTACAGAAGATTTGTCAAGGGGTATGGATCAATAGTGACACCCCTGAATGACTTAACCTCTAAGAAAATGCCCAAAATGTTTCAGTGGACAGTTAGCTGTCAAAAGGCATTTGATGACCTGAAGCAGGCCATGTGCACTGCTCCCATTTTGCAAAGTCCTGATTACTCCAAGAAGTTCATTGTGCAAACAGATGCATCTGAGTTGGGGGTAGGGGCTGTACTATCACAGTTGAATGATGAAGGTCAGGATCAGCCAGTAGCTTTTATTAGCAGAAGGCTGACCCCCAGAGAGAACGTTGGTCAGCCATTGAGAGGAGGCCTTTGCTGTGGTTTGGGCTCTGAAGAAGCTGAGGCCATACTTGTTTGGCACTCACTTCCTTGTTCAGACAGACCATAAGCCCCTCTTATGGCTAAAACAGATGAAGGGTGAAAACCCCAAACTTTTGAGGTGGTCCATTTCCCTACAGGGGATGGACTATACAGTGGAACATAGACCTGGGAGTAACCATGCCAATGCAGACGGACTCACCAGATATTTCCACTTAGAACATGAAGACTTAACTGGTCAAGGTTAGTTTAATGTCCCTGCGGTTGGGTGGGGGGGGGTTGTGTAGGAGAGTAGGATCTACCTCTTATGGTTACCCCCACTTTTTGCTGGTGTATCACTGTTTTTCGACTTTAGACTGGCTGGGGCCCTGCTATCCAGGACCCCAGCCTAGCTGCTTCCTCTCTAAATTGATTCCATGTACCTTATGTACACTTTAGATTGGATTCTGGGGTACCCTTATAAGTCCCTAGTATATGGTATACTATGTACCCAGGGCATAGGTACCCCAGAGGCCTAACAGGGGTTGAAGCATGTATTGTGCCACCCCTGGAAGGCCCTCCAAAATGACACCACAGGACTACTACTGCAGCCTGAGTAAGGTGGTGCATGCATCCCTTACAGAGATATAGGCTCACTATACCTCACCTATCACTGCACATACAAACCTATCAGTCACCCCTATGGCAGGCCTTATCAATCCTGAAGGCAGGGTGCTTGGTTTCATGTGAGAGGGTGCCCATGCATGAGCAGAGCCCCTCTGCAGCCTTCGGAATCTCCTCTCCGGGGTTGTCTGTGGTGCAGCCTGACCATATACTCTTAAGTGCATTATATCTAAACGGTAAATGGTAACTTTGGGATGGCTGCACGGAAACATGTCGTGTTTGGTGTCAAACACCTTGGAGTCATACCCCCACACCAGTACCTGGTGTGGGAGTATGATCCCACCCTTCTAGAGGGAGAGACATGACAGCACCGGTATACCCGGTACCAACTAAACAGAGCCTGGCATCATAAAATGGATGCTGCAGCCACAGACACAAATCTGGCCTCCTGCTGCTGACCGAAACTCCAGCAGGGGAGGTCTGGACAATAGGTTTCCTGTCACAGGGAGGTGTTACCATCGCCCAGACAGGCCTTAGTGGATTGGGGCTGGGTGGGTACACTCTCTGAGTGCTTTGAAGTCCTGCACTGGGGGCACATTTGGTGTCCTCGTGCATACCCCAGTTCAAACCGGTTGCAGGGGCTACCAGCCCCTGCTCTGGCACGAAAATGGACAAAGGAAATGGGTGTAGCCACCCCTCTTTCCAAACCCTCCCATAGGTGGGTCCCCAGAGTTAGTCCAACCCCCTTCTTTAGTATAAGTAAGGGAACCCTGGCAACAGGACTTTAGATATCCCTGGACGAAACTCTGTTACTGAATCTTGGAACTTCGACGCTCTACTAAAGACTAGAGAACTGAAGAAATCTCCCTTGGGGTCAAGGAGTGACTCCCCTGCTTGGAAGGCACCAAAGAAGCATTTGCCAGTCTGCATCTCTGAAGCTCCCGCCAGACTCTTAAGTACTTGCAGCCCAGGAAGAGGATTTCCAGACATCTCAGAGGCCGACCCGAGTCCCCAGCAAAGCTGAGACCCGCAGCCCTCGTGAGTAGCGTGGAACCGGAACTCCTGGTCACCGTGCACATTTGCTAGTGCATTGACTTCTTGACGACTCTTGAAGTCCTGCTTTGGGTTACTTGTAGCCCAGGCCCCAAGCACCATTTGCTTCGAAGATTGTGAGCCTACACTCCACGAGTGTTCCGTGGGCCCGCTTCCTGCATTTCTGCTTGGGGCTCCTTTGCGATCCCTGGTCTGTCGACTGGTGGGTCCCTGTGAAGGCAACTCTGATTTTCATTGGGCGTTTCTGGTTGCTCCAGACGTGCCCTAACTCCCCACCAAGTGGTGAGTCCCTCCGACCTTGCTGATTTGCTCCGAAGCATCTTTCTCTTTTCAGTGTGGGTTGCTGTTGCCAAGGCTTGTTGTGTTCCATCCGGACACCAATGCTGCAGCACTCGACATCCTTTGTGGGACAGCTCGAATCCAGCTCCTGGTTGTCGTTGACGCCTCCTGGTCCTCGTGGCTGAAGAGTCAAGCTTCACCTCTTTCACCTGAAGCACCCGACATCGGTGGGCATTCGACTATCGTGCCCCTGGTCACTGGCAAGTGACCCAGACTCTGTCCCCTCTGCTTTCAGGTTCTTCTCATCTTTGATCCAGGCTTGGATCTCTTCGGACACTACGCACCTTCCTGGCAGCAGCACTTCGTGGCAGGCTGCCATTGAAAACGACGACGCGACCCGACACCATTTGACACCTATGCACCCGGCTTCCCTGGGTGAGGTAACTCGAGTACTACGGTGCTCCCGTGGGTGTTGACCCTAGAACTGTCTAAGTCCAAGAGGGTTTGGTACTAGTCCATTTCTAAGTGTCCCTAATCTCTAAAACGGTAACCGCGACTTTCCCATAGACTTTAACGGAGCTCGCAGCTGTGTTCACACACTGCACACAGCCCCCGTGGGTCCCCTGTGTCACTACCTTGGGTGGTTCCTTGGGGTCCCAGCGATTCTACAGGCTGTAGGCCTTGTGTCTGCTTAAGTCATGGTTCTTATACCACTTTCTTAATATATGGTTTGGTACGCCTCTAGGGCTAATCGTATATTGTGCTGTTTTACTGTGCTATTTGACTTATAACTTGTGTACTTTGACCTCTAGCCTCATAAAGAGACTATTGGGTAGTGTTTAGTAATAAATACATATATTTTATATATATACCTGGTGTGGTTCTCCTTTCATTTGATCATTCATGAGCTTATAACTGGTAAAACAAACAGCTTAACACTCCTTCAAGACTTAGCCTGAAGGCTGCTCTCCATAGCTACCACTAGGATAGCTTTCAATAAAGGTTGTCTTTAAACCTATCATCAATAAAGGTCGTTTGGACTGGTGCAAGGTGCCCACTATAACTAGTGGACAGCATATGCCAGGCCAACTTCTCACAAACAGTACCCCACTTGTGTGGCTAGGCCAAAAACGTCCAACAACAGGCATGGATGAAAATTATGACCATATGAGGTCAAATTTCTATCAATTTGGTCTTCACATGGCCAATGGTTTGGTCCATTCTTACCTCATGCAGTAGGTCCACCCACATAGGAGTGGTACAGTTTTCATTGGGAGAAGTAAGCAAATGCAGGGTGGTGAGACTTTGTCATGCCCTGTATGCTCCTGATTTTCTTTCCACATACATTTGTGGAATTTGATTGTTGTGAGTTGTTGCTTTTCCTTGACGGTGATAGATGTTCTGTAGAAGGTAGATCTTCATCCATGTAGCGTGGCATGCTTCATCATCGATGGTCCATCTAGCACTGGGGAACTTTCTTCTGAGTTGTCATATGTCTTGTGCACAGGTTCCATGAGCATGGAGAGTTTACAGGGAGCTCTGCCTGCATGATTGGATAGGTGTGTGCTTGTAGTGTTGTTTGCAGTATTATCTATGAGAGTAGTAGTGGGTGCAGTGATCTATGTGTCACTCCTGCTATCACCATCTACCTTCTTCTACATGATATCCCTCACAAAACAAGTGTAGGCTAAGCTTTGACTATTTCTTCATAGCTCGCACTCCTGTCATTTTGGTATGGCTAATGGTTTGGGGAGTGTGTCTTGGCCAGCGGTCTATGAGTTGACCCTGCCAATGTATATATGGCGGCTGCGCCAACAGCAGACTGCCTGGCTGTCGTCAGTCCCAGGGACCCCTGCTCATTTTACTCAAACCAAGAAACCTTTGGTTATTGTTTCTCACAATAGGCTACTTACTTCACAACCCCAGGGGTTCTATTTGTCTGGATAATGTAAATGGGTTGTCAGGGTATGCCCAGATGTGGGTCCCTTGCTCACTTTGCCACTGGATTCAAGCTAGCCTGGCTGATGAGGGGTGTTACCCCGAAACCGGTCCCAGGATGCTGGTTTCCGGTCCAGGGAGGACATGGCTTGGCAGTTCGGGCTGGACTGTTCCCATGAGGCACAGGGGCAAGACTGATTTGCATATAGCTGTGTCTGAACTGGGGTGGCGAAATGAACTAAAGAATGATGATGGATTCAACCCAGATCTGTAACTGGGGGTGCGTGTCTGAAAAGTTTCAGCGCTCCGTCCATCATCTCCTTGTGTTTGCTAATGTAAAAGGGTGCCTGGAACAACCTTTGTCCCTTTTTCCTGTATAAACTGTAAGTGGGGATGTTTGGAGACTACCTATCTGGATCATAGAAATTGTGCTTATGGTCCCACTCCCACGCATTCAGGGGCGGTGAAGGAAGAGGGAGAACCAGGGGCTATAAGAGTTGACCCTTATATCACCTGTGCTTATATCAATACAAGGTCCCTGCCCAAGCACTGTTTGGAAATTTTGGACATTATTCACAGCTCCAACCTTGACCTTATTTTTATCATAGAGACATGGCTTAACCATCACTCCATGGTGGAGTTGGCTTTGACAATGCCTAACGGCTACAAGATCTTGATGTGTAGCCGAGATGGCAGGCAAGGGGGTGGAGAGGCAATCATTTTTAGTTATTGCTATGAGTGTAAGGAAATTAAGATATCCTTGATTGTTACTGTGAGATGATGCAATTTCTGCTCTCCAGGAAGACCTCTGTTGTTTTGGGAGGAGCGGTCGTCTATAGACCCCCCCAGTTACAATGCCCAAATGACCGATAACTTAGCCGCAGCATTGTCCCCTTTGGTTTTAAAATATGAGCATTTGCTCCTGATTGGCTGTTTTAATTGCCACTTTGCAAAGGAGGATGGCTTGCATAGTAGGAATCTGGAGAATTAGATGCAAGTATTACAACTTACTCGGTCACTTAAAGGTGCCACCCATACAGCAGGACATACTCTGGTTCTACTTTTTTCAAATTTCTGTCCTGACTCCATTCTTTCTATTGATCCTGTATGTTGGTCGGATCATTTTCTTTTAAAATTCAAATTTATGATGCATAACAAGTTTCTTGCCATGCATTACACTGCATGTATGAGATCTAGGCCGTGGAAGAAAGTCTATCTGGAGTTGTTCACAGACAACTTTTGTGCTGCTGTTTTAAATGCTGATCTCCCTGTTGACACTAACGTTAAGGCTTGGGAGGCTGCAGTTGTTGAGGCTCTCAATAGATGTGCCCCTCATAAATTGAGAAGGACGCTGAGATGCTCTCCTTCTGCGAAATGGTATACAAATGACTTTAAAATTACTAAAAGAGAGAGTAAGGCATTAGAGTGCCATTGGCGAATTTCTAAATCCCCGCTGGATCACACAGCATTTAGAGCTGCTTTAAAATCCTATCACAAAGTGCATAAGAATGCTAAAAAAGCTAATTTTGTGAGGAGACTATAATAGTAGCTCCCCCAAGGAACTCTTTAAAATTGTCAAGGAACTATCTCAGCCCACAGCTGTGAATCAAAATATTCCAATTTTGGCTCAGCTGTATGAAGATCTGGCAGAATTCTTCCATGAGAAGAGTGATAAGATCTACTCTGCTTTTGAGCACAACCCCTCTGTGACAGTGCTCTTCGAGGGAGAAGTCATCCCTCACCCCGGAATGTCTATTCATTGGGGTGAATTCCAGGAATTTTATCAAGAATCAGTAGAAAGGGCCATGATGGAGTTGGTCAGGATCTCCTTTGGACCCTTGTACCTATTTTATGTTCTCTAGACTTGCCCAGGTCTTGAGTCCTTTTATCACCTGGTTGTTTAGCTTATCTTTGGAAAAGGCTGACTTCCCATCTTGTTGGGAATCTGCTCTTGTGCTGCCCCTATTAAAAAAGGCTAGAGCAGAGACTGGTGATTTTCCCAACTATCGTACTATATTCCTTCTGCCTTCTTTGGCGAAGGTATGGGAAAGTATAGTTAATACCCAGATAACACAATTTTTGGAAGCCAGTAACATTCTGAACACTTCCCAAAAGGCCTTTAGAGCCAATAACTGCACAGAGTCCACCCTGATGGTGGCAGTTAACAGAATTAGACAAGCAGTGGTTCCCTGTTCCCATTAGACATGTCTGCTGCCTTCAATACTGTCTCTCACTTCCAGCTAGTTTGTGGGCTCCATGAAGCAGGCTTGTATTCCACCACTCTCCAATGGTTCGAAGCATTTTTTGGCTGTCAAATATTACACTGCTTACTTGGCTCTGTTTAGATCTGCCCCATTGCAAATTAATTATCGTGTCCCGCAAGGGTTATGTCTAAGCCTTTCCTTGTTTAATTTCTGTGTCACCCCCTTGGGGCAAACATTGTTAAATCTTGGGGCTTTGAGACATTTTCTTCCGCGGATGAAACCCAGCTTATTATTACCATCAACAAGAATCAGCCTTATATTCAGGAGAATCTCCTGGGCTGTCTCTTGGATATGGCTAGCTGGATGCGTTCTCATTGCTTGAAGCTGAATGAAGAAAATACGATGTCCTGTTGTTCGGAGGGGCGGACAAAGTCTGGAATGTCACCTGGTGGCCTACCTCCCTTGAGGTGGCTCCTATGCCTACAAGAGCTGCCATGAATTTGGGAGTCATATTAGATGACTCCTTTTCTATGGTGGACCAGATAAACTCAGTGTGTGAAAAGTGCTTTGGTCTCTTACACATTGTGAAGAAGCTATTTAGATGGATTCCTCTAGCTTTGCATAGGACAGTCACTCAGGTACTCATTCTGAGCAGACTGGATTATGGCAACGCCTTATATCTAGGGATGGCCAACTATCTTTTCAGTTGTTTGAAGCTTATTCAGATTGAAGCTGCTCTACTAATTTGCAACAGCCCTAGAAGGAGCTCAGCATCTGCCTGCCTCAATCAGTTGCACTGGCTCCCACTACGGAAAAGAGCCAGGTTTAAAATACTTTGATATGTGCACAAGGCACTTCATGAGGCAGCACCTGCTATTTTATGTGGCAAGATGAGCTTCTACAAGCCTAGCAGAGGGTTGCGTTCTTCCTAGTACCAACATTAGGAAAGCCAGTATGGGTGGCCACTATTTCAGCCATTTATCTGCACTTCATTGAAATTCTCTTCCTTTAGGTATACATCTCATGGAGGATCTTTTTGAGTTTCACAAACATTTGGCAACTTGGCTGTATCGTTTTTAAAAGGCATTTATCTGCAGAGCTTCTTTGTTTGGTTCTAGTGCCGGGATGTCCCCTTGAGAATGATATGTACACATTATAAATAAATAAAATAAATAAATATTATTGCGTGGGTTGCCTGGTGGTCCCTTACTCGTGCCTTCCCATGGCACATTTCTTAAGCTTAGGAGGAATTGTCTTTCTTGTGCCTTGCTTAGGGTGGTTGGTAGGAGCCCTCCACAGATTGGAAAGTATGTATCCATGAACAGCCATTTAAGGTAACATAACTGATTGCTCCATTTTAGTCAGTTTCCTAGAACTTTTTGTAGTATAAAGTCAGGTAAGTTTTAGTGCACAGGCCTGGCTTAGATGGGCAAAGGAGACAGGAACAATGAGTTTCCTGCCTCTTTCCCTGCTGAGCACAAACTCTGTAAACTGTGAAATGGCTTACTTTTCTTGTCTGTTGCAGAGAGGTCATTAAAGTGCCAATTTTTAGGCTCAGCAATGTCCTCCACAACCGTTGAAGTACAGAGCGCTCCTTCTACAGCAGTGAGACTAATGATAAAAGCAAAATCAAAGTCAGTTTTTCCTTGGTAGTCTGACAATAGATATCATTTGCATTGTATGATGCCAAATTAATTAAGTTACTAGCCAACATCTTGTTCCATGTGCAAGGTTTAGAATCCATTCATATGGTAGAAGTAATTGGTCATTTTCATCAGCTCCACTAATGTCTTTGTTCTAATTTGGCCTGGGCAGAACTCTTGGAGTTTCACTCTGCGGAATTCCACAGAACTACAAAAATACTCAGCGGAATTCCATGAACGGGTGAAAATAAGCATATCACACTGCTCATGATGTAATTTTGCTCTCGGAGCTTGCTGCGCAATGAAAAATGTGCACAACCGGCACCACACAGCGCACCTGAGGCTGCAGCTTCTTGGGTTGATTTTGCTGCCGCGCAAGTAGCAACCACCCACGCCCTCTCGCGTTGAAGAAATCTTGTTGGGTGCCCTCCTAGTGACCGAAAATCATGCTAGGGGACACCAAATTTTGCTTGCGTTCTCCAACTTACCATTGGTGAGCCACGCACAAGAAAAAAAACTCTGCCATGCAACAGTTGGCGGGATTTGGCCGGAACTCCACATTACATTACAAGCATAATGCAGACTGCCTGCGGAGAGGAATATATTGCCCACCCCTAGTTTTAATCAAGTATACAGTTATGCTTATGCACTTCTACCAACTAACTCCAAACTGTGACCCGTGGAATGCTCTCATCATGAATTTAGGTAACACATGTACTTCTCATCTGTCTGTGAAATTCACAGCTAAAGGTTTGTTACAACACAATGCACGACACTGACATTTTTGGAGCTTTTTACAAAAAAAACTCCTGAGTGAATCCTTTGCATTGATTTGAAATTGTACCATAATCCACAGTGTACAGTGTACAGCTCACTGAACAGTTGCACTCCTGAATGGACATTGTTCTCATATATTTTATAAATGCATATAATAAAGACTTCAAAGATCGATCTCCTAAGTGGGCAGGACATCCAATGGGTTGAACACATAAAGAAAGTCAACAACATCACAAAGTGCGATAGGAACTATAAAGATGGCCTAGAGCCGTATTCGCCAGCATGAAGGAAAATAATGAGAAAATGGTAACAATCAGTGAAAGGCTACACACAACCCTATTGCAAGTTGTGATGTTGTTCACTTTCTTTATGTGTTCAACCTATTGGATGTCCTGCCCACTTAGGAGATCGATCTTTGAAGTTTTTATTATAAGTATTTAATGTTGTTTGACTGATGGAAGCATTTTTGTTTGTAGATTACCCTGATGAAGGGCAATTGTGAATGCCCAAAATGCATTGGTAATTGTTAAATCGTCATATGTCAATACTGGACTCAGTTTCATGAAGAACATTGCTCCTTTGAGACGTATTTTGCTTGAACATTAAAACGACTGAGCAAGATTCAGTGTCCAAGTGAACATTTTGTTCACCAATTGATCTCAAAGTGTTTAACTTGTTGTTACACATCATTATAATTTGTTAATTCGTGTTGTCTAAATAGATTACACTATTGCAGTAGATTACAGTAGTGCATCCAGTGACTAGGCACACGTCATAGCTATCTTTTTCAACTTTCTAAAAGTGACATTTTAAGAATCCAAATTTAAAATCCGACTTCATCATAGGTTGTGATTTTTAAATTGTGATTCCAGAAACACCAAACTTGAAAAGTCCACCTTTTCCCAATTGTGAATTATACTTATAAAATGTAATAAAGTAATCCAATTGTTATCCTATGGGAGCGATAAGCCTTGCAGTAGGGAAAAAGGACTTTGGGAGATTGTCACTACCACGACAGCTAAAACTTGAAAGTACATATCCTTCCTGTTAGTTACACAGAACCCTGCCCTATGGGCTACCTCAGGCCTACCTTAGGGGAGACTTACACGTAATCAAAGGGGAGTTTAAGTCTTGGCAAGGGGTTTTAAATGCAAAGTCGACATGGCGGTGTAAACCGCGCATACAGGCTCTGCAATGGCAGGCCTGAGCCATGGTTAGAGGGCTACTTAACTGGGTGGCCCAATAAGTGCTGCAAGCCCTTTAGTAGCATTTAATTTACAGGCCCTGGGCACATGTAGTGTAGTGTAGTACTTGGGACTTATAGGTAAATTAAATATGTCAGTTGGGGATGAGCCGATATTATCATGTTTAGGGGAGAGGGCACAAGTACTTCTGCACTGGTTAGTAGTAGTAAGGTGCACAGCGTCCTAAAGCCAGCAAAAACAAGGTCAGGAAAGTGGAGGAGGTAGGCAAAAAGTTGGAGGGAAGACCACCCTATGGTTGCCAGGTCTAACGAAGAGTGATTGAGCAAGCTCCTACACAACCTCTTCACTAGTTCCTAATGTGGAAAGGCAACCAGTAGGACTTTCACTGGCTCCCTTCGCAGTACACACTCTCACACTGTATGCATCACCAGTGGAATTTTGAATAATCTGTAATGGTCTGGATGGTTCTGTGGCAATGTTGGAGAATTATAATTGAAATACAGCATATGCTGCAGAATCAAAAAAACAATCTCTATTCATGGCAGACTAAAAGATGGTGGGAGCCAGCTATGTCCCTGTGCCTCTGAACGGGAGGCCAGAAAACTAACCCTTGGAGTAATTCTAGTAGTCCTGGGTTCAGGTGAAGAAGCAGGGCTCAAGCAGCAGGGCAGGCCTTTAAAGGTTCAAGGCAGGCTCCAGGCAGCAGAGCACTCTTTTCAGGTGTAGCAAAGCAGCCTTATGGAGTACACAGAAGGCCACAGCAGCAGACAGCCCTCTGACAGTCGCTCTGCCGGTCCTGAAAGTGAGCTAAAGAGTAGGTATGAGGGCCCTATTTTTATACCTGGTTCCTACTTTGATGTAGGAGAAGTTTCTAGAGCTTTCTCTTTGAAGTGCTTGGAATTTCCTGACTCCCCTGTCCTGGCTGAAGGCTGGCTGCAGGGACAATGCAATAGTGGCAAGCCCTTTGTGTGAAGGCAGTGCACAGCCTATTCAGTTGCAAGTGGGGCTGTGCGCAGTTCCGCCCCACATCCTGCCAGCAGATTATCCATTTAGGCACATCTAATCCCTTGATTGTTTGACTGTGTGGGAGGAATTCAGAAAGTCTAACTGCCAACTGCACCCAGTCATGTAACTCAGTACAGACTGCAGGTACCAACGGCAAAGGGCAGAAAAATGCCAACTTTCTGTCATAGTTCCATATCTGGAGCCCTAATGTAATACTGTCAGTTGGTCTGTGTTTACTGCATTGTACTAACATGCATTGCCTGTAACACCTTTGAGTACAATGTCAACAGCCATGTGGCTTATGCTGTTTACGCTAAGGTACAGGGAATTGTTCTGTCATAGGAGCAAACATGTTCTGGACATTACGTCTTGGCTCAGCACCACTTCCTGGTTTAGAATCTCTGCCGCACACTAGTGTTTAACAACATCACAAAAATCTGATGTTCCAATGGCTTCTTGGTTGCGGTCATGGGTTTGGCCTATAGAAACCATGCCCGACTGCCAAATCGCGCTTCATGTCGTGAATTCAACAAGCGCGCACCCCCTGACTCCAGCGCCGTGAGTCCTGAAGCCATTCTGCATCTGAGAGTTCCCGACTCCAGTTCTGAAACCTGCAAGACAGTAAGCGCTAACTCAGCAAGACAAGATAAGGCAAAATACTTCTATGAAAGTGAGTGCTACGCTGTTTTTTCTGTGAAAACACTAAGAACTAACTGCAGTCAGAGTACTAATGAGCAAACCTTTGTACTAACGGCAGAATTTGGCAATACCCACCAGTGGAGAAAACTTTTGAGCACATTAGAGAAAACTGAGTGAAAGGTTTAAGTAGAACTCTTAACAAGGTGCATCTAGAGCTCATTTAGGGCATTGTGAAAAGAGCAGGTGGATTGTGCGAACCAACGAGACGCGCATTTGAATCATAGGAGAACATGCAATGCATGCATAGAATATTTGACTGTGAATCGCACAGGACATGCATGGTCTGACAACTTGGTGAAGATACACAGAAGTGACGCAACGTCTGTGAAAGGAAGATTGCGAGGCCTCAATTCAGAGATGTCACATGCATATAGCAATGATGGTCATGTAATCGCATGTAAATGTCAAAGCATCAGCAGGTTTTGATTCTGTTTTCATCTCTTTACTGTAAGCCTGTATCATACTCCCAGGTAAAAAGTCCACAACATTACCACTTCCAGTTGAATTGCTTTTCAGTTGTTCGCAGGTATTGCCCTAGACAAGTAGAAAAACAGGGTACTATAGGTGGGTGGTGGTTTAACACACATGCATGTAGAGACGTAGTAATTCCCCATTCCTCATTTTAAGGTCGACTACAGGCCAAAAAAGCCTGGAAGGCCCTCCTCCTGGCACTTTGTCTGTAATTCTCAGAGTTGACTCAGATACAGAACGACAGGTAGGGCACTAGGAGATGGGTCCATATTGTCTCTGCAATGCCGTGGCGCTAGTCAACAGGTAAGTGTGCATCACTGTACCTTGACACTTTCTGACGCCTCCCCTCTTCCCCCATAGAAACAGCGTACCTTTTCTCTTTTACCAAGATTCCATGGGGCCTGTGTGCTGGACCTGCTAAGCCCATGTCCCTCCCTGTGAGATTGCACTTTCTAAAAGAGGCATTTCCAAAATCTAACTTTATCATTAAAGATGAAATGCGTATTTGTTCCGGGTCAAAGGTTGGCACTTATTAACTGTAATAAGCCAAATCAATGTTACTGTATGGGACAGGAAGGCCTCACAGTAGTGAAAAACACATTTAGGACTTTTTCACTACCAAGACATGTAAAATGTAAAAATACACGTCCAACCTTTTAATTACAATGCACCCTGCCCTATGGGCTACCTCGTGCCTACCTTAGGGTCAATCAATCAATCAATCACGGCATTTATAGAGCGCGCTACTCACCCGGGAGGGTCTCAAGGCGCTGGGGGAGGGGGTAAGTTACTGCTCGAACAGCCAGGTCTTGAGCTGCTTCCTGAAGGAGAGATGGTCCTGGGTTCGCCGAAGGTGAGTGGGGAGGGAGTTCCAGGTCTTGGCTGCCAGGTAGGAGAAGGATCTTCCTCCGGCGGTGGTTCTGCGGATGCGTGGTACGGTGGCGAGGGCGTGGCTGGTTGATCGTAGCTGGCGTGTGGGCGTGTAGAAGGTCATGCGGTCGTTGAGGTACTTTGGGCCCAGGTCGTGGAGGGCCTTGTGTGCGTGGGTGAGGAGTCTGAACGTTATTCTCTTGCTGACGGGGAGCCAGTGCAGGTCTTTCAGGTGTCCGGTGATGTGGCTGTGTCGGGGGATGTCCAGGATGAGGGTGACTTATATGTAATAAAAGGGGAGTTTACGGCTTGGCAAGGGGTTATATAATGACAAGTTAAATTGGCAGCTTAAAACTGCTTGCAGGCTGCAGTGGCAGGCCTGGGACATGTTCTAAGGGGATACTTACATGGGTGACACAATAGGGGCTTTAGGCCCACTATTAGCATTTAGTTTACAAGCCCTGGGTAAATGGCATACCATTCTACAAGGGACTTATAGGTACATTAAATGTGCCGATTAGGTTTAAGTCAATTTTACCATGTTTAGGGGAGGGAACATAAGCACTTTAGCACTGTTGAGCAGTGGCAAAGTGCTCAGAGTCCTAAGTTATTGAGATGTGACAAGACTGCCCCTAAGCCATGCTCTGAGGCATCTGTTTGTAAAATGTTTTTGAGGGAAAAGTCTGGGGCCTTCAGTGCAGTAACTGCGCACATGGCCTACCTGAGGGAGTCATGGGCCTTCTGACAGGCCTCTGTCTAGATTACTTTCTAAGGTCACTTCTTGGAAGTCAAATCAGTCAAGGGGGAAACAATGGTGCCAAATCCCTTGCAAAAGTAGCCTGTGAGGCACAGGCAGGCCCTCACATCTGTCTGGGTTTTAGGGGACTTTCAGGCCAGAGTAGTCTCTATTTTGGCCTAGAGAAGCTGCACCTTACCCCCGCCCACAAGGTATCCCAAGGACACCACAGAACCCTGCTCTATCCGGCACTTACTGGCCTTGATAGCCAGCCCTGCCTGTTGCAGAACATGAAGCACTTACTACAGGTGAAAGTGGTGCTCCTCCTAGCTGTTGCTAAAGACAGATATGTCATCTAGGGAAGCAGCACAGAAGGCCTCCATCCCAGCTAAGACCTGGTTCACCAGCCCCTGAAGGTGGCAGGGGCATTTTTCAAACCAAAGGGTTACCTTGAATTGGAAGTGGCATTCTGGTGTGGAAAAGGCTAACCTCTCTTTATCCCCCTCAGTTAGAGCAATCTGCAGGTACCCTGAAGTCAAATAAAAAGTACTCAGGAACTTGGTAACCCCTAATCCGTCAATGAGCTTATCAGCTCTGTGACGGGGTGAGCATCAGTCTTGGTAACTGAGTAGAGCCCCCATGTAGTAAGTTCTGGGGCAGTGCCCGGTGGATTAGCTTTGGGTACCAACACCAGTGGGCTAGACCAGGGACTACTGGAATACTCAATTTTTTATTTTTTATTTTATTTGCAAAGTTTTATATAGCGCTGGCTAGACCCGGAGGTATCAGAGCGCTTTACATGAGGATCAGCGAGTTACAGGATACATAGTTATATCAGTTGAATCAGCGAGTTACAGGTTACATAGTTACATCAGTTTGAATCAAAGAATCACAGAGGGAGGAGGAGGGGGAGGGGAGGAGACACAAACGGGGAGACGAGGATAACAATGTCAGATGACCGGCTGGGTAGGTGACGGCCAAGGGCCAGACTCCTCTATAGCTGTATAGGACAGCTCCACCGGGCATCGGCCAAGGTTGCTCGGGCTCCGTGGTAGGTAAAAACAGTTTTGGTATCCGCCCAGGGGCGTCGTCATAGTTCCATCGAAGGGGAGGGAAAGAGACACAAACGGGGAGACAAGGAAAAACAATGTCAGATGACCAGCTGGGTAGGTGATGGCCAAGGGGCCAGACTCCTCTATAGCTGCATAGGACAGCTCCACAGGGCATCGGCCAAGGTTGCTCGGTCTCCACGGTGGGTACAAACAGTTTTGGTATCCGCCCAGGGGGCGTCGTCATCGTTCCATCGAAGGGGGAGAGAAGGAGACACAAACGGGGAGACGAGGAAAAACAATGTCAGATGACCGGCTGGGTAGGTGACGGCCAAGAGGCCAGACTCCTCTATAGCTGCATAGGACAGCTCCACCGGGCATCAGCCAAGGTTGCACAGGCTCCGTGGTAGGTACAAACAGTTTTGTTATCTACATCAGTTGAATCAGCGAGTTACGGGTTACATAGTTACATCAGTTTGAATCAAAGAATCACAGAGGGAGGAGGAGGGGGAGGGAAGGAGACACAAACGGGGAGACGAGGAAAACAATGTCAGCATACAGCAGATGAGTTAGATTGTTATGGCAACCTGGAGGAACAGCAGAGCCCTGACTGAATCCATCAAGGAAAACAAGCAGGAATGAATGGGTCTAAATCGGTCAAGAGCTCAGATCAAATCACCTCCTGCGTGGACGCCATTTTAGGGTCAGGCAGGGCCCTGTGAGGCTTCGGTTCATCAACAACCCCCACTTCAGTCCAGGATAGTTGATGGACTCCTTGGAAGGGAGAAAATTGTCCTAAGAGCATAGAGGGGCAGCTGCTGTTCACGTAAGCCCCTTTTGGAACAGATTTAAAAAAATAAAAAAAAATCGGATCCGTCCGCCATTTTCAGGTCAGGCAAGGCGGAAAAAAAACGGAGCAGCCGCCTGAAAGTCCTGAAAGAAGAAAGTACAGCCCTGCAACATACCTCCATGATAGAACGGTAAGTAGGTGGGCCGCAGAGCTCTCTGGGGGGCCTTGTGTAGTGAGTGCTTCACTTTTGGCTCTGTCACCCCTGCAGCCATTGCGAGGGTGTTTCAGGTGCTGCGGGGACAGTCCACCCTTACCGCAAGTGCTGCTCACTCCAGCCGTGGGGATGCTGCTGGACAGGGGCCGCTCCGACTTTCCGGCCTCGGCCCGCTCGTCACTCCAGTCCATGGTCTGCCATTTTGTGGTTTCCACTGCGGGTCCGCGACAGACACCGCAAGGTTACTCCGCCGCCTTCCTGTGCACTGCTGGCCACTCCCGAGTTCGGCCCCAACTATTGCGTGTGGCGGCACGGCAGAATCGCGTCGGCTAGGCTGTGTGGATGCTGAATTAAGGCTTTCTTCTGCCTTTCCTTTTTATGTACCACCTTGTGAACCCGAGTCACCTTCTGGGGCTTGAAGAACACGCTGTACGCAGCATACAGGGAGAAGAGGCAGTACGCGGCAGCTGAAGGGTGAGCGCCAGACGGAGCGGGGCAAAGCCTCCGGAGGCAATCAATCATTGCCATTTCTAATATCTTACAGACTATCTCCTTGATGCTGGCCCTCACTTAGTCAGACAGCCTGTAAATTTTATTTTTGCCAGTTCTGACATCTTAAAGACTTCCTCCTTGATGCTGGCCCTTACTTAGTCAGATAGCCGGTATATTTTATTTTTGACAGGCAGGCTGTCCCCTGTATCAGTATTGTGGGTACGCAGATGTGTAAGCCCAGGAATGAAGAAAGCAGTTAGGCAAACTAGCCCAGCAACTGATGACAGCTCCTCTGCCGTTCTGGGATCAAGGAAGGGGAGAGATTGACACCCTCCACTGATCCATCTTTTTTTTTAGATGGCAGGAGATAAGGCAGGGGTTAATTCTACTCCTTCCCATCATCTGTCACCAGCAGTATGGTGACTTCAGACCTCTCATAGTGGGGTTTGCGGCAATTGAGATAGAGTATGCTTAAGAGGTTTATGGTGGTCTTGAGGTCCACCAGGCAGATGGCCTCCCCTTCCTTTAGACTACCTTCTGGGCCCAGTCCAATGGTCCTCGAGGGTCCTAGGCTCCACTGTCTTTATCACCCACACTTTATGGCCAGGTAAAACTCCACCATGGTAGTTGTCTGGTCATACCATTGCTTCATGAGTCTCTGACTGGCCTCCAAGTTCTCAAAAGCTTTTTTCTAAAACTTGGCCATCTGGTACCTGGAGGCTAGCATGTAGCTAACTACATCTTTGGGGGGAGGTTTCTTGGGAGCCTTCTCCCACCCCTTCTTGACCAGGCTGAGAGCCACCAAATAGGGTGATCATGCAGAAGTTCAAATAGGATAACCTCAACTCCCTTCTGGTGCACCTCCCTGTAGGCAAAATGCAGGCATGGCAAGAGAATGTCCCACTTCCGCCTTATGGGCTCAGGCAGGCCCATAATCATGACTTTTAGGGTTTTGTTGAACCTTTCAACAAGCCCATTGGTTTGTAGTTTGTAGGAGGGGGAAAACTTGTAGGTTACCCGACACTCCTTCCGCACTGACTTAATGTATGTAGAAATGAAGTTGGTGCCCCTGTCACACACCATTTCCTTGGAGAACCTACTAAGGTGAAAATACCCATCAGGGCCCTGGGCACCACAGGTACAGTCAGAGTCCTTGAAGGGATTGACTACAGGTACCTAGTGGCATGGTCCCACCAAGACCAGGATAAGCCTGTTGCCTAAGTCTGTATTGGGGTCCAAGGGTCTTACAAGGTCAATCCCCACCATTTCAAGAGAGGTGCCAATGACAGGTAAAGGATTCAGGGCCAACTTCAGCTTTTTCCCTATTTTCCCACTGGCCTGGTAGGTGAGACAAGTCCTGCAAAATGTATCTCAGGACATCCACATCTGGGGCCAAAATAAGTGGGAGACCAGCGCGGCAAAGGTCTTGTCCTGCCCCAGATGTCCTGCCAGGGGAATTTCATGAGCCAGCCCCAGTAGGCAGGCCCAATAGCTTTTGGGGACTACCAACCCACATATTGCCCCATGCACAGGTGCCTTAGGCTCAATGCACAGGAGGTCATTCTCCCAGTATATAAGGTTATCTCCAGAGGTATTACCAACTACTTGAGCTTCAGTCTGTTGCCTCGTGCCCTCCAGGGTTAGGTACTCCTTCTGTGCCTTACAAAACTCCCACCGGATGTGCTTGCCCTCTAATTGCATCCAGCAAGTTCAGGCATGCCATCGAAAGAGGCAATGTCCTCCCTGGTAGTCTCTGGGCGGGCCTCTTCCAGCTTCCCATCCACCTGCACCGTGGGAGTTTCAGCCACTGTTTTCCCACCCACCCACCCCCTGCCCTTCCCTTTCTTGGCAGCTACCTGTGTCATTTTACCAGGCTCTTGAGCTCATTGACTCCCATGGACCTGGTGGTAACATAGACCCACTCAGGCAACCTCCAACATTCCCAGGTGTGACCTGAGCTTCATTTCCTTCCAGGCAGTGTTCTCCAGATCATCCCCTAACAAACAGTCCACGAGTATGGCACAGCAACTTTGAGAAGACCTGAGATCCCCCCACTGAAAGGGAATCAGAGCTGTCAGCTACTACAACCTGTTGGAATGTATTGGGTATCACCTGCTCTGAGAACACCAAATGACACATGACAGTAGTCATACTTGCTCTTGTGCCCCCTAGAGCCTCTACCCTCTGCCCATTTACAATGACACACTGCCTGTATTTAGAAGTATTAGACAGCATGTGGGCTTTGGGCACAATCTCCTTGTCACCCACGGACACAAGGGTAACCTCTGCTGACTCCCTCACACTACCAGGGGCATCTACTCCTCAAGCTCTAAACTCATCAACCCAGGGGTCTGCCCACCACCCAGTGGCTGTACCATCTGGGGACACTCGGGATCACCCTTGGTGTGTCCATACTGGTAACACTGAGGACACATTTGCCAGTACTCTTGTCAAGAAAACCTTTATATTGGTGGTAAGATTGGGAATGGGACCCTTTCCTCAGTCAATTATTTTGGGGGCCTTGAGAGAACTCCTTGCTTTTATCTCCCCTCACTTTCTTCAGGTGGGAACTCTGATAACCGTTTTGGGAGTTCCCCCAATTGCCTTTTTGGATACTCTGGTCCTGGCCCAGAGGTCTGCCTCCTCAGAAAGCTTTCTGGGGTCAGTAAGTCTGCTATCCACTAGCTAATGGTGCAACTCTTTAAAAAGTATTGTGCATGCACTCCTTCAAATCTAAGTTGTACAGCTTTGGGTAATACTTAACTTTGTTGCCCCTCACCCAGCCATTCAGTGCCAATGAATCAATCAATCAATCATGGGTTTGTTAAGCGCGACTACTCACCCGTAAGGGTCTCAAGGCACTGGGGGGGGGGGGGAGGCGCAGGGTCCTGTCCATCAAGGAGGAGGTCTATCGAAGAGCCATGTTTTGAGGTCCCTCGTGAAGTTGGGGAGTGATGTCGTCTGTCTGAGGTGGAGCGGGAGGGCGTTCCAGGCTCTGGCCACGAGGAAGGAGAAGGAGCGGCCTCCTGATCTGGACTTACTGGTGCAAGGGACCATGGCGTGGGAGAGCTGGGCTGTTCGTAGGGTCCTTTGGGGTGCATGGAATGTGAGTCAGCAGTGCCTTGCTAGAGTAGACTAAGAAGTCAATCTAAGACTGGTTTAGGACTCTGTGGCTGTCCCTGAACCCCTGATGGTATTTCTCAGGAGTCAGTTAAAATGTAGCAATTTATTTGGACATATTTTGTCTGGTCCTCTGCCTCAAGTGTAAGAAGTGTTTCCCTCCCCACTGTGGGCATGTGATTCCATAAGCTACCCCCAGTACTCTTCTGGAACCTTGTGTACAATCGGAGCTACTTTATTGCATTTGAAGGAAGAGGCATAACGTTTGGGGCCACACAGTGACGATTCGGTGTGGCTGCTGCGAACAGGAGTCATATGCTCTAGCTCTACCTATTAATTAGTCATAATTAGGGCTCCCGGTTTTATGTTATTTTTTTTTTTGCCATTTCCGTCTGTATTTATCCATATTTATTTTTTGGGCATTTTTTCTGTATTTATCCACATTTATTTTTGCCACAAGCAAAAGACGACGCTACTAGCTAGTATTTTTCCACATTTATTTAAATTGACAATGCACATATGCACTTGGTTATGTGAGGGCACTGCCACCGTCAATGTACGAGAGGGAAGACCTCGGAGGGCAATAGCTGCTTGCAAGGATGAGGGAATTCATTTTGAGGAATTTCAATCAATTGCTTGGCTAGGGCTCTGCTGGAGGGGATTAGTGTTCTATTTGGTCGAACTGTGAGGATGAATGTACAGATCTGTAGGTAGCTGTCTCCCTGCATTGTTTCACAAACCAGTCAAAACATCCATGCCAAGCACTCAAATTGCGCTGACTAGTTTCCAAGTGATCAGACCTCATAGCATGGATTGTACAGGTTTCCCGGTTGCACAGTGGGGCCATCTCTCCCACCAGGCGCGCAACACCCAGTGGGCTCAAAGCCCCCCCCTTCCTCCCCACCCGTCCTGTGTGTCAGCCCGGGCTGAGACAGCTTCCCGGGCACACACACACAGTTTTTGAGCTGCCAGCCGCACCCGAGTACTTCACAGGTCTTTAAAAAGGCCATTCACTTGTTAACGAGTCTTTGTTGTTTTTTTTCACCTCTTCTTACCAGACTGCGGGCAGTGTCTACAGGACCCCCTGTGCTCAGTGGCCTAATCACTGAAACGTAAAGAGCTGCCTTTTGTGATACACACTTTAATTGGTGGGACGTCCTGCCGCCCGCGGCACTAGCCGAGCGGGCGGCAGTTCAATTAGTTTTGGCTGCTGGCAGTGGCAGCGCAGCTCGGCCCTGCTCGCACCGTGGGTTGGTAATCATTTTAAATGATTCTGTGACCGGACCCGACCCATCACCCCACTGTCGGCCAGCAGCTGAATGCAGGGATCGCCGAAGTGGTTCCTCACTCAGCAGCCCAGAACACACTGTGGTCCACTCTGTAGCTGAGCTGCTCTCAGAATCACTCCAGGCGTTGCCGCAGGCGATTCAGAGTCATTGAGGCCACGAGGCAGCCTGTACCGAATTGCCACTCGCCTCGCAAAGAGTAAGTGCCTGGTGGAGTGAGCTATTCTCTGCTTCTAAAAAAATTGCTTTTTTAGTGCCCTGCGGTCATGATGATCATTCATCTTCAGCTGCCTGTGCATGCCCTGTTTAACAGCTGAATTCTGCAGTCTCACATTGCAGTCAGTCAGTCTGTGCTGACCTCACTGGAGTTTTCAGTGACAAGCGCATTAGTCTGCCGCATTAACTCGTTTTGGTTCCAGTCGGGTGAGCAGCTGTGGTGCCGGTCCAACATCTACTTTTAAGAATACTTTCAGCGCCGAGCACTCAGCCGCGGCGTCACTAAGTCCGCAGAGCATGTAGCTCTCTGACAGGCTGGTGGGAGATCTGGTGCGCTGCTGGGCTGGGCACTAGTGGCGCGCCGACCAGGATAGACAGCTCAGCCCCTTGACCACAGCACGCTCCGGGATGATTCTGTGAAAGACCGGCATTGCAGCATTGCGCGCATTCTCTGTGTATGGCGTCACGCGTGATGTACACGGTCTTGTGCACTGGAGCGTGGCAGCGTGGCAAAATTTGCTTTTATTTTGCCGTTTCTAAATATAAATACAGACAAAGGAAATATAGTTTTCCGTCTGTATTTATATGTAAAAATCCGTAAAACGGAAAACCGGGAGCCCTAGTCATAATGCATGGTCAGAAGGTTTCCAAAAATTGCTTGCATTTTGAGCTGCTATACTCAGTTGCAAAGGCAAAACTATAAAGCATCGCACAAAAACCCTGGAGTGTTTAGATGGTAGACCCAGTCCAATTTCATGGAATGCAGAAAATACGTTGATGACATTGAAAAAACATTGTCACAGCTTTTGCACAACGGGAACTGTGTGAAGAACAGTGTGGAGTTTAACAGTTGCAGAAAAACCCAACCTGTCAATGGAAAAATGAGGATGCAGATACATCACCTTCACTAGTCTTCTTTCCTCCACAGGTACAGATTAATTGGTGTCTAAGTTGATACCTAATTCCTACTGGTGTCTCCACCAAACTACATTTCTTCATTCTCACCATTTCTTTTAGAGAATTAGGATATTCATTCTATTTCTGTCCTAATGTCAGATTGTTCAAGCAGATAATTACATTCCCTTAAATTTTGCCTGAAAATGCTACCATTCAGCAGTTCAAGCTTGCCCGTTTCATCCTTCATATAAAACGCAATTGTTGCCCAACTGTTTTTCTAAACATGCAACAAAGCTCACTTGCTTGCCTTTTTGCAAGCCCTTGCATCAAACAATTGTAAATATGGCCTGATGGCTTAACTACTAATGATCTCCTTAACTGTACTACTATTTTTCACTCTCAAGCCATTTACTATCTCACACTTACTTTTGAGAAGGTGACGTCATCTTCCTTATACAATTTTATGTGTTCTCCCTTCTTTCTGTAATCAATTGTGCTATTTGCTTTTTCAGAACACAAGGATGGTGCATATTCTCATTGCCAGTGTAATAAAATGAAGTACTCCAACTCCAGAGATGCACATTCCTTAAAATCTGTTTCAGAAGAGTAATGGCACTATCAACCATCTTGTTTCATCACTGCCACAGTTCCAACTAACCATTACAGAACTTTCGGATAGGAACCTTGTTTCCATTCTAGACTGAAATAATCTGGATGGTTTAGCCTGTTAAAAGAAGACTTACACGCACATGACCTTGTAGAAATGTGCAATATGTGCGATAGTTATGGCCACTCATTATCACTGTTCTTTGACATGAACCAAATAAACAGTGAGTTCACTTTAAATATGTCACGTTCCGAGCCTATGGGAGTTATTTTCTGATTAAAGTCATTAGCAAGTAAAACGAAAATGTTGAGCTGTACAGAACTACAATTCTCTGACTTATGGTAAAATGGGCAGCAGCTAGGCTTTGGCTTTTGTTTCATAATATTATTTGTGTGTTTATATTTACATTAACAGCAAACGCACCAAAATGTGCAAGTTTTTCTTTAAGTGATGTTGTACTGGAATCCTAAGGAAGCCTTTAGATACTTTTCAAGACTCTTCCTGATTTCATATAGTAGTCCAGTCAATAATGAGTCTTTTCATTGTTTATGTAACCAGATTTGTCCTGACACCTGGATTAGATTAGGGCCCTAATAAGATGTCGGTCGGAGTTGCCTCCGACCGACATCACTGCAGTTTCAAAACCGACCTACCTCGGGTCGGCAGTCTGAAAACGCAGTTACGATGTGACCGCACATGGTGCAGTCACAATCTCCCATTACCCTGTGGGAGCTTGTGAGGAGTTCGGAAAGCGGCCGCAGCACAATCTTCCATAAAAAAATGGGAGTTTCTGTAAATCCCTGCACCATGTGGCCGGCACCTCACGGTGCCTGCCACACGGTGCAGGGATTTACAGGGAGGCACCATATGTGCCCCCTAGGCCTACAACCATAGGCCTAGGGGAGAAGGGGGCCCCTAGGCCCCCAAAGTCACTTTCCAACAGGCTTTCCATGTCAGAAAGCCAGATATGTAAAGCCTGTCGGAAACCGACATCATAATCCCGAAGGCAGAAACACCATTTATAAGGGATTATGTTCGGTTTCCGACTGGCCGACGGGCTCCTTGAGCATGTTGGAAGCCAGCTGGATTGACCAGCCAGTTTGGATTCCGACTACCATAATCGTAATACGGCAGTCGGAATCCAAACCAAAAATGTCGGTCAGTAAGCCTCTGACGAGCGGTCGGAGGCTTACCGACCGACATTCTAATTAGGGCCTAGGTCAGAATGGGTTCATAATTATTTATTTAGGGGGATAGTGCTAGGATGGCAGTATTATATGATGTTTTATACTGTTGAATTATGATTTGCTTTGCTATATTTGCTCTTACCGTACTGACTATGCAATTTCTGTTGCTTTCTTTGGTGAAAAGTGCTACAAAAGACACTCCAACTGGGGTGAGACAAATATTTTTGGGTGTCTACTAGCGATGCTGTCAGATTCTCTGTCAATTTGCTGCCGATTTTGGACTTAGGGCCTGATTTAGATCTTGGCAGACGGGTTACTCAGTCACAATAGTGACTGATATATCATTTGCCGAATATCAATCCCATTATATACTATGGGATTATCCTATGGGATGTGATAGAGTAACCCGTCTGCCAAGATCTAAATCAGGCCTTAGTCTATTTTTCAGATCCTGGTCATCGCTGCATCTATTTAAAATGCTAAAGAGCATTTATGGTAAGATTTACTACTGAATTGTGACTGATTATTTGTACATGACTTTGTTTGCCTTTTCTATCGTTCTTTAATATTTATGCATTTTAATTAACTTTCATGGTTTCGCAAATGTAATGACCTCAAACTTCTTTTTGGGCCACTATTGAATATTGATAGCATTTTGAAATGCTGTTTTGAATCTTATCACTAAGGACATAGTGCCTTATCTGTTCTTGATGACAACACCGTCCCCAACGCTGAGATGGATGATAAACTATCATGCAGATAATCTAGAAGAGAGGATGCACATTTTTTGGGGACCTGTACAAGAATGGTTAAAGATAAGATGATAGATCTACCCTGAGATAATTGTTGTCACCATTCTGCAGTCTGTCTACACTCCCTGATTTCCATGACCAGATCTAAATTGCATTATTTCTGGTGTTTCAGAGCTCCTCCTGAGTAAAGGAGTGTGACAATTAGTAGGGTAGAATGCAATGAAAGTGATTGTGGCACATTGTACTGCATTGTGGGATTTGTGGTTTGTGGTTTGAGAGTGTGGATCTGTGTTGTGTCATAAATTGCCCTGCATGTGAGATTTTTGATTATGTGCTCCTCTTTTGCAGGTCATTAGGTGGTTTACTTACTGTGATTCTGATGATTGTGTCACATTTGTGAGTGGAAGAAGAAATATTTGTCACTGCGCTCATTTATAAGTAAAGAGGTTGATATTTGTGTTTGCATCTGATAAAATATAAGATTTTTTAAGTTCATGTGTTGGTTAAGGTAATCAAATTAATTGTAATCTAAGATCTCAAGATATTTTGATGAACTTGTCTGCAAGTGGTTGTATGTTTTGTGAGGCTCCGCATATATGCTGAGATAGGGATTTTGATGAATTATTAAGAGCCTTATTACGAATTTAGCGGTTCAACCGCCCGAGGACTGCGTCTGCCAGCAGCCCACGTCGCTGGCAACCCAAAGATCGGCATATTACGAGTTGACCATGGGGCTGGCGGTGTGGAGGTGGCCGAGACAGTGCAGCGGTGGTGAGTAATTTTCACAAATATATCAATGCCTGTGTGTGCATTTCGATTGCAGATGTGTCAGATGCACACATATGCATGATATATGTGGAAAAATACCACATACCCATTACTGGGTTTCAGCCCATATGTGGGCAGTCCTGGCAATGGATATTTGTTTTGAAAAGTACTTACCTCTGGATTGCCGCAAACTGGGTCGTAATCGTCGACTTGAAGATCGTACCTTGAACGGGTGACCTGGAGAAAGGGATACACATCAGAATCTGCCTGGAAAAAGAAGAAGCAGTGAGTATGCCTCCCAAATCCTTCATCAATGCCACCTTAAAGCAGGAGGTCAGACCGACGCGGTCCGCTAGTGGAATAGGCAACTCATGATATGGATGGCGGTGCAGCTCCCCTGTTCCGCCTAAGGCGGCTGCCTTTCCCCGACTGTGAACCCGGCAGTCAGTGGTCTGCTGGTGGTCTTAGCAGTCAAGTGGCAGTCTTCGCAAATCCGATCCACCTAACTCATAATACACCGGTCGGACCCTCAAGCTCACTGTGCTCGAACTGCCACCACTGATATGGTGGCCCGTGGGACTGGCAAACTCATAATAAGGCCCTAAGAGTTAAATGTGTTCTAACTAGAATTAGAATTTTATTGGTGTTTGTTTATTCTTTGGTACACAGGAGTAAATGTGCAATTCTAATTCGGTGAATTACAGCTGGTCGAGAATCTGCATTTGTGCAATTCACATTGCAGAATCGGTAGTGATTCTGTCTTTAATTTAGTGAGGTTGACTTTTACCTTTCCCACTTTATTAGGTTGAGCACTCAGGACTCAGTTTTATTTGAATGTGTTGTTTGTAGTGGCTGACATTGTGTTGATTTTGTTCAAGAAAGATTTGCACTGCAATTAGTTAACTGTCACTGAGAAACTGCACAGGGATTGGTGCAACATCAGCATGAGTCATGCCCCCTTTGGTTGATTGTTCATTGGTTGACCTTTGCCATAGCCACACTGGGAATGGCAGATTGTTTGTTTGTTTTTGAACTGTTTATGTATAATTTGATTGAAAGCTGGATTGCAAAAAGCCTAAAGGTTCAAAGGTTCCTGTTATCGACGGTGAAATTATTCCTCGTTAGGAGTCCACTGCATTTTAAATGATGGGAGATGCAGGTTTTCATATGTGTTTGTAGTTAAAAGACAGGCAGGAGTTGACATCTGGAGACAAGAACCTCCTTTTTGATGTTACCTATAATGATAAAAAGCTTCGATATCTGAGACGTGATATGTGAGAGTAAGCCACAATCTAGACCTACACAATATGAGGCATTAAATGAATGAGATCAAGATGCCATTGAAAAGGAAAAGAAGAGATTAGAAAACAGATTAGAAATACAGTGAGCTATTGGTTTAAAGTGAAGTGGGGCATGAAGAGAAAGGCATAGCGAGAAAATACTATGCAAATTCTGAGTATATCTGCTGCAATAATTAGTGAAACAGACAAAAAGAAAATTGAAAATTGCTCTGATGATCCTAAAAATATGAATCAAAAGGAGAGGCAAGGAAAGCAATGTTAATTATTATGATGACGAGGATAGTTTCTTAAATTATCTATTAGACTTGAGATCTCATGCATTATTAAAACATTTAAGTAGCTCCTTAAAACACATCTCAGGCCCGCCATTGGAGCCGGCATGCATTGGTAAACTGGCAATTCTACTTAGAAAAGAAATCCCTTGCCAGACTTAAAACTCTCTTTATAATACATATAAGTCACCCATAAGGTAGGCCCTAAACAGAGCTAGGGCAGGGTGCATTCTGTTTAAAAAGTTAGACATGTACTTTTAAGTTTTACATGTCCTGGTAGTGAAAAACACATACATTTATTTTACACATATGTGAGGCATGCCTCTCCCATAGGAAAACATTGGGTTGCCTTATTATATTTAATGCATAGAATGTTTACCGCATTCCATATTAAGTAAAAGAGTCTAATCACTCTACCACTACTTGTCTGTATCTTCTGTCTCCCCACCAGGTTGGAATCAGGAACGCCAATCGGACGTTCAAATAGGCGCTCTGACGCCCACACACCTAACTCTAGGTACCATAGGAATATAGGGTGTCGTCTTCTCTAATTCCTATTTTTAACTTTTATTTTCACATCACTGTCCTGAAGAAGCGCATCGGGATCCATTAGCGACCAAGCCTTAGCGCGAAACATGTCAACCTGAATCTCACCTTCACTCACACTCACGGATAAGAGAGCAGAGCAGCAGGATAATACTCACTCCTCTACTATATTTGTTTGAAAGAGGTTCTCCTTATCCCTTGTTTTTAATCTTACCACCCGGACCCCTGAATAAAATTCTGTTTTTGGGTACAGCGGGGTAATTTTAATTCACTCACACAATTTTAAGACCCACACGCACAACTGCGGCGTCTCTCCTAAAAGATCTCCGACAAAGAGCGATATCGCGGGGCCCGTGGGGGACAGCAGTGCCACCCCCACAAGGAGCACATGCCCGATGATGAAGCATGACACCCGCATGGGTGTGTGAGGGCACTTTTTCTAAAAGGAGCAATTCCCCCACCTTCATCGATACCCAACCTTGAACCGCAAATCAGACCACACTCTTGTATCTTTTTCATAGCAACCAGAATAGGCTGCTCCATCTCTCCATTAGCAACAGTTACCCCCTAGTGATTACGACGTGATTCTTTGGGAGCTTCGGTACTGGACCTTTCTCTTCTAATTAGCTCCCGGTCCCCCCCTCTACATTGTGTTATTATATTTAATAACTGATAACTTTTATTTGGGAGCAGAGAAAAATGTCATGTTTGGTGTCTAGGGATTTGTTTAATGGTAAACTCAGATTTTAAGCCATAATTCTGAAAATGCCATTTTTAGTAAGCTTGCATTTTCTTGTTGTAACCATTTGGTGCCTGCAGCCTATTGCCTGAGTTACATGACTAGGTTTAGTTGGCAACTGACCTTTGTGTATTCCTCCGAGACAGCCACACAATAGAGGGACTGGATTTTGGCATAGCCTGTGCACAGCCCCACTTGGACTTCAAAGACTCTGCCTCAGATTACACACAGAGAACATCACACTAGCCTATTGTGTCTGCAGACAGTCTGGGACCAGGGAAGGGAGGAAGAAAATTCCAGTTTCTTTGATTGGGGAAACTTTCAGAGACACTTCTTCCACTTCAAAGTTGGTACAAAGTATTAAACTAGGACCCTTGGACCCACTCTTCTCTTCTGGACCTGTGGAAGGACTTTAAAAAGGACTGCCCTGCTGCTTGCCTGAAATTTGCTTTCTGTCCTGAGAGGACTGCCTTTTTGTTGGAGGCTGGCTTTCCTGCATGAACCAAAGACTTCCAAAGTGACTCCAAATGCAAGGTAGCTGGCCTTCTAATCAGAGTCTCAGGAACAGAAAAGGCTCCAACCATCTTGGATCTGGACTTAGAATGACCCTTCAAGTGATACCCCCCCTCCCAGTTCCGGACCCTTGGAAGTGGTGCTTAAGGTGTCCAGAAAGCTTAAATCCAAATCTTTTTCTGCTAAAAAGTGCACTGAGAAACTGAGAGGAGATGGGACCTAACTACTTGCCAATCTGCCCAAGGTGCATCACCGGTTGACCTGACTTTGTGGCAGTTCCTGCTACGCCCTTATATGCAGTAGCAAATCCTGTTCAGCGGCTCCTCACAGAAGTGGTATCTGGCCTCATAGAGCCATTGTCGACTGCAGCCTGCAGTTTTGTCCCACTTGAGTTTTATGACTTCCATAAAGTAGACAAAGCACAATGGTGACGGATAGCCTGTCTGCCGAAATGAAATCCGATGGGATATAATGGGATTTGCATTTCGGCAGATGGGATATTCGTCACCGTTGTGACGGAGTAACCAGACCTCCAAGATGTAAATCAGGCCCTAAATTTGAACATACAAATCTTCACCACAACTTCGCTCAGGGAGTCCCTGATGATGATGCCTCTTCCTCAGACACCTCCAGCTGCCTTTCCCCACTGAACTTTATCTTCTTAGATGTATTCCTTCAAAAATTCTTCTAAGTCTGAAAATAAGTGGAGACTGGCCCAATCCACTTCTTGAATCCAAACCATGCTCCATCATGGTTGTCCATAACTTTCAACTTTGCCCTGGTCTTGAGTGACTAGATGTCTGTGGTTGTTTCTTTGATATTTCTAGGTGCTATTTTGCAGTTTAAACTTTAAAAATTCATTACTCCAGTTCTACTGATTCGATTTTTGTTCTGCTGGTGTCAAATAATTTATTATATGTGTTTCATGTTTCTAAATTGGTGTGGTATTTTTCTTGCGCCATTTTGTTCACTTTATTAATGTTTAAGCACAGCATAAATACATTACAGTATGCCTCTAAGTTAAGCCTGACTGCGTTTGTGCCCAGCTACCGTAGGGTTAAGCACAGATTAATTTACTGACTTTTTGTGGTTCACAGTGACAAGGATTGCGGCTGCTGCTTAAGTAGGGTTTTATCCCCTCAACCAAGAACCCAATTTCTCACAGGTATACAGAAAGCCCCTCCATCTTTAGTCAGATCCTAAAGAAAAAATGGAAAATCTGCAGCTGCTCTGTAACTCAATGTTAGTGCAATATATAGATGACCTGATGGTCCCTTTCAAGACTAAAGAAGATTGAAAGTGTGATACAATTGGACTCTTGAACCATCTTGCTGATAATAGTCATGAAGTCTCACCTACAAAAATGCAGTATTGAATGAAAAAAGTAACCTACCTTGATCACCACATTGAGAAAGGGGCAAGAAAAGTTTCCAAAGAACACATTTCTGCAAACCTGAAAATGAATTCTCCAACTGCCCAGAGAGAAGTAATTGTGTTTTTGGGAATGGTTGGCTATTGTCGTGAGTGGATTATGCTATATTAGATCCAATATCTGTAGCTCTTCTTGGTTGTCTGAACTCGATAAAAGCTGTTTGCCTGGCAATAGAGCAAAGTGAAAGAATCATGATGGGTTATCCACTTTCTGTGCTAGTCCCTCATTTAGTTGAGATTTTGCTGGCTTATGCACACATTCAGCACATGACAAACAGACCTCTGACAAAATATGAGCAAACAATACTGACAGCTGACAACACTTTAATTAAAAGGTGTAATATCTTGAATCTTGCAATGCTGCTGTCAATTCGAAACAATGATGAGGATGATGGAGAATCTGACCATGATTACAATGGTGTAACAGAAATATGTACCAAACAAAGACAAGACATAAATGATGCTACAGTTAATGAGTTTGATCTAACTCTGTTTGTGGACCGTACTTTTTCCGACACCATCAAAAATACTGGGGGTAGTTTACGCAGTCTGCTCTATTTCTGGGATTGTTGAAGCATAATACCTGCGTAATGTAACTTCAGCAAAAAGAAATAGAATTGATTGACCTGCTGTCTAGCCAATGAACTGAGTGTGCCAATTTATAAAGACAGTCAGTATGGTTTTGAAGTGGTACATTATTTTGGGCAACTATGGTCACAAAATAATTTTACGACATCCTGTGGAACGCCAATTAGGATTGGAATATGCATTTTGAATCTGCTAGAGGCTCTACAGTAACCTAAAGAAAGTTTGGCTGTAAAGTGCATTGCACATACATCTGGTGATGATATGGTCACTGTAGGCATTGTAATGCCGATCAGGTTGCTACTTAATGTGCTCATGGAACTGTAAGGTTCAATTCAAAAGAGCAAGAAAGAGAACACGAACAATGCAAATCTGAGGTGGAAACTGTTGAAACTGACAATGTGAATTGTTTTCACTGAAACCAGTACCAACAGCACTGAATGAACTCAGAGCACTTTGGAAGGGAGTATTAGAGATTAAAAGATGATATGAGAAATAACTGGTTTTTAAAAATGACTACAATGATGTGTGGGTAACTACTTATGACCAATATGTGCTTCCTGATTCTAGACAGCCAACAATGGGCAGGTTAATTCATAGATAAAGTGTTGGAAAACGAGGCAGTATTTGTGAGGCCTGCACAAATAACATGACTACATTCGTCCTTCACTGGGAACCAAACACCCAATTGTAGCGCCTGACTCTCAGAGGGTAGCGTTGCAGAGCAGTCTGAGGCTTTACTCAAGGGAGGTGGTGTGGGCTAGTAATCGCCATTTGCAGGTGCGCAGAAATAACACTCAATAATTGATTGTCCAGTCTGTACTTTGCTTTATAAAAGTAAGAGTACATTTATTAAACACACACACTACTCAATACTATGCACCAATTTACAAATATACATAAGCTGTTGGAATTACTTTGTGACATGGCGTAACATCTCCACCCCTCCAAAAAGGCGGGTGGGGTCTAGTACCACCACTCCCCTGTATGCACATCATCTTGCCCCCTAATGCAGTGTGTTGAGCATAACCTGGAGCGAGGGCCCTGCGCACTGGCACCATCCCAGTGGCGACCCACCCCATTACCTCAACACGCATTAAAAATAGGTTCACCTGCCCTAGTGACACATAACCCTGACTGAGCATCTTATATTGACCATTCAGTATGCACCCCTACATATTCAGGGCTAACAGTCTGGGTTGTTCCTCACTTAAGCGCAGCAGCAAAAATACATGTTTACGCACACTTTAGAATGACAGTACTCAGCACATTTGTTGGACATTAAAATGCGTTGCAATTACAGCCCCTAAAGGCATCACAGATGAAATCACAGGATTACGCATATACAGCCAGACACCCTAGCAGGAGTGTCTGGCAACATAACCCACTTTGCTTATGACATCACCTTACACAGGTACCTTCACATTACATATGTGACCTTCAGTCCCTCTAAACATGAATAACCGTGAGTAAATGCAGTTCTGGTGCAATTACACCTCTTCACCTCCAGGGGATGCCCTTCTCCAGACATCCCCAACTCAGCCCTTCACTCCGTGAAGCACTTCTCCATACACCCTCAGCTGTAGAACAAAAGTTCCAGCCCAGAAGGTGTTAAATGCAGGTTGAGCCCTTGAGGGGTTATCCTTTTTACGTTCCCAAGACACTTAGGGTGGGACTTTTCTCTTCGTGCTGGGGGAGACTGCGTTGCTCCTGCAGCTCCCCCTGCACTCCGGCACACGTGTGGTGGCGACCCCGCTCTCCTGGGGCCACCACAAGCAGAGAAAACGCAATTTTTCTCTTGCAGGCCGGTTTAGGCCTGCAAGGCATTATGGGCGCTCCCACATATTAGATGAGCGGCTCTCCCGCTGTGCCGGGGAGAGCCGCGCTAGTGGTGCTGGCGGCTTCGCCGCGTTCCTGGCCCTCGGTGGGGGGCCCGGTCCCACCCGGACCCCCAGGTGAGTCCTGCAGCGGGGGGAGCCCACCCCCGGCCGTGTTGCCGATTTTCGGGGGCCTGGTCCCACCCAGGCCCCTCCTCCTTATTCCGGGGTCCCGGTCCCACCCGGGACCCCTCGCACCGCTGGTGTTCCTCATCGGAGGGGCCCGGTCCCACCCGGGACCCCCGCATGGCCCTTTGTTGGAGGGCAGCCCGGGGAGCCCACCCCAGGCTGCCCTCGCCGGCTCCCCGCCCGGCCTGCACACTCGCGTGTGGCCGCGGGAGCCGGCCCTGTCTTCTCGTCTACCCACTCCTGCGGGCAGACACGAGGTCTCCGGCGGGGGAGGGCGGCGGCACTCCCCCGGTCTCCTCGTCTCCATCGGGGCCCGGGGATGGGGTCCCGGGCCCCTGGGCCTCAGTTCACGGGGAGCGCAATGGCGCTCCCCGACTTCTCCTCTTCGGGGCCCGGGGATGGGGTCCCGGGCCCCCGGTCCATCTTCACGGGGAGCGCGACAGCGCTCCCCGACTTGCCTTCTCCCTCTTCGGGGTCCGGGGATGGGGTCCCGGGCCCCCTTTGGCCGCTCTTCGCGGGGGGCGCGATGGCGCTCCCCCGCCTCCTGTCTTCGTGGGGGGGGCACGACGGCGCTCCCCCACCCCCGTCTTCACTTGCTCGGCGGGGGCCAGGGTGGGCTCCTGGCACCCCGTGTAGGGGGACATCTTCACGGGGAGCGCGACGGCGCTCCCCGGCTTTGCTTCGGGGCCCGGGGATGGGGTCCTGGGCCCCTCTTGGGTCACCTTCATGGGGAGCGCGATGGCGCTCCCGGCTTCCCTTCCTCCCCAGGGGTCAAAGGTCGCTCACCTTCCGGGGGCCATATCTCAGCCCCTGGGGGTCCGATCTGCCCCATTTTCGCGTCCTCTTGCTCCTGGCGGCGGCCCCAGCCACGGGAGCACTCTCCTTCGCCCTCTGGGTCTCCAAGAGGGGGCATTCTGCAGGGAGCGGTCTTCACTGGCTCCCTGCGCCAGACTTTCGCCTGGCTCTCCTCCTGGGCCTCTCTTCTCCCTGCGCAGAGGCCCCTGCTTCTGCGCACCGGTCCTGGGCTCTTCTTCTGGTGCTGTTAGGGGCCTGGGGGCAGTCAGGGGTACCTCCTTCCAACTGCCCATTGCCAGGCTCCAGCACCTTCCGCCTCAGCCGACCACACCCCAGAGAGACCTTCTCTTCCTGTGCAAGCACTTTTTAAAAGTTGAGTAGGGGGCTGGCAGGAAGTCTCTGCCTGTCCTATCAAACAGCGACACATCACTTCCCTGCCCCGGCTCGCTCCTCCTTGTCCAGCCTCTGGGTTTGTTCAAAATGGCGTCGTCCAGGGTCTCTGGCCACATGGTCTCTGAAACAAGACCCTTTCCCCAGTGCTGCCTTCACCTTGGTTCAGCTTGGTGCCTGGCACCCAGCGACAGCTGCTGATGGATTAGCCTGTAGCTCCACCTATCTTCTCTCCTTGGAGGGAAGATCTTCGCTCTGGGAAGAAAGGTCATTAATCTAACCTGCCAGGGCCAGACCCCAGCCAGGGACTCAGAGAAATATGACATTTCTGGATGACCCAAAAGCAGTACAAATATGACTTGGGACTCTGCAGAATACTCCTTTTCACATCCGCTACAGTGGACTTTAGTGCATGTCTGGAATCTGTAGGCCTTATGGAAGTTAAGCTAGCACATGGGCTCCACATCCCCATAGGGGAATAATCAAGTGAAAAACACAGTAAAGCACACTGACTTTCCCTGGCATGTTCCTTCCTAGTGTATAAGGCCTATTCCATGTCACCACCCAATTCTGCATAAGTCCTGCCACACCATTCACTTTGTAGCTGCTCCTGGACTGCGCACGCCAAGAATCTCCCCTGCGCAGCCCCTACACGTGTGCACACGCATGTCTCAGGTGTCTGCATGTAACCAGTCCGGTGCCCCTTACTCCAGCTGCTGCGCAGCGGCCTAGTCAAGCTAGGGGGACACCAGTAAAATCCACATGCAGTCTCTTTCCTCATGAGTTCACTGTGGATGAGTCCCAATTTATGAGGCTCTCCCACAGTAAAACCTCAACACCTAGGTGCTCAAAAAGCGAAAAATCCGGGTGGCCCATAGTGTCAGAACCACCTTCTAACATAAAGTAATGTAAGGACAGACGCAATGGTAAGAATTTTTAAAAAGTAATGGTAAATTGGTCACAGTAGGGCTGTAGCAGAAAATCAATGCCTGATATGCATTATTGAACACTAGTAACTTTGAATCACATAGGAAAGTGTGAGGGACAATTCACTAAGCTCCACACAGATTACATTGAAATGGCTGCCTACAATGAGCTCATATATATATATATAGCAGGTTGAAAGGGCATGAGGGGCACTGCGAGAGTTCTACGGAGCAACTTTGATTTTATGGACTTTTTCACCACCCACTGGGGATTCATTTTTGATTTATGTTAACACCGCAGGCACCACTCACTGAAGAGACACTTACAGCACTACAATGACCAGCAGGCAGTGGTACTGCCTACGCCCACAGGGGCGGGTCATATGGATATTTAAGCGCTGGATGGTGATGCGAGTGTTTTTCCTATGAGCCCATGAAGAAGTGCAGGTGTGCACGAAACGCGTCGGGCTTGGTTCTAGATCTGCTGTGAAGGGATCTGTTGTCATGGCTGCTGCTCTCTGCATTAAAGTGCTAATTCATCACCCTCATTGCGTGTTTGGCTTCTTTTGAGGGGACACCCTTTTTGTTGGAATATATATATATATATCTATATATATATATATATATATCCAAAACAATCTTTCCCCGGTTTGAGGAGCACTCCAAAACAGACCCAGTATTGGCTTTAACCAGCATTCTTTTATTCAGATAATTTCACAAGCCTTACGCGTTTCGAAGTGAAGACTTCTTGTTCACAGGCATAATCTGAGGCTTTGCAATATTCAAAGGCATTAACTCAGCATGTCCTTTATTCATTTCAATTACCCTTCAGTGGGCCTCTCAGGTGAGTGTAATATCCTTTGCATGCTGGGATGTGTAGTACCTGCTCCAGTATCATCGAGAATGCCTTTTTAAACATTATTTCCCTTAGTAGGTTCTGCGCTGCCACACACAGTTAATTATCATTTTCCAACCCTCTAGTGGGCCTCTGAAAAAAGAAGAATTCCTGGTGATTTCTGCCGGTCTGTTTTCCCACTCGGACTCGAGAAAGTTCTGTGTCCTTGGCCTCTCTAATTTCAAGGTGGTGCATCCTCACGGCTGGAACGCCGTCAAATTCATGCAAAACAATCTTTCCCCGGTTTGAGGAGCACTCCAAAACAGACCCAGTATTGGCTTTAACCAGCATTCTTTTATTCAGATAATTTCACAAGCCTTACGCGTTTCGAAGTGAAGACTTTTTGTTCACAGGCATAATCTGAGGCTTTGCAGTATTCAAAGGCATTAACCCAGCATGTCCTTTATTCATTTCAATTACCCTTCAGTGGGCCTCACAGGTGAGTGTAATATCCTTTGCATGCTGGGATGTGTAGTACCTGCTCCAGTATCATCGAGAATGCCTTTTTAACCATTATTTCCCTTAGTAGGTTCTGCGCTGCCACACACAGTTAATTATCATTTTCCAACCCTCTAGTGGGCCTCTGAAAAAGAAGAACTCCTGGTGATTTCTGCCGGTCTGTTTTCCCACTCGGACTCGAGAAAGTTCTGTGTCCTTGGCCTCTCTAATTTCAAGGTGGTGCATCCTCCCGGCTGGAACGCCGTCAAATTCATGCAAAACAATCTTTCCCCGGTTTGAGGAGCATTCCAAAACAGACCCAGTATTGGCTTTAACCAGCATTCTTTTATTCAGATAATTTCACAAGCCTTAAGCGTTTCGAAGTGAAGACTTCTTGTTCACAGGCATAATCTGAGGCTTTGCAGTATTCTCGAGTCCGAGTGGGAAAACAGACGTGCGCAGCACTACTGAGGTAGTGCTCGCGACGGCCGTTGGCCGACGGGCGCACTTAAAGGGTTAATGTTGTGTGCTGCTAACCCAGTTGGAGCGGTTACAACACAAGATAAATGTGATTCAGTGGTTTTCTGTAGATAACTGGTCAAAACTTTAATTAAGAAACTTTTTCCTGTACCAGCTTGACCACTGATATACATTCGAATAGGTTTAAATGATGTGCAGTTGCATTCTTTTTTTCATGAAGTAAACCATGTTCTATCTGTTGTTTAACTTGCTGATATATTTCTTTCTGCTCAATATTTAGTTGTTCTTCCAAGTTTCCCAACTCCATAATATCCTGTTGTGCTTATTGCATTGCCGTTTCTACTTCACTCAAGGCTATTGCTGCTTCATTTTCATGAATTGGTTGTCCTAGTGGATCTTGACTTAGTGGAGCAGAACTTTGACTATCTTGAGAACTGTCTCTAGCAATTTCATCTCTAATACTAGTTTCTTGTTCAATCTCTTCATTCAACATTTGTAGATAATTTGGAAAAACTGTGCATTCAATGCTATCTTTACATGCATTAAAAGAATCTTCATAGCACTGAAAATCTCCAAGTAATTCCATTTCAGTACGCCAAGGCTTAAAAAGATGCAGAAGTGCTAAATAGAAAAATTCCCTTTTATCTGGAGTATCACAACTGAGTTTCCTGTGATTAATGAGATTTCCTTTGGTATGTTTCACCAAACATCCATCACGTCCAATGACTGCATATTTTTCTTCATTTATATTTTCTGTAATATTTCTCTTAAAGCTGTAATATTGCAGTACTTCATAGAGACATATGTTTTCAAGATGTGGACTTCTTTTAGAATAGTACGTATCCAACATGTTTGTTTTAACAATATCTGTACTTTCCGGTTCATTTAATGCTAAGTATTCAATTCTCGATTTAGTGTTGCAGCAAGACCTAGACTTACCCAAATGATTCCTCTTGACTTTGAATATAAACTTGCAGATGTCAACAGCTCCGAACATTCGTACGATCCAATCTCTCGATGGGAAAGCATCTTCAAACTAAAGCTGTACAATTTGTTACTAAGAGTCTTCTATTGTGAAATTTCTTCCCACATTTCTTTCAACTCTGTCTTTTCAGATTTTGTTGTATATGATGTAACATAGCGAGCAACAGCAATTGAATTATCTGCACCGTACTGGATATCCATATTTGCATTCCACATCATCAAAATCACTGGATTGTAATCAATAATATACTTTGAATCTTCACTTCTTTTTATATTGTAAGTATTCTTTGGAGATTTTCGAGTTATAGTATGCCTCACTGCTGACATGAAAATGTTGACTCTCCCTTTGGAAATTACTGGACGTGGGAATCCAAAACGACATTTTGTATAAACTGTTTCCTTTGACTTGTTTTTCGGTTGACAATATTTCCCACATCGATGACTTTGAAACCGTAAAACTTGTTGTCTTAAGGTATTTTCTCCTCCTGTTTTTGGAATAGCACAGGTAACATAGTCTTCAATGAAAGATAAAACAGTCTCATCAGAATCGGTTCCAAATTTAGGTGCATCCTTGATCCATATTAGCATATGTATATGGGGAGCACCTCTGGCTTGGTACTCCTTTCTCCAAAAGAAAGCAATAACTTCTCCAAGAGGTGGGTTATTTTTATTGCAGATAAAAGACATCATAGCTTGAAACCTATGATTAAAATATCTGCACACATTTACAGGATCCAAGGAACACAGTTCTTCAGCTGTCTTCAATTCAATGTTTTTAATATTCAAATTTGCTTCTCGTAGAAATTCAAGTAAACCATCCCATGCGTATTCAGCACAGCTTAGCGTAACAAACGACATAGGGGTTCCTAAGTTCCTTAACATACATTTAAGTTCTCCGTGATGACGATACCAATACTCATTAGTACCACGTTGACATGCCATCAAATTAATCAACTGAGATTCTAAATGATCGTCTCTTTGTTGTACTTTGTCCATGAATTCCTTTGCAGAAACATGTGTAAGATGAACTCCTGTTTTTAATATGTGGTTCACTGCATATGAAAGTCCAGACAAGTCACTTTCAAACAGAAGATGAAATATATATGGAATACATTGTCGAAATCTTGGATCTTCTGAGAACAATCTTGTTGTACGATATTCTGAAGCTGGAATCTGCACGGGTCGTTCATCATAACGTCCACCTTTTCCAGTGGGGAAGAGCTGTGGAAAACAACAGGCTTCTAAACTTCTTTCCCAAACACTCATAGGATTTCCCTTCGCTTTCTTCATTTGGAATAATTCAATAGTATTTCCAATCACTTCTTTTGAATGTAAAGGATGAATACTATAATGTTCATAAATTTCTTCACTCCTGGAGACATCCACTTTTTCGATTTGGCCAGTTGTATTTTCTCTATCATCTCCTAAATATATTTCTTCTTCGTCCACATGTATATTTTTATAATAAATATTGTTTTGTATAAGATATAATGTAGCTTTTTGAAGTTTGGTGACATCAACTAACTCTTGCCATATTTTCCGACTCTTTGTTGGTACACCATTAACTAGAATAACTACAGGTTCACTTTCTTCTCTCTCTACACCAACAGTTTCAATATGTTTCTTAAAATCTAAAGGTAAATACACAACTCTTCCTTTTAAACCTCTTTGTAAATCTGTTGGAGGCAGCTTACCTGTTTTAGGCTCCATACGAACAATAGTCTGAAACGGGTGCACAGATTGAATAAGAATAGATTCATATGTATTTAAATCTACGAGTTCTGAAGGAATACCTACCAACTCTAGGTTATTATGTACAGCTCTAGCTGGCATTTTATTCTCTTCTAGTTTGCTGTAACAATATTTACAAAGACGTTGATCACTACCCAACTCAAAATGACCTTCCACCAACAAATAAGCACCAAATTGCTCCCACTTATCATTGTTTTCCTTTTCACTTTTTCAATACACATCAACATTCCTAGTTTGACTTCTATAGTGAGTACGTCGACAACAGATACAAACATAGTTTGGTTTTTCACAACAAACTACCTTAAACTTTGTAATTTCTTCTGCAAACTTCTGAGTACTACTATCTTCCACCTCTTCTTCAACACTTACACTTATGAAACTCTCACTTTCTCTACACTCCTCTTCAGGACCAAAGGAGCGAAACTGTATATCATCACAAACTTTTTTTACATTTAATACTGAACCATGCAAAAGAGCAGTGTTTATTTCACTTAAACATAATGCAGGACTCTTTACATAGTACAATCTTCTTACTAACTTCCGCATCTCTGAGTGATGTACCGCTAACATTCTCAAATGATGAAAAGTACTTTGACACACTTTTCTCGAAAGACAAGCCAGAGAATGACTCTGCAAGCCAGTATATTTTCTCACTTTACAAGGATCTAGTGCTTGCAACATCTTAATCTTCTGTTTAACACTTTTTTTTACCATACTCTTGTAAGAAATTTCGTAAAATATCAATAGATTCCTGTCGTATACTACAAATATGACTACAATCCCACCTATACACTGGAGCTTGTGAACGTCTCCCTTGAACTGTAGTGTAGTTCCTATTTCCCTAATAGGCTCTGCGCATTGGAATAATATACCCTATAGGTTTGACATAGGACTGAGGTCAGTATGTCCCTATCGAGTATATTAAACTTAATTACTTTGTGCCAGCTAACTCAGAAGCCACTAGAAACTCCTTGTAAACAAGAAGGGAGTAGTTTCTGGCAACCGCATAAACATGACAACTTTGTTTCCCTTTAGAATCGGAACACTCTCAGAATCGTGGAAACAATAGATAACAGTTTCACTCAGCTAATCGTGCATGCTTAGTTTCCTCAGAGTTACACAGAAAGAATAGACGTGCGTTTCAATAAAAAGGATTTATTGAACAGTCTTGTTTCTCGTGTAAGAGATATGAGCTGTTATGATCACAAGACAGTATGCAAGATACATAATGTACAGCGTAAGCAGTAGAAAGAAATAATACTGTGCTAGCATTATCTTTTAGCATATATTCACATACATAAATAACATGAGCTAAAAATGCGAGTACTCATACGATGCTTCTCTAAGCTAGTTCTACCCCAGTGTACCTAACCTGGTCTAGGTGTAGGGTAAGGTAAGAAGTAGGTGAAGTATTCTATAGTATGGTATACTAAGAGTCTGGTATGCCAAGAGTCCCTCTAGGTTCTAGTCAGCTCCATATCTTGAGAATGAGAGAGGTGGGAATCTCTTTCCGGGTCTCGAATTCTAACACCCCGCGAAGGGAGTCAGAACACTGGAAGCTGGATTCTCTGCGAGCAGGGATGACAGCGTCTCTTCTCAGTGCGTCAGGCCGGGATACGGACTCCTCTGAAGTCGAGGTCTCCTCTAACTTGCTTGGGCAAGGGAAGGTATATTTATACCTGGTAGGTGCCTTGGAATGTTAGCATTGACGTGAAGTCGGACAGAGGAAGACGTCAGGAATGAACCCTTAAGGAATAGTGGTTCATGCATAATAGATGAGTTCTTGGCGAAATCAATAATGCTGTGCTGGGCTTAGGGTTTGGTTTCTAAGAACTCGTTGTGACGTTAGGGTGGACGGATGTCGGTGACCATGCCTGTATTTGGAGTGCATGGCTAATGCCTAAATAAGGGCTGGCATCTTATGCCTATATAAGGGCAATGCGAATTGTGCCTATATAAGGACATGTTTCAGGAAAACCTATATACGGACACCTAAAGCGGAATACAACACCCACTCCACTTTCGAATGAACGATAATACTAAATGCTAAACATTAAATGCTAAACATTAAATGCTAAACATTAAACTGAGTACCACATGTTGCTAAAAACATTTCTAAAAGCATATTAAAAGAAGTTTTTAAAAGAACTGTTGCTAAAACATGTAATGCAATAGGTACTATACATTTTAAAGCATTTTTTCATTCTAAGCATATATTGGAAATAAATGCAACATGAATGAATAAATAGAAATATATACATATGATGAAATGGTTGACAAGTTTTCAAAAATCAAAGCCATTGCATATCATGGTACTAAATGAAATTGTGGTAAATAAGGTGACAATGTGTCCCTGGAAGTATTCAAAGAAGTCCGTTTTATATGAATAGTTCTACTGTAAGCAGATTGAGTTGCCATGTATTTTCAAAAAATAAAGAAAAAGAAAAAGTTCAATTTTAGGAAGAGTTCCAAGTTTTGAAAATATGAAGGCCAAATTCATTGCGTCCCTGGTACACTGTGAGCCGAATCAAAGTCAATGTATGGGTCTGGTGTAAACATGAAATCATCTATTTCTGTAGACAAAAGATTGTCTACCGATGTCGGTGACAGTTGGAATACCTCATTTAGAAGGTTAACTGCACAGAGATATGAAGCATCGCCTTCAGCATAGGATGCCGCAGCAATGTTCGCGTCCGTTGTTACCTGTTTGCCTGTTGATCCATCTCGTACCTCAGCAGCAGCAGGAAGCGTCTGTGAGATCTCAAGGAATGCCGTCATCAGGATTGGTAGCCTCTGGGGACAACACAGAGCATGGGCCGTTATCGGGTCCAGCAGAGTATCGATATCCGTTGGCATGACTGATGGGAGTGTTAGACAGGTGTCTAGCACGCATTCTTCACCGCAAAGCCGGCAGCGTAGAACAGGTAAGATGCAATCTTGCCAGATTGGTCAAAATGACAGGAACCATATTGTATTAAGTTCCCGAAGACGAGGCATGCCCAAAAGCTGCACTATGCGCTCACTGCACTTCCGTTCTAGGAGAGCTTTCTCGGAGTGACGTCGTTGGATAGGCTTGCCATAGCGTAATAGTAGGAATAGAAATAGGATTCCTGCAACAAGTGCTAGAATTAATGGCACACCACCAAACACCGAATGTGCGAAGTTTGGGATGATTCCGAGGACTGCCTGGAAAGGTGTTAACAGTCCTGAACAGATGGTCTTAAATACATGTACAATTCTGCTCATATAAGACATGTTTAAGATACGTCCCATCATTTCTACGAAATGTATAGGGCAGTTTGTACGAATTAAATCCTGTATCTCAGCAGAAGTCCTTGGAATGTTAGCATTGACGTGAAGTCGGACAGAGGAAAACGTCAGGAATGAACCCTTAAGGAATAGTGGTTCATGCATAATAGATGAGTTCTTGGAGAAATCAATAATCCTGTGCTGGGCTTAGGGTTTGGTTTCTAGGAACTCGTTGTGACGTTAGGGTGGACGGATGTCGGTGACCATGCCTGTATTTGGAGTGCATGGCTAATGCCTAAATAAGGACTGGGATCTTATGCCTATATAAGGGCAATGCGAATTGTGCCTATATAAGGACATGTTTCAGGAAAACCTATATACGGACACCTAAAGCGGAATACAGCAGAACTTCTTCAGCTATTACTTCTTCTACATTTCTAGGAACCATCTTTTCTTTTTCAATTGGACAACCATTTTTAACCTCATAAGAACGACCATTGGTATCAACTGCGTGAACTAATGTATTTTGTTGAAAATAGCTTTCTTCATTAAAAAAAGGTTCAGTACTAGAAGTGTGCTTCCATTCACCCAAAAATGTTTTGCAAAAGTTAGTTCTATTGACCAGTCTTTTTCTTTTACTTTTCTCTGTTAGTTTTGAAATCCCGTTCCTACATATATATTCTCGGTATTATATTATGTTAGCATTATGTGGCTAAATGCATGTCAGTCGCATTCGCGTTATGTAACCCACTGAGTTATCCTCGTAATGTGCAGGCTTTAGTTAGTGAATGTGACTCCATTTTCTTTTTCATTACCCTCATTAGACTGTTCAGACTGTGCCCGAGTTAGGCCTCATCATTATTATTATTTTCGCTTGCCTCAGCAGAATACTGTACTCCATTATTATTTCTTCTCTTTGCTCAAGGCTGTTTCTCAATGCTAATGAATAGGCCATTCGGCCCTCGTATGTTCGCCCGATTGTGTAGTTTCTGCTCCCACGTTAGGAGATGCTGAGACCCAGCACTGTGGCCTTGGATCCCTGATAACATGTACCCATCTGGCAGGTGTGAGCTCATCCTACTGTGCCTCCTTTGTTCGTGATCAGCCCAGGCTGGTAGTTTTCCATGGTGGGCGGGGTTGCAGACTGCTGGGGAAGAATGATTACTCACTGTAGACTGTTGGGGGGCCAGTCCCTCGACAAACGCCTTAGGGTGCAGGTCATGACTACTCCTCTGCAGAGCATAACCAATAAACATGTAGGTGTATATTCTCTACTGTCTGACTGACTCTTCATTCTTGGGAAGGCCTAGCAGGTGGTTGTGAGAAAACCCGGGTGGCCCTAGAGGGCCACTTCCTTGAGTTGGTGCCCGAACAGGGACCCCGCGAGGTGACCTGACTCACCCGTAATAGGGTTGCAGGGTTGGGGGGGATGCGTTTGGTCGGTTGGGCGGATCTGGGATCCCCACACAAGACAGAGTTTGGTTCTCGCAGCTGCCCCACCCGGCTGATAGGGCGCTCCCTCGTCTAGTGATCACCAGCGGGGTCCTGAGAAGGCGAACCTTGCAGTTGACCATTTGGTCCGAAGAGTAGGCAGTGGAGAATAGCTTGACTCGACCTGTGTGCACCAGGTGAGTGGTTTGATTCTTGGAAAAATGGCGCCATACTTGAACAGCACGAGCCTACGGGCTGTGTCTTGGTACGGTCTCCGGACCGCTTGTCTTGAACGGCACGAGCCAACGGCCTGTGTCTTGGTATGGTCTATGGATCGCTTGTCTTGCACTTGGTGGGTCTGCGGACCCCTGGGGAAAAGACAGAGCGTTTGCGTGCGGTTGGCCGGATCACCTGGAAATTTGGCCCGCGCTCAAAAAGGTCCGGGGCTGCCCGCGAACACTCTGCCAGACCAACTGCTAATTTGGTTAATATTTGAAAAGGTCTGCAGCAGGTGCCTGTCTTCTTGGATTTGACACAGTCTTCAGACTGTAGGGAGTGGTCTCTGGACCGTTTTGTTTGACTTTGTGACTAACGCTCATTATTTTGTCTTGTTTTCGTTTGTCGATCGTTGGTGTTACATTTGTCCGGCACGCACAGTACTTGTGTCTTATATTAAGATGCCTTGTTTTAGTAAATTAGGGTGTTTTGGATGTCGATGTTGTTCTACTGATGCTCGATTGGAAGAAAGTCAGCCCGCACCTCCGGAGGGTACCCCAAATTTTGATATGTATGTTAAACATGGGATTGGCCCTGTTATGTTCAGTACATTGTGGCATAAATATACAAAGGATAATGCCGAGTTGCGTGGCCGCTCACCGGCTCATTTGACGAACAGAAATTGAACTACTTGCAGGACAAGTTGTTTGCTAGGAGGAGCAGGCAGTCGATGTTTGATTCTTTGAGAGTATGGCAGAAGGAAGCAAAGCAGCGAAGTATGAGGGCAGAGAAAGAGGCACGAAAGAAACAGATGCAAACGATTACACAGAAGGCAGTAGCCCATGAAAGAGGGAAGGTAGAGAAGGGTATTGAGTGTGCAGATAGGAAGTTTCAGTTGCAGACGGATAAGTGTTATGTGACTAGAGAAGAAGGAGATGAGTTTGTTGATGGGCTTTTGGATTCTCATCCTCCTCCTCCTTATGCCCCCGAACGGATACACCCGGCAGTTCCGACCTCCCAGTCCCCGGCCTCTGGTGCAGCCTTCTCTAGCCCTCCCGCTCCCAGCGTTACCGCTGCAACTGTGGCCCCTCTCGCCTCCCTTCCATCTACACCAGTCACTGGGGCAGGCGCTATCGTCTCCCCTGCCCAGTCTACCAGCTCTACTGATACTCCCCTGTATACCCCTACTGCCCTTTCCCCCTACATGATGGAGCCTGTCTCTGCATCTGCCCCCTCCCCCGTAAGTGAGACACACCAGGCGTGGCTGAATGTTGAAACCCCTGCACGTGGAATGCATGATGTGAACTGGGCGGCAGTGCGCGATCGAATGGACAAGGTTTTGGTGCGTTCTGCAGTGGGTGATGAGGAGAAACAAATGGTGGCAAATCAAGCAGCCCAGTGGGCTCGCCACCCAATCTATAGTGTGTAGGATGTCTGGAGTGTGATGAAAGACTACGAGCCCTTCATACAACAGCATGCACTCAAACACATCAATCAATCAGGGGTTTGTTAAAGCGCGACTACTCACCAGTAAGGGTCTCAAGGCGCTAGGGGTGGGGGTGCAGGTTCCATCCATCAAGGAGGGGTCTGTCGAAGAGCCAGGTTTTGAGGTTTCTTGCGAAGATGGGGAGCGATGTTGTCTGTCTGAGGTGGAGCGGAAGGGCGTTCCATGCTTTGGCCGCGAGGAAGAGAAGGAGCGGCCTCCCGATCTGGTCTTTCTGGTGTGGGGGATCACGGCGTAGGAGAGCTGGGCTGATCGTAGGGTCCTTTGGGGTGCGTGGAATTTGAGTCGGCTGTTCAGGTATGCTGGTCCAGTGCCGTGGAGGGCCTTGTGTGCGTGGGTGAGCATCTTGAAGGTGATTCTCGCCTCGACAGGGAGCCAGTGGAGTGTGCGCAGGTGCTGGGAGATGTGGCAGTGTTTTGGCAGGTTGAGGACCAGTCTTGCGGCGGCGTTCTGGATGTTTTGTAGCTTGCGGGTGAGGTTTTTGTTTATTCCGGCGTAGAGTGCGTTGCCGTAGTCGAGTCTGCTGGTGACCAGGGCGTGAGTGACGGTCTTTCGGTGTTCGAGGGGTTCCATTTTGAGGTCTTACGAAGGAGGTGGAGGGTGTGGAAGCAGGAAGACGAGACAGAGTTGATCTGGCGGTCCATTTTGAGCTCGGAGTCCAGGATGATTCCCAGGTTGCGTGCGTGGTCCGTGGGGGTTGGCGGGTTTCCGAGGGCGGGGGCCACCAGGTGTCGCTCCAGGCATCGGGGTTTGGGCCCATGATGAGTACTTCTGTTTTGTTGGTGTTTAGTTGTAGGCAGCTGTTTTTCATCCATTTGGCGACGTCTTCCATGCCTTCTCGAAAGTTGCGTCTGGCGGTGTTGGGCTCGTTGGATAGGGAGAGGATGAGCTGGGTGTCGTCTGCGTATGACACGATGTTGAGTCTGTAGGTTCTGACGATGGGGGCGAGTGGAGCCATGTAGACGTTGAAGAGCGTCGGGCTGAGGGAGGAGCCCTGGGGGACTCCGCAGGTGGTAGGTGTGGGGTCCGAGAGGAAAGGGGGGAGTCTGACCCGCTGCGTCCTGCCAGAGAGGAAGGAGCGGATCCAGTCGAGGGCCTTGTCCTGGATTCCTGCGTCGTAGAGTCTGCGTATTAGGGTGCGGTGGGAGACTGTGTCAAACGCCGCTGATAGGTCGAGGAGGATGAGGGCTACTGTTTCTCCTTTGTCCAGTAGGGTGCGGATGTCGTCTGTTGTGGCGAGGAGGGCGGTTTCCGTACTGTGGTTTTTTCTGAAGCCGGATTGGGAGGAGTCGAGGATGTTGTGTTCTTCAATGAATGTGGCGAGTTGGCTGTTGATGGCTTTCGCGATGCTGATAGAATTATGGGAACAGTGTTTTAACTGTGTTGCACCGCAAATAATATACGAGATAGGGTATATGCGGCAGGTATGGCCCCCAATGAAGTTTTTAGTAGTATAACGACACTAGTGGGTTACCGAGGTAGGTTGCTCCAGAAAGTCCCGATAATGGGGACACAGCACCCCATGAGGGAAGTCCATCCCATTTATCACCCTGAAATACCAGAACAGCGCAATTCCACTAATGATGTGATTAGACAACGAGATGAAGCTCGCTTTCAGGAGCAATGGGTTTATACGCCTTGGAAAAGGAGTGAGGTCTTATCCTTAAAGAGCCAGCTGCCGGACCCCCGGAAAAACCCTACCGCATACTATAAGGAATTGACGGAAGCGGCTTCCTCCACCGTAATGACGCTAGCTGACATAGAGCTGTTCTTCGGGCTACTGGTACCAGTGGACATATGGAGACAGGTCCATACACAAGATCATGCATTAGAGTTGGAGGGAACATGGGACGAGATTAGAACTTGGGACAAGGAGCGCAAGCCTGGAGACAAGCCTAAAGCGGAGCTTCTCGCTTTGCCAGTGCGTATTATCACCTACATGCACTCACTTATTCCGCCAAAAAGGGTGGATTGGGACAAGTTGACCATGCCATCAGAAGAAGGATGAAAGTGTGTCAGATTTCCTTACCAGGTTTGAAGGGGTATTTTTGGACTTTAGTGGACAGGACGTGTCACAGGAGGGTGGTGTTAGTTTGTTTGTCAATTGATTTGTTACCAACTTGCTTCCCGAGATTGCGACATGGTTGCAGGCCTCGGAAAGCACTTGGACGACATCATCCCCATCTGTGATATTGAGTATTGCACAATATTATGAGCATAGGGAGAACAAGGATAAGGAAAAGGCAGAGAAAAAGTCAAAGGATTTGAAGACAAGGGTATTATTGCAGCAGGTTGCAAGGGGCAACGGACGAGGTAGAGGTTCTGGTCTGACCCAACAGCGGTCTGGTAGAGGTGGCACGTCCAACGCACCTATTGGGCTTAATCAATGTGCATACTGCAAACAGGAGGGACACTGGTGAAAAGAGTGCCCGGAATTGTTACAGAAGGATGGGGCTCCAAGAGGTCAGGGGTCCAGAGGATGTGGGTGAGGAACAGGGGGAAGGGGAGGGGCGCAGGTGGGAGATACGTCACACAACAGGCAAAGTGGGAATTATTTTGATGACCCCAGAGGCCAGCAGTACTATCATGATGATTATGACATGGACGACGTGACGGGGTTATCTCACAGCTAGGACAGCCGAGGACAGAGTAAGGGACCGTTTCCAGTGCCCGTAGATCAGGATGGACCTTATTTCCTTGCTGATTTGCAGGGTGCTGCTAAGAGATTTTTGGTCAATACAAGGGCTATGAATAGCTCTGTTTCCTGTTCACTGGTCCCGGGGGCAGCTATGTCTGGCCACAATAATGTCTCGGTGGGGTTTTCAGGCGTGCCGGTCATTAGCCCCATCTCCAAGCCCCTTGCCTTGACGATTGGTCCCTTTACGGTTGATTCACCCTTTTTACTGACACCGAATTGTGGGGAAAATTTGTTGGGACTCGATTTGCTGAAGAAGTTGCATGCGACTATTTCCTGTTCACCAGACGGTGTCTATATGACTATTGGCCCACCAGTTGTTAGTGCTAATCAGTGCTTTGCGAAAGATGCCCCCCTTCCAGCTGAATTAAAAAATGTGCCATGTACGTTATGGGCTACCGGAGACACGGATGTGGGGCTGCTCCAAATACTGCCAGTTTCCATCCAGATCAAAGATAAGGCTCGATTACCACATATCCTCCAGTAGAAGATGTCCCAGGCAGGTGTGAAGGCATTGTTGCAAATAATACAGGACTTGATTGAGTCTGGTGTAGTTGAGGAGACTACGGCGAATATGCGTAATAGCCCTATTCTTCCTGGGGCAGATTTACAACTTCTGGCGCATCCCTGCAAATCAGCAGGGATGCGCCAGAATAGTTGCGACACACAATTCTCTCCTTGCGCCACCACGGAAGCGCCGCATTTACAATGCGGCGCACCGTGGCGCAAGGAAAGGCCGATGCGTGTCGCATCCTGTGGCGCAAGGGCGGCGCATTGCTGGAGTCGTGTCGCAAGCGCGACGCAACTCCAGCAATGCTCGTGGGCCGCCCATACCTAACATGGTGCGCCACTCCTTACGCCTGCTTGAAGCAGGCGTAAGGATTCGTCGCAGCGGCGTCGGAAAAGTGACTCAGTGAAATCTTGTAGATTTCACTGCGTCACTTTACGAGGCATTCCTTCGACGGAACGCCCACCCTGCGGAGGAACGCCCACATGAAACCTGACGCAGGTTTCATGTGGCGCAGGGCTTTACAACGTGACGCATCTCCCTAGATGCGTCACGTTGTAAATAATGCGCAACGTGGCGCATGGTTTACGTCGCCGCTGCGTCACAAAAGTGACGGCGGCGCAAAAGTGGCGCAAGGGGCTTGTAAATCTGCCCCCTGTTTTTAAGAAAACCCCCTCGGATTCCCCTGATGCCCACCCTGATGTTTACCGCTTTGTGATTGACCTTCGGGAGGTGAACAAAATAGTCATTCCTCAATACCAGTGGTCCCGGATATTACCGCACTTTTAACAATGATCCCCCCTTCAGCGAAGTGTTTCTCTGTCATTGACCTGAAGAATGCCTTTTTCAGCATCCCGATTCATGCAGTTAGCCGCCATTTGTTCGGTTTCACAATAGCCGGCCGGAGCTTTAGATTCTGTCGTGCTCCACAAGGCTATACTGAAACCCGAGTATTTATAGCCAAGCATTAAAAAGTCAACTGGATTCTTTGGAGCTTCCCCCTGGTAATGTGCTGTTGCAGTATGTTGACGACCTCCTCATTGCCTCTGACACTGAGGATGGTTGCAAAGACGCCACGGTTAAATTGTTATTACACCTGGCGAATCATGGACACAAGGTGTCGCTTTCCAAATTTCAGTACTGTCGACAGGAGGTCACCTATTTAGGTCACTTACTGTCGAAGGAGGGTCGCAGACTAACACCTGAGCGCATAGCTGTCATCACTAACATGTCTGTCCCTAGAACACAACGCGAGGTACGCGCGTTCATAGGAATAACATCATATTGTAGATAATGGATCCCTAACTACTCACTACTAACAAAGCCCCTTCTTTCCCTGACCACGATAGATGTGCATGAACCCCTGCCTTGGACACCTACATGCCAGCAAGCCTTTGAACAACTAAAAGCTGCACTTTGCTCTGCTCCTGTATTGGGTACCCCGGAATACCAAAAGCCTTTTGTGCTCTACGTGCATGAGGTGGATGGCTGTGCGCTCTCTGTCTTAACACAGGGTTTTGGAGGTAAGCAAAAACCCTGCGGTTATTTTTCTGCCATTCTGGATAATGTCGCCAGAGCACTCCTGAGCTCTCTGAGAGCTGCCGCGGCAGTGGCAGTTTCTATCAGTTTCTATCAGGCAATCGGCAGGGCTCGTCCTTGATACTACCCTCACAGTAATGCTACCTCATGCTGTGGATACACTATTGAACAGAACAAAGACACAGCACCTTACTAGTGCACGTCTGACTTGATACAAACTTACTTTGTTTGCTCCGCACATTACCATAAAACGATGTACCACTCTGAACCCAGCCACATTACTACCCCTCCCTTTGTCAAGTAAAGATACGGACGTACACGATTGTGTATACAGAACGGAGGAAGAGACGAAGGGATGGTTAGACCTGGCTGATGTTCCCCTATCTGAACCCCAAGGGGAACTATATGTCGATGGCTCTTGTTTCAAGTTACCAGATGGTACTACCACTGCAGCCTATGGAATAACAACGTTACATACTGTAGTTGAGACATCCCGTATCCTGCACCAATCAGCCCAAGCTGCAGAGCTGGTGGCCCTCCCTCGGGCTTGTGAGTCTGGGCGGAGAGAGGGTTTCTGACTTCGCATGGACTGCGGATTCAGAATGGGCCACTGATACATAGGTTACTATCTGCATTGACACTTCCCAGTAAGCTAGCAATAGTGAAATGTAGCGCTCATAAGGCTATTACGGACAATGTGGGGAGGGGCAATGCTTTCGCAGATCAGACAGCCAAGGATACAGCTCGATCAAAAATGACACAGATGCTGGTGGCAGGCCCCGCTAGATGGGTTCCAGACAACGGAATGTTCGAAGACACATTAGAAAGCGTCAGAGAAATTCAGAGTGAGGCGACTCTAGATGAATTGGCAATGTGGGAGGAGAGAACAGGTCACCTAGATGAGGATGGGTGCTGGACTGACTTGTCAGGGAAGCAGCGGTGGTTACTGCCCAATTCCTACGTACTCCCTGTTGTATACATGGCCCATTTCCCGGTGCATATTAGTGCCAAGGGAATATATAAATTGCTGGACCCAGTGTGGCAGAATGAGAATATCCCCAAGGTAGCCACGCATCTAGTGAAGCGTTGTATCATTTGCCTGAGACATAACCCCGGGAAAGGTACCCCCACACCTTCCGGCAACTTTGCACCAGCATCCTTCCCTTTCGAGGTTCTCCAGATGGATTTCATCAAAATGGAACGAGTTAATACCCTTACGTATGTGTTAGTGGTGATCTGCGTTTTTAGTAAGTGGATCGAAGCCTACCCCACTAAAGAGAATACAGCCATGGCAACAGCAAAAGCACTCCTGAAGGAGTATTTCCCAGGCTACGGATTGCCCCGGGTGATCTGGAGTGACCACGGCAGTCACTTTAATGCCCGAGTCATTGAGTTAATATGCACAGGTTTACATGTTAGACAGAAGTTCCACACAGCAAATCACCCCAGTCGGCAGACTTAGTTGAAAAATACAACGGTACTCTCAAACTGAAGTTGGCAAAGATTCAGGAAAGAACAGGACTGTGATGGCCAGATGCATTACCCCTAGCTTTGTTATCCATCAGAGTAACAGCACATTCTAGAACAGGGCTGTCCACCTACGAGGTGGTCTTTGGACGCCCTGCGAATGTTTGAGGCGTCCCCAGATGAAAGCACTTTTCCGAGATAGAATATCCCTTGCTTGTAGACTATCTTTATGAATTATCTAAAGATCTTTGTTCTCTTCACCAACAGATACACGCCACGTTGCAGCCAGTACCAGAGGGGCCAGGGCATCAGATACAGCCCGGAGACTACGTCTTGGTCCGCAACTTCCAGCGGAAGAGCAGCTTGGAGCCGAGGTGGAAAGACCCAGTGATCGTGTTACTTGCCACTAGAACAGCGGTCATGGTGGACGGCAAGAAGCATTGGATACATGCTTCCTACGTAAAACAGGTGCCCCTACCGCTCCCGTACGACAGCTGGGTCAACGACGGCATCGGTGATCAGGAGTGTGAGAAGTACCGCGTTTCGTTCCTTTTTCTGATGCCCGAGTGAGGTAGGCGCAGACAGACGAGGAAAGTGATGCAGTTCTGTCTGAGGCGATCCCACCAGAAGTAAGGGCCGCCTCGGATAACGCAGTTCCTACCACACCGGAATCCGAATTTCGATGCCCATCTGATCCTGACCTTTTGCCTCTCTTTGCTGATGACACAGAGCCTGGAGCTACCAGGTACTATTTGAGGCCCCGGAAAAAGGGACGGTGCACCAGCCGAACAGTTTAGGAGATAGGGAAGGACTTGAGCTTAGGGGCGGGTACTGTGCCTGAGGTGCCTGTATTAGATAGGGGTGATTGATCTGGTGCACTGCCCGGATACTGGACAAGATAGTTGAGGGCATTGGCCCCAGAGGGAGGGTGCCCTATCCTGAAAGAAGAAGGATTTGTTTTGTCTGCAAGGGTTGCGATCGCGCAGCCCCTACGTAGGAGTGCTTCACAGCACCATCGTTGATGAACGATAGAAGCCTTCCAGCGAGGCTTTGCCGGACGCTGGGTGAATTGTGCCTCTGGTACTGTGGTTGCAATAAGTGGCTCTAGCTTGTGAATTTCCGTTTTTTCCCCTTCCTAAGACACTGATAGACTGTCCTTGAAGTTGTCCCGATGTATCCTTTTGGTCGTCTCATCCCTGATGAGGAGCAGCCCTTTGCGGCTCTGTGTTCTATTTCAAATGATCCTGTTTGGTCCTCCTGGTCCACTAAGAGTAAAGCAGTGTTTATTGCTATAATATTCCTTTCCCTGCTTATTGTATTTGGGGTTGTTTGGTACTCGGAGGAACAGCACCGTGTGCACGCTTTGGTAGGGACAACACCGGTCTCAAACGAACATTTGTTTGTTACACTGGCCCCGCATAAGGAGAGACATAGACAGACGTATGTGCAGAATGCTTTTGTTCAGATGCTTCATCAGGTACACAGTACCATTAATTCTACGAATTGCTGGGTGTGTGGTCTACTTCCATCCGTTATGCATAAGAAGGATCTGTTAGTCTCGTTGCCCCTGTCATACTTGGGTAGTTGTGAAGCGTGGTTCCAATTGCTCTATATGGTATATATGCACTATCACGCTGACGCTATGAAAATGGTACAGGCTGATTACGAGGCGGTGTTGGAATATATAGTAGTACACCAGGGATATACCCCCGGTCCGGATGGTAAGGAGGGTACCCTGCACCCTGAAGCTTGTATGAATAAATTTGAAGCCTATGCAAACGTCACCTGGTTGCGAAATGAACTGTTAGATTTCCAAGGATTTAATGTCACCACCTACTTTAAATGTTTCCAGGAATGCAATATCACAGAGGACAGAGCTATGCCTGTCCCTGTAATAAATTCAACAGCTAGTTTTGTGTTGAAGGAATAGGGAACATTTCGGTAGGACAGAGTCGCTGCAACTACACCAACCGGTTGAACACTACCTGTAGGCCACCTCTGCTCACACCTCCTAATGTATACTTCATCTGTGGGGAACAGGCTTACACGTGGCTTCCGAGAGGGTGGTCTGGTTGGTGTTATGTATCCTTCCTCTTGCCTCCCGTCTACATTGCACCATCCGACTACCACCAGCATCATAAATTGCAGCGTAGGGATCTTCAGGTACACCGAGTTAGGAGGGTGCTTGATCCAGATGAGGTAGATCAGACAGATACCTCTTTGCAGCAGTTGACCGACATAATGAAGGGCATTGTGCCATTCTGGGGTCCCATGTTCAATAGTCATAATATTCGTCGCCTTGCCAGGGTTGTTGAGGGTGTTATCAACACAACTGCTGGTATCCTGCCCAACATTACAGTTGAGCTCCAGGCCACAAGACTCGTTTCTCTCCAAAACCGGATGGTGTTAGACGTCATCCTGGCTGATAGGGGTGGAGCCTGTCGCGTCATCGGAAGCAGTTGCTGTGTGTACATCCCTGATAGCGCCCCTACTGTGTATGCTGCAATACAGAAGTTGCACAAACTTGCCTCAGAAATTCATCAGGATAATGGCTCATGGTCCCTTACAGGATGGCTCTGGATGCTAGTGACTACATGGGGATGGAAGATATTACTTGTCCTGATAGCCATTGCAGGGGTTATTTTCACATGCTGCCTATGTATAAATTGTCTCCCAGCCTGCTGCACATATTGCATAAGCAAACACACTCCCAGTGTTCCGTTGCCCCAGCGTGACAATAAGGGGTCCTCCATGATGATGCAAGAAATTCAGTCAATAATGTTAATAGATGAAGGCATATTTGAATATTAAGTACAGTCTTTGATGCTTGCATTTGCTTTGTTTTTATCTCGACTAATGGATGGATAGACAATAGCCCTCTCCTCCCCTAGAATTGTAAAGACCCTACCGGATAGCAATAAAGCTTTTTAGCCACGCATGCTAAAAGGAGGGTCTGTTAGTTTTGAAATCCTGTCCCTACCATATATATTCTCTGTATTATATTATGTTAGCATTATGTGGCTAAATGCATGTCAGTCGCATTCGCGTTATGTAACCCACTGACTTATCCTCGTAATGTGCAGGCTTTAGTTAGCGAATGTGACTCCATTTTCTTTTTCGTTACCCTCATTCGACTGTTCAGACTGTGCCCGAGTTAGGCCTCATCATTATTATTATTTCCGCTTGCCTCAGCAGAATACTGTACTCCGCTATTATTTCTTCTCTTTGCTCAAGGCTGTTTCTCAATGCTAATGAATAGGCCATTCGGCCCTCGTATGTTCGCCCGATTGTGTAGTTTCTGCTCCCACGTTAGGAGATGCTGAGACCCACCACTGTGGCCTTGGATCCCTGATAACATGTACCCATCTGGCAGGTGTGAGCTCATCCTACTGTGCCTCCTTTGTTCGTGATCAGCCCAGGCTGGTAGTTTTCCATGGTGGGCGGGGTTGCAGACTGCTGGGGAAGAATGATTACTCACTGTAGACTGTTGGGGGGCCAGTCCCTCGACAAACGCCTTAGGGTGCAGGTCATGACGGACTCCTCTGCAGAGCATAACCAATAAACATGTAAGTGTATATTCTCTACTGCCTGACCGACTCTTCATTCTTGGGAAGGCCTAGAAGGTGGTTGTGAGAAAACCCGGGTGGCCCTAGAGGGCCACTTCCTTCATCTCTTTCATAAAATGCATTGTTTTATTCAATGTTGTCATTCTTTTCAAAACTAATATAAACAATCTTCTTTTCAATTCAAAAGCGTTTTAGACTACACTTTCAATCTGTTGTTTTTTCTTGTAAAATGCAGATCTTCTTTTATATTTCTTGCAATCTTTCATTAAATTTTGCAGTACTCTACTTTTAAACATTAGTTTCCTAATATCCTTATACTGTTTCATCCTTCTTTCATCATAGATTATTTTCCCAAAACATGATTTTCTATTAATATCTCCTTTTTTTGTTTCCTTCTGAATGGTTGTACTACTTTTCTTTTCTCCATTTTCTAAATTCGTAATCTTCTTTAAAACTCTTTTAACAAATTCTTTAGTTCTCTTACCAGAAGCCTTTTTCTTCAATGTCACATGTACTTTGTCTGATTTCTCCTTTTCTGTTTCTTTTAAATAGTACTCTTTTCTTTCTTTTCTTTTGATCTTTTCTTGCCATACTCAATTTTTATTAATAATAATGGTGATTATCTGAAAAGACTGAAAAGTTTAAATACTTTCATTAAACCATGTAATATTAAATAAAATAATTATATACAAATATTCTTATATATAAATAAAAAAATATTTTTAATTGCATTCCAAAAGTATGTCAGACACTGCAGACAAAGGTCCAGAAAGAGGCAAGGGGGTTGCAGAAAGACCGAAGTTGGTGTGAAAAATACATGAGGGGTGCAAAAAGAAGCAACAGAGGTCTACAAAGAAGCAAGAGGAATGCAGAAAGAAGCAACAGAGGTGTAGAAAGAGGCAAGAGGGTGCAAAAAGAGAGGAGAGGTGCAGAAAGAGGCATAAAAGGCACAGAAAGAAGCAAGACATGTACAGAAAAAAACAAAAAAAGTGCAGAAAGAATGAACAGAGGTGTATAAAGAGGTAACACAGATACAAAAAGAGGAAACAGGGCTGCAGAAAGACCTAAAAGAAGTACAGAAAGAAGCAACACAAGCAGAAAGACACAAAAGAAGTGCAGAAAGAAAGAACAGAGGTACAGAGTCCATGTGTTCTGTCTAAGTAATTGAAAGAGTGCATGGGTAATGCCAGGGTGATTGCATACGTGCAGGGGTAATGTCTAGGAGATTGGCGGAGTGCATAAGTAAAGTATTGGTGATTGCATGAGTGCAGGAGTAATGTGTGTGAGGTTGTATGAGTGTAGTAGTAGTGCCTGGGTGATTGGAGGAGTGCAGAGATAGTGCATGGGTGAGTTTATAAGTGCATAGATACTGGTTGGGTGATTCAAAGAGTACAGGCCTAGTGCCTGGGTGATTTGAAGAGTGCAGCAGTAGTGCCTTGGTCATTACATAAGTGCATATGTACTAGCTGGATGATTTAAGAAGTGCTTTGGTAATGCCTGTGTAATTGTATACTACAGCAATAATGCCTAGGTGATTCCATGACTACAGGGATAATGCCTGGGTAATTGCATGAGTGCAACGGTAGTGGCTGGGTGATTATATAAATGCATGAGTAGTGGATACATGATTGAAAGACTGCATAGTTAATACATTGGTGATTGCATGAGTGCAGCAGTAATGCCTGAGTGATTACAGTAGTTCATATGTGGTGCCTACATCATTGGAAGACTGCATGGATAGTAGTTGGGCTTTTTCATAAGTGCACGAGTACTGGCTGAATGATTACATAAGTACAAGTGTAGTGCCTGAATGATTGAAAGAGTGGAAAGATAGTAGCTGGCTGAATGAATGAAGCACTGTATACCTAATGCGTTAGTGATTGCACGAGTACAGGGGTAACATCTGGGGGATTAAAGAAGTACATAGGTAACACCTGGGTGATTGCATGACTACAGGAGTAATATCAGGGGATTTACATGACTACATAGGAAGTGAGTGGGTGATTTTATAACTGCATGGGTACTTCTTGGATGATTGCAGGACTACTGAGGTAGTTCCTGAGTGAATAAAGGAAGGCAAAGGTAGTGCCTGAGTGATTTCTTAACAGCATGACTACTGGCTGAGTGATTACATAAGTACAAGGGTAGTACCTCTGTGATTGAAATAGTGCAACAGTAGTGGCTGGGTGATTATTTAAGTGCATGAGTAGTGGCTACATGATTGAAAGAGTACATGGGTAATACCTTGGTGATTGTATGAGTGTATAGGTATTGCCTGGGTGATTGCATGAGTGTAGCAGTAATGCCTGAGTGATTACAACAGGCATATGTAGTGCCTGGATTATTAGAAGACTGCATGGGTAGTACTTGAGTGTTTTTATAACTGCATAACTGTTGGGCCTAGCAAAATATAAAGCAGCAGACTATTACACCACTCAAATACAAGTCTCTCCATATTCTAAGAATCATGCATACATATGTCTCTACGTTTTCAAACCAACATCATATCTAAAAGAAATATATATACAATATTTTATAACTCTATGAGTACTGCCTGGGTGATTACAGAAGTACTAAAGTACTACCTGAGTGATTACAGGAGTGCAAAGGAAGTGCGTGGGTGATTTTTATAAGTGCATGAGTACTTCTTGGCTGATTGCACGACTACTGAGTTAGTGCCTGAGTGAATAAAGGAGTGTTAACATACTGCCTGGGTGAATTCTTATCAACATAGGTACAGCCTGCATGATTGCATGACTGCAGGGATAGTACATAAGTAGTGCCTGGGTGACTGCATAACTGCAGGGGTAATATCTGAGGGATTACTGGAATATATAGAAAGTGAATGGGTGACTTTATAAGTCCATGAGTACTGCCTGGGTTATTACAAAAGTACTAAGGTACTACATGAGTGATTACAGGAGTGAAAAGGTAGTGCCTAGGTCATTTTATAAGTGCATGAGTACTGGCTGAGTGATTACATAAGTACAAGAGTAGTGCCTGCATGATTGAAAGAGTGGAAAGATAGTAGCTGGCTGAATGAAGCACTGTATAGTTAATGCATTGGTGATTGCATGAGTGCAGAGGTAACGTCTAGGAGATTAAAGAAGTACATAGGTAACGCCTGGGTGATTGCATGACTACAGGGGTAATATCTGGGGATTTACCTGCCTACATAGGAAGTGACTGGGTGATTTTATAACTGCATGGGCACTTCTTGGATGATTGCAGAACTATTCAGGTACTGCCTGGGAGAATAAAGGAGTGCAAAGGTAGTGCCTGAGTGATTTCTTAACAGCATGACTACTGGCTGAGTGATTACATAAGTACAAGGGTAGTACCTCCGTGATTGAAATAGAGCAACGGTAGTGGCTGGATGATTATATAAGTGCATGAGTAGTGGCTAGATGATTGAAAGAGTGCATAATACCTTGGCGATTGCATGAGTGCATAGGTAGTGCCTAGGTGATTGCGTGAGTGTAGCAGTAATGCCTGAGTGATTACAACAGTGCATATGTACTGCCTGGATCATTAGAAGACTGCATGGGTAGTACTTGGCTGTTGTTATAACTGCATAAGTGTTGGGCCTAGCAAAATATAAAGCAGCAGACTATTACATCACTCAAATACAAGTCTCTCCATATTCTTAGAAGCATGCATACATATGTCTCTACGTTTTCAAACCAACATCATATCTAAAAGAAATATGAATACAATATTTTATAACTCTATGAGTACTGCCTGTGTGATTACAGAAGTACTAAAGTACTACCTGAGTAATTACAGGAGTGCAAAGGTAGTGCCTGGGTGATTTTATAAGGGCATGAGTACTTCTTGGCTGATTGCACGACTACTGAGTTAGTGCCTGAGTGAATAAAGGAGTGTTAACATACTACCTGGGTGAATTCTTATCAATATAGGTACAGCCTGCATGATTGCATGACTGCAGAGATAGTACATAAGTAGTGCCTGGGTGATTGCATAACTGCAAGGGTAATATCTGAGGGATTACTGGAAAACATAGAAAGTGAATGGGTAACTTTATAAATCCATGAGTACTGCCTGTGTGATTACAAAAGTACTAAGGTACTACCTGAGTGATTACAGGAGTGCAAAGGTAGGGCCTGGGTGATTTTATAAGTGCATGAGTACTGGCCGAGTCATTACATAAGTACAAGAGTGGTGCCTGCATGATTGAAAGAGTGGAAAGATAGTGGCTGGCTGAATGAAGCACTGTATAGTTAATGTATTGGTGATTGCATGAGTACAGAGGTAACGTCTAGGGGATTAAAGAAGTACATAGGTAACGCCTGAGTGATTGCATGACTACAGGGGTAATATCTGGGGATTTACATGGATACATAGGAAGTGTCTGGGTGATTTTATAAGTGCATGGGTACTTCTTGGGTGATTGCAGGACTACTCAGATAGTGCCTGAATGAATAAAGGAGTACAAAGGTAGTGCCTGAGTGATTTCTTAACAGCATGACTACTGGCTGAGTGATTACATAAGTACAAGGGTAGTACCTCCGTGATTGAAATAGTGCAACGGTAGTGGCTGGGTGATTATATCAGTGCATGAGTAGTGGCTACATGATTGAATGAGTGCATGGGTAATACCATGGTGATTGTATGAGTGTATAGGTATTGCGTGGGTGATTGCATGAATGTAGCACTAATGCCTGAGTGATTACAACAGTGCATATGTAGCGTCTGGATCATTGGAAGAGTGCATGGGTAGTACTTGGCTGTTTTTATAACTGCATAAGTGTTGGGCCTAGCAAAATATATAGCAGCAGACTATTACATCACTGAAATACAAGTCTCTGCATATTGTTAGAAGCATGCATACATATGTCTCTACGTTTTCAAACCAACATCATATCTAAAAGAAGTATGTATACAATATTTCTGGAATATATTGAAACTTAGAAACTAAAACATATAATAGAACTGCCTGGGTGATTACTGTACTACTAAGATACTACCTGAGTGGTTACAGGAGTGCAAAGATAGTGACTGGGTGATTTTAAAAGTACATGAGTACTGGCTGAGTGATTACATAAGTACAAGAGTAGTGCCTGCGTGATTGAAAGAGTGGAACGATTGTGGCTGGCTGATTGAAGCACTGTATACCTAATGCATTCATGATTGCATGAGTACAGGGGTAACGTCTGGGGGATTAAAGGAGTACATAGCTAACACCTGGGTGATTTCATGAGTACAGGGGTAATATCTGGGGATTTACATGACTACATAGGAAGTGACTGAGTGATTTTCTAAGTGCATGAGTACTTCTTGGCTGATTGCAGGACTACTGAGGTACAGCCTGAGTGAATAAAGGAGTGCAAAGCTAGTGCCTGGGTGATTTCATAAATGCAGTAATGCCTGAGTGATTACAACACTGCATATATAGTGCCTGCATTATTGGAAGACTGCATGGCGAGTACTTGGGTGTTTTTATAACTGCATGAATGTTGGGCCTAGTCAAATATAAAGCAGCAGACTATTACATGACTCAACTATAAGTCTCTCCATATTGTTACAAGCACACATACATATGAATCTACCTTTTCAAATCATCATCATATCTTAAAAATATGTATACAATATGTCTGGAATACAGTGAAACCTAGAAACTGAGACATGTAATAGATCTGCTTGAGTGATTGCATAACTCCATGGGTAGTGCTTGGGTGATTATATGAGTGCAAGGGTAGTCACTTGGTAATTGCAGGAGAATATGAAAAGTTACTGACTAATTGCATGAGTGCAGATATAGACGTTGAGAGCACGGATAAGTGTATAAATAGCAACTGAAGGCATAGATGAGTCATTATGTACTGCGTATGTGAATAGATGAGTGCAACAGTAGAGCCTGCATGATTCTATGACTGCAAGAGTACTGTGTGGGTTATTACATGAGTGCATAGATGCACACTGCATGATTACATGACTGCAGAGGTAGCACATAACTAGTGCCTGGGTGATTACATGACTACAGGGGTAATATCTGGAGTATTACTGGAATACATAGGAAATGAGTGGGTGATTTCATAAGTTCATGAGTACTACCTGGGTGATTACAGAAGTACTAAGATACTGCCTGAGTGATTACAGAATTGCAAAGGTAGTGGCTGGGTGATTTCAAAAGTGCATGAGTACTGGTTGAGTGATTACATAAGTACAAGAGTAGTGCCTGGGTGATTGAAAGAGTGGAAAGATAGTGGCTGACTGATAGAAGTACTGTATATCTAATGCATTCATGATTGCATGAGTACAGGGGTAACGTCTGGGGGATTAAAGGAGTATATAGCTAACACTTGGGTGATTGCTTGACTACAGGGGTAATATCTGGGGATTTACATGACTACATAGGAAGTGACTCAGTGATTTTCTAAGTGCATGAGTACTTCTTGGCTGATTGCAGGACTACTGAGGTACTGCCTGAGTGAATAAAGGAGTGCAAAGCTAATGCCTGGGTGATTTCATAACACCATGACAACTGGCTGAGTAATTACTTGAGTACAAGGGTAGTGCCTCCGTGATTGAAGGACTGCAACAATAGTGCCTGGGTGATTATATAAGTGCATGAGTAGTGGCTACATGTTTGAAAGAGTGCATGGGTAATACCTTAATGAGTGCATAGATAGTGCCTAGATGATTGCATCAGTGCCGCAGTAATGCCTGAGTGATTACAACACTGCATATATAGTGCCTGCATCATTGGAAGACTGCATGGCGAGTACTTGGGTGTTTTTATAACTGCATGAATGTTGGGCCTAGCCAAATATAAAGCAGCAGACTATTACATGACTCAACTATAAGTCTCTCCATATTGTTACAAGCACACATACATATGAATCTACCTTTTCAAATCATCATCATACCTAAAAATAATATGTATACTATATTTCTGGAATATAGTGAAACCTAGAAACTGAGACATGTAATAGATCTGCCTGAGTGATTGCATAACTCCATGGGTAGTGCTTGGGTGATTGTATGACTGCAAGGGTAGTCACTGGGTAATTGCAGAATAAGATGGATAGTGACTGGCTAATTGCATAAGTGCACACATAGAGTTTGAGTGCATGGATAAGTGTATAAATAGCACTTGTAGACATAGTTGAGTCATGGAGTAGTGCCTAAGTGAATATATGACTGCAACAGTAGGGCCTGGGTGATTCTATGACTGCAAAGGTAGTGTGTGGGTTATTACATGACTGCATAGGTACACCCTGCATGACTACCTGACTGTACAGGTAGTACATAACTAGTGCCTGGGTGATTGCATGACTGCAGGGGTAATATCTGGGAGATTACTGGAATACATAAAAAGTGAGTGAGTGATTTTATAAGTACATGAGTACTGCCTGGGTGATTACAGAAGTACTAAGCTACTGCCTAAGTGATTACATTGTAGTGTAGTTCCTATTTCCCTGATAGGTTCTGCGCATTGGAATAACATACACTATAGGCTTGGCATAGGACTGAGGTCGGTATGCCCCTATCGCGTATATTAAGCTTAATTACTGTGTACCAGCTAGCTCAGAGGCCACTAGAAACTTCTTGACAACAAGAAGGGAATAGCTTCTGGCAAGCACATAACATAAAACCCTGATCCCTCAGGATCGTGGAAACAATATACTACTTTTCATTCAGTCACTCATCTCAGAGAAGTACATAGAAGAAACAGTCGGGTGTGTTTACAATAAAATGTATTGCACAGTTCTTATTCTAGTTCTGGTAATATGTGCTGCAACAACTGTTGGACAGTAGCAGAGAAATATGGCCAGCAGTGCAGTTAAATAAAAATGCATGGTACAGTTTTACCATTGTGCAATAGTAATGAACACATACATGAAATACAGAATGCATTTAAGATAAAGCCTATACCCCTATGATGCCTAACTAGATGTACCTAAGTGTACCTAGCATGTGTGTAGGTCTTAGAGAGCCAAGAATCCACCTAGGATTTAGTCTAACCCCATTACCTTAGTGGGACTTCATCCTGATCTCGAGCTGGACACCCCAGGATGGGTGGATGGACCTCTGCCAGCTGGAGCTGTGGCATGACGCAGGTTGCAGCGTCTCAGGTCAGAGTGTCGGCATGGAAGTCTCGGTCCCCTCTGGTTTGCTTGGGCGAAGGGAGGTATATTTATACCTGATAGGTGCCTTGGAATGTTAGTATTGACGTAAAGTCGGTCAGAGGAAGACGTCAGGAATGAACCCTTAGGGAATAGTGGTTCATGCATATTTAATGAGTTCTTGAGAAATCAATAATCCTGTGCTAGGGAAAATCCCAAGAGCTTAAGGGTCTGTTTCTAAGAACTCGTTGTGACGTAGGTTAGTCACTGTTGGACATGGAGATGACGTATTTAGGATGGACCGTCTTCTGCACCCAGAGCACACGTCAGATAAGGGACAGCCTCTGTTGCTCGTTATTGTGAAGGGAGGGCTAATGTAGGTGAAAGGGCCTTTAGTGGGTGAAAGGGCCTGCCTGTCTTTGTGGCACGAATGAATTGTGCCTCTGAAACGGCGCACCTATGTTAGGGCCTCAATCCAGCACATAACAACATGACTGCAAAGATAGTGCCTGGGTGATTTTATAAGTACATGAGTACTAGCTGAGTGATTACATAAGTACAAGAGTAGTGTGTGCATGATTGAAAGACTGCAAGGATAGTGCCTGGGTGATATGAAGCACTGTATAGCTAATGCATTGGTGATTGCATGAGTACAGCAGTAACGTCTGGGATATTAAAGGAGTACATAGGTAACACCTGGGTGATTGCATGACTACAGGGATAATATCTGGGAATTTACATGACTACATAGGAAGTGACTGGGTGATTTTATAACTGCATGGGTACTTCTTAGGTTATTGCAGGACTACTGGGGTAGATCCTGAGTGAATAAAGTAGTGCAAAGGTAGTGCCTGGGTGATTGCATAACAGCATGACTACTGGCTGAGTTATTACATAAGTACAAGGGTAGTGCCTCAGTGATTGAAGGAGTGCAACGGTAGTGCCTGGGTGATTATATAAGTGCATGAGTAGTGGCTGGGTGATTGAAAGAGTGCATGAGTGATACCTGGGTGATAGCATGAGAGCATAGGTAGTGCCTGGGTGATTATATAAGTGCATGAGTACTGACTACATGATTGAAAGAGTGCATGAGTAATACCTTGGTGATTGCGTGAGTGCATAGGTAGTGCCTAGATGATTGCATGAGTGCAGCAGTAATGCCTGAGTGATTACAGTAGTGCATATGTAGTGCCTGGATCATTCGAAGACTGCATGGGTAGTACTTGAGTGTTTTTATAACTGCATGAGTGTTGGGCCTAGCCAAATATAAAGCAGCACACTATTACATGATTCAACCATAAATCTCTCCACATTGTTAAAAGTGTGCATACATACGTCTCTACCTTTTCAAAACTAATAGGTATACAATATTTCTGGAATATAGTAAAACCTAGAAACTGAGACATGTAATAGATCTGCCAGAGTGATTCCAAAACTCTGGGAAGTGCTTGGGTGATTGAATGATTTGAAGGGTAGTCACTGGATAATTGCAGGAAAAGATGGATAGTGACTGGTTAATTGCATGAGTGCAAACATACACGTTGAGTGCATAGATAAATGTATAAATAGCACCTGAAGGCATAGATGAGTTTTTGACTAATACCTAGGTAAATAGATGAATGCAACAGAAGGGCTTGGGTGATTCTATAACTGCAAGGATAATGTGTGGGTTATTATATGACTACATAGGTACAGCCTGCATGATTGCATAACTGTAGGGGTAGTACATAACTAGTGCCTGGGTGATTGCATGACTGCAGGGGTAATATCTGGGGATTACTGGAATACATAAAAAGTGAGTGGGTGATTTTTAAAGTGCATGAGTACTGCCTGGGTGATTACAGAAGTACTAAGGTACTGCCTGAGTGATTACAGGAGTGCAAAGGTAGTGCCTGGGTGATTCTATAAGTGTATGAGCAAGTATACACATATCTCAGTCACAACACCATGCACAGCTCAAAACTTCACAGAGTACACTTCAATTTCCAAACAGACACTACAAATTATGCGGTATATATGAAATATAACTTTTTTGACATCATACAAATTACTCTAATAAATAACATCTCTACAAACATCTCAAATCTCACTTTCAGGCTACTGCTTAACCATTCTACAACTACTTATAATATTACAACTACCCAAATAGAAAGTAGGAACCCTTCACATATCTTTAGTAAAAGTCTCACCATATTACTAAAACCATACATGAATATGTCTGTACCATAACACTATCCAACCCTAAAAAAAACACAAAACAAACTTCCAATTTCAAGCAAACATCAAAAATTATGCAGCATACTTCAACTGTACCTCTCTAGAAACTTAAAAAAAGAAGCCTAATTAATAACACCTTATGTCACCATCTTTTACACCACACTTTTGTGCTGCATCTTCACCATTCTACTAGTACTCACAGTCTTGAGCCTACCACATAAAAAGCAACAACACCTCTTTGTTATACATCATGCACCTCCAAATGTATAAGATTAATGAAAATACATATACAAGTGGAAACATACGTGAGACAGAAGTCCATGCACACCTTAAAATTTGACAGACTCCACCTCCAAATTTAAAGCACCAGCTAAAATTATGCTGTATACTACAAATATACATATCCGCACACTAAAACAAACTACCATAATCACTAATCCATATTCCAATATACACATAATACTATACAGAATCTATTTCAAACAACATTTAACTACAATAAAACAAACTACAATAAACATCTCTACATTTAATAATATATTTCAAACATCAAAGTTCTTGATTAATTATTTAACTTGAAAAATAAAGCTTACACATAATACACCTCACACATTTATAACTCACCTTCCAAATTGATTTGTAGAATATAAAATATCAGAAACTCAGAAAAGATTTTCTTATGCACACAATAAATGTAATGCACTGCTCTCCGCAAGGCAAATCCAGTAATGGCAAAGACTCCTCTCTTTCTCCACACAAAATCATGTAAGTAACAAATCACATTCCTTCCTACATTATTTTAAATTATAAAACACATTTCTATTGGTTAGACATAGTAACCCTTACCAACTGACTTCTAAAAGTGCCCAAACTGGTTCTGGAATTTTCCACACTTCTGTCATTGGGCTATACGTGGGCTACATCTGGGTGATATTTGTGCTACATTTAGGCTCCTTTTTCACTGGTGGCCATCTTGGGAGACTTCAATTCAATTCAATAAACATTTTTCGATCTGATTTAGAAACATAGATCATAAAAGTGTACATAAAAACAGTAAATCCTCTTTCTTAATACAATACAATGACAATTAATTAAAACCAGTATGTAAAAACAGGTGTTACAAAGCCCAGCTCAGAGCAACTTCAGGTTAACAGAATAGTAAAGTTCAATGTTTCGCAAGATCAATCTCAAGTACTTTGTGCAAAATACGGAATACGGGGTCCAAGTAAGATGCAACGCTCCAATACCTGACCAGTTTGCACTATATAAAACTGCAAAAAAATAAAAAGTGTTTTGCACACTACTGTCATTGGGCTTTATGTGTGCTACATCTGGGTGATATTTGTGCTACATGTGGGCTCTTTTTTCTCCGGTGGCCATCTTGGGAGACTTATTTGTTATGAAGTTTCCTAATTTCCTCATTTACTACAGTCTCGTCAGTAGGAAATACTTTCAGTTTTTTACTTTGAATCCATCAAGAAGACATTCAGATGTGTCACACATTTGCCATAAATTCAGAATGTTAGCACTCTAGTTGCTCATTAGATCACTGTAGTAAAGCTGCTGCTCACCAGGGAGTTAACTGGAAGTCTGCTGCTGGTATTGAAAGTGCATGTTTCAGTCTGCATGCCAGAATTTGTTTAATGAAATAGAAGAGGATTTGAGAAGTCACTCAAAATGTGCCCTCATTTTTCTTTCTACACCACTAACCATAATTTCTATGACAAAATGAACCCCCTCATTTTGTTTCTTTTTAAATTAAATGTTTTAAGTGTTACCAGTTTATTCCAATCAAGATGGCTTCAGGAGTGCCATAATTTTGTCATAAGTAAGACTGTTAGTGCTCTAGTTGTTCTTTAGAACACTCTGGGAAGCTGCAGTAGAAAACAAAGGAATCAACTGACAGGCTGTTCCTGTTGAAATATAACAGGAAGATATTTGAGATCTCACTTAAAACATGTCCTAATTTTTCTTTCTATACACTAACCATAATTTCTATGACAAAATGAACCCCTCATTTTGTTCCTTTTTAAATTAAATGTTTTAAGTGTTATCAGGTTATTCCAATCAAGATGGCTTCAGGTGTGCCATACTTTTGTCATAAGTAAGACTGTTAGCTCTCTAGTTGTAGTTTAGAACACTCTGGGAAGCTGCAGTAGAACACAAAGGAATCAACTGACAGTCTCTGCCCTTGTTGGATGTACATGTTTTGCTGAGAATGTCAGACTTCATTCTCACATGACTGAGAAAGATAATGTGAATTTACAGAAAATATGCTCTCATTTTAGCTTCTGGAGCACCTTCCAAACCTCTATGGGACAAGCATGCGAAAATAGTTTTCTCTCAAACATGATTCATGATATCCCAGCAGAAGGTTTTTCACAGGGTAAAATCACCTTAGAACACACCACAATTCCTAAAATTAGTATGGTACCATCAACAAATGAATTCTAATGCAACTAAAGTCTGTTATCACCCTTTATAGTTCTCCTTTTGGTGACCCTCAAAACCTTCTATTCACTACAATGCATTTCAATTGGGTGCTATCATGTATAATGGTCCCAAGATGGCTGCCAGCAATTCCAGGATGAAGTGCTGACAGCCAATCAGATCTCACGATGGGATGTGTGGTTAGGCTCCGCCCAGATATCAATATTTTTTTGTTGTTGAATTTCTTAGAAACGTCTGAATGGATTTACACCATTAAAAAAAAAAAGCACGCTTTCAAGACCAAGACCTACCTTTTTGCCAAATTTGGTGTAATTCCGTTCAGCAGTTCGGGCTGTAACCTGTTTCAAAATTCCTATGGAAATTAACATGGGGAAAACGTGCTTTGGGACCCCCCTTTTTTCTCTGCCCCCGCTTGACAAATCACCCCGAAACTTTCAACGCAGGAGCTGACCGGTCCGCCCCATTAGTTTTGAAAATTTCACGAAGATTCGTCAACCGGTGCCAAAGATATTGGCAAAAGAATAAACGATTTTTGAATAGAAACGAGGTCCTAACTATAACTACCTACTGGCGACCGCCAGTAGGTAATATACATATATATATATGTGCAAAGACCTGAGAGCGCGATTGGGACTCCGTTTGCAAAAGTATATTGAATACCGGTTTTCTCCGCCGGCATCGCGCCACCCCTCGATGGGCAACAATGTCCGGAAGGAGTTACGTCAGTGTGGACATATATATATATATATATATGACCGCCAGGAGTGGTTGTAAAGGAAAATCAAAATTTTGCCCACAGTTACCACCAGGGAACAGGGTGGATGTCTTCCAGGAACTTGTGGCAGAAGACCTGAGGGACATCTATGTAAAAGAAAAAGAGCATAATAATCTGACAAATACCAACATGTCAAGGGATGACTGGTGGGCATTATCAGATCTCCGACAAGACATAAGTATAATTATCAAACAATCTGACAAGGGTGGTAATGTCATTGTGATGGACCGGAATAAATATCTTCAAGAGGTCAGAAGACAGTTGGGAGATGCCACCAAGTATGAAAAGTTGAAATCCAATCTCACTAACGACATTAAAGTGATCTTCCATGAGAAATTAAAACAGTGGCATGGAATAGGCGTAATTGATGATGATGAATTGCGTTATCTGAAGACAGAGCACCCCATCTTGCCGACTCTGTATGTACTGCCCAAAGTACACAAGAGTTTAGAAAATCCTCCTGAGCGGCCAATTGTGAGCTCGTGTGGCTCGTTGCTTGAAAATACCTCCAGGTTCATTGATATTTTTCTCTTCCCCTATGTTGCTGATCTTCCATCATACTTACGAGACTCAATGGATTTCCTCAATAGAATCAATAACACACACTGGAAACCTAACTACATTATGGCCACAATTGATGTGGTTTCATTATATACCTCCATCATCCACACAGACGGTCTTAAGGCATGTGAATATTTTATGAGATCGAGATCTTTGAGTTTATTGAGCCACACCAACATGCTCCTCGAAATGATGTCCTTTTGTCTGAACAACAATATCTTTGTATTTGATGGCAAATTCTATAGGCAGAACCAAGGAACTGCCATGGGGACATCATTTGCGCCAACATATGCCAACCTCACCATGGGCTTCTGGGAGACAGAATGCTTGTGGTCAGAAAACAACAGCATCAATCTGGAGAGGGTGGTGCTCTGGGTCCGTTATATAGACAACCTGTTTCTCATTTGGAAGGAGAGGAGGAAGAGCTGAAATGCCTTTTGTCATCTTTGAACACCAACTCACTCAACCTTCAATTTACATACACGTATAGTAGAACCTTGGTGGATTACTTGGACATAAGGGTCTACATTGAAAATGAGAGAATATGCACCACCCTCTTCCGAAAGACCACATCATGCAATAGCATTCTGCATGCTAACAGTGCACATCCAAAAGCCCTAAAGTGGAGTATCCCCTATGGAGAGTTCCTGCAGGCGCGCAGGAACTGCTCTGAGGAGGAGGAGTTTGTTAAACAGATGTCTACAATGCTGGTTCGTTTCCAAAGAAGAGGGTATCCTTTGACAGTCTTGGAGAATGCACGGGAAAGAGCAACCAATGCCAAAAGAGAGAATCTATTGTTACCCAAGATCATGAAAAGGTCATCTGAGTTGAATGTGGAACCAGTGAGATTTATTACGGATTTTAACAGCTCAAATCAGAAGGTGAAACAGACGCTCAACAAGCATTGGAGTGTCCTTAAGAAAGATCAGGAATTAAAACCCTTCATTAAACAACAGGCTAACGTCACCTATAGAAAAGTACCCTCACTGGGGGACTATTGACACAAAGCTACTTTTCCAGCAAATCTGTACACCTACAAAAAACAACTTGGTTATCACAGAAGGGCTTTGTGAAATGCACAAGATGTAAAGCCTGTAACTATGGCCGCAAAATGACAGAAGTAACGACCATTCAAGGTTTGAAAAAAACAATTAAGGAAAGGATCACATGTGAATCCACTCACGTGGTTTACCTTTTGGAGTGTAGATGCGGCCAAAGATACATCGGAAGCACAGTGAACAAACTCAAATTGTGCATCCTCCAACATTTGCGAGCCATTTCAAATAAGGACTTTGCGTACGTGATGGCCAAACATATCTGGAGAGAGCATGAAGGGATCTTAGATAAAACCACACTCTCATACTCTGGCATTGAACATATAACAACGAACATCAGAGGGGGAGATAGAGAGTTGACATTAAGACGTGCAGAATCAAGATGGATTGTCAACTTGGGCACAGAGATGCCGTGGGGCCTGAATGCGGATGCGGAACTATACACCTTTTTGTAAAGCGTTTATTAATTTACCTGCCTCAGATATGGTATCCTTGGGTTTTATTTGAAATTTGATGTGTACAGAAATGTTAATCAATGGGCCCAATGAATGTTCTTTATCTCCTCCTCTTTACAACCTTTTTATAACTTTTTACATCATTTTATTGATTATTGTATATGTGTAATTGATGCATTGGTTATTTTTGAAACGGCGAGTAAGTTGATCATTTATGGTCTTATATTTCCAAGTAAATAATTATAAATTTTAAGTCCGTTTTTATATAGCGCAGCTACTCACCCTTACGGGTCTCAAGGCGCTGGGGGCCGTCGTGGAAATTAAGTGAGCTATTGCCCAGAGTCACATGGTGCTGAGCTGAGCTGCCACCGGGGATCGAACCGTGAACCCTGTGCTCCGAAGCCAGCTGCCCTGGCCGATGCACCACACCTCTCCAATTATGAAGTGCATTTTAAGCAGAATATCCTCCACTAGCAGACATCAATGATGGGGTTTGGCTCTAGCTCATACTAATCAGCAATGTATATATTTGAAAATGTGGATTCGAATTGTCCTGTTGAAAAATTGCTGTGGACTATTGCATGGAGGTTAACTGAGGTGATATTATACAGAGCATAACACGGAATGAGTTTCTACGAATAGTCACTAAGCACTTTATATGGATGGTGGAAAGTATATAGTACTCAGAGGTTTATTGGAGAGTAGATACTATGGAACCAGTGTTGTGGCTGACAGTATAACAAATACCTATTCACCTCAGCTCGGATTCTATTTTAACAGCCTCCGTTTTATAATAATTGGCGTATGGATATATTATCAAAGTTAAGGGCTGTTTCTATGTAATCTATCTTTTTGTATATAATCCTTTTAGTGACCTCCCCTCTTAGATTTTTTACCTTTCGGTAGAGGGCATATGCATTTTGTACTTGTATAAGCACAGGCACTTTAAGACCTTTTTGGTATTTCTCGCAGATCTTTTCCTGTAGCCCAGGAAATATGCACATTGCACTTTTTGGCAGTGTATGTCATCTCAATTAGCATACAAATTAAAACCTAGAAGCAAACACATATAAATAAACTTTAAATAATTCACAGGGTATTACTAGAGATTGAATCATAGAGTACCATGGTGTTTTTGGAGGTATTGAGATATCTCATACAATCAACATAAGACTGTGAGTCTGGGGCTCTTTCTGTTATCAATAGGAAAATGATATAAACATAGAGGATTAGATTGTGTACTTCACAAATTTATAATGTGTTTAGTCATGTCACTTTGGAAAATTAGAGAAAAAATGAAAAGAGAAAAAAAGTAATTTTGTTTGCATCTTAATTATATATGATTCTAATTTTGAATGTGGCTCCTTTAAGAAACTGACCTTGTTTTTAATTGGTGGTGGGGGAAATGAACTATGCTTCCCTTTAAATGGACATGTTTGTGAGCACACTTTTGACCCAGTAGAAGGCGTAAGTCGAAACGCGTAGGTCATCCTTTTGTATGCACCCTTGCACTTTGCTATTGTAGGCTTCGTATGGAGAGGCTTACCGTTATAATCAAATAAAGCCCCTTGAAGTCAGCTCCTGTTAGTGCCGTGCTTCATTTCTGCCCTGGAAGTGTGTGGAAAGCTGAGCCCGAGTGGAGGGCAACCATTTGGAGCAAATGTGTATATATATATATATATATATATATATATATATATATATATATATATATATATATATATATATATATATATATATATATATATTCTAGTTATAGCCTGCTTGTACTCCAATGGCTCTAAGCCTCCTCATCTAGTAGATTGAACAGCATGACTGCGGCCAAACTATTGTTGAGGGGATTGATGTCAAGAGATGGCATTTCTACTTCTGTAGACCTACATCAAAAATGAGAGCCTAATATTATTTTGTACAGCTTTACAAATTGAGCAAACGTTTCAATGTAGTTTCAAATCAGAAGCATCCGCAATAGTTGTATGGATGAGCATTACAAACCAAAAAAACACATTCAGAACAATTGGTCTCTCTGCACAAAGTCCTAATGGGGAGGGCTATGAGAATTCTGTGCATTCCCTCACTGTATCCCAATTGATAACTGATGAAAATGTATTGCAATTCTGCAAAAGTCTGGCTGATATGGTACAATCTGTCTCTTGCCAGGTGACTGTGGCAACCCCATCAGCAAGAGAAGTCCAGTGCCACACACAGCAACCTGGTGATTGGCTACTAGGGAAGAACCATCTTCTCAAGAATTGTTTGAAGTCACGGTGGAGGTGCCCTCATCAAGTAATTTTAGTAACTAACACTGCTGTGAAGTGTGCTGGAATCTCTTGAGTGGATCCATGTAGATCACAAAAAGAAAGTGAAGACTGCAGAAAAGGTGATGACAACAACCACTGGTTGCAGGTTTACAGTGTGGATCCAAAATGGGGATAGGAGAGAATTTTTTAATAGAAGTTTCAGGATCACCCCTCCCTGGTGAAGAAATCAAAAATAATCAAAAAGAAGAAATATTGCAATATCCTGAACAATAAGAACTAGGGATTGAAATTCAGATTGAAACTCCAGTTTGTGAAACAGTAAAGTGAAAAATTTGAATTTTAAAAAGCTCCAAAGTGAATCGATTCACTGTGAGCCAGGTTGCTGACGCAGATGGAAACACAAATCCAGTCATAAGTGAAGACGAATCATCGGTAGTAAACAAATAAATCTGGAGATGATATTGTGCATCAAGGAGCGAAGTAGCCCAAATTATTGGGGCAAAACACTGGGAGACTCAAAGGCCATAGTCAATCAGAAATGAGTTACAGACTATTGAAGTAGACTTTAAACATATTGAAAGTGAGTTACCTGTTGCTAAAAGTGTGGCAAGAGAGAGTGTGTTACATAGAAAGTACGCATCACCTGAATTAGCTTATCTAGCATCATTCTGAACAGATGAAGCATCAGATGTGAAGGTCTATGGTTTACAAATTGCTGGCAGTTCTTTTCTGCAGAAAAGACTGAATAACCACCCTGAATTCAACCAAAACACAATTTTTTGGAGCTGAAATTTTGAAACACACAGGAATAATTTGATTTTGATTGTTTTGTACCATAACCCCTTTGCTGCTAGGCCTCCACCCCTCCCCTGCTCTAAGCCATTTTTTGGGCTATTTGGGGTAGTTCACACTTAGGCCCCCGTAAATTTTTGTCCACATACGGTATTCATGCCAAATTTACATCCTTTTCTTCTAACATCCTGAGAATTTTTAAAGTTGCCCAGGGTTTGTGGATTCCCCTCGAAGGGACCAAAAAATTTGCAAAAATACAGCAATAGTTTGGGTTTTTGGGGAAAAATGGGAAAAAAGTGCTGCTGAAGAAAGTGTCTGTTTTTTTCCCTGCAAATGGTATCAACAAAGGGTTTGTGGTGCTAAAAGCATCATCTTCCCAGCTTTCAGGGACAGGCAGACTTCTGTAAGAAAACCAAACTTTTCTACACAGTTTGGGCATTTTACTGGGTCATAGCCTATTTGTTCGATTTTTTGAGCTTTCAACCTCTATCCAGTCAGAGGTAGAAATGGGTATGAAAACAATAATGGATCCCGGAAAGCTATTCATTTCCAAAAGGTAGAGAACAGTATGAATTAAGCAAGGGGTCATTTGTGTAGATCCTTCAAAGTTTTTCTACAAAAACTAACAGATCAAAGAAATAAATATTGAAATTGAGTTTAAAAACAGCCAATTGCGCCACAATTTGCACCTGTAACTTCTTCGAAGTATGGCAGATTTTTTAAAGCAATATACCGTTATGTATGCTGGATCCTTCTGGTTTCAGGGATATATAGGACTTGTAGGTTCAACAAGAACCCAAGTTACCCAGAGCCAATAACTGAGCTGCACCTTGCAATGGTTTTTCATTCTGTACCGGGTATACAGCAATTCATTTGGTAAAATATAAAGAGTGAAAAATAGGTATCAAGAAAACCTATGTATTTCCTAAATGGAAACACAATATAGAGGCTAGAAGCAGTGGTTCTTTGCACATCTCCGAAATTGTGGGTACCCGTACTAGCATGTGAATTAGAGGACATTTTCCAAAATGACTTCTTTTATACACATTGTCTTAAATTTGGAAGGCAGAAATGCATAGAGAGTCAATGGGTAATAACACTTGTTCTAATTTTCTGTGTTCCCCACATCTCCTGATAAAAATGGTACCTCACTTGTGTGGTTATGCCTAGTGCCCACGTCAGGAAACAGCCCAAAACCCAACGTGGACTCATCATATTTTTACAGTGAAAACTGACCCTTTTTTCACAATGTGACCTGCTGTGGATTTTGGACCCTTGGTCAGCCGACACCTAGGGAAACCTAGCAAACCTGTACATTTTGAAAAACTAGACACCAAGGGAAATCCAGGACGGGGTGACTTGTGTGGCTCTCACTAGGTTCTGTTACCCAGAATCCCTTGCAAACCTCAAACTTTGTCAAAAAAACACATTTTCCTCAATTTTATGTTATGGAAAGTTCTAGAATCTGTGGGGAGCCACAAACTTCCACACACTCACCATTACCCTAAGTCTCCCGATAAAAATGGTACCTCACTTGCGTGGGTAGGCCTAGTTCTTGCGACAGGAAACAGCCCAAAACGCAACGTGGGCACATCACATTTTTCCAGTGAAAACGGACCATTTTCTCACAATGTGCCTAGCTGTGGATTTTGGACCCTAGTTCAGCTGGCACCTGAAGAAACCTAGCAAACCTGCACATTTTTTAAAACTAGACACCCAGGGGAATCCAGGATGGGGTAACTTGTGTGGATCTCACCAGGTTCTGTTACTGAGAATCCCTTGCAAACCTCAAACTTTGTAAAAAACCCACTTTTTCCACACTTTTCTGTGATGAAAAGTACTGGAATCTGGGTAGGCCTAGTTCTTGCGACAGGTAACAGCCCAAAACGCAATGTGGGCACATCACATTTTTCCAGTGAAACTGGCTCTATTTTTGCAATGTGCCTAGCTGTAGATTCTGGACCCTAGTTTAGCCGGCACTTGGTAAACCTAGCAAACCTGTACATTTTTGAAAACTAGACACCCATGGGAATCCAGTATGGGGTGACTTGTGTGGCTCTCACAAGGTTCTGTTACCCAGAATCCCTTGCAAACCTCAAACTTTGTAAAAAATAAACCACGTTTTCCTCAAATTTCTGTGATGGAAAGTTCTGGAATCTCTGGGAAGCCACAAACTTCTACTCACCCAGCATTTCCCCAAGTCTCCCTATAAAAATGGCACCTCACTTGTGTGGGTAGACCTAGTTCTCGTGACAGAAAACGCCCTAAAACGCAATGTGGGCACATCACATTTTTCCAGTAAAAACGGACCATTTTCTCACAATGTGCCTAGCTGTGGGCTTTGGACCCTAGTTCAGCTGGCACCTGAAGAAACCTAGCTAACCTGCACATGTTTGAATACTAGACACCCAGGGGAATCCAGGATGGGGTAACTTGTGTGGCTCTCACCTGATTCTGTTACTGAGAATCCCTTGCAAACCTCAAACTTTGTAAAAAAAAACACATTTTCCTCACTTTTCTGTGATGGAAAGTTCTGGAATCTGCGGGGCACCACAAACTTCCACACACCCAGTATTCCTCCAAGTCTCCTGATAAAAATAGTACCTCACTTGTGTGACTAGGCCTAGTGCCAGTGACAGGAGATGCCCAAAAACTCAACATGGGCACATCACATTTTTCTAGTGAAAACTGACCCTTTTTTAGCAATGTGCCTAGCTGTGGATTTTGGACCTTAGCTCAGCCGGCACTTAGGGAAACCTAGCAAACCTGTTCATTTTTGAAAGCTAGACATCTGGGGGAATTCAGGATGGGGTGACGTGTGTGGCTCTCACCAGGTTCTGTTACCCAGAATCCCTTGAAAAACTCAAACGTTGTCCAAAAAAACAAATTTTCCTCACATTTCTGTGATGGAAAGTTCTGCAAACTGTCTGGAGCCACAAACTTCCAACCACCCATAATTCCCCGAAGTCTCTTGATAAAAAATGTACCTCACTGGTGCGGGTAGGCCTAGTGCCCGTGACAGGAAATGCCCCAAAACATACTGTGGAGACTTCAAAATATACGATCGCAAAACTATCTGGTTTTAGCAGGGAGTCACCTGTGTTTTTGGTCCTGGGCTTAGCGGCCATCAAGGAAAACCTACCAAACCCAGCCATTTCTGAAAACTAAACACCCAGGGAAGTCCAGGGAATATTGGCTTGCATGGATCTCCCAACATTTTCTTACCAAGAATCCCCGGCAAATCTCAAATTTAGCTAAAAAAATCACATTTTCCTCACATTTCTGTGTGGGAAATTTGTGGGCTAACTGGGCTGGCACAAATTTCCTTCCACCCAGCATTCCCCTAGGTCACCTGATAAAACTGGTACCTCACTTGTGCGGGTGGGCCAAGTACCCACAACAGGCAAGGGCCCAAAACGCATTGTGGAGACATCAAAAGTATCTATCACAAAACGACCTGGTTTTGCAAGGGGGTCACCTGCGTTTTTGGTCCCAGGATCGGCGGCCATCTAGGGAAACCTACAAAAACTGGCGGAGTCCAGGGATTTGTGGCTTTTGTGGATTCCCCAAGGTTTTCCTACAGAATCCCCTGCGAACCTAAAATTTAGCTAAAAAAATCAAAGTTTTCTCACATTTCTGTGTGGGATCACCACGCCAGCACAAATTTCCTGCCATTGAGCATTCCCCTAGGTCTCCCAATAAAAATCATACCTCATTTGTGTGGGTGTATAATGCAGAGCCAGCCTAAAACGTATATAAAAAAATATATAGCACTCAGAGCTCTCTGTGCTATCCCCTTAATCTCTATGTTTTTTACCCTTCTCAGTTGCAGGCTCTTGGCCCACCACACAAGTGAGGTATCGTTTAACTCAGGAGACTGCGGGGAACACTGGGTGGTAGGAAAGTTGTGCTGATGCAGTGATCCCATGCAGAAATGTGGAACAAATTTGATTTTCCTTCCCAGAATCAGCTGCAAACCTCACATTTAGCTAAAGAGTCAAATTTTCCTCTAGTATCTGTGTGGGAAAGTCGTGGGATCACCGCACAGCACAAATTTCCTACCACTCTGAGTTCCCCTCAGTCTCTCGATAAAAATGATACCTTACTTGTGTGGATGAGCCAAGTGTCTGTGACATGAAAGGGCCAGAAACGTGTAGAGATTGAGGGGGGCCCAGAGCAGGTCCAAAAGGGCAGTTTGTTTATACATTTTTAGGCTGACATTACATTGGGCACCCACACAAATGAGGTAATATTTTTCTCGGGAGACCAAGGGGAATGCTCAGTGGTAGTAAATGTGTGCCTGTGTAGTGATCCTACAACTTTCCCACACAGAAATGTGAGGAAAATATGACTCTGTAAGCGCCATCCATGCACACCGCCAGCCAAGCGCCATCCATGCAAACCACCAGCCAAGCGCCATCCGTGCGCACCTATAGCCAAGTGCCATCCATGTACACCACCAGCTAAGAGCCGTCCATGCACACAGTCAACTAAGCACTATCCATGCACAACACCAGCCAAGCACCACCCACGCACTCCGGCAGCCAAGCGCCATTCCTGCACACCACCAGCCAAGCATCGTCCATGCACACTGTCAGCCAAGCAGCAGTCCAAATACACCACCAACCAAGCACCACTCCATGCACACCACCAGGCAAGTGCCAATCTACACACACTGTCATCAAGCACGAGTCCACACACACCATTAGTCAAGTGCGAGTCCACACATATACCGTCAACAACATGCCAGCCAATGGTCAGTACACGTAGACCATCAGCCAAACTCCAGTTCACACAAACACAAACTTTCCCTGGTTTCTGGTGGTTTTCTGCCCGTGCTTGTGGGCAGATGAGACTAAAAATATCACTGAAACAGCCAAAATATATGCCTAAAAAAAGGGGAGCCACCCTTGCCTATGGGGTTTTTCCCTGACATGCCCATAAATATGTCCCTGGTGCCTAGTGGGCTTTCTGCCCCCTGGGGGGCAGATCAGGGACTATTGCCCCATCTGCCTCCCAGGGGGGGCAGAAAGACTATGTCAAATATTTTGGGGGTGGGTGCATTGGCATATCCATTCTGGGTAGCCCCCACCCCGCCGTATAAAAAAACAACATAATACCTGGTGCCTAGTGGGCTTTTTGCCACCCGGGGGGGGCACATCAGGGGCTATTGCCCCATCTGCCTCCCAGGGGGCAGAAAGACTGTTGCAATTTTTTGGGGGGTGGGGGCATTAGCATGCCCATTCTGGGTAGCACCCACCCCTAAGTATTAAAAACAAATCATAGTCCCGGGTGCCTAGTGGGCTTCCTGCTCCCCAGGGGGAAGATAAGAGACTATTGCCCCAATCTGCATCCTGGTGGAGGCAGAAAGACTGTTGCAATTTTTTTGGGGGTGTGGTGGCATTGGCATGCCGATTTCGGTATAAAAAAAACCCTACTTCCTTGTGCCTAGTGGGCTATATACATAAAAGAAATACATCCCTGGTTTCTAGTGTGCTTTCTGCCTCCCCAGGGGGCAGATTAGGGGCTATTGCCCCAATCTGCCTCCTGGGGTGCAGAAAGACAGAATTGTGGGGAAAACATTGGGGGGAGGGAGCAAAAGCCCTTGCCCAAGGAGCTGCTCCCCCCTCCCTGTTGCCTTGTGAGTGGATCCCTGCTTGGATATTGCCCTCCTGTGGCAATCCCCAAGCACAGATCCACTAGGGAGGAATTTTCCCTTTCCAATGCTACCTCTCTCATCTACCACGGTGCTCAGGGGGCTGAGATAGCCCCCTGAGCAACGAGGCAGTGAAACTGAAATGAGCCGATCGGCTCATTTCAGTTTCAGTTTCCCTGAAATGACGTCAGCGCAATGTGCGCGCTGATCTTCATTTCAGTGAAAGGATCAGAACAGCCTCGCGAGCTGTGGGAGCTCTTCCCCAGCTCCTGAGGCTGTTTCGGGGAAAAGGAAGTCCCCCTGGTGCCCGCACCAGAGGAATTTCCTGTGCCATGTGGTCAGACGTGCGTGATCCACCTGACGCATATGAGCACTTTTGCGTCGGAAAGCTTCCCCGTGTCCGACGCATGAAAGGGGTCCAGATGATGATAGTAGGGTTTTTAATTCTATGGACTGAATCAACAAAATGAACATTTGAAGTAATTGAAGTTTGATTCCTGATTTTACAACTTTTTAGAAGGTAGGTATTCATGTCTCATTTTAATTTTTACTTAATAGAAGATGACAAACTGCAGACAATGGAGCTGCAAAACCTTTAATATATTTTCATTGATAATGATGTTAATAATTTTAGTTGGCCAGCGTAGTTAGTGGAGCTTAAGCAAAACTACGACTCCGTGGCGGAGTGTAGTTAGCCGGCCCCTCCACCCTCCCAAAGTAATTATAAAGTAATAAAAAAGGCACTTACCTGCCGTGGCTGCCTCCTCCTCACCATGGCCGCTCTCCTTCCTCCTCGTCGCCATCCTTCTTCTCTGAGAACCCCTACGTTGTACGTCTTGCGAGTGCGCATGTTCACCGCAAGACGTACAATGTAGGGGTTATCGAAGAAGAAGGACAGCGAGGACGAGGGAGGAGAGCGGCCATGGCAAGGAGGAGGCTGCCACGGCAGGTAAGTGCCTTTTGTATTTCTTTATGATTACTTTGGGAGGGGTGAGGGCACGGAGCAAAGTTCCACGGAGTTGTTTCCCAACTCCATGGAACTTCGCGTAGAGGCACTACGCCTGCTCCGCCCACCCTTACTATTGTTGTGTTTGATTTCTCCAGTTGGATACCCTCCACCACCACAAGTTGAACTAACCACTATGCACAATGATATGATAAACATGAGGTCCACTTTAGGGATACATCTGTAGGCAACCATAGAGAAAATTTATATTCTACTTTATTAGATGAGTATACCAGCATTATGAATGCTAAGGATTGATTAGTCTTTACGTATTTACCTTCTTCAGTAGAGGGTGCAATCTCATTCTCAATTACCCCTCTCCTACTCACTTTCCTGTAATGTTTTGGCTAACTGTTTTCATAATAGGACGTTTTTGTCTCCATATCTTTCCAACTTCAAAACTCTGCTCGAAAAACGTCCTGCTTTTGCAGACTCTGTGCATTTTGTAACTTTCTCAGAGCACTTAAAATGATTGTACAACCTAACAAGACTAAAAGCAAGTTTATTAAGGAGTATAATGAAAGAAGGGTGAAAATACTGAGGAACTGGAAAAATATGAATAGAAGCTGAAGAAAAATTTGGGAATTTGAATGTGCATCAGAGATTGAGACTGGAACATGTTAAAAAAACTGTGTGCACGATGTGATTGAAGCCTCAAGGTACTAATTCAAAGGACTTTGCTGGCGAAAGTGAGTTTTGAAGGAGTTATGTTGTTGATGGTGAGTCTTTGATTGGTGAGGAACCTATATTAAAGAAATGTATTATTCTTGTTGTAAGATGGCCTATTTTCACCTGTTGTGTAATTGGAGAGGTAGTTGCTCTCATGCGTTGGTATTACCAAGGGTTAACCATGTACCGCAGACCACTGCCTGCTCTTAAAAAATGAAAAAAAATATTTTTTCTTTTTTAATCGCAATCCGCTTTCCTTTAAGGAAAACGTGCTCCATTTAAAAAAAAAAAAGATTGCTTTATTCAAAAGCAATCACGGACATGGTGAACTGCCTACCCCAGCAGTCCACCATCCCCGTAATTTTACTGATTCCCAATGGGTTGTAAATTGTGACTTACCTCAATATTATTCATGAGGTAGGTCAATTTGTAACTCACCAGGAATCGCTAAATGAAACTCATGGCATTGCATACATTAGGAATAACGATTACCTAATTGTGATTCGCAGAAAATCGCAATTAGGTTATCGCTACTTCCACTATTGATACATGTGGACTAGAGAGCAAAAATTCAAATGCCTTCGAAATTTTGCTCCCTTTGAGGAAATAAGCATCATAGTCCGGAATGCAGAATTCTGTGTTTAGAGTCCCAGTGGGTGAGTAGCCTCCCCAGATTAGTGCTGGGAGGGATTAACTTTAGGGTTAGTTTAAGGGTGTGTTCGAACCTGTCTATAACCCATGCGTGTATGTGTCCCTTAGGTTTCAGACAGGTGACACCTCACGAATCAGTAATCGCGAAGACCACAAGAGACTCGGAGAAGGCACAATGCAAAACAAGAGATTATCTCCTATCTTGCTCATCGCCAATTCCCTTTTTCCCACATCGATTAACCGCCAGCTCACGTATGTTGGTGTGCTGAAGGTTAATATCCAGGGAATTAGGTGGAATCCCTCCACACCCACAGATACATGCTTCTGAGGTGAGTCAACTAGCAACATGTACAAAAGAGTTCTCGATATCTAGGCGAGAGAGGCAGGGGTTTGTCCTCGCACCCTTCCTCTTCACCTTATATATTAATAATTTGAAGTTAGTGCAAGGTGGCAAGGATATTCCCCAGGTTGGCAATGATCCTGCTCCAGGGCTTCACTACGCAGATAATGCAGTCGTGCTGGCACGCACACCTATTGCACTCCAGCTCCTGATAGATAAACTTTTCAGCTTACATGAGAAACTGGACCTAAAGGTTAATATCATCATTTCATTCATAAGAATATGTAGGGCATCCACCTCAATAAAAAAGGCATCTGGAAGTCATTTTTAACTCCAGAGGAATTTGGAAGCTTCAGGTAGATAGGAGTTGTGATCAATTTGCCAAAGCAACTAATCCACTCTTTTCCTTTTCTTCTAAACTGAGTTTAAAACCACTATAGGAATTGTGCACAATATACAGAACAAAGTGTAAATCAGCGGCAACATACGGGTTTGGTCTATTGGGACAGGCACATGTGAGGAAATTAATTGTGCAAGAAAATGCATGTCTCAGACATTTATCGATGCCCACAAGCAGCATGTCTGCTCACTTCCACTCTGAAATAGGAATGCCATACCTAGAAGATCTCATTAGAGGAAAAACTTTACTATGGCACGGCATATGGATTAAACTAGAGGTGACCCTAAATAGGAGAGTAGAGCTGGATTTTCTATTATTAGATCAGGCATTACATATACCTTTGTTAAAAGATATAAAGAGCTTATGTCATGGCGTAAACAGCCCAAACGTTTTTGATGATCCAGAATCAATGTTGGATGTTAGGGAGGCAGAGCTTAAACAAAGGTGTGTTCAGCTTTTTGAGCATGAGAGACTATTAGGCATCAGAAACAAAAAGAGTTTTAAAGCATACTGTGAGTTGACACCAGAGAGGTGGCTTCAACCATATCCATCATCAATTCTAGATACCCAGAGTCGATATTTTCTATCACATTTTAGTCTCAATATGGGGTATTGCATTGCTTCCTTTCCCCATATGAATGAGTGGTCAAGTGCCTTGAACAAATGCCCTCCGTGACAACCGTTCAACACAGTGTATTTACATTTCACAGTGTTTTGTGGCTTTTATTAGGCTCCTAAATTATTATTTCTGAGACCCATTTTTAAACAGCATAAAATAAGACCTAGTAGACTGCCTCTTTCATGCATCAATTGTAATGCCCTCTAATATGTGTCTCTGTATCATCCTATTTACGACATGCCATGCAAATTATGAAGTCTGTGAGAGATCAATGACCTGATCGTGTGCAATAAGAGATGAAGAGATAGTTTTTTAAAGGTTTCAATCTTATTTGTGGTATGTTTTATGAATTTGTGATTTTATAATTTTAGGAGATCCATGATGTTAACCAGTTTGAATATATGCAATAGGTGCTGGAGTGATATGTTCCTTTAAGCTTTTAATAACTGTGAGGCATATTCTCAAGGAGTCATCGCCGATTTATCAGCACTTTAGCGCTGCAAAAGTGGCGATAGACTTATCGCACTATTCTCAAGCTGGTGCAAACTGCCGATATCACCAGTTTCCCAGCGATATCCACCGCAAAAAACATTGCCACGGATGAGAGTGACAACTAACACTAATGATATGCAGAGTAGGCGTTCCCGTGCAAAAACACATGAAAACACCACTTCCTGATATTCTCAATGACCAGCCAGATCCGCGTTGTGACCCAAAAACAGGAGATAAGGTGCGTTAGCAGCAGGTATTTAACACCTGCCTTTTACTGGTGTAAAGCAGGACGACAACCTGCAGCATGAAAGGGAGCCCAGCCCAGAGCCACATCTGAAGACCAACACATGTCATGGAGCTACTGACCATGCAGCTCGGAGACCCAAGAGGGCCACAACACCCACTGCCACCACCCCCAGGACCCCCCCGGACTACCACCGAGGCAGCGCAGAACAAGACAGCTGACCTTTCCAAAACGGCATGGCCCCTCAGCCACACAATTACAGAATGTGCGGAGAGGTGGGAACCAAGTATGTGTGAAGGAGGCAAGTCACCCATGAATAAGATGTACACAATGCCAAGTGTGGCGGTGATCTGCTGGACAGACTACAGTATGCAGAGCACAGACATGTCCATGTGGACATATACTGCTGGTGTTTGTAGTGTTGTGGACAGTGGATGCAACCATGTTACCTCAGGCAGTGGGGAAGACCCTGGTCATGTATCCGTGTCGTCCCCCCCTGTAAGTGTAAGCAGAGTGGGCTGGTCCGGCGTACGCCAGGCCAGCGTAGGAGTGTGAATAAATAGGCCGGGGCTCTGGGCGTGGTTCACTTCCCGGATGGCCAACACGTCTGCCAGGGAGGCGCCCCTCACCCTGCCACAAGTCCGCCGCCATTACCGCCAGCCTCCTCAGCCGATCGCTGGCGTCTGCGATACAGGCCCCCAGCGCACCCAGCGGCACAGCATTGCGGAGTTATGTGTGTGCTGACTACTGTCTGCGGCCTACACTGCGGTCAGCAGGGCCCTCAAATCCAATCCAATCCTGACCTGCGAGGACACGCCATCATCTCCGGATGCACACCGCTGAGCGCTTCAGGTGCCACCAACTCAGTGCACCACAAGTCATCATCACGTGGCTGTGGGCCCTTGCTGACCGCTGCCTCCGGCCTACATTGCGGTCAGCAGGGCTCTCAAATCAAATCCAATCCTACCTGCGAGGACACGCCATTATCTCTGGCTGCACACCCGCTGAGCGCTTCAGGTGCCTCCAACTCAGTGCACCACAAGTCATCGTCACGTGGCTGTGGGCCCTTTCTGACTGCTGCCTCCGGCCTACACTGCAGTCAGCAGGGCTCACAATTCAAATTGAGACTTGATTTATTAATGGCACAGTCCAGTAGGCAACAGACATTGCTATCAGTGCGGCCCACCCGGACGACGCATCATCGCAGGCTGCACACCCGCTGAGCGCTTCAGGTGCCACCAACTCAGTGCACCTCAAGTCATAGACCCTTTATGTTTGAATCTTTTGTGTGTGATTCCAGATCTTGTGCCCCTACCTCAGTGCACTGCAAGTCATGGACCCTTTATGATTGAATCTGTGTGTGTAATACGAAGATCACTGGTCTAGTTGTTGCCAGCACCAACCACTCCCTGAGTGCTGGCTTACACTCACCCCACACCCATCCAGCACAGGCATCACTGGACATGTAACCCTGGCAATAAAAAGTGGCCGGGCGCAGTGCCCGTAGCCAGTTCCACTATCTATCTAAGTGTGTCCTTGTGGTCATTATGTATGCATGATGGGCCAGGGCCCTACCACCTTACCTTGTGCTGTGGACTGCGGACGCAATCATGTCACCTCAGGCAGTGTCTAAGACCTTGGACACGTAGCTCTGTCATCCCCCCTGTAAGCGTAAGCGGAGTGGGTTGGGCCGGCGTATGCCAGGCCAGCGTAGGGGTGTGAAGGATTTGCCCAGATCTCTGGGCGTGGTTTGGTTCTGGCCTGGACAAGGAAGTAACTAATGCGTGTGTCTCTGTTGTAGTGTCGGCGCCACCCTGTCCGCAATCGACAATGTTGCAATGTAGCATGCACCCTGAGGGCGGGCTCGCACGAATGGAGAAATGAAGGAGAAATGAATGAGCGCAAGACCGCTCATACATGCCAAGTGTTGTGTGTATCTGTAATGCCGCTGCAAGAGCCAAACGCCTAGACCTACTCGCAGCGCGAGTTCAGCCACGCATGGATTCTACATCTGTGTCTGTCCTATCCTTACCATAGGCCTACACTCACTTGGCCGCCCACCTTCAGCGGACAACATCACAGTGTGGTTGTCAGGCTTGTGGACATGCGCAGACAGGCCTGACAATGGTGTGCCGTAGGAGTGCAAGTGATGCAACCGCGCTGCACGCACAAGTAAATAGGCTCGGGGGAGGGAGGAGCAGCTGTGAGGCAACGTAACACACAGTGATGCCGCACATTTGCCACATGCAAGACATGTCAAACATGAATCCCAAAGTCGCACACATCCCACCCCACCCCCAACAAGCCACTTCACATTTCCTGAATGCAAGCAGATGAGAAACTAACATAAGCGATGAAAGCTCCTTTGTCTGAACTATCAGGCGGGAGCACATCTGCACCTCCGACCTCGGAATTGCATGTGCCCGGCACCCCCTGACAGATACTGTAGCAGCTGATGTCGACTCCCACACTACGCACAGCCCGACAAAAGACCAACGTATACACACCTCACACACAGAAGTCCTTGCTCGAAGTTATCTTGCATGGAATGGCCTTCACAATTACTCCCACACCATCCCAGGCATACAACCGTTGCACACTAAAAAAAACATAATTGATCCGAGCTGTGGCATTTCATCCACAGAACTGGCGCAGGTCAGAACAGTGCCACTTCAACCAGAGCCACTAACGCAATGGCAGAACATCCCGGACACATGCACAACCCCTGTCATGAGGAACTGTACCGTGCACGTATGCTGCATTTACTGGGGGTACTGCCATTGGCAGTACTGCAGATCAGTTACCGGCTAAGCTTCTGCCTTGCCAACGTCACCTGCGTTGAGCCTGTGTTGCATTGTCGATCGTGTATATTCGAGTGGTCCATGGATGTCTGCCTATCCAACAGGACGGTAGCTGAACTGGATTTTGACATGTCTGTGCACCCCCTGTTGGCCCACGACCAGGAGTGTCACCATGATACCCGTTTGTGGGATACCTTGCTACTTGGCATACATGCTGGTAGCTGGACCTGGGAGATTGCACAACTCCTCGTGTGCAGTGACCACATTGAACCACTCCCCTATTGGGCTGTAGTGCTAATTGGTGAAAGGGGGTGGACGCAGCACATCTGTCCGGACCTGCTAATGGATGGCCTCGCCGTCCTGTTTGATGAAGTCGACAACGAGCTCATGTTGGAAATGATAGCCTACGAAGCTGCAATCGCTTTTATGGACGAGTAACTACGTACCTGCAGCCACAACAGATTGGAACCCATTGCACATGTCCCAACACCTTGTTGCATCTTGGAGATCTGGTCACATATCCCACGACAACAGTGGACATGGCTGCATTCGCCTGGACTCCGAATACATGAGCGGACAACAACGCCGAACAACACACACCTGTGGAAGGTGAGGCACTCCCCCGGAGTGGTCAGCGGCGCTTTGGCAACGTTCCTCATTCTGACATACTGCTGCATTGGTCTGCATGTTGTGGCACTAATCTTGCCCGTACTGACATGCATATGCTAATAAAGTCTACGCACCTTCACTTGTATTCAACTGTGATGAGTGCTGGTTTTGAATGACAATGTGTGTCTCACTGCCTATCTGGGTCACAGCCATACATGCGCACTGATAGCATTACCCAGGAAGTACCTTTTTGTGGAATCACTGTCCCTACATTCATCCATACTTTCATACTTGATTGAGCATAGCCATGACACATCTGTGTGAATTAGAATGTTTTATTCACATTCAGTGGAGTGTTGAAGCTGGACCAGTACAGGGCCATGCAAACCCCACTTTACAATGTTGACCCATGGAGGGCCAGCCGGAGTCCTTTAGGGATTGACAAGTTCATCGGGAGTGGAAGACTTCAGTCAGCAGTGTGCTTGCTGTGTCATTGGTACCAAAACAAATATGGCAGTCCATGTCGAGGTCCAAGGTGAGTGTCGCTAAGTGCATCGGGGACAGTGGAAGGTGTTATTCCAGGGCATGATGCAGAGGGCAGAACCAAGCTGAAACAGGCCATATGGCAGAGATGAATGCTACCACTTCATTCTTACCACAAAGCCCGATTCATCATCATCTCCGTCCTCTGATGTGTCCGGTGCCTCACATGCGGGTGGTGGTGTTTTGTCTGCATCACTGTGTGGCAGTGACACATCAGGGGCCGGAGGTGGAATGTCTACCGCAGTGTGTGGCACTGACACTTCAGGGGGCGGAGATGTGGATGGAGTAGTAGCAGCAGCAATGCAAAGAAGAGGATCTGCAGGGCATGGAGGATCACAGCTACATCTGACTGGTGTGCAGCTGTGGTAAACATTCTTTCCGCCTGCATCCGCTCCAAGCTCTCCATCCTTCTCCTTATGTGTCCCAACTCCCGGCTGACATCGCTGGAGCCACTCGGACTAGACAGTTGTTCTTGGCTCAGAGTCATGACTCCAGCGATGTCAGCCATGGATTGTTGGACAGCATGGAGCAGACAGTGGGTGTCCGTTAGGGACTGTAAGTTGTCCCTGATGGGACTTAGACACCCACGTATGGCATCTAGTTTGGCTGACATGAGTTCGGACCCCACCCGAAGCTGGTCAGCCATCTTCTCCTGGCACCCGAACACACGGCGTTGGTATGCCATGTGTTGGTCGTGGGGGTCCTGGGAGACAGCCGTGGTGGTGGGTGCTTCCTGCTGTGTGGTCTGTGCAGGGGGTGGGGTCTCATCGATGCAGCTGGGCTGCCCTGCTGCTGGAGGTGGGATGCCGGAGCTGTCCATGAGCTGTTGGAGGGCGTCGGTGTAGATGTTGGTGTGGTCCTCTTCATCATCAGTGCTGTGTTGTTGGGTCTGCTCTGCAGGAGGTGTTGATTCTCCCTCTGCAATGTGCAGGGGAGATGCAGATTGACATTGTGTTCACATGTATGTTCACACATTGTACAAGTTTACATACAGACTGCATAACAATGTACATTGTGACTGTTTGTGAGGAGATGCCAATTTGATGCGGGACAGTTGACATTTCTGCACCATCAGGGATGTGAGGGTGTACTTGTACATTATCATCTCACAGTTTCATGCTATGCCACATGCGAATGGCCATTTTCTACAAACAAGCGGCAGCAGTTGTGTCCTCTGTTCTGTTGTGTGAATGTTGCAGTTTGTACCACATTGTGGTCAATGTTGAGGTGCTCTGATTCTTATGTGTGTGTGCTGCATTGTGGGTGAGTTGCCCCTTCAGCTCTGATTTGGCTGGCCCTTATCCCTTTCAGGCGGTGTGCCTTTCACTTCTGTGCTTATACAGTGCTGAGATGTTGCGGACTTGGGTAAATTGGTCTCTTGTTCGGAGTTGTGACTCTTGGGCATGGTTTGTCCGCAGATGTGCTATACTTAATTGTGCATGTGTGCCACTTTGCCCATCTCCCCCCGTCCCCCCAGTCCCTGGTCGTTACTCACCCTGTTGCTGTTGGGTCAGGTCATGTTGTGCAGTGTCCGGTCCCCCAAATCCTGCCACTGTCTCCCCAATGATGGTCCCAGGCTAGTCATCCATGGGGCTTGTGGGGTTCTGGTTGTCCACTGTACTTGCTCTGGCTACCTCCATGGTGCTTCGCGGTTGTTTGTGTCTTGGTTGTGTTTTTGTTTGCCGCCTTTATAGTGGTTTTTCCCGCCTGACTTGTGTGACTTGCAGGCCTGGCGCTGCTTATCACGGAATCTTTTATCACAGTTGGGCACATCGCAACTTTTTTCACATTCGGGTTTAGATTTTTATCGCCATCCAGGTAATTTTATCGCGGACATTTGACGCGTTGTCGGGAGATTATCGCATGTTACCGCCGTGTTGGGAATACGACTTTAACACGGAGTTATTTTCTTGTTTGCTCACACACACATATGTGTAACAGTATTGGTGTGACATTGTTCTCAGGAGTTTTTTTAATGGCAGTGAAAATATTGTTTTAATGCTGATTGAATTTTGTATTAATAAATTGTGCTTGTATGGCTGTATTTTCTTCAAGCCAAATTAATATTGTTGACTGACTTATTAATGCCTATATAACAAATCTAATTTATTCTAATTGTGAAGCAAATCTCATGAGGAGTATGGTTGTGGGACTCAGTTGGTTCATGGTTTGACGAGATTGAAAAGGGATTTGGAAAATTTGGTGAATTTGGTGAATGGTATGACAGCTTAGGAGGGAGTGTGCCGTGTTCTATTTTAACCCCACTAATTATTGTGTTAATTTGAGCAATTGGTTGCATTCTCTTGCTTAAAATGTTTGAATCAATATTTTTTTCAATGAGGCTAAATTGGGACTGTAAGAAGAAGATCTCAGCAACATCATCAAATAAGAGGAAGCATGAAACTTACGAGTTAGAAGACATCAAAGCATAAGCCTTTGATGATCTCAAGATAATGAAAGAATTGAGGCACGAAAGGTAGAAAGTTATGCAGATCGTATTATGAGATGTAATAGTGGAATGTTGGTAATCATTGAAATCATCACAGGGATTTTGTGGGAGTTACTTTCTCATTACGATCATGTGTGCTTATTATTATTAATAATAATAATAATAATAATAATAATAATAATAATAAACTTTATTCAGGTTGTTTTTCTTAACCTTCAATGTATACAAAAAGATCTGTCATTTCCCAAACTTAAGATTATGTTACAAAAGTATAAAATTCATAAATTGACATTATAAATAAGCATGAATTTAAGAAGATGAATAAGAACAATAAAACAATACAACTTCCAGTTAAAAGCTTACACCATATATAAAAATATAGAAAAATGTATGCCTATTAATATGAGTCATTTGCAATTAAAACAAAAAGGTTGATTTGCATATAACTATGGAGTATATTAGCAAGACCAGCGATAAAATTATCGCCGCTTTAGCGGCAGGAAACTGCCGCTAAAACGGCGATAATGGGCTTACTAATATGCGTTATAGTATTCCAATAGAAGCCCAGGTTAGATGTGCAGGACATCTAACCTGGGCTTCTATTGGAATTCAATAACGCATATTATCAAGCCCATTATCGCCGCTTTAGCGGCAGTTTCCTGCCGCTAAAACGGCGATAATTTTATCGCCGGTCTTGCTAATAGGCCCCTATGTCTTTATGACTTACGCTAAACTAGGCCGCAAAAATGCTTTAACTACATCTTTAATTAACATGGCTGTTTTTTCATAATAGAGTTTCTTTTTCTTCACCTGAGGGAAGTTTATGTGCTCCTCCTAGCCTTAAATATAAGGGTAGGCATGAGCCAGGCTCAGCAACTGCCCGAAGCCCCTTCAGCACCTTCCAACTCACCTGGTGAGGTGTCTCTAGGCCTGGAACTATTGAGTCTGGAGTTAGGGGAACCAATTATTCTAGGCTCGGAACTACAAGAAATCTTGTAATTGCCTTAAACAGTAGTTGCCCTTTGAGGATTCCACTCTGGGAAACTCGTGATGATGACCAAATGGGCAATTATTTCACAGTCCCTGTTTGCCATCAGAATTCCACGCTGTATTCCCAATTTCCTGTGGATTAATGCACATATTTAGCACCTGCAGTGAGCAGGTGGTACATTTGTGCAGGGAACCTGAATTGCAGCAGGAGAAGGAAGGAGTGTTAAGAGGCTAGGGGAGGGAAATAGAAGTTGATGCATGACAGGGGGAGCTTTGCATGCGCCTCACTGTCAGAGATAAAGGATGACAAGGACTGGGATATGAGGCATGGCTGCTATCGCAGCCAGTACATCATGCAAGTTTACAAGCTTGATTTCCCAGCTGGCAAAATTGAGTCCAATGTTCCGACACCCAGGAAACCGGAGGCATATTTACAAGCCTCTATCGCCACAGGAATATCACTTTTTGTGGCAATAAACCCTTAACCATATTTACACCTTAACGCACCCTTGTAAATAAGGTCCCCTTTCATGCTACACTTAGCGTGAAGGGGGCATGCAATGTATGTTGTGGCGGGCGTTCCGCCGCAACTCCCATTGATTTTGGCACTGCCCCCTATTTACAAGTGTAGCATAAATAGGAGGCAGCACCAAAACTAAGACCACCAGGAAAAACCTGGTCTTAACATGGCAAAAAAGGAGTAATGCTTAATTTCTCCTCGTTTTTGCTGTTTTTTATGTGTGTTGCTTTGTGCAGCACACATAGAAAGAGCAAATCTTCATGTTTGATTGTTCATGTGCAGGAAGGCGTCCTTTCCTGCACATAAACAATCATTTAAAAAATGTTGATTTGCAACTTCTATGTGTGCTGCACAATGCAGCACACTCAGGGGGATATTCACAAGAACTGGCGATAATTATCGCCAACCTAGGCTAACGCTATTTCACATAACGCCGTCCATCGCGGGAGTATTCCCAACACGCCGGCAACAGGCGATAGTGTCCCGACAACCCGTCAAATGTCCGCGATAAAATTACCGGGACGCCGATAAAAAAGGAAACCCGAACGTGAAAAAAGTGGCGATGGGCCCAACAGTGATAAAAACATCAGCGATAAGCAGCACCAGGCCTGCAATTCCCACGTCAGGCGGGAAAAATCAACATAAAAGCTGCAACAAAAAAAAAGAGAAAGCAAAACCCAAACCCAAACAACTGAGAAGCACCATGGAAGATGCTGGATCAACTACAGAGCCCAACCAGAACCCCACAAACCCCCCGGACGACCAGCCAGGGACCTCGGGGAAGGAGAAGGGCAAGGAGAAGAAGAAGAGGAACCCGCGATTCAGTCCGCAGGAAAACAAGATACTGATTACGGAGGTGATAGAACACCACTAACAACTGTTCATCACCTCCACTGTGTCATTGGCAACCAAAAATGCAATATGGCAGTCCATCTTGGCCAAGGTGAATGCAGTCAGAGTGAAGAGAAGGGAAGTGGATGACTGCAAGAAGCGCTGGAATGATGTGAAGCGCAAAACCAAGCAGAAACTCGCTAACAACCGGAAAGAAGCAAGGCAGACTGGAGGTGGGAGTCCAGCACCACAGCAGGAGCTGGATGAGATGGAGGAAATGGTGTCCACAGTCAACAGTGGGGAGACGGTGGCAGGAGTTGGGGGACCGGACACTGCACAACATGACCTGACCCAACAGCAACAGGGTGAGTAACGACCAGGGACTGCGGGGACGGGGGAGATGGGCACAACGGCACACATGCACAATTAAGTATAGCACGGTGCACACCCACAATGACTATGGATCATGTCCCTGATCTCCCTGGCATACTGCTGCACACATAGAAATAGCAAGTAGGCCCCCGTCGACAATGTGCCCAGAGGGGGCCCTCCCCACACATCACCAATCTCACAACAAACCCATGCATGTGCAAACCCATGCACATGCACAAGGCTGGCCCTCCACGGGGCAACAATGTAAAGTGGGGTATGCATGGCCATGTACTGGTCCAGCTTCAACACTCCACCGAATGTGACCAAAACATTCTAATTCACACAGATGTGTCATGTCTATTAGCAAGTAAGAATGAAATTATAGATGAATGTAGGGGCAGTGAAACCAGAAAAAGGTACTCCCTGGGAACTGATATCAATGCGCATGTTTGACCGTGACCCAGACAGGCAGTGAGATGACTGGGAATGTGTGAACTACCTGTGGCATCAGTGCTCCTAAACAACAATCTCGCAATTTCCCAACATAGCCCCACGTCAATGTAGGAAATAGGGCTGTGTGTAAAAATGCCTAAGTCTAAGTTATATGGATGCCACAGCTTGGAGCAATGATTTGTTTGAGTGTGCAGCGCTTGAACTCCTGGGATGGTCTGTGCGTAAGTGTGAAGGTCATTCCATGCAAGAGAACTGCGAGCAAGGACCTCTGTGTGTGGGGTGTGTATACGTCTGTCCTTGGTTAGCGCTGTGTGTAGTGTGGGAGTCATCAACAGCTGCTATAATATCTCTCAGGGGGTTCCGGGCGCATGCAATTTCAAGGTCGGAGGTGCAGATGTGCTACCGCCTTCTAGTTCAGACAAAGGAGCTTTCATCCCTAATGTTAGTTTGTCATCTGCTTGCATTCTGGGAAAGTGATGTGGTTGGGGGGGATGTCACTGCTTCGCCCTCTGGCACGGTATTCCTGCTGGCTTTTTAGCTGGTGTGCATCTCCCATGTTGCTGAGGTGTACACTGTGCCTCCATTCCCCTTACGTCCATGTTGCTCATGTTGTGGGACCTGAGTCACAGGGTGCATCTCTGCATCAGGGTGGTTCATATCTGACCCCAAATGACACCCGCAATTCCATATCTGACCCCAAATGACACCCGCAATTCCATATCTGACCCCAAAGGACACCCGCAAATTCACATCTGACCCCAAAGGACACCCGCAATTTCATATCTGACCCCAAAGGACACCCGAAATTTCATATCTGACCCCGAATGACACCCTGTTGTCTCATTTGGAACACCAATGACAGCCTTCATGTCATGTTTGTGTACACATGTGATACGCTGATGAGTGGGATTACGTACTACATTTGACACCCTGAAATGGCATTCCGAATACGTGACACCCTGAACAGCCTCTCTGTACATAGGTGACATACCCACCATCTATTTGGCATTTTTGAGATTGTTTGCACTTAATGTTGCACTTACACTTGTCAGAGTGATGTGTTAATGCAGAGGACTGACATGCACACAGGGAATGTGTGTTGCAATGAATTTATTTGCACATGCTGGTCATGTGGTCATTTTGTACTGTTCCATGATTGCTAAGGACTGTCACAATGTTGCGTGCTCATGCGAAGAAATTGTCAATGATTGTGTCCCTTCGGGCTATTCCTGGTGCAGCTGCAGTGGGGTGTGGTTCACCTGCCTCATCTACCTCATAACCGTCTGGTGCAACTGGCACTTGGATCCATGGGGCATTTGTGCGTACACATATGTTGTGCTATACACAACATGCAATGATCATCTTGCACACTATTTCTGGGCTGTACAGGAGTCTATCACCTGTGATGTCCAGGCACCTGAAATGTGACTTAAACACGCCAAATGTGCGCTCAACAATGCCCATGGTGTGTTTGTGGGCCACATTGTACTGCCTCTGGGCCGGGGTGTTCGGGGCTCGGAGGGGGTGTCATCATCCACAGGCAGAGTGCATATTCTTGATCACCTGTGAGAGGTAAGCGAGATCAGTGTAAACTGGTGGTTCTGCATGCAGTGTTGGCAGACTCACAAGTTTTGTGGGGTGTGATTTGTGTGATTTTGGATTCATGTTTGCCATGTATTGCTTCTGGCAAATGTGCGGGGACAATGTGTGTTACATAGCCTCACAGCTGCTCCTCCCTCCCCCCAGGCCTATTTACTTGGGTGTGATGCGCGGTTGCATCACTTGCACACCTACGGCACACCTTTGTCATGCCTGTCTGCGCATGTCCGCAAGCCTGACAACAACACTGTAAAGTTGGCCGTTGAAGGTGGGCGGCCACGTGTCTGTAAGCCTTGGTAAGGATAGGGCGGACACAGATGTGGAGTTCAGGCCTGGCTGAACTCGCTCTGCGATTGAGGCTAGGCCTTTGGCTAATGCTGCGGCAATGAAGGTACACACACAACAGTTTGCATGTATGAGCCAAGACCCCGAGCGCTCCTTCATTTTTCCATTCGGGCGAGCCTGCCATCCGGGTGCATGCCACTGTCATGTCATGTCATGTGGGTAACACGTTCAAGCATAAAACGCTTCGGATACGAGTGGCGGCTCTCAAAGAGGACTTGCCACTTACACATGTAATACATACTCTTGGCCATCAGCGCGTGGGACCACACGCTGTAGGCAACACTCTGGCTGACGAGGCAGCCAGAAATGCAGTAGCCACTTGTTCAGTAGCAGCAGTCACAAGGTCTATGACAAAAGTCGATACCGACATACTGGCAGCCGTAGCGGCTACCAGTGACGGGACGAAATACCCACAGGGTTTTCCGTCCAAATATGAATACCAATTGTCCCCGGAACAAGTTCCAACAGTAACAATTCCTTCCATTGGGGATCCGCTGATTCCCAACGAGGACCGCAGACATGCGTTGATCACAGCTGCACATGAGGGCATGGCTTCGGCATATGCCGGTGTATCGGCAACGGTGTCCCTTTTGCAGCAACGTCCTGTTTCCGCCCCCGCATGGCATTGCTGATAGCTCTCTGTGGCCTTCTGTTCCCACTATGAAAGCAAGCTTCAACAAATTAAGGAGGCTCAAAGCACTGTTATTCCAACATGAGGTTGCCTTGACCTCGGCCCGTGAAACATTCGAGCTACAGGTGGCTCGGACATCCAGTGAAATACAACCCCTATAAAATACCAATCTCCCACTACATTTTGGGGAGTTGATACACCAATTATTCAATGTTTCTGACACAGGAGGCCTTGCACCTTTTTTTAAATTGTTGGGCTCAGGTCTTGTGTCCTCATAACAAAGGATATTTGGTGTAATTCCGGCTTTTATTCATTCCATTTTCTCCAGCGCTTTTGGTGGGTTGCCGTTGATCCTCTTGTTCGCTGGTGCTGTCCTGGTACTTGTATTACTACTTCGTAATGGCTGCCCTTCATGTGGTACTCGATCATCCGGTCCAGCTGGAGCTGTACCGTAGCCGATTGCAGTAATTCCTTGGTTGCCTGCCTATGGCTGTTGTGGGTGCTGCCTACAATGTGACTTAGAGATACGCATACTTTACATGCATTCATCCAGTTTTTTGGTGCTGCAACTGTCCTTTCTCCTGGGCTTTGGATTTGTGCCTCTCAAACGCCATACGGCCTTGCCCTGATTACGACCTGTTGCTGTGGCCCCTATTGCGTCATGATCAATCATGTGCAACTGGTACCCGCATGCTGATGGTGGCCGTGAATGGAGTGCTTCTGATGATTAATGTTCAACAGGACATTTTTATTTTTTTCTTCTTCTCGTATTTTACCGGTAATCAACCTTATTCTGATTTTGATTTCATTGAACTTTGCCCCTGCTATGCTCAGTGCTTTGACTCTGCTTGCGACTTGGACCTTGTTTTTTCTATTCTTCTGCAACCTGGCCAGGGGGAGGGTGTCATGTGGATTTGAGGGACCTCGTTGGCATCTTTAGGTTAGAATGGGTGCGGAGTCCATGATGCTGCTTTTGCACACAACACTACAGGCTTATTCTAATGCAAGGATGTTTTCGCTGGTCACATGCGAGCCGCTGGCTGCGCTGGTTCCCTGCTTGTTCCTGGAGTTTAGTCTGTGCATCGTTAGCAAGGTCAAACAACACCGTCCCTTGTTATTTTGATCTGGTCAGGCCCTGGCACGTAGACGAAACATACCCTGCAGCTGCTGTTTGTGGGACACGCACCATTTTCTTGATATTAGGAGAAAGCATGTTACACGCAGACACACTTGAGGAGTGACTTTTCAAGAATGAAGAACTGTATGGAGCTGTGATGTAGAGACACGATCTATGTCTTAGAGGTATGGGGTCTGCTATACAAACCCAGGGATCTTCTATGTTGTCATCTTGGTTTTCCCGTCCATGGGGAGGGAGTGTAGGTTTAATAGTCCTGTCTCCAGAATCAATATACAATGATTTCTCCTATTATGTTGTATGGACTTGCTGCAATGCTGACAATGTTTGTATTATGCATTCTAATTTTAGTAGCGGCTCGTATGCTGCATTTCAGAGCACGTTAGTTGAAATAAACATTTTAGACTGACTCAGTGACTCTGTCAATCTCTTGTTGTGGATGAGTACGGGAGTCTGAGCGATAGGGAATAACCTGTTACCACGATCCCTGAGTGATTAGGGGAGTGTTGTGTTCTGGGTTGTCTAAATGCCTGTTTCTCTATCTGTGTATAGGGGGGCAGGTGGGACACTATAGCTTGCCGGTTGTGGGCTCGTGGGTACTAAGGCTGTAGGAAGGCATAGCCCCTATATACCGAAGTCCCGCATTGCTGTGCATAGTTCTGTGTATGTGCAGAATCCCGAACAACACTACATTGCAACATTGTCGATTAGGGGCTGTGTGGCACCGACACCACAACAGGGACACACGCCATAGTTGCTTTGGTGGCCATCCTGGAAGTGAACCACGCCCAAAGCCCCGGGCTGTTCATTCACACTCCTGCGCTGGACTGGCGTACGCCGGACCAGCCCACTACGCTTACGCTTACAGGGGGGGCGACATAGCTACACGTCCAAGATCTTCCCCACTGCCTTAGGTGACATGGTTGCGTCCTCTGTCCACAACACTACAGGCACCAGCAGTATATGTCCACATGGTCATGTCTGTGCTCTGCATACTCAAGACTGTCCAGCACATCACCGCCACACTTGGCATTGTGTACATTCTTATTCATGGGTCCATTGCCTCCTTCGCACATTCCTGGTTCCCACCTCTCCCCACCTTCTGCAATTGTGTGGCAGAGGGGCTATGGCGTTGGAGCCTTGCTTGGTCTCCAGCTGTTCCTGCACAGTGTGGGGGAAGGGAAGGTGCTGGGGTATCAAGCTGATGATGGCATCCAAGACAGGTGTGAGAAACTTTGATAGGGCTGGCTGTGAGACTCCTTTGACTCTGGCAGTTGTTGGTTGGGAGGTACCAGAGGCCAACAAGTGCAGCACAGCCAGCAGCTTTGTCTGCGGAGGGATGTTGATTGTCTGCTGTGTTGGTACCGTCAGCCTGTGGGGCAATGTGGGTCAGGATGCGGAGGATGGTTGTCCTTTTGAGCCTGTAGGGGCAATGACATCCTCTGGCGTTGAGTCTCTGAGGCTGGTGCGTTTTTGGAAGGTCCACTGTCTTGTTCTGCGCTGCCTTGGTGGTAGTCCGGGGGGGTGGTCCTGGGGGTGGTGGTGGTGGGTGTTGTGGCCCTCTTGGTTCTCCAAGCTGCATGATTAGTTGCTCCATGGCATCTGTTGGTCTTCAGATGTGGCTCTGGGCTGGGCTCCCTTTGTGGTGCAGGTTTTCGTCCTACTTAAGACCAGGTAAAAGCAGGTCTTAAGTCCCTGCTGCTAGCGTGCCTTTTCGCCTGTTTTTGGACTGCATCACCGCTCTGGCTGGTCGTTGAGAATATCGCAAGGTGGTGTTATTGTGAGTTTTAGCACGGGAACGCCTACTCTGCATATGATTAGCGTTAGTTGTCGCTGTCAGCCTTGGCAATGTTTTTAGCGGCAGCTATCGCAGGGAAACTGACGATGTGGGCTGTTAGCGCAGGCTTGTGAATAGGGCGATGAGTCTATCGCCACTTTCTTGGGGGTAAAGGGCCGCTAAATCGGCGATGAGTCCTTGAGAATATGCCCCATAAAGTTACAATTCGCCATCCCGGATTGTTTATGTGCAGGGAGGGACATCTTCCTGCACAAAAACAATCATTCCCCCCAACACAGGCACCCTTGTACTATGGTGCAAGGGTCCCAGCGAAGGCGATAGGCAGCTAGATTTAGCGCCAGTGTGAGGGGAAATGCAGGGGTGCATCACATTCTTGTGAATACGGTGCATCCTTGAATTTTCAGAATGGCGGAGCGTGGCATTAGCAATGTTTGCTTAGTGCCACACTACGCCAGTCCCTTGTGAATATGCCCCCGGGTGTGGGAACACTTGGCCAGTCATGATCGGCTGTAGCAATATCCCACCCAGGAATACTGTTCCAATCGATTCATAATCAAGCCCTAAGTTAGACTTACAAGGCCTGTGGGAACTCTGCAGATCACTTTTATGTCACACATAGATTTTGGCTGCATGAAGCCCACTAAATCTCCAGGTGAAATTCTGGGGGACTAAAATGAATTCCATGAGGAATCAGACCCAGAAATGCCAATTGCTTCAGTAATTCCTTTTTTTGTGGAATCTCAGGGTCGAACTCTGAGTCCTTCTTTAACCTTGCCCCATAAAGGAATAGGTACTCATAGTATCATTAACTCTGGGGCCAGACGTTTTGAAATCAAGGGACCTTATAATTGTTGATTATTCATTTAGTGGCATAATTTACAGTTGCTGTTGCAGTTGCATAATTCACGTTCCTGTTGTGGATACAGGGCCTCCCTAATAATTCAGGCAGCCAGACAGACTTATTTAAAGTGGTCTGCCATTGTAGCTAACAGTTTGTCTATGGATCAACTTTCCTATTCTTTGTGGGAGCTGCTTTTGGAAACAAAACATGAGGATGTTTCAGCATGCCATGCTGGGATGGCAGAGAGTGTGTCACTTATGATTCATGTGTGCTGGAAAATGTTCCTTTGTATATGGTTTTCTCTCTTGTACTGCCATAGTTTCATTGGCAGACCCCATCAAAAGGGCCACCAGTGGGAAAGACATCAGAGGGGTGAACCCTCTTTTTGGCTAGACCGTCCTAAATCATGTCAGTTGTGTTAGGACTGCTGAAAAATTAAATAGGATAGGGAATGCAGAGGAAGGAAAACCGAAGATATTGCAGAGTCCAATGTGGAAAAAAACACAAGAAGCAGATTAATTATTTAGAATAATACCCCCGTTTGAAAAGAAAGAAACAACTTTATTTGTAATGTAGGAGCATAAAATGTTTTCTAGGATTATGTGTGTAGGTGTTAAAATAAGAAACAGTGGGGCATATTAGCAAGACCCACGTTAAAATTATCGCCGTTTTAGCGGCAGGAAACTGCCGCTAAACGGCGATAATGGGCTTGCTAATATGTTATAGAATTCCAATAGAGCCCAGGTTAGATGTCCTGCACATCTAACCTGGGCTTCTATTGAATTCCATAACGCATATTAGCAAGCTTGATTATCGCCGCTTTAGCGGCAGTTTCCTGCCGCTAAAACGGCGATAATTTTAACGTGGGTCTTGCTAATATGCCCCAGTAATTAAAAAAAAAAAATGTGTGATAGTGTCTATTTTCTCTGTCATTGGAAAGATGGTACAATTTGTAAATTAGAGACGAATTTCAGGTAATTATCTAAATATTATTGAAGGTAACATATTTAGACAACACGTTATCCACTAGATTCCAAGGAAATGGTAGACAAGGTAGAAAAATAGGACAGCAGTATTTTTACCCCCTAACCTGCTTTATTAATACAAACAAAATACGCTGGCCATATTTCATGTAAGCATACATATTTTGCAACAATTTATAAAGAGAAAGCGGCTTTAGTATTTCCGAGTGACTGATGAAATCATAGATAATATTATCACATACATTATCAATTTAAGATTATTTCCCCACTGCTATATGTGACAGTGATTATAGCTCACTGCGGAGGGCAATAGCAGTTGGTAAAGGAGCTCATCCAAAGTTATAGGGCTCTGCCACGGGAGGGGTGGGTAAGGGGGGCTATAGCAAAAGTAAAGGACTTTAAATACCATTATAGCTAGAGAAAAACCCTAGATAACCTTCAAATAAGAAAGTTATTGTCCACTCCGGCCACCTTCAACGTATTCAAAAGATTTTTCACAAAAAGTATGTTGCTAATGTCTGAGATTTTTCATATTTGTACACTTTTTAATATGCAACGGGTATAATTATCTAAGCATGAAATAACAAAAATCTGATATCTGAACCATTTTAACTTGAGGTAAAAGGGAATTAGAAGATTGGACTGCTGAGAGCTCCTTTGAAGACAATGGAGCAACAGCGGCCTATATAAATTGGTATAGGCCCGCTGCTCTCAACATTTTAATGTACTAGTAAACAGCCTCCAACTTTCTCTTTCCCTGCCTCTCCAAAATACATGAAGTTAGCACGGAAAAGGAAAGACAGAGGAGCCTTCCCCCTCCCTCCTCCCTAGCTCAGAGTCAATGGAGCCTGGGAGGGAGGGAGGGCCAATGGTGCTCAGCTCCTGGGTTTCCCCGGCTCAGCTGAACAAAAAAAAGTTTAGCCAAGCTAGGGAGAACTTGCTGTGAATGTTCAATAGCTAACAGCAGCTAACAGCAGTGGCCCTACTCATTGCTGTTAGATGTTGAGCAATCACAGCAAAAGCTGTGAGTCAAAGGCATTGTAACTTCAGGGATTTCAGCTCCCTCAAGCTCTGATGCCTTCTTTTTTTTACAATTAGGACATTCTGCCCTTTATAGTTGGAATGTTCTAATAGCCTTATAGCCCGCCGCAGCAGGGCTATAACGGCCATTTAAGTCCTGCTCCCTTGTTTAAGGCCCTTGCCTTCCGCCGGGCCTTTCGCATTGGAGCGGGCCTTTATTGGCCGGTGTAGCCCACTACAGCAGGCTATAAGGCTATATTAGAGCATTCCATCCACTGCAGGTTGAAAGTCCTAAATTAAACAGAAACACAGAAGCCAGAACGTTGAAACAGACGGTCTATGCCAACCATTATCTTCAATTGAGCAGTAAAATATTCTATTGATTTAATATCAGTATATGTGGAGTTACTGCCATCAGAACAAATATAGATTGATTACAGAAAGATAGACAAATGTGTAATTAGATGCTTTTACATACAGCTAAAATAGCTCCTCTCTTTGATTGATAGCTTCTCTCCACCTGGGAAGAAGGGTTTGTTGCAAACAAGGCATGCTATCATTTAGAGGGTACCATCTGTTATCCATTAATTGAAAGAATCTCTGCAACCAGGCTAACGTTAACACACAATAAGGTGGGCCTTCCGACTTTAAATGGATATTTATAACTTGATTTAAGCATTGTAATTTGAAAGAAAGTTTGACTGCTTGGAAAGATATAATATATCATTGCTGCACTTATTTCAAAGTTACTTTTCATTTAATTTCGGTATAGCTTGCCAGTACACACATGACTTCACCTCTGATTTCAAGGGAAGTCTCTATTAAAAGTGGCATATCATATCTTGGCAGATATCTCAAATGCCTTCAAATTGAAGGCACTGTGCATTAAATGTAGGTATGGAGTATCTTGTTAGTTATGCCTTTTGCCATGACTGTAATAGTACTGCAAATTAAATGTTGAAAATGTTGTCTTTCAAGAATAATATTGTCTTTCTATTGGGCCAACCAGCCTTTAGTAACATCGCAGGTAAGAATATCTTTTTTGTGTTGTTTTTAATATTGGTCACATTATTGTTGTATAGAATATAGGCCCATATTTATGGCCCATATTTATGGGAAAGTAATGCAACGCAGTGCAACAAGTCACCTTGCTGCACTGCGCTGCGTTAGAGACAAAGGGCAGGATTGCACCATATTTAAAGCAATATGGCACATTCCTGTCCTTCCCTTGCTCTGCCGCCCAATGGGCTGTCTAGCTCCAAATCAGGCATCCATGGTGCAAGGGTGCCTGCATTGCATGCAGGATTGTTTTTGTGCAGGAAGGGGCGCCTCCCTGCACAAAAAACAATCCTGGGAGACTTTTTTCTCTTCCTATGTGTTCTGCAGAATGCAGCACGCATAGAAAAAGACAAAAATGAGGAGAAATAAAGATATTTCTCATTGTTATGCCTCTACTGGGGAGGCGTGTCTTTTTGCTGCATTCCCAGGTTTACCTTTTCTTGTAAATCTCGGACTGCATCAAAATCCATGGATATTATTTGGGAACATCCATGCAATACCCATGGAAACGCCTCCCTGGTGCAGAAGAATGCAACGCAGCGATTTGCAATGCGTTACATTACTCAAGATTCATGAAGTCACGTAGGACCACGCAAGGTGGCCTTGTATGGCTTCAAAATCTCTTTTTTTGTGTTGCACCGCTCTTGTACCACTTTGTGTGGTGCAAGAGTGAGTCAAAGGGGATCATAAATATAGCACTGGTGAAACTAAAAAACAAAACTGAGCTTATTATCAAACCAGCAGACAAAGGAGGAGCAATTGTCCTGATGAACAAATCAATGTACCAGGAGGAATGCATCCGTCTCCTTTCTGATACTACCAGTTATGAGAAGTATCCAGATGATCCGACCCGCCGGTTGTCTATCAAGATCAAAGGTATGGTGAATGAAGCGGTATGTAATGATTGGATAACGAAACATGAGGCTGAGTTTCTGGTGAATGAATCGCCCAGAACACCAAGATTTTACATCCTTCCTAAAATTCATAAAGAGAAAATACCTCCACCTGGTCGACCGATTGTATCCGGGATCGGATCTATCCTTGAGCCACTTTCTCAGTTTTGTGATTGGTTTTTAAAACCTATTGTGAAAAAATCAAGATCTTATTTACAAGACACAAAGGATGTACTCTGCCTTTGAGAGATTTGGAAACAAATTATGCGGAAGATCTACTCATTACGATGGACATAGAGGCATTGTACACAAGTATTCCCCAGGCGCGTACATTAGAAGTGGTTGAACATATCCTACTGAACACAGAATGGAAGTTCCTTACACCACAGCACTTCATTATGGATTGCGCTGAGATAGCCCTAACTGAGAACTTTTTGAATTCGAGGAAGTAGTGTACCATCAGATCTCTGGTACATCCATGGGCAGCACCTTTGCCCCGAGTTTGGCATGCCTGTATGTGCATCAATTTGAGGAGGATTATATTTACCATGCAAGTAACCCGTTTTCAGATAATCTAAAAATATGGAAACGATACATTGATGATGTGTTTATAGTTTGGCGAGGTGATGAGGAAACAGCAAAAAACGTTGTCGAATGGGTCAATACCAAAGACCAACATCTGAAATTCACGCACTCTATTAGCAAAGATCATGCTATTTTTTTAGATCTAGACATTACAATGAACACGAATGGTATTAGTACTAGGGTACACAATAAACCGACGGATAAAAACAGCCTACTGTTATATGACAGTTTTCATCCTAAAGCCCTAAGGAACAACTTGCCTGTGGGCCAATTCCTCCGAGTGCGTCGTAATTGCTCTGAAACCACTAATTTTCATGAGCAAGCTGAGAAATTGGAGGTGAAATTACTTGAACGGTACTATCCAAGGAAAATGATCAAGAAAGCGAAAAAGAGAGCAAATAACAACAACCGTGATGCCTTGCTTGAAGATAACATGAAAGAGAAAAATAACCGGATTGTGTGCGTCACGACATACACACCAGCCTCCAATACTGTTCAAAAGATCATTAAGAGGAACTGGCGTATCTTACATGGTGCAGGAGAATGCTGGGAACCCCCACTGTTTGCTTTTAAAAGAAACCGGAATTTACGGGACGAGCTAGTTCATACTAAAGACCCACCACCAGCGACAGATAATCAAATGATTCTCTGGAATACACAACGTCCAATAGGTCACTACGCCTGCAGTAACCATGCGTTGCATGCCCATTCACGTTGACAACTAAGGAGGTCGACATTGGTACAACACGTCCTTGGGTGCTGAATAATTTTTCGAACTGTAATACGGAGAATGTGGTATACCTTCTGACATGCCCCTGTAATTTGAAATATGTGGGCATGACCACACGTAAAATCAAGATTCGCATCAACGAGCACCGCAGTACAATACGGTGCAAAAAGACCAATACGAAACTCACTAGACACTTCATTGAACATAACCATAAAGACACAGATCTTAAATGGGTGATCCTGGAAGTAATGAAGAAACGAATGGTGGACTTGACCAGATCTCTACATATCAGGGAGCAGAGATGGGTGTACCGTCTTCGAACATGGAAAGAGGGTCTAAATGATGAGATTCCTTGGCTACATTTAGCCAAATAATATACATAATTTGTGTCTCTTGCCGACATTCAGGCCCCCTCTCCTTTTTTCCCCTCTTTCCTCTCTTTTCCCTTCACCCTCCCTTTTTTCCCCTTCCCTTTTTTTTCCCTCTTTCTTTCCCCCCCCCCCTTCCCCCCCCCCACCCCCCACCCCCCTCCCCCCTTCCCCCCTTTGTACTGATGAAAGATATAGAGAGATATATAGAGTGATTACATCTCTTTTAACATCCTCTACCATGCAATAATATGCTTTATGAACGGGGTCCTTTAGTCCAAAATCAACCTTTACTGGTGTAAGATATACATAGTGACTACACCCCTTTAAAATATCGTCCACTACGTAGTAACATTCTATATGAGTCAGGTACCTTCAACCTCCTTGATTGGTGAAAGATACATATAGTGATTACATCCCCTTAAAACACCCTCTTCCATGTAGTCACATTTTGGATGAGTCGGGTTCCTTTGGTTAAGTTTTTTAACAAGACTTGAGTTGCACTAGCTGCTCATGGCTTATGGCTCTGTGGTGATAGTATTACTATTGGTCAAACACCAATGTCCAACTTCTGAGACCTTATGCGACAGCTTCAGCTCTAAATACCAGAGATCTCTGCCATGTTTGATTGAACTGCACTAGTTTAACTGCACTTGTTGTAAATATATTAGTCACAGGTAACGAGTGGACGCACTATATATATGCGCCGTGAAATTATATCTTTAAACATCCTGTGTTGTTAACTATGCACTCTGTACATGACAACGCTAGCGTTTTATATTATACGCATGCGTACTATCTCTGCTGTTGTACATAGTCGTGTTTCACTTGCTCTTCTGCGCATGCTCTAGTAATCAGAGACTCCCGCGACACGCACGCTCAGTAGGCGGGGTGATTTACCGATGCAGGCATTGTAAACGGATGTTCCTGTTTGTGGCAGGTCAGGCGGTGATCATAATCACTCACAGCGTGTATTTCAAGACACCGGATATGCCGATCCGATAGCCTATCAGTAATCTATGTGAACTAATTGAGACGCGAAAAAAACACACGTACAGCCAATTAGCAATCAGTGTGCACTAATTTTGGCGCGCTGAGAAGTGAATACACGCGTATATAGAGCCCACGGTCACTGCAGCTCCTCCACATCGAGGAGAGGAGGAGCACAGACATAGGTGTAACAGCGGAGACTGCATCGTGGATCAGTAAGAGTGTGATTGAATGTGTGAATGAACATGAGTTATATGGTGTTTCCCTTCTAGTATTTTAACCTGATAATCATGGAGGTTCAAGAAGCACCATTGTTATAATTGCTACGCACTAATATGAGTTATTTCTGTTGTTTTCCCTTTCTTTTTCTCTATAATTACTGTAGCGCTGGACCAATTGCGGTCTTCCGCCCTCACCCTCCTATGGGGCACTGATTCCCAAGTTTAGGGTAAGCAATATGGAGGTATTCACCTCCATGTTTGTTATAGTCACAGATGACTGACACTCAGTTTTTCACGAATAGCCACTCACTATTAGTGTCTGTGTATGAGGCTGAGTGGAAATCATGTCTTGTGCTTTGTGTCTTTCTACACATTTGTTTTCTTTTTTTCAGGTACTAAATATAAAGGCCATTTCTCAGTGGGTTGTGATCACGTCACCCCCCCACACAGTGGATGTCCTCTCACCATAATTGTGGTAAGAGCGGAGCCCTTCAGATTACAATTTAGGTCCTGATGAATGCCGCGGACCCTATTGGGCCTCTTGGCAGAAACATGTTGACCATATTGACCATATTGATGTCGGTTTAGGGATAATAAAATCCCCAGTTTACCGATCACTTTATATTTTTAATACCATGCAGATGCCGGTAGATAATAAATTAATTTGACATCTGGAATGGGTTTTAAATTCACTTTTCCTTATAAGGGCCCCCACTTAGTTTAGAAGTGCATCCCTGTCGTCAGGTGTATGCCCGCCCTCTATCAAACCAAGTTTTTAGAGGGCGAGGACTGGTCTATGATGAAGCATGACACCAGGTGGTGTGTGAGACCAGTCCTTCACTTTTGTGAGACACCTTCACTCACCTATTTAGACACATTGCACGTTATAGTATACTGGGAGTAGCTCTTTTGTGGTTATAGATCATAAATATGCCCCATATTTTATATTGTATTGTTTTTGTATATTATGATACTGTTATTGCTGGCGTTGTAGGCTAATTGGGGGGATAGTATTTGTTATGTATTATTTTTTAAATGTTAATTGGATTTTATGTGTAATTTTTTCTAAATAAGTTTTTGCTTTTTTTCTCCGTATTAATTGTAATTTTCTGAAGGACAGTATTTTTAAATTTCTTTTTTTTTTATTGCTAATTGAATTTTATGTGTGATGTTTTTGAAATTTGTCTTAATGTTTTTTGTCTACATTAATTGTCATTTTTGGAAATATCATTGTACAGTGTTGAGGTAATTCTTTATGTCACATTTCTTTTTCAGTGATGGTATGAAGAATTTAAAAGTGAAAAGAGTGAGGCATGTTCTAGAGTATTCTTGGGGAAAAAATGAAATGTTAATTATTTGTTTTGAAAATATTTTTGTTCAACATGTGTATGTCATTACTTATTAATTTAAAGCTTTAATTATTCCTAAATTATTAGGGTTTTATTTTAAGATGTATTATTTGTACATTTATTATATATTATATTATATTTTATATTATGTTATATATCTATATATATTATTAATGCATTTTTATATGATATACATTTAGTATTCAAATGTTTTAAAAATTAACATTTAAATGTTTAATTTATGATTTTGCCTTTTTATTAAAGTTTTATATTTTACACATTTATAATTGTAACTATTTTAATTTTATTTAGGTATAACGCTGGTTGTCATATATAAACTATGTAAGAAGGCAGTAATAATTGTAAACAAATTAGATTTTATTTTAAAAATGTTAAAGTGCTGTATAACTGCTTATAAAAGTGTAAAAATGTTCACTCCTAATTTAACAATTCAACATTAGATAGTATATTTAATTATGTATTTATAGATTTTTTTCATGAGACTATATACATATGTGTATAAAAAATAAAAATATATACGTGTGTGCAGAGAAAGCGAGAAAGAAAATAATGCCCTATTACTTACCGATAATCTTCATTACCCCTGGTCCCATTGTCCTTGTCCCATTCAATACGTAATGAGATATAGCTATCTCAAAGACAGAAAAAAGAATGAAAGGAACGCTGGATCCCTACCCCACCCCCTCCCACCAGAAGTACATAGGTGTCCTTACCCAGCATTCCTTCTGAACTACCAAGCCCCAATATGAAGGTTGGCCGTCCGAGAGGGAGGGAAGTAATGAATGGGACGAGGACAATGGACCAGGAGTAATGAAGATTACCAGTAATTATTAGGGCATTATCACCAGGTCCCTCCTGTCCTCGTCCCATTAATTACATAATGAGAATACCCAAGCAACACACTGGCATTCATATCAACAGAAACACAAGTACACAGTGACCACAGCAGCACCCAAGTGATTTCTTAGAACAGAAGTCAGGAATTCAGGAGTTCACAGCCTTAAACACCCCCAATTCAAATTTAGTATCATCACACAGCAAATTCTGGAGCTGATAATGCTGTTCCTTGAAACCAAGGAGAGGGGCTCTTCGAGTCCAAAGGGACAGAGCACCAAAATAACTAAGTAGTTAAAAAACAAAACTCCCTTTGGAACTATCTAACATAATCGTTACAGAAATGATAGCACTTTTTCCCTTTATGTCAGGCATCCAATTTCATACCAGTCCAACTGTCGTCATATATAAATAGAAATAGAACCACTCTACTCAAGATATGAAAGTACTTATGCACAGATTTTAATACATCAATTATAAAAATTGCATCAAATCATGAAAATTCATTATAAAATACAATCCACATTGTATGACATCATGTAAAAAAACCTCAATAAAAATGTTAAAAACTCCTGACTAACTCAGTGAGTACAAAATACATCAATAGATTCACCCCCTGGAAAGGAAACTACATAAGACAGTGAATTTTGCCTTTAGGACGTTAATTTGATCCGTATTTTGACAGAACCTAGCAGGGTAAAGCTTTCCCTGTCATTATGGCCAGTGCCACATATCAAATTTAACAAAGATCACTGCGTCGACGCGTTTCGGTGGTCATAGATGAATAAGGCCACCTTCTTCAGGACTAAAACTTTCTTTCCTCATCCACAGTTCAATTATTAAACCTAACATAAAAAATTATATAAATAAACATTTATATTAAAAACATCGTTTTCCCTCACATCTTATATCAATTTGACAAATTAAGCAACCCTGCTGTAATTCCATGCATATTTACAAACTATAATTTAAAATTTAATAAAACCTTACTTTTATCCTCAAGAGATAAACCCCTATTACCGACCATTGTATACATTGTTGGTTCAGAAATGTATAAGTACTCACACATCCCTTGAGAGAGTTCCGTTGAAGAAGACTACATGTATTGGACATCCATTCATACAAAACAGTCACACATTCACCCTATTTAGAAAAGTTTTACCAACACTCACCAGTGCAACTGCACTCCGGTTGGTGTAGCTCCCACGTATATGTGGAGACGTGTACCAATTTTATGTTTGTTTGTCACTGAAAAGATATTTTAAACATCTGACTTAATGTTTTTTAATACAATTGAAGTCTTTACGGCTTATTAAAATATGAAGCCAATACCTTTATTTGCTTTTTCATTTCGTTTAAAAACAAACACCTGTATCTTGGCTGGTTGATATTCTGATCAAAAAACCTCCCTGCATAAATAATTGGTAAATTAGTTAAAAAGTCCTTAATTCAATCATTAAGAGAAAACCGCTATAAATATTCATGAATTGTTGTTTAGCGTTTTTGAATCTCACCTTAAATTCGTTAGAATTATGGAAAAACTGCCAAATCCCTATGTAGAAAAAACCAGAACATGTCTCAGTTAATCTAGAGGAATAGAAAGATAGAATAGGGATATGTATACACCTAAATCATTTCTCAATTAGATGAGTTACATTCTGTAATTGTGGCTATAATGATTGTTCCCTATGTCTCACCTTAAAGTCACTTTAGGTGACCAAACACTCAAAAAGGGAGGGCAACCGGTCTATTTTACTCGTCTTTCTTGCCAGAGCGCATCTGTATAGGCTGTGAAACGACAAACAACAACATCTAGGTTTGTCTATCTATTATGGGTATCTAGTATATTAAAGTATCCCATTGACCCACAACTAGTAGGGCTATTACTCTTCTTTTGTACCTATTTACATAGAACGATATTGGGTATTTAATTGTATTTTTGGTCCTCCCTGCCTCGTTCTTACTCCTGCACATTAAATAGCAATGGAGTTTTAAGTCCCATTCGTGTATATATATATATATACACACAAATACATCGAGAGTGAGCTCGTTATGCATACACTCGTGTAGATATTTCTCTCCCACCCATTGATAATGCTGCACAAAAGTATTAGAGGATGCCCAAGTAGCGGTCCTGCAAATATCAGAAAGGGAACTGCCCTGCAATTCGGCCCAGGAAGCCAACATCCCCTGAGTAGAATGCTGCTGCATCCAGGCAGGAGGCGGAGACCGTGAAAGAGAGTAAGCCAACTCAATGACCTGCATCAGCCAATGAACAATGGACAAAGAAGAGGCCTTCCTACCCCAGGCGGAGACCCCAAAGGAAACAAACAGGGAGTCTGACTTTCTAAACCGACTGGTACAATCCAGATAGATACGCAAGGCTCTCCTAACATCCAGCAAAGACCAAGGAAGATCATCCACAGACTCCTGCTTTACCCTCAAAGCAGGCAAAATCACTTCCTGTGAACGATGGAACTGGAAAGCCACCTATGCCGCAAAAGAGGAATCCAAACGCAGGAGAATCCCATCTTCAGAAAAAGACGGGGAGGGTTCCCTCACCATGAGTGCATCCAACTCACCCAGGCGCCCGGCCGAAGTGATGGCCACCAGGAAAATAACCTTCAAAGTGACAATCTTGATGTCCACCAAGTCCAACGGCTCAAAGGGAGCCGTAACCAAAGCTAGCAATACAAGACGCAGGTCCCACAATGGGAACAGAGGCCTCACCAATGGACAAAACAAAGGAAAACCCCGCAGCAACTGTGAGATCAAATCGTCCACATCTGCAAAATTACCCCAAGGGGAATGAAACACCTTAATCACAGACCACCGGGTCTGCAAGGTCAAAACCGACGAACGTTTCTCGAAACCCTCCCAAAGAAACTGCAACATATCTGTCAGGGAATACTCCAGGGGAAACAACTGAAGAGACCCACACCAACGTTGGAAATTTCCCCAATGCCCCCCATAAGACTTGAGGGTTGAAGGCATACAAGACTGCTGAATGGCCAAAACTAAATGTTTGTGGAGCCCCTTGCGCTGCCACCCCCTACTCTCAACTTTCACACGACAGTCGCTGCAGCGAGTGAAGCAACAATGGAGCTGACCTCAGGGGAGAGAGCAAGCAGGGAATCACCGTAGGACCCTAAGCTGCTAGGAGCTTGAGAGTGGGGAACCAAGATAGCCGGGCCAAAAGGGCACCACCACCACAACTTTCCTGAACTCCTGCACCAGAAACCAGGGAATCAGTGTAAATTGGCAGGAAGACATACAATGGGTGGGATGGCCAAGGAATGGTCAAGGCATCCACCCGAGCCCCCCACCTGCTGAACGCGGGCACAAAACCTGGGCAGCTGAGCATTTAGCCAAGACTGATCCAGGAAAGAAACACCAAACCTCCCGCACACCTGCTGAAAGAGCTTCTTCATGAGAAACATTTTGTGGGAGGGAGGAAAGAAGCGACTGAGAGAATTTGCCACTACATTGTCCACCCTTCGGATGTGAACTGCCATTAGAGACAACAGATGCCCCTTCACCCAGCAAAACAAGGGAACAGCCACTGCATTCAGAGACTGGGACCGAATCCCTCTCTGACGATTCAGGTAAGCCACCATCACCATGTTGTTGGACCAGACCACTACATTCTGGCCCACCAATTGAAGATGGAAACCCATGATCGATCTGTAGACTTCCGTCAGCTTCATCCAGTTGGGAGAATGCCTTCCCTCCTGCAGAGACCAATGAACCTGCACAGAGCTGTCCCCCAACGTGGCCTCCCACCCAAAAGCACTGGCATCCATAGTAAGGACCATAGGAGGATCGGGCTGCAACAGCACCCCGCTGGAAAGATTGTCCAACACTGTCCACCAGTGCAGGGCAGGAAGGACGGCTGGAAATAATGGAACTAGGTGGTCGAGGTCCCGGGATACCGGATCACAATAAGTCAGCATATGGATCCACAGAGGCCGTAGATGGAACCGGGCCCAGGGCACTGTGAAGACTGCCGCTGCCATGAGACCCAGAAGCTGTAACCACAGCTGAACCTGAAAAGAGGCACATTACCTTAGTGACAAGGACATCCAGGCCATGGCCCTGGTGGCTGACAAACACCCAAATCAGGTCGATGTGAAATCTGGCCCCTATAAATGTCATGTCTTGCAAAGGCACCAGTTGTCAAGTCGAATGGTTCAGCAGGAACTCATGATCCTCAGGCTAGAACAAACCACCTGTAGATCGAGCAGAAGCTGCTTTCTGGATGTAGCATGGCAGACCTAATCACCTAGATAAGGATACAGGTGGATGCCCTAACGATGCAACAAAGCTACTAACGGAGCCATGACCTTGGTGAAAACACTCAGGGCACATGAAGGCCAAAGGGCAGGACACAAAACTGATAGTGAGTTCCTTGAGCGCAGAATCTCTGGAACTGTTGACAGTGGAGATGTATCAGCACATGATAGTATGCATCCTGCAGATCCAGAGTGCATATTAGATGATCCCAGAGAACCAACGGGATCACCCTCTGCAGGGTCTCCATCTTGAAGGGCAGGTGGATGACAAACCTGTTCAGAGCCTTCAACACCAGATTTAACTCCCCCCTGTCGCCTTGGCTGGCAGGTAGATTATGGAGTTAAAGCCCTGTCCTTTTTCCACCAGAGGGACTCTCTGATTGGCCCCCCTCTGCAGAAGCAAGCCAATTCCCACAGACAACGCTGCCCTTTTCATCCGATTGGATGGCCGTGGAGTTGGACGCTCTCCTGAATCTGGAGGAGGAACTGCAAACTCAATCCTGTAACCCTGCTGTGCAATGTCCAGCATCCACGCATCTGAAGAAGAATCCTCCCAGGCTGAAAGAAGGTGCTGAATCCAACTGCCGACCAACAATTCCTGCTCTTACATCATATAGTCAGGAGCAAGGCTTAGGCTGGGGATATCTGGCTTTCCTGTCCCTCCCTCGGCCAGACAAAAACCTTCCCTGCCCCCAAGAAAACTGCCTTCAACAGAGGACTGCTTCTGGGAAGTGGAGTGTATCTTTTCCGTAAAACATTGGTGCAACTTGCCTTCCAATTCCTCTCCAAACATCATATTCCCCTGGAAGGGCAAATGCAGAGCTAAAGCCTTCTGGGCAGAACCAGTTTTCCAATCCTTCAACACGAGATTGCAGCGAGCCACCACACAAGCACCACCAGACAGAGCAGAGGCCCACAACACATCAAAGGACACATCTGAAAGAAACTCAACCTGGTGCTCAATATGTTCCAATAGCCCAGAACAGTCAGACGTATCAGTCAGGGTCGGATATAGGGCCTGGACATCAGAAATCAGAGACTGGCAACATATGCCCCATAAATGTCAGCGCACAGGGCCAGATGAGAGCTACAAAGTATACTTTTCTCAGGGAAGCATTCACTTTCTTATCAACTGAATCTTTAATAACAGCCTCCTCGGTCAACGACATCCTCCCCACCAGACTAGCCACAAATGAATCTATGGCAATAGATTCTGGCAACTCTTTGGACATATCCCGAAGAGGGTACAGCTAGGGCATGATTTGGGTAAGCATGATTCGATCAGGGTCCTACCACTCCCTCCTCAACACCTCTGGAATGTAAGGGTGGACAGGGGCATCCACCATGGCAGTACTTTGGAACTAGCAAAGCAGAGATCCCTGAGAAGTGCCTGGAACCTCCTCATCAGAAAACCCCATATTGGACTTTGCATTCTTCAATAATTCAGGCAACATGTTCTTGTCAATGTATTTCCCTTTGTGCTCCTCCACCCCCAGACTCTCCTCATTGGAACCAGGAGAGAGTCCTTGGGCCAGCCTCCACTGCTAATCTCCTGTAAAGTCTCCCGAATCAGGCACTGAAGCTTGGCATCCTCACCCTTCCTGCTGCATTTTGTTCTAGGCGGGGAAGGAGAAGAAGAAGAAGAAATTGGGGAGGAAGAGGAAGAAGTCTCTAGAAGCTTCCATTTCCTGGGATGCTTCCCCGTTGCTCCAGAAGCTGCGGAAAAGAATCCTCGACTCCCCCAGCAGTGATGCGACCCAAGTCCTAAAGGGTTCTGCAAATCCACAGGCAAGGCTTTGCAACACTGAGCAACAGCACCCAGCCTGTTGCAATACACAACTAAATCAGCACCACGTTGGCCAAAGCATGTAGTAACTCAGAGAACCACTATGCAAAACTTACCCGAGAGCCGGCCTAAGTAGATCACTGTATTTCCCTGCCGCTCCAGTGCCAATGCCTGATCCAGTTTGAACAGGTGTGCCTTCACCTTCGGCATGCCTGACCAACATCATACAGGCCTCACCACCTCTCCCACTGGAAAACAGGCAAGAATCCCTCAGAAGTGCTCACCACCGTGCGCTTGGGTCATCCAGGAAGAAATCAGCCTCATACAGATGCCGCACCTACCCTCATGCCCAGCAGTCAGGAAGGCGCGCAACGTGAACCATACACAAACCAGACTGCCCTGGTAGGGAAGAATACTCCACAATTGCTCTGCACGTTTCCCTCCAAGCCTGGCAGAGAGGGAGAGATGCCCACCAGGACCATCTTCGTCACCCGGTTGTGGAGACATCTCGAACCACGCCAGGTTCTCCAGACACGCAGGAGCCTCCTGTCTCATCCCATTCTGTTGGCAGACAGAAGAAAGACCAGAATGAATGCTGGGTAAGTACACCTATGTACTTCCGGTAGGACGGGGTAGGGTAGTGATCCAGCGATATATCTCATTAGGTAATGAATGGGATGAGGACAGGAGGGACCTGGTGGTAATTGTTAATTTATCCAAAATAATACTTTATTTATTTATTTTTTTCTGGATTATTGAAAGTAGGTATTGTTTATATGTGTTATTTAAATTTTAATGATTCCCCTAATGTACCTTAGGTTGGGGGAGGGGGGCTTAGTCAATTAAATTACTTCAATGTCCAATGCTTTGCCCAATGTAGCCTAGCCTAGACTGGAGTTGTAATAATACATTTCACCCATTTAAAGTCTAATGCTTTCCCCAATTTAACTTAGATTTGAGTTAGAATAGTACAACTAACCGTTTTAGAGTCCACCACCTTCCCCAAGGTAGCTTAGGTTAGAGAGGGAATAGTCAATTTTACACCTTTGGTGTCATGCACTTTCCTCAATATATCTTAGATTTGAGTGAGAATAGTAAATTTAACCCCTTCAATGTGGCGCACCCTGAAGTAGGAATGGTAAATAAAGCCTCTTTAATTGGTATAGATTTCAATTTGTAGGTTATACTGTAATGTTGTTGCATTATTACATTTAGGGCCATATTTACAAGCCCCTATCGCCACAGGAACATCACTTTTAATGACATTCCTGTGGCAATAGGGGCTTTGCCTTATTTACAAGGCGGCGTAAAGTAGGGGTGTGCGGTGAACTTCACTCCACTGGCAGAGTTCATGGAGTTTTGCATACTCCGCGCTCCGCTTGGAATGCAGAGTTTGGCAAAATCCACCAACCACCAGCAGAGCAGAGTGGAGTGCTCAGAGCTCAACCCAAAACATAAACACACCCAGAACAAGTTCAGATTCCACCACTGCTCTTCTGTTCATCTTGCCCGCAGCGAGAAAATGAGCTGCAAATTGAAATTGGAACGTCATTAAGCAGAGAACGTTTGTAAAACACTGTGAGTCCCATTAAGGACAGATGGGCAAGTGTCAGTAACACATTCTCCTCCTCACTGTGCATCCCGGGACTTCTGGCAGCAGCGGTGGGGCTTAAAATAAGTCTCTCAGTCATGGAGTCTCTGAAGAGGCAAGTACCTCTAGCGTGTTGTTGAGAAGGTGGAGAGAGGTGTCATTTGCTTGACGTTGCTGGCACTTTACATTTTTGGCCGTGGAAGGTCATGTGACTTTCTGCTTCAGGAAGCAGCAGCACTCTCGTAGTTTCCAGTGGGAGATGGAGGAGGGGTAGGGAAAAGAAGAGGTGGGGGAAGGGACAGAGCAGAGAGAGAGAGGAAACAAAAGCCCAGTCCTCGTCATGGGCAGCGAGGGGCGTGGGATCATGACAGCAATCATGTCATCAGTTTTCGTATGGAAAGCCTGCCAGCATGTTTTCAAACCAAGACGTTGTCTGCTGAGTGTGACTTGTCAGATAAGGAAGTGTCACGACAAACTATATCTCCCAAAATGCAAAATGGCTGAAGTAGTGTGTGTTGTGAGGCTTACCTGCTGACAATCTATGGCCTTTCCATAAGGCATTCATTCCACTCGATGGTTTTTCATCTTGGAGAGGTTGGACCTTCCTGTCCTTCTTGGGTAACTTGGGTGCCAGACTATCCCTGACTCTATGATCTCCCCAGGGTGCCCTCTGTAGCTTGCTACAAAGCAGCTGCTGTAGGGGGTCACCTCGTCGCTCCCCACCCGAGCACTGTCATCATGCTCCGGTGCACCCTGCCAATTCCTTCCCCTGCCCGCGACCGCTGGTTCTAAGCCCCTTAGTGGACACTTAGGCCATGGACACGGGCAGCAACCTTGATGAGCTGTAAGAGGTCTTGAGTGTGGTGAGTGTGGCTTTACTAGTGGGGAAGGGGTCGTGATGGCTGCGATGTTCACATTCACAACTGGTCCTACTCTTACTATAGTAAGCTGACAGGGTGTGAAGCTCATTAAAGATGCATTGCTTTTGTGATTTCCAGGACTGTTACTTTCTTGAATTTGCTGGCAGCTTAAAAGGCTTATTCCCATGTATTGTCCCTACATAAGCCTGTGGGATTAACTGACTCCACCTGATCGAGTTTTTTGCTAACTCCGCGGGGTTCCGTTGAGTGAAACTCTGCAAGCTCCTCCCAGGCCTAATGTTATTAACAGCGTCTTGCAAATAAGGCACCCTGCGGTGGGCGTGGTACGCTGGCCCCTAATTACAAGGGTGGCGTAAATAGGAGGCAGCGACAAAATCAAGACCAGGGAAAACTTGGTCTTAATATGGCAAAATGAGGAGAAATGCTTTACTTTGCCTCGTTTTGCTGTTTCTATGTGTGCTGCATTGTGCAGCACACATAGAAACAGCAAAACACTATGAATGATTGTTTATGTGCAGGAAGGTGATCCTTCCTGCACATAAACATTCATTAATGAAATTACAATGTGCAACTTCTATGTGTGCTTCACAATGCAGCACACATAGGAGTTACAAATCCCCATTTGTGATTGTTTATCTGCAGGAAGGGACACCTTCCTACACATAAACAATCTTTAACCCCAATGCAGGCACCCTTGGCAGGCACCATTGCACTTTGGCGCAAGGGTGCCTGTGTTGGCACTAGGCAGCTCAATTTAGCGCCAGCGGAAATGCAGTGGTGCACCGTTTCTTTGTAAATTTGGCACATTCCTGCATTTTCAGAATCAAGGCGCTCGGTGTTAGCAAGTTTTGCTCCATCATTCTGTTGTACATATGCCCATCAGTGTTTAACATTTTGTTTTGAATCTCAGTTTTATATACACACAAATAGGCACGCATATGTAAAGCTGAATACAGGAAGAGATCCATAGTATCAAGAAGCATACAGGGATTACCCAAGACAACTACTAGGGAGGGGAACAGACAGTCATTGTAACTGTCAGTAGGCCGGACAGAGATCAGGAATGAGAGGAGCAGCTCCGTCAGGATAGAATGGGTCAGTGGGGTGAACAGGAAGAGAAGGGCCACTCAGGGAGAAAGAGAGAAACACACCAGGTAGCATTGTGGGCAGAGGGGGGAGCAGGGAAATGGGCGGCATGTCAGCAGGGCCATCGAGGACCAGATGACAGGACAGAAGCAGGGGTGCAGCCGAGTAGAGGGGAAGGGTGCTGAAGGGGTGGGGCCCACTGCAGACCGGTAGACATACAAACTCTCAATCCCCAGCAAGCAAACTGAAGGGAGGTAGAAACAGTAACAAATGCATTTCCAGAGGGCCAGGGTCAGAGGGGCAGGTATCCTGTCACACCGCCCCATGAAGGAGGGGGCCCCAGATGTCTGTAAACAGGTGTTCCTGGTCATTCAGGTGGTATAACAGGTGTTCATGTGCCTCCATGGTCGCCACACCAATAGACACTTTTTTCCATACATCTTCACAGTTTACATACTATTAACCTTTTATTATTTTTGGTTTATTTTTTACATACATTGTAATACATAAACATTATTATGTTTGTTTTTAAATTTTGGGATACATTTATATAAACAATTTTAATTAAATTATTTCACAAGTATGTCGTACATTTTACTATATGATCATATTTTTTGCATATTTTTAACCTTTTTATCAAACACACTTATTTTTTACATGTTCAGTTTTACTGCTACCTTGCTTTTTTAGTCTACTCTCCTCATTTGTAGGTAATTCGAGGTTCCTATAAATTGCATTTCCCTACTGCTGCTCCACAGATAAGGTAAGAGTATGTTTAATGTACCTTTTGGTTATTTGGTGGTTGAGAGGATCTGTTTAGGGTTCATGTAGTTATTGTAGGTTAGTGTTTTGTTTTGGTTTAGAGTTTAAGTGTTATGAAGTAGTTTGAGATTTTGTGACGTAATATGGCAGGCCTTAGAATGTAATGTTTGGTGTAATGCAATGTTTTACTCTTTACTTTATATGTGTATCTAATTATAGTTAATATTATGTTATTTGTAATGTTTATGGGGTAATAATTTAGTGTGAGTGGGTATTTTGTGCTTTTTTACATGCTTTTAGCTGGACTGGAGGACTTTCTCTATTTTTTGGATGCATTATTTCTTTATAATGAAAATAAGATTGGTTATATTTTAATCAACATTACTTTTAAATTCTTGTATTTTTCGATTTTCATGGAGCATTTTGTCTATTTCACTTTTTCAGGTTTTTGAAGGGTTCGGTGAATTGAGATTTTCCCCGTGGATTTCTTTTTTACCTATTGCATATTTGAAATTTTTTGGAAGGTATTTTTCTTTAATTTTTGTGGATTTATTTGTGTAGATTAATTCCAGATCATGGACATCAGTGACACATTTGTAAGTTATATTTTATGTATTATAAATGGGTTAAAAATGTATATTTGCTTTATAGTTGTGTCTTTTTTTACAATGTTTTATTAAGTGTTATGTTGCGATAAGTTACTGCTTCTTGGTTGTAGGTATTGTGTTTTGAAGAGGCGTTATGTATTTGTTTTAATGTATATTAAATGTATATTGAATGACATTAATATACATATTTTTTTTACTGATAAGTCTGACTATTTTGTTAAATTAACTTTGATATATTTTGAATAATATTAAAAATAATTAAGCTAATATTCATTAATAAATGACTATGGTACATTTTTGCAGGTTATAGTTTTATCTTAGGTTTGAGTTGGAATATTTTGATTTTGAGAGTAATGTTCTAGGTATGGTAGGCCTTGGATGTATAAAACATGTTGTACTTTACACTTTGGTTTGTTTAGATATGTTACTTTTTAGTTGAGTAATAGATTGCTTAATTCTAAATTGGTACCTTTGTTCTTTTTTATTATCTCTAGAAATTATTAGAGGGTTGGGGGCTTCTGCTTGGAGGGCTTTCAAAGGTGTTGTGCCACCTTTCCATTACATTAATTGTTTTGGCTTCTTGAGCCATGGTTCTGCCATACACATTCCACCATGATATATGATACCTGGGTTAGTGTGTCAACTCCGTCAAGTACCAACAACCTGAACTCTGTTTTCCACAGGAGCAGAAGAACTATTCCTCAATCCCCTACTCCACTGCCAATGAACCTGAATTGCTCACTTGCAGCAAAGAGAGGGAAAGGGGATTGGGATGAAAAGAGAGACACTGCCACTGCTGTGCCTCTTCGTGACTGGACTCTAGCGAAGATCCTTAAGGGCACCTGAAACAAAGAACAACATATTACTTCTAAATAATACAACTGTAAATCTTCTTTAAACTTTCTCATTTAACCTCTGTTACCTGTCTTTCCACAGTGGTTAGCTGCTCTCTAGTTAATTAATCAAATTAATTAAACGTTGTAGGTTCCCGAAATTAACAGTTCTGTTCTTTTCTTTTCTTTTAGGGATGAACCATGCTGAGTCCTTTGTTGGTAAGTACAAATATATATATATATATTTATATCTACAAGTATAGCTCCTTAAGTTGTGGAATTATTATTTTGACGATGACTGGAGACAAAGAGAAGAAATAATAATCTCCAGAATCTGCGTAACTCAATTGTTAAAGCTACAACTGTCTCTAGCTAGTAGCTTGCTAAATTCTCCAGGAAAGTGTAGCACAGTTGGTTCTAGCAACTAATAGTCTAGCTAGTTGCCTTCAAATACCACTCCAGGTATGCGTTGCACTATTGGTGTGAAACTTTCAGTCATTAAAAGAGTTTGTTCTCAGAAAATCCTCACAGAGTCAGCAACGAAGGAGAGAGAAGCCTGCTGACGCTGAGGAGATATATATAAACATAAGAAGACATACTTGGTACTTCTTCTCACACTTTCTTCATGAGCTCTTTCAGAAAATTACTCAAATGCTGTACTCACGAAGAATGACAGGAAAAGGCAATTCCTACTGTCATCACCAGAAGACTTGAAAACTATGAATTTCCTCACTGGACGAACTGCTGAAGAAATGCTGTAATATCTGAAGGATATTAAGCCAGGAAATATGCTTCTCTGTCAAGAATTACTGAACTGAAGCAAGTGCGACTAGAAAAGCGCTGCCTCTCCTCAAATATTTCAGTTGAAGTGCGCAGAGCGCATTAAGCGCGAGCGCGAAGACAGCTGCAGTTTACTGGAAGCTGAAACACTAGACCGGCAACCTTCCTGAGCCTCGAAGGCGGCCATCTTGAAATTCCGCGGCTGAGGGCAAAGGATTACATTCAGCCACAATGAAACAAGCCTCATGGAGATGGAGAGACGAAGCTTGCTATAAAGGTACTTAGGCAATCTAGAACCTCTGAACCTGAAATGGTGGTTATTAAGATATCTTCAAGGTTTACCGTAGCGAGACCTGACAGTACCCCCCACCAAGGCCCCCTCTCCTCTCTCCTTGGGCTTACTGGGATGGGTCCTATGAAACTCTCTAATTAACCTAGGGGCAGGCACATTAGTTTTAGGTTCCCATGACTTCTCCTCAGGGCCAAACCCCTTCCAATCCACCAAATAGAATAACTTTCCCTTCTTCTCCTTGGAATCTACTATTCGCCTAACCTCAAATTCTTCCTCAGACTGAACTAGAACAGGATCTGGTGGATTTTATTTTCTCAGATTGGATGGATTTTTCTTAATCAAAGATACATGGAATACTGGATGTATCTTTAATTTAGAAGGGAGACGTATCTTAACACTCACAGGATTCACCATCTTTTCTACCTGAAAAGGCCCAACAAACCGAGGTTGGAACTTTCTGTTTCCCTTAAGGCGCATATTTCGAGTAGAAATCCACACCTTATCACCTTGATCGTAAATTGGATTCTCTTGTCTCTTCTTGTCTGCCTGTTTCTTATAGGAACTCTTTGGCTTTACTAAATTACTGGTGGCTACCTGATAAGCTCTTTGCAAATCATTAATGACTGCCTTAACTGCGGGGACCTCACTCTCTTGCTTTCCTACAAACATGTTGGGATGTCTACCTGAATTCAAATAGAATGGGGAAAATCCAGTGGAGGAATGCACTGCATTGTTATAAGCAAATTCTGCTGCCCAAATTAAACTTGGCCATTCACCCTCATGGTCCATCAAGTACAGGCGCAAGTATTGCTCCAGCTCTTGGTTCACTCTCTCTGTCTGTCCGTCAGTCTCCGGATGGAAACTCGTAGACAACCAAGAATCTACTCCCAATCTCTTTAGGAAAGCCCTCCAAAATTGTGAAACAAACTGAGGACCCCGGTCGGAGATAACCACTTTAGGAATCCCATGAACTTTTACAATATGCAAGGTGAAAAGTGTAGATAGTTGTGTAGCATTGGGGATGGATTCCAAGGGAACAAAATGAGTAATCTTAGTGAAATGATCCACCACCACCCAGATAGTTGAGTACCCTCGACTAAAAGGAAGATCCACAATAAAATCCATGGAAATTGTATGCCATGGATAAGGAGCAACGGGCAAAGGAAGGAACACACCTTGAGGAGCCTGTCTAGTGGCTTTCCCTTTAATGCACTGCTCACAAGATGCCACATATTGTCTCACCTGAGCTTCCATTGCCGGCCACCAAAATTCTCGTTTAATCAAATCCAAAGTCCTTTTTACTCCCTTGTGTCCTGCTAGCAAATTATCATGACAATGTTGGATCACAAGATTATGAAGATCATCACTGGAAACATAAAGGTTTCCTTCGTGATACGGCTTTCCATTCTTTATTTCTCTTCCAGCACCTCCATTGACCCACTTGCTCAACTCTTCATCAGAGAGGGAGTTCTTTAACTTGGCTTCCAAATCTGAGTATTGTTTGGACCCAATTATCTTCTCTTCGGGAATAATCAATCTTTTTTCCTCCAATCTCTCACCTTCACATGTGTTTAGACAAGACAAGGCATCTGCCTTGCCATTCGCAGAACCAGGCTTGTAAGTCAGAACAAAGTTATAATCTGCAAAGAAAATTGACCACCTCAATTGCATTGGGGTAAAAGTTCGAGCAGATTTTAAAAAATGCAGGTTTCTGTGGTCAGTAAAAACCGTCACCTCATGTTTTGCTCCCAGCAAATAATGCCTCCACTCCTGGAAGGCATCCTTTACTGCCAATAACTCCTTATCAGCAATCAAATAGTTAATTTCTGCTGCAGTCAATTTCCGTGATCGATATGCCACTGGATGAAGTTGTCCAGTCCTCTTATGTCTTTGTGACAGTATTCCACCGTTTGCCTGATTGGAAGCATCTGCTTCGACATAAAAGGGTTCCTCTGGATTCGGATGTAGAAGCACCGGGGCTGTAATAAAAATTTCTTTCAGTTCATTGAAGGCTCTTTCGGTTTCTGTACTCCAGTCGAATTTTGCCTTTTTCTTTAATAAACGAGTGAGCGGGCATACTTTTTCAGAGAAATTGAGAATGAAGCGCCTGTAAAAATTGGCGAAGCCAGTAAAACTTTGCACTTCCTTAATGTTTCGTGGAGTAGGCCAGTCTCTGATTGCCTTCACCTTAGCATCGTCCTCGGATACTCCTTCAGGGGACAACACAAAGCCCAAAAACTCCACCTGAGTAGTATGAAAAACGCATTTTTCCAACTTAACAAAAAGCTGATTATCAAGCAATTTCTTTAGAATCGCTCGCACATGCTGGACATGTTCTTTCATGTTTGCCAAAAATATGAGAATATCATCAAAGTATACTACTGCGAAACAATCCAAAAACTCCCTTAAGATGTCATTGACGAAGTGTTGGAAAGCGGCAAGCGCATTACACAGGCCGAATGGCATGAACTGATACTCGAACAATCCCAGTCGAGTTCGGAAGGCAGCCTTCCATTCGTCGCCCTCCGCCATCCGCACTAAGTGGTAGGCCCCTCTTAGGTCCAGTTTGGTGTACACTCTAGCCTCCTTCACATGATCCAAAAGTTCCGAAATTAATGGCAGAGGGTATCGGTTCTTCTTGGTGACTAGATTGAGAGCACGATAATCTATGCACGTTCTTAGTTTGCCATCCTTTTTAGGAATAAAAAATAGCGGAGACGAAACTGGAGACTGGGAAGGACGGATGAACCCATTGGCTAGGTATTGGTCCAAGTATTCCTTCAGATGATGGTTTTTCGCTTCCGAAAGTGCATAAATTCTGCTGCAAGGCAACGATGCTCCTGGCTCTAATTCAATCTTACAATCATAGTCCCGATGTGGAGGTAATTTCTGAGCCTCTTGTTCATCAAAGACAGATGCCAAATCGAGATACTCTTGTGGACTTTCTTGAACTTCAATCGCACAAATGGTCTCTGTCCGACTGGCCAAAATTGTCGGAGGCGATGTCTGATGTTCAGTCAAACATAAATCATGACAATGTTCCTTACAATAATCAGAATCCATCTCTATGGATATTCTTGCCCAGTCAATCTTCGGATTATGCTTAATGAGCCAAGGTAAACCCAAAATGAGCTGAAATTGAGGGGCATCGATTAAGCTGAACTTCAAAATACTTAAATGATGGCCTGGTCCGCTCAAAGAGATTACTTCGGTATCGTGGACAATGGGTCCAGATAAAAGATTAGTTCCATCTACTGCACAAACAGATTCTGGTTTCTCCTTCTTGAAAAATCTGATTCCTAAAGATTTAGCAAATTTAAAGTCGCAGAAATTACCTGTCGCTCCGGAGTCTATCATTACAGAAACCTTATCCACTTCAGAAGTTCCAAAATTGATTAAGCTGGAAATGATTAGATGAGGTGCAGAAGATTGTAAAGTATTGGCAATGAATTGAGAATCTGGAGCCGACTTATCAGAAGCACCCACCAGAGCAACACCTCTTACTGGTGGGGCCTGTCTTTTACCAATGCATTATTCGTTGGTTTCTTTGGACACTCTTTGACAAAGTGTCCCGAATTTCCACAATACATACAGAGCTTTCCAACTCGTCGTTTCTCTCTTTCTTCTTTTGACAACGGTCCACGAACCGAGCGTATTTTCATGGGCTCTTCCTCTGACATTACTTCACTGGATTTCGTATTGTCCGACTTAATTCTGTCAAATTGAGGGGGAAAATGTCTAACATCCTTTCGCCATTCACTTCTTCTTTCGCTTTGACGTTGGTCAATCTGCAAAACCAGATCTATTAATTCAGAGACATCAGTGGGTCTCTTGGGTATTTGTGCCAATTCATCTTTTAACTCATCCTTGAGTCCTCGGTAAAATATAGCAGCTCTATTGGCTTCAGGCCAATTTGCCTCTACGATTAATTTATTAAATTGTGCCAAATATGCAATTAAATCACGGTTCCCTTGCTTCAGGTCTAGGCGTTCATTATCTGTAGTTTGCGAGATGGAACGTCTGTCAAAAATAAGCAAAAACTCTCTCTTAAATTCTTCAAATTCATATAAAATGGGATCGTTGCTGTTTACTAATGGCATCGACCAAGCAGCTGCATCTCCGCACAGGTAGGACAATATGCAGGCCACCTTGTATTGATCTTCCTTGAAAATAATGGGTCTACACAGGAGGTGCAAGGAGCACTGAGTGAGAAAAATGTGGGCCTTATGGGGATCCCCACTAAATATTTCAGGTGCTGCTAACAGAATAGTGGGAGAAACAGCATTAATTACTTGTGTAGTTAATTCAGCCGCTGATGGGGACGGAGAAAACTGTTGGAACTTATTTTCTTTGGACATGGGATTCGACCCTATTGAAAACTCATTAAATCTTTGACGTAGAAAAATGGCTTCCTGACTCGACTTTCTAACCTCTTCTCTAAGGGTCTTATTCTCTGCCATAGTCTCACTCAACTGCTTTTGTATTCCCTCTAACACTGTTGCCAATGCCTTATCGTCAAACCCTTCAGCCATTCTGCTCGGTGGAAAGATGGTAACTGGCACTTCAATCTGTCAAATCCGTCAAGTACCAACCACCTGAACTCTAGTTTCCACAGGAGCAGAGGAACTATTCCTCAATCCCCTACTCCACTGCCAATGAACCTGAATTGCTCACTTGCAGCAAAGAGGGGGAAAGGGGATTGGGATGAAAAGAGAGAGACATCCACTGCAGTGCCTCTTCGTGACTGGACTCTAGCGAAATCCTTAAGGGCACCTGAAACAAAGAACAACATATAACTTCTAAATAATACAACTGTAAATCTTCTTTAAACTTTCTAATTTAACCTCTGTTACCTGTCTTTCCACAATGGTTAGCTGCTCTCTAGTTAATTAATCAAATTAATTAAATGTTGTAGGTCCTCGAAATTAACAGTTCTGTTCTTTTCTTTTCTTTTAGGGATGAACCATGCTGAGTCCTTTGTTGATAAGTACAAATATATATATATATATATATATATATATATTTATATCTACAAGTATAGCTCCTTAAGTTGTGGAATTATTATTTTGACGATGACTGGAGACAAAGAGAAGAAATAATAATCTCCAGAATCTGTGTAACTCAATTGTTAAAACTACAACTGTCTCTAGCTAGTAGCTTGCTAAATTCTCCAGGAAAGTGTAGCACAGTTGGTTCTAGCAACTAATAGACTAGCTAGTTGCCTTCAAATACGACTCCAGGTATGCGTTGCACTATTGGTGTGAAACTTTCAGTCATTAAAAGAGTTTGTTCTCAGAAAATCCTCACAGAGTCAGCAACGAAGGAGAGAGAAATCCTGCTAATGCTGAGAAGATATATATAAACATAAGAAGACTTACTTGGAACTTCTTCTCACACTTTCTTCCTGAGCTCTTTCGGAAAATTACTCAAATGCTGTACTCAAGAAGAATGACAGGAAAAGGCAATTCCTACTGTCATCACCAGAAGACTTGAAAACTATGAATTTCCTCACTGGACGAACTGCTGAAGAAATGCTGTAATATCTGAAGGATATTCAGCCAGGAAATACGCTTTTCTGTCAAGGATTACTGAGCTGAAGCAAGTGCGACTAGAAAAGCGCTGCCTCTCCTCAAATATTTCAGTTGAAGTGCGCAGAGTGCATTAAGCGCGAGCGCGAAGACAGCTGCAGTTTACTGGAAGCTGAAACACTAGACCGGCAACCTTCCTGAGCCTCGAAGGCGGCCATCTTGAAATTCCGCGGCTGAGGGCAAAGGATTACATTCAGCCACAACAAAACAAGCCTCATGGAGATGGAGCGACGAAGCTTGCTATAAAGGTACTTAGGCAATCTAGAACCTCTGAACCTGAAATGGTGGTTATTAAGATTTCTTCGAGGTTTACCTTGGCCAGACCTGACAGTGTGGCTGTTTCTTCAAAATAGTCCATTTGGGGACTTAGGGCCCGATTTAATATTTGGCAGATAGAGTAATCTCCATTGGCCTGGTTGAGGAATTAACATCCTCCAGGGTGAGACCACTTCACCCATCAACTCTGGAAATGACCACCAATTTCATTTCATTCATTTCCAAAGCATTGGCATGAACTGCTCTCATGGCAATTTCTGTGATTGCTTTTTAAAGGAGCTGTCCGTCATCATGTCCAAGGGGTCAGTTATGAGCATGCAGCGGCACAAGCTGTTGCATGGACTGCATGGACCATGGCAGTCGCTCTCCCCAAGGGCCGCTCTACAGAGCAGGGCTTTGTAGGATTGAGAGCATGAAATCGTTGCACAAGATGAGGGGCGTGTACAAATTAAGCAGGTTTCCTTGAGCATTCTCAGAGATCATAACCTTTCCATCAATTAGATAGTGTAACATGCCCTGGATGCACTTTGAATCTAATATGTGCTGGATTGCATATTCTTGTTGACCATTGACTAGAATGGGTGCAGGTGGTGAGTCTTGTTGAGTGCTGGGATAGTAGGGTTTGATAAGGGAAATGCTCACAGGTGAAAACCTGTCATGTAGGAATAAATCATTGCTAACGCTGTTTTTTACCTTTTTGCGCCCAGTTTCATAGGTTCAACATGTTGTGTTCTGTTTGCACCTCAGTCATAAATGTATCTACTTCACTTAAGGCTATGGTTTTTTCAGGTGGAATAATGCTCTGGGGTTCAGGTTCAGAATTAGTACACTGTGTATGTCCTACTCAAGAAAGAATATCTGATTGCAATTGTTTGGATCCAGGACGTTAAGTAATAACAAAAACAAAGTTGCTGAAGAAGTGAAGCCACCACATTTTGGGGGGTTGCACCTTAACAGAGCCAAAAAATTGCAAATTCCTGTGGCCGGAAAAGATTGTAACTGTGTGTTTGGCCCTCAATAGATTGTGTCTCCACTTAGTGAAGACCAGCTAGACTGCCAAAAGTTCTATTACAGCCAGCTTGTTATTTTGCTCAGTAGGGAGCAAATTTCTTTGAATAGTATGCTATGAGATGAATGAGACCAGTATCTGGGTCTTTTTGAGACAACATATCACCTACAGCAACTTGGGAGGCATCAGCCTCTACGAAGAAGACATGGTCAGGATTTGGATGCTGTAGCATTGGTGCGGATGTGAATTTGTTTTTCAAAATACTGAATGCTTGGGCTGCAGCTTGAGACCAACAAAAGGGTTCACCCTTTTTTATCAAGCATGCATTTGGGGCAACTATGTTAGGAAATTGAGGAATGACTCTCCTGTAAAAGTTCGCAAATCTGAGCAGCCGTTGTACTTCTTTTTCTGTGGTTGGGTCTGGCCAGGTCATAATAGCTTTCATTAACTTTGGATCCATTGTTATCCCTGAAGGTGACAGGTGATAACCTAAGAATTCAACTGGCCACAAGTAAAAGGAGCACTTCTCTAATTTGGTGAGACGTTGAAGTATGGCACCTATATGTTGCACATGCTCCTGTTAAGAATTTGAATATATCAAAATATCGTATATATAGATGATAGCGCATATGCCCAGAAGATCTGGAAGGATCTCATTAGTCAAATACTGGAATGCCCTTGGTCATTACACAAGCCAAAAGGCATCATAGCGTATTTAAAGCGTTCAAATTGTTTCCTGGAGGCAGTCTTCCCCTCATCGCCTTCTTTAACTCAGACCAGGTGGTAATCCCTGTGCAAATCTAGCTTTGTATAGATTGTGGAATTTTGCTCCTGATCAAGCAAAACTGGGATCAAAGGTAGTGGATATCTGTTTTTATAGTAGCTTTATTAATTGCTCTGTAGCCTATAGAAGCCTGTAATTCCCCATTCTTCTCTGGGACAAGAAGAGTGGAGAGGACACGGGTGAGGTGGAATAGCGTATAAACCCTAACTCCAGAAACTCATCTAGATACTTTTGTAGATGTTGTGTCTCAGGCTCAGTAAGAGCATATATCCTGCTACAGGGGAGCGTGGCTCCAGGAAAAAGATCAATGCAGCAATTGAATGCCCAGTGTGGGGGGAGTTGTGTTACCTCTACGGGATCGAATGCATCCTGGAAATCATGATAAACGTCAGGTAACCCGAGTATCCCAGCTCCCTGAAAAGTTGCACGATGTATGGGTGTCACTAGGACTTGTGCTTCTTGATAGCAAGTAGTCATGCATAAAGGTGAGTCAAGTGTCACAGTGCAGAGTATCTAATCAATCTTAGGGTTATGGCACTCTAACCATGGCACCCCTAGAATGACCCCAAACACTGAGGTGTCAATTAGTTCAAAGATAAGTTTCTCAGTGTCGCCATTGTCACAGACAAGTGTTAAGGGCTCAGTACAAAACATTATCAAGCCTGACAATTATTCAAAGCCATCAACTGCCTGTACTGGTTCTGGTTTATCTTTGGGCACTCTCGGGATTCCTATCTTGGCAGCTAAAGACAGGTCAAAAAAGTTTCTGGTGGCTCCAGAGTATATTAGCATAGGAAGAACTTGTCTTCTTTGCGCTGTTAAGATGACAGTTACCCGCATAGTCATTTGGCGTGGAATTCTGTTCACTGCATTAGTCAGATGCTAGGGGATCTTACTGTCAACCTCTCTTGTCAAGGTGATCTCTTCACTTGCAGAGATTCCTAGTTTTCCAGCACAGTGTTGGGTATTTCAATGCTAGCTTCTGTTTTACTCTTCTTGGGTTTGGCTACACAGTCCCGGGCAAAATGTCCAGCCTAGTCACAGTACAGGCATAAGTTTAGCTTGCATTGCCTTTCCTTTTCCTCTGTGGATAAAGGACCCTTAATGTCTTTTATTTGCATAGGTTTTGAGTCAAGATTCTTGCCCCCTGTGTCTTTTTTGTTCACTTTGATAGATATCACTATAGTGTCACTACAGGAACTCTCACCTTTATGTTCCCTGTCTATGATATAACTTGACCCCTGAGATCTAAGAACTCTGAACAATCACCGGGAAAGTCCACGATGTGCAAAAACGAGTCTTTCAGATCATCCCTCAAACCTCAGTAAAATAATGATGGTCTATTTTCTTCGGGCCAATGAGTCTCGGCTATAGCCGGTTAAAGGTAGCAACATATGCCAAGAAGTCTTTAGTGCCCTGCCAAAGACTAAGATGCTCGCTTTCGCTAGAATGTATAAAGACATATTTTGTGAATAGTCTTGTGAAGGCAGCTTTAAAGGCGGCAAAATTATACAAGATAGGATCATTGGTCTCTACTAGGGAAATAGACCAATTAGCAAAAATTTGCCACTTACAAAAAAAGTGTAGCTGACATTGGCTCATAAAAACAGCACATTTTGTGCTGACTCCATAAAAACGCTCAGGCGCAGCCAAGGGCACAGGGCTGGGTGTCATCACTGTTACATGTAAATTTTGGGCTGAATGCAAAGGAGAGGGTGCCTTATGATACGCTCAATTAATGAGATTTAAGATAGTGAGAGATTCTTTGAGTGTGGTGTCCCTCCATTGGGTAAATCTGAGTTTGCAATGTGCTAACTCCCCTTTTTACTCTAAGGTTTCCTCTCTAAGTCTTTGCATTTCGAATTGTAAGTTATATATGACCCCGGCTAACCACTCAATCCCAGAAGCGTCTCCTGCTAAGGCTTGAGTGAGATACTGTGTGCAAAGCTGCTCATGCCCCTCCATGTCATCACCCAAAGGGAACACCAGTTTTTGTGGCTTAGCCTTCTGCCGTGAGCCAGTAATCTGAACTCTAGGAGGTTGCGTTAAAGTGACGATAATCCCTCAATCTCTTTGAGGGCTAACCTCAGTAGCAGTCAAACACTAGCACCGAACCGGAGGCAGTCCACAAAGGGAAAGGGGGTTGGGATGAGAGTGAGAAGAAAATGATGAATAATGTTCAATGGGTACTTATCTTTGTGAAAACAAGGCTTTTTGCAGATGTCCCCCCACTTTTTGCCCACGATTGGACTACTTGATGCTGGTTTTCTGACTCTGCCCTGGGCTCTGTTAACCAGGCCCAGGGCCAGTGCTCTATTTAAAAGGTACATGGTAATTAGGTGAAATTACAATTGGTACTGAGAACATACCTGTATGTTCCTAGTATATAGTAGGGCACATAGGTTTGGAGGCCCAGTGCATTTAATGCACTTAAGGGTGCACTGCTGTGGTACCTGCTGTAATTGTAAAGGCAGCCCTGCTTTGCAGGTTGATTTTAACATAGAACTATGTCCATATTCTACTTTGTAATTAAAAGTACTTCCAAAGTCTTAAACTACCGTATTTGTACGTATAGGTTACCCCTAAAGTCTACCCTAGGCGCCCATAAGCATAGGGTGCATTGCAGTAATAAGCAGGGACATTATAAAATATATTTTATATGCCCTGGTGAGGGTAAAACTATAAAATGTGCCCATTGTAGTACATTAGCTACATAGGCTAACATGGAAAGGTATTATTAAACTTTGATAAAGCCTAACGTTTGACAGGAGTGACCCAAAATAATAATTAAAGATATGAAAATAATAGTTACAATAAGTGCAGCAACATACCAAGGTTGGATTTATAATAACTATTGCAGGAAATAAGTTTTAGAACTGCTTTCATAAAGTTACCTAAAATCAGCCCTGTAGCAGCCTATGGCACGCTGAGCCAAGCTGCTCCGGTGAGATGTGAAGTGGCCTGGGCTGAGACAAAGGAGACATCTGGTGGAAAGAGATCTACTGCCTGCAGATGCCAGGACAGGAAGGGGGCTGGGTAGCCAAGCTGATCTTCAAAGGGAGAAAGACAGAGAGGACCGGAACGAGGCCTACCCCCACTTTCTGCACCCCAGCCAGATAGGATCCCCTGTAATTAAATTAGGAGAGCGGCTGGAAGGGGAGTGTAGGGAAAAGTTAGCCACATCTGTGGGTTGGGTTAGCCAGACCTGAACCTCCAGGAGAGATTTTCTCCATTGTGCTTTCTGGGACAACAATAGGTCACACGTCTATGGAAGATGTTAACACAGAGTTCCAGCCTGCACCCCATTGGTCAGGGGTACCACCCTTCTTGCCAGCCCAGAAACCTGCATTTATATTGGGGAGCTGCCCAGCAACTCAGATCCCTGCCTGGAAACATCAAGAGAAGAAGTACTGCCCTGATGAATCCCTGGTCTGCACTATAAGAAGACAGCACTCATAAGGACCTCAGCTGCAGCACACTTTGGGCTTCACAAAAGTAGACTCTGCCTGGCTTCAAAAGGATTAAGGATAGGACTCACTGAAAGCAACAAGTACAAAAGAGCTCCAAGAAGTCACCTGCATCAACTCCATAAAGACAAGCCCATCCGACCAGCTTCACCTGGACTTTGAAGGAAATGACCAGGTGCATTGTAGGAATTGTAGTACCAAACCTCCAAGAGGCAAATCAGAGCTTCTGGACCTTTGGCTGGTGTTGTGGACCCTCAAAGAACACCCAAAAAATCATCTAGAGAAGATGGAATGGATGGTTCATTTCCAGGGAGGTTGGGCAGTGCCTGTTGAGGGTGATCACGGCTGGGAAGAAAGAAAGGCTTAGTAAGAAGTTCCTCCTTTTTCGGTTTAGTGCTCGCTAAGAGGAGGATGGCCATTTGGTGGTTGTCCCCTGCTACTCCGAGATTGCTGATTGGCTGCGTGATATGGCTGAATGGGCAGTAGGCTGAGAAGAGCCATATGCGAAGAGCGCGAAAAGATAATAAGTTGGCGAAAGGCAGGCTGGGCAGCAATGCCTGCTGAGCTTCTGGAGCCCCAGATGCCCTGCCCCCATGAGCTGTGGAGTTGAAATCAGGGTGAATAGACAGGTTGCTGGTTTTGGGGTCTGCACTTGATAAGCTCTGTTACGGTGCAAGCTCAGATGGGGTGCCAGAGCATATCAACTCCTGTGAGAGACCAGTTCATTTATTCAAAACTACTGTACTGACATGTGCTTTGGTAGAGCATTTTAGGGTGTGTGGAGGGGGATGTTCTTTGGTTATCTCACAACAATTATATTACTGTGATAAAATTGTCATATTTAAATGACAATAAACATATATACTACAAGGTTGAAAACAAGCAAAGAGGCGTAAAAGGGTGAAAATGGTGACAACAGGGGGCTAAGTCCAAAGTCACAAGGGTGAAAATGAGAAAATAGGTGCAAAATGAGCAAAGAGGCACAAAATGGTGAAAATGAGCAAAGAGGCTCAGAAGGATGAAAATGAGCAAGTGATGACAATAGGGGGAAAAGGGAAAATGGCACAAAAGGGAGCAAAAGCAGAGAGGCACGGAGGAGAAGAAGAAACACAAAGGCATAGAAGAGAAAGAAGGAGCAAAAGGCAAACCAAGGGTGAAAGAGCAGCTGTATATGAAGCAGAAGCCTCGAGGTGCAGGAGCCGTGTCCGAGAGGGTCTGGACCAGTCGAAGGACAGGTCAACAGGATGATTAACTTTATCTCTATTGATTTGTTGATATACTGATTTACTTGAGAAATTTTGAGTCAAATCACTGGATAGAGTCTAGAGATTAGAGAGCTTAGGGCCAGATGTACGACGTATTTTTGCATGCGCAAACGGGTTTGCGACCCGTTTGCGCATGCAAAAATAGCTAAGGGCCATGTACAAACCCTAATTAGTGAGTCACAATTTATTTGTGACTCGCTAATTAGGATTTGCGACTCGCTATTAGGAAAGGGTGTTTCAAGGGCATCCCTTCCTAATAGCGAGTCTGAGCCCTATGTATGACTGTTTTGCGACCGCAATTGCGGTTGCAAAACAGTCGCAATTTCCTTTAAGGAAAAAGGGCTGCATTTAAAAAAAAACCTGCTTTTTTAAAGGCAGTCCCAGACATGGAGGTCTGCTGAGCCCAGCAGGACACCATCCCTGGGAGGGCCAGCCATTCCCAATGGGGTCGCAAATTGTGAGTGGCTCATTAATATTCATGAGCCTCGCATTTTGCGACCCCGTTGGGAATCGCTAACAGTGTCTTTGACACTGTTGTACATTTGCTTTTACGACTTGCAAATTGTGACTCGCAATTTTTCGCAATTTGCAAGTCGCAAAAGCAAATGGTTGTACATCTAGCCCTTAGTTATTTACTCCATAAACCCTTGGGCCACGAACTTTACAAGAAACTTAGGGGGGTCATTACGATGGCGGATGGACTTTCGTCTGTCCGCCATTGTGCCGGTACTTGGGACCGTCCGCCTGGATTGTGGCGGTCCCGCACACAAGATTACGATGCGACCTCCACGGTGGGGGTCGCATCGTGTATCTCTGACATTGCGGCGGGTGCTGCTGGCTGCAGTACCCGCTGCAATGTCAGAAATACTGTGTTTGCATTTCCCTGCACTACGTGGCAGGCACCATGTGGTGCCTGCCACCTGGTTCAGGGAAATGTAGAGGGTACCTTAGGTACCCCCCCAGTGCATACCCACCTCCCCAATACAAGGGGGGCCCGCCACAGGCCCCCAAATGCAATACCCACCAGCCTGTGAATGGAGGTTTCACCGCCATACACCGGCTCGTGGGGAGGCAGCATCGTAATATGGCAGACGGTGCCTGCTAGACATCCTCCACCATTTTAGGCATGCTGACCACTCCGCGGAAGTGTGGCGGGCGGTCTTTGCGACCGCCACGGTTGGAAAGCGATCCCCCCTGCCATCGTAATGTGGCGGGGGAAAATTGCTGTCCGATGGCTGAGGGCCCACCACTGCACGGCTGGCGGTGGCGAGCCTTATGCCATCGTAATGACCCCCTTAGTTTCTTGAACACTGTCTTCAGGTGCCCCAGGAATTGTATTAGCTCCATGAAAGACTGGCAGCTGCCAATCATGTGACACATCTAGCAGCTTTACAACTGCTGATTTTTCTGATCTTCCTCTATTGTAAGGCACATTCCAGAAGTGTCGTCTTTTGAGAATGCACTAAAATTACATTTATTTTCTTACATATGAAACAATTTCAGTTTTTCATATTGTGAGTACGACTAAATTAGATAGCCAATACCTTTACATGCAAGAAATCTAAGGCCGTCATTACGATTCAGGCAGAGTAGGAGTAATGCAAGGAATTCCACTTCCTCCGGGTATTAGTAGGTTTTTTTCCCACACCATTTGTTTTAGGGTGTAGAAAACATTACCCGTTTTTTCCATAAGTCTTTGGCTGTAGCAGCAACCAAAGACTGCTGCTACAGGAAATGGCACAGGAGCATACAATCTTACCCCTGCAACTAATTAATGTGGTAAATTGCATGCAAATTCACTATGCCCCCAGTACTGTGCAACTTCTAATGACAGCCTTAATGTTTTAAAGTAGGTATTCTAACATAAGTCTACAGTTTCTCAGTTAAAGCAAACCTGAGGTTCAGTGCTAGGGTGGTTTCGTTTACATGCTGAAGCTAGAGCAATTTTTAATAAAGCAAGCAAGTTATAGCATTCGGCATCTTGGCACCAGACATCCAATAAACAACAAGAAAAAAGAGGAAAAGTAGGAATGACAAGAAGAAGTAGTCAAGATGAAGACAATGCGTTTGACAAAGAAAATAGGTTTTTGGAGCCTTGGAAAATAATAAATAATCCATAATACGGAGTTAGAGAATTTGCATAAAGTTAAATTCCTGAAGCACCGCAGGAGTCCTCACATTCGATGGGAAGCTATTTCCTGTCCTCTGCATGGCCCAATGTGCAAATAATTCAGATTTAAGCAGAATGTGTTGCTTCAGAAGGAACTAGTGTAGATACCTGTATGCTTAGGTCATGTGTTGGAACTTGCTCAAGCCACAGACAAGAGATATGGGGTTGTATGTCAATACTGAGGTCAACAATTTTAACCTTCAAAAATATTGCATCGACTACATTCTCTACCACTGCATCATCAAGACAAATATAGATTTACTAATCTTAGCTCCACATCTATTTTCATTTGCAATGAACTGTCAGTCAATGTCATAGATGTGACACTTTATCATGTGATATATTCCACTACATAGTGTGATGTTACCCTCCCGTCTAGCAGTTTGCCATATTATGCTTAATTCGATTCAGTCATTGTTTCTGTACCAGAGAGCCAAACTTTGTATTTTGGAAGGTTTTGTGCAGATTCGACAATGTTATTAAGAAAGCAAAAATAAATTTCTCCTTATGCAAACTCTGACATAGCTATAATAACACAGTGGCACCCACCACTGTGTAGTGCACAACACATTTATGGATTCAATCTTATAGTAAAGTGTTACAAAAATACATCTTAATACTAACATGAGAACAGATGGACGGTGCTGACTACCCTCTAAACAAATGTAACACATTTATGTCATTATACAAGGGCATCATTCTTTCATAAAACTGTGCAATAAAAGGGGCATTTTATTCTGTTACTGGAATAGATTTTCCTTCACATAACACTGAATTATGCTTATGTATGAAGAGTTGCAATGCGACATCAAGGGAGGTGCAGTTTGATGTTATGAAAGTTGGAATAAGCCATCAAAAATGCCCCCAAGGATTGAAGGGAATATATAACTAAACTTCTAATCAGAGAATGGGAGAAATGCTGTTATTGCCTTGACTGAGTAAAATCAAACACTTTAGGCACTTTATAAAATATATCTGAGCCAAAGGCACAAGATGAAAGAAACTCTTTTGAATATTTAGTAGACCTTTTTGGATCTGCTTTACATCCTCAATTTAAAGGGAAATTCTTGATTCTGAAAATCAGCTGTGTATCTATTCCCCTTTGTCCTCAGCTGTTGTCATTCACTTTCATTTAAATGTACTTATAAATCTTGAACAAGACTATTTGCCAAATGTACCAAAGCCCCTTGTGGCCACAAACCTGTGATTTGTAAACTCAAAGGGTCTGGGATTGCAAAAGGGCATTTTACAGTGTACAAAAGCCCTTTTACGAGTTGTAAAATAATTTCTGACTCATCATAGGGGTTTTACGACCCTTTCCCAACTGCAAAAAGGAGGGAGAGTGAAAAAGGTGTCCACCTCTTAGTTTTGATTCAGAAAGGAATGGATCAATGGTTTGTGATTGCAATTGCATTTTCAAATGACTGATTAGTTACAGACCCTTGAGTTGGGATTGTAATAATCACAAAGGGGAAGTTGTTCCCACTCCAATGGGACAGCTTCAACTTTGGGAATCCTGTTTGTGGCATTGGGGGAATCAGACAGTGTCCACTGACTACTCCTCCACATTCTGTTAAAATAATGCAGCAGCTTCTGTCATTGGAATGAACATAAGCTTATTTTCAAACAAGGTTCCCTAGCTGATAATGAAAATGCATGGATGGAGGTCGGCTGTCGCTTGAAGGTCTCTATCCCGACATTTGGAGTGATTGGCAGGGGACAGCAAATTGTGACCTGTCTAAAAAATATACATCAGACAGGTTGTTTTGTGACCTCATGCAAATGGACAATTTATGATACTGCCTATTAGTACACAGGTCGCATCGCAAACTGAAATACGACTCAAAAACATTTGGTTTATGCCTTTGATATTGAACACTAAAATTAAATCTGTATGTCAAATCTAATTGACTGAAATGAAAAAATGGCAATGTAATTAGACTTGTAAGTATCCTTTCCTTAGGTCTGCCTAAGTGTACAGTTAAGAGAAGCAGGAAATGTTTCTATACATATGTCAGACACAGCATGCAGAACAGCAATTGAAACCAATAATTGCCTATACCTCGTACCCCACCATAACAGTCAATCTGAACTTCTCCAATGTTTTGGGATTGACAAGATTCTTGTGATTGCATGTGGAGGAGATCGAGATATGTACTCTGGAATCACAATTAATCACCAAACTTCCCAATGAACTCAACAGGGTTAAAGAGCTTTCAGTGCATATTAGATATTTCGTACATTTGTAATTTTAAACTAGGTTATCTTGCCCTCCCCCCCTAGATGCTTCCATAAGTTGAGCATTTAATTGGCATAGGTACAAGAACTGCTGGAGTGTAGCACTTTCGTTAATGAACTCTCCAGAAGAGCAGTTCTGATTTTTGTTTTAATATATATGTCTCGCTTATGATGCACATGGACTATATTTTGATATATGTTTGGATGTTTTTCTTCTTTTTTTAATTTCTTTTCATTATTAATGTGTTAGAGGAATTCATCATTACCATGTCTATTGATACTGCTTTTTTTAACAATTAATTGTGTCACTTCATCAGTACATGCACTTTGCGTACCTACACATTTTCTTATGATACACCTTACATGCACTCAAGTTATCAGTATTTCAGGTCTTCCGCTAATATAAAAATGGGATTAGTGACAATTAGATGCTGGACCACTATAGGTAAATGAACAGTAATAGTATATGGGTACTTATTCGAGGACACCATAGTGAACCACAAGGAGTCTGAGTCTAAGTGAACTAGATTTTATACTGCTCATCTTTTATTATTGGTATTCTTCCAGAATGAGCTTGCATATATCACCAATAGGACTCTTCCTCAGTGACGACCACCAGTAGACTTTGACCACTTGGGCTAACTAGACTTTGCACTTGGGTTATACTCACCTTCGAGGAAACCACTGAAGACTACGAAAAGTTATTATATTGTTCAATTGTTAATTATTGGTATTCTACTATAATGATTGGATGTGAATCATTAACAGGGCTTCGACCCATAGGACCATCAGCAGACCTTTCCACTTGGGTCTGATGATATTCTGTTGATCATAGGTAATATTCACTTGTCGTGAGGTTTAATCTGGTGGACATACAACAGTTATTAGTTGGCTCTCTCATAATGTATCTCTTGAACTTTAATCACACATGCACCAATTGGACACAGTATTAGTGAACATCATTACCTAGGTTAATTATCACATCATAAAGGAGTGCTCGCCACTGGGTAGTTATAGTTATGACCATGTTTCCATAAGAAAAGCACTTTTATTTTCCTAATAAATTTAACTCCATTTGACAAATTTTCATGAAACTTTCTAAAAGAAAAGTTCTTTTACATCAGATACCTACTTGGAAAGTTTCAGGGTGATCCGGTAAGTGGAGGCTGAGAAAACGGGGTCCCAAAATGTGCTTTCCCATTCTTTTTTCATAGGAACTTTAAACACAGATATAGCCCAAACAGCTAAATGGATTTAGGAAACAGAATTTTGAAATGGTAGAAATTCAGTGAAAAAAACAAGGGTTACAGGGACATTACTTTTGTTTTTTTCATGGCACCCAGTGTGCTTTGATGGGGACCGAGTGGGGAGCCTCAATGCCCCTGTGGTGCCAACTGGCTCCCCAACTCCTGCAGGAGTCGGCATTACTCCTACACACAGGGAGCTGCTACATATGCAGCTCCCTGAATGCTGAGCAATCTTTCTGGTAATATTGAAAAATATGATGTTGATGTATGCCATGATATACGTATGTATAACAACTAACTCGCTTTGCTGTTGTCAAATCCACCCAATATGACCTCCCCATCAACTCCGAGTAGGAAATACGTGGTCCGGCAGCTTCTGGGACCTAGGTCTGAAACAACTGATTGACACATCACAGGTGGGGTGACACGTAACCCCTAGACAGACCGCAAACAGGAAAACCCAGATTTATCCCAGGGAAAGGCAACAACACCACAATGGTCTTGGGAGATTGCCCCTAATAAACATTTGGCTGGAGGGGTGCCCATTCCCAAACCACCATAAAGTCAGATGCCACACTAAGTTAGGAAATTCTCGGCCAATCAGAACACAGCATGCACAATATATGCAGGGATCACGCGCTTCCCATGCCTGCCATCTGGACACGTACCCACTGGCCCCACATTTCGTCCAGACAAGGTTGAGACCCACCTGCGCTTCTTAACAAATGGCCAGATTTATGGCCCGGTGACTAGGCCCAGAATTTAGTCTCCAAAGTGTTGTAGTGAGCCTCAGCAAGGCCTACCAGTGCTTAGGGGTTCTCCCTTCTCTGCACAGAGTCCTCAGACACTTAGGAAGAAGTTGGCACAGAAACTGAAATATAAAAGACAGAGTTTATTAAACCTTATAAGGTGGAGCTAACATTCACACATCACCCTTCAGTAATGCATGAAGTAGCACACTGAATGGAAGGATCCTGGTCCTTTTATACCCACACAGGGGCTCAAATGAAGGCGGTACAAACACAAATGCTGGTTGTAGGTACATATAAGGTCATACAGAGAATGCACAGTCGACAAGTGGGTGGAGATAACAGTTTCTACTTTTAGTAGACACATCCTGACATTTATAAACTTGAAACAGCTGCAAGCTCAACTGAGCATGTGCAAAGCAAGAGGAACTAAAGTTAACTTGTCTCTAGGCAGATTTCAAGAGCAGTTAACAGGAAGGTAGGACAGAGCACATGGCGAGCACATGGTAGCACATGGCAGCCAAAATGGCTGACAGAAATACAAAATGGATTCCACAAAGCGGACAATTTAGCCTCTGAATACAGGCTGTCTTTAGCCAATGCTTAACTTAAGTGCTGCCAAATTACAACAGACGGCCCTTTCAGCATTGGCTGAAGACATTCGCTTATCTGGGGTAATCTAAATATTCATCCCGTACATCTATTAACATTATTTCGGCCACCTCTTTATTCAACATTTGTTGGGCCTTTGTTTCAGCAACGTTCCCTCTTCCCAGGTATACAAGCAGAGATGCAAATGGAGCAAAGCATTGGACCACATTGGATACATACACAGCATGTAAAAAGTATTAATCATTACACACAGGATAGTCAGTAGCTTCCAGCTCCAAGCAGAAACAAGAGTCCAAAATCATCTAGTCTAATTCTAAGTTTCAGGGCTCTGATGTATTTCAGTGACTATCTATTTCAATTAATAGCCAACAGCACATACTTAATAAAAACATTTTCAATAGACTTTTCCAGTATTTCTTATGAGGGCTACATTATCAATTAATATACTTAAGGAAAGAGTAAAGTAACATGCTCAGATGAACTTTTCTCGTGCAGAATAAACATTACTCTTAAAAATATTAAAGCAATCAGACATATTATTACAAAAACAATCCTGGCTCCGGGGACCAGGAGGACCACACGAGGCCATAGGAATTAGGACAAGGAGCCGCAAAGGGCTGCTCCTCCTCAAAAAATGGGACGACCAAAAGGGTACATTACTAACAAAAAAAAGTCCTTGAACCAACCAGCCAGAGGGAGTCTTCTCCCTGTGTCCGCTTTGAGCCTCACAGGCAGGCTCTTGTTGTTCCCACGGTGTAGCTGCACAACTCGCAACTCAAGAATCACGGAGAAGAAAAAGTCTTTCTTTCAGGATAGGGCAATCACTCCCCAGGGCAAATACCCTCAATGATCCTATCCAGTGTCTCAGGCAGTGCACCAGTTTTCTTCACTTTAATCTAACAGGCACCAAGGGCATAGCACCTGTACCCTAAACTCAAGTCCTTCCCTAACTCCTGTATTTGCACTTCTGGCGCACTGCTCTTTTGTTGGGGCCACAAATTGTACCCAATGTGCTCGGGCATCTCTTGATCAACAAACAAAGGCGTAGACTTGCATTCACTTTGGGACCAGGATTAAGAGGCCTGAAGCAACCCTTGTTTCAAAGGGGGTCACCTCAAGCAAAGCCTCCTTGCCGTCCTTATCGGTCTGTGACTCTCTCAGCTGGGCGGCATCAAAAACTGGATCCACAGAAAGATTTCTTCATCCTGATTTGTGACCCCGTCTTTCGCCCAAGACAGTGGCAGGGGTACACACTTCACGTCCCAGTGCTTCCGCCTTCACTGAGGTCCTAGTTGCCAGCAACGCCTGTGCTGGTTACCTTCACTTTGGCTTCAAGCTGCAGTGGCGCTGACTCCCCAGGCTGGATATGATGTCCGGGCCCCTCTGGCAATGGTTGTAAGGCAGCAAATATCTATTGGTGGACAGAACAAGAGGTCTTTAGACAAGGCACAGAAATAATCTAACAACAGAGAGGATAGTCTCAGAATACTTCCTTAGTCTTGGGGCGCCCCATACATTAGCAAGGCACCCAAGAACCACTTCATCTATCTGAGAGTAGAAAACCCTGGACCTATTGGCAAGTATAAAAGGAACGTTTTGGTGAACTGACAAGAGTAATACATCACCCAATCCCAAACAGCCAAGGAAGTCTGTGTTCATTTACTAAATTCTGAGGAAAAGAGAAAAACAATACAGACATACTCCAAATACTTACATTGGTGTATTCCTATATTACCAATCTGAAGAACCCTCAAGAAAAAGGAAATGTTCTACACTTTTACTCATAGATTTTACATTACTTGTACAGGACTGCAGACACTTGTAAAATAATTTCTCTTACATGTTATGCTTAGGACCATGCTCTCATGTTATAGGTGCAGCAGGAAAATCTAAAACTGCTAATCTAACATGGATTCTTATTGCAAAAAGAACTAAACTTCAACATAGTGGGTACTTTTTCTTCAGCAGAACATGTTATGACAAACAAACTCCTATAAAACAATATTTTCCTTCAAAATGTTTGCTAAGGATCACATGAGCGTCTTTCCTGCATTGTACTTTTCACGATCTGGACTATGCAACATCATTTTCAAAAGGAAAAAAACCCTATCTCCAGCTCTAATAAGGGCTGTCAGCTTATTTACACAGGCTAGCTAATAAAAGACTACCAATGCCCTTGCAAAACTGTATAGAACATGAGAATAACATAAACAATAATAGTGTTGCCACCTGAGATTTTTGAACAGAAACCCCCACTATACAATTTTCCTTAAAGATCAAATAAGGGAACATCAATCTGTTCTACTCATTCTTTCATACAGGATGGGCAGTAACATAGCTTATGTGTTTCATCTTTTTATTAATTCTAACAATTTTAAAACAGTATTACAGAATAGCCAATTGTAATTGTAATTGTAAGTAGCATTTATATAGCGCAGCTGTCACCCAACGGGCATCCTGGCGCTGGGATTACCTAAATCACTGTGCAGCTATAAAACTATGAATCATCATGCGCCAATCTCTCAAGGCTATTCTTTTGGAAAGAGCCTGGTTTTTAGCTTTTTTCTAAACTGCAGTAAGTCATCAGTCTGTCTGAGTTCACTTGGTAGTTCATTCCATAACCTTGCGGCTGCATAGCCAAATGATCTACCTCCTAGTCGGGTTTTCTTGACTCGTAGGGTACATACTAGGTGGGCTGCCAAGGAACGAAGACTTCTAGCTGGGGAGTACCAAGTAAACATTCTCTGTAATGGTTTAGGCCCCATTTTGTGTGCCGCCTTATGAACAATGCAAAGTGCCCTAACGGTCACATGGCCATTTCCTAGACAGCTTTAGACAGACTCAAAAAAAAGTGAGAAAAAGAAGAGAGAAAACATAATTTTGCCTACTCTTAATTTGTAGAGGAGCTAGCCTCCTTCCCTCATTTTGACAGTAGGAAAACCTGAAACAGGTTTTACTTCTGTCAACACTTTCAACCCCTATTCATAGCAACTGGGCACAAACAAACTTGTAGGAGATATCTTAGAAAGTGGCTATTCTCTGATTCAGTCTAACACAATGCAAATTGAGTTAACTTTAAACCAATTTTTCTACAGCAATTGTACTAGAGTAACATGAGGGCGCATGAATGCAAACTAAAATCCATTTCCTCCTTATCGTAGCCCCTACACAGTATTCTTAAAACTAAAACCATTATTTTATATAAATGGCAGATCAATGTTCAACTGAGGGTTGTCTTCCTTCGTGGCATAGGACTGCGCAAAACGTGTGTTTGCCAAAAATAGGAAGCAAAGCTTTCTCTCTTTGCGCTATCATCTCGTCTTTCAAAAATCTTTCGAAGGTCGAAGTATCCAAGCAAACATTACCCTTCAGCCTGCTAAGTAGCTAAATACAGAACTCCGACCTTTGACCCGTTCAGCAGCTGCTCATTTTTGTGTGCAAGGCTTGCCATGCGGTTTTGTAATGCAAAGCAACTCTGGAGAATCACAGCGAAAAGCAGTCCTATACTTATTTTCATTTATGTACAGTGGTGTGCAATCTAGTAATGCAGAGGCAGCTGTTTATTTTATACTTGCATATGTATACTTTTATTGAAGCCTAAGAGCACGTTAAAACTGCCTTGAGTGGTAGAACTGCTTGTAAAATTGTGAATTTTAGCTCAATTTCGACTTTGGTGGTAGGGGCACTTAAAAATGAATATCCTACAATATTTTTGCATAATAGGAACCCCCAGAGTGTTCTCTAGATAGCCCAGGAATGGGAAATCAGAAATGCATAAGATATACCCTTTTAAAAACAAGTTTTGTACGGCTGGGTAAAGTGACATTTCACATTTAAGTTCCCTTCTTATTGCGGTACAGCACTGCTTAAATTCAACTTTGATGCTAGGAATTCACAGTATGATGATTAGGCTTTATAAAGATGAAAAACGAATTTAAAGCATTTATTTTTAGCAATATATTTTTTCCCATATAATTAAATTTTATTTTTTATCAATAAAACCAACCATTTTGATGATTCCACATTGGAAAAGCAAGCTTCATTCGTAGCCTATCATATTTAAACACATTCATTCATAACCCTAAGCACAGAAGCCTTACTTGAAACAGGAAAAGTCTGCGCCACTTTTAATGGACAGTTATCATTTAACATCGGAACCACAGATATACTTATGTAAAGAAGGCATTAAGAAAGGAAATCCCTACTTTCAATTTTGTTCTCTGTTATCCAAAATAATGAAACTGGTTTTTAGAAACTTTTAAAATAGGGCAGGCCCTTATACCAGGTTTACACTGACTTAAAATATCGCTGACGCAGCATTCCTGTCTGTGGCCGTGAGCAGGAATAGCCATATGCTATTTATGCAGCTATTGTGTGTCAACAGGCGTCGAATTTTCACGCCTTTCTCAGGAAAAAACCCCTTTATTATTTGAAATACCCTGACAGAGTTAAATCCCCATTTGCTGTGTCAAACGGTGTCTTTCAGTTAGTCAGTTTAAACACAGCTGTCGGAAAGCTTTTTCTCGGGTGCTGAGAGAAAAGCATGTCACAGTCTATTTAAAAACTGAGGCATTTCAATGCAGTCAAATCTATCTTTCTATAATGTATATTTAGTTCAGCAACGACCAAATTCACTCATATGATGTGCATGCCTTTTAATGTCTAATACAATGTATTTAAGGAAAAGGCCGTAACATTGTGTATTTAAGTCTATTGATTACAAAACACACAATTTCTGTTTTTTTCTCTCTGTATGAGGCCTATTTTAATCCTATTGAATACGAATTCTAATTTTATGTTTAGCATTGTGGCAAGTTGCACACATGTTTAGTGTCTTACTCTGTCAATTTAATAGTAACATGCAGCTGTTTAGCATATGTTACATAATTTATTCCTGATTTTTATTTAATATGTAAGTAACTAAATGACATTTTGCATAACAGAATAATGACAGCAAAAAAACATAAACAAACTCATTGAGCTCATTCAGACAGTTACAGAAGGACACAACACAGCGCGCTTAAAGCTAGCCATTCGTACACAGAGTACTCACACAAGTATTACCAATGTCAAACCAAAAACCCCACATAGACATTGAAACACATATTTAACCCACAAATCAATACTTAGGACAGCTTACAAAGTGTACGCAAGACCAACCTATTTGTAAATACTAATTGTAAGTCATATTTACAAGAAGAGCTCTCAAAAGTAGCCCAAAAACTGTTCCATGGTCAAATTCCGCCAGTTTTGGCTGGTAGAACACTCAAAAAGCGCTCTGCATATCACCACTTATGAATGTTACTAAGTGCGCAGATCCGGATCCGTTTTATGTACATATTTAGTTCCATGGGGTACTTAGTCACCAAGGAAGAAATATCTTTTTACTATACCTAAACCTATTTAGGTATCCCCTCTGAGGGGAGTCAACTAAGTACTTACTAAATCCATATCGGTACCTCCAAAACAGCAACACTTTCTGCGAAGTGTACTGGAAACAGGCATGCCAAAAATAGTGCAGAATATGCAGTATTATAATCAAAGTAGCGCTTAAGGTACTCTTTGTACGTTGCGCTGTTCAAACAATTTCAAATAGAGAAAACCTCCTCATTACCTGCCTATATGAATTGCAATGCATATATAACTTACAAAACAAATTCCAAAATTGGCCAATCATACAAACAAAGCCACAGTAAGTGTTACTAAAACTACCTTACCAATCAAAGGCATCAAACCAACAGCAAGTGCCGCAAAACGGCTCTTACCAATCAAATGGTGTCCAGGTTCCAACTGCCAAGTTCTCAAATTGACCAAATGGTCACTGCACGGCAAATCAACAGAAGAGATCTCAGTCAAGCGACCGGCGCCGCCGGGCTGGTCAGATCAGAAAAGAAAGGAAAACGCCATGGGTGCCAAGACTCAGGTCTCCTCAGGCAGCGATCGCGCCCAAGAGCGAGATTCCAATCCTTCATCTCGACCAGTCCTTCGGGCATCCGAGTCACTGATGAGCCCCACGTTGGAAGCGCCAATTTGTTGTAGTGAGCCTCAGCAAGGCCTACCAGTGCTTAGGGTTCTCCCTTCTCTGCACAGAGTCCTCAGACACTTAGGAAGAAGTTGGCACAGAAACTGAAATATAAAAGACAGAGTTTATTAAACCTTATAAGGTGGAGCTAACATTCACACATCACCCTTCAGTAATGCATGAAGTAGCACACTGAATGGAAGGATCCTGGTCCTTTTATACCCACACAGGGGCTCAAATGAAGGCGGTACAAACACAAATGCTGGTTGTAGGTACATATAAGGTCATACAGAGAATGCACAGTCGACAAGTGGGTGGAGATAACAGTTTCTACTTTTAGTAGACACATCCTGACATTTATAAACTTGAAACAGCTGCAAGCTCAACTGAGCATGTGCAAAGCAAGAGGAACTAAAGTTAACTTGTCTCTAGGCAGATTTCAAGAGCAGTTAACAGGAAGGTAGGACAGAGCACATGGCGAGCACATGGTAGCACATGGCAGCCAAAATGGCTGACAGAAATACAAAATGGATTCCACAAAGCGGACAATTTAGCCTCTGAATACAGGCTGTCTTTAGCCAATGCTTAACTTAAGTGCTGCCAAATTACAACAAAAGGAATGTACAAATTGCTTCATGACCCTTCATGTAATGAATAAAAAGATGGTCAAAACCAATGTGCTTTGAGACAGTATTCAGACCCCGACTCTGTTGCCTGTCCTGGCCACTGCATTTAATTAAACCAACTGTTCCTGTTTTTCCAAATGCCTCTTGTCTTTCACTTTGTCAAGGTACATTCATATTTGAGCAACAGTTTGGTGAGCCAGATAGGAGAGATTGGTTTTTCAAGCCTGACTGCAGCCAAAGGAGAAGGACCCCACCCTTACAGATTCACATCTGCGCAGCAAGAACAGTGAGCAGATACCGCAATTGATTGGAAGTTCTGCTGAATCTGTGAGCGGAACCTGTCCTGAAGCCACCGTCAGTGGGTAAGAGACTACATCTGATCCATAGCCCCAGAATTTTGCAGATATATAATATACAGACCCATTTCTGTTTACAATAGGCACTTTGGTCATTTAGTTTCAGTGCTCTCACACACTTACAGTCGTATGATGATGGTTGTACTTACCTTCTTGACCTCACGTGGTTTACCCTAAACAACGGAGGGACTTTGGCTCACAGAGAGTGATTTGGTGATGTAATTATTCACAGACAATGTTCCAGCTATGTGTTGTTGTTGTGAAAAAGAATAATTGTTTTTATTCTTTCTTATGTTCAGAGAGGCCCCTGAAGAAGGGACTGCATCCTGAAATGCATTGGGCAAAACACTCTTGAGTGGAAATACCAAGGATTTCTAAGTTGTAATTGATTTTATAGTAAATTGTAATTTGAGGTTCAAGTAATAGGATCAGTCTATGTATTAGAAAAGGGACATCCAACTGAAGCTTGTTTTAATTAAACATAAATATACCACGGATACAGAATGTAACATTCCTGTTAAAATTGTATTATAATGTAAGATAAATTCTTCAGTAGTGCGCACTGAATCCAAGGTACCAGTGGTACTTGGTGATTTTTGTTGTTATTGTCTACATATGCTGGCAGCATATCTTTCAGTAGCACATGCAATTGGTTAATTTTGAGTACCGGAGTATAGATATGCAAAAAAGAGAGCGCACGATACACACAATTTTTGTTTCACAAGAAGTGCCTTCCAAGATTGTTGCATCCACCATCAAAACATGTTGTTGGAGTCTATCTCAAATATTACAGAAAACTGAGCTAACACTAAGGCATAAGCACTAGAACAAGCCTTAGAAATATATTCTCTTACATAAGAAAATAAATAATTTAATGTGCAAGGTGGGTCTATTTCACAGAAACTTAAGCAGTTAGAATATTTAACTCGACGAGAATTGAATCAACGTTTTCACGCATAAACTTAAATACAACATTGTAAAGTCAAAAGAATACCCAGGGGTTTAAGGTTATCCATAAAACCAATGTTATTCAGATTTCAACATAACAATGCATTCATGGAAAAATGGCATGCAATTCTGAATAAATGTTCTTTGGATCTTATCCTGTTACTGATTGAGGAATTATCAAGGACAATCAAAGTTTTAGAAGAAGAAATTGATAGCATAAAGAGTGCTTTAGAAAGCAGGATGGAAGAAGACATTTGGAAAAACACCTTGGCAAGCATAAACACTAAACTTGAAACTTATGGAAAGAAATTACAGGAGAGTAAAATTCATAAATTCAAGCATGATATCATTAATTATAAGTTGAACTAAACCTATACTTGGGAAGAAATGTATGCCCAAAGAAGAAACACAAAGAGGACCAATACATCTTCCGAAGAAAGCGTATTTCAGACGAAGAAATGGATTCATCACATGCACCCATTTCGGCAATATCAGTAAGACAGGATAAACCTGCCATTGCCACTGATGTAATAGATAAAACACAAACAGCATCTTCATTGGCTTTTTTGTCCATGGTGCAGATTTTGGATAACCACCAGACCAAACTACTGTGAAGTCACAACCATCAAAACTCGCAGAGGAAAAAAAAACCTGCGTTTAGTAATCAACATATCCTCTGTATCACTTACCTCCCAACATTTGGCAAGAATAAATAAAGGCACATCACTTGTTTCTTCATAGAACACTAACACACTAGAATGTGCTTTATCTTTCTTCAAATTCATGAGAACTCTAAGACTTAGGCATTTGTTTGGAAATGTAGTACCCCCTAAAGATGACACAGAAGAACCTCAATTCAAAGAATTTAAGCTCAAAAGCACATTTCAAGCACCTATCTCCCACAAAATGTTGTATACTTTTGAAGTACTAGTAAAGAAAGATTTGGCAAAATTGAATTTTAAAGCCAAAAAAACCTCCAGCATATCCAAGATGGAGATGAATATCTTGAAATCTCTGGTGGACAATACTGAGTTAGTGTTTCAATCAGCAGATAAAGAGGAGCATTGGTAAAGATGGATTCAAGCTACTGCATAGCTAATGTGAACGGACATGTGAATAGCCAGACAACGTACATGCTACTGGAGAGATGTACAACTTTAGACCTTATGGAGACTTTGGAAAAAATATCAGACAAAGCAGATGAATTGGAATTGATTAGTACAACAACTGAGTCTTTTTTTTAACAACATCCTTTCCACGAAGATTACAGTTATTTATGTTGCCTAAAATACACAAAAACAGCACAGAGCCACTGTTCTGACCCATAGTGTCAGGTTGCAATTCTCTGTTTGAAACACTAGGGAAGTACCTGGATGTTTTTTTGAAACCTTTTGTACAATCATGAAGGACATACATTCAAGACACTACTAATTTTCTTTGTCGTTTAGTAGATCTCCCAAAAAGAGGAAGTAGCAGCTGGTTGTTATGCACGATAGGCGTAACAGCACTCTATACATCTATTCCTCTTCAGGAAGGCTTAGAAGCCATAGAATAGGCCCTATTGCCTCACCCAGGTTTAAAGGCTCACAAAGTTTTTTTACTAGTACTTTTACACTTCTGTCGACACCACAGCTATTTTAAGTCAGATGAAAAATTCTTTCTTAAACTCTGTGGAACTTCTATGGGTTTTGCAGGGGCACCAGCTTACGCGAATACTTTTATGGAAACATTAGAATATGAGAACATTCTAGAAGAACCATAATGGCAAGAGAATTTAATAACTTATTGCTGCTTCATAGATGACATTTCTTTGATTTGGAAAGGCACTACAGAGAGTTTGGAGGCCAATATTCAGAACTCCATAAATTCCAGAGTTCAATTTGCAAGAACTATCAGCAACATTCATTTTTCATTCTTAGATGTCTGGATTGAACTTTCAGAATCAGGGGTGATAACGAGTAAATACAATAAACCAACGGATCGTAATAACACGTTGCTATTTCACAGCTTTCATCCCATGAGTTTGATCCAACATCTACCATACTCTCAATTCTTGAGAATTAAAAGAATATCTTCAGATGCAGAAATTTGCAAAAATACACTGAAGCATAAACAGAGATATTTTGATAGAGGCTATCCTTCAAAAATATTGAGTGACATAGTATCTAGATTCTCATCTAAATCCACAGCTAGCAAGAAAATTATTAACCAGAGATGGGAATTATTGCAAAATAACCCGGATTTCCATGTATGTTCAGCCAAAAAACTTTGCATGCATACACTCGATCTAAAAATCTGAAAGAGCTGCTAACGATCACTAAGGCACCATGTAAACAACAAGCTGTAGGCACCAAAAAGTGAATTAATTGTATCCATGTAACAATGTGGTTACTGGGAATACCATCACACATCCAAGAACATGAGAGGTAATCAATCTGAGTCATTCAGCTGATTGCAATGCCAATAACCTAATTTACAGCATGAACTGTCCGTGCAGACCTTTTACATTGGAAAAGCAGAAAGAAAAATCTAAATTTGAATAACAGAGCATAAAAGCATGATTCGAAACTGGAACGTCAACTCTAACTTAGCTCTACATTGGACAGAGCAGAGGCATACCATAGCCCAACTACGTTTTCAGATTGTAGAACATTTATCCATTATTTCTGGATGAAACAATTCAAAAATACTATCACAAAGAGAGGTATTCTGGGTCAGACGCTTTGATACCATGTACCCCAAAGGGCTCAATGACAAAATTGATATGAGCTGCTTTTTGTAAATATTTATTTCAAAGACACACATGAGATATAATTATCTCAAATATCCATGCAATTTTCACATTGACATAAGGTAGTCTTGAAGTTTTACATTGTCACATTCTGTAGCATCCAGTGAGGATACCCATAAAACAGGTATAATCATACTAACTCATGACTTTAACCCTAAAAAAAGGAATATTTTCATGTTATGTGTAGTAACTTTTACATCTTTTAGATTCACCATACTGCAATGTATTTAACTGTTAGTGAATATTACATGGAGCACAATAAACAAACTTGTACAGTGAAGTGCACATTATCGGTGATTGGTGGCATAGATCTTTCATTTCTTGCAGAGTGTTTACAGCAATAGCCATGCAGGAAGAGGTTTCGTATAAGTGGTTACCACAGAGAAGATTTTGGTTTTCACTGTTTTCGAGCTTTCTATTTTAAATGTATTTAGTTTTTCTCAAACATAGTCAGTTAAGGATCCTTTTTCACAGTTTACTTTACACTTCTAATGAACTGTTATGAAGGACAGTTCAAATCAAGATCCATGGGATACACTGAATTTAGTCATTGTGAAAAGACGTTCGGCATAAGGATTTCAGCTAGAATTCCTCAAAGCTCGACCCCCCCACCTTCCACGTTTAGCCCACAAAATATACACTCCGTGAGTGGCCTGGAACCTCATAGCGGGTCTAAATAGTAACATGACCAGCAATAGCAAGGAAGAGGACATCAGTCCCCAAGGATCCGACAGCAAGGGTGAGGATGCAGGAATAGTCATGCCAGTAACCAACAGGACACCCAAAGATACACACTCACTACTGTCAGCTCCAGGCTGCCCTGAAGAAGACCACGTGGTAATGATGCTGATAAACAGGACACCTTACCACTTCCTGCTAGACATGGAGGTGACAAGGTCATGCCTACGGGAGGCGACAGTCCCCCTATAAATTAGCACTGCAACCATACAAGGGATCTCAGGAACAGTGGCAGGGATTCCCTTCATAGAGCCCCTCGAGCTGGAGTTCGGGGGTAAAAGGTGAAGGAACAGTTGTACTTTCCCTCCTCCGGACTAATATCTTGTGACGGGACCTAATGGCCAAACTGAAAATGTCAATCCTTGCTGAGAACAGGGCTATAGCCTGCTCGTCCCCTGGAGTCCCCCCTCAGGGCACCAACCAGCAATTCACTCCCACATCACATGGATACCAGCTAGTGTGTCCCCGGCCAGTTTGACCTCCTTTACAGGGGTGGCCCTGGAGTATACGGGGAATCTACTTGAGCTATGCGAATTAGCTCGGCAGTAGGCATGCCGCCCATACCACCTCTTATTGGAGACCACCAAAAAGACAAAAACGTTGTAGCCAGTAAGGTACACAAGGAGCAAGAGATCTGGGACCTCGACCTGTACATGCCTGCTGAGTCCCCCAAGGCTAGGTGGGGAGCCAGCCAAAGGCACATTGGGGCAATGGTGATGACAAACAGACCCCCAGGATTACCAAGCTCAGCCTCTGTTACCACTCTGGCACCTCCTAGAGTAAGGAAGCTGTGCAGACAAGGTTGCCTGGCACTATCCGGTGCGTCCCCCGCACCTGAAGCCCCCTTCCTTCTGCTGAATGCGGTGCTCAAGCAAGTGACCATTGGTTGGAACTCAGCACACCAAGCAAATGATACACCACCCCTAAGAAGTGCTCCCACCAGCCACTTGGGGAGAGTCCCAGAGCCGGAGGGGGGCTGGCCACCACACACACTGCCCATGCCATGGCTCACTAGGAAGGACCAAAAACAACAGAAAGCCCATAAAAACTTCACTCAGCCAGGCCCCCACAAACTGAGAAAAATCACCCCCAAGTGGACCACATTGTCCGCAAGCGTGCAAATGGCACCAGTTTTGAAAGGGACTCCACTGCAGAACCCCAGAGGGTTCTGGCCCAGTTAAGGAGGCTGAGATCAGAAATACTGGCAGCAGCTGGATAACAAAATCAAATTTGTTAAAGAACAAAAGCCAAAGGAGTTGTCGTGGTGTTAAGGCCTTCACATTCTGGTAGAATTGCAGGTTGCAGTGATCGGAATAAATGGTAACTGTGTGGCGAGCTCCCAGTAAGTGATGCCGCCATTCTTGGAAGGCAAGTATGATCGCTAACAACTCGCATTCAGCCACCGTGTGATTTTGTTTGGCATGCAAGAGTTTTTTCGAAAAGTAGGCTACAGGATGCAAGTGACCGGACTCGGTGTCCCTTTGGGATAAGACTCCTCCGGCAGCTATCTGGGATGCATCTGCTTCAACATAGGAAGGTTGAGAGCAATCAGGGTGGTGTAGAATAGGTGCCTCAGTAAAAAGACTTTTTCAGCTTTTGGAATGTGTCTTCTGCTGCTGGAGACCAGTGAAATGTAACCCCTTTTTTTAACAGGTAAGTAATGGATGAGGCAACCGTGGAGAAATGGGGAATGAAACGCCAATAAAAATTGGCAAAATCCAGAAATCGTTGGATGTCTATTAGGGAACTTGGAGTTTCTCATCTCAGTATAGCCTGTACTTTAGACTAATCCATAGCAATACCATCAGGTGAAATCACGTACCCCAGGAATTCAATGTTGGTAGCGTGAAAAACACATTTGTCTAGTTTGGCAAAAAGGTGATGTTCTCGCATGCATTGTAAGACGGCCCAGACATGCCCTATATGCTCCTTGTGTAAGAGGAGTAAATGAGGATGTCATTTATGTAAACAATCACAAAAATGTCCAAGAAATCCTGTAGCACTTCGTTAATAAAGAATTTAAATGCTGCAGGAGCATTACATAAACCAAAGGGCATCACAGTGTATTCGAAGAGACCAAACTTGGTCTAGAATGCTATCTTCCACACATCCCCTTCCTTCATTCTTATCAGGTGATACGCACTCTGATGGTCCAGCTAGTGAAAATGGTGGCATTGCGCACCTTATCTAATAACACTGGTATCAGGGGAAGAGGATACCTATTTTAGATTGTGACTTTGTTCACCATGCGGTAGTCTATGCAGGGGCGGAGCTCATGTTTTTTCTTTGCGACAAATAAGAATGGAGAACTGAAAGGGGAGGTGGAATGTCTTATGAAGCCCTTCATTAATAAATCATCCATGTATGCCCGTAAATAACGGGTCTCAGGTTCAGATAGAGACTACACCCGACTGCAAGGCAAAGTTGCTCCAGGAAGCAAATCGATGCGGCAGTCGTAAGACCGTTGGGGTGGTAATTGGGTTGCTTGACTTTCTGAGAAAACATCATGAAAATCCTCATACAGTGTTGGTAGAGTGATAGTATCCACCTTACCCGCCTCTGACTCTGGAACCCCAAGCGTAGAGGCGCTGTGTAATGGGTTGTTGTCTATTTGTACAACAAACATGCCAGCAATGCGTGAAATTTAACGTGACAGTGCGATTCACCCAATCGATTTTTGGATTATGTAATTGGAGCCATGGAATACCTAATATGGCTCCAAACACAGGGTTGTCTATGAGATCAAATTGAATCTGCTCAGAGTGCCCATCAGCACAAATCATGGTCAGCGGAGCAGCCTGATGAAGAATCAGACCGGACGACAGTTCAGACCCTTCATCGGCCCGCACCGGTTCAGGAGCGGGAATATTCAGAGTTTTCGCCAACCCTATATCTACGAAATTCTCTGTAGCCCCAGAATCCAACAAGATAGGGATAACCTTCTGTGTCTCGGTGGCAAAAAGCAATGTCGCAAATATCATTAGATCACGTTGTGTGGGTGTGATCGTATTAGCCAAGTAGTGGTATGAGGCCATGTTCTTAGATACGCTCGATAGGGAGGCCTCTGTCCTTACCGGGCCAGGGAGTTTTCCAACTGAATCTCTTCCACAACAGAAGGTGATACTTCAGTAAGCCCTATCACCTTTTGAGGAGTAGATTTAACAGAACAATATCGAGCAAAATGGCAAGGTCGACCGCAATCTAAACAAAGATTCATGTGAAGCCTTCGGTCTTTCTCATCCTTGGAGCCTACCTCAACATTTCTATAGCACTTGCATAGGGACCTCTCCCATATCACTTACACATACACTGAACAGAACATTAGCAAACCACACGCACTACACAGCACACTCTTACATAGCACATGGTATCAGCACATGAAATCAGCTAGGTCATGCTTTGTCTGCTCGCTGATACCTTTACTTATCCCAAGGAATAGCCTCCAAAAAAGCAAAATGTCTCATCCACCTGTACCAATGTAGGATTAGGGCCAAGATCAACCTATAGAGTGGAACTCCATAGAGTAGTAGTAAACATCACCTAGTATGAGACCAACCCCACTGCACTGTACCTTCTCACCAAGCCTAGTGATATTCAAACTGAGCTTGACAGGATGCACGGTGGGGTACCTTAGGGGAGAACACTGCTTGGCCCTGAAATGTTCCTGAAAAGAGGTGCCTGGATGTAGCAAAATCTACACACCAGTGCACAAACACTATGTCTGTGGCTCCAGGGTGGCCCTTAGTGTGTCTGGGGCAGTCTTCTTTAATAACAAACAGACCCCAGGCATGGAGTTCCAGTTCAGGGCCATCCACCTTAACGAAACAAGGGGAAATGAGTCTGGAAGGGAAGGGTTGAATGCCAGTATAGATATCCAATGTCAGGAAATCTGGGACACTGAAATAGATAGGTGCACGTGGCTAGAAGGGAAGGGGCTACCCCTAATTGTATGGAAACTTGCACTGTATCCTGATTGGCACAAATGAAAATTGTGGAGCAATACTGCATGTACTAGACATGCAATGGGGCACCTCCGCGCTGATAGGTATCTACTGGCAATGTGGGGAATTTGCTTATGCTCAGCTCATGCCTGGATGGCAGGATGTATGCACCCTCATAACTATACACACTCCGACCCTGGTCATCCCTGGGGAAGACCTGTCCAAGTTATTCAAACATCCGCTACAAAAAGAGCTGCTGATTATTTTGGTTGGGTTTAGCACAAGGACATTCCGGAAGAATGTAGACTGTTTTCTGACACTCAAGTAAACGCAGGAGGGTCCATGACCTTCTTCACACTGCAAACAAAGTTGAACTCCTGCTGGTTACAAATAACCAGGTGGGAATTGCTGAAGATGATCAACAATACTGAGCTGGGCCTAAATGTTATCAAGAAAGAACCAAGAGACTTCCGCCTCATGGTGATGCAACATCGGTATGTGTTGGACTTGATGACCACAATGGAGGGTGAGGTGTGTGCCAGGATCAATTCGCCCTGCTGTACTTTTATCCCTGCAAATGACATGGGCAATGGGATGCTAACTATCGCCATTCAAGCATTGCATTGTCTACAAGCTGACATGAAAAAGGAAGTAGGTGCCCCTGAGCAGGACTGGTTTATCGGTTTTGCTTTTCTGGTTGCATCAGTGGGTGGCCCAACTGTGCACGTCATTGCTCCCGATTGTAATTTTTTTACTGTTTTTGTGTTGTTTCCTACAAGCGGGGGTGCCCTGCTGTAAAAACGCAGTCCTCAAACTGGGTAGAATGCAAATAACTAGGGAGGTAGTAATAGATGCAACAGAAACACACCAAGCCTCAAATAATGTGACTAGTTTCAGTATCAATGGGGTAACCCGAAAGACCACTGGACTCGGGTAAATAGTGGTACACAAAAGATAGTCACAGTGGAAATTATTCACAATGTATCTGCAACCAATACATGGTCTATATACAAGGAATATGACAACACCAAATGGCTCATTCAATAAATGATTATGATTTAATAAAGGAGATGTCGACGTTTCGACCCCTATATAAATTAATTCTTTCACTCCTTAATATTCACTAGTGTGAGCATTGACCCTAGCGGTTCTTGTATGTCCCTTCTCGTCTGTTTAGGAGCCTTGCTGGCCCACATCACTATCTTTCAGCCTGAAGACACCTGTGCTGTCACTGGTAATTTATTCTATTTATTCTCTGTTTGGATGCCCTTTCCATTAGACACACCTTACTAATTGCATAATATTACTCTTAGGTGCAACATATACCCTTCGCTTCCCTTCCCCCTTCCCCGTTGGTCCTGATGAAGACCCCACCTCCAAGACGTCAAATCTGCTGGTTTTTATAGGGGTCGAAACGTCGACATCTCCTTCCCTTCACTTATCAAACCTGGATGACAGAGGATCTATATCTGCATCTTTTGTTTATGATTTTGCATTTGTATGTTTTGCCAGTAATTTGGCAGGTTAGGTTATCATTATTGTATATTGATGTATATATATGCACCACCTTTCCCCCTGCACATCACTTTCACTTATCCTAACTACGCACCTATCACTTAACGCTGTATGCACCTGTTTTTACTAAATGTTAAATGTGATATTCAGTTCACAATTTTTGAGTCTATGATCTATGATGACAATTTTTGTGATATTTATTAAATCATAATCATTTATTGAATGAGCCATTTGGTGTTGTCATATTCCTTGTATATAGACCATGTATTGGTTGCAGATACATTGTGAATAATTTCCACTGTGACTATCTTTTGTGTACCATCAAATAATGTGACTGTCATAAAGTGTGGGGCAATTGATGTAGTTGAAAATTAAAGTAGAGGGGAGAATGTTAATATTGATAAATACGATGTCACTGTACACCATGGTATATGTACCTTTAACAACAAACTTGAATCCCTGTTGTCAAATTCACGTGATATGACCCCCCCATCAACCCTGAGTCAGAAATACGTAGTCAGGGAGGCCCTGCGACCTAGGCCTGAAACAACTGGTTGACAGATTACCAGGTGGGGTGACACGTAACCCTTAGAAAAACGCATGAACAGGAAAACTAGGATCGGAAGTGGCACCACATAGGTCTAAGGAGATTGGCCCCAATAAAACACGTCTGGCTAGAGGGGCGTGTCTTCCCAAAACACCACAAAGTCAGATGACACACTAAGTTAGAACCACTCAGCCAATCAGAACACAGCATGCACACTAAATGCAGTGATCACATGCTCCCCAAGCTGAACATCTGGACAAATACCCACTGACCCCACATTGTGTCCACGCAAGGTCGAGAACTACCTATGCTTCTTGTCAAATAACCAGATTTATGGCCCCATGACTAGGCCCAGATTTCTGTCTCCAATTGAATGTACAAATTTCTTTATGATGCTTCATGTAATGGATAAAAAGACAGCCGAAACCAATCTGCTTTGAGACACACTTCAGATCCTGACTCTGTTGCCTGTTCTCTCGGCCGCTGCGTTTAATTAAACCAACTGTTCCTGTTTTGCCAAATGCATTGTCTTTAATTTTTTCAAGGTAAATTCATTTTTGAGTAACATTTTATCTGTTTCCCTGCCCGCATGACAACAAACAGGGAGACAGATGCGGGAGAAGTTTGACAGCTCCCTCTTGCTGGGAGCAGAGTTAGTGTTTGCTCTCACTTGGTAGGAGCTGTTACAGCTCCTGCCAAGCATAAGCAATCAGCTATTTTCTAAGTCTGGGCACTTCAGGAGATAGCAGGAGCTAGGGGATAGCGGTCTTGCGAGTTCCATTAGTGGTACCTGGAAGGGGGCCGCGTGTCCCCCCTCCTTTACATTTTGCAATGGGCCGGCCCCATGGGGGTTGTCCCCAGGGCCATATATGGCCCAGGAGGAGGGCTGCATGGCCCACCTACCACTTCTATTATCATTTCTGACCACAGGGAGGTGGTGGTCCCCTGTGGAACAGGGGTGCTGCAAGGCCATCCCTCTAATTTCTAAAATTAAGCCCCAGGTATGTAGTGTCCCCCCTCCATATTACATTTCTAGCTCTGGGGAGGTGGTGAGCCCCGGGACTGAAATAAGTCCATGGAGGGCGGTGCGTGCAGCCCCATCCAACATAAAAAAGTCTGTGGAGGTGGTGATCCCTGGGGCTCAAAAGAGCCTTAGGAGGAGGGACCAGTGCACTCCCCTCTGTTTCTTTTATTTTCCTACATGCTCCCGGGACCTGGCCCACCCCAGTGCTATATTGTAAACAAGGGGGAGAGGAGTTGGCCTAACGGCTAGGGCAGTCGACCTCGAATCTGGGGAACTGGGTTAGAGTCTCTGAAATGACGCTGAAAATCCTGTGATTCTGGGCAAATCACTTAATCTCCCCGTGCCTAACAAAAATGAATGTGTCCTCATGTAATGCAACTGGTGCTATGTAAAGCGCTCTGATACCCGATTCGGGTCAAGTTCGTGCTATATAAAACTCTGTAAAAAAAAAAAAGCGTGGAAGACAGCGCTTGTTTGTTTTTTGTTTTGTGTCGCAAATTCGCGAATATGTCTCGTTTTTTTTGCCCAAAATCTTTTTGAAAAATGCTTTTTGGTCCTAGCAGGGACCCTTGGAGCCCCAGCACCAGGCCTAGGGGGTCAGGGTATTCTTACCCTGTCCCCTTGACTTTATTTTTTATGTTTGTCTTGGAACTCGGCTGAGTCCGAGTTTCACAATAGATGCCAAAACTTCCTGGTTGAAGTGTTGGTAGCCAATGAGATCTCTGCACGAGATCGAGAGGATTCAGGAGGGGTCACTTCCCTAGATATACAAATTTGGCTTTCTTTAAAACTCTAAAACTACTGACAGATTTACACCAAATAACAAAAAGGTTGCTTTCTGAACCAACATCTAGCTTTCTAGATCGCCAGTATGTAACATCTATATATATATCTATATATCTCTCTAAATGTCGCTCTCTTTCTCTCTACCTATATTACCTACTGGCGGTCACCAGTAGGTAGTTATAGTTAGGACCAAAGTTAAGCATTTTTTGTTTTTCTAATAACTTTGGAATCTTCAAGAAATAAAAAAATCCCCTTTTGGTTCAGCTTCTGTGTTTAAAGTTTCAGGGTGATCCTTCAAGTGGGGGCCGAGAAAAGAGAGTGTTCCTAAAACGCATTTTCCCCATGTTATGTCTATGGGAAGTTTTCATTTTTTGGACACGACTACAGCACGAACCGCTGAACAGAATTACATCAAATTCGGCAGAAAGCTTGATGTTGGTCCAGAAAGTGTGCTTTTTGTGATTTGGTGTAAATCCATTCAGTAGTTTCAGAAATATTAAGTTTCAAGTAAAATAATCTCCAGGAGGGGGGCTCACACACCCCCCTCCTTTTTGTTTGTACACTGCCCCCGGGACCTGAATTCGTGGATCCAGGGCAACTTCTGCCAATTTCTTTCTCCAAATAAATCTTTTTTGCCCTCAAGAGACCAAGGGGTTCAGGGTGTTTCTACCCTGCCCCTTTTTCTTTTTTTTACGTTTTTTCTGTGACTCGGTTCAACTGACTTACAAGATGGCTGCCAATACTTTTTGGTTTGAAGATTTGGCAGCCAATCAGGTCTCAGAACGAATTTTATGTAATTCCGGCTTTAGTCTTGTCTAAAATTTCCATGGAAATTAACATGGGGAAAACGCGTTTTAGGATCCTCCCTTTTTCTCGTCCCCCACTTGACAATCACCCCAAAATTTTAAAGTCAGCAGCTGAAGTGAACATTGAACTAGTTTTGAAAATTTTGCGAGGATTGGTCAAACGACACCAAAGTTACTGGCAAATCATAAAAACGTTCTTCCTATGGAAACTACATCCTAACTATAACTACCTACTAGCGACCGCCAGAAGTGAGTGCAGTATATTATATATCACTGCACTCACTTTATCATCTCCTGAAAAGAAGCACACTGACTCCAGCTGTAGTGGTTTCTGGCACTATATTCACATGAAGATATGCTGGCAAGAGGCTCACTATCCCAATGTGTTTCTGTTCTACCAAGCCTTGATCACAGGAAAGTCTCTCTGTGTTTGAAAATGACCATGTGATTTAAAACGCAGGTCGTATTTCTCCTTCAGAGCACACCATTGAAAACAGTAAAACATTTCCAGGTGTGGAAAGTAGTATAATTTCAGTTGTCAGTTCAGTGGGAAAACGTTACAATCCTTCTTTTAATTTCATATTATTCCCAATGCAATTCATTAAGTGTGCCACGCATGCACTTTCTGCTTTTACATCTCCAATTTAACACTTTCTTCCACTGCAGCCTGCAGGAGGAAATTGTTCCTTTTTCATCTCTTGCCTACTACCACAACAGTTTTCCTTTTGTTTGAAAGATGGCGACGCAGTTAAAGATAACAAACTACTTTATTTGTCAGTCTCCATTGTACATGTTTCGGCTGGGTGAGTACCTAACCTCGACGGTCCCAGGTCAGTAGTGGCAGAAACACCCTTCAACATCGATGAACATTTGACTGTTTTACAGGAACTGAATAGTTTCCGGGTCACGCAGAGAAATTTCTAAATAAAATGCACCACCACTGGAGAAGCGAAGGAAGCACTAGCAACTTCTGGTTGGATCCAAAAGATTGGTGAAATTGTACAGGAGAAAATAGTGGACTAGGTGAATTTGGGCCATCTTACAGAGTGCTAATACCTATTCTGGCTGTTGAAGGTACTAGAACTGTACCTTTACCGCCCGTTGCTGGTTGCAAAAACAAGAGATTTGTGTCAATCGATTGCATCAAACTACATCCTGTGGCCGGTTCTACACAGTAGGCAAAGTGGGATCCTGAGTAGTTACCTGTCTCCTCTCACTACTATACAGGAGGTCCCATTAAAAGCTTTGATCAGTGATGAAGCTTCTGTTCTCCGGTTGGGGATAACTAGTAATGAAATATCTCTTCTGCCTGCTACATCAACAACTACTATTCAAACAACTTGTACAGAAACACCGATTTCCATTAGGAAACTCAACACGGATGGTGTCTACGTCAATGTATCACAATTCAAGTCAACTCCAAGTTATACACAGCCTCCAGAGCTGCCAAAAATAGATCGAACAGTCTCTGGCTACTTTATTAAATTTGATGACTTCTCTTCAGATTCATCTGAGCCACCTCCACCTCTCTGAGGGTGATTGCATGCATTCTATTTTTTGGCTGAAGAAGATGTACTTTGTTCCTCCTTGGCTATACCTTTGGATTACAATTTCATTACTTTTCCTCCTTCTTTAGATTGGTGTTGTGACGGTCAATATCCTGCTTCTGAATGGATACCATCTCCCAGAATGCTCTGCTGCACACCTCATGAACTTGGTTTTAACATCCTATTCTTTATCACACAAAGTGCCAAGAGACCTTTGCCTGGCGAACATTTCTGCCATTCTAGTTCTGGATTGAATTGTTTGGGATAGGGTATCGTATGATATATTTGGTCCAACTGAATTTTTTCAAATACCATATGTAGTCCACATTTCTTTGAATGATGTATTCATCCCTAGTACTATCGCTGATGATTGGGACATTGATACAGTGCATGAAATGCTAGACGATCTAGAGTATTCCACTGTTTTTAACTCTGATGATATGTATGATGGTACGACTAGTTATGATGAAATGTTCTGTTTTCAACATTATGGTCACCACTTCTTGCATAAAGCAAGTACTCCAAGTGCAGTATTTAATTGCATACAATCTGAACACGTCCCTACACCACCACGGGGTATCTCACAAACGTTTGCACATACGTTTACATAGTTCTCTGGTCACAATAAAGCTGACCAGTGTCTTATTATTATAGGCTCACACAATCACCAGCAAAGAAAAATATGCTCACTGATACATTCTGATACAATTCTGAATCTTTTCTTTTCCAGTTGTTCACACAGGGACTTGACTTTTGGAGAGCCACTGTTGATTTAAAATCAATTTGGGAAACTAAAGATTGGCAGGTTAAGGGAAATGAGGAAATATTTAAAACATACTGGATACCACATTAACTGCTTTTCCTGAAGAAAACTGTGCAGCAGACGTCATGTCTTGGTCTTTCTAAGATAAAAGATTTAAATACACCTTATATTTCCACATTTGCATGTTTTGGGAAATGACATGCTTTGCAACGGTTAATAAATTTCTTCAGAGACCAATCAAGGGGATGGTTAATGTGGCCGTTAGATACCAATGGATGTCATGCATGTTTCCTGGGTGACACCAAAGGGTTCAAGATCAGCAGGCCTGACCCCCATTACGTGCAGACACAACACTTGGGGTGGTAACAACTTACAGTGGGCCCGATTCACTGAACTAACCTAAGACAAAATCCTAAACTTACTACCATTTTGGTATTCACAGAAGGCACTTACTCATTTTGGTATTGACAGAAGGCACTTACTCATTTTGGTATTCACAGAAGGCACTTGCTCATTTTGGTATTCACAGAAGGCACTTACTCATCAATGAGTAAGTGCCTTCTGTGAATACCAAAATGAGTAACTTAATCAAAATGAGTAAGTTACTCATTTTGGTGTTCACAGAAGGCACTTACTCATCAATGAGTAAGTGCCTTCTGTGAATACCAAAATGACAAAGTGCCTTCTGTGAATACCAAAATGAGTAAGTGTCTTCTGTGAATACCAAAATGGTAGTAAGTTTAGGATTTTGTCCTCAGTTAGTTCTGTGAATCGGGCCCAGTGTTCGGGAAGTTGTGCCTTGATTGGCTAAAAAATACAACATTTTCTCCGGTAAAAAAACAGATGTCCCTTCTTTCTGATGATATGGGACTACAGGACTTTTCTTTAGGTCCTCGAAAACCACATCAAAAGTGCTTCATGTATGCAATATACAATGAAGTGTGGAAGGTTTCTGTTAGAAATGGGGGTCTCTAGTTGGCAGAGGTAGGTACCTTTGACCAAATAGGGACCCATGCTTCTAGTCAGGGTAAGGGGGATACACTCCTAAAATAACCCCTGCTCACCCCCTTGGTAGCTTGGCACGAGCAGACAGGCTTATCTTAGAGGCAGTGTGTAAAGCATTTGTGAACACATACAGTAACACAGTGAAAACACTACAAATGGACACCACACCAGTTTAGAAAAATAAGTAATCTTTATCTAAACAAGACCAAACGGCAAAAATCCACAATACAGTATCAAAAAATAAGGATCTTAAATGGTAGAAATAGTTCAGTTGAATGCAAGTTGTAAATGCGACACTTTTCCAACAAAGTACCTTAGATGCGTCACGCAAAACAAACAAAAGGGTCGCAGGGAAGGCGATGCGTTAGTTCCTTGCTTCGGGGGAGGCGAGGCACCAGTTCCTTACAGCAGCGCAGGGGAGGCGATGCGTCTGTTCCTTACCGGAGAGGAGGGGAGGCGTCTGTTTCTTACTGCGTTCCGGTTACGATGCGACAAGATGGCGCCTTGATGCGTCGCGACGATCCGGTGCGATGCGACAAAATGGCGGCGTGATGCGATGCGACGATCCAGACGATGCGTGAACGTTTGTAGCTGCATGGCAGCTGCTGCGACGGTCTTCTTGGCAATGCTCGGGACCCGGTGGGGATGCGGCGCACTTCTTCTCCGTGGCTCGGCAATGCGTCGACCAGGTGCGGAGGCGGCACGCGTCTTCTCCGTGACTCAGCGATGCATCAGGAATCGGTGCGGATGCGTCCTGCTTCTTCCTTGTTGCGTCGATCTTCCAGCTCCCAACAACAAACAGTCTCTAGAGGTCCTAAACAGCAGCAGGCACCTCTATGCAGGTTGGAATTCCCAGCAAGGAAATTCAGGGGAGCTGGTGGTGAAGTCTTTGTGTCCCTGAGACTTCAGACAGGAGGCAAGCTCAGTTTCAAGCCCTTGGAGATCTTCCTCAAGATGACAAAGCAAACAGCAAAGTCCTTTTTCTCCTTTCCTTGGCAACAAGTAACCACTGCAGGCCAACCCCAAACAGCAAACAGCACAGGGGTAGTAATCTTCCTTCAGCTTCTCCGGTTCTTCTCCTTGGCAAAGGTTCCTCTTGATTTCCCAGAAGTGATCTAAAAGTCTGGGGTCTGGACCCCTCTTTTTCTACACACAAATTCTTTGTTCTCTGAAGGCAGAGAGTGTCTGTACCCAGCCAAAACCAGTTCTGTCCTCACTGGTGCAGCTTCCTGGCAGGAGGTGGAGACAGCATTGTTGAAAGCAGACCTGGCCCAGGCAGGTGAAAGGAAATCTCCTCCCCCTATTCTAAATTCAACCCAGGTCCCATTCAGCCCAGCCCTGACTCATCAGACTGCCGGAGCCACTGCCCTCTCCCAACTCCTGTCACTCACAAGCCAGACATTCAATACACAAACCTAGCAGAGGAATACTGGATGGTTAGGCAAGAAAATACCTACTTTCTAAAAGTGGTATTGTCAAACACAGAATGTAAAAATCACCCACACTAAAAGATGCACTTTAACATTCTGAGTTCAGGCATACTAAACTTCATTTTCCTATCTTGTTCCTAGGGCCAGTTATGTTTATAAGATGTTATAAACTAACTGCCCATTCTGGCCAATGGGAACAGATAGCCTTGCAATAGTGAAAAACGAAATTGGCAATATTTCACTATCAGGACATGCCATACACATCAGGGCATGTCCTACCTTTTACATGCAATGTACCCTGCCCACAGGGGTACCTTGGGCCTACCTTAGGGGTGACTAACATGTAGAAAAGGGAAGGTTTAGGGCCTGGCAAGTGTGTGAACTTGCCAAGTCGACATGGCAGTCCCAGACTGCACATAGGCTCTGCAATGGCAGGCCTGAGCCACATTTTACAAGCTGCTTCTGTGGGTGGCACAATCAGTTCTGCAAGCCCACCAGCAGCATTGGATTTACAGGCTCTGGGCACACATGGTGCACTGTACTAGGGTCTGACAAGTAAATCAAATCAGCCAATCATGGAATGACTAATCCATTACATCAATTTACAACAGGGAGCACTTGCACTTTGGCACTGAACAGCAGTGGCAAAGTGCCCAAAGCATCTAGACCAGCAAAAACAGATGAGGTAACAGCAAGAAAATGGAAGGGAGACCCACGCCAATGGTGCCAAGTCTAACAGTATCCCAGCAGGCAGCTGCTGAAAGGCTGTATGAAATAGACAGGTCAAATTTAGAAAGGGCTCAAGCAGTAGTTGATAATGGTATGGCCACCACATTGCCCACTAGGATATACTCTCCTAGTAACATTATGGCATCTACAAAATACATCATACAGAATGACAATTCCTCTTTATAACATGAGCAGTCACAACTTTGATCAATTATGTTATTGAGCTGGACTCTTCAGACACTTTGTGCCAGTCGCATTCCATGACAACAGCTTAATGCCACTAGCTTGTTTTTACCTTACAATCTAACTTAACAGCAAACCATTATGGCAAGAAAGAATGCAAAATACACTATTTTACACATAGAGAAGTTGGAGAAATTACCATTTACTGTTGCAGAAATACCTTCAGCGGATTGGATAATTCACAGGTTTATTTCTCTACCAATTTCGGCATTCCACTTCCAAAACAGTTTACAACACCGTCAACTAGGCAGATATAAAGTGCTAAGAGAAAGATATGTTCACGAGTCATGGACCTTACCTTTTAGATATCACTGTAAGAATATTGCTGTAGGAATGGTGAGACTGAAGTTTTTCTTTGCGGGACTGAATGAAAGAATTCTTTAGGGCATACTTTGTTGTGTAGGAAGGTTTCGCTTCATGGTGCATGTAATGCATTCATAGCAAATTTGTCCTGCTATCTCAAGGTCTCTCCAGCTGCGGTGATCTGTCCAGCTTTCAGATTACTCTTGAACAGGAGTTATTTGATGTAGAAAAATCAGAACTGCTGCGGCATGAAACCAGGCCTTGCCTTTCTGGTGACTTCTTCTGCAGTCGTGACCTGTTGCACACAAGTTCTATTTCCCCGCAAGGTTAGGGAGGCACGCTTTGCACTATGATGAAGCTTTCAAATGTGCACTTTGATGCTTTGAGCAGACTGAAAGTCTTATTGATCCAGAAGGATGTGGCCTTAACATCTGGACTGCAAAGGAGATGTTTGATCTTCAAGTTGCAAGGTCTTCTTCCTACATTTTTTAACATGCAAAAAAGAAGCAGATAACTCTGGGTAGTTCCCAATTTTAAGTGGAGAGCAGCTCCTGAAAATAGCACCCTACAACACCTGCAACACTCTGAATCTGCTCACTTTAAATGTTTGTTTTTCTAGCAATTTTTAACATGTCTAGTACTGCAGGAGTGGCACACTTTTTTAAGAAATTAGACTCTGGCTTGGTTAGTACCTTCCAGACAGTCTTCGGAGTTATTCCATAATTCATACACTTCATGCTGGGAAGCCTTTTGGAGGTCTTCCACCGGTCCTGTTCCTGATTGTCTGGACTTTGCTTTTACTTTTTCTTCTCTGCAAATTGATGTCCAATCAAGAGGCCAAATGGAACTGGCACTTCCACATGTGCTCATGTGCTCATGTGTCATGAATACATGATACCATGTTTTGGCACACCCTTGCTTCAGGAACTAAGTGAACACTGGTTCTTGTCATTTTCTCCTGTGTGGCTACCCTCCATGCAGCCTGTATTCAGCTGCCTTTTGTGCACTATTGAGTGTGTCCTGGACATATGCATAAGAACGCAACTTGTTTGGTCACTGTACATTGACCTATTGGTGAGCCCATTAACGTCCCACTTGTACTTTTGTCCCTTGCACTTGCTGTTGCTTCTGAATGCATTCTACGAACCCTCCTGCGATTCTCCTGCTCTTAGTGATATGGATCTTGGCTCGGCTACTGCGGATCCAGCACTGCCTGCTCCTCCTTTGGCATCTGCTGAGGGGGATGGATGGGAATATGTTTGCTCGATGGATTTGATCCAATGGATACATCTGGGAATATCGTATATGGTTGCTGGGGAACATCAATTTTGTGTCTAACTCTCAGAACACATAAACAATCTGGCAGTTTTGAGTCATGTTTTTCTTAAAATTCTGCTTTCTTTGAATACAAAATAGTTTTTTTAATTTGTTTGAATACTACTTTTACATTTTCATGATTGTAATGTGGCTTTCACTATCATCTTTGCTTTTAAAGAGGCATGATGCTTTTTTAGATTTTAATAGGTCTCTTATACTTACTGGGCCAGATGAACGACCTTTGTGAATGCTGGGAAAATATTTTTAAGGTCAGGCAGTGGTCCCAGGGACCACTACCTGCCCTTAAAAATTAAACAAAAACATTTCATTTTTTTCTTTTAAATGCATCCCGTTTTCCTTTAAGGAAAACGGGATGCATTTTTAAAAAACTGCTTTATTGAAAAGCAGTCACAGACATGGTGGTCTGCTGACCCCAGCAGGCCACCATCCCTGTGAGGCTGGCCATTCCCAATGGGGTCGCAAATTGCGAGTGGCTCATTAATATTGATGAGCCTCGCATTTTGCGACCCCAGTGGGAATCGCTAACAGTGTCTCTGACACTGTTGTACATTGGAGTTAACGCCTCGCAATTTGCGACTCGCAATTTGTCGCAAATTGCGAGGCACTAAATCCAATGGTCGTAAATCTGGCCCAGGGTCACTTATATATTAGCATTTGTCTATGGATAGTTTTTATGACTCATGTCCAAGAAGTGGGTGTCACGTGGTCAGGATAGGCCTGGTAAGGAATACCACCATTTACATGCTTGTGTTTCTTAAGTTGCCTCCTCCTTCACACACGATAACTTTTGACATACATTTGCATGCATGACAATGGAGGATAACATTCTCTGAAGCGGCATTGCTTACATTTCTACTTCATAGGCACACTATCACAACACCTTGAACATTCAGTACAAGGGATAAAGTTCACTGTGCAAATGTCAATATTTTTATTGTCCGGTAGGCGATGACACTATCCAACTCAAATAAATAATTGCGGCCTGAAAGGGGTTGCGATGGCCGAAATTTTAGCTTAGCTGATTCTCATTTACCAACACAAGGGATGTCCATCTCTACACTAAGAAGTGCACTATACCAGTACCTATATACCGACGTATATTCACTGTTATAGCACAATGGTGAAATTGTTTATCCTTTTCACTGTTCTCATAATGCTACTTATGTTACTCTCTTTCATTCTACTGATTATTGCAGCATACATATTTTATACAAGAATCTTGACGCATCTATAAATATTGAAACGCCTTGATGAGTATTTCTAGTGTATTTGTTTGGGTATGAATGAGAGTCCAAACTAAAGAGATCTAGATCTGTTACCACAATTTCTTTGAAAGATCAGGGGGCATATTATCAACGTGATTATCGCCGCTTTAGCGGGACTTTTTCCCGCTAAAGCGGCGATAATTCAATCGCCCTATTAGCAAGCTGTCGCTAACTGCTCTTAGCGACAGCTTCTAGGCGATAGCGACCGGGTTGGGTGCCGCTTTGCATGCCAGCGATATTTATCGCTAATGGCATGCAAAGTAGGCGTTCCCAACCTAAAAGCGACTGGAAACAGTTGCTAAGGTCGCTATCGCCTATTAGCGAGACAGGGGAGGTGATTAACGAACCAGCGCTAAACACGTTTAGCGCTGGTTTGTTAACGCCTGGTCCAGACCTGACTTAGCCATGTAATCCAATGGGAGGTGGATTACATGGCTAAATCCCCTCGCCTCTATTAGCAAGCTAACACCGGTCACAGTGCGAATATCGCTTGTTTTCAAGCGATATTCACACTGTTCTCCAGGGTTTCTATCGCTTTGGAGATAAGCGTTGCTGATAGCACGCTATCTCCGCGATAGAAACCTGCGATAGCCGGCGATAATTATCCTAGCGCTAACTGCGCTTAGCGATAATTATCGCCGGTTATTGCTAATAGGCCCCCAGGTTTGTCAGGTTCTGAGGTTGCACACACATTTATTACCCTGTAACGTTAGGAGTCCAGATGGTGCACTGTGGGCTAGCAGGGATAAAGGCCAACACATCATAAGGGTGTGCACAGAATCGATCTAACACAATACTGTTGTTTATGTTGTCCAACAAAGGCACAGCTTTACCGGAGAGGTACATGCTGTATGACAACACAGAAAATGGGTGAGGATTTGGAAATGCACAGAAAATAAGGTGGCCATCTTGTAGTGGTGTTCAACATCAGAAAACAATGCATACTCCATTGCTAGACCATGTCTGAACTCAGGGATTAAAAGGTGCCACATATCAAAATGAAATGTTTAAATGGTTCTAGCTACATCCCATAACATTTGAACCTACAGTATGCTGGATAATGGAAACCCAGAGCAACAGTGCAAGAGTCAGAGGAGGCACGTCACTTCATACAGAGTATATATGATGTTAACCCTATGAAGCCTCAGTGGGCAAAAACAGGTGTCATGAATGATGAGTAAGGTGTCCACTGAAAATGAGGAATTGCTCAAATCTGTGATGATGATCACCCAGTAAAATTGTATAACAAAGCAAAAATAATCTATAAACAAAGGTACTCATGGTATATCACTATTGGCACACATTTGAAGTGGTACACATTTGAATGGTAGATTGTTAGAAATGGGGGTCTCTAGTTGGCAGAGGTAGGTACCTTTGTCCAAATAAGGACCCTTGCTTCTAGTTAGGGTAAGGGGGATACACACTTTAGATAACCCCTGCTCACCCCCTCGGTAGCTTGGCACAAGCAGAAAGGCTAATCCCAAAGGCAATGTGTAAAGTATTTGTACCAACACTCACAGTAACACAGTGAAAACACCACAAATGGACACCACACCAGTTTAGAAAAATAAAATACCTTTATCTAAACTAAACAAGACCAAAACGACAAAAATCCAAAATAAACAGTTAAAAATATGACTTTCAAAAGGTTTGAAGAACTTGTACCATAGAAAACTATGGATGCATGAATTTTCATCAAAGTACCTGTAGATGCGTCAAAGTTCCAAAGCCAAACAGCAGCAGAGTCGTAAAACAAAAAGATGCAACACTCCTAAGACCTTGGGGAGGCGATTTGACAGTTCTGCGACACGCAAAGGACGAATTGTGTCAAATCGGGTCTGTATGAGGAGTGATATGTCGATTCTTCGTGACGGTTCCGGTTCGCAGGTGATGAGTTGGGAAAACTTGCCACACAGGTGCAATGCGTGGAAATCTGGGATGCATTGGTGATCGATACGGCGGCATAGAGCGGCGCTGCGTTGGTCCTCTTCAGCCGCGGTCCCTCGATGCGTCGATTCCTGTAGTTCTTCAAGCTTCTTTTTTCTTCCAGCTCCTAAACATCACAGGCACAGGCACCTATAGGCAGGTCAGAACTCACAACAGCAGAGTTCAGGGGAGCTGGGGGTGAAGTCTTTGTATCCCTGAGACTTCTGAACAGGAGGCCAGCTCACTTCAGGCCCTTGGAGATCTCCTTCAAGCAGGGTACACAGCACACAGCAAAGTCCTTCTCCTTTCCTTGGCAGAAACAGCAACTGCAGACCAACCCCAGACACACAGCAAGGGCAGTACTTCTCCTCAGCCTCTCCAGCTCTTCTCCTTGGCAAAGGTTCCTCTTGAATTCCAGGAATGATCTAAAAGTCTGGGGTTTTGGGTCTGATACTTATACCCCAAAATGTATTTGTTCTCTTTGTGCAAGGGGCTCTGAGCCCAGTTCAGGCCAGTTCTGGGGGGCACTCTGCAAGTGCACAACAACCATTGTCAGTGTTAGCCTTGGCTCCAGACACACCACAGGGGGGCGGAGCCAGCATTGTGGAAGGCAGGCACAGCCCTATTCAGGTACAGGTGCTACTCCTCCCATCACTCCAAATGCAGATCAGGCCTATTCAGCCTAGTGCTGACTCATCCAGACTCCTGGAGCCACTGCACCTCCCCAGCCCCTGTCACTCCAAAGCCAGACAGTCAATACACAAACAGGCAGAGGCGCACAGGATGGTTGAACAAGAAAATAGCCACTTTCTTAAAGTGGTATTTTCAAACACACAATTTAAAGACCATGGGGCATTTTCACAAGGCGCCATCGCCGAATTAACGGCACTTTATCGCAGCCAAAGTGGTGATAAATATACCTCCCCATTCACAAGCTGGTGTAAACAGCCCACAGCACCAGTTTACCCGTGATAGGAGCCGCAAAAAACATCGCCACAGAGGACCCGCGCAACTATCGCTAATGAGATGCAGAGTGGGCGTTCCCGTGCCAAAAGGCGCGACAACATCACACCTCAACATTCTCAACGACCAGCCACATCGGCGATAAAAACACAAAACAGGCGATAAGGCGCGTTAGCACCAGGAAATCTACACCTGCTCTGACCTGGTGTAAAGTCGGACGGCAGCCTGCAAACCAAAAGGGAGCACAGACCAGGGCTACATTGGAAGGGCAACAGATACCATGGAGCCACCCATCATGCGGCCCGGACACCCAAGAGGGCCACAACACCCACCGCCACCACCCCCAGGACCACCCCTCCCTGGCACCCCCGACCAAAGACATGCCACATCAGCCACACCTAAACATGTACAAAATATTCCGCTTGATGTCGCACAATCACAACTGGTGACATGCATGTGTCGTCACAGAAATGAGCAGCACACATTCACTTACGAAGCAACAAATGAAACTTTATTAAAATGAACACCGAAATGAAATGAAGACACATGGCCGCTTCCCTCGCGACAATACGTAGGTCACAGCCTGTAAGACAAAAAACATGGTGGGCCTGATTCACAGAACTAACTTAAGACAAAATCTTAAACTTACTACCATTTTGGTATTCACAGAAGGCACTTACTCATTTTGGTATTCACAGAAGGCACTTACTCATTTTGGTATTCACAGAAGGCACTTACTCATTGATGAGTAAGTGCCTTCTGTGAATACCAAATGAGTAACTTACTAATTTTGAGTAACTTACTAATTTTGAGTAACTTACTAATTTTGGTATTCACAGAAGGCACTTACTCATTGATGAGTAAGTGCCTTCTGTGAATACCAAAATGAGTAAGTGCCTTATGTGAATACCAAAATGAGTAAGTGCCTTCTGTGAATACCAAAATGGTAGTAAGTTTAGGATTTTGTCTTAAGTTAGTTCTGTGAATCGGGCCCGATGAGAAGGTGTGTCCTGCGCACATCAGAGGACAGAGAGAGAGCGAAGGAGAGAGAGAGGAAGAGAGGGAGGGAGAGAGAGGAAGAGAGGGAGAGAGAGAGAGAGAGAGAGAAGAGGAGAGAGAGAGGAAGAGAGGGAGGGAGAGAGAGAGGAAGAGAGGGAGAGAGAGAGAGAGAGAGAAGAGGAGAGAGAAAGGAAGAGAGGGAGAGAGAGAGTGCCGCCCCTGCGCACCCAGGCCACACTCCTCACCTGCTGCCACCGGTGTGTCTCCAACCATGTGCCGTGTATGTATGTATAGCAGGACACCAGGTCACACATCTGAGTCAGAGCCATCAGCTGAAACAGAGTCCAGATATATGACTGGCAGAGTACACACACTTGCACAAGACAACATCGCCTGCCCGCCCATGCACACCCAGGCAGAGGCACCCCAACCCCTCCCGCCGCCCATCGGAGCATGCCCGCCCATGCACACCCAGGCCTCAATGCTCATCTTCCACCACCGGCGCATAGACAGGAGGTCCCACCACGTGCCGCTGCAAGCCACAAGCCCGGGGCCCGCGGACAGGGCACCCTCCACATCATGCAGCCCCGCTCCGCAGGCCACCAGGTCTCACGTTTGGTGCTGGGTCTTGATTACCAGCGCAGGGCTTGCAACAATGACCCGTGGGGTCTGGGCATGGCTCAGTCCATGTCCGGACAAGGAAGTGACTGATGCATGTGTCCCTGTTGTAGTGTTCACTGGACCCGGTACACAAAATGCAATGTAGCACCCTCTGACTGGCATCCCACAGGATGAACATCATTGACGCAAGGGAAGTCACTGTCCCTACATTCATCTGCACATTCACACATGAATGATGAAAGACATGACACAGCAGTGCGTCACTGGATATTTATTGCACATCCAGTGCAGTTATGCAGCTGGAGCGGTACAGGGCAATGCCGAGCACACTACACAATATGGGCACGTGGAGGGCCAGCCAGAGTCCATCCGGGGGTGACATGTACTGCGGAAGAGGAAGGGTACAGTCCGCAGTCTGGTCGCCGTGTCATTGGTCGTCAAACAGGATGTCGCGGTCCAAGGTGAGTGCAGCGGACTGTATCAGGGGTCAGTGGCAGGTCATGGGACCATGTGCGGGACCAAGCAGAAACAGGCCAGGTGGCGGAAATGTATGCTAGTGCCTCCTTCTGAGAGCCAACCCATCCACGTCCTTGTCCTCAGATGTGTGCTCTGCCCCACCTGTGGGTGTTGCAGTACCGGCTGCGGCACTGTGTGCCACTGACACATCAAGATCCGGGGTAGATACGCCTGCCGCACTGGGAGGTGCTGACACACCAGGGGGCGGGGATGTGGATGGTGTGGGGGCAGCAGCATTCATCAGTGCCATGCCTTGTGGCAGCAATGCCATAATCAGGTACTGCAGGGCATTGTAGATCCCTGCTACACTTCGATGGTGTGCAGCGGTGGCTGCCATCCTTACCGCCTCCACCCGCACCATGTCCTCCATGAGCTTTCGCATGTGTGCCAGCTCACGGCTGGCATCGCTGGGGACACTCTGTGCAGACAGCTGTTCTTCCCTCCGCATCATGACTCCAGCGATGTCAGTCAGGGCTCGTTGGAGACCATGGGGCGGACACAGACATCCAAGGATGGCGTCCAGTTTGGTAGCCATGAGGTCGAACCCCACCCGCACCTGCTCGGCCGTCTCCCGCTGGGCCTCAAGCACACGGTGTTGGAAGGCCATTTGTTGTTCCTGGGGGACTTGGGAGGGTGCCGGGGCTGTGGGTGCCTCCTGCTGGGTGGTTTGGGTGGTGGGTGGGGTCTCATTGATGTAGCTGGGCTGTCCTGATCCTGGAGGTGAGTGGCGGATGAGGTCAATGATGTCTTGGATGGTTTGGGTGTCGATGCTGGTGTTGTCCTCCTCGTCATCAGTGAAGAGTGGCTGTGACTGCTCTGCAGGAGGTGTTGACGATGCCCCTGCGATGTGAAGGGGAGATGGTGTATTACAATGTGTTCACATGTATGTAGCCGCATGGTACCGGTTGACATTCAGACAGCATGGCATTGTACATTGTGACAGTCTGTGGGTCTGGGCGAGGACCCAGGGTCATTGTGGGTGTGCACTGTGCCCTGCTTGCTTGTACATGTGTGCCATTGTGGCCATCTCCACCCGTCCCCCCAGTACCTGGTGATCACTCACCCTGTTGCAGTTGTGTTGTGTCCTTTCAAGCAGTGTCCGGTCCCCCGACTCCAGCCACAGTCTCCACACTGATGACTGTCGACACCAGCTCCTCCATGTCATCCAGCTGTGGCACTTGGCCCCCACCTCCGGTCTGCGTTGCTGCCTTCTGGTTGGCGGTGAGTTTCTCCTTGGTCTTCCGCTTGATGTCATTCCATCGCCTCTTGACCTCGTCCATTGTCCGCTTGTGCTCTCCGACGGCATTCACCTTGTCGACGATGTCCCGCCATATTCCATTTTTGGTGCCCAATGACACGTTGGAGGTGACGAAGAGTTGTTGATGGTGTTCCATCACCTCCGTGACTATGATCCTGTTCTCCTGCGGACTGAACTTGGTCTTCCTCGTCTTCTTGTCCTTGCCCTTCCCTGTCCCCGAGGTCCCAGGCTGGTCGTCCGGGGTGCTTGTGGGGTTGCGTTCGTCCTCTGCGCCTGCTCCGGCTGCCTCCATGGTGCTTGGGTGTTGGTCAGTTTGTGTGTGGGTATTTTTTCTACTTTTATGGTGATTTTTTACGCCTGCCAGGTGTGTGTTGCAGGCCTGGCGCTGCTTGTCGCTGATTTCCTCATCGCGCTTTGGCCCATCGCGTGTTTTTTGGTGTTGTGGTTTGTATTTTTATCTCTTTCGTGGTGGTTGTCTCGCACATTGTCCGCGGTTTCGGCAGACTATCACTTGCTACCGCCTTGTTGTGAATTCCACGTTGACACAGGGTTATTTTCCCGCGATAGGCTGCGATATTGAAAGTTGCGTTATGCTACTCTTGCAGTAGTTATCGCACGTTATTGTGAATATACCCCCATCTTTACTAAAAGATGTGTTATCAAATTCTGAGTTCAGGGATCCCAAGCTCCATTTTTCCATCTTATCCATATGGGAAGATATGCTTGTAAAATGTCACAAAGTATTCCCCATTCTGTCCTATGGGGCAAGATAACCTTTCAATATTGAAAAACGAAATTGGCAGTATTTCACTATCAGGACATGTTACACAGACTGGTACATGTCCTACCTTTCACATACACTGCACCCTGCCCAGGGGGGTACCTTGGGCCTACCATAGGGGTGCCCTATATGTAAGAAAAGCAAAGGTTGGGCCTGGCAAGTGGGTGCACTTGCCAAGTCGACATGGCAGTTAACAAACTGCGTGCAGGCACCACAGTGGCAGGCCTGAGACATCTCTTCAGGGCTACTCATGTGGGTGGCACAATCAGTGCTGCAAGCCCACTAGTAGCATTTGATTTACCAGCCCTGGCACACTCAGTGCACTTTACTAGGGACCTACTGGTAAATAAAGTATGCCAATCATGGATAACCAATCACAATAACAAATTACACAGAGAGCATTTGCACTTTAGCACTGATCAGCAGTGGTAAAGTGTCCAGAGTCCTATAGCCAACAAACAAAGGTCAGGAAAAGAATAGGAGGAAGCAAAAAGTTTGGGGATTACCCTGCAAAAAGGGCCATTTCCAACATGTAGGATGGTAGAAGTAACCCCAATTGCGCCCAAGTGGGCATATCCGAGTCTGGGTGAGTTAGGTGTGAGGCGACCACACAGGAGTAGGGAGTCCTTGAAATGTATCAAGTGGTTATATACAGGCTGTAAATTGCACAATACGTATCATTCTGTTCCCTGCCAAACACCAAGTTTTCAATAATACTAGAAGAATATTAGAAAAAGAAAATAGAAAAAAATTGCTGAAAAACTGATCATCTCATCGTTTCCTTGAACACGGAATTATTACTCTGGGTCCATTCAAATCCTGTACACTTTCCATCACCAAAGGAGTGCTGTAGCGCTCATCTCTGAGCCCAACACTGTTCAATATCTATGTTGCTCCCCTGGCCCAGATTGTCAACACATCAGGTTTTGAAGTAATTTCTTATGCTGATGATACTCAGCCAATCATTTCTTTGGCACAGGACATTGACGATGCCAGCTGAACAGTTAGAAGAAGGAGATTCTGTTGTTTGGCAAACCCAAACATCTCTGGTCCCCAGACTGGTGGCCTTCTGAAATGGGACCTGCCCACTGTCCAAGTAAATTAGTGAAAGATCTGGATATCAAACTTGATCATGAATTATCCATAAAAAGTCATATAGATGCCCAAAGAGGGTCTTGTTTTGCTACCTTGCGGCTTCTGATGAAAGCCTTTCCATGGCTTCCTTCTTCGGACAGAAAAACATTAATCCAGCCTATGATCATCAGCCATTTAGACTACAGTAACACTCTGCTGATGACAGCCAATGATACCCTCCTGACTAAATTGCAGGTGGTGCAAAATACCGCTGCCCGGATGGTCTGTAATCTCCTGGCTGGCTCACCTCCTGCCCACATACTCTGTTCTGTTCACTGGCTTCCAGTCAGGAAGTGTATTGTCTATAAGATCTCTTGTCTTACCATAACTCTTTATTTGGCAAGTCTCCTCTGCATCTTAAAGACAAACTACGCTACCACTGTACCTCTCGCACACGAAGATACTGCGATAAGGCATTGCTGTCTATTCCCCCTGCCTGAGCCTCAAGATATGGGGGCAGAATATTTTCTTACACTGCTCCAACAATGTGGAATCAGCTTCTAAGCCACCTTTGCAGGTGCTCAGAATTTGCTCAATTTAAAACTTTTCTAAAAACCTGGCTGTTTTAAATTATTAGGTGTGTTTTATTGCGGAGGCAAAGCGCTGAGGTACACCTCCGGGTATGATTTGTTGCACTTCAGTAAATAGATATAACAGATAACAGATAACACACAGGAGAAGAGAGTGAAGTGAATTGGCCCCATAATCAGAAATAGGTAGAATTGGGTCCTACAGTTATGCCTCATCAAGTCGGAGACCCCTACCCTTTGTGAACATAAAAACACATAAAAATCACCCAGTTAAAATACACTATGCATGAAGTGCTCCGACTCATCACTTTGAACATCAGAACTATCTGGACTCAGTACCAAAAACTTATTGTACAAAGGCCACTAGTAAAACACCATCCTGGCTGTCTAGAGAACAATCATGCATGCTGCCCTTCCTTTCTTTTAGAGCGACAAGTATTGACTTTTATACTACTGAATTATGTATTTCTGTACTCTATCCCTCTTTGTTACCATCTTTTTAAGAAAAACACACAGTTTTAAAAGGAACATTTTATTGCAATGGTTTTAATTAACCACGCAAATAAAGTTATCTATCATCATCTCACAATGCACCATGCACTTTACGTGCTAGTAACAGCATGCAATTTAAGAATGTCTAAAACTAAGAATGGAGTTTGTGTTTACCTCGCTCTTCTTTGCCCATTGAGTCAACTCTTAGACCAGGCACTTGTTATGCTGCTATGTAAGATTGAAGTTTGTGTGACAGTTCTAGTTAGCAAATGCACTTAGGGTTTCAGTAAACTAGGCCAGTGTTTACATTGCTCATTTTGCACATTGAATCAACTGCCTAATTTTGTACATCTAATTAACGTCAGGCGAAATTTTTATTACGTTCCATCTCAAGATTGAAGATTATGCTTTTTAGCTAACAATTAATATATACTGTTCTGACTATTTTGACACAAGGAATTAACGTTTGATGATATGGTAATCAAGTCTCTTTTAATTATGAAACCTGCCGTACCATGTTTTTATTATATCAAAATTGTTAAGGTTTTAATTAACTAAACAATAAAATCTACTTACTGTCTTATGCATGAGGTGGAGCAAAAAAATAACATCAAAGAATATCTAAAAAAATATAGGGGCATATTAGCAATGGCCATTATCTCCGCTTTTTTGGCTTTAAGAGCCAAAAAAGCGGAGATAATATTACCGCCCTATTACCAAGGCGGGTGCTAACATGCATTAATGCATGTTAGCACCCGTTTTCCCACGCCTCGCTCTGCATCTCTAATGAGATGCAAAGTGGGCGTTCCTTCCCAGGATAACAGGAGAAATGTCGCTAACCGACATTTCTCCTATTATCAAGCTGCAGGCGAACATGCAGAGCGATTAGAAAAGTAGCGCTAACCGCGGTTAGCGCTACTTTTCTAACGCCTGCTCTCAGTATGACTTAGCCATGATATCCAATGGAAGGTGGATATCATGGCTGAGTCTGTCCTGCCCTATCAGCAAGCTATCGCCAAAAGTTGTGTGATTATCGCTGGATTTCCAGCGATAATCGCACATTTGGCAGTTAGCGCTTGCAATTTTATCACTGTTGAGATGAGCGTTGCTGATAGCACGCTATCTCAGTTATAAAATTCAGCGTTAGTCAGGCGATAATTATCCTCGCGCTAAGCGCGCTGAGCGATAATTATCGCCGGAGTTTAGTAATATGCCCCATAGTTTTAGATGAGCCAAAGTAGCAACAAACTATCATAGTCAACTCCGATAAATTGTAACAGAGCAAGACAGAAACTGCACAAGGAGACACAACTCATGGGGCACAGATAAGAGACCAACTCCAGAGGCAAATCTAAAAGGATGGGACTCTCAGAGTAGTGCCAAGGACCAGGCAGTTAATCCCCCAGTGTTGAGACCGTTTATAATTCCGGTGTTGAGTTCAAGAATGTGTCTCGACTTCAAACATCTCAGATTTTGCATGCAATTAACCGCCTTGGAGACTCATGTACCCTGTCCAAGGCAAAGTATGGAAGATAGCAAAGTGTCAGACCACGGGATACTGTTTGTTTAAGTTCTTAATGGCTTGCCTGTGCTCCAACACTCACTTTTTCCATGGGAAAAACATTTTTTTCCTAATAACTTTGGCCCCGTTTGATGAATCTTCACAAAACTTTCCAAACAAAAGTTCATCTACCTCAGCTCCTTCCTGGAAACTTTTGGGGTTTTCCATCAAGTGGGGCTGAGAAAAAAGGGGGGTCACAAAACATAAAAATCCCCATACATTTTCAATTGACTTTTCATTGACGGTCAACAGCAAAAACAGCTGAACAGAATTACACCAAATTCAGCAGGAAGCTAGATCTTGGTCGGCAAATTGTGCTTTTTGTGATTTGGTGTAAATACATTCAGTAGTTTTTGAGATACTAAGGTTCAAGGTTAATTGTATATCTGGAGAGATGTTGTCCAGATATGATCTGATTGGCCAATTTAAAGGGGACCAGTCAATCCTGATTGGTTGATTTAAACCTGTTCAGTATATTTTGGCAGCCATTGCAAGACTCAAAGACTTGGTCCCAGGTGTCCTCTAAATGAAGTAAAAAAAATATGTAAGGGGACAGAGTGAGCAAACCCAGACCCTAAAAGGCTTGTTGGGGAGTCCTAATGAGACCCCCCCCTTTATTGGCTGGCCACAACATGGGCAACATGTTGTAGCATCCGTTACAGAGCTCTGGGACATGGACCCCATTGAAATGCATCATAGTTAATGGCAGGTTTTTAGGGTCACAAAAAGGACTGAGCACGAGTCAGGTGTCATATGAGGCCTAGAGTGTTTTCACAGAGGCATAATACCTTAACATAACATGTGTATTTGTAAAGCACACGTTCACCCCATGTTATCTTGGCACTGAATAACAGATATTTATTGTTACCCAACTCAATGGTACTAGTTTTATCAACCTCAGATGGATGAAAGGCTGAGTGGACCCACCAGGATTTGAACCTCTGACCATGTGGTTAAACACAGGCCCTCTACAGTGGATGCATTAGTTCACTTAGCCACCAGACCCCGCACCTTGGAGTCCGCTTGCGACTAAATGTTCTACATTCATGGACTAAGCGTGAGTCGACTGTCACTAGTAGCATCATACCTTGAAGACCGCTCATCGCAAAGCCCATTTTACATCCTCACCACTGTTAGTCTGGAGATTATGAGAGCATTGCTGTGCTGAAGTGAGCAACCCTCATTGACCCCCAATCCATGTTGGTTGTCTGGATAGGTTGTCAGACAGTTTAGCACGCCACAGTAGCTGGCACTGGGGATAAAGCTGCTACTCTTGTATTTGTTCACTTGTTCTCATCTCAATTACTGCCAAAGATAATATTTTGTGCACTTTATTAATACATAATTATGCAAAGTGACGATATCCCCACACCCTTTCTTGCTGTGCCTGGAGCATATAAATAAAAATAGTGGTTTAAGAACTTTGATAATTATATAATTGCAATTGAATGAGCTAAGTTTGGCCCCTCCAGGAAACTGGCTTTACTTTACAAATGTCTAGGCACTAAAGGCCAAAGAACTTTTGACCATTTGCTGGCTGTCATACAACCAACTGATGTGTAGTAGGATAACTATTTATGAGATATTTAAAGGCTCCCCAAACATTTCAAGGATGACACCAGCATAAGTGTGGAACGCCATAGATTTTTAGCGTGCAAACAATTACAGTATGAGCCAGTTGACAATTTCTTAGTGGAGTAAAGAGTCCTATCTGCTACATATGAATTTGATGACAATTTGGATATACACTTTAGGGTCCAGATTGCAGTTAACTGCTATGACAGACGTATTCAACAAAACGTGTTGTGTTGTCGCAATTCCAATCTTCAAGAAGTTTTAGAGATTGCAAGGGGAACCAGTTGTTTTGGAAGGAATGGGGTGCAGTTAGTTTGACTACTCCGGGCATATGCACAATGGCATTTGGAGGATACATTATTGACTTGATGGGGTATTTTCCAGAAACAGTTACATTTCAAGACAGGTTGATATCCACCAAAGTGTATGTGGCTAGGAAGGATATAATATCTTGGGTTTGAGAGACCAGGAAGCTTTTGGCATGGTTTTGTGACCAAGCACTAAATCTCCCATTTCCTTAGTCGCTGCTCCTCCGTCCCACTCTTTACTTCAGTTTGTGAATGAGCTGTGGAGCACACATAAATCTCTGTTTGGTGACCAATTAGGATTGGTCAAGGATTTCAAGCATAAGATTATTTTATGGTTTAAATCTCTTTATTCGTTTTATACCAAGAAGTACATTGTAAAGCAACACTGTAAGCATCACCCTCGTAGAAATCCACAAATCTTGATTTGAGTAATCAACAAACAAAAACAAAAACATAATTCACCTCTCCCCCTTCCCCTCCCTCCCAAAGCACTCAGGGGCATATTATCAAGCGGCAGCGATAATTATCGCTGGCCGCGCTTAGCGTGAGAATTGTTATCGCCGGCTATCGCTGGAAATTATCGCCATGCTAGCGCTGTATTAACAACGCTTAGCGCAATGGCGATAATTATTCCAGCGATAGCGGTGTTTTCCATGGAACATCGCTGGTTTTCCAGCGATGTTCCATGGAAAACTGCGATAACCATGATGATAGGGCCTGTGGTCTTAGCCACAGAATCCACCCCCATGTTAGGTATGCCTTAGTCTGGAATTTAACAGACGTTAAATTCCAGCGTTAAGGCATAGTTAGCAGCGATTTCAAATATCGCTACCCTCGTTGATAATATCGCGAAGCTGGGTTAGCAATATTTTCACATGGGGTTTTGTCAGGCACGCCCCCCTTGCATCTCATTAGCGATGCGATGCGAGGCGTGCTGACAACGGGCGCTAAGGCAAGGAAACACGCGCTAACGTGTCCTTGTCAATAAAGCGATAATATTATCGCCGCTTTTCGCCCGAAAACGGATGCTAAAGCGGCGATACTCTTATCGCGGCCCCTTGATAATATGCCCCTCAGTTTGCTTCCATAAAATTGCACCAACAGCATTATCAATTCTCAGTTCATGAGATAGTCTCAGTTCCGGTGGTGGGGGGCAATTCCGACAGCCGTAAGACACTGAGGTATTTGGGACAGGTTAATTCTCAGAAATCCTGTGAAAGGAGAGATAAGTAAGGGCGCCATAACTTTCCAAAGGATGCCCCCTGATTGGTAATAGAGAGAGTGATCTTTTCCATGCTGAGGATAACCCAGAGGTGGTGGAGCCATCCCAAGTGTGTGGGTAAGTGTGCCGTCTCTCAGTTTGACAATATATTCTGGATCGCAATGCCCAATGCCAAACCAATCTGCCACCCTTTTCTGGATTTCAGGGGGTAAGTGAGAGGGTTAGGTAGACCCAAGAGTGTGTAAGAGGGAAATCGGGGAAGTTCTGTGTCTAGGTGTTGGCCTATATCATCAAGCACGTTTGCCTGAATGCATGGGCAAGCCCACGAGAGATGCACCAGGGTCACCCCGCACCACATCCCCTACAACAGACCGTGCTTTTGTTCCAGTCTATCTTATGCAAGTGTTCTGGGGTCAAGTACCAATATGTAGCCACCTTAGTAAGCATTTCAGTAAGCGCTGTGCTGCAGGCAGTATGACAGGACCTGTAATATATATCCTCCCACTCCTTACTGGTCAGGTGTCTCCCAAGTTTCTTTTCCTAATGGGTCTGATTAGGTTTGTATATGTGTCTAGAGAGTTGGATTAGTAAGGTGTAGAGATCAGAGATCAACCGTTTGTCAGACGTCTTAGAAACCAGCCATTTTTCATAAGGGTTAAGATGTCTCTGCATAGCCATCTTATTGTTGGGATGGAGACGCCAATGAAGAAGCTATCAATAATGCAACCTTTCTGTCTCGGAAATGGGTATGCACACAACTGTGTGAAGCGGATCACCCCCGCATCATCCATCATGTGTCCCGCTGAACGGCAGGGGGTTTGTCTCCACTTGGTAAACGCCTCAGGACTGTTACCTGGCAAAATGTCTGGGTTATCGACCAGAGGCATCAAAGGAGAGGGGAAGGAGGAAAGACCATATCTAGTGCCACACCGGTCCCAAGCCTCCATTGTCACTTTCATAATTGGAGAGAGGTAGAGGTTCTGGGGCCTATGCGATTTCTTCAGGAAGGGGACCTTCCAAATGGAGGTGCCTGCCACTGCACGGTCTTGAAAAAGCCAAAGTTGTTCTGTTTGATCCTTGTTACACTCAACGAGGTATCTTAGTTGGGTTGCCTTAAAGTGCAGTAGGAGGTTCGGCATCCTGAGGCCCCCAGCACCCAGAGGGAGATAGCTGGCTTCTCTCCTCATTCGGGGTCGCTTCCCAACCCAGATGAATTGGTGTAGTTCGGATTGTATTTTAGGAATCATCCCCTTTGGGGGTGTCAAAGGAAGTGTTTGGAAGAGGACCAGGATTTTGGGCAAAATGGTCATCTTAATAGCTGCGAGTCTACCCAACCAGGAGATTGTTTATTGTCTCCAATGGGCTAATTCAGACTTGATGTGTCTGTGTAGGACCTGATAGTTAAGGAAAGAAGTTGCTTGTACAGTGGAGGCCAGTCGGATCCCCAGGTAGGGGACTGCTGACTTTGCCCATTGGATAGGGTACTGATCAGCGAGATGAGTTTCCAGTGCGGGAGGCATAGATAGGTTCAAGGCCTGAGATTTCGTAACATTGACTCGGAATCGCGAGGCAAGGCCGACTGTCTTGAGCTCAGTCATAAATGCCGGGGGGACAGAGCCGGGCTATCCAATGTCGCCAGCACATCATCAGCATTGAGGCTAATCTTGTGTTGTCCCTCCCCCCCCACCCCTGAAAGTGGTCCCAGTGATCTTAGGGTTGTCGCGGACCCTTTGAGCTAAAGACTCCATATAAAGGGTGAACAGCAGGGGCTACAAGGGGTACTGCCGAGTTCCTCTACAAATGACGAAGGGAGTGGAGACACAGCCATTCACCTTGACTGATGCTGTGGCGGAGTGGTAACAATTTAGCACCCACGACTGAAATCTCCCGGTTAATCCAAAACTTGTTCTATGTAGGGCCAATGAACTCTAATGAAAGCCTTCTCATTGTCGATTGCTAGGAGCATATACTCCCCAGGCGAGTGTGAGGCCTTTTCTATGATATGTAATATGCATTTAGTGCTGAGGAATAAAGCCTGCTTGGTCCGGGTCTAATATAGATGGCACGTATGGACCCAGTCTGGACGCCAAGATGCTGGTGAACAATTTGAGGCCCACATTCAGTAGGGAAATTGGGCAGTACGAGCTACATTGTTGATTATCCTTGCCAGGCTTGGGGGGAACCACTACCAGGGCCGTCAACATTGAGGAAGGAATAGCCCCAGGGGCTGAAAAGGAGTTGAACAGCCATGTTAGGAGCAGGGCAAGAACATGGCAGAATGTGTTAGAGAATATGGATGGGAATCCATCTGGATCCAGAGTCCTCTAGGTCTTTTGTCTGGAGATCATAGAGATAACCTACTTCACTTGGATCTCATGATCTAGCGAGTCTGCCTGGTCTGGGGACAGAGATGACGTGTGGGAGTCTGCAAGGTAGGAGGCACCGCCTGCGGGGTCGAGACGTTGGCCAGCATATAGCTCTGTATAGTAGTCCTTAAATGTGTCTGCGATGGCTGCGTCATCTGAGATCGGTATCCCTGTTGCATCTTAGAGATAGTGCACACCCATTTCATGTTGCTGAGTGCATAGCTTGTTGGCCAAGAGGCGAGCACCCTTGTCGCCCACCCACATAAAAAGCATGACGCAGGTGTAGCACTGTGTATTCAGCTCTGTTGAGGTCAATACTGGTCAGTTGTGGGCAAGCAGCAGTTAGTTGATGTCAGATCTCGGCCCCCCGTATGCTGGTGTATACCCTCCAGCTCTTTTACTTGCCTAGTCTCTCTTTTCTTTGCATAGCTTATTATTCACAGCCGAAATGGCGAGGAGTTCCCCACAGATGACCGCTTTAAGAGCCTCCCTAAGTGTTGCAATGGAAATGTCAGGGGTGTCGTTTAGAGCAAGGTAGTCAGTGATGGTCTGGTGAACTTGCTATACAACGTCAGGGTGTTGTAATACCTTGTCCCTCATCTGCCAGGTCAGAGCCGGGCGGTGCATGGTGGAAGCCTCATCTCCAGTGTAACTGCTGTGTGGTCTAACAGTGCGGCGAGGAGGATCTCCTCAGCGGAGGTAAGTGTGAGAATGTCCTTCATGCCCAAGAAGTGATGTAGTCGGGCATAGGGCTTATGTGCATAGGAGGAGTTGTTGCGGGGATTCTGCACATATACAGAACTATGCGCAGGAAAACAGGACCTCGGTGTATAGTGGTGTACCAACCATCCACCTTAGTGCCCAAAATCCCAATCCGACTAGCTGTAGTGTCTCATTCGTTCTCCGTACTACAGCGAAGCTACCAATGATTAGACATCCCAGAACACGGACTCTTTCAGGAATCGTGGGTGCAAGAACACTCTTTCATTACTCACTCATACTTGTCCACAATGTGCGTATTAAGAGACACAGTATAGTTTAAAATGTTTATTTCAACTATCGTGCTCTAAGACACAGTACACGTGCCAGTACTAGCAGCATAATGCATAAAGACAAAACAATAAGCATTGTTACAATTCCATAGAATACAAACGGGGACAGCCTTTTATAAAGACAGTGGATTAAGGACTATAATGCCTTGCCACCCTCCCCGTGCTAGTAACTAGTTTATTATAAAAACAGAAGACCTCTGGGCTTTGTCAGGAGGACCCCCATACCTCAAGAACTAGATGCAAGGTTTACATCATCGGACAAGCACAGCTCTTCTCCCTGGAAAGGCTTTTCTCCAAGTGCCACCAACAGGGAGATCACAATATTAAAAGCACACAAATTTCTCCAGTGCAGCTGTATTTCATGTTATGTCTAAGTTCGAGGGGCTGACCATAACAGCAACAACAAGGGACGTTGTTTTTCGACCTTGTACATTGTGTGCAGATGAAAACCACAGAACATGAGAAAAGGTGAAAGGCAGAAAGGCAGACAGTTGTAAAACGCTAAATAGTTTTCTCCCTCTACTCCCTAGTCCTGCCAAAGAGACGGTTATCCGTGCCTTGATCCTTTCTCGTTTGGACTACGCTAATGCGTTGTATGTGGGCATCCCTGGATACTCCTTGAATAGACTCAAGGTCATCCAGAATGCGGCCGCCAGGCTGCTATTGGGAATCGCTAAGAGGAGCAGCGTGCGCGATCATCTCCGCCTACTCCACTGGCTTCCTGTGGCGGATCGGGTCAAATTTAAATCCCTGGTCATTGCCCATCGAGCCCTTTATGGTCTTGGCCCCGCCTATTTACAGAAGCGGTTTTCCTTTTATGTCCTGCTGAGACAACTGCGCTCATCAGCTCTTCTCCTAGCTAAAGTGCCCCGCTTCATCCGCCACAAGATGGGCGGCTGTTCATTGGCCGTTTAGGCTGCCCAGGCTTGGAATGCCTTCCGTTTCTATTGCGTAATACTCAAGACCCGTTAGCCTTCAAGAAACTTTTAAAAACTCACCTTTTTCCTTAATGATGGCGTTACAGTTCGGTGACTCCTCTTGGACTCGCGCCGGGACACTCCTCGGAGTAGCTGTGCGCGTTATAAGAGCATATAACATAACATAACATAATGTGAAGGGTCACAAGCAGAGTCTGGAAAAACAAAGTCACGGAGTAACGTGTGCAAAGGAGGCATCATGGCAGCTAGGCCTAAGCTAACTTAGCAATGTCGACCATGAGGCCACAATCCACCCTACACCCTCCCCTGGTCAGTCAAAAGGTCAAGACATAGGACGAAAACAGAGTTCAAATAGATGGAGCAGAATATAAACGTCTATTGGTGGGAAATGTATTTTTGAAAAGAAAAGAAAAAAAAAAAACGTGGAAAAAAAGTTCTAGATAGGGCCCGAAAATAGGTCACTCAAAGAGAATAAAAAAATCCATTTATGCAGTTCATTGAGAGTCAATGCAACTAATCCATTAGAGTGTATGCGCAGAAAACTGCAACACCTTCCAAAAAGACATCATTGTCTTCGTCTGAAAAAAGAGATGCCATCCAGTTCAACAAATCAAAACTGCATTCATGCTCCTCATAATAGGGAGCAGCGATCAGCATTGCGGGACAACTTGCGTGATACTCAATATAACTTCGTTGTAGGAGATTCTGAGCAGCCGCCCAGATATCCCATTGCGCCAAGACACCAAGTGCAGCTGCACACGCCATTAATCCATCACCGGAACATTCCCGTTCATGGGCCATTAAGGGGCCCATCAACTGGTCGAAATCCGGGTCAGAACAAGACGTATTGAAGAGAAGAGGCAAATATCCAAGGACCAAGAGAACGGACATCGTAAGCAGGACATCACAGGTTGCACGCAAGTGAAATACACAAAGCAATAAGATAGTCCATAAGCCACGCTGAGTGTCACCAGCGGCAGGATGCCGAAGCTGTCAATCATGCGGTCACGGAGCATCCGCAGTCGCCTTTGGTTGTGTAGGCCCACAAGAGGTGCAGCCATTGCGCAACAGACAAAGTAAAAGCAATATTCCAGCAGCTAAGGCTAGGATCAATGGGAAGCTACCAAAGACGCTGGAAAAAATAGAATGAATAAAAGCCGTAATTATACCAAATATAGTCTGAAAGGAGGTCAAAAGGACAGAGCCCACAACTTAAAAAAAGTATACAAGACCTTCGGTATTAGATGCATTAAATATACGGTGAATCAGTTCACCGAAATGTTGGGGGAGGTGTGTGTTCAAAAGGGCCTGTATTTCACTGTGGGTACTGGCCACCTGGAGGACGAAGGTCTCCCGTGCGGAAGTTAGCATAACCTCCTGGTTTAATAATAGTGCCTTTATTCTGCTCAATTTATTGAAATCCGCCTTCAAAGTCGGTATGTAAGTCCAAATGGAACTATCTAACTTCCCACGCGGGGGCAGAAAAAGCACATTTTTGCAGCACACTACGCGCTGCGAAACTGTTACAATGTAGGGTATGCCTGCCTGCAACCCACAGCAGTCTTGATTATTTAAAAGCAGATAGCTACCATTAGCAAGCATAGTGAAAGTAGGTGATACAACAGGAACAGCAATGCCCTTTAAAACACAAGCAAGATTCGGGGCAGAAACATTACAAGCCCCGTGCAATTTTATGTTTTTACAAACAAGGGAATGACCCACTGTAGAATCGCAAGACTCCCCTGTGAGAAATACCTCCTTGTCATCCCTAAGGCATCTGTATGTGAAAGGTAGGGACCAGAGTTAGTGCAAAAAGGCACTGCCCAAAGGCTCAAAACGGCCAACTGGATAATGTTTCATGCGTGAACTGAATTCAAATAAAGAAAAAGGCAAAGTGATAACCCCGTGTACTAGCCACACTGCAGAGTCAGTCTCCGCCACAGAGAATGGTAAAGGATCTATTTTTTAGATATGTAGAAGAGTGTATGTTGCATCTTTCATGGACATGAACTGCTGTTTCTCAGTTAAATTAAACGGTAAGAACAAGGCAGATGTGTTTAAAAAATGCCATGGAACCTTCCCCATTTTCAGAGTCTGCAAAGTCCATGCAAATTGCATCACTGAATGCAATTGATTCTGACCATGATATAACACAGACACGTCATCCTGTACAATATCAACAACAGATGAAACAATATTCTCTAATGTGTAAATGCGGGAAGACAGGGTGTTAATATTATTGTCGACAACAGCAAGCACTTTTTCTAGATTTGCTTGATCTATTTCCCGTAAACAGGAAGCAGCTTCAATTTGTGAAAGCTTCCAGATTTCATTGTAAGTCGCATAAACAAATCTTTTAGGTCTTGAACCTCTAGGTCCTAGAACAAAGTCAGCCAGATCGATGTTGCTTGATAGGAGAGATAAATGTTGTTTTACTGAATCTAATGTAGAGTGCTGCAACCACTGTTTACATAATTTACCAACTGAATAAGTTGTAATTGTACGTGAGTCAGAAAAACGTGGATCTGGTCTATCCTGTTTGTAACCAGGAGCAGAGTTATGAAAACATAGTTGGCAGGCATTAGAGGCTATGGGCCACACCAACCAGGCTGAGCGATCTAGTGTAGAGACATTAAACGAGTTATTTTGAAACAAAGCTTGCAAACATTCAAGGGAAATATTTATATGCAAGCTTCTGTTCGGCCAGGAAGACAACGCAGGAGTGGAAGGTGCATTCAATTGTTTGGAAGTTGCCAAACCCAAATAAGTTGTTTGATATATAGTACTGTTTAAAAATAACATTTGTGTGGGGATAAGGCAAGCACGGTGCAAAGCTTCTGTACCTCGTACCTGCCATGATTTAGTGCCCCAAATAGATTTCAAGTCAATGGTGTTTTTCCAGTGCTCATAGCCACCCACAGCTAACGCGTCCATAAAGGAACTGGAATATAGCAATTTGGTGTGGGTCAACATTACCTTTGGATTTGAAGAAATGTTCAATTTAAAATAATAGGACCCTGGGTTAGATCTGTCAAAGTCTGTAAAGTAGGTAAATTTATTTATCAGTGTTTGGGAGCTACCTTGCAGAGGGGTCGGGCAATGTTCCCATTGGGTGTACTTGAAACTACCTCGAATTGTACTGGGTTTATGCAGAAAATGGTTACCATAATGCTGGTAACAACACAAATCGGCATAATTAGCAGAATTTAAGTACAAATCCTTAGCATTAAAAGCAGCATAATATTTCAAATCAGAAAATAACGATTCAATGGCATGCACATCCCAATCATCTGAATGAATATTCCTTTTTACCACATCACCCATGGAAACAAGAAGCACATTAGGGACATTAATAATTTCAGTCAGTCCATGAATTTGGAAATTCACTGCATCCCATACGATGCCATCTGCAACTGGAAAGGCGGAAATGTTCACAAATGTGTGGTCACGCTTCATGATGTGTGAAGAAGAATGCGGAGCCAAAGTTCCAGCCACAGAGTTCACCGCAGAGTGTTCTGGCAAGTAGTGACCATTGATGAGCACGAAAAAAACTGTCACAAAGCCAATGGACATGAACAGGAAAATCAGGAATAGCACCAACCAGATGTATGTCCATGGAGGGACCAAAAACTTGTCTCTGAACCAGGATACAAAAATACTGAATTTGGTCGGGATAAATGATGAGGTGGAAGACGAATCAAAGGAAAAACTAGTCGGGTTCAGTGGTGTTGTAGGCAAATGAGCCACTGACTCACTTGCGTGGTAAGTATACTCAGTTTCCTCGTTGCAGGAGGAATCCGGGAGGTTGAGCAGGCGATCTGTCAAAGCGACCATCCCAATGGCAACATCGGCGCCTGTGGAGTCAGGAGGGCCACGAACAGGATTTCTTGAAATTGCTGGACATGATACCACAGGTGTTACACTATTCAGGATCGGCCAGATGTTGCAGCTTGACATTGTCCACTGAGATGTAGCTGTTGTCCTTGTGACCAGGAAGCGGTGGTAAGATGACTGTACTAGTACCCTTCAAGCCAAGAACTGGAACCGGTGCACGATAAGAGGGGCCTAATTCTTTTTTGTTCTCCACCTTCTCTCGGACCAGATCTCCAATCTTTGGAAGCCAGCCGGCAACCGGAATCTGCAATGCAGCGTCTGTGGCTGAAGGTAAATGTTCGTTTGCAAGTCTGTCACGGGTCTCTTGTAAGTCCTGCAACATAGTAGAATGATTATCTACGTCAAAGATTGCGGCAGTCGCCTCCAAGTCTAGACCATCAAGGTTTGGCACAAACATCTGTATGCCAAAGAGCATTTCGTATGGGGTCCGCCCACCCAGAGATCTTCTAGAGAGATTATTAAGTGCACGTTGCACGCCATACAAGTGGGCCAGCCAGTTCCTGCCAGTACCTAAGACTCTAGCTGTCAAGGATTGCTTTAAGTCACGGTTCATTCGCTACACAATTGAGTTGCCCTCAGGCCTGTATGGAGACGAAAATTGCACCAGCACCCCCAGAGACCTCATCGCGTCCTTGTACGCCTTAGAGGCGAACGCTGGACCTTGGTCGGAATGGAAGGTGCCGCAGGCAAAAATTCCCACAAAGACACGCAAATCCCTGATGACATTTCCAGTGTCAGCACTGCATTGTGGCCAAACCCAGATGAAACGTGTGCACGAATCAACTGCAACTAAGACATATTTATATGCAGTATCAGAAGAAAATGGACCGCAGTGATCAAGGTATACACAACCAAATGGTTTATTAGAAATGCAGAGCTGTGTTTGTGGCGGAGTGTAACTGTAGAGGGCTTAATTTGCTGACAGATGTCACAAGAAAGGACATCATTACAGGTCTGTTTATATAAACCCTGCCACCAGTAACGCTGCTGCAAGATTGAAACAGTTGCAGACACGCCAGCATGGGCCGGAGCCAAGCCTTCGTGTGCGGCTGTTATCAACGAATTTCTGCGGTCCGCGTTGAGAATCAGCCGATCACCAACGTCCGGAATTCTTACATAAGGAATCTTGTCGGGAGTTAAGTGATAAGAGTACTTGGAAGGGAAACCCTGTGGGTAGTTAGAACCTTCCTAAGTTGCACCAAAATCTCGTTATCTATTTTTGTCATGGATCTTGTAACGGCTGCTACTGAGCACGTGGCTACTGCTGAGTTGGCAGCTTCGTCCGTCAAACTGTTACCAACCGCGTGTGCGCCCACATGCTGGTGGCCAAGAGTGGCTGCGAATTTCTCCAGGATCTCCATTCCTGATAGCAGAGCCCGCCCTGCAGGGTCGGAGGCCCCTGGTAAAATGAAGCCCTTGCTTGATGTTATTGAGGGGGCATGACCCGCGCATCCCACGTTCCAGCCATCGGATTTCCATGGGCATTTGGCAGTGTGGGTGTGCGAAAGGGAGACGAGGGAGGTGCTTTCCTCTCTCTGTTAAAACACGTTTTCCAAATACTTATCAGGACAATGCAAGCATATGCACTTTGCCAAAACGGAAAAGTATGCATCTTTATTTTGGACACTGTATTTTAACTTGGCACATGACATTGGGAATCAAACGCTATTACGCTAAAATGAATTATGTCCGTGTTGTGAAGGAAAACAACTGTGTCAGTGCATTCTGGGGCCTGTAGTTGGTATCACGGGCCATGGGACTATTTGGCTTACACTCTACTCACCTGTGATCAATGCGATTTCCCGCCGAAACGCGTAAGGACACTGAGTATAAATGCTGCACAGACGAATAAAGTCTTTTTTGGAAGTAAGTTGTGTTGTGGCTCTGCATTCTCTGTTGCTGCTGCAAATTTCTCCAGGATCTCCATTCCTAATAGCAGAGCCCGCCCTGCAGGGTTGGAGGCCCCTGGTAAAATGGAGCCCTTGCTTGATGTTATTGAGGGGGCATGACCCGCGCATCCCATGTTCCAGCCATCTGATTTCCATGGGCATTTGGCAGTGTGGGTGTGCGAAAGGGAGACAAGGGAGGTGCTTTCCTCTCTCTGTTAAAACACGTTTTCCAAATACTTATCAGGACAATGCAAGCATATGCACTTTGCCAAAATGGAAAAGTATGCACCTTTATTTTGGACACTGTATTTTAACTTGGCACATGACATTGGGAATCAAACGCTATTACGCTAAAATGAATTATGTCCGTGTTGTGAAGGAAAACAACTGTGTCAGTGCATTCTGGGACCCGTAGTTGGTATCACGGGCCATGTGACTATTTGGCTTACACTCTACTCACCTGTGATCAAGGCGATTTCCCGCCGAAACGCGTAAGGACACTGAGTATAAATGCTGCACAGACGAATAAAGTCTTTTTTGGAAGTAAGTTGTGTTGTGGCTCTACAATATATAATATATATATATACTTACTTATTAATATGTTTAATATTTATTTTAATAACTTATAAATTGTTTAATTTATTTTTTATAAATTATAAATACATCTATACACTTAAAACAATAATATAAATAAAAATTAAATAAATATATGTAACAAATTAAAAAAATTAAAATTATTTTAAATCTTTTTAAAAATAATTATACAGTACATTAGCTAAAAATATACAAAATATTAGATAGCGGAGGAAATAAAATTACTATTCCAACTGCAGTAACTGCAACAGTACGAAAAGTGTTGGATAGCGGAGGGGTAAAAATTACTATTCCCACTCCAGTGAGTGCAGCAGTAGGGAAAGTGTTGGATAGCGTAGGGGTTAAAATTACTATTCCCACTCCAGTGAGTGCAACAGTAGGGAAAGTGTTGAATAGCGTAGGGGTAAAAATTACTATTCCCACTCCAGTGAGTGCAACAGTAGGGAAAGTGTTGGATAGCGTAGGGGTAAAAATTACTATTCCCACTCCAGTGAGTGCAACAGTAGGGAAAGTGTTGGATAGCGTAGGGGTAAAAATTACTATTCCCACTCCAGTGAGTGCAACAGTAGGTTAAAGTGTTGGATAGCGTAGGGGTAAAAATTACTATTCCCACTCCAGTGAGTGCAACAGTAGGGAAAGTGTTGGATAGCGGAGGGGTAAAAATTACTATTCCCACTCCAGTGAGTGCAACAGTAGGGAAAGTGTTGGATAGCGGAGGGGTAAAAATTACTATTTCCACTCCAGTGAGTGCAACAGTAGGGAAAGTGTTGGATAGCGTAGGGGTAAAAATTACTATTCCCACTCCAGTGAGTGCAACAGTAGGGAAAGTGTTGAATAGCGTAGGGGTAAAAATTACTATTCCCACTCCAGTGAGTGCAACAGTAGGGAAAGTGTTGGATAGGGTAGGGGTAACAATTACTATTCCCACTCCAGTGAGTGCAACAGTAGGGAAAGTGTTGGATAGCGGAGGGGTAAAAATTACTATTCCCACTCCAGTGAGTGCAACAGTAGGGAAAATGTTGGATAGCGTAGGGGTAAAAATTACTATTCCCACTCCAGTGAGTGCAACAGTAGGGAAAGTGTTGGATAGCGGAGGGGTAAAATTACTATTTCCACTCCAGTGAGTGCAACAGTAGGGAAAGTGTTGGATAGCGTAGGGGTAAAAATTACTATTCCCACTCCAGTGAGTGCAACAGTAGGGAAAGTGTTGGATAGCGTAGGGGTAAAAATTACTATTCCCACTCCAGTGAGTGCAACAGTAGGGAAAATGTTGGATAGCGTAGGGGTAAAAATTACTATTCCCACTCCAGTGAGTGCAACAGTAGGGAAAGTGTTGGATAGCGTAGGGGTAAAAATTACTATTCCCACTCCAGTGAGTGCAACAGTAGGGAAAGTGTTGGATAGCGTAGGGGTAAAAGTTACTATTCCCACTCCAGTGAGTGCAACAGTAGGGAAAATGTAGGATCACGTAGGGGTTAAATTAACATACTTATAATTTTTTTTTTTTTTAAATAAATGACATATTAATAATTATTTAACAAAATAATTTTAATAAATACCTATTAAATTAAATTAATATTTACTTAAATAACATTAAATTACTTCCCACCCTATTCCCCTATAAACACACAACGCGCTACACATAAAAAAATAACACAATTAATTTAATTATCAATTAGTCAATTAATAAAAATTAATTACCAATTAATAATTAATTAACAATAAATTAATTAACAATAAATAAAAAATAATAATAAATTAATTATCATTAATATAATTTTTAATTAACCAATTAATAAGAATTATTTACCAATTAATAATTAATTAACAATAAATTAATAATCAATAACAATAAATATACACATATTAACTAATTAATTATATTTAAATTGCTTCCCACCCTATTCCCCTATAAACCCACAACCCGCTACACATTAAAAATAACATAATTAATTTAATTACCAATTAATCAATTAATTAAAATTAATTACCAATTAATAATTAATTTACAATAAATTAATTAACAATAACAATAAATAAAAATTAATAATAAATTAATCATAATTAATATAATTACAAATTAACCGATTAATATAAATTAATTACCAATTAATAATTAATTAACAATAAATTTACAATCAATAACAATAAATAAAAACATATTAATTAATTAATTAATTATAATTAAATTACTTCCCACCCTATTCCCCTATAAACCCACAACCCACTCTGATACTAAAACGCAAAATTTCCTTTAAAAAAAATTACTATTTTCTAAACATTTAATACATATATTTAAAAATAATGAAAAAACTTTAAAGAAAATGTAAAACATACATATAAAATACATAACACTAAAAAAAAAATCGATATTATTTACAACTATATTTTTGCTAACGATATTAATTACTTCGATATTACTTACTTCGATATTAAAAAAATCGATATTACTTACCTTAAAGTCAATATTCTGGTCAACGATATTCTTGACTTCGATATTCTGTCCCTACGATATTAAAAACTCGATATTAGTGTAGGTCGATATTTAAAATTCGATATTTTGACTGCGCACCGTACCTGCCACAATAGCACATGCTGCTGAGTATGAATGCTTAGAACCCGTGGCCGGTTGCGCCGAACCATCGGTGTAAATGATACATTTGTACTCCTCAAGTGGCAGCAAAGACAGAGGTGGGGGATGAACAAATTCATACTGCAAGAACTCCTATGTCTGAAGAGAGGAATCAAAGATAAAGGTGACATCCGGAGATGTCAAAGAAGTAGCCCATTGTATCCAACGGGGGTGCAAAGCTTTAGAGTTTGGAACACTTGCCTTTGTCACTGCCTCTAGGGCAGGATAGGGGGTGACAACCAAGATGCGTTTTCCCTGTGCCAGTGCGCGTTCTTTAAGAATCGCCATTTGCACTGCAGTCAAAACTTTCTCCACAGTTGAAAAGCGCAACTCGGCCGAAGTGTAAAGATGCGACTTGTAAGCAATAGGTACTGTGTCACCTTCGTTAAACGTCAAGTACGTGAAACCTACTGCCCCTGGCACAATTCTAATCACCAGGTTTGTGTGGTTATCACGAGTGAACAAGAACTTAGATTCAAGTAGATCAGACTGCAAAGATTTCAGAATAAGCAAATGTTCCGGAAGCCAGCATGACTTCGAAAAGGTAGGTTGTATCAAGGCATAGAGAGGCTTGATACGCTGGGCATATTCAGGAATGTAAGAACGCCCGAAGTTTAAAAATCCCAGCAAAGACTGAAGTTTTTTCAGGGTCGTTGGAGGGTGCAAAAGTGCACACTTCTCCAGGAAGTGGGGAGCTAAGCCCCTACCTTCATTGTTGAGCTCATAGCCCAAAAACAACACAGTGTATTCTGCGATGTGTGATTTGGCAAAATTAAATTTGTAACCTAAGACCGCAAACTCGAGAATAATGCGGTGTACTCGGGTAAGATGCGGCCATAGCTCGTCGTCAGTCAGATATATATCATCTACGTACGAATACGCATCTGGGTCTATGCTGTCCAACAAAGAGACAACACGGGCGGCGAAGACACCGGGGCTGTTTATAGCCCATTGGCAAACGCTGGAATTTTATTTGTTTTCCACCGGAAGTGAAAGCGGTCCATTGACTGCAGTCAGGGGACAAATTGTGAGTGTAAAAACCATTGGAAAGGTCAAGTGTCGTTTTATATTTTTTACGAACAAGACTGTCTACTAGCGCAGAACTATGGGTATTCTGTACCGCAAAGGTTCGACAATGAGTGTTCAAATGCCGGTAGTCTAAAACCAAGCGGTAAGACCCATCGGGTTTAGAAACCGTGAAATGGGGATTGTTCATTGGTGACACGCATGTTTCAATTACTCCTTGATATTCTAACTGCGTCAGAATGGCAGAAATGGGACCTTTAGCTTCCCGCCGGAGGGGATATTGGGGTTGAGGCTGTGGCATAGACCGCAATGGTATATCATGGGGGGAGAATCCTCATGCCAGCCCACGTGATTACGGTACAGTGCCGGGGCCTGGGCCACAGCCCATTCAGCTGTGAGAGCTTCCGCTCTGTCCTTGGGGACATGATGCGAAAAGCTAGGAAGGATTACTTCCTCCCCTCTAGGAGCAGCAAGAACAAATGGGGGCAGCCAATCTGCCTCCGCCAATAATATGTCGTAAGAAGAGGTCAGATTTTCCCAAAAGCTCCCTATAATAACTGTTAGCGTCGCCTCTGTGGCGCGCATTCTAGGGCCCGCCCCCACTGTGGTACGATGTGGGAAACTACATTTTCCTGTTGCTAAATGGTGGCTGCGGTGTCCTGTAAATGTACATTAAGCACTGCAATATGTTTTCTTTGTATTTTCCTTTCATTGTTCATTTTCCTTTATATGTTCTCCTTTTTCCCTGCTGGATGTAACTATAGGGGACTACATATCCCAGACTCCCCACACAGCAGTCACTTTGGGTGTGGTTGCCTATGGGTGTGGTTATATCCCAGAATCCCCACACAGCAGTCACTTTGGGTGTGGTTGCCTATGGGTGTGGTCTACCTATAAAAGGAGCCACACCCATTGGGCGTGGCTCACTATTCTGGATCCTGTGTGGAAGCAGCCTCTCTTTCTTCTGCTGACTCGTGAGTTCATTCCAATTTACTTTGAGCCTGCAGGTAAGCCTCTGTTGTTTGAAGGCAACAGAGTAACTTAATTTCCTTGTTGGGATTCGGTGCGCTTTGGAGCTCATTTGCTGCATTCAGTGTTTGGCAGCACACTATCGTGCGCTTTGGGGCTCATTTTGCAAACTACATTTTGGCAAGCATACAACAGTGTGCTCTGGAGTTTATTTTGACTATTGTATGATTACACTCACACTTTTGATTGCGCGTTTTGGAATTCATTAAAACATTGTGTTGTCGAGCATTAGGTCCAGCAATTACGATTTAGAGCTCTGGCTCATTTTTGCATATTGAGTTGGTGAACATAGGGACTAGTGCTCTGGGTCCATTTGCCATAGTGTATGTGGAGCTTTCGGATTAGCCCTTTGGTGATTTTGGTATGTTGATTTTTCAAGCGCTTGGGCAAGCTCGCACAGGGGCTCATTTGTGTACTGTGTCATAATTATGAGTATATGCTCTGTATATTATTGAACTTTACTGTTAGGAAGGTGTGATTGTAACACATTCCTTGGAAGTGTATTTTCTGTATAACTTGTATCACGGGCTCGTGATAAAGTAGAGACTCATTAGCAATAAGACTCCGCGTAGCAGAGTCTGGTACCTGAGAATTATTTATACTGATTGTTATTGTTTGTATGTTTATCTGTTTGTTTTACAGGTCTCCCTCCCAGCTGTTCCCTTCCTCAAACCCTTCCCCCACTTGGTCACTCTAACTTTCAGTGCTGTAATAGCATCCTGAATTGGAGGTACCGAGAGGTGGGCCCATAGAGCAACGTACAGACTCCGAGGAAGTGGCGCTCTGACAGAATAGTGAGCCCACGAATTTAATTCCTCCTGGTCTGTACGAGGCTTTATCATGGCCACTTTAGATGACCTGTTGAAAGTAATCACTCAAATGCAAAGAGATATGGTTGAATCCAAAAACGCAACTGCCGCTTTGGCTGATAAGGTAGCTCAGTTACAAACTAAGGTAGGAGTTAATGAGCAAACTCCTTTGCGGGGGTTTGGAACAAAACTCCGCTCTCTCCAGATTCTACACCTACGAACATAGCTGTAACCGTTCCTACTCCGATACCATTAGCCGCTCCAGAGCGTTTTTCTGGGGATTCAAATAAGGTTCAAATATTTCTTACTCAAGTAGAGTTACATTTCACTTGTAGACCAAGCGCGTTCCCTGATCCTCAATCCAGGATAGCATTTTTAATCTCATATTTGTCCGGAGACGCTGCTACCTGGGCAATTCCATTGGTTCAAAAAGACAGCCCATTGTTATATAACTGGAAACTCTTTGTACAAGAATTTGAAAACGTTTTTGACAGGAGAGCCGTGACTCTTTCAGCAGATCGAGAACTGTTAGAGTTAAAGCAAGGAAACAAAGGTTTGGTTGTCTATTTATCACAATTTAACAGATTAGTCGCAGAAACAGCATGGCCTGAAGAGAAACGGTCAGCACTATTTTATCAGGGACTAAAAGATGACTTGAAAGATGTTTTGGTCCAGATCGATCCACAACCCACAAATTGCTCTGATCTCATTAACTTAACACTTCGTTTGGATCACCGCCTATCCGAACGAAAGGGAGACCGGAAAAAACCAGAGAAAACAATGTGGCGTTTTGACAAAACAAGGTCCTTTTCTAGTTCTAGCCCTACAAACAATGCACCAGAGCCTATGGAGATTGGGACATTGCGTCATCCATTAACAAAAGAGGAAAAAGAGTTACGTAGGAAAAACGGACAATGTTTATATTGTGGTCGCAAAGGACACTTTGTAAAAGAATGTCCAGTAAAACCAAAAGGTAAGGGACCACCTTCCACTAAAAGTGTTGCCAGTTTGGAACACAGTCAGGAAAACTGACACACCCAAGAAGTAAGGAAGGGTTACACTTGGGTGTCGTTACCATCCCTTCACAGACTATGAGTACCATGTTAAACATTCCTAAGACAGCACATTTCCGAATTGAGGTAGAAATTTGTTTTCAGACGAAAAAACACATGATGAGTGCTTTAATAGACTCTGGCGCGACAGGAAATTTCATAGATGACTCCACAGCAAAACAACTGCAGATTCCTTGCAAGAAGAAGCTAACCCCTGAAGTTGTGCAAGCAGTTGATGGCAGTATACTGTCAGGAGGCCCTGTGTCGTTGCAAACAACATTAATACAGTTAATTTGCTATGATCATATCAAAGACGAAAAACATTCAGAGGAAATCATATTCGACATAATTCAGGCACCACAGTATGGTCTTATTTTAGGAACACCATGGCTAACGCTTCATAATCCTCACATCGATTGGGCCAAAAGAATCATGCATTTTACCTCATCCTTTTGCCATGAACACTGTATAAAGGAAAAGATCACCATGCCATCTACTCTACACGTAGCAACTGCGGCAGAAAAAGACACTGAATTACCGTGGCAGTATGCAACGTTCGCAGACGTATTTGATGAGCAAGAAGCAGACGTTTTACCGCCTCATCGACAGTATGACTGTCAAATTGATTTAGTACCAGGCTCCATCGTCCCAAGTTGTCGGATTTTATGCTCTCACCGAGCAGGAGAATCAATATCTGAGAGAATACCTGGACCGTTACTTAGCAAACGGATTCATTCGACCCTCTAAATCCCCTGCAGCGTCGCCACTTTTTTAATTCCAAAAGCAAATGGCGATCTGAGGGCTTGTATAGATTACAGGGCATTGAATAAGATCACTGTCAAAAATAGATACCCCTTACCTCTGATTCCAGTTCTTCTGGATCAAGTTAAAAAAGCTGTAATCTATACAAAATTAGATCTACGAGGAGCATATCATTTGGTGTGCATCCGTTCTGGCGACGAATGGAAGACAGCTTTTAAAACCAGATATGGTTTATATGAATACACTGTGATGCCATTTGGACTTTGTAATGCGCCTGCTGCATTTCAATTCTTTTTAAACGACGTCCTAAGAGACTATCTGCACTTATTAGTAATCGTCTATATAGATGATATACTCATTTATTCCAATAGCGTACCAGAACATGAGCAGCATGTAAATACGATTTTGTTAGCTCTACGAAAGAATCATCTCTATTGTAAAATAACTAAGTGTGAGTTCCATGTCACCACTGTTGAATTTCTAGGGGTAACGCTATCTCCTTTGGGAATGCAAATGGCGGAACGGAAAATTAAAGCAGTTACAGACTGGCCTACACCTACTTCAGTAAAAGATGTACAATGTTTCCTTGGTTTCGCCAATTTTTACTGAAGGTTTATTGACCAATTTTCCAATACTGTGGCACCTATCACAAAACTACTAAGAAAGAAAGAGGTGTTTCACTGGTCAAAAGAAGCAGACACAGCCTTTGCCACTCTTAAAACGGCTTTTGTTCTGACTCATCCAAATATGGAACAACCATTCATCGTAGAGGCGGACGCCTCCGATATTGCTATAGGAGCAGTACTTTCTCAAAGAAATCCCGCTACTGGACAATTACATCCCGTAGCATACATGTCCCGCAAGTTAAATGACAGTGAACAAAATTATGTCATTGCTGAAAAAGAATTATTAGCAATACGAGACTCTTTTAAAGAGTGGCGTCACTATTTGAAAGGGGCAAGACATACGATAACTGTTTTCACAGACCATCGCAATCTGCAATTCATGAGTTCAGCAAGACTTCTTACACCTAGGCAATTGCGATGGATGCTCTTTTTGCAGAGTTTGATTTTGTAGTAACTTTTAGTCCTGGATCTGACAACCGAAAAGCTGATGCCCTCTCACGACAAGACTCTTCGCTTGTGCCCAATACTGGACCTCCTCAAGCCATTATAACGCCCTCAGAGGTGATTTGTGTGACAGAAACTGAACTATTTTTTTATCAAGTTCGAGATGCTTTTAAGATAACAGAGTGGCAAAAATGGCTCAAGGATAACCCCAAGCGTGCAATCAAACAGGGATTACCTTTACATGAGGATTGTTTATACATTCCCACCCTAAAATTACAGAAAAAGGTTTTTCAATGGTTGCATGATAATCCTGTAGCTGGACACCCCGGAGTTCCAAAAACTGTGGAGTTGGTAAAGAGATACTTTTGGTGGCCAACTCTTGGCAAGGACATCAAAACTCTGGTGACTGCCTGTGATACATGTGCTAGAAATAAAGCAGATCACTCAAGACCTAGAGGGCTATTGCAACCACTTCAGACTCCCAGGAAACCATGGGAACATATCACTCTCGATTTCATTGTTGGTCTCCCAATGGTGCAACGTTGTACAGTCATTCTGGTTGTAGTGGATAGTCTAACAAAATACGCACATTTCATCGCTTGTACAGGTTTACCTACGTCTGGCCAATTAGCGACCCTTTTGTTGCAACATGTGGTACGTTTACACGGCCTTCCAAAAATCCTCCTTTCCGATAGGGGGTCGCAGTTCTCTCCCAATTTTGGCAGACGTGGTGTAAGGCACTTAAAGTTTCATCCACATTGTCCACAAGTCATCACCCACAAACTGATGGTCAAACGGAGCGCTTGAATCAGACGCTAAAACAATATCTCCGTTGCTATGCTGATGAAGCAGTCAACTCTTGGGTGAATCTTCTTTGGTTAGCGGAATTAGCCTATAATAATGCTTATCATTCATCCACAGGTACTACTCCTTTTTTGGTCTATATGGTCATCATCCACATACCTTGCCGATCACCATACCTACTACAATGGACAGTACTCCTGCCGTACAGACTACGTTGCAGGACATTCAACGGACTCATTCACAAATATATAGACATCTGGAGAAAGCCAAGACAAAATATAAACAGCAATATGACAAACGTCATTGTCTTGGTCCAATATATCAACCAAGTGAGAAGGTGTGGCTCTCCACCAAACATTTCGCCTTCAAACATAAGCACATGTTTCATCCTAAGTTCATAGGCCCTTATCGTGTTATTAAACAGGTGAACCCGGTCACTTACAAGTTGGCCTTACCACACGCTTTACGTATTCACCCTGTATTTCACACTTCCTTGTTAAAGAAGGCCCCTCAGCGCTGTCGCCCTTGTCCTTCCCCGCTGTTGGTTCACGGAGACTGGGAGTATGAGGTGAAAGCCATCCTAGACGCTAAACGGCGAAACAACTCTGTGTGGTATTTAGTATCCTGGAAAGGTTATGGTCTGGAAAATGACTCTTGGGTGCCTGCTCGGGATGTGCATGTACCTCGTATTCTTTGACGCTTTCATCTCCTCCATCCTTCAAAGCCGGGCCCTAGAACGCGCTTGGGAGGGGGGAGTTCTGTTAGCGTTGCCTCTGTGGTGCGCATTATAGGGCCCGCCCCCACTGTGGTACGATGTGGGAAACTACATTTTCCTGTTGCTAAATGGTGGCTGCGGTGTCCTGTAAATGTACATTAAGCACTGCAATATGTTTTCTTTGTATTTTCCTTTCATTGTTCATTTTCCTTTATATGTTCTCCTTTTTCCCTGCTGGATGTAACTATAGGGGACTACATATCCCAGACTCCCCACACAGCAGTCACTTTGGGTGTGGTTGCCTATGGGTGTGGTCATATCCCAGAATCCCCACACAGCAGTCACTTTGGGTGTGGTTGCCTATGGGTGTGGTCTGCCTATAAAAGGAGCCACACCCATTGGGCGTGGCTCACTATTCTGGATCCTGTGTGGAAGCAGCCTCTCTTTCTTCTGCTGACTCGTGAGTTCATTCCAATTTACTTTGAGCCTGCAGGTAAGCCTCTGTTGTTTGAAGGCAACAGAGTAACTTCATTTCCTTGTTGGGATTCGGTGCGCTTTGGAGCTCATTTGCTGCATTCAGTGTTTGGCAGCACACTATCGTGCGCTTTGGGGCTCATTTTGCAAACTACATTTTGGCAAGCATACAACAGTGCGCTCTGGAGTTTATTTTGACTATTGTATGATTACACTCACACTTTTGATTGCGCATTTTGGAATTCATTAAAACATTGTGTTGTCGAGCATTAGGTCCAGCAATTACGATTTAGAGCTCTGGCTCATTTTTGCATATTGAGTTGGTGAACATAGGGACTAGTGCTCTGGGTCCATTTGCCATAGTGTATGTGGAGCTTTCGGATTAGCCCTTTGGTGCTTTTGGTATGTTGATTTTTCAAGCGCTTGGGCAAGCTCGCACAGGGGCTCATTTGTGTACTGTGTCATAATTATGAGTATATGCTCTGTATATTATTGAACTTTACTGTTAGGAAGGTGTGATTGTAACACATTCCTTGGAAGTGTATTTTCTGTATAACTTGTATCACGGGCTCGTGATAAAGTAGAGACTCATTAGCAATAAGACTCCGCGTAGCAGAGTCTGGTACCTGAGAATTATTTATACTGATTGTTATTGTTTGTATGTTTATTTGTTTGTTTTACAGGTCTCCCTCCCAGCTGTTCCCTTCCTCAAACCCTTCCCCCCACTTGGTCACTCTAACTTTCAGTGCTGTAATAGCATCCTGAATTGGAGGTACCGAGAGGTGGGCCCATAGAGCAACGTACAGACTCCGAGGAAGTGGCGCTCTGACAATAACACGCTCAATGTCACCTTCAATTTGAAGGACAATATTAAATAGTCTGTCAGGGGGTGCCACTCGGGTGTCAGCTGTCTCGACAGTAATGAAAGTGTCAGTTGCTGTCGCCTCCATATGAGGACGTAGTGCCTCCCGCACTATGGTAACTTCCGCGGCGCTGTCTAGCAGCGTCAATGCCCACGTCCAATTCAGGAGTCTCGTTCTCACCATCTGTGGCATATCTGGCTGTTAAAGCTGCAACTTTTTTCTTCTGAAACTGTGGGCGAGAAAGGGGAAATTCTTCTTGTTTCCCTCTGCCAGGTTGTCGAGGTTGGTCTCGTCCCTGAGGGGCGTCACAACCCCTGCCTCTTTCCTGCCGATCTCCTCCACCAGCCTGTGAGGTCGATGGTGCCTGTGAAGAATGAGGAGAACGCTGGTCAGGGACCTGAAATCTATCAGGAGACTTAATTCTCGCTCGGTCGGCAAATCATAAGTGCGTTCAGAAGATACGGAAACCGGTGATGCAGCACGCGACCCTGGTTTTGGTTGGTGCTTTCCCTGTTTCTTCAACTTCCAGTTCTTTTTAGAAAAGAACAGTTTCTCGTGTTTATAAGACTGAGATTTTTGTTGTGGTTGTGTTTGAGCTTACGTTTTAGCAAAAGGCTTAACCCTCAAACTATTGCGGCCAATGGTTTTATAAGCCTGTGCAATAATTTTTGGTCATTCGCAAGGCTGTCTAGTTCTGGGACTAAAGCCAAAGCATTAGCGACTTGAAAGTTGACTGCATGACCCTTGATGTTCGCAAGGATTAGATCAGCCACTACATTGAACACTCCCACCAGTCTCATACCCAATTCCACAGCCGCTTCAGGGCCATGTTCATCTTGTACACGCTTAATCACGGTGGGGAGGACCGTCATGGATGGAGTGCCGAAACACTTCGCATACACTGCAGCAAATACCTTATCCCAGTTGTTGCATTCTGTCAACTCGGGAACTAAGGGGCTCATTACGATGGCGGGCGGAAGCACAACCGCCGTGCTGGCGGATGCAAAAACCACCAGTTACCGCCGGCACGCAGCAGTCCACACGCCCGTCCAATTACGATGCGTAAAGTAGGCCAAACACCGCCGGCAAGCCAGCAACACCGTCCGCCATCAAAGTGCGCCCGTACACGTAGCGGCGCAGCACAACTGACACACACCGTCCGACGAAACACGTCCCGCCCGGCGCATAAATTACGATGCCGCAAACAAACGGCTCCCACGGCTAAGAGACACCGCACGTGAAAGAGAGGCGGTAACACGGACGCAGAGCACGGAAAACGAAGAAGCGGCATCCCGAGCATGAATCCAGCACTGCAGGCCCTCCCCATGCTTCTGCTGATGCACCACCAAGGACGCAAGTTACCGCGGAGACGCAGGTAGGCACACACACAACAAGTGCACGCAAACAGCGCACACAGTGCAAGGGGCGGAAAAGCGGACAACCCCCACCAGCGCGTGTACACTACACATCCACCATTGCATCCACATATGACACACAGGCCAAATCCTAACATCGCGGAACACATGTGTACACACCACCTGGGACTAGGAACCAACCACCCCGTCACGGCCCCAAAGCGCCGATGACGCCGCCACACATGCGCACAACGCAGAGGCCAACCGCAGCGCCATGCATGCGTCGCACACAGACACAGGGACACAACCAAGCAGCACACACATCAGCCCCACCCCGAACGCACATGACATGTGACAGGCCGGCCACAGACATGTCCCCAACGCCCAATTCACGGACAACACCCAACGCCACACAACCGACGCACACATGTCAGTGAAGTCACGCAACAGCAGGACACACCCCAGTGTAACAAACATGGCGTAGCACACAGCGGCGGCAACACCAACTAGGAGAAGCAGGGCCCCTTCGGGAAGAGGAACGCCAGTACCACACTGAAAAACCCATACCACCCTGCACATATGAACAAGACATATGAAACGGAACACCAAAGAGCACGGGGACCGACAACAGGTGGCCCAAGAATAACATTCACACACAAGGCCCAACGCAGAGCGGAAAGGCAGCCTGCCGCCCACACAAGGGAGAGCAGACAGCACTGAATGACCTTCCATTCCAACTCCGAAACCACAGCCCTACGACAGAAGCCGGTGAATACAGCCATTGTCCAAGAATAGACCAACACAGGCATGCCGAGGAGACCGACCACAGGGCAGATAGCGCATATCACAGAAGCACACAACGGACGGGGAAGAAAGAAGAAAACACTCCCCCATGTCGGCCACATGCAAGTTAATTGGAAGGAGTCACACAGCACTGACCTTGAACTGTCTGAGAAGCATGTGGGAAGAGGGCCCGTGTCCTCCAAACAAGCCAACAGAACACAAGTCCTGTCTCCCTACGACTACACAGAGCTCACAGCAACCCCGGAGCGTGCACATTGCAGACTGCACACACAGCCGGAGCACGCCACGTCAACGAACCGCTGCGAAATGGCAACCGCAACACACCTACCCAACTACGCCGAACAGCTCAAGCTGTACAAAACCAACACGATACATACATTGGGATGCGATCTCCTGTCCCTGCTGAACGTAAGTTACCGACTGACTTACCGCATCACATTGTTCAGCTGCGTCATGCCCGTCTTCTACTGTCGGAGGTGTCCCTACCAGCATCCCGTCGAGATATGCCTCTCCAACCCGGCATGTCTGAAGGCGGACCTGCTACCACTACTCCTCCCTCTGGACGCACACGACAGGGCCTGCTCTGCCTATGGGGGCATGGCGTATGTGGCCAACATCGCACCCGCACTGAAATGGGACCACTGTGCCTCCACACGACGGATCATCGAGAACAGCTACATCGAATGTCACCCAGCATGCCCCATCATGGTCCTCCAAGGGACAACTTACGAACAACACCTTGACAGCCACCATCCGCTTCATTGGCTGGCAAACATGTACACCACCAATGACATGGAAGCCCTGCTGGACGGCATCGCATACCTGACAACCTGTAAATACGTCGGACCACAACGCAGGTTCCCGAGTGACCTATGATGTCCAACCCCGCACCCATGCTTAGCTTCCGCACGGACTGGCCAGTCACCACCACAACAGCCATACCAAACGACCGGCAACTGTAACCACACCATCAACGACATCGCCATGACATCGGATATGACCGGGACATGCACATTGTTCCCCATCACATCCAGGAACACCGCATGCATCGTGGGAGGCAGTGGCATGGGCTCTGTGTATCGCACCCACATGGACGGAACTGCACGAACAACCAGGACACGACATGGATCCAGTGCACATGGACACACAAACCGCTCAGTGGACATGAGTAGGTCGCCTGGAGTCTGTGGGTGCTGCACCCCTCCCACCCCCGCCCCGGGAATCCCATACCAGGACCTTTGCATGGACGACAAGTGCATACAACAACAACACGACCCCAGTGACTGTGACATGTCCAGTAACCACCACAGTGCAACAACAAGTGGCACGCCGCTGCATGCACGCAAGCACATGCCCTGATGTCATCTCACATGCACGCGTGCATGAGGAACAACCGCAGCAAACCTGTCACATGGAACTGAGATGGACTGTGCCCATGATGCCAAGCGGTCTGGTAGGCTACATGTATACCGTCTGTGTCAAAGTCCGCAGCTCCGCAGCTATACGTAAATGTACATTAGCACAGCCTTGGCCAAGCAGATGTCACTCTGAAGCCCACATCCCACATGCAACAGCCAATCACATGTAACCCCACACCCTATCCCATTTGCAATCATGCTCAGTATATCCTCAACATGTATCCCGCTGCCAGTAGTGTCCACTATACTGCATCACAGAGGACAGAAGACTCAATATAATGTTTGAAACCAAAACTGTCTCCGCTGACTCATTTCACAAGTACGAATGAGAGAGGATGAGAGGATGTGAAGTACACGGCAGTCGTGACATGACCATGTAGTCCACTGGTATTGGATGTCAACGCAAATGAGTAGCACTACTGTGGAAGACACACATGTGTCGTGTGAAGTCGTATGGACGCAGTGCACAGGTGGATGGGTGTGACGGGTAGATGCGCACATGCCAAGTTGGAGCACGCCGTGTTGGGAGGGGTCATGAACAGTACACCACCGCTTCCCTGGGCATAGTGAGAGGACACCTGTCGGGGGAGTGAACACGTGTGCGCACAGCAGCCGGGAACACGTACATAGCGGTACCAGGCGCACACGTCAGCCCACCCTCCGTGGACAAGCAGGATCCTGTTGTGCGCCCGCCATGCCCCTTGACAAGGCACACACAGCCCCAGTCGACCAGGTGTAACCCCAACATAGTCAATCCGCACAGGCGATACAGGGCACGGGATGGCAGTGGAGCATGGTGTGTGAGAGGTCTCCTCGCGCTCCTCCTGGTCATATCACGCAGGCAATAGAACCTCAACATCTAGCATGGCAAAAAGTCAAATGGAAGTGTAGGGGGACGCACCACAGCACGAGCAGCACTGACGTCACGGGAGGTGGCTCGCACCATCCCATCCATTGCCCATCATACCAACCACGCCACATGCCATTGCGACTAAGTGCAAGCGCGTGCGCCACCACCCCGAGCCCTCCCCAGAGAGGCCAAAGAGTGAATGTGTGGGCCACCAGTCACAGACGGACGCGGCCTGGCCGCAAGGGCAGCCACAGCCACTGGGTGTCGCAGGTGGCGGATCCGGAAGGCGAAGACTGTGATGCATAGTCCATGCAGGCCGGGTCTCCATTGGGGGCACCACGCAGGTGGACGGCGTCCCGCCACACATCATACCCTGAGACAGCCCACTCGTGCAACTGGACCCACACATACACTCCTTGCCCTCCCTGGTGCGAGCTTGGGGCTGCCTGTGCAAGCGCTAGCCTCGCAGGTGAGCATGCATATTGGGGGCGAGGGGAGGACATGAGGGCTGGGGCGAAGATGACCGTATCACTGTCAAGTAGTACAAGGGATGTCCCAGATGTGGAAAGGAAGAGACGTGTTCCGTGTGCACTGCAACTAGTCACCAATCCAACTACCCCCATGTCCGGAATGTAAGCCCGCACCTAGGCCCGCCCATCCGCCACATCGAATATACCACCAGCACAACAACCTTCCCATTCGAAACACTGACTGGGGGTGGCGACCAGTGAACAATCATGTGTAGCCTACCCACGCGTACATGTGGGCCCTCCATGATCCATGTCACCTGCGGCAAAGACATGACATGCGCAATGAGGGAAGTGAGGAGAGCTGTCCGCCCCACGCACAGAAGGTGCATCAGCTCCACAGACTCAGCAGCGAGTCCAGCAGGGGTCACATGTGCAGGGGCAGCGGTGCCTGGTGTGAAGGCACATGCATATAGTCAGCACATCGACCAATGTGTAGTCTGCCCACATCCAAAGTCCATCATCATGCGGACATAGGAATTGAACACAGGGCAACACATCTTAGTAGGTGCACCCACCGTGACCAACAATGCGCAATCATCGACGTACCCGCCCTGTGCATGGCCCCCACCCAACGGAGGCACATCCAGTGCCACCATCCCACACACACAAGCCTTCCACGGAACATGCTGTGTCCAATGGTCAGTACAGAGTCAGCGCCCATCTGGTGGATCCTGAACAGGAGACACATGCACACACATGCCAGCTCCCACTATGTACGCCTGCCACCTGGCACGTGCAATGTAACCTCTCACCTGTGACGTGTGACTGCAAGCACACAGCCGTCTTGGCATGGGGCTGTCAATGTGGACACCTGTCAATGTTTCGGGAGCTGTGATCCGTACAGTGCTGTACATAGGGTGCAGTGCTGACACCTACTACTGTCTCATTTCCCCTCGTGCCACAGGTCCCACTTGTATTGGCCGCTCAGCCCGTGCCCACATCGTCGTCGTCGTGTGCCATACTCATCCAGCCTCGGAAGCAGTTCCATGCTCAGCAGACTCTCATGTCGCCGTGGCGTTGCCGCTTGACGAATATGCAGTCAGTCCCCATCAGCACGCCCGCAAGTCATTGGGGCCTAGATCCCCATGTGCATGACCATGGCAGTGGTATGTCTCACTTGCCATTGCCATTGTTGGGAGACCTGTGTAAGTGTATTGTGGCCGTGCCGTCCCAGCTTGACAGCTGGGCTGTGGCACATGTGCTTGCTCAGTCATGTCAGTGATGTGTATGCGAAATTGCTATGTGTCGTGTTGCTTTGACATGTGTCCTCTGCCATTTTCCCCAGGCGGAGACCGAACATTGACCGCCCATACCAATTGCTGGCGGACATGGACGATACAGAGGTTATCAGGAAGTTTCGGCTGGACAGGCCAACCCTGCATCGACTGTGTGCCATGTTAGAGCCCCATCTCCGTCCCCGCAGGGTGTATCCGACTGCTGTCACCCCCACGGCTAAGGTGATGGCCGCCATGCATTTCTTCGCCACTGGGTCATTCCAGCACACAGTGGGCAGTGGAGGTGGGATGTCCCAGCCCATGTTCAGCAAGGTGCTGAGGGATGTACTGGCAGCCATGATGCTTTACCGGAACAGGTACATCCGCTTCCCCAGGGCTCGTGAATTGGCGGCAGTGAAGGGTGCATTCTATGCCCTTGGCAGAATCCCACACGTCGTGGGAGCCATTGACTGCACACATGTTGGCCTTGTTCCACCACAGGCCACTGAGCACCTGTACCGCAACAGGAAGCACACGCACTCCCTGAATGTGCAAGTGGTGTGCCTTGCGGACATGGTGATCACCCACGTGTGTGCCAAGTTTCCAGGCTCGGCCCATGACGCACACATAATGCGCAACAGCATCTTGCCACGACTGATGGCCAATCTGCAACAGGATCGTGGCTGTATTGTCGGTGAGTATGTGGAGTGGTGTAGCGTGCTTGTTGTGCGATGCTGTCCCCTGTCCAGTTGGAATAGCAACGGTTCTCTGTGTCCCTCACACCCAGGTGACTCTGCGTATCCGAATGGGGCATGGCTGCTCAGTCCATTGAGGAATCCTCGCACCCCAGCAGACGATCGATACAATGAGGCACATGGGAGGACCAGACGTGTGGTCGAGCGTACCTTTGGCCTCCTCAAGTCCAGGTTCAGGTGCCTGGACCGCACCGGGGTGCACTGGCGTACTCCCCACAGAAGGTGTGCCAGATAGTGGTGGCGTGCTGCATGCTGCACAATCTGGCCATTCGGAAGCAGATCCCCCTCATTGTGGATGACGGAGATCAACCAGGGCCCCAGCCCGCAGACCAGGACAGCTCGAGTGAGGAGGACAGCGGAGAGGAGGAAGCTGGGAATGTGCGGCAGCAGCTCATCGCCTGCTACTTCACTTGACGGTGAGTGTCCATGTACGACGGCTGATGTGGCTGTATCTGTGCAGGTGTGTGTGTGCTGTGTCAGGGTGGCCGTTTGTTCACTACGTGCTGTGTGTCAACGCTCCATGGCCAGGGTAGTATGCCACTGTCGGTGACTGTGGCATTGTGCCCTATTGCTCTGTGCGATGTGTGTACATTGCTTGTAGTTGTTGACATGTACTGTGTGATGGGTGTGTGACACACTCATTGAATGTGCTCCTGTTCTGTCTCCCACCCCTAGGTCCCTACAGGCCGTCCGGATTCCATTGCCATGCCACGCATCAGGTGCCTTTCCGCCCATGGTGGCCGTTGTATTCCGTACAAATAAAACACAGGGCACAAACAGCAGTTAGTGAAAAAGGTGCATTTATTACAAACTGTGACATGTGATTGTGCGTAAGGTGATGACAAAAGTGGTGCGTGCAGTGTCAATGAGCTGTCGGTCATGGCTGCGTGAAGCTCAGGGTGTACCCACTGGTTCTATGTCCATGGTCCAACACACACATGCCATCCAGCTGGCTGTGTGGAGTGGGATCGTAGAGCAAGTCAATGCAGTGGCTGGTCAAGGCAGGCTGGCGGAAGGCTGGCTGGCTGCCTCACTTGCGACTGGTGCGTGCGAAGTCCTCCCGGGAGACCTGTTTCCTCTTCGGACGGCCCCTTCCACGTTTGGGAGGGGGTGTGTGGTGGCGACCTGCTGCGTGGTGGGTGAGGTGTGCTCACTGGCTGTGGTCGCAGGGGATGTGGACACTGCTGCCCGACCCTGCGCCCTAGCAGGTGGTGGCGGAGGTGGTGTTGCTGGCCTTGCCTGTGACCCCACCGCCACCACCAGCTGGCCCATGAGGTCCACGAGTTGGTCCATACGGGACACGAATTGGCCCATATGGGCGTCCATGGACCTCAGCACCCCCAGCACCTCCCGCGTGTCTGTGGCAGACCTGACCCATTGTTCTTGGGCCTCCTCATAGGCCCCAAGGACTCTGGCCATTTGAGGCAGGGCATGGCTCCCAGGGGAGGCTGGCGTTTCCCTGACCCTGCTCCTCCTACCAGTCCTGCTGCCACCGGCCTGCCCACTAGCCACATTGCATACCGCGGTCCTCGCTGTGGCTCCCAGGGTGGATCCAGTCGGCCGGGCCACCACCTGCGCTGGGGCTGGTGCCAGCGAAGACGTGGTGGTGGCGGTGGTGGTCGGTGCGGCGATGGTGGCGGTTGCGGCAGTGGTAGTGGCCGCAATGACCGTGGGTGTGGCCGCAATGACCGTGGGAGAGGCCGCAACGACAGTGGCAGCAGGGGGCTGGGACTGTTCAGCAGCCCTGGATGATGGGTTGGTGGGTAGGAGGGGTCCTGGGGAGCGGCTGGGCCCTGCCCCACCAGATGGGCCTGCTTGATGGTCCATGTCCGAAGAGGAGGTCAGATCCTCCAGATCCGTGTGTCCTCGTTGGGGGCTTGTGGGCTGGCTGTGCTGGCTGCTGTCTCCATCCCCAGCATCCGTGAGTTCGTCACCTGTGGTGAGAATGGGATTTGTCATTGTGTTGCACCTGGCACAGTATGTATTTGTCGTCTGACATTGGCAGTTCGTGCAATCTCGTACATGGGTTTCCCCGGAGGCGAGTGTGTAGCTGTGGCATCTGTAGTTGCGTGTGCTAGGCAATGGGACTGTGTGCTGTGCACATGTGGCATGGGACGGATTGGCCATGCCGATGGGTGTGTTGCTGTGCCCCTACTCATTGTGACTCTGGTGTATGCGGGCTCCTGGCCCATCCTGGGTCTGGTTTGTACTTTGCTTTTGGGGTTCATATGGAACGCTTAGGAGCGCATATGGCAACATGGGGGCCATGCCCCAGATTCACATTTGGGAGGGATATGCTTTTGGGGTACATGCTGTAAGCCATGGGTGCCGAACGTGACATGTGTTGTGGCAGCATGACAGTGCATGGTTTGAGGTGTGTGCATGCTTGACATGGCCTGCATATTTGCTGTCTGGTGTGATTACTGGGCATGGCATTGGACGCATCGTTATGAGTGAGTGTTGGTTGTGTGCCAGCCAACGTATTGCAGTTGTCCCATCTCCTTGGTGTGCGTGCTGCCCTGTGCCATGTGCATCACTGCAGTGCTCGGGGGTGTGTCCCATGTTGTGTGTTGTTGCTCACAGTGTGTCGTGCGCTTCATTGACTTCTGGCACATGGTTGGTCATGGGCATGTGTCTTAGCGTGACTGCTGTATGTGTGGCAGCTGTGCGGATGACATGCCTTTCATGAGACTGGGGCTGACGGATGGGATGGATGGTATGTTGTATGTGCATGGTGTGTCTGTGTGTTTGATGGGTTCAGTGGTGTTCGTGTGCATTTCTGTTGTTCCGCTCTGTTGCGTCTAGTGTTGTTTGTCTTACATAGGCGTAGTTGTGGGGTGTGTGGTTGACAGGCAGTAGGGGCTACATGAACTGGACTTCAATGGTGTTTCGGTTGTGTGTGATGGGTTGCACAGTGGCTGCCGTGTGGTACTATGTTCAGTGTGGCTTGTGCATGCAGACGTGGCTCCTTGGGTGTTGCTGTGTTTGTGATGGGTCATGTGGGGTGTGAGTCTGTGGTTCATGTCCGTGTGCACATTGTTCACTTGTTCGTGACGGTGGGCGGTGCTGCGTGTTCGTCTGCTACGTGACATGTCCCATGTGTTGGTCGTGTTACGGCCCTCATGCCTCCAGTGATCCAGCCCTGTCCAGTTTCCCACCTGCAAGTTGTTCGGGCGTGCACTGTACTGGATGCCACATGGTTCTAAGCGGGGGTGCTCCATGTTGCAGGTCTGTGGGGGTGGGGGGTGTTGTGGGTCGTAGTGGTGGCTGGACACCCACTGACACCGATTGCTGTGGACCGTGATGTCTACCTTTCGGCTGTCGTTGTGCACTGCGGTGGCTGACACGTGGCTGTGGGGTGTGGGGGATGCTCCTCCTTGCTGTACTGTGGGACTAGGGGCCTGGTGTGTTTTGTACTTGGGCTGTCCACCCTCCCACCCACTGCACTTTGTGTTCCTGCCACTTACCTGTTACTTGTCGGTTAGTGCAGCTGTGGCGGACACATGGGTGTGGTGGGTGCTCGTTGTGGCGCTTCTGGCATATTTGGGGACCTGTTGGTGGTTACGTGGCTGGCTGAGTGTACACATGTCCCCACGCATCTTACAGTTGTTCTGTTTGGGCTGTGTGTGGTGGTGTCTGTTGCATGTGTGTGTGATGTGTTGTGTATTGTGTGCTGGACATGGGGGTGTTTGTCCCTGGGAGCTGTGGCATGGTGGTAGTGCATGTGAGTACATAGCGGTGTGCTGGTATACATTAGTTTGTACTTACCAGCCTCCACTCCCCTGCTAATCCGGCGAGGATCTCGGGATGGATGATGACTCGCACCTTCTCCTCCCACGCTTTGAAGGTCTTGAAGAGCGCGGGATTCCCTCCGCCAGTGACTGCAGCCAGCTCTCTGTTTTTGCCCTCCTTCTTCTTGACCAGGCTCTTGACGTCATTCCACCGTTTGTTTATTTCGACTCTGTTCCTGGGCAGGGTCCCGACTGCATTGACCTGGTCTACGATCCGGTTCCACATTCTGTTTCTGGTGGCTAGTGGTGTGTGCTGGACCATGTTCCCATAGATTTGTGGGTGCACCTTGATGATCTCGTCGACCATGACCGTCAGCTCCATGGGCGTGAACTTGGGCATTCTTTGTGGTGCCATGGTGTTTGTGGTGCTGGTGCGGTGTGTGTTGTGTAATGTGCAGGGGTTTGTGGTGCTGGTGTTTGGTGGTGGTGGTGGTGGTGGTTGTGATGTGTGCGTTTCTGTGGTGTGCTGCTGTCCTTGCTGTGTCACTGTGTCCTCTCCTCTCCTCTCTGGTTTGCAATGTTGCAAGGGGTTGTGGTCTGTGGGAGTTCTGCTTTTGTACCTACCTATGTGGGTGTGTCCTCATGGTCTGTTGTTTTCAGGTGTGTTGTGTCTGGTGTTCTGGCCTTTGTATTTTTTGTTTGTCCGGGGGTGTTTTCGGGATGTGTACTGTGCTTGTGTATTTGTGCGTGCCTTGCTGTGTGGACTTATTGGCCATGTTGTGTGCTATTGGTTTTGTGAGCGGATGGTTTCTGTGCAGGGACGTGGGCGCCATGGTTTCTGCCGTGTCGATTGGCATCGGCGTTGTTTGCGCTGGCGGGCGGTATATTTGTGGTTTTCCCGCGCTCATGGCGGTGCGATCGTAATTTCACGTGCGGTGTGTCGGTCATGAGGGCGGGCGGTTTTGTGTTGTCGGGCGTGTTTCCGTCCGTGGCGGGCGGTTTGACTCCGACTCGGACGATGGCGGGCGGTATTTAGTGTGATTTTCCGCCGATGGCGGTTTTCGGTTTGTGTTATCGTAATGGCGTGGTCGGTGTTCAGACGGTGTATGCGGGCGGTATTTTGCCGATTCCATGCCTGGCGGATTTATTTACGCCGGGTATCGTAATGGGCCCCTAAGTCTTTTGGCAAACTTATAGTCAAAATCCTGTGTTTTTCCACAAGAGAGGTATTTGGAAACACCGCCTCCAGCTGGTCAAATTTTTCTGCAAGCCAATAAGGCAAATCATCCTTATTCTGTGGGCACTTGCCCATCACTGAATTAACCATAACGGGACTTATGGTCACACCGCCAAGTCCAGCTGGATGCGCCGCAACCTCAGGAGAGGCCATCTGGACATTGCCTGTAACATATTGTACTAAAGCTCTGTGCACACGGATCAAAGACGTATGCAGCACACGCAGTTCATCTACTGGAACCGCTAAATGACGTGGATGTGGGGTATACCCGGCCAAAACAGGCCAAGCGGCCCCATCTATCAATAAAGGGCATAAATGAATCGGGGTGACCGGATGTGGGAGGGCGCCATTAAACCAAACACGGTGTTGCCATGCCGTGAGCGGTACTTCAAGAGCCTGATAAGGCCGATAAACATTAGGAAGGGTGGTGGGAGAGTAAGCATGGAGCAAATTGTCATCTCCTTCTACCGCCGGAAAAGTGACCCATGAGTAAAATACCTCAAAGTGGTAAGCCGGATCAGCTTGGACCACAAAGATGAGGGCGACACCCGCGTCGAGTACTCCATAGGCCGTTAAATGAGACCGGAGCGCAGCGCAGCTATGTGCCGGGATATTGACATTCACAGCCATCAAGACTAAGAATGTAGAACAACCTAGTGTGTGGCAGCACTATAGAGGGTTAACATAAAAGAGAACACCTTTTAATAACTTCAAGCTTGAAAGAACCTATAAATACATCAATATAGGAGGTTACACCCTCACATATGTTTCCGGAAACATAAGTGAAGGGAATTGTGGACAAGCACACGTACTACTCAAGCGTCTCGCAGATAAGAAGCCCACCACGTTGGTGGCGCCATGTTGCGGGGATTCTGCACATATACAGAACTATGCGCACGAAAACAGGACCTCGATGTATAGTGGTGTACCAACCATCCACCTTAGTGCCCAAAATACCAATCCAACTAGCTATAGTGTCTCATTCGTTCTCCGTACTACAGCGAAGCTACCAATGATTAGACATCCCAGAACACGGACCCTTTCAGGAATCGCGGGTGCAAGAACACTCTTTCATTACTCACTCATACTTGTCCACAACGTGCGTATAAAGAGACACAGTATAGTTTAAAAAGTTTATTTCAACTATCGTGCTCTAAGACACAGTACACGTGCCAGTACTAGCAGCATAATGCATAAAGACAAAACAATAAGCATTGTTACAATTCCATTGAATACAAACGGGGACAGCATTTTATTAAGACAGTGGATTAAGGACTATAATGCCTTGCCACCCTCCCCGTGCTAGTAACTAGTTTATTATAAAAACAGAAGACCTCTGGGCTTTGTCAGGGTGGACCCCCATACCTCAAGAACTAGATGCAAGGTTTACATCATCGGACAAGCACAGCTCTTCTCCCTGGAAAGGCTTTTCTCCAAGTGTCACCAACAGGGAGATCACAATATTAAAAGCACACAAATTTCTCCAGTGCAGCTGTATTTCATGTTATGTCTAAGTGCGAGGGGCTGACCATAACAGCAACAACAAGGGATGTTGTTTTTCGACCTTGTACATTGTGTGCAGACGAAAACCACAGAGAACATGAGAAAAGGTGAAAGGCAGAAAGGCAGACAGTTGAAATGTGAACGGTCACAAGCAGAGTCTGGAAAAACAAAGTCACAGAGTAACATGTGCAAAGGAGGCATCATGGCAGCTAGGCCTAAGCTAACTTAGCAATGTCAACCATGAGGCCACAATCCACACTACAGAGTATGAAATTATTTTAAAGGAGAATGCTGTACAAATAGTGCATAATGTCAGAGTGTTCCATTGAGCGTTACAAAGCAATTGAAGGAACACTTGAACAACTTGCGTTCGTAAGGAGTGATAGAGACAGTGGACTCCTCTCAGTGGATTTTGTCTATTGTTCTGGTGAAGAAAAAGAATGGGGATATCAGGCTATGCGTTGACCTCAGGTCTTTGAATAGGAACATCTTGGTGGACCGTTTCCCCCATCCCCATGATCCAGAAAATGTTAGCCCAATTGTGTGGTGAGAAGGTATTCTCAACGATACATCTTGAAGCAGCCTGTCATCAGGTAGAATTATGTGAAGAATCCGGGTCCCTCATTGCATTCACTATGCCTTTTGGTGCATTTAGATTATAGCAGCTGCCGCTTGGCTTAGCCTCTGCAGCATCAGTTTTCCAGAATTTGATGGAGAAGCCTGTCAGTTGATTCCCCTGTGTTCTACTGCAGCCTCCCAGAGTGTTCTAAAAAACAACTGGAGCACTAACAGTCTTACTTATGGCAAAAGAGTGGCACACCTGGAGCCATCTTGATTTAATCAAATTGGTAAAATGTATAACATTTCATTTAGAAAGGAACAACATGAGGAGGTTCATTGTGTCATAGAAATTACAGTTGGTGCTGTAGAAAGCAAAATTAAGACACATTTTAAATGAGTTCTTTGATCTCTTCATCTTCTATTTCATTAAATCATTCTGACATGCACACTGAAACATGCACTTTCAACACCAGCAGCAGACTTCAAGTTATCTCCCTGGTAATCAGCAGCTTTACCACAGTGTTCTAATGAGCAACTAGAGTGCTAACATTCAGAATTTATGCCAAAAGTGTGGCACATCTAAAGCCATCTAGATGGCATCAAAGTGGAAAACTGAAAGCTGCTTAGGATATTGCAGAAAATGAGGAAATTAGGGAACTTCAGAACAAAAAAGGCTTTGAATATGGCAAACAGAGAAAAAAGAGGCCACATGTAGCACAAATATCTTGCAAATATAGCCCAACTATAGTCCAATGACAGAATTGTCAGTTTATATTGCGCAGACTTGACCTGAAGGTATTGGAGTGCTTAACATGAGCATCAGTTACATTACACAAGGACACATTCATTTTGACTGTAGGCATGGGGAGATTAGGAGATTTTCCCAAAATTACAGAAAGTTGAGCTGACGTTTAAACTCTAACCTGATTCCCCAGTTGCAAAGTCAGCAACTCTGGCCATAACGCCACATCCTCTTCCCTAAGTGAAACAAATAATCAAGTGATCAATTGGATAAAAACATAAAGATAGTAAATAATTTTAAAAAGCTCTTTTTGTTATTTGAGAACTGAGAAAAGGTATCCTCATTTTAGTTTTTTAGAGCACTAACTATAATTTCTATGGGAAAAAGACCACCTCATTTCTATAATTTCAAAATGAAATGCTTTAGGTATTACAGTTTTGATTACATCAAGATGGTTTTTTTGGTGATGTGGTTTCATCCACTTCTTCTTCGTCCAGGTCCCCCTGTCCTGCTGCACCTTGACCGAGACTGATCAGCACCCAGTTTTAACGGAATCAAAGGTAGGTTTCTGTGGTAAATGCGGTATACATTGCATGGTGTGTGTATGTTGGTGGGGTGCGAGGCAGTATGTACACATAATGCACACTACACATATCTTAAAAACACATATTAACTCAGACACAACATATATATGTTTTCTGTAAAAAATAAAATGTTACTTACCTGTCTCCTTACCGCTGCGATCGCACCCGTCAGTACTCTGCCCCAGGATACCGCCAACTCATCGGAAACATCCAGATCGGCTTGGCAGTACCACGCCATCAAGACAGTGACGGCGGGACCTTCACCAGCATAGGAGACTGCCGCTGTGGCGGTCTTGCCCGTATCGTGTATACATCTCAATACAACAGGCAGAAGACCGTCGACTCGGCGGAGTACTCAGTTTCTTGTTGTGCCAAGGTCTAAATCAGGCCCTAAGAGTGAAATCGTGATGCACAGCTAATATTTCAGTTATCTTTACATGTGTGTTTACTAGCGACTTCAATAATTTAAGTAGTCAACTTAAGTAGTTTCAATTCCTGCAATTTAGTTATTGTCTTGTTTTATACTTGACAGTTTTGTTTATGGTGGACCAGGTCAGTTAGGGTTTTAGAGCGCTGTATAGCAAGAAGAGAAGACAGGGAATGAAACAATTTAGGGGGTTATTGAAATGTAAAATCCCACGGAGATATCCTAAGGAAGTAGGCAAACACGATTATGTGAGCCATTACCATTTTATTTATTTGGCAGTAAAGATAAGGAATACATTTTGGTAAAGAGGACACAGCTAATATTTTAGATATCTTAATAAGTGTGTTCACTAGTAACCTTTATCTGTTGAAACCTATTCCCAAAAATTACATTCATCATATCAGGGTATTTATAAGTGGCAATGTTGTAATACGGCGGAGCATTAAAGGTGTCTGGTAAACATGTCAGCTGACATTTGAACTATCAGCTATCCTTGGATGCAAAGACATTCTATTACGGTACTATTTTTGATCAACGTATTCTTTAAATATTTTGCATAGCTGCCCTGAGGTTGACCTTAAACATTTCAAAAAGTATGATTGCCATCGAATATTTTTCAAGCAAGAACCATTTTCGAAAAGGTGCTGATATTAAAATGTTTTCATATTCTGCTTACCAGATTTGTTTTTCAAACGTACCGGACGCTCACGTAAAGGTGTCCTTGAAACAGTGCTTTGTGAATGCTTATTGAAGTTATAACAATGCTCCTTCAAATGTCCCATTACCATATTTTGACAGAGACGACTAAGAATAAATATAATTTGTCCGGCGAAGGAAAGTCAAGGGGAAATGGATGACAGCCCGGCTGTTTACACACAGTTACGATATGATTAATCTGAACTATCTTCATCCATATGCATTTGCAGTTCACTTCTTTCAATTCAGCAGTGACCAGAGCCGGGAACGTAGAGGCAAGGTCAGCGATCACCGGCGCAATCTGAAATACAAGGGGCAGCGGCTGATGAATGGAAACGGTGTTGGAATCTGCAGGAAATAGCCTAACCGCGAACATAGCAGTCAGTTACAGACAGACGACATCCCCAATTTGTACCAGAGAACACAATCAAAGCCAGTTCAATTGGGAAAGAATTTGCAGTAGAAAGTGTTTGTTTAATTTGGGAACAAATTGTGCTACTGTATACGGCTTCAAGGATGATAAAGTCATTAACCAAATCCCAGTCGCCTAAACCGAAAGATGACTGAAACGAGTCTATTATTAATGATTGTCTTGCTTCGTAATTTTAAATTGCTACATTTCTTTATATACGTTTAGTTAAATGATTGGGACAAATGGAAAGTAAATTTTATATATATATATATATATATATATATATATATATATATATATATATATATGCCACTAAATGATTTTTTCTTCCATTCAAATTAGTGGGGGATATTCTCAAGACCGTGTGATAATTATCGCAAAATTAGCTTAACGCAACTTTGCACATCGCAGTCCATTGTGGGAAAATAACACTGTGTTAACGTTGTATTCTCAACCCGGCGGCACCATGCGATAGTATCACGATAACGCGCCAAATGACCGCGTTAAAATCAACGTGATGCAGAAAAAATGCGAAACACGAACGCGAAAAAAGTTGCGATGCCACAAATCGCGATACAAAAATCAGCGATAACCAGCGACAGGCCTGCAATTCCCACGCGTCATGCGGGAAAATGCACCATAAAAACAGGACATTTTTTTTTTAAAACTGCGTAGCACCATAGATGCACCTGGACCGAGTGCAGAGGAAAACGCGAACCCCACAAGCCCCACAGACGACCAGCAAGGAACCTCGGGTACGGCCAAGGAGAAGAGGAAGAGGAAGACGCGGTTCATTCCGCAGGAAAACAGGATCATGGTTACGGAGGTGATAAAACACTACCAACAACTGTTTGTCACCTCCAACGTGTCATTGGCAACAAAGACGCAAACATGGCAGACTATCTTGGACCATGTGAATGCAGTTGCAGAGTTGAGGAGGACAATGGAAGAGGTCAAGAGGCGCTGGAATGATGTGAAGGGCAAAGCCAAGAAGAAACTCGATGCCAACATGAAAGCAGCAACGCAGATTGGAGGTGGGGGTCCAGCGGCACACCAGGAGCTGGATGACATGGAGAAAATGGTGGCCACAGTCATCAGTCGGGATACGGTGGCAGGAGTAGTGGATCCGGACACTGCTCAACATGACCTGACACAACATCAACAGGGTGAGTACCGACCAGGGATTGGGGGGACGGGGGAGATGGGCACAATGGCACACATGCACAATTAAGTAGAGCACACTGCACACCCACAATGACTCTGGATCATGTCCTTGATCTCCTTGGCATACTGCAGCACACATAGAAACAGCAAGTAGGCCCCCGTCGACAATGTGCCCGGAGGGGGCCCTCCCCACACATCACTAATCTCACAACAAACCCATACACATGTGCTGAACCCAGCAAAGCTGCGGGTCCGTGAGCCACACTGACAATGCAAGTGACACTGCATGACGATTAGCATGGCTGCAGTCCAATTATCATGACATGGTGCACGCCACGACACTGAGGTGACTGAGTGTGGACCACATCCGGAAAGGAGCAGGTCACACTCTGACACATCCACGTGCACAAACAACCACTGACGTCAACAACACATCTGCAGACAAACCATGCCCAAGAGTCACAACTCGACCAAGAGCCCAATTCACCCAAGTCTGCAACATCTCAGCACTGTAGAAGCACAGAAGTCAAAGGCACACCGCCTGAAAGGGATAAGGGGCAGCCAAATCTGAGCTGCAGGGGCGACTCATCCACAATGCAACACACACATAAGAATAAGAGCACCTCAACATTGACAACAATGTGGTACAAACTGCAACACTTTCACAACATAACACAGGACACAACTGGTGCCGCATGTGTGTACAAAATGGCCAATCACATTTGGCATAGCAGGAAACTGTGGGATGACAATGTACGAGTACAACCTCACATCCGTGATGTAGTACAAATGTCCACTGTCCTGCATCAAATAGGCATCTCCTCACAAACAGTCACAATGTACATTGTCATGCAGTCTGTATGTAAACTCCGCCAATGCGTCAACATACATGGAACACACTGTGAAACTGCATCTCCCCTTTACATTGCAGAGGGACAATCAACACCTCCTGCAGAGCAGACCCCACATCACGTCAGTGATGATGGAGACGACCCCCAGGACATCGACTTTGACGAACTCGAACGGTTCATGGACAACCTCCGCACCCCACCTCCAGTATCAGGGCAGCCCAGCACCATCGAGGTGATCCCACCCCCTGCACAGACCACACAGCAGTAAGCACCCACCACCACGTCTGGCTCCCAGCACCTCACCGAAGAACACATGGCGTTCCAACACCATGTGTTAGACTGCCAGAAGGAGCTGGCTGAACAGGTGCGGGTGGGGTTCGACCTCATGGCAGCCAAACTAGATGCCATACGTGGGTATCTAAGTCCCATCAGGGACCACTTACACTCCCTAACGGACACCCACAGTCCACCCCATGCCCTCCAACAATCCATGGCTGGCGTCGCTGGAGTCATGACTCGGAGACAACAACAACTGTCTAGTCAGAGTGGCTACCGCGATGTCATCCGTGATTTGGGAAACATGAGGAGGGTCATGGAGAACATGGAGCGGATGCAGGCGCAAAGAATGGCTACCACAGCTGCACACAAGAAAGCTGTAGATGGGTTCTTCCATGCCCTGCAGATCCTCATCATGGGAGTGATGCCAAAAGACATTGCGCAGATGAATGCTGCTGCTACTTCTACATCTACATCTCCGGTCCCTGATGTGTCAGTGTCACACAGTGCTGCAAACCAAACACCACCACCCACATGTGAGGCACATGAAACGTCAGAGGATGAAGATGAGGATGAATCTGCCTCAGTGCTAAGGAGGAAGCAGTAGCATTCATCTCCGCCATACGGCTTGTTTCTGCTTGGGTCTGCCCTCTGCATCATGCCCTGGAATAACACCTTCCACTGTCCCCCGACACACTCTGTGACACTAACCTTGGACCTCGACATGGACTGCCATATTTTGTATGCTCAACAATGACACAGCAATCAGCCTGCGGACTGGACTCTTCCCCTTCCGAGTAACTTGTCAATCCCTAAAGGACTTTGGCTGGCCCTCCACCGGGCAACATTGTAAAGTGTTGTCTGCATGGCCCAGTACTAAGACAGCTTCAACACTCCACTGAACGTGAATAATACATTCTAATACACACAGATGTGCCATGTCTATGATTAATCAAGTATGAAAGCATGGACAAATGTAGGGGCAGTGATTACCCCTTACGTCCATGTAGCTCATGTTGTGGGACTTGAGTCACAGGGTGCATCCCTGCACCATGCTGGTACATATTTGACCCCAAAAGAAGCCCTGTTGTCAATTGTAGGTCACAAATGACAGCCTATATGTAATGATTTGGGACACATGTGAAACGCTGATGAGTGGGATTCCGTACTATCTTTGACACACAGAAATGGCATTTCGAATACGTGACACCCTAAACAGCCTCTCTGTACAGAGGTGACACACCCACCATCTATTTCCAATTTATGAGATTGTTAGCACTACATGTTGCACTTACACTTGTTAGAGTGATGTTCTTGTACAGAGGAGTAACATGCACACAGGGAATGTGTGTTGTAATGAGTTAAATTGCACATGCTGTGCCTGTGGTCATTTTGTACTGTCCCATGATTGCTAAGGACTGTGACAATGTGACGTGCTTATGTGAAGAAATTGTCAATGATGGTGTTCCTACGGGCTATTCCTGCTGCTGCTGAAGTGGGGTGTGGTCCACCTGCCTCATCTTCCTCATCATCGCCCGGTGCATCTGGCACTTGTTGCCATGGGGCATTGGTGCGTACACATATGTTGTGCAACACACAACATGCAACGATCATCTTGCACACGATGCCTGGGCTGTACAGGAGCCTTCCACCTGTGATGTCCAGGCACCTGAAACGTGACTTCAGCACGCCAAATGTGCGTTCACGATGCCCCTGGTGCGTTTGTGGGCCGCATTGTACTGCCTCTGGGCCGGTGTGTTCGGGGCTCGGAGGGGTGTCATCATCCAAGGGCAGAGTGCATATCCTTGATCACCTGTGACAGTGCAGAGAGACATTAGTCAAAAGTTGGTTCTGCATGATGTGTTGGCAGGCTCACTAGTTCATTGGTGTGTGATATGTGTGACTTAGTGATTCATGTTTGACAGGTACTGCTTGTAGCAAATGAGCAGCATCAATGTGTATTACGTAGCCTCACTGCTGCTCCTCCCCCCCGACCCTATTTACTAGTGTGCGCAGCGCGGTTGCATCACTTGCACTCCTACGGCACACCATTGTCATGTCTGTCTGCGCATGTCCACAAGCCTGACAACGACACTGTGATGTTGTGCGTTGAAGGTGGGCGGCCACGTGTGTGTAGGCCTACGGTAAGGATAGGGCAGACACAGAGGTAGAGTTCATGACTGGCTGTACTCGCGATGCGGTTGAGGGTAGACCTTTGGCCTATGCTGCGGTAATAGCGACTCACACAACAGTTGGCATGTATGATCCCGGACCCCGAGCGGGCTTGCGCTTCTTCATTTATCCCTTCGGCCGAGCCCGCACTCCGGGGGCATGCTACATCGCAACATTGTCCATTGCGGGATGGGTGGCGCCGACACTACAACAGAGACACACGCATTAGTTTCTTCCTTGGCAAGGCCAACACTTAGCAATGCCCAGAGCCCCGGGCTGATTATCCACACCCCTACGCTGGACTGCCGTACGCCAGACCACTCCGCTTATGCTTACAGGGGGGTACGACATGGCTACATGTCCCAGGTCTTCCCTACTGCCTGAGGTGACATGGTTGCGTCCGCTGTACACAGCACAATGTAATGTGGTAGGGCCCGGGGCCCTCATGCATATACAATGACCACACGGACACACTTAGATAGTTTGTGGAATTGGCTACGGGCACGTGCGCCCGGCCACTTTTATTGCCAGGGTCACATGCCCAGTGACGCATGTGCTGGATGGGTGTGGGGTGAGTGTAAGCCAGCCCTCAGGGAGTGGTTGGTGCTGGCAACAACTACAACAGTGATCAGACAATCAGAAGTTCAAAGTTCAAACAGCAAGGGTCCACGACTTGAGCTGCAGAGAGTTAGTGGCCCCGGATGCACTGCGGCCGGTTCAGGCACACCGCCACGGGACGGTGACTTGCGGTGCACTGAGGTAGGGCCACGGGAGCTGAGCGGGTCCTCGTCGATGTCGAAAGTGTATGTCGCGGAGTGTTTCGGGGGACAGTGGAAGGTGTTCTTCCAGGGCATGATGCAGAGGGCAAAACCAAGCATAAACAGGCAATATGGAGGAGATGAATGCTACAGACTAATTTTTAACACCAAGTCAGTATCAGCTACATGATGATGAAGACAACCCCCAGGCCATAGACTCAGATGCCACCAAAGTTCAACCAGAGAGTGTCCCTGAATTCCGGGGCACAGAGTTAGTGGCACCAGAGCTGAAAGGGGATGCAGTCTGCGATGAGGCCTGTACAATGGTATGAACTCTGCCATGAAAAAAGCAAGACTCAGTTCCAAATGTGTGACCTACTTGACCACAGTGTAGGCCGGAGGCAGTAGTCATCAAGGGCCCACAGACATGTGTCGTTGGCTTGCGATGCACAGAGTTGGTGGCACCAGATCGAAGGGAGTACAGTGATATAAATGCTGCCATTAACATATGAACTCGGCCATCATGAAATCAAGACTCAGTTCCAAATGTGTGACCTACTGGACCACAGAGTAGGCTGGAGACAGCGGTGGAGTACGTCAACGAGAAAGGAGTGCTGGGGGCCTGTGTCACGGAGGCCGTGATGGTCTGAGGAGGCTGCCAAGGTTGCGGGCCTCGGGCTTGGAGCTTGCACCAGCACGTGGTGGGCCCTCTTTGACACACGCCGGTGTCGGCAGGTGAGCAGTGAGGCCTGGTTGCACTGGGGCGGCCAAGACAGGTCTGGGGACCAGCGGCCTTGGGTGCAGCAGGCGCACAGGATTGCAGGCACCGCCGCTCACGGTGTCGGCCTCATGGCGGGCTGAGAGGCACTAACCTGGCAGACACATTGGCCATCCCGGAAGAGAACCACGCCCAGAGCAACAGGCTTTTTATTCACACCCCTACGCTGGCCTGGGGTACGCCGGGCCAGCCCACTCCGCTCACGCTTACAGGGGGGGACGTAACAAGCTACATTTCAGCGATCTTCCCCACTGCCTGGGGTGACATGGTTGCGTCCACTGTCCAATACACTCCAAACACCAGCAGTATATGTCGACATGGACATGTCTGTGGTCTGCATACTGCAGTCTGGCCAGCACATCCATGCCACACTTGGCATTGTGTACATTTTCATTCATGGGTCACTTGCCTCCTTCGCACATGTCTGGTTCCCACCTCTCCCCACATTCTGCTATTGTGTGGCTGAGGTGCCATGCCATTGATGGCTTGTGTACATGGCTAGCCCAGGTTACCACAGTAAGTTGTGCTGTCGTGTCTGGTAGGTGGGCATGTTGTTTGGCAAGTTGTATGTGAGTTTGTAACGTGGGCATTCCCAGAGTCGTGAGTTGCATGACTGTGTAGTTGAGGTGTGTGGTGTGTTCATTTGGTACTTACCAACGAGCAATGCATTCCCATAGGTGCCATCCTGAAAGCGCTGGTTGATGATGGACTGTCGGAAGATGAAGGAATCATGCACATTGCCTGGGTAGTTGGCGACGACATTGGTGAAGAGTCCCAGGTGGTCCACTATTGCCTGCACATTGATGGAATGTGTGTGCTTCCTGTTGCGGTAATTGTGTGCAGTGGCGGCAGGGGGCACGAGGAGTACATGTGTGCAGTCGATTGGCCCCAACACGTGCGGGAAGCCAGCTATGGCATAGAAGCCTTGCTTGGTCTCCAGCTGTTCCTGCGCAATGTGTGGGAAGTAAAGGTGCTGGGGTACCAAGCTGATGATGGCATCCAAGACAGGTGTGAGGAACTTGGATAGGGCTGGCTATGAGACTCCTCCGACTCTGGCAGTTGTTGGTTGGAAGGTACCAGAGACCAACAGGTGCAGCACAGCCAGCAGCTTTGTCTGCGGAGGGATGTTGGTTGTCCGCTGTGTTGGTACCGTCAGCCTGTGGGCAATGATGGTCAGGATGCGGAGGATGGTTGTCCTTTTGAGCCTGTGGTGGGCAATGACATCCTCTGGTGTTAAGTCTGTGCATTTTCTGAAGGTCCGCTGACTTTGTCTTCGCTGCCTCTGTGGTACTCCCGGGAGAGGTGTGGGGGGTGGTCCGGGGGGGGCGTGGCGGGCCTGGGTGTGGTGGCGGTGGGTGTTGTGGCCCTCTTGGGGCTCCGAGCTGCATGATCAGTAGCTCCATGGCATCTGTTGTTCTTCAGGTGTGGCTCTGGTCTGGGCTCCCTTTTGTGGTGCTGGTTGTCGTCCGACTTAACACCAGGTAAGAGCAGGTGTTAAATCCCTGCTGCTAACGCGCCTTATCCCCTGTTTTGGGATCTTATCGCCGATCTGGCTGGTCGCCGAGAATATTTAAAGGTGTAAAGGGTGGAAAGTAATTTATTTTTAATTTATGAATTAATAATTGGTTGTTAATTAATTTTAATTAATTAATTGGTAATTAATTATGGTAGTTGTGTAATGAATTTTAGGTGTGTGTTGTGGTGTGTATAGGTGTAAAGGGTGGGAAGTAATTTATTTTTAATTTATGAATTAATAATTGGCTGTTAACTAATTTTTATTAATTAAATGGTAATTAATTATGGTAGTTGTGTAATTAATTTTAGGTGTGTGTTGTGGTGTGTATAGGTGTAAAGGGTGGGAAGTAATTTATTTTTAATTTATGAATTAATAATTGGCTGTTAACTAATTTTAATTAATTCATTGGTAATTATTTATGGTAATTGTGTAATTAATTTTAGGTGTGTATGTGGTGTTTATAGGAGTAAAGGGTGGGAAGTAATTTGTGTTTAATTAATTAATATATAGTTGTTAATTACTGTTAATGGTTTGATATTTATTTTGTGTAATTGTTTATTTTTGTGTGTGTTGTTTTTACTTTTAAAGGGGTAAAGTGTGGGTATTAAATACATTTTAATTATTTAATTATTAGTTGTTAATAGTAATAGTTTTTAATTTAAAAATAAGTTTTAATTGTGTTTTATTATTTTATAGTTTAATTTAGGTGTGTGTTTTGGATATTATAGTGTTAAAGTGTGTGTAGTCAATTAATGTTTTTTAGTTTTTTTATTAATATGTTTTTTACTTGATTATTAATTATGTTAATTATGGAAATAATATTTAATTCAAAATGTTGAAGTGTTTTGTTATTGGTGTGGTGTTATAGGGTAGGAAATAAAAGAAATACATTTATGTTTTAATACATTTTTTTGTTTGTAAATATTTTCTAGTTTAAAAGAATTATTTTTTATAAATATATTTATTATTTTATTTTATATAATATTTGTAGGTTTTTGTTATATGTAATTAATATTATAATATGTGTTGTTTTTATATGTTTAATATATTTAATTTTTTATTTTTTAAATATTGTTTATTTATTTTTATGATTTTTTTAAAAATGTCATATGATATATATTTTTTTTAACTGTTTGAGTGTGAATAGTAATTTCTGTTTCTCCGCTATCCAACACTTTCCCTAATGTTGCACTCACTTGAGTGGCAATAGTAATTTTTACCTCTCCGCTATCCAGCACTTTCACTACTGTTGCACTCACTGGAGTGGGAATAGTAATTTTTACCCCTCCGCTATCCAGCATTTTCCCTACTGTAGCACTCACTGGATTTGGAATAATAATTTTTACCTCTCGGCTATCCAACACTTTCCCTACTGTTGCACTCTCTGGAGTGGCAATAGTAATTTTTACCCCTCTGCTATCCAACACTTTTCCTACTGTTGCACTCACCAGAGTGGGAATAACATTTTTTACCCCTCCGCTATCCAAGACTTATCCTACTTTTACATTCAGTGGAGTGGAAATAGTAATTTTTACCCCACCACTATCCAACACTTTCTCTACTGTTGCATTCTTTGAAGTGGGAATAGTAATTTTTGCCCCTCTGCTATCCAACACTTTCCCTACAGTTGCATTCACTGGAGTGGGAATAGTAAATTTTACCCCTCCGATATCCAATACTTTCCCTACTGTTGCACTGACTGGAGTGGAAATAGTAATTTTTAGCCCTCCGCTATCCAGCACTTTCCCTACTGTTGCTCTCACTGGAGTTGGAATAGTAATTTTTACCTCTCCGCTATCTAACACTTTCTCTACTGTTGCACTCTCTGCAGTGGGAATAGTAATTGTTACCCCTCCGCTATCCAACACTTTCCCTACTGTTGCACTCACCGGAGTGGGAATACATTTTTTTACCCCACTGCTATCCAACACTTATCCTACTGCTGCATTCAGTGGAGTGGGAATAGTAATTTTTACCCCTCCGCTATCAACACTTTCCCTACTGTTGCACTCACTGGAGTTGGAAAAGTAATTTTTACCCCTCCGCTATCCAGCACTTTCTCTACTGTTGCAGTCATTGGAGTGGGAATAGTAAATTTTACCCCTTCGCTATCCAGCACTTTCCCTACTGTTGCACTCACTGGAGTGGGAATAGTAATTTTTACCCCTCCGCTATTCAACACTTTCCCCACTGTTGCACTCACTGGAATTGGAATAGTAAATTTAATTCCTCCGCTATCCAACACTTTCCCTACTGTTGCACTGATTGTATTGTGAAATTTAAGTTTAAATGTTTTTTCTAATAGTTTAATGTTTTCATTTATTATACATTTTTGCTTTTTTATATTTTAAATTATAAATATATATTTTTAATTTTTATATTATTTTAAAGTTTTAACATAAATTAAAAATACTAATGTATTAATTTTTTTAAGTTAATATATATATATATATATGTATAAATGATTATGTTTGTGTGTTTTTTTATTAGGTTTATTTGTTATATTTTATTAAAATGTATACTAAATTTATTTTATTTTGTTAATATTATGTTTAATATTTAATGTATTTAATAAATATTATTTTATTTTATATTTATATAAAAGTCGATATTTTATAATCTATATTTTTACATCAATATTTTTGAGTCGATATTTTTGTACTTACCTGTTTAAGTATATGAGTTTATTTTTTTGTTGTCTATATTTTTTATTCAATATTTTTAACATCGATATTTTTTACATCGATGTTGTGTCAGTGAACCGCTCCCAGCGTTGAGCCATTAATGGGTCCGGGGAATCCGTCCCCCGGGGACAGCTCATATGCTATGTCCCGAAGTGCCCATCCCCGGGACATAGTAATTTCTCTGGCCGCAGCAACGCGGGTAGGGAGACCTGTGTTTGCCTTCATTTGGCAGAAGCATTTTCAAAACTCACACCAAACAGGAGCAAGCACCAAGTCCACTCCAAGTGGATGGGACCTGTATTTGCTTTCACTTGGCAGAAGCATTTTCAAAACTCACACCAAACGGGAGTAAAACACCAAGTCCGCTCCAAGTGGACGGGAGATTTAAACACTTTCCCGCTCACTGACAGTGGACTTGTGATCTGCTTCACTGAAGCGGACAGGGAAACAGATCAAAGTATTGTTCTATACCACAAAGTGCAGCATTTGGGTAACTTTTGGCAGCACCTGAAGGGGTTCTTGGCTCCCATTGACCAGCAAAAACCCAGGAGACAGCGCACCAGGAGGCCCACATACAGAGTGATGCCTGCAGGGGGCTGCGCTTTCCATCGCGCTGATAGCCCTTTCAGTAATCCCATTTCGTGGGACATTTTGGCAGCACCTGAAGGGGTTCTTGGCTCGCAATGACCAGTAACAACCCAGGGTACTCTATCCCCTATAAAAAAGCACAACAGTAGGCGCGTGTGCAGAGTGGTGACTGCAGGTGGTGGGGCCTTCCATCGCGCTGATAGCCCTTTCAGCAATCCTGCTTTGTAGGACATTTTGGCAGCACCTAAAGGGGTTATTGGCCCCAAACGACCAGCAACAACCCAGGGGACTCTATCCCTCAGCGAACGGTGCATGGAGGCACGTGTGCAGAGTGGTGACTGCAGGGGGCCAGGCCTTCTATTCCGCTGATAGTCCTCTCAGCAATCCCACTTTGTGGGACATTTTGTAGCACCTGATGGGGTTCTTGGCCCCCAGCGACCAGCAACAACCCAGGGCACTCTATTCCTCAGTGAACAGGATGCTAGGAGGCATATGTGCAGAGTGGTGACTGCAGGGGGTGGGGCATCCCATTGTGCTGATAGCCCTCTCAGCAATTCCGCGTTGTTGGACACACCTGGCAAAGCCCAGGCCAAGGGTGGGACCGTCCAAGCCAGTCAAAACCAGAATAAGGAAGGGATGGGCCATCCTTTTGGTTTTCTTCCAGGGAAACAGACTTTGCAACCACCTGGACACCACATCCCCATCCACATCTGGCATGTTTCCAATGATTTCAGTCCCCAACTGCCTGTTGCCCATCAAGTGGCTTCGCAAGAACTGTTTTACTCTACGACCCGAAGTGGACCACACTGTTTTCATGACAAATTTAGCCTCTGGGTCTATTGAAGGCAGCGTCTCTCTCAAACATAAGGTCTTACATTAGCTCAGAAATGTTAGGCACTGCCATTCGATTGCTATTCTGTCATTGCTTATGTGAGGTGCTTTCCTGGGTGGGAAGGCACTTGGGATGCGAATAGGATAAAACGCATTGCACCAGAACTGGTGGAAGGCCTGCTTTCGCTAGACTAATGCACCACCCCATATGGGGGCTCTAAGATTCGTTGTAAACTGAGTCTCACAGAAGAAGATGACAAGGACATTGGTGAAAATGGTTTTGCTAGCCTTAGAGCAGAGAATGGTAGTGGCCTAATTGCAAGAGCACTACCAGTTCATGTCACTGGAGGTAGCTCTTCTGAAAGTGGTCTGGCTATGGTGGACTGACTAACTAACATGCTTGCCCCCTTAGTGATTGATAATATTCCTACAGCCCTTCCTCAGAATGTACAGCCCTCACAAAGGGATATCAAGGAAGCAACTAGTGCTGCTATAGGGGGGAATACCTGTAATCCTATTATATAAAGTTCCTATGGCTTGATTCCAAAACTAGCGTTAGCCACAGTGAATCCTTTCCTAAGTTCAAAACAAGCCATCCAGCATCTGTCAAACAACATAGCTGGAACATAGTTGGAATCTTATCCATATTTGGCAGACCCATATTAGGGCAGGTTTACTGTTAATTTCCATATTTGTATTTTGCAGGAGTCTTGGGCAGTGGATAAGATTTATAGGCAGGGTTTCACCACATATTGTATTGAAGCCAGTGCCTCTAAAGCATGTATACCTTCAGAAGGTCTTATTATATGGATTAAAACTTCTCTTGACTGTAAGGTTATGGTTATTAACGTCAATTCCTTAGACCTTCTTGCTATTAGACTAATTCTGAAGATAGGGACACCCTACCTTTTAGTCAACATCTACAATAGGTCGTCCCCTTTTCAGAAATCTGCTGACACCCTGACAATTTTACACTTGTTGGTAGAAACCCTTGGGGTAGGCCAGCATGTAGTTATTGCAGGTGATTTCAACACGGCAGCATTTGGTTATTGCAGGTGATTTTAACACTACCAATGTCTGAGGGTGCACACTATAGTTAGCGCTGCTAACTATAACTGGTGAATTTCTCTGTGTTTTTAGTTCTCAACGTTAATGTTGTCACTGACAAAGTCACCTAACTATAATGTTACTTTAACCTTTGTTTTTTCAGTGAATATATATATATCACAAATCACGGCAGCGGCGAGGGACAGAGAGACTGCACTTCTGTTTGGAGGCATGATGGCTGTTACTCTACAAAGGACTGTGTGGATTCTGCCCACATATATGACACATTTTGAACATTTCGTTTTTCTTTCTATGCAAGATTTCATGCTGCATTGTCTATAAAAGACTGTAAAGTTTTTAAATAAGAGACAAAACGAAGTGTTTATCATCTGACTCTAACAACAGATATACATGTTAATATGGCGGCCACTAATATCAGCATTTTGCACTAAGAACTTTGGCAGTCCTTTGTTTCTGGCCATTTTAAATGCTCCTCCAATGAAATCACTCTTGAAGGAATTTAAACACGCTATGCTTTTTGATGAAGTTTTCATCAGCACTGAAGAAGGCAGTGTGCAGAAATGCATTTGCTCATAATAAATCATCAATGTCCCGTGAGTGCTCAGTGCCTGCTTGGAGCTTTATTATATCTACGTGATTCACCCTCACGTTTTTTAGGCTAAAGCACCCGTCCAGAGTTCGGCAGTAGGGTGAAACCTGGGAGCTTTAATTGAAATCCTGTCAGAACCGCTGTGGCTGAAATGCAATACTTTCCTACCAACTTGGTTGTCAATTATTAATTTGATGGGATGCAGTCATACAGAGGCAAACCTGTGGGAATGTGTGCAAATCACAAATCACGGCAGCGGCGAGGGACAGAGAGACTGCACTTCTGTTTGGAGGCATGATGGCTGTTACTCTACAAAGGACTGTGTGGATTCCGCCCACATGTATGGTACATTTTGAACATTTCGTTTGTCTTTCTATGCAAGATTTCATGCTGCATTGTCTATAAAAGACTGTAAGGTTTTTAAATAAGAGACAAAACGAAGTGTTTACCATCTGACTCCAACAACAGATATGCATGTTAATATGGCGGCAAATAATATCAGCATTTTTCACTAAGAACTTTGGCGGTCCTTTGTTTCTGGCCATTTTAAATGCTGCTCCAATGAAATCACTCTTGAAGGAATTTGAACATGCTTTGCTTTCTGATTAAGTTTTCACGAGCACTGAAGAAGGCAGTGTGCCGAAATGCATTTGCTTATAATAACTCATCAGTGTCCCGTGAGTGTTCAGTGCCTGCTTCGAGCTTTATTATGTTTACGTGATTCACCCTCACGTTATATATATATATATATGTTTTAGTAATGAAAAAAACTAAGGCTTAGGATTAGTTCTATTAGTTCTATCTAGGGAAAATTAATGTGTTATTTCTGTAGAAAACCAACTTAAACTACGCCAACATAAAGAAAAAAGAAAACAAGGTAAGTTATACGTCTAACTTTAGAGTTATAACTTAAAGCTATACTTTATGCTACGCCGTCGTCCACCTCCAAACAGAGTATTCTCAGCACACTAGGCAGACTAAAATAACTATAACTCTTACAGGCAAAGTCTTCACATAATGTAATTTCAGAGGTCATGAGTGTTCTTATAAATGATATGTTGAAACATGCTACAAGTAATGTTATATGGTAGGGTATAACAGTGCATCTGGAAGGTGGAAGTTAAAGTTGGAGGAAAGAGTAAATATACACTCTTTTTCCCCATTTCAACTGAGATCTTCAAAGGTGAAGGCTGTGGTTTTTCCAACAGGGAAAATCTTCTCTTGAGAAGCCACTTTTGTGGTTTTGCAGAACTGCATTTTCTCAACAAGAAGATCATGTCCTGCTAGAAAAAGAGGAAGAAGACTTGGAGGGGAGGATGCAAGAGGACGAACAGGAGGTGTAGCGGAGAAAAAACTGAGGGGTTCAATTGTGTGCAATCTATGCAATAAGGTAATTTCCCATGGGAACATCAAACAGTACTCATTTGGTATGATGGAAATGAGGAAACACCTGTAAGCAATCTATTCAACCAGGTTGGCGCGGGCCACAAGAAGGCATCACAAGCAGTAAGAAGAGGCCAAAGCATGAACATTGGCAGTGGCCACTTCTTCAGCTACTGCAACACCCTCAACTTCATCTACATCGTCAGGACCTCCACCACCACCCACTGCATCTGTCCATGGCTTGCCAGTGTCCTCTCCAACAGCCTTAATATTTTTTTTGTCTGTGTTGTCCTCGTGTTTTGTGTTAAGATTTTGTCTTGCTATTGAAAAAACAAGATTAAAAAAAGAAGAAAAAAAAGTAATTTTCAGTACTAACTAAATATTTAAAAAGATAAAGAGCTTATACTATTATTAACCATATTTTGTTCAGGTATCAGAATAACAACATTGTAATTAATATTGAGATAAAGAGTAAGTGTAAGGTACGTTAAACGTGCTTTATGGTGACTTCATACCAGATGATACATTTATTATAGAGTACTACAATTATATCTGATTGTATTTACTATGGAGTACACTGTCATATAGTACAGTGGCACTGAGTGGAGTGACATAGAGCGGAGTGTCTTTGAGTGGAGTGTCATAGAGTGACATAGGGTGGGGTAGCATAGTGTGGAGTTGAGTTAAGTAGAGTGGCGTAGGGTGTCATGGCGTAGAGTGGAGTGGCGTAGACTGGAGTGGCGTAGAGCGGAGTGTCGAGTTGAGTTTCATAAGGTGGAGTGTCATAGAGTGGAGTGTTGTAGGTGTTGTAGAGTGGAGTGTCATAGAGTGTCGTAGTTTGTCATAGAGTGGAGTGGCACAGAGTGGAGTAGGGGAGAATGGAGTAGTGGAGTACAGTGGAGTACAGTGAAATAGTATGTCATAGAGTAAAGTGGAGTAAAGTAGCAAGGAGTGGTGTAGCAGAGTAGTGTACAGTGGCTTAGAGTGTAATAGAGTATTATAGAGTGGATCGGTATACAGTGGAGTACAGTGTCATAGAGTGTAGTGGCATAGAGTGTCGTTGAGTGAACTGGCATACAGTGGAGTGGCATGGAGTGGCATAGAGAGGAGTAGCGTAGAGTGGATTGGTGTGGCCTAGAATAGAGTGGAGTGGCATGTCATTGAGTGGCATGCTGTAGAGTGCCTTAGATTGCAGAGGTATAGAGTGGAGTGGCATAGACTGGAGTGGCGTGAAACAGAGTGGAGTGGCATGTCGCACAGTGGAGCGGCATGAAATGTCGGAGAGTGGAGTGATGTGGAGTGGTGTGTGGTATATTTGAGTGGCATTTCATAGAGTGGAGTGGCATGTCAGAGTGGAGTGGATTGGCATATCATAGAGTAGAGTAGAGTGGTGTAGAGTGGAGGGGCATAGAGTGTAGTAATGTATATTGGAGTGGAGTGCTGTGTAGTAGAGTGAAGTGGAGTGTCAAAGAGTGGGATGTCATGGAGTGTCTTACAGTGGAGGGGTGTAGAGTGGAGTAGCATGCCATATAGTGAAGTGGTGTGTCATACAGTAGAGTGGCTGTCATAGAGTAGAGTGATGTGGATTGTTGGGTAGTGCAGTGGAGTATTGTGGAGTGGAGTGACATGGAGAGTTGTAAACTGGAGTGGTGTATAATTGATTAAAGTGGTGTGTCGCAGAGTGGAGTGGAGTGGTGTGTCATATACAGAGTCGTACAGTGGAGTTGAGCACTGTAGAATGTAGGGGCATAGAGTAGAGTGCAGTGTTTGAGACTGGAGTGGCGTGTCGTACAGTACAATGGAGTTGGATCTCATATAGTGGCATGACACAATGTCTTAGACTTGAGGGGCGGAGAGTGGAGTGGCATGCAGTGAAGTGGCATGTGGTACGGTGAAGTGGAGTGGAGTGTTGGAGAGTGGAGTGGCATGTCATACATTGGAGTAGCGTGTCTTAGGGTGGAGTGGTGTGGAGTGTTGAAGAGTGGAGTGGAGTTTCATAGAATGGAGTGGCGTGTCATAGAGTGGAGTGGTGTGTTGTAGAGTAGAGTGGATTGGTGCAGAGTGGAGTGGCAGTGGAGTGGGGTACACTGAAATGCACCAGTTGTAGTTATAGTTGTCTCAAGTGACTATAACTCGTGCCCTAAGGTAACAATAACTTGCGTCCCTGCCGTGCACAGTTTTCTAATCAATAATTTCACTGCAAATGTTGCTATGATATTATCAATCATGTCATAAAATATGTTATGGCTAATTAGCGGTGCATGGTGAGGATGTGAGTTATAGTTACCTTAGGGCATGAGTTATAGTTACTTGAGATAACTAGAACTGTAACTGGTGAAATTCAGTTGTTTTTTAGAGTTTCAAATGTTACGTTGTTAATGAGCATTTCACCTAACTATAACGTTACTTTAACCTTTGGTTTTTACAGTGAATTTTTTTTTAGGGTAAGGTAATATTCAATTACTATATGTAAATCCAAACATCCGTGCATGGCCAGGCCCTGCAGCCAACACCTGGCATGCAACCAACCACACGTTGCACACAGTCTTCAGCTGTGGTCAGTGGTGGGATGGCCACAAGGCCTGGCCTGTGGCCAGGCCCTTAGGCCAACCCCCATAAAAGCAGCCAAACCTACACTGCACAGGACCTTCTGTTGTGTATGGCAGGCGGTTGGCTGCATGTGGTCAACCTCTCAAAGTAGCCAACCCAATGCTGCGCATGTCCTTTGGCTGTGCGTGGTGGGGCCTTGGCTACAAGGCCTGGCCTGTGGCAAACCCCCCAAAGGCAACCAATCTCACGCTGCATATGGCCTTTGACCGTGCGTAGTGGGGGGTTGGCCATATGGCCTGGTCCTCTGGACCCGATCCTCCAGAGCATTTTTTTGTAAAGGGGAGGGGGTCAACAGGCTCCCCTCTCTGAGCCATTAAAGCCCTGGAGAGCCCACCCCTGGGGCTAAATCTTGCAAAAAGTGGTAGGGAACTGTGCAGCCCAGCCTTTTTTATAACTAAAGGGGAGGGGGCCCATGTGGCCCTTCTTCCCAAGCCTTGTTAGACCCTGGTCACCCTGTCCCCCAAGGCCGTTTTTTTCAATTAAAGGGGAGGGTGGCAACATGGCACCCCTCCCCAAAGCCTGTTAGACCCTGGGGACCGTAGCCCCTAGGGCCACTATTTAAAATAAAGGGGAAGGTGACCCTCTTCCAAGATGTTCTTGGCCCCGGTGACCCCATTCACCAGGGCCCGCATCAATAAAGGTGTATGTCCTGGTGCTTGTCTAGGGCACCAACCAAAAATTTGGTATGCAGAGGGAGCTGGTATTGCTCAGAGGAAGCAGCTACTAATGCTGCTCCCTCCTGGCGGGAGCAATACTGTGATCTGTTTCCCTGCCTGCATCAGTGTAGGCAGGGAAACAGAATACAACTCTGGTCACAGTCGGCGGGAGCAGACGTTGTGTTTGCTCCCGCATGGCAAAAGTTTTGAAAATGCTCCCGCCAGGCGGGAGCAAACACAGATTTCCCTGCCCATGCCTGCGTCACTGTGTTCCGGGGTGGACACAGCATGTGAGCCAGCCCTTTGGGATGATGCCCCGAGGACATTATTGGCTCAGGGATGGGAGGCCATGCGCCCCCTCCCTTTAACTTACTTTAGCTGCCCCAGGGGATGGGGTCCTCAGGGCCTTTAGAGGCTCAGGTGGGGGGGCGTGTGGCCCCTCCTCTAAAAAGATATTGGGCCCTGGGGATGGGGACCCTGGGGCTGCCAGAGGTTTAGGGAGTGGGACACATGCCCTCCTCTCCCTATAAACAAATGGCAGGCTGTCAGGGGATGGGATCCACGGGGTCAAGCAGTCAGAGAATGGGGGCTGCATGTCTTCTTCCCCCTTGCAAATATAGCAGGCCCAAGGGCCAAAAATGGCACATGGAGGGGGGCCGGGTGCCCCTCTCTCCCCAAAAAAATACATTGGGCCCAGGGAAATGGCCAGTGGAGGAGAAGGTGCATGCCCACCTCCTCTGGGTGGGGTACAAGGGGCTGAATTCAACCTAGAGAAAGGGGCCAAACACGCCCCCTCTGCCCAAAAATAAAACCCATCATCCTCCGGGCCCTGGCCTTCAATGCATTTTTTTTGTAAACAAGCACAGGAGGCCGCACTTTGGGGCACCTGCATCATTCTAGATACCGGTCTCAAATGAATCTGCCCCTTTGCGACCGGTATTTTTGCATTTGGGATGCATCAACCCAAATGCAAAATCGCAATTTAAGTTATCGCAAAATTTGCGATTACTTAAATTGCTAATGCATTTCGGGAATCGCAAATTGTGATTCCCTAAATGCAATGCATTATGAAAAAAAAATTGCGATTTCGCAGAAATAGGAATCGCAAATTATCATCAATTCAAAGTTGATGGTAGTTTGCAAAAACTTTGAAAAATGCACAAAAGTGCATTTTTCAAATGTTCCATGTTGCATACACACATGCCCTTGGGGCATGTGTGTGTGCAACATGTGGTCACATGCTAATTTCAGGGGTGCATCAAGGTGTCCTTTTGGCCCCCTTGCACCCTCGAAATTGCATGCACAATTTGCGAGTACCTATTTGGTACTCGCAAATTGCGAATGCAATTCCCACTCATTCCTATGGGCCTCTAGGCCCATAGGAATGAATGGGAAGTTATTCTTAATTGCGAATCGCAATTTGCAATTCGCAATTAAGGAATATGTAGGAATCGCTAAAAATTTAGTGAAATCTACATGCATTGGCAATTGCGATTCCATAATTGCGATTCCTTAATAATTGCAATTATGGAATCGCAATTGCACACAATGATGCATGTGACCCCAAGTGTTTTTAATGAATTTTGGTATGGATTTGTGGCAAAAATTTTAAAAGTATTTTCGCCCCAGGCGTAGGGTGTTAGGCAATGTCTACCAAGCCCCCTTGTATCTTTTATTTACTTTTTTTAGGACTTGGGACTGAGGCCCATATCCTAAGATGGCTGCCACTACTTCCTGGTTGAGGTGGTGGCAGCCAATCAGATCTCAGCTTGAGATCTGTCAGGATGAGTTGGGGGTGCACATCCCTAGATATGCAAAGATGTTAGCATTATTTGCTCAAAACTACTGAGCAGATTTATACCAAATCACAAAAAGCACTCCTCCTGGACAGAGATCTAGCTGTGTGTCAAATTTGGTGTAAATCCATTCAGCAGTTTAGGCTGTAGCTGTGTCCAAAGTTCCTATGGAACAATGAATGGGTAAAACACGTTTTGGGACCCCTCTTTTTTCTTGGCCCCAAATTGATGGATCACCTCAAATCTTTCCATGCATAAACTATTCGAAAAGTAGCACTTTCTTGGAAAGTTTTGTCAAAGTTTTTAGTAACACAAAAAATGCATTTCCAATGAAAATACAATCCTAACTATAACTACCCATTGCTGACCGCCACTGGGTAATTTTATATATATATATATATATATATATAAATATATATATATATATATATATATATATATATATATATATATATATATATATATATATATATGAAGAAACACACTCCTGAATACCAAATCCTTGGCAAGCAAAACAGGTACGGACCACCAGAGCTGGATTCTTTTTAAAGTGTTTTTATTGCAATTCGTTCAGCATGACGCATTTCGGCCATGTCTCCATGACCTTGATCACATGACACACTGCGGTGAATTCAAACATTGTATAGTGACGATACATCATATCCGGTCAGTTCCTTTAAAAGACATAGAAGACATACTATAATATGTAGTATGAAAAAAACCATACCATGGTCATTATTAATTTTGTTAAGGTCAATGACAATATAATAATCGAGGTAAGTGCATATATTCATTCATATTCTTTATAAATACCATGATGTTAAATTTATATATATATATTATTTTGGCAGGGAGGTAGATGTTGATTCAAGGAAGTGTCTTTTACATATTTGGTGTAAATCTGTTCAGTAGTTTTTGAGAAATATATATGATAGAACTATGGTGATATCTCTGGTCCCGGATATTTTGCTTAAAGGTGGGCAGCAAACTCCACTCCGACGGTGGAGTTTTTGGAGTTTTCACCACCTGTGCTCCGCTCGGAACGCGGAGTTTGACATAAACTTTGGAACTGCAGGCAGAATGGAGTTTACCGGACTCAGCGACCAGGGAATGTAGTGCCCCGGCCGCCAAGCAGTGCTGCTAGTCCTAGAAAGCACACAGATGTGGGTGCCTGGCTGAGTGGGCAGTCCTGAACTTTAGGTGGGCTGTCCCACACCAAGCTCCTCCCCCAGCCTTTGTTTGCTTTGCCACTAGTTTTCGATTCCTAGACGCACAGTGCTCCAGGCCAGGCCAGGCCATGTTATTATGCTGGTAACAGCGCTGCCAAGGCAGGCCCCAGTCCAGCAAGGGGGGATCTGGAGTCAGGACTGCAGATACTTAAGACCCTGGCCCTTCCCCCCATTCCTCCAGAGCTGGTATTTCCCAGGGCTTGCAGTGAAAATGGTCCTCCAGGCACCAATGACTCCTTCCTGGAAGAGCTTGCTCCCGGACACACCTGGCTGGACTCTGGGGCCGTGGGCATGCCTGGAACTTTGAGCGGTGGTGTCAGTAGAGTCTGGAGCGGCAGGAGCCATGATGGGCCTGGCCATGATGATCATTCCCGCTCCTGCTCTGACTGTGCGGGGTGTTGTTGTGGTGCTGCTGCGGCATGGGACTGGCAGCGCTGAAGCAGATGAGGGGCATTGATGCAGATATGGAGGTTGGCTGCTGAGGAGCCGAAGGTGTTTACCACCACCATCCAAGCATGACTGGCTACAGGGGAGGGAACAATGGACCGGGGTGTTGGGGGAACAGTGCACACCGACCACACATAGTGCCCAGATGCTGCCCCCGCATGAATGCTGTGGTGGAGATGGCACTGGGTGTACCTGCCCCACACCGTGCGTGCTCTACATGTGCTCATGCACGCACCTAATGTGGAATTTTGGATGCCCCGCTCTCCTTCTCTGTACATAAAGCGGGGTGCAGCAGCCATTTATTTTCAACCATTAACCAGCACTTTTTAAGTTCTGTTTTCTCTTTGTGCATGGTGCCCTGAATGCAGCCTGCCGCATCTACGGGTGGCTGAGCAATACTCCGCTTGCTTGCAGAACTTGGTAACTCCGGGGAATTGTATGGAGTGGAACTCCATGAGCTTCGCCCAGCCCTAATTTCGTTGCGGTTTTGCGATTAACCACGAATGCACGCACCAACAGGAATGCTCTGATTGGCTGTACAAAACCTGAACAGAAAGTTCCGGCTGCTACGTGAAAGGGAATCACGCCAGATCCTGAACTTTCGAACATATACACTGTTTGGACTGAATCAAAGCGAAGAGTTATATGTGCACCTTTAACCTGATTTAAACAGATTTACTTGCCTCTCCCTGAAATGTTTTTGCACATAATTATTTTATTTGTCATTCGTAGTTTAAAAAAAAAAAAAAATCACCACTTTTGTAGAGGATTTGTAACAATGAGACAAACAGGGGAGGAATTAAATAATGTGATATAAAGGGTCTATGCAAAAGAGTAAACAATGAGATTATGGGAAATGCCCACCAGAGGGCAAGAATGAGGAAAAAGAACCCCCGAAATTAGTTGAACATACAGCAAATTAAGATGCCATAATCGATTGGAAAAGTATTGTGCAAATGACCAGTTTAAACATACAGATAATATACCCACGGTCAAAAAGGGAAAAACAAATGAATGAGAATCAAATCTGAAATTCCCCCTTCGTGTATTCACTGTCATTATGAACGATACTTTGGTATCATTGTCTCTATCTATATTGAAACCATATTAAATGGTTTCTTCTTTTAAATCTTCACTTTATATCCACGTTTATTATTTTTTCACAAAACTGAAAATCGTATAAAATGATCCTTTTTCACTACAACTCCCTTAATACAAGACAGCAGGTAACACAAAAAAAAAAAAAAAGGGAAGGAAAAAATGTGTCATGTGATGTGTAAAATGCTTTTTATTGGCCCTTGTGACTGTCGTCATGTAAACCGTGAACAAGTTCTCAGGGGAGAAAGAAACGCGTTGGTGTGGCTTTTGAAATACCTGAAAAGCGAAAATAAAAAGAATATAAACACCTAATCCGGGAGTGCGACCCTTTTTCCTTCATTCAGAAGGATTTGGAGAGTGTAATTCTGGCGTGGCTCAGCCAGAGGAGCACGCACCGAGGGAGAAGCGCCAAAAGGTTCAGCAACCGTGAACCGGTGGTGGAAAATATATATATATATATATATTTTTTTATATATATATATTATATATTTTTTTTTATTGGATGCTGTCAGCATGAAAGTGAATACAATTAGGTAGTGTGTTGGATGCCTTAGGAAGAAGTCTTATTGTTGACTGTTGTTTAAAAAAAAGAAATGTAATGCTGACATGGATCTGCTTTTGAATCTGTGGAGTAAACCACACCTGCTGTATCTCATTTGGAAGTAGCATGTTCCTTCTAGAATGTGCTGTGAACTTGTGACCTACTGGTTCCACTGGGTTGCTAGGTACACTGAGCTAAGAGTGTATTGGAGGGAAAGGTGTTAAAGAGACAGAAAATGTTTTGAAAATTTGAGGAGTGATGACACAATTTAAATAATGGCAAGAATTAATTCCCAACTCAGGACTTTGTAATAAACTGTTGTGTAGTATTTAAATTTAAAAAAAATGAAGCTAGATAAAGGTTTGAACTCCCGTTTTTTTCGTGATTACTCTGATGATCAGAAAAACATCGCAAAAATGCGCCGACAGGAACCTCATTTTGAAAGAGAGGGAAAGGGTTAACAGATACTAACCATTCACAAGTGGAGGTAGAGTATTCTAAAATGAAAGAAAATATTTGATTTGCTGCCTTACTTATGATCCTAGAGTGGAAAGTTGAAGAGGTTGCCATTTTATAGTTACTTTCTATGAGAGTGGTGTACCATTCTTATGCTTAGTTTTTACGAATCTTAACAGAGTCAAAACTATCCAGAAAGAGCTAAAAGAACAATATAATCTACGAGCTCAATCAATTCACTGGTATGTATATATCTTTTTAATTATATAAAAAATGTACATTAGAAATGAAGCTGTATATAGGAGTTTGATTAAAGTGAGTCACAGTGATGTGAAAAAATATATATCAGATGAACTGTATCTGGCAGAGAGGCTGGGGCATATTTACGTTCCCTGGCGCATCCCTGCAAATCAGCAGGGATGCGCCAGGGAAGATGCGACACGCAAGTTTGCCCTTGCGCCACCGCCGATGCGCCGCATTTACAATGCGGCGCGCCGTGGCGCACAGAATGGCAGATGCGTTCGCATCCCCCGACGGAAAGGCGGCGCATTGCTGGAGTCGCGTCGCAAGCGTGACGCAGCTCCAGCAATGCTCGGGGGTGCCCTATCCCTAACATGGTGCATCAATCCTTACGCCTGCTTCAAGCAGGCGCAGGGTTTTGACGCAGCATGGGCGTAAAAGTGACTCCGTGAAATCTTGTAGATTTCACTGCGTCACTTTTACGTGGCGTACCTGCGAGGGAACGCCCACCCTGCGCTGGAACGCCCACATGAAACCTGACGCAGGTTTCATGTGGCACAGGGGTTTACATCGTGACGCATCTCCCTAGATGCGTCACGTTGTAAATATTACGCAACGTGGCGCATGCTTTGCATCGCCGCAGCGTCACATGAGTGACGCAACGGCGGCGCAAAAGTGGCGCAAGGGGCTTGTAAATATGCCCCTATGTGTTTAAGATGTTAGTACTGTTGAAAATTACCATGAGCAATGCCTTTAACAATCACAATGTTTTAAATGTCTAAGCATTATGTGCATAATAGATACATATGTATTATGTGCATTCTGGGAGTTGTGGTAGTTTTAGTCACATTATTAAACATGAGTACTGTAGTCATGAATAAAACATAAGAAAGTGTGCAGTGCCTGTATATAAATTATAAAGTAGTAATACTTGTTAAGTATGTATTAGGAAGTGTTTGTCAATGTGATTTTAACGTATATGATCTGTTTGCATATGTTTAGATGGTGAGAATTGGCTTTTCTGGTTGCAGATAGTTATATGTACGATGAGACTGTTGAGTTTACTTAAAGATGCAGAGAACTATATATTTTTGGAAAGATGGCCTGAAGGTGTATATCTTTTATGAAATCACATATATGTTTACATGGTGATCTATGTTCTTCACAGCTGTGGAAAATCTCATGTATATAGTGAGGGAGGCGCATTTCTTGCAACATGCTCTGTTTAAAATTGGGGGGGAGTTAGTGAAGAATGTCTTTAGTGGGCTATATGCTATGATACAAATTAATGTATTTATATGGAGTGTTTCCCAAAATTTAAATCTGGCACATCTAAGTAGAAAAGTATTGAAACACTAAGGGCAAGATGTACGACCCTTCTCTGCAGTCGCAAACGGGTGATTGGCCCGTTTGCAACCGCAAAAAGGGTAATGGCATGTACAAATGCTATTTTGTGAATCACTGACTCGTAAAATAGCGTTTGCGACTCTCGCTATTAGAAAGGGTCATCCCTTCCTAATAGTGTGACTCACTGCCATGTACTATTGTTTTGCGACCGCATTTGTGGCCGCAAATCACTTGCAGTTTACCACCTACTTCAAGTAGGTGGTAAACCACTCACAAACGGGTAGAGGTCCCCAGGGGACCCCTTTCCCTTTGGGAGTGTGTCAGAAAATATTTTTTAAGAGCAGGCAGTGGTCCCAGGGACCACTGTCGGCCCTTAAAAAATGAAACTAAAAAGTTTCATTTTTCTTTTTTAAATGCATCCTGCTTTCCTTTAAGGAAAACGGGCTGCATTTAAAATAAAATAAACTGCTTTATTTAAAAATCTGTCCCAGACATGGTGGACTGCTGACCCCAGCAGGCCACCATCCATGGGAGTGCTAGCCATTCCCAATGTAGTCGCAAATTGCGCTTGCCTCATATTGATGAGGCATGCAATTGCGTCCCCATTGGGAATCGCTAACAGTGTCTGTGACACTGTTGTACATTGTATTTTGTGAGTTGCAAATTTCGAGTCGCAAAGCGATGCAATTTGCGAGTCGCAAACTGTAAGGGTCGTACATATGGCCCTAAATGTACTGGTGACACAGTTGTAGAGAGGCACAGAAATAGGTCTTATGTTGTGTTTTTGGATTTACAGTATTGAGACACTGTTTGTACTTTTACAATTTGGTTGATGTTTATTTAGAAATTGAGTACATAAGGGATAAAGCAGTTTTTTAGTGTGTATAAGTGAGAACTGAGATATGGTGCAGCTGTGTTGTAGGAGAGGGCTATAATATAAAAAGGTAATTAATAAATGAGGTTTTGTATTTTGGTTTGGGATTGATACATTGAAGTAAGTGCTTGTAGATATGTAGGTAGGTTGATTTTTAAATTTAAAACTGCAACATAACATAAAACTATTTTTGTAGTATGTGTAAGCCAGTAGTAAAGTAGCTGGTACATTGGCTAGAAAATAAATTCAAATATTGTTTTTTTTTAACAGAACATTATCTGCATAATTACAGACATATTGCATATAAAAGCTCGGAGGGAAAAAGGAACACAAGCAAGAACAGTATCTATGCAGAACTGAGTCAAAACAGAGGCAAAATGAAGAAAAAGTGGAGAACAAAAAAAAAGCTTATTGTAAGAACAGAAAAGAATTTAAGAAAGATGCATGCACCTTAACCAGGAGGCAGAAGCAGTTTATGTAAATCAGAGCCACGATGTTTCATGGTAGAGTAGTTATAAATCTACTGAAAAATATTCAGAAGTATAGAAGAAGGAGACATGCAATGAAACAAAAGGAATGAGTTGGGAGAGTAGTTAATAAGGCCTTTGTTTTGAAGGTGAAGGTTTTATTTTGATTATAAATAGAATGAAGACTCTTGACAAAATGGTGTTGTACTTGAGGAGACAAAACCAGAAAAAAAGATTAGTGAATTGAAGTAACATTTTGTTACAGTTTTTAGTGGAGAATGCATACACACTTCTAGTACAGAAACTTTCTTTAATGAAGAAAGCTATCTCCAGGATTAGTTCATGCTACTGATTACAGAGGACGATGTTATGAACTGAAGAATGGCATTCCTTTAGTGAAAGAGGGGTCGGTACCTACAAATGTAGAACAAGTTATCGGAGAACACGTACCAGGAAGGTGGAGTCAGGTGCCTATTACGGGAATTTCTACATATCTTTCCAAGGCAAAGTTTAAAACAGAAAATAAGTACTTTACAAGGATTGGATCCTTACAAGGTTAGAAAGCATACACATTTGCAGGGACACTCACTAGCTTGTTTCTCAAACAAAGGGTGCCAAAACACTTTTCATCATTTCAGGACGTTAGTTGTATACCACTTATCAGTGCAGTCTTTAGTTTGGAGGCTATACTATGTGAAAACCCCTACTTTATGTTTAGGATAAATAAATAGTGCACTTTTTATGATAGTGTGGCAGATGTAAAAAAGGTTTGTTATGATGTGCAGTTTCGTTTCTTTGGTCCTCAGCAGGATTCTATGGAAAATGAAGAGTTGGTAAGAGGAGGAGTTGTAGAACAGGACACAGATATTACAGTTGATAGTTTTGAAGAAGAGATTACAAAATTTCACACAGTGTGGTCTAAAAAACAGAGTATGTTTGTATATGTTGTCAATGCACTCACTAGAAGAATGAAACACAGACTGTTGCCTTGTATTTAAAAAGTGAAGAAGTAAATAATGATAACTGGCAAACAATAGCTGTGTATTTATTTGTAGAGGAACGCTTTGACTTGTCCATACTGCAAGTTATATGTAACAAGTGTCACACTACATTAGAAGATAATAAAATGAACAACACATAGTTATTAGATATCCAATTTATAAGATAATAAAATGCCTGCTAATGTGGATAAACTATGAAGGGCCAAAAATATAAAAAACAATTATATTTATGATTCTTTGCAGCATTGCGAAGGGCTCATATGGACTGTTCTCCAGCACTCCACATTCCATGTAGTATGATGCCATCTGGGAAAACTGTGGAGCCAAATTTGGAAGTTGAGATTGAACCTCTGAAGGGAATCTCTGCTCCATTGTTGTTGTGGCTGGTATTGAAGTTAAGGGTCCTTCAGCCTTGCGTTGCCTTCTTGCTTCTTTTATACTATTTCTTTGGTATGTTTTTAGATGGTAAAGCATGGACGTAGTACTGCAAAAACATTTTTTATTTATACCCCTTGACAATGTCTTGTGACATATTGTGCATTGCGCAAATCTGCTCACTATGAACTCCTCTTAAAGAATATTCAAGATAGATAAATGGGCATGTTCTTTTTATTTTTTTAGTTGAAAAGTGTATTATCCCATGATATTCCTTTAATTATCAGTGACATGATTTTCTGTTTTGTTTTGGATTTTTTTGGGGGGGTTTTGTACATGGCCATTTTTGAAAACTCTGGAGCCATATCTGTTGCATAAGTCTGCACCTCTTAAAGGACTTTCTGGGTGGGAATTGTTGCTGGTGCCTCTGATGCATTTGGTCCTCCAGCTTCCCTCTACTTGATTGCCAGTTAGAGATACTTTCTATGTTAGGTTTCAAGATGATAGACCATGAACGTCATCCCACATGAATATTTTTTATTCATGCCCCTAGAGTGGATCTTTTCACAGAGTGTGCATTGTACTAGTTGTGGAGCAGTTTTTGTTTCCTGTTGAGTTTGGGTAAGAATGGGTAATTTTATGGGTGTTTTTAGTTATGTTTTATTTGTGAGTTCAGATGTTGAAAGTTATTTTTTGAAATTATTGTTTTGTTAAATGTGTTGTTAAAATAAAGTTAAACACTTATGTTTGGTTTTAGACTCAAGCGTTGTGTAAAATATGTTTAAATATCTGTTTTACACTTTTTCATTTGTATTTGTGACTACTGATGTCATTGCGACCTACGATATTGCTGTGAAGAAATAAAAATGCATTTTTGATGTTATTTCGACAAATGTATACAAAGGGGAAAGTTAAATTAGTATCTTACTAAATAGCTACCCTGAAACTTTATGTAAAAAATGTCTATTTATGTGTTTTATACTTTGTCAAAAATACCCGGTATTCACAGTATGTCCTTGGCAATGGCACTCATGGAATCACACAGGCACTACCTGTGCAATCATGAAGGACACCCTTTCTCCACCATTCTGCAAACGCGCCTCCTGGCACAGTACTAGTTGGATATTGAGGGTTGTTGGGGGCTAACTACCGCTCCTGTTACCTCCAGCAAGTCCCACACAGTGAGGGGAATATTGACAAGCCCCCATCACCATCACAATATCAATTTCAGTGTCGTTGTGATGGCAATAGGGGCTTCGCCTTATTTACAAGGCAGACTTTCACACTGTAGTTAGAGTGAAAAAGGTGGGCAATGGGTGTTGCAGTGGGCTTTCCACCGCAACACCCATTGATTTTGACGCTGCCCCCTATTTACAGGGATGGCATAAATAGGAGGAAGCATCAAAATTAAGAGCAGGGAACACCTGGTCCTAAACAGGTGAAATGAGGAGCAATGCTTTATTTCTCCTTGTTTGTGTTGTTTCCATGTGTGCTGCTTTGTGCAGCACACATAGAAACAGCAAATTGCCATTGATTGTTTATGTGCAGCAAGGTGTCCCTTCCTGCACATAAACAATCGAAAAAAATAAATGACATTTTGCAACTTCTCTGTGTGCTTCATTAAGCAGCACACATAAAAGTTACAAAACGTCATTTAAAGATTTTTATGTGCAGGAAGGGACACCTTCCTGCACATAAACAATCTTCCCCTTAACGCAGACACCCTTGCACTATGGTGCAAGGGTGCCTGCGTTGGCGCTAGGCTGCTAAGTTTAGCACCAGCGCAGGTAGAAATGCAGGGCTGCACCATATTGTCTAAATAGGGTGCAGGCCTGCATTTCTGAAGTGGCAGAGTGAGACGTTAAGCCAGGAAGACTAATGCCGCACTCCATCACTTCATTGTAAATATTCCCCTCAGTTTGCTAAGAGGCCAATCCCCCTTTCTGCACATTCTGCAAACGCATCTCCAGGCACTCTACTGGTTGAGTAATGAAGTTCTCTTGGATGCTAAGGGACCTTGGGGACCAAGAAGCCCCCCTGGTACTTTCTGTAAGTCATACACAGCAGTATTGCTGAGAGCTGGTCAGAGGGCCTGCTGCCTTTCCCCACCACTCTGCAAACACCATTGATATTTAAAAACCATAGAAATTCACTGAAAAAAACAAAGGGTACAGGGACGTTATAATTAGGAATTAGCATTTAAAAAACCTTAGAAATTCACTAAAGAAACCAAAGGTTACAGGGCCATTATAGTTAAGAAAGAGAACTAAAAAAAACTTAGAAATTCACTGAAAAAACCAAAGGTTACAGGGACGGTATAGTTAGGATCAGATTTCACACGCACAAAACCAGATAAATTCAGCAGTTATAGTTAGCTGAGCTGATTATAACTCACGCCCCCGCAATGCACTGCTTTTGACCTCACATATTACATCACTCATGACATGGTCATTGACATCATTGATTACATTCCTGATGACATCTCAAATGACATCACTGATTACATCATCCACAGAATCTCTGATGCACCCACTCACACAACCAATACAACCTTTCATACTCCCACTCCAACTTCTACACTAACATTCTCAAAGCCAATGACACACCCATACCAACACTTACACACCAACTCACTAATTCATAGGTCTACACACACATCCAATCAGTTACCCATGCATTCACTCATGCACCAACCCACTCACTAATAAAGCCACTGATATATCCACTCACACACCCATACAGCCACTCACACACAGTCACTCATAGTGCTTCTCACACACCTGCTTACTTACCTATATAGTCAGTCACACAGCCATTTACTCACCTATACAGTTAAACACACCCACTCATTTATTTATACAGATACTAACACATACTCACTCAGTTTACAGTCACTGACACAAGCACACACTCGCCCATACAGCCACTCTCACAAGCTCTCAATCACACATACAGTCACTCATATACTCCAACACTCACCTATACTGCCCTCCACAAATGTAGTCACTCACCCATATACCACTGACACATGAATTCACTCACTGACAGAGCCATACACACACACAGTCACTTATTCAGCCCTTCTCCTACACACTCACTAACTCATACTCCCACTGACTCACCCACTCACTCATCCATGCAGGCACTCACACACCCTCTCACCCACCCACACAGACACTCATACACCCACACAGGTATTAAGACAACCAATCACTCACCCATACAGAAACTCGTGTACCCACTCACGCCCCCATACAGCCACTTAGACACCAACTGACAGACTGATACAGACATTTACCCAACCAGTTACTCACCCATACATTCACTGAGACACCTAATCACTCACTTATACAGTCAGTCATGCACCCACTGAATCATCCATACAGGCACTTATACACCCACTGATTCACCAATACATCTTGGTATATTTATTTACCACTCATAAACTTGTTTAAAATACTCGGAGTCACTGGATGTCACTGGATGAAGTCATCAGTGATTTCATTTAAGATGTCATCAGTGATGTCACTGACCATGTCCTGAGTGATGTAATACGCGAGGTCATACGCAAGGCATTGCGAGGGCATGAGTTATAGTTAGCTCAGCTAACTATAACTGCTGAATTTCCCTGGTTTTGTGTGTGTGAAATCTGAGCCTAACTATAACTTCCCTGTAACGTTTGTTTTTTTCAGTGAAAAAATAAATAAAATAAATATATATATATATATATATATATATATATATATATGGGCAACCACAATCCCGATTGGACTCCACTTTAGCTGGAAATCAGGTACGGACCACAAAGTGCTTGATGATAAGGTAGTGCTTTATTGCAAAATCCAAAGCATTACGTGTTTCGACCGGGTTTCCCCGGTCTTGATCACATGACTTGCCAGAACCATTAAGCAATGTTATATAGTGACAGACTAATTGATTGAAACCTCCCACTATCACGTTGAAGCTAGACAACAGACTAACATGATTAGAAGAGTTGATGTGATATCTTATATACACTATTGTGACATAGTTCTAATACAAGCATCAAGTAAAAGCATAGTGCTCTACGATAATCGGAATGAACAATTCATCACATGTTGCGAACTTACTTAAATGTTGTTGTATCATGAAATAGTGGCCAAGTGGCCAAACCGTATAATAAGGCAAATATTACCTGAAAGCAAAAAGGTCACAATAAACACAACTTTGCAAATCGATCTATTCATGATAATTTGGCTTATTTTTGAGTGGGAGTTAATGGTGAAAAAATCGTGGCAAAAGTGCATTGTTCTTAAAAGGTGCATATAACATTTAAAAAATATGACAACTATTTGAATTGACATAGCTGCATATTGGGTAAAAATATATGGACGGCCGACCTGAGCCTAAATTAATACATGACACATGTTCAATGTAACAGCTAATGCGTGTTGTCATGAAGAAAGTGTAAACAAATACGGACATCTTAATTCACTGATCCAAGTTATCACAAATATGTGTTCACATAAGTGGCCCAGGGGAAGACTCCAAAATAGCAAAAGCAAATATTTCTCTAAAGTGCATGGATAGAACTGTGCAAATAAGCGAACTCCAGACCTTTCTAGAATTAGTGCAAAGTAGTAAATACAGTACAATGATGGGAGATAAATAGGTTCTCATTTAGTCCATTTGAAACCGGTTAAAAGCACCCAATTAAAACCCTGCAACCAACCCAGTAAAAAACCTCATTAAAACCGATAAAATCGATTAAAATTTGGCAAGGACTGGGTTAAAAACAAGGCAAAATCCGGGGCTAAAAATCAACTGGAGATAAAAGTTCAAACATTAATGTAAAAAACCCTATATAGTTCTGAATAAATAACCAAGTTATAAAAAGTTATGTAAATCCTCTCCCGTATTGAGGCCATTCGGCATTTTGGTATCAAGTTGTAAAATATACTGAGATTCAAGCTGACGTAATTTCTTTTCCCTGTTGCCGCCTCTTATTGACCTCGGTACTGTGTCAATTACAAAATATTTAAGGTCGTTTAAGTTGTTGTTATGGACTAGCTTGAAATGACGTGCAACAGGATAGCTGGGATCAGAATTTACTATTGCACGTAGGTGTTGTAAAATACGATTAAACACCTGAAGTTTTGTACTGCCTACATACTGTAACTGACAAGTACATTCAAGGACATATACTGCAAAGTCAGTTCTGCAGGTGAATATCCCATTAATTTTATTTGGAGTTTGTCCAAATGCGTCAGTATATTCCTGTGTGTTGACACCAAACTTACATGCACGGCATGAGCTGCATTTGTAGAAGCCAGTCTTGCTAGATAGCCAATTGGTGGGAGCTAGTACCTCAGGGCTTGTTTTAACCAATCTATCCCTCATCGACGGTGCCCTTCTAAAGGTGATAGATGGTAATTCTGGCAGAATAGACGATAAAGTTAAGTCTGTTTTGATAATTGGCCAGTTTTTGTAGATGATGCTCCTAACCTGTTTTTCCTGCTGGCTATATGTAGTTATCAATCTGACAGTGTTAGTATTGTCTTGTGTAATATTCGAAGTCTTTGTCCTATTAGAAATTAAATCACACCTTGGACTACTCTCATCCTCAGTATTGTTGGCTCTACATAATGCACTATTCAGATCTCTCCAATCATATCCTCGAGCTAAAAATCTTTGTGTTGCTTCTGCTTGGCATTGAGCAAGGTCTGAGTTAGAGCTACAGATTCTTTTGATCCTAAGATATTCCCCATACGGGATGCTTTTCCTTAGGTGTCTTGGGTGGGAACTACTCACATGTAGTATTGAGTTTCCTGCTGTACTCTTTCTGTGGAGTTTCGTTTCTATCTTGTTGTTATCAATATACAATTCTACATCAAGAAATTCGACACGCTGATTGCTAATGTTGGCTGTAAACTCAAGATTTAGATTGTTGACATTAATTACATTCACAAATTCCTGTGCAGATTCCATTGATCCCTGCCAAATCACACAAATATCATCAATGAAACGCCACCATCTAAGAACATGAGCATCAAACATTTCTTTGTGGGTCTGTCTGAGGACATGCTCCTCCCACCAGCATACGTGTAAACACGCATAGCTGGGAGAGAAGCATGCCCCCATAGCAACTCCACACAGCTGTTGATATATCTCTTTGTTGAACAAAAAATAATTGTTCAACAAACACAGTTCAATCATGTTTAACAACATAGCATTGTGTTTGAAAAATTGGATATTCCTTTTGTTTAAAAAGTATTTGACAGCCTCCAACCCGTCAGTATGGTGTATGCTAGTGTAAAGAGAGCAAATGTCCATAACTATGAAATGGCAATTATGATTCCAGGTAACATCTTTCAATTTAGAGAGGAAATGCCCAGTGTCCTTAATGAAGGAAGGAAGGCTGTCTACAAATTCATGGAGATAAAAATCAACATATTTAAACGTGGCTTCAAGAATACCTTTCTGAGCCAAGATGATAGGTCTACCAGGTATGGGTTTAACCTTTTTGTGGACTTTGGGAATAAAGTACAAGGTTGGAGTAATAGGATGGTTATTTTTAAGAAAATTGTACTCGTTTTTACTCAATAACCCTTCGCCTTTCCACTGGGATAACTCTTTACAAACCAGATCTTTGACGGATTTCAACTCCTGGAACGACGCTTTCCTATAGCATGATGTGTCGCTAAGGTGTCGTTCTGCCTCATTCATATATAGATTTCTGGGCCACAGCACTACATTCCCTCCCTTATCCACCTTATTTACAATAACGTTCCCATGATCATTAATCTTTCGCATAAGTTTAGAATACTGTATTTCAGAAAAATTTATTTGACGTCTATTCTGCGAGATCCTGTGATTCAATTTTTTTAGGTCTTCAATCACACAATCACTGAATGTGTCAATAGCATCTTTTGGCATAAGGGGAATGAATGTAGATTGAGGGCGAAACGGGCTGTTTACTACACAATAACTCGGAATACCCAACTCATTGAATACTTCTTGTGTATTAGGTACAGGCTCATCATTCTCTTGGGCCAATGCTTGCATTGATCTCAATAACTCAATATCAGATGCTTGGAGGGTCATGCTCGGTTGATTAGATGCAGTGATAGCTGATGCATTTTCAGTGGCTTTATTAAGTTTAAAGTGTTTCAACAACTTCAGCTTACGTATAAATTTAAACACATCAATACGGGACTGCACATATTTGAAACCATTTTTAGGACAAAAAGATAGCCCTAGTGACAACAATTGTGTTTCTGCAGTGCTCAGTTCAATCTCAGATAGATTTATGACAGTGTTCTCTTCTATGTTGGCTGTACTTGTTACTGGGGCTTCTGTCTCCCCTTCCCTCTTCTTCCCCTGTTGTTGTTTCCTCTTGCATTTACGCCTTTGTTTGCGGCGTTTGTTCCTCCTGCGTCGGTTTTCTTCTGGGGTCGTGGCCGCAAAATATTGCGGCGGTCCTTGATTAAAAAACCCAATTCCTCAGAGGGTGTAAAATTCGTAGGGAATTGCACTTGTTCAACCATTGAGTTACTACTGTCCGAATCTGTATTGCTGGCTATTGAACTCTGATCAATAGATGAGTCCTCATTGGCTTGATTCAATTCTGGCTCCACAGATTGTTTGGGGGCAAATGCTTGTCTTTTCACAGTGTCGAATTTTCTGGAGAATGTGAAAACTCTGCCCGTTTCATAATCCCTTTTGTCCCGGGCGAACTTGAATATTTTCCGTGTTTTTATAGTTTCTTCATGCTTCCCCAGACGTGCATTGATCTCTTCTCTGCCCTTTTTAATAGTATCTTGTTGTTCAAAGGCCTCTAGTTTTTGGTTGATGGTTTCAATTTCCTTTAGGATGCCAATTCTGTCGATCTCTGCGTACTTTATTAGTATCGACACCATATTCATGGAGGCTTCAAGATTGTTGGTTGCCCATTCTTTTAGCATCAGAGGGTTTGGATTTTCAAAAGATGGTGCGATTAGTACTCGTAACCCTCTTGGCACCCTAGCCGCCTCTTTGTATTTTTCTAGCGATTTTTTCTCCCACCATTTAGTCATCTCGGTAAGGAGTAATTTCTCTAGTTGTTTTAATAATGTTTTTGCATCATTGGTCTTGCTCCCCGTGTCATTTTCTGTTTGTGTGACAGTTACATTGGTGTCCGGTATATTCAAAAACAAGGCATCAGCCACAGCCTCCCGGTTCTTTAGCACGTCCGCTATGGATGTCATTGTGACTCAATATGCAAAATGGGTTATGCACTTGTGTTCCCGCTAATCGTGGGATCGCTGCAGGAACACGCCTGATACAACGCACAATCTCCTCACCCGCTTCGTGTCAAATGAAACCAGGAGTTTGTACGGCTTACCATACTGGATCCCGATCAGCTCGTTGGCGTCCTCCGACTCCTCGGAACTGTTGAATCTTCCAGCTGGGCTTGCCGCTACGATGTTCCTTCCTGCTCCTTCACTCAGTTCCAGCGGGGGGCTGGCTCGGTAATACTCCTTCCGGGTTAGACAGGTATCGCTTCCGCGTTGTCGACTGTAGCCGGCCAGCCACTTGGGGGGAGAGGGTCCGTTCACGAGCAGAAACAGCCGTATTCCACCACAGATTACATGGGCAACCACAATCCCGATTGGACTCCACTTTAGCTGGAAATCAGGTACGGACCACAAAGTGCTTGATGATAAGGTAGTGCTTTATTGCAAAATCCAAAGCATGACGCGTTTCGACCGGGTTTCCCCGGTCTTGATCACATGACTTGCCAGAACCATTAAGCAATGTTATATAGTGACAGACTAATTGATTGAAACCTCCCAGTATCACGCTGAAGCTAGACAACAGACTAACATGATTAGAAGAGTTGATGTGATATCTTATATACACTGTTGTGACATAGTTCTAATACAAGCATCAAGTAAAAGCATAGTGCTCTACGATAATCGGAATGAACAATTCATCACATGTTGCGAACTTACTTAAATGTTGTTGTATCATGAAATAGTGGCCAAGTGGCCAAACCGTATAATAAGGCAAATATTACCTGAAAGCAAAAAGGTCACAATAAACACAACTTTGCAAATCGATCTATTCATGATAATTTGGCTTATTTTTGAGTGGGAGTTAATGGTGAAAAAATCGTGGAAAAAGTGCATTGTTCTTAAAAGGTGCATATAACATTTAAAAAATATGACAACTATTTGAATTGACATAGCTGCATATTGGGTAAAAATATATGGACGGCCGACCTGAGCCTAAATTAATACATGACACATGTTCAATGTAACAGCTAATGCGTGTTGTCATGAAGAAAGTGTAAACAAATACGGACATCTTAATTCACTGATCCAAGTTATCACAAATATGTGTTCACATAAGTGGCCCAGGGGAAGACTCCAAAATAGCAAAAGCAAATATTTCTCTAAAGTGCATGGATAGAACTGTGCAAATAAGCGAACTCCAGACCTTTCTAGAATTAGGGCAAAGTAGTAAATACAGTACAATGATGGGAGATAAATAGTTCTCATTTAGTCCATTTGAAACCGGTTAAAAGCACCCAATTAAAACCCTGCAACCAACCCAGTAAAAAACCTCATTAAAACCGATAAAATCGATTAAAATTTGGCAAGGACTGGGTTAAAAACAAGGCAAAATCCGGGGCTAAAAATCAACTGGCGATAAAAGTTCAAACATTAATGTAAAAAACCCTATATAGTTCTGAATAAATAACCAAGTTATAAAAAGTTATGTAAATCCTCTCCCGTATTGAGGCCATTCGGCATTTTGGTATCAAGTTGTAAAATATACTGAGATTCAAGCTGACGTAATTTCTTTTCCCTGTTGCCGCCTCTTATTGACCTCGGTTCTGCGTCAATTACAAAATATTTAAGGTCGTTTAAGTTGTTGTTATGGACTAGCTTGAAATGACGTGCAACAGGATAGCTGGGATCAGAATTTACTATTGCACGAAGGTGTTGTAAAATACGATTAAACACCTGAAGTTTTGTACTGCCTACGTACTGTAACTGACAAGTACATTCAAGGACGTATACTGCAAAGTCAGTTCTGCAGGTGAACATCCCATTAATTTTATTTGGAGTTTGTCCAAATGCGTCAGTATATTCCTGTGTGTTGACACCAAACTTACATGCACGGCATGAGCTGCATTTGTAGAAGCCAGTCTTGCTAGATAGCCAATTGGTGGGAGCTAGTACCTCAGGGCTTGTTTTAACCAATCTATCCCTCATCGACGGTGCCCTTCTAAAGGTGATAGATGGTAATTCTGGCAGAATAGATGATAAAGTTAAGTCTGTTTTGATAATTGGCCAGTTTTTGTAGATGATGCTCCTAACCTGTTTTTCCTGCTGGCTATATGTAGTTATCAATCTGACAGTGTTAGTATTGTCTTGTGTAATATTCGAAGTCTTTGTCCTATTAGAAATTAAATCACACCTTGGACTACTCTCATCCTCAGTATTGTTGGCTCTACATAATGCACTATTCAGATCTCTCCAATCATATCCTCGAGCTAAAAATCTTTGTGTTGCTTCTGCTTGGCATTGAGCAAGGTCTGATTTAGAGCTACAGATTCTTTTGATCCTAAGATATTCCCCATACGGGATGCTTTTGATTAGGTGTCTTGGGTGGGAACTACTCGCATATAGTATTGAGTTTCCTGCTGTACTCTTTCTGTGGAGTTTCGTTTCTATCTTGTTGTTATCAATATACAATTCTACATCAAGAAATTTGACACGCTGATTGCTAATGTTGGCTGTAAACTCAAGATTTAGATTGTTGACATTAATTACATTGACAAATTCCTGTGCAGATTCCATTGATCCCTGCCAAATCACACAAATATCATCAATGAAACGCCACCATCTAAGAACATGAGCATCAAACATTTCTTTGTGGGTCTGTCTGAGGACATGCTCCTCCCACCAGCCTACGTGTAAACACGCATAGCTGGGAGAGAAGCATGCCCCCATAGCAACTCCACAAATACAAATGGCGTAGCCCGAGCCACTTTCTACGGCGGGCACACGGCGGGGTAGCCAGCCCCCATAAATCCAACAAATCTGGTAACAGTTTTACGTAGATCGAAAGAACCAGTGCCGTGGCCACAAATATACTTCAGCGTTTTTTTATTTAAGGCAACGCTAACGATGTTACCAGATTTGTTGGATATATATATATATATATAAAATTCCACAACTTCCGCCTATCTCCAACGGTCCAGCCGCACTTTCCCCACAAATATAGCACGGGAGACACCGGTTAGACCGAACGTTTGATTTAATTTTTTTATTTGTATTTTAACATGGCGTAACACCCAACACAGGACGTCTATGCGTTTTGGCTTACGCCTTCAATCGGGCAACAATATATGGGAGCAGACTTTTCATCTGTTTCCCTGCCCACAGTAAAGCTGGCAGGGAAACAGATGAAAATATTTCTCCTGCCTGCAGGGAGCAGCATTTTTAGCTGCTCCCTGGGGAGAAACAATGCCGCTGGAGACAGGGAGCTGGCTGGGTCTGTGGGGGCCTTAAGGCTCCCTCCATGGCCCCTAACAAGAACACGGTGAGTTCCCTAGGTTGGCTTCAGGGCACCTTCCCTTTATTGGCCGGGCCCCAGGGGATGGGGTCCTCAGGGCTAAAATCAGCATGGGAGGGTGGAAACATGGCTCCCCTCCCCAATATGCAATTAGCTGGGCCCCGAGGGATGGGGTCCCCAGGCTGAAATTGGCCCAGAGAGGGGGGCTCCATGACCCCCCCACCCCAATTAAAAATGTGAAGGGCCATGGGGGAAGGGGTCCCCTGGGCTAAATTGAATGCATTCCCTTCCCTGTTTATAATATTCGTGGCCCTGGGAGATGGGGTCCCCATGGCCAGAAATTGGCTCAGGGAGAGGGCTGCGTGTCCCGCTCCCCATTTACAATATGGCCAGGTCCCCAGGCCAAAGTTGGCTGGGAAGTGGGTCTGAATGCCCCCCACCGTGGGCTGGTTGCCTTTGTGGAGTTGGCCAAAGGGCTTTCCTGCGGCCAGGCCCTGCAGCCAGCTCCTTGCCGTGCATGTACGAATGCCATGGGAGACATGGCGTTTAGTGCTTGCGGGACAGTGGCCACAGGGCTTGGCCTGTAGACAGGCCCTGTGGCAACCCCCACTGCGTGATTCCCGAGGCAATGCCTGGCAGCTGTTTGTTTCACATATGGTAATTAAATATTACTTTACATGAAAAAAACACAGAAATCCATTGAAAAAAACAAAGGTTACAAGGACGTTATAGTTTGGAAATAGAATTTAAAAAAAATAGAAATTCACTAAAAAAACAAAAGTTACAAGGACATTGTAGTTAGGTTCAGATTCATCTTCTATAACTTCATTGATAATATCACTGTAACATTTCCAATCAAATTATTGATGAGAAAACTGCATGGCGGCGGCGCGAGTTATAGTTACCTTATGGCATCAGTTATAGTTTCGTGAAATTAGTATAACTATAACTGCTGAATTTAAATATATAGAAGAGTCAACATTCAAATGAAGCAATATCTATTTATCAATCTATCTAGATAGATAGATAGATAGATAGATAGATAGATAGATAGATAGATAGATAGATAGATAGATAGATAGATTGATAGATAGATAGATAGACAGAGTCAACATTCAAATCATGCAACTTGCATATGTCCGGCCATAAACATGCCAAGAGAGTTCAGAGCTGGTTGAAAACATAACAATGTGGTTTGATTAACCAAAAGAAAAGAAAAATGAAAAAATGTAAGCAGAAGAGGGGGAAAGAAACATTATAGCCGGAGACCACCACCCATGAGGGCCTATATAAATGGGTTAATCACATAGAAATAGCCATACCCTGGTACTAACAAACCTTAAATATCCCCTTTTCCCTTTTGATTTCAGTGCAGCAGACTCTAGTTCACAGTAGTGGTGCATAGTAACAAGTCAAGGGTAAAAAGTAGACGGAAGCTTGTTTTTCCATTCGCATACCATACCGATCCTGGCAATTATAATGGAAAAAAAGGGCCGACATATTACTCCAAGATGTCTTCAACTCTAAAGAGACCATAAAGTTCAAAGTATCAGTTTCCACCTGGCCCCTTAGCTTATTAGAAAGCCAAGGGCAACTTTCCTCTCGGAAGCCTTAGATCCTAGGGCAGAGAATTTGAACAACAATAAAAACATTTTGGAGAGAATGGAGAAGTTTGTGGTCAGACAAAAGTAAAACGAACAAAAACATTTCCATGGGGTAACAAATATTATGAATGGGGTACAATAGGTACAATATAAACCACGGTTCAAGTTAGTCCAGAAACGGTATAGTAATCAGAAATAATGGTCGTGAGATGAAAGGCAGATTGCTTAGAAGAGCGCCTCTCTTTATGAGTGCTATAGAAGGAGAAGAAAAAAATGTAAGTTATTTTCTATTAGAGGGTAACAATTAGAGGAGCAGATGAATATCATGACAATCCTGGTTACAATCCTTTTGTTTTGGAAATTATCGATGCTTATAACAAGAAAATTCGTATGAAAACGCTAGTGGAAGAACTATGCCTGAAAATGAAATGCAGATTTCCCCCCATGCCTGCATTAAAAATGTCTGTGTTCACCAAAGACTCGCTCACAACTGTGAATACTTTAAGTACTCATTCAGAAAAGTAGCAGTAGTCTCATGTATAGATTAGAAGTCTCGACGTGTGCCTGTGCGCTCATAATGAAAGTGTGGAGGTAATTGGATGAAAAGTCTCTCTATTTTCACAGAATAACTTAAAACTAGGCAAAATTCCAGGCTCATTCTTCAGTTGAGGGCGAAAGCGAGGGTACTAAAAAGGCACATTTAGTTTACTTAGCATTTAAAACGTTTTAGCCAGGAGATTGCTTATCCCCTGGTTGACTGAAAAATGCTACATCATTAAACTCTTTGACAAATGTGCTTCAGAAAAACATGCCAATCAACAGAATGTGAGATTATGAAATCTTATATAAAAAAATAATCATCTCGCATGAATAGTGTACATATGTGCTGCCAACCAGGGAGGTCTTACAATACACTTTTTATGTAGTTTAGAAGTTAAATAGTTCATTAAAAAACTTGAGTTGTGTTGCCAAATTGCCATTCTTCTCCAGGCCTATTTTAAAAGCAGACGTATTGTGCTTATTGAACTTATTCATATGTTTATTGGAAATGCTAACCTAATGTGCAAAGAAAGAGGTCTGAAATTTTTGAGGGCACATTATTTTTGCAAGTTTGGCTGTGCGTTTGCAAAAGATTCGCCCACATACAGAAAAGAATATGAGGGTAGGAACAAAATGTCTCATTTTGGAGACTAATTTTATGCAGATGAGTGTTTTACAGATAGACAAGTCAGCAAAGTCAGTACTGGAACTATGACTATGTTTCACTGCAGGAGACAAACATATGGGCACACAAACTGAATCATACAAATGTATGAGACCATTAATTATGTCTACATATTTTAGATAAAATCCTGAAATCAGTTCTGAAACAACAGAGTTAGAAATTAGGCCAAAGTCATAATAAGGCCCAGGGATCATTTGTCAGTAATGATAACAAAACTCTCATACAGAGAATTGTGCAAACGCAAGGAGATGAAGGACGGAGTGCTGAAACTTTTCAGACACTCACCCCCAGTCAATATTAGATCTGGGTTGAATTCATCATCGTTCTTTAGCTCACTTCGATACCCCAGTTCAGACCCAGCCATATGCAAATCAGTCTTGACCCTGTTCCTCATGGGAACATTCCAGCCCGAACTGCCAGCCAGGTCTTCCCTGGACCGGAAACAAGCATCCTGGAACCAATTTTGGGGTAACACCCCTCATCAGACAGGCTAGCTTGAATTCAGTGGCAAAGTGAGCAAGGGACCCACGTCTGGGCATACCCTGCCAACTTAGGGCAAACAAAGCAAACACAAGGAGGTGATGACGGAATGCTGAAACTTTTCAGACACTCACACCCAGTCACAATTAGATCTGGGTTGAATTCATCATCGTTCTTTAGCTCACTTCACTACCCCAGTTCAGACCCTGCCGTATGCAAATCAGTATTGACCCTGTTCCTCCTGGGAACCATCAAGACCGAACTGCCATGCCAGGTCTTTCCTGGACTGGAAACAAGCATCCTGGGACCATTTTCGGGTTACCACCCCTCATCAGCCAGGCCAGCTTGAATCCAGTGGCAAAGTGAGCAAGGGAATCATGTCTGGGTATACCCTGCCAACTAAGTGTGAACAAAGCAAACACAAGGAGATGATGGACGGAGCGCTGGAACTTTTCAGACACTCACCCTCGTCACTATTAGATCTGGGTTGAATCCATCATCGTTCCTTAGCTCACTTTGCCACCCCAGTTCAAACCCAGCCATATGCAAATCAGTCTTGACCCTGTTCCTCATGGGGAAGGTCCAGCCCGAACTGGCAATGAAAAGTACCTGGGATTGATAAAGATGCAACATAAGGTAGCGCTCCACAAAACATTTGAATGATTAATAAAAATAAACCCATAAACTAACCATCAAAATATGGTAAAAGAGAACTCAAGGTAACAATTACCACAAAGACAATCTAAGTAAAGCAGAAGACAAATACATTCAGAAAAAAAAAGTTAAATCAGGCAATACACTCTTGTGATAGTCTAAAACCCTCTAAAAAGAGTAAGAAGGACACAGCTGAAGATGCCAAGCAACAATTAACAAATGCAGCATGCAGCTATACACTGACAGCTTCCTTTAAGGTTTGCTCCTAAATGGTGGAATCCGCATTTGGTGAAGAGATGCCTTGGTGGCAAAGTGAGACTGTCATCAAGTGGATGAGTCCTGAAGTTACACCACCAAAAAATAGCCGCCCATTTCCTAGATGTCCATAGAACAAGTCCATGATGGTCTTGATGTCTTCTTACAGTTCTTAGGGGACATTTTGGTGGATTTTTGGCTGGGATTACCATGGTTTCAATGGCGTTCCAGCAGAAGGGACTCCATTGGAAATGGGGTCCGACAGATTAGGAAGGCCCTTTCAATCTCATTTGAGGCTGCATCAGGTCTGCCACATTAATGTTCTTGATGGCAGACCTGACAGCAGAGTAATTATTGGAATTATGGTTTTTGCCACCATCCTGAAAGGAGTGACAGAACACAGAGGAGGAAGGAAGATACATTTGCCTGAAAAGCATCTTCTGCGGACAATATGTGAAAACAGCATTAGGTAGTTTTCCCTACGTGTTTGCATGTTTATGGTAATGTGGTACGAAATCGTAGTTGGGGACAGATATTTTTTGATGCGGACCAAATAGTGACATAGAAATGAATTTTGGACAACTTCTTCTTGAAACGGTTTTATGAACTAGTGTAAAAGCTGAAAACAATTTCAATTTCACAGTGATGTGTGACAAAGTAAGCAATGTATCTTTTGGACTAATAGCTCAATTACAAAAATACATCGAAATACAATTAATAGAAAAACAATCTCAAGATTCAAGCAAACGTGTCCGCCCAATAACTGTATCTAAAACATAGCACTAAGGTCATTTTCTTAGGGTCTAAAAACACAAGTCACAATATAAGGATTTAAAACAATCCCACAGAGCACCAGTTTAATTTAAAGAAACGCAAAGATGGAGAAAAGATGGAGAAAGATCATGCAAATAATAGGGTACTGATTAGAAAGAAGTACACTTAGTCAATAAAACCATTGAGTTTAAATTGTACATCTAGTGCCTTTCAGACAATAAAAATATCAATGGTTGAATTCTATACTGCATACTTTAGGCAGGCAGTTCAAGTTTTATGAGGAGGAATGATAAGATTGTTGGGAAAAGTGGGCTGGAAGTATGTAGATGTTCAGCTGCTCCATCAAACTCTGAATGATCCCCTAAGTCTTTCTGTAGAAACAAAAAGTTCCCATCTGACCAGAATCAAGTTCCCTTTAACATGACTCTTCACATGAGGGACCAAAAAGAGCAGAGACCAGAACCAAGTTTTCTTCGTTCTAGTTCATGTGCTGGTCACGGGCAATGCAAGCTTCTCTTCTTTGCTTTGAGGTCTCACTTTCCTGGCGCATGGGACTCTTGAAAATGTGGGACTTTCCTGTTGGACTTGAGCAGTGATTCACACCCCCCTTTCCCCCCCCGACCCCAGGCGTCTTGGAGAGCCACAGGAGTTATCACGGCAGGCTTATGCCAGTCAAAACCAGACTGCACGTGTCAGCAGCAGACAAAATAACAGTGATACATATATTAAGTCAGAGGCATTTCCTATAAATGGCTTCTATGTTATAGAAGTGATATTTCTGAAATTAGTCAAAGTGGTTGAGATATTTTAAAGTTGCTACTCTAAAAATGCTCACATTGGTGAAACTATTGAATATGATTGAGATTTTCCTGTGCTGAACGGAGCCCACAGCTTCAGGGCTCCCATACATGCCAAACAAGCTGGCACACAAGTGGCAATTTTAACCATTGATATCTTGGCAACTGATGATTCGATTTGCATTGGGTTTTACTTTAGTCATTTGTGGGACACCCGCTCAAACTAATACTGCCACAATATTACTCAGCATATATGTTACAATACTGGGAGCATCTCACACTAACGGACTGATTTAGACTTTGGCAGACAGAGTATGTACCATGCTCATGGTGGAGTACTCCCAACATGGTAAGGGTACGCCGCCCACCAAATTTAGAAATGTCTGCCATCCCAGCGGACATCTCTTGCTTTTCCAAGAACCACTGTCATGGCAGTTCCTGTAAATACATTGAGAGTTTGATGGACGGCTCCCTAAACATGTCTGGGCTGTCCGTCAAATGTTCAACTTTTTTTTTATTTTCAAACACATAGTCCCAAAGTGGGACTTTGGTTTTGAAAATAAAAAAAAACCATTGAGCCCCTCACCGTAGGAGTGTTCTCCCAGTACATGGTAGTCATTTAAAGGTTTTTGCTTTCACATACCACCATGTTTTGAATGGTGGTATGTGAGAGTAAAAACTGACTATGTGTTTGCCCACTGTAAATAGGGTGGGCGGACACATGGCCAAACTTTCAATGGCTCTTACTCTGTTGGGCCGTTGAAGTTTTATGTAGACAGTGGAGATATAGTAATCTCTGCTCTTTACCTACTGAAGTTCAACCTGACTCCAAATGAGGTAGGCTTAACTTCTCTTTGGTGGAGAGGGTACTCTTTTGCTTTTGCGACAGAGTAACATCACTTCCAAAGTCTAAATCAAACCCTAACTCTGCAAACCCTAAATAGCATTCTGTGAAAATTTCAAAAAGGCTAAATTCTCCAACATATGCTTTATTTCACTTCACTACTCCACATCTCTCTCTTTCCACTGAAACTTCACGTTATCCCATGGGGTGAGGTGAGGAGAACAGTCTGCCATCTATCCTCTGTCCAGGCTGAAAGTAGCCCCTAGCTTAATTATCAGGTGGAAGCTGATATCAGCTTGCAAATTTCATTGGCCTGGGCGCTTAAACCAGCAACAGAACCTAATTATCTCTGTAATGAATCCAATTGTTGAAAGGTCCTTGATCTGACATCTGTAAGCACAGTATCTGATCTCTACTAAGCCAAGTCAGTCAGAACAAATGCAACTGTAAATATGAGTTCCAAAATGATACAAATCTCTCTAGGGGAGTGTCCCTGGTCTTTGCACTATGTAACAATTTAAAGGTTACACTGTAACACATAATAGTCATTAAATATCTGTGTAAATTTTCCTTACTGGTTGCTCAAGAAAAGGGCAACTTTTTTCCAGTAGCTTCCTTGTTATCATGCACAATTTAACACATGTAAAATGTTTCAGGTTTCTCCTGAAGAGGGCCACAGTTGTAGGAAAAAGTGAAAATCCTCCTTGGCAATCTGACAGCACTTGATTGGAGCTGGAAATGTATGTTGCATTAGATAATTGTGAATCAATTGTATTTGCACAAAGCAAAAGGAGTAGCATTTGCTTTTAAAAAGTTATAAAACTAGACAAAGAGGGAGAAATAGGTTCTACAACACACAACAGCCCTGGCCCTCTTACCCTACATCAGGGGGGGGGATTCTCTAACCATTACAACTCACACCATCAATATCCAATGGTGGGATGGAATCCAGCCTTCATATATCCCCAACCACCACCCCCTTTTCCACAGAATTCCTACCGGCCGCCTTTTTTAGGGAGAAGCAGGAGGGGGAGAGGAAGGAGAAGAGGAACAAACCAGGTCCACTGGGAGGAGGACGACCCGGTCGGGAACAACACCCGAAGCAAGTCACGGGAACCCCAGCCAGGGATGAGCAACCAAAGAGTCTAATTACCAACCTGTCCTCAGTTACTCTAACACCGATAGAGGAAAAGGTACTAAACCGAGGCCTTGGTTTCGTACCTACTGCACGTCTCGACAAATTTAGCTTGCACTGTGAGTTATCAGATTTCTTCAGAAAGCTAAGGCTTACAGCTTTCTTTGATAAACAGGACTCGAGAGAAGACACTTACACCACTGGAGAAACGGGACTCCGAGTAAAATCTACGTTTTGCCCACCTCCCCACACCACACATGTGGAAATCCTCACATTTGAACAAGCTGTATTCAATGATATAGAGGCAGTGGAGGAGAGCGATAGTTTCAACAATTTTTGTAAAGCGGAGACTTTGGCTCTACAACAGTTACAGACAAATGACACCATTGTCATAAAACCAGCAGACAAGGGTGGAGGGTGGTCATTCAAAACAAGGTAGACTACCAGACAGAGTGTAGACGACTTCTGAATGACCATACCAACTACACCCCCCTGAGAATCAACCCAGCCCAGACACTGAAAAATAAAATCAGATCCCTGGTGGACTATGCGGAATCTAATGGGCACATTTCTAAACATGAGGCAGAATTTTTGCTAACAGGGGATGGAAAGACCTCCTATTTCTACACGCTGCCAAAGATACATAAAAATAGGACCCCTCCCCCTGGCCGTCCAATCGTCTCGGGGATAGGGTCCCTCTTGGAGCCGCTATCCCGGTTCTGTGATTTGTTCTTAAAACCCTTTTACAGAACACTCCCACTTACCTGAGGGATACGAAGAGTTTGCTAAATCTATTGCAGGACATCACTGTGGATGATGACTGCACCATTCTCGTAAGTCTCGATATTGAGAGCTTATATACGAGCATCCCACAAGACGACACCTTCGAAGTGGTCAGCAAAGCACTGGCAAAGGCTAATTGGGACTTCCATACACCGCGCCAATTTATTATTGAGTGTGCCAAACTAGCACTCAAAGAGAACTACTTTGAATTCAAAGGCGACCTCTTTCTCCAAATTACCGGGACCTCGATGGGCAGTACCTTTGCCCCCAGTGTGGCGGGAGTGTGTGTTCATGATTTTGAACAAAAATATATACTAAATGAGAACAACCCCTTCAGTGCGTGTATCTCTTTCTGGAGGAGATACATAGATGATGTCCTTGTCATATGGCAAGGGCCAGAAGAAACTCTGGCTGAATTCCTCAAGTGGATCAATACATGTGACAGAAATCTGAAGTTTACTCATTCCTTCGACAAAAAAGAAATGATTTTCTTGGATGTAACCATCACCAAAGAACAAGGGAAACTTGAGACAAGGACTTATCACAAACCCACTGCTAAAAATAACCTTCGAGAATTTAGCAGTTTTCACCCTAGCGCATTGCGGGAAAACCTACCCTATGGGCAGTATCTCCGCTTAAGGAGGAATTGCAGCAAACTGGATGATTATCGCACTCAGGCGGCTGATTTATCAAGAAAACTGAAAGATTGGGGCTATCCTGACCGGATTTTGAACAAATGCCAGAAACGAGCAAGAAACCAGCCGCGTGAGACACTGTTGGAAGAAAATCCCAGAAGCAGCAATGAGATTCCCCTTACCTGCATAACCACCTATAGTACAGCTTCTAATGAAGTATCAAAATCTATTAACAAACACTGGAGAATTTTACAGACAAATGACAGAAAATGGGAAAAAACCCTTTTTTCGTTTAAAAGAGCAAGGAGTTTAAAGGACTCTCTAGTTTGTACCCGCCCAAGGAAGATGCTGAAAAATCAGAACCCTTCAGTACTTAATGCTTGGGGTCTTCCAGACGTGACTGGGCACTTCCCGTGTGGGAATTGTAGTGTCTGTCACTTAACGTCGCCAGCAAAAACCCTTGATTTAGAGCTTAACAAAACCTGGACTCTAAGGTCACACACTAACTGTAACTCAATGAATGTGGTGTACCTGATCACATGTCCATGTGGTCTTAGATACCTAGGAATGACAAGTAGGAAAATCAAACAACGCATCTGTGAACACAGAAGTAGTGTCCGATGTAAAAAAACTACCACGAAAATGACGGAACATTTCCTGCAGAGCAATCATACCACCAATGATCTGCGATGGACAATAATTGAGCAGATCATATCCAGCACCTAGACTCCTAAGCTCCTTTTTGAGAAAGAGAAACGCTAGATTTACAGATTGTCCACCCATAAAAATGGGTTAAATGACAACATTCCATGGAATTCAGTCAAACGGAAATAAGATCTGACCCCTTTGATTATATCTGTGATCAGATACTAAATTAATTGACAACTAGGCACCCAGTGGCTTTTAATTTCACCACCCAGCTGTTCAAGGAGCCTTGACTTTAGTATTATTAAATCGACTTTGGGGGTAACCATTATCCATCACCTGTAGTCCCACACTTAATAGTTGTATTCACGCTGTTGTGCCCATACATTTCAAGTACTTAGGACCATGAGTTTCACCTCATAAACATTATCTTCTGTCAGAAGAACTTATCTGACTATAGATTAGACTCTTTATTTTGTTTTATTCTATTCAGGTCCAATGACATGACGTCTTGGTAATACTGCCCAAGTTATAGCATATATGCCACGATTTTAATAAAGTTTTCTGGGCAGTTTCAATAATATTCGGCTTGTTGCTAACGGCGCTAGCTCTAAATGCGTGATGACGCACTGACTCTTCACGTCCGCGTCACTACGTCACCACGCTCCTTGCGTAATGCGGAAACCAGCAGCAATTCCAACGACAGTCATGTTTAAAAACGGCCGGCGCCGGGACTGAGATACCCACGGTGTCCTGGATCGGTAACTGACTAGGTTATAGAAGCGGGCGCCCGGTCTTGGCGTAGTGAGTATCCTTTCTTCACAAGCAAGCATGAGGTAACTTTTAAAACTTCTGCTATTCTTTCAAGTCTGATATTTGACTACTTTCTTCTATCTAGTGTGTGACTACAGACCGGCCCCACCCCGGTAGAATCCATGGGGCAATAATCTCCCACATCCTATGTAAGCTACTGATTTGCCCTGTTTCCCCACCATGCATGAGTGTATGGTAGCCTCACGTTCGAGTGATGCTGACGACATTTTGTCAGTTTTCTATTTTTTGTCTCCTGTGACACAATTAGTGTTTTATAGTCGTCAGTCCGAAATTCATGACGGATAGACAGATTTTCAAATCGGCGACAAAACGCTTGTTGGGTAGTGTTTCAACTACTCTACTACACGATATAATAATGGTCGTATTAGTGCTAAAGAGATGCACTTCACATTAGGCACCATAAGTTTGTGAGCCTAATCAGACACTGTGAACATCATGTATGGCAGCACAAGGTTGGAAGTGTTACATTGCATTTATGCAGTTTTTATATGTACCTAAAACTGATCTGTATGTTTTCTCAATCTGCTTTCTCTTCCAGATACAAAGCGATACCAAAGGGGATGATGAACGGAGCGCTTGAGCAAATCAAACACTCACCCCCAGTCAACTGATCTGGGTTTAATCCATCATCATTCTTTAGCTCACTCCACCACCCCAGTTCAGACATGGCCATATGCAAATCAGTCTGACCCTGTGCCTCATGGGAACAGTCCAGCCCGAACTGCCAAGCCATGTCTTCCCTGTACCGGAAACAAGCATCCTGGGACCGGTTTCTGGCTATTCAGCCGTCATCAGCCAGGCTAGCTTGAATCCAGTGGCAAAGTGAGCCACTGGGACCCACGTCTGGGCATACCCTGCCAACTTAGGGCGAACAAAGCGATACCAAAGGGGATGATGAACGGAGCGCTTGAGCAAATCAAACACTCACCCCCAGTCAACTGATCTGGGTTTAATCCATCATCATTCTTTAGCTCACTCCACCATCCCAGTTCAGACATGGCCATATGCAAATCAGTCTGACCCTGTGCCTCATGGGAACAGTCCAGCCCGAACTGCCAAGCCATGTCTTCCCTGGACCGGAAACAAGCATCCTGGGACCGGTTTCTGGCTATTCAGCCGTCATCAGCCAGGCTAGCTTGAATCCAGTGGCAAAGTGAGCAAGGGACCCACGTCTGGGCATACCCTGCCAACTTAGGGCGAACAAAGCGATACCAAAGGGGATGATGAACGGAGCGCTTGAGCAAATCAAACACTCACCCCCAGTCAACTGATCTGGGTTTAATCCATCATCATTCTTTAGCTCACTCCACCACCCCAGTTCAGACATGGCCATATGCAAATCAGTCTGACCCTGTGCCTCATGGGAACAGTCCAGCCCGAAATGCCAAGCCATGTCTTCCCTGGACCGGAAACAAGCATCCTGGGACCGGTTTCTGGCTATTCAGCCGTCATCAGCCAGGCTAGCTTGAATCCAGTGGCAAAGTGAGCCACTGGGACCCACGTCTGGGCATACCCTGCCAACTTAGGGCGAACAAAGCGATACCAAAGGGGATGATGAACGGAGCGCTTGAGCAAATCAAACACTCACCCCCAGTCAACTGATCTGGGTTTAATCCATCATCATTCTTTAGCTCACTCCACCATCCCAGTTCAGACATGGCCATATGCAAATCAGTCTGACCCTGTGCCTCATGGGAACAGTCCAGCCCGAACTGCCAAGCCATGTCTTCCCTGGACAGGAAACAAGCATCCTGGGACCGGTTTCTGGCTATTCAGCCGTCATCAGCCAGGCTAGCTTGAATCCAGTGGCAAAGTGAGCAAGGGACCCACGTCTGGGCATACCCTGCCAACTTAGGGCGAACAAAGCGATACCAAAGGGGATGATGAACGGAGCGCTTGAGCAAATCAAACACTTACCCCCAGTCAACTGATCTGGGTTTAATCCATCATCATTCTTTAGCTCACTCCACCACCCCAGTTCAGACATGGCCATATGCAAATCAGTCTGACCCTGTGCCTCATGGGAACAGTCCAGCCCGAACTGCCAAGCCATGTCTTCCCTGGACCGGAAACAAGCATCCTGGGACCGGTTTCTGGCTATTCAGCCGTCATCAGCCAGGCTAGCTTGAATCCAGTGGCAAAGTCAGCAAGGGACCCACGTCTGGGCATACCCTGCCAACTTAGGGCGAACAAAGCGATACCAAAGGGGATGATGAACGGAGCGCTTGAGCAAATCAAACACTCACCCCCAGTCAACTGATCTGGGTTTAATCCATCATCATTCTTTAGCTCACTCCACCACCCCAGTTCAGACATGGCCATATGCAAATCAGTCTGACCCTGTGCCTCATGGGAACAAGTCCAGCCCGAACTGCCAAGCCATGTCTTCCCTGGACCGGAAACAAGCATCCTGGGACCGGTTTCTGGCTATTCAGCCGTCATCAGCCAGGCTAGCTTGAATCCAGTGGCAAAGTGAGCAAGGGACCCACGTCTGGGCATACCCTGCCAACTTAGGGCGAACAAAGCGATACCAAAGGGGATGATGAACGGAGCGCTTGAGCAAATCAAACACTCACCCCCAGTCAACTGATCTGGGTTTAATCCATCATCATTCTTTAGCTCACTCCACCACCCCAGTTCCGACATGGCCATATGCAAATCAGTCTGACCCTGTGCCTCATGGGAACAGTCCAGCCCGAACTGCCAAGCCATGTCTTCCCTGGACCGGAAACAAGCATCCTGGGACCGGTTTCTGGCTATTCAGCCGTCATCAGCCAGGCTAGCTTGAATCCAGTGGCAAAGTGAGCAAGGGACCCACGTCTGGGCATACCCTGCCAACTTAGGGCGAACAAAGCGATACCAAAGGGGATGATGAACGGAGCGCTTGAGCAAATCAAACACTCACCCCCAGTCAACTGATCTGGGTTTAATCCATCATCATTCTTTAGCTCACTCCACCACCCCAGTTCAGACATGGCCATATGCAAATCAGTCTGACCCTGTGCCTCATGGGAACAGTCCAGCCCGAACTGCCAAGCCATGTCTTCCCTGGACCGGAAACAAGCATCCTGGGACCGGTTTCTGGCTATTCAGCCGTCATCAGCCAGGCTAGCTTGAATCCAGTGGCAAAGTGAGCAAGGGACCCACGTCTGGGCATACCCTGCCAACTTAGGGCGAACAAAGCGATACCAAAGGGGATGATGAACGGAGCGCTTGAGCAAATCAAACACTCACCCCCAGTCAACTGATCTGGGTTTAATCCATCATCATTCTTTAGCTCACTCCACCACCCCAGTTCAGACATGGCCATATGCAAATCAGTCTGACCCTGTGCCTCATGGGAACAGTCCAGCACGAACTGCCAAGCCATGTCTTCCCTGGACCAGAAACAAGCATCCTCGGACCGGTTTCTGGCTATTCAGCCGTCATCAGCCAGGCTAGCTTGAATCCAGTGGCAAAGTGAGCAAGGGACCCACGTCTGGGCATACCCTGCCAACTTAGGGTGAACAAAGCGATACCAAAGGGGATGATGAACGGAGCGCTTGAGCAAATCAAACACTCACCCCCAGTCAACTGATCCGGGTTTAATCCATCATCATTCTTTAGCTCACTCCACCACCCCAGTTCAGACATGGCCATATGCAAATCAGTCTGACCCTGTGCCTCATGAGAACAGTCCAGCCCGAACTGCCAAGCCATGTCTTCCCTGGACCGGAAACAAGCATCCTGGGACCGGTTTCTGGCTATTCAGCCGTCATCAGCCAGGCTAGCTTGAATCCAGTGGCAAAGTGAGCAAGGGACCCACGTCTGGGCATACCCTGCCAACTTAGGGCGAACAAAGCGATACCAAAGGGGATGATGAACGGAGCGCTTGAGCAAATCAAACACTCACCCCCAGTCAACTGATCTGGGTTTAATCCATCATCATTCTTTAGCTCACTCCACCACCCCAGTTCAGACTGGCCATATGCAAATCAGTCTGACCCTGTGCCTCATGGGAACAGTCCAGCCCGAACTGCCAAGCCATGTCTTCCCTGGACCGGAAACAAGCATCCTGGGACCGGTTTCTGGCTAGTCAGCCGTCATCAGCCAGGCTAGCTTGAATCCAGTGGCAAAGTGAGCAAGGGACCCACGTCTGGCCATACCCTGCCAACTTAGGGCGAACAAAGCGATACCAAAGGGGATGATGAACGGAGCGCTTGAGCAAATCAAACACTCACCCCCAGTCAACTGATCTGGGTTTAATCCATCATCATTCTTTAGCTCACTCCACCACCCCAGTTCAGACATGGCCATATGCAAATCAGTCTCACCCTGTGCCTCATGGGAACAGTCCAGCCTGAACTGCCAAGCCATGTCTTCCCTGGACCGGAAACAAGCATCCTGGGACCGGTTTCTGGCTATTCAGCCGTCATCAGCCAGGCTAGCTTGAATCCAGTGGCAAAGTGAGCAAGGGACCCACGTCTGGGCATACCCTGCCAACTTAGGGCGAACATCATCCCCTTTGGTATCGCTTTATTCGCCCTAAGTTGGCAGGGTATGCCCAGCCGTGGGTCCCTTGCTCACTTTGCCACTGGATTCAAGCTAGCCTGGCTGATGACGGCTGAATAGCCAGAAACCGGTCCCAGGATGCTTGTTTCCGGTCCAGGGAAGACATGGCTTGGCAGTTCGGGCTGGACTGTTCCCATGAGGCACAGGGTCAGACTGATTTGCATATGGCCATGTCTGAACTGGGGTGGTGGAGTGAGCTAAAGAATGATGATGGATTAAACCCAGATCAGTTGTCTGGGGGTGAGTGTTTGATTTGCTCTAACGCTCCGTCCATCATCCCCTTTGGTATCGCTTCTCTTCCAGATAATCGCATGTGTTTTCTTTCAGACAACGCTGAGAGTACAAACCGTAAGTTTGTGGTACTAACTGCCACAGGAGAGGGTGCATCTTAGAGTGTGCATACCACTGTGGCAGTATCGGTCCTGAAGAAAGCCTTGCTACTTTGCAGATGGAGGCTGAAACATGTAGACCGGCCACCTTTCACTGTTTTTATGTAGGGATGTCACTGGTCATTTAATACCAGAGGGGACATCCTCTTCTTAGTTTTAACATTACCTTACTTTGCCAGCATTAAAATTTTTGAGGTCAAGTAAAGGTACTTTTAACCTTCACTATCTCACTCTGCACTTCCAAAAAATACCCGCTCCGCTGTAAACAGGCGTTGTAGCACACCCGAGTGGCATTCGGCCGCTCGGGTGGGAACCCCATGATGAAGCATGTCACCAACCAGGTTGGTGAGTGAGGGTTCTTTTTAAAAGCAAATGCTACTCCTTCTGCTTTGTGCAAACACAATTGATTCGGAATTACTCTTGTGTTGTTTATATAGATTTATTGCTAGGGGACCAGGAGTGGTTCCGTTTGAATACCCTTTCTCTCTTGGTGTTTAAGCATGTTGCATTAGATAGTCCACACATGAACCACCCCTGGCATGATGATGGGAGAAGAGGCAGAATACACAATCAGTCAATCAATCAAGTGGCTTGTAAAGAGCGACTACTCACCTGCAAGACGCAAGAGCAATCCAAATAGAATTCAGCTAAAAAAGCACAATTCAAAGACAAAAACAATTGGGCACTGATAATGCTTTGCAAAATATCTTCCTCTTATGATTGACTCTTTTATACACAATTGAAATAGTAACTGACATCATAGGAAAGACTGGACACACAGGTGGTCTGCTGTGTTTTCTTCTTGCTAGCATGAGAAAAGAGAAACTTCTTTCAGAAACCAACTTGTCATGCTCAACAATACAACACATGTGAAATGTGTCAAGTGTCTCCTTAAGAGAATCCCAGTTTATGAATAACAACAGTAAAGCAGAAATCATCCTTGGCAATCTGATAATTCTGGATTGAAGTTGGAGATTTATGTTAAAGTAGATAGACCAGATACCAATTAACCTCCATCTTCCACTCGAAGACAAAAAAGACAGCAGAGCCAGGGAAAACAGGCTGCCTTGATCTTACTTAATTTATCAGCAGCGTTTGACATGTGTATCATTCTACCGTCCTCCAGTGCCTGGCAGACAGGCGGGTCAGTATTCTTTCCTTAGCATGGATCTGTTCTTTCCTAAAGAACAGAGACCAACCAGTTTGGATGCCCACTTATTCTTAGGACTTGAAAGAGATTATGTACAGAGTTCCACAGGGTTCAGCATTGAGTCCTACTCTTTTTAATATTTAATTGGCCCCCTTCGCTCCCTTAGTTGAATCTTTTGGAGTACAGATAGTTTAATACGTGGATGACACAGTATTTTCTATCGATGGAGAGGGACTCACCCCAGGCACATAATATTTTCAAGATTTGCCTGGAACCTCTCTCTGAGCGGATGTGGGCCAGCAGCCTTCAGTGTAACAATGATGGCAACTTCAGTGTCTGTATGATTTCGGCAACTTCAGTGTCTGCATGATTTCAAGACTCAAGTACATCATATTATTTACATTTACACGGTGGCAACTTTAATGTGTGTGTGTATATATATATATATATATATATATATATATATATATATATATATATATATATATATATATATATATATATATATTCTACTGGCGGTCGCCAGTAGATAGTTATAGTTAGGACCTATTTTCCATTGGAAATCTGCAACATTCTATTTGAAATAACATTGGCGCCGGTTGACGAATCTTCGCGAAAGTTTCCAACTTGTTGGGGCGCTCCGGTCCGCTCCTATCCTGAAAGTCTCGGGGTGATTCGTCAAGCGGGGGCCGAGAAAAAAGGGGGGTCCCAAAACGTGTTTTCCCCATTCATTTTTCCATAGGAACCTTTAGTCGCAGCTACAGCCCGAACTGCTGAACAGAATTACACCAAATTTGGCAAAGAGGTAGCCCTTGGTTCATTGTCATGCCTTTTGCTTAAATGGTGTAAATCCGTTCAGTAGTTCCTGAGAAAATCAAAAGTAAAATCACATATATATCTGGGCGGAGCCTAACCACACATGTCATCGTGAGATCTGATTGGCTGTCAGCACTTCATCCTGGAATTGCTGGCAGCCATCTTGGGACCAATATAAATGATAGTACCCCATTGAAATGCATTGTAGTGAATCAAAGATTTTGAGGGTTACCAAAAGGAGAACTATAAAGGGTGATAACAGACTTTAGTTACATTAGAATTCATTTGTTGATGGTACCATACTAATTTCAGGAATTGTGGTGTGTTCTAAGGTGATTTTACCCTGTGAAAAACCTTCTGCTGGGATATCATGAATCATGTTTGAGAGAAAACTATTTTCACATGCTTGTCCCATACAGTTTTGGAAAGTGCTCCAGAAGCTAAAATGAGAGCATATTTTCTGTAAATTCACATTATCTTTCTCAGTCATGTGACAATGAAGTCTGACATTCTCAGTAAAACATGTACATCCAACAAGGGCAGAGACTGTCAGTTGATTCCTTTGTGTTCTACTGCAGCTTCCCAGAGTGTTCTAAAGAACAACTAGAGTGCTAACAGCCTTACTTATGACAAAAGTATGGCACACCTGAAGCCATCTTGATTGGAATAAACTGGTAACACTTAAAACATTTAATTTAAAAAGGAACAAAATGATGGGGTTCATTTTGTCATAGAAATTATGGTTAGTGCTGTAGAAAGAAAAATTAGGACATGTTTCAAGTGTGATCTCAAATATCTTCCTGTTATATTTCAACAGGAGCAGCCTGCCAGTTGATGCCTTTGTGTTCTACTGCAGCTTCCCAGAGTGTTCTAAAGAACAACTAGAGCGCTAACAGCCTTACTTATGACAAAAGTATGGCACACCTGAAGCCATCTTGATTGGAATAAACCGGTAACACTTAAAACATTTAATTTAAAAAGGAACAAAATGAGGGGGTTCTTTTTGAAATAGAAATTATGGTTAGTGCTGCAGAAAGAAAAATTAGGGCATGTTTTAAGTGAGATCTCAAATCCTCTTCTATTTCATTAGAAAATTCTGACATGCAGACTGAAACAATCACTTTCAATACCAGCAGTAGACTTCCAGTTAACTCCCTGGTGAGCAATAGCTTTACTACAGTGATCTAATGAGCAACTAGAGTGCTAGCATTCTGAATTTATGGCAAATGTGAGACACATCTGAATGCCTTCTTGATGGAATAAAAGTAAAAAACTGAAAGCATTTCCTACTGAGGAGACTGCAATAAATGAGGATATTAGGAAACTTCATAACAAAGAAGTCTTCCAAGATGGCCACCAGTAAAAAAGAGCCCAAATGTAGCACAAATATTACACAGATGTAGCCCACATATAGCCCAATGACAAAAGTGTGCAAAACACTTTTTATTTTTAGTTTTTTTGCAGTTTTATGTAGTGCAGACTGGTCAGGTATTGGAGCGTTGCATCTTAAAACATGACCCCCCTACACTACAAAAACACCACTGCACTACCCTAAACCCTAAAACACTACCCCCAGCATGACCCCCTACACTACACAAGCACCACTGCACTATCCTAAACCCTAAAACACTACCCCCAGCATGACCCCCTACACTACACAAACACCACTGCACTATCCTAAACCCTAAAACACTACCACCAGCATGACCCCCTACACTACCCAAACACCACTGCACTAACCTAAATCCTAAAACACTATCCCCAGCACGACCCCCTACACTACCCAAACACCACTGCACTACCCTAAAACATGACCCCCTACACTACACAAATACCACTGCACTACCCTAAACCCTAAAACACTACCCCCAGCACGACCCCCTACACTACACAAGCACCACTGCACTACCCTAAACCCTAAAACACTACCCCCAGCACGACCCCCTACACTACACAAACACCACTGCACTAACCTAAACCCTAAAACACTACCCCCAGCACGACCCCCTACACTACCCAAACACCAATGCACTACCCTAAAACATGACCCCCTACACTACACAAACACCACTGCACTACCCTAAACCCTAAAACACTACCCCCAGCACGACCCCTACACTACACAAGCACCACTGCACTACCCTAAACCCTAAAACACTACCCCCAGCACGACCCCCTACACTGCCCGAACACCACTGCACTGCACTAAACCCTGAAACACCAGCCCCTGCACGACCCCCTACACTGCCCGAACACCACTGCACTGCCCTAAACCCTGAAACACCACCCCAAGCACGACCCCCTACACTGCCCGAACACCACTGCACTGCCCTAAACCCTGAAACACCACCCCCTTCACGACCCCCTACACTGCCCGAACACCACTGCACTGCCCTAAACCCTGAAACACCACCCCCAGCACGACCCCCTACACTGCCCGAACACCACTGCACTGCCCTAAACCCTGAAATACTACCCCCAGCAAGACCCCCTACACTGCCCGAACACCACTGCCCTAAACCCTGAAACATCACCCCCAGCAAAACCCCCTACACTGCCCTAAACCCTGAAACACCACCCCCAGCACGACCCCCTACACTGCCCGAACACCACTACACTGCCCTAAACCCTGAAACACCACCCCCAGCACGACCCCCTACACTGCCCGAACACCACTGCTCTGTCCAAAACCCTGAAACACCAGCCCCAGCACGACCCCCTACACTGCCGGAATACCACTGCACTGCCCTAAACCTTGAAACACAAGCCCCAGCACGACCCCCTACACTGCCCGAACACCACTGCACTGCCCTAAACCCTGAAACACCACCCCCAGCACGACCCCCTACACTGCCCGAACACCACTGCACTGCCCTAAACCCTGAAACACCAGCCCCAGCACGACCACCTACACAGCCCGAACACCACTGCACTGCCCTAAACCCTGAAACACCAGCCCCAGCACGACCCCCTACACTGCCCGAACACCACTGCACTGCCCTAAACCCTGAAACACCAGCCCCAGCAAGACCCCCTACACTGCCAGAACACCACTGCACTGCCCTAAACCCTGAAACATCACCCCCAACAAGACCCCCTACACTGCCCGAACACCACTGCCCTAAACCCTGAAACACCACCCCCAGCAAGACCCCCTACACTGCCCGACCACCACTGCACTGCCCTAAACCCTGAAACACCACCCCCAGCACGACCCCCTACACTGCCCGAACACCACTGCTCTGCCCAAAACCCTGAAACACCAGCCCCAGCACGACCCCCTACACTGCCCAAACACCACTGCACTGCCCTAAACCCTGAAACACCTGCCCCAGCACGACCCCTACACTGCCCGAACACCACTGCACTGCCCTAAACCCTGAAACACAACCCCCAGCACAACCCCGTACACTGCCCGAACACCAATGCACTGCCCTAAACCCTGAAACACCAGCCCCAGCATGACCGCCTACACCGCCCGAAAACCACTGCACTGCCCTAAACCCTGAAACACCAGCCCCAGCACGACCCCCTACACTGCCTGAACACACTGCACTGCCCTAAACCCTCAAACACCAGCCCCAGCACGACCCCCTACACTGCCCGAACACCACTCCACTGCCCTAAACCCTGAAACACCAGCCCCAGCAAGACCCCCTACACTGCCCGAACACCACTGCACTGCCCTAAACCCGGAAACACCACCCCCAGCAAGACCCCCTACACTGCCCGAACACCACTGCACTAAACCCTGAAACACCACCCCCAGCAAGACCACCTACACTGGCCGAACACCACTGCACTCCCCTAAACCCTGAAACACCACCCCCTGCACGACCCCCTACACTGCCCAAACACCACTGCACTGCCCTAAACCCTGAAACACCACCCCCTGCACGACCCCCTACACTGCCCGAACACCACTGCACTGCCCTAAACCCTGAAACACCACCCCTCAGCACGACACCCTACACTGCCCGAACACCACTGCACTGCCCTAAACCCTGAAACACCACCCCCAGCACAACCCCCTACACTGCCCAAACACCACTGCACTGCCCTAAACCCTGAAACACCACCCCCTGCACGACCCCCTACACTGCCGGAACACCACTGCACTGCCCTAAACCCTGAAACACCACCCCCAGCACGACCCCCTACACTGCCCGAACACCACTGCACTAAACCCTGAAACACCACCCCCAGCAAGACCACCTACACTGGCCGAACACCACTGCACTGCCCTAAACCCTGAAACACCACCCCCTGCACAACCCCCTACACTGCCCAAACACCACTGCACTGCCCTAAACCCTGAAACACCACCCCCTGCATGACCCCCTACACTGCCCGAACACCACTGCACTGCCCTAAACCCTGAAACACCACCTCTCAGCACAACACCCTACACTGCCCGAACACCACTGCACTGCCCTAAACCCTGAAACACCACCCCCAGCATGACCCCCTACACTGCCCAAACACCACTGCACTGCCCTAAACCCTGAAACACCACCCCTGCACCACCCCCTACACTGCCCGAACACCACTGCACTGCCCTAAACCCTGAAACACCACCTCCAGCACAACCCCCTACACTGCCCAAACACCACTGCACTGCCCTAAACCCTGAAACACCAGCCCCAGCACGACCACCTACACAGCCCGAACACCACTGCACTGCCCTAAACTGTGAAAAACCAGCCTCAGCACGACCCCCAACACTGCCTGAACACCACTGCACTGCCCTAAACCCTGAACACCACCCCCAGCACGACCCCCTACACTGCCCGAACACCACTGCACTGCCCTAAACCCTGAAACACCACCCCCAGCACGACCCCCTACACTGCCCGAACACCACTGCACTGCCCTAAACCCTGAAACACCACCCCTGCATGACCCCCTACACTACCCAAACACTACTGCACTGCCCTAAACCCTGAAACACCACCCCCAGCACGACCCCATACAATGCACGAACACCACTGCACTGCCCTAAACCCTGAAACACTACCCCCAGCAAGACCCCCTACACTGCCCGAACACCACTGCACTGCCCTAAACCCTGAAACATCACCCCCAACAAGACCCCCTACACTGCCCGAACACCACTGCCCTAAACCCTGAAACACCACCCCCAGCAAGACCCCCTACACTGCCCGAACACCACTGCACTGCCCTAAACCCTGAAACACCACCCCTTCACGACCCCCTACACTGCCCGAACACCACTGCACTGCCCTAAACCCTGAAACACCACCCCCAGCACGACCCCCTACACTGCCCGAACACCACTGCACTGCCCTAAACCCTGAAACACTACCCCCAGCAAGACCCCCTACACTGCCCGAACACCACTGCCCTAAACCCTGAAACATCACCCCCAGCAAAACCCCTACACTGCCCTAAACCCTGAAACACCACCCCCAGCACGACCCCCTACACTGCCCGAACACCACTACACTGCCCTAAACCCTGAAACACCACCCCCAGCACGACCCCCTACACTGCCCGAACACCACTGCTCTGTCCAAAACCCTGAAACACCAGCCCCAGCACGACCCCCTACACTGCCGGAATACCACTGCACTGCCCTAAACCTTGAAACACAAGCCCCAGCACGACCCCCTACACTGCCCGAACACCACTGCACTGCCCTAAACCCTGAAACACCACCCCCAGCACGACCCCCTACACTGCCCGAACACCACTGCACTGCCCTAAACCCTGAAACACCAGCCCCAGCACGACCACCTACACAGCCCGAACACCACTGCACTGCCCTAAACCCTGAAACACCAGCCCCAGCACGACACCCTACACTGCCCGAACACCACTGCACTGCCCTAAACCCTGAAACACCAGCCCCAGCAAGACCCCCTACACTGCCCGAACACCACTGCACTGCCCTAAACCCTGAAACATCACCCCCAACAAGACCCCCTACACTGCCCGAACACCACTGCCCTAAACCCTGAAACACCACCCCCAGCAAGACCCCCTACACTGCCCGACCACCACTGCACTGCCCTAAACCCTGAAACACCACCCCCAGCACGACCCCCTACACTGCCCGAACACCACTGCTCTGCCCAAAACCCTGAAACACCAGCCCCAGCACGACCCCCTACACTGCCCAAACACCACTGCACTGCCCTAAACCCTGAAACACCTGCCCCAGCACGACCCCTACACTGCCCGAACACCACTGCACTGCCCTAAACCCTGAAACACAACCCCAGCACAACCCCGTACACTGCCCGAACACCAATGCACTGCCCTAAACCCTGAAACACCAGCCCCAGCATGACCGCCTACACCGCCCGAAAACCACTGCACTGCCCTAAACCCTGAAACACCAGCCCCAGCACGACCCCCTACACTGCCTGAACACACTGCACTGCCCTAAACCCTCAAACACCAGCCCCAGCACGACCCCCTACACTGCCCGAACACCACTCCACTGCCCTAAACCCTGAAACACCAGCCCCAGCAAGACCCCCTACACTGCCCGAACACCACTGCACTGCCCTAAACCCGGAAACACCACCCCCAGCAAGACCCCCTACACTGCCCGAACACCACTGCACTAAACCCTGAAACACCACCCCCAGCAAGACCACCTACACTGGCCGAACACCACTGCACTCCCCTAAACACTGAAACACCACCCCCTGCACGACCCCCTACACTGCCCAAACACCACTGCACTGCCCTAAACCCTGAAACACCACCCCCTGCACGACCCCCTACACTGCCCGAACACCACTGCACTGCCCTAAACCCTGAAACACCACCCCTCAGCACGACACCCTACACTGCCCGAACACCACTGCACTGCCCTAAACCCTGAAACACCACCCCCTGCACGACCCCCTACACTGCCGGAACACCACTGCACTGCCCTAAACCCTGAAACACCACCCCCAGCACGACCCCCTACACTGCCCGAACACCACTGCACTAAACCCTGAAACACCACCCCCAGCAAGACCACCTACACTGGCCGAACACCACTGCACTGCCCTAAACCCTGAAACACCACCCCTTCACAACCCCTACACTGCCCAAACACCACTGCACTGCCCTAAACCCTGAAACACCACCCCCTGCATGACCCCCTACACTGCCCGAACACCACTGCACTGCCCTAAACCCTGAAACACCACCTCTCAGCACAACACCCTACACTGCCCGAACACCACTGCACTGCCCTAAACCCTGAAACACCACCCCCAGCATGACCCCCTACACTGCCCAAACACCACTGCACTGCCCTAAACCCTGAAACACCACCCCCTGCACCACCCCCTACACTGCCCGAACACCACTGCACTGCCCTAAACCCTGAAACACCACCTCCAGCACAACCCCCTACACTGCCCAAACACCACTGCACTGCCCTAAACCCTGAAACACCAGCCCCAGCACGACCACCTACACAGCCCGAACACCACTGCACTGCCCTAAACTGTGAAAAACCAGCCTCAGCACGACCCCCAACACTGCCTGAACACCACTGCACTGCCCTAAACCCTGAACACCACCCCCAGCACGACCCCCTACACTGCCCGAACACCACTGCACTGCCCTAAACCCTGAAACACCACCCCCAGCACGACCCCCTACACTGCCCGAACACCACTGCACTGCCCTAAACCCTGAAACACCACCCCTGCATGACCCCCTACACTACCCAAACACTACTGCACTGCCCTAAACCCTGAAACACCACCCCCAGCACGACCCCATACACTGCACGAACACCACTGCACTGCCCTAAACCCTGAAACACTACCCCCAGCAAGACCCCCTACACTGCCCGAACACCACTGCACTGCCCTAAACCCTGAAACATCACCCCCAACAAGACCCCCTACACTGCCCGAACACCACTGCCCTAAACCCTGAAACACCACCCCCAGCAAGACCCCTACACTGCCCGAACACCACTGCACTGCCCTAAACCCTGAAACATCACCCCCAGCACGACCCCCTACACTGCCCGAACACCACTGCTCTGCCCAAAACCCTGAAACACCAGCCCCAGCACGACCCCCTACACTGCCCAAACACCACCCTACTGCCCTAAACCCTGAAACACCTGCCCCAGCACGACCCCCTACACTGCCCGAACACCACTGCACTGCCCTAAACCCTGAAACACCACCCCCAGCACAACCCCGTACACTGCCCGAACACCACTGCACTGCCCTAAACCCTGAAACACCAGCCCCATCATGACCGCCTACACCGCCCGAAAACCACTGCACTGCCCTAAACCCTGAAACACCAGCCCCAGCACGACCCCCTACACTGCCCGAACACCACTGCACTGCCCTAAACCCTCAAACACCAGCCCCAGCACGACCCCCTGCACTGCCCGAACACCACTGCACTGCCCTAAACCCTGAAACACCAGCCCCAGCAAGACCCCCTACACTGCCCGAACACCACTGCACTGCCCTAAACCCTGAAACACCACCCCCAGCAAGACCCCCTACACTGCCCGAACACCACTGCACTAAACCCTGAAACACCACCCCCAGCAAGACCACCTACACTGGCCGAACACCACTGCACTGCCCTAAACCCTGATACACCACCCCCTGCACGACCCCCTACACTGCCCAAACACCACTGCACTGCCCTAAACCCTGAAACACCACCCCCTGCACGACCCCCTACACTGCCCGAACACCACTGCACTGCCCTAAACCCTGAAACACCACCCTCAGCACGACACCCTACACTGCCCGAACACCACTGCACTGCCCTAAACCCTGAAACACCACCCCCAGCACGACCCCCTACACTGCCCAAACACCACTGCACTGCCCTAAACCCTGAAACACCACCCCTGCACGACCCCCTACACTGCCGGAACACCACTGCACTGCCCTAAACCCTGAAACACCACCCCCAGCACGACCCCCTACACTGCCCGAACACCACTGCACTAAACCCTGAAACACCACCCCCAGCAAGACCACCTACACTGGCCGAACACCACTGCACTGCCCTAAACCCTGAAACACCACCCCCTGCACAACCCCCTACACTGCCCAAACACCACTGCACTGCCCTAAACCCTGAAACACCACCCCTGCATGACCCCCTACACTGCCCGAACACCACTGCACTGCCCTAAACCCTGAAACACCACCTCACAGCACAACACCCTACACTGCCCGAACACCACTGCACTGCCCTAAACCCTGAAACACCACCCCCAGCATGACCCCCTACACTGCCCAAACACCACTGCACTGCCCTAAACCCTGAAACACCACCCCCTGCACCACCCCCTACACTGCCCGAACACCACTGCACTGCCCTAAACCCTGAAACACCACCTCCAGCACAACACCCTACACTGCCTGAACACCATTGCTCTGCCCTAAACACTGAAACACTAGCCCCAGCACAACACCCTACACTGCCTGAACACCACTGCACTGCCCTAACCCCTGAAACACCACCCCCAGCACGACCCCCTACACTGCCCGAACACCACTGCACTGCCCTAAACCCTGAAACACCAGCCCCAGCAAGACCCCTACACTGCCCGAACACCACTGCACTGCCCTAGACTCTGAAACACCAGCCCCAGCAAGACCCCCTACACTGCCCGAACACCACTGCACTGCCCTAAACCCTGAAACACCAGCCCCAGCATGACCCCCTACACTGCCCGAACACCACTGCACTGCCCTAAACCCTGAAACACCAGCCCCAGCACCACCACCTACACTGCCCGAACACCACTGCACTGCCCTAAACCCTGAAACACCACCCCTCAGCACGACACCCTACACTGCCCGAACACCACTGCACTGCCCTAAACCCTGAAACACCACCCCCAGCACGACCCCCTACACTGCCCAAACACCACTGCACTGCCCTAAACCCTGAAACACCACCCCTGCATGACCCCCTACACTGCCGGAACACCACTGCACTGCCCTAAACCCTGAAACACCACCCCCAGCACGGCCCCCTACACTGCCCGAACACCACTGCACTAAACCCTGAAACACCACCCCCAGCAAGACCACCTACACTGGCCGAACACCACTGCACTGCCCTAAACCCTGAAACACCACCCCCTGCACAACCCCTACACTGCCCAAACACCACTGCACTGCACTAAACCCTGAAACACCACCCCCTGCATGACCCCCTACACTGCCCGAACACCACTGCACTGCCCTAAACCCTGAAACACCACCTCTCAGCACAACACCCTACACTGCGTGAACACTACTGCACTGCCCTAAACCCTGAAACACCACCCCCAGCATGACCCCCTACACTGCCCAAACACCACTGCACTGCCCTAAACCCTGAAACACCACCCCCTGCACCACCCCCTACACTGCCCGAACACCACTGCACTGCCCTAAACCCTGAAACACCACCCCCAGCACAACCCCCTACACTGCCTGAACACCATTGCTCTGCCCTAAACCCTGAAACACTAGCCCCAGCACAACCCCCTACACTGCCTGAACACCACTGCACTGCCCTAACCCCTGAAACACCACCCCCAGCACGACCCCCTACACTGCCCGAACACCACTGCACTGCCCTAAACCCTGAAACACCAGCCCCAGCAAGACCCCCTACACTGCCCGAACACCACTGCACTGCCCTAGGCTCTGAAACACCAGCCCCTGAAAGACCCCCTACACTGCCCGAACACCACTGCACTGCCCTAAACCCTGAAACACCACCCCCAGCACGACCCCCTTTACTGCTCGAACACCACTGCACTGCCCCAAACCCTGAAACACCACCCCCAGCATGACCCCCTACACTGCCCGAACACCACTGCCCTAAACCCTGAAACACCACCCCCTGCACGACCCCCTACACTGCCCGAACACCACAGCACTGCCCTAAACCCTGAAACACCACCCCCTGCATGACCCCCTACACTGCCTGAACACCACTGCACTGCCCTAAATCCTGAAACACCACCCCCAGCACGACCTCCTACACTCCCCGAACATGACTGCACTGCCCTAAACCCTCAAACACTCCCCCAGCACGACCCCCTACACTACCGGAACACCACTGCACTGCCCTAAACCCTAAAACACTCCCCCAGCACGACCCCCTACACTACCCAAATACCACTGCACTGCCCTAAACCCTAAAACACTACCCCCCGCATGACCCCCTACACTACCCAAACACCAATGCACTACCCTAATCCCTTAAACACTACCCCCCGCACGACCCCCTACACTACCCAAAGACCACTGCACTACCCTAAACCCTAAAACACTACCCCCCGCACGACTCCCTACACTACCCAAAGACCACTGCACTACCCTAAACCCTAAAACACGACCTCCTACACTACACAAACACCACTGCACTACCCTAAAACACTACCCCCTACACTACACAAACACCACTGCACTACCCTAAACCCTAAAAACTACCCCCAGCACGAACCCCTACATTACCCAAACACCACTGCACTACCCTAAACCCTAAAACACTACCCCCAGCAGTACCCCCTACACTACCCAAACACCACTGCACTACCCTAAACCCTAAAACACTACCCCCAGCAGTACCCCCTACACTACCCAAACACCATTGCACTACCCTAAACCCTAAAACACTACCCTCAGCAGTACCCCTACACTACCCAAACACCACTGCACTACCCTAAATCACTACCCCCATCACGACCCCCTACACTACCCAAACACCACTGCACTACCCTAAACCCTAAAACACTAACCCCAGCACGACCCCCTACACTACCCAAACACCACTGCACTACCCAAAACCCTAAAACACTCCCCCAGCACGACTCCCTACACTACCCAAACACCACTGCACTACCCTAAACCCTAAATCTACCCCCAGCATGAAATGAAATGAAATGAAAAAAACATTTATATAGCGCAATAGCTACCCTGAGGCATCCCAGCGCTGTGGACGAAACGCAGACAGAAGGAGGACTCAGTGGTTATTAAAGAGAAAAGTTTTTAGGAGTTTGCGGAAGGACAGGAGATTAGGTTCCGTCCGCAAACGGAGGGGGAGTGCATTCCAGATCTTGGCAGAGTTATAGGAAAAGGATCGTCCACCGCATCTGGCTCTCTTTATAGTAGGCAATAGGGCGAGGGAGGAAAAGGTTGATCGGAGATGCCTGTTTGGTTGGTAGGGTGTTATCAGGGACTGACTGATTAGCGAGCCGGTCTTCCTAAAAGCCTTGTGCGCAATGCACATGGCTTTGAATTGAATTCTCTCCCTGACCGGTAACCAATGGAGACTCCTTAGAGCAGGGGCTGCGGACTGTCGGGGAGGGGTCTGGAGGAGAGTGCGGGCTGCACAGTTTTGGATTACTTGCAGCTTGCCAATGGTGGATTGCGGGGCCCCCAGGTACAGGGCGTTCCCATAATCCAGGCGCGATAGGAGTAGACCTTGTACCATGATTTTTCGTGCTTGAAATGGAAGGAGGGGAAGTATCTTGCGTAGCATCCTCAGGAGACCAAAGCAAGTGGCCGAGAGTTTCGCAGCCTGGTGGTTAAAACTGAGGGAGCGATCCAGCCAAATGCCCAGGCTTTTGATTTGGTCGGAGGGTACTGGAGCGGGGCCAAGACATTTTGGCCAGAATTGCTCCGTCTTGAGAGAGGGGAGTTCCCAGAAGCATAATCTCCATTTTATCCCCGTTGCTTCAGGCACGAGTTTTCCATCCACTTAGCCACCTCGATGAGACAGCTCTCAAGATTATTTGCAAATTTTTGGGGTCGTTTAGTGCCACCACCAGCTGAGTGTCGTCAGCATAGGTGATGATTTTGATGTTAAATGGGGAAACGATCTCTGCTAGGGAGCTCATGTAAATGTTAAATAATGTGGGGCTCAGGGAGGAGCCCTGAGGCACACCACAGCTTAAAGGCATTTGTTCGGAGACCACGTCGCCTTCAAAGACCTGAAAGGACCGGTCACTTAAGAAGGAATGTAGCCAGGCAATGGCATTGCCTGATACACCCATGTTTTTTAGTCTCAAAATCAGCGTGCTGTGGTTTACAGTGTCGAATGCGGCACTGAGATCGAGGAGGATGATGGCCGCAGAGCCTCCCTGATCCAGGATCCTCCTTGCCTCCTCTGTTACGGCAAGGAGGGCTGTTTCGGTCCCGTGTTGGGGACGGAAGCCAGTCTGAGAGGGATGCAGTAGGTTATTAGATTCTAAAAACTCTCCCAGCACTGAATTGATGTGCTTTTCTAGTATCTTGCTCATCCACGGGAGTAGGAAAATTGGGCGGTAATTGCTCAGGTTATTCTCGTCTAGGTTTGGTTTTTTTTAAAAGGGCCTTTACCATTGCACATTTCCAAGCCGGGGAACCACTCCGGCGGAAATGGAGGCGTTCAGTAGGTCAAGGACCGTAGGTAAGATGTTTGCTGTGACTTGTAACAAAGCGCGGGGAGGAGCTGGGTCTAGGGGGAACCTGATTTTACCCGGTGCATGATGGAGTCTAGGGATGTGGAGTCTAAGGGAGGAAATGATTTCAATATGGCTTGAGTTCCACAGACTGACCAGTTAGTGGAGTCAGGCTGGATAGGGGTAAAGGTAGAGTAAATGTTTTGTACTTTCTGATGGAAAAATTCCACCAGATTGGTGCACCGGGATAAGGCATCATGAGAGGTGGGTTTCTTCTGGGGCAATTTTAAGAGAGTTTTAGCGATCCGATAGATCTCCTTAGGGGAGTTGGAGGCTGCCTTAATTTTCTCTTCATAAAAGGCAGCTTGGGCGAGTTTGATTTCTAATTTATAGGTTTTTATAGCATGACCCCCTACACTACACAAACACCACTGCACTACCCTAAACCCTAAAACACTACCCCCAGCACGACCCTCTTCACTACCTAAACACAACTGCACAATTTAATACAAGCGTTGCAACGCAGGCCTGTGGTGCTTACTGGAAGTACCTGGTGGGCTAGTTGGGCCCCAGGGACCCTCAGGATTCAAGGTGACCTAATCCCCCAAATTAAAACGCTCCACGGGGCGCGTTTGCACAGTGGTGAAGGGAGGGGGCGGGGCCTCAGATGACATGTGCGCAAACACGCCCTGTGGTGCGTTTTAAGTTGGGGAATTAATTCCCTTTGAATCCTGAGGGACCCTAGGGGCCAACTAGCCCACCAGGTACCTTCAGTAAGCACAACAGAGTTGCGTTGCAGAGAGGTGAAAAAAGGTGCGTGGCCTCGGAACGCCTCTCTGCAACTCAGCTCTGTGGTCCTAACTGTAGGTACCTGGGGGGCTAGTTGGGCCCCAGGGACCCTCAGGATTCAAGGGGACTTAATCCCGCAACTTAAAACGCGCCACGGGGCGCGTTTGCACACATGTCACCTCAGGCCCCAACTCCCTTCACCACTGTGCAAACGCGCCCTGTAGCGCGTTTTAAGAGGTAGTTTTAATCCCCCTGCCCTATTATGTACTAGGGACTTGCAGAGGAGGTCATGCTAATCACAGGGTACCCCAACGCATAGTGTTCCCTAGTGTATGTAGGTGTTTTCACTGTATTCTAAGTGTCTTTTAGCATAGCACTGGATCTGGTTAGTCAGAGTCAGTTACCACCAGTACCTGTCTGAAAAAGTTGTGGGCACAGGATGATTTTGCAACAAGGCCTCTTTCTGCTCCTCTGTTGGTTCTTTCTGCACATCTTTTGCTTCTTTCTGTGCGTTTTTTCTTCTTTCTTCACATGTCCTACCTCTGTAGGCATAATTAGAAACTAGCATTTAAAAACCTTTGAAATTCACTTAAAAAATCATAGGTTTCAAGCACGTTATAGTTAGAAATTAGCATTTAAAAAACCTTTGAAATTCACTGAAAAAACCATAGGTTTCAGACACGTTATAGTTAGAAATTAGCATTTAAAAACCTTTGAAATTCACTGAAAAAACCATAGGTTTTAGGGACAGTTATAGTTAGTTGGACATTTCACTCGTACAAAACCATAGAAATTCCCCCGTTATAGTTAGTTCAGCTAACTATAACTCGCGCCCCGCAATGCACTGCTGATGACGTCACATATTACATCACTCATGACATGGTCAGTGACATCACTGATGACATCACTGATGACATCTCAAATGACATCACTGATGACATCATCCATGTGATAATTTCATGCATCTCTTCACACCCTAATATAACTTTTGATACACCCACTCTAAATTACCGACTGCCATTCTCAAAACCATAGACACTCCAACACCAAAAACTACATACCCACTCACTGATTCTTAGGTCTACACACACATCCACTCACTCACCCGTACAGTCACTCATACTTACAGTCACTCAGTACAGGACTATCATATGCACTCATACACCTATATAAACACTCACACACCGCCACTCATCCATAGAGGTACTCACACACCTAGTCAGTCATGCAAAAATTAATCACACACCCATTTACTCACCTATACAGTTATACACACACCAGCTCACTTACTCATACAAATACTAGCACATTCTTACGCTCTTATACAATAACTGATACAAGCACACACGCATCCATACAGCCACTATCACTATCACATACTCTCACATAAAACCATTTAAATACTCGAAAAAAAATATATACTGCCTTTTACATATGTAGTTACTCACACATGTACCACTGAGATATACATTCACTCACTAACACACCCATACACACACTCACCCACCCAAGCAGTCCATCACAGATGCACTCTTGAAATCATGCACCCAGTGAATCACCCACTCACACATCTATATACAGAGTCACACACACCCCACCCACACAAACACTCAGGCAGCCATACAGATAATCAGAGAACCAATCAATAACCCATATAGACACTCATGTAGCTATTCGCAAATCCATGCATCCACTTACACACCAACAAACAGACGGATACAGACATTCACACAGTTTAGTCACTAACCCATGCATTCAGTAAGATACGTTTAATCACTCACTTGTAGAGTCGGTCACTCACGTACTAAATCATCCATTCAGACACTTATACACCCACTCATTCTTCAATACGCCTTTCCCTATATATATTAAACATATTTAAACTTTACAGAAACACACAGTCACTGGATGATGTCATCAGTGATGTCATCAGTGATGTCATTTGAGATGTCATCAGTGATGTCATCAGTGATGTCACTGACCATGTCATGAGTGATGTAATATGTGACGTCATCAGCAGTGCATTGCGGGCGCAAGTTATAGTTAGCTGAACTAACTATAACGGGGGAATTTCTATGGTTTTGTACGAGTGAAATGTCCAACTAACTATAACTGTCCCTAAAACCTATGGTTTTTTCAGTGAATATATATATATATATATACATACCAACAGGTTTACACCGGAATATGAGCCAACAGGCTCTGCAGGGCGGGTCAGTGACACAATACCGGTGCCCTCTGTCAAAATCCTAACAACACCTCACTAAACCTTGAAGTGAGGAACACTGACGCCACGACTGAAGGTTGAAATGCCTTTACTCCATGCAGAAAGTTGTACAAATACAAAAACTCAACGCGTTTCTCCTCCAAGAGAGGCTTGATCACGGGTACACTTCTGTTTTTCACCTTGCCTCGTGCATTACCACTGCGGTTTGGTTTTCTCCCAGAATGCATCATCAAACAGGTGTGTCCATTTATTTTCTTTCACGAAAGGCAACAGCAGGTAAAACTTTATTGTTCACTTTTTACAAACATGCTGCCATCTGCCTTAAAGTGGGGACTGTTAGTAATGCAAAGTTAATTTTGTATTTGTATTGTTGCAGTTTTTACTCTCGTGCACAGCATAGTCATTCCCTCAGCCAACAAGTGAAGAAAACTTCCTCTTGCACCCTTACCAGCCTTCCTTACGATTTTCTTATGGCATATCTCCGTTTTGAATCCTCAGGAATTCATGGCGAGCCGGGCTTCACGGAAATTGAATGCCAACAGGTTTACACCAGAATATGAGCCAACAGGCTCTGCAGGGCGGGTCAGTGACACGATACCGGTGCCCTCCGTCAAAATCCCAACAACACCTCACTAAACCTTGAAGTGAGGAACACTGACACCACGGCTGATTATATATGAAAAAAACAAAGGTTACAGGGATGTTATAGTTAGGAATTGTAATAAAAAAAACATTACAAATTCTTCGGTGTTTCTGCGCACGTGACTGATGACGTTAGAACAAGAATGCCGGAACTGGAGCACTCTGCCTCGCACTCGAGGTACCGGTGTTTGGCATGGGACGATCCAGAGTGAAGATAGATGGTAAGGAGTTGGAGGGAGCATTATGACTTGGCATAGAATCTCTTAAGATAAAGGGACTGCAGCAGGCTATCAGCGTGCTTATCTAGGCCAAAAATATAGGTGGATTTTTTGCGGTTTAAATTTTTTCGGAATACTCATAGCGTGTGGAGATGAGAACTTACTTGCTCGCGACCGGCCACACTTACCTAACCCTGCAGCCTGAAGCTCTAGTCAAAGGGTATTTTGTATCCTGATATAATCATTTTAAATTGTACCTGTGTTTGTGCTGGCATGGTCTATCTCCACATGCTCTGTTTTTAATCGGATTTTAGCTTTCTTAGCACTGTATTCCATTTTAGAGTTAGAAGCTTTTTACCTACGCACTGTGTCCTTTGTTCCTGATATCGCCTTCCATAGTGCCTGCTTTCCGGTCCACCGCAGGTGGTGCTGTTTGTGTGGAGAAAGCTTCGGCTCCATTTCCGGCTAGGAACGGGTCAGCGCTCTAGTTGTTGCTCCCATTTCCGGTCAGAAGACCGATGCTGCGACGGACACGCAGCGGACGTGCGCAGTGGGTGCACCGCTGGCACGCCGAAGGCGCGCCTAAGGCAAGCCCGTCTGCTCCGGTCCGCGCCGGTCCGTCGCCAGGAGCCAGGACCCCTGGTCCGGCTAAGGTAACTAATAAAGCCACTCAGCACCATTGTTATTCAGTAGCCACCTTACTCCAATTACGAGCAAAGTATAAGACCAGCCTCCCACCAAAACTCCCCTGCACGAATAGCTATCCACATTTGCTAGAAGGCCACGTGGCTTGCTTTAAGTGTCACTTCCAAACTAATGATGACCCCGGGTATTGTACCAGGAAAAGTCCTCCCCCGGACACGACTGAGCATGTGCTAAAAAGCTTCCTCTGTAACATAATATTGCTACCTAAACATGCAACGGAGATATGGGATACAATCACCTCCCGGTCCCCGGAAACATGTTTTCTAACAGAAACATGGTTAAATCCTTCCAATCTCTCAGCTATTGCATTAGCAATCCCAGAGAACTATAAACTTATTAAACTTGATCGAGGTATCAAAATGGGGGGGGGGTATTGCTGTAGCCTTTAAAAACACTATAAATGTTTCATGGATCACTACCTTTTCTTCCGACACTATGGAACTTGGTATTTTTAAAATAAAATTCTCCGCCACAGATAGTTGGAATGGAGCATTAATATATCGCCCGCCTGGCCCCAAGACCAATTTCAGCCAACAGTTGGTGGAAAAAATAGCCACTTATGTCCTAGCTTCAAAGAAATTCCTTCTCCTTGGTGACTTTAATTTCCAAGGGGAAGACCTCGCCAACAGGGAGGTCACAAAACTACTAACTGACTTAGAGACCCTGGGACTCTCTCAAAGAATCAGAGGTCCCACTCACACCGCAGGCCACACTCTTGACCTACTATTCTCTAATGCTGACTGTATGGATTGTAGCGAGGCTCCAGTCCCCCTCATGTGGACAGATCATCATTTAATTCCCTTTGAGGTAGAGTCAGCTTATCCCCGAGCAAACATCAGGAATGGTAGGCAAGTAGGTGATACCTATAGGCCATGGCATAAACTGACTATAGAATCCTTTCAGGAAGTTTTCAACCTTAACCTGCCCAAAAACAATCAATCGGTCTCGAACTTGCTAGAGTCCTTTAACTCTGCCCTGAATGCAGCTTTGGATTCAACTGTCCCTCTTAGACCTTGCCCTGCCACCTATCACCGACCCTCGGCCCCCTGGTACACACCAGAGTTAAAAACTGAAAAAGTAAAATGTAAGAACTTAGAGCGACACTGGCGTAAGAACAAATGCCCCTTTGACAAAGACTTGTACAGACAAACGCTGGCCCGTTACCACTACAACATCAAATTAGCGAGACGTAGCCATATCGTTAATCAAATTGATCAGGCGAGTAACTCGTCCAAAGCCCTATTTAACATAGTTCACAACTTCATCACTCCCACGGCGTGCTCCCAAGCATTGCCTGAGTCCCAGAATTTCTGCGACTCGCTGGCTACATTTTTCCAAGACAAAATCTCCAACATTTATTCAAAACTACACATCATCCGAAATCAAGACCCAGGAATTCCTACTCCCAAATCTAAGCAGCCAACATCCACCCCTTACATTTTAGAGAGTTTTGAGCCTTTCTCACTGGGAGAAATCCATAGCTCCCTGGCATCTGCTAAGTCAGGTTCTCCATTGGATACCTGCCCACCTGAAACAATGTCCCTGTTGGCCAAGCTTTGTGCCCCAGGAATCTTAGAGATGTTTAACTGTTCAATTAAATCAGGTACCATCCCGGCAGAATGGAAGATGGTCTGTGTACGCCCCATTCTAAAAAAACCTTCTTTGGATTACAAATTGCTAGGCAACTATCGCCCTATATCTTTACTACCTCTTTTGGGCAAACAACTCGAAAGTCTCGTCAATAAGCAACTCAGCTCTTATTTAGAAACTAATCAGATCCTTGAACCTTCCCAATTTGACTAACTCTCTGCGCCTGGGAGTGGATGCAGGATACCCAATGATACTTGTATTATTGGACCTCTCCTCAGCCTTCGACACCATCTCCCATACGAGGCTGATGGAGAGCCTACAAGAAATGAGCTTTCATGGTCTGGCATTTAAAATGGCTCCAACATTTTCTGAGCTACAGATATCAAACTGTCATCATGGGCCACTATTCTTCACGCAAATCAATCCTTGATAAGGGAGTGCCGCAGGGCTCATATTTGAGCCCTACCTTGTTTAATATTTACATGGCCCCTTTGGCGGAGATCGCAGAGCGTTTTGGCTTTGATATAATTTCTTATGCTGATGATACCCAGTTGCTGTTCACACCTGGCCAGGACTTGGCAGCCGAAAAAGAACGGTTCTCCTCAGGCATGCTAGCCATCTCAGACTGGATGAACAAGAATTATCTCCAGATGAATGCAAATAAGACCAAGATTATGCTGTTCGGCAAAGCCCCTGCCTTGTGGACTGACGACTGGTGGCCGCAGCAGCTGGGCGCCCCCCCCCCCTGTACCCAATCATGCAGTAAAAAACCTGGGGATAAAAATTGATCAAGCCTTAACCATGAGAAATCATATCCTGACCACTACTGGCTCATGCTACCACTACTTACGCCTTTTGCGTAGAATCTTCCCTTATCTTCCTATCACCGCCCGGAGAACGCTGGTTCAGGCCTTAGTAATAAGCAGATTGGACTATGGCAACACCCTGTTGGCCGAGGCCAGTTAATCACTCATTTCTAAGCTTCAAGTGGTCAAAACACTTCTGCGAGGCTTGTGCTCAACTGCCCGGCAGGCACCCCTTCGGCGCCGCTGCTGAAAGAACTACACTGGCTTCCTATGAGGAAACGCGCACATTTTAAAATCTGCTGCCTTACATACAATGCCTTAAAGGGCAAAGGCCCACTCTATCTTCAGAAAAGTATAAAAGCATATGCCCCCTGTCGTAATATAAGATCCAGCTCGAATGCACTGCTGTGGATCCCCCGTATCCATCTTACACGCAGTGGTGGTAAGGCTTTCTCCTATCTCGCCCCCTTGTACTGGAACAAGCTCCCTCTTCACGTCCGTTCTTGTCCCAGTTACTGTAAATTCAGGAAACAACTTAAAGCTTATCTTTTCTAACAACCCCAGCATGTAGTTTCTGTTCTTGACCCGCATTCAGTGCTGAGATGCCCCAGGGTGATTTCCGCGCTATATCAAGTCAATTTAACATAACATAACATAACATAACGCCAGTTACTTTATCATAGTTATTGGAGTCACTGGGGTGCCCGGTACTGTGTAAATGGGGTTTGTGTGACTCCTGAGACTGAGCATTTGGTTAAACGAACTTAACTTAGTACTTAACTGTGGGTAATGAAATATAAAAAGAGATGAAAGACATTAGACTTACCGGTTTTTGCAGATTTTGGATTTGTGACTTGTTGGGCTCCGGAGTCGGAGTTCATGGTTAAAAGAACCGTTTTTAACAGGGAAACTTGATATTAGGATACGACAAGCTATACTAACAGCTGTGTCTGCATACAGCCAATATGACCTGATACAGGCACTTTTTGAGGCATGCAAATTCTCTCTTTACAGTGGACTGAACCATAATATTTGATGACCAAGAGACGGATTAGTTAAGACTTACCGCAATTACTTTTTCCTACGCTGGAGGACCGTGTGGGTTGGAATTATCACCACACATTAAGTAGGTTAATAACTATTAATGTATTGACAATACTTGGGATTGAGTTTGGGCTGTTGAGGTATAGTGGCCTTTCTATTGATAGACCCTTTTTTTTCTGTCTCGTGTTCTGTTTATAATATTTCTTCATAGACATTTCAAATTAAAGATGTTAGAGGTTGGTGAAAAATTCCTATTTTGTTTTTGCACTTATAAGTGTGACGGGAGTAGTGGGTAGCTTTATTTTATTTTGTCACACGAATGTTTATATGCTCACAAACAGGAATAGGGTTCACCATTGTATAGCATGCTATGGCGTCGGACTTGTCGGATATATACACTGGATATGAGGAATAATGGTGAGATAAGCTCACATAAAGATTTATTTGTGCACATGGCACATCTTGGGCAGGGCGTATGGTGTCTTACGGTTATTTGACCATCAGACTTTCTTGGAAAAACCAAAGGTTACAGGGATGTTATAGTTAGGAATTGTACTAAAAAAAACATTACAGATTCACTGAAACAACTAAAGGTTACAGAGACGTTATAGTTAAGCTCAAGTTTCACTCATACAAAACCATTGAAATTCAGCAGTTATAGTTAGCTGAGCCAACTATAACTCATGCCCCCGCAATGTACTGCTTATGCCCTCACATATTACATCACTCAAGACATAGTCAGTGACATCACCGATGACATCACTGATGACATCTCCAATGACATCACTCATCACATCACTCATGACATCATTAAGTGACTGTGAGTGTTTTAAAATGTTTATGAGTGTTTAATATATATACTAATTTCGAAGGTATTTTTAATTTTATTTCCTAACTGTAACCTGTAACTTTGAGAGAGGGTGTGTGAGTCGCTGCATAGGTTGGTTAACCTATGCAGTGACTGTGAGTGCGTCTGTGAGTGAGTGTGTAATATCTGGGTAATTACATAAGTGCATGAGTAGTGCCTGGGTGATTGTATGATTGCACAGGTAATACCTGTGTGAGTCTATGAGAGCCATTGCCAAGGACACACTGCGAATACCGGGTGTTTTTGACAAAGTGTAAAAAATATATATAGACATATTTTACATAAAGTTTCAGTGTAGCTATTTAGTAAGTTAATAATTTAACTTTCCCCTTTGTACTCATTTATCGAAATAACTACATCAAAAATGTATTTTCCTTCTTCACAGCAACACTGGAGGTCGAAATGACATCTGTAGTCACGCATACAAATGACAAAGTGTAAAACAGATATATAGACATATTTTACACAAAGTTTGAGCCTAACTGTTTAGTAACATATTAGTTTAACTTTATTTTAGCAACACATTTGTAAAAAAACAACAATTTCAAAAAATAACTTTTCAACATCTGAACTCATGAATAGAACATATCTACCAAACACCCATCAAACTACCCATTCTTACCCAATGTCATGGGGAATCTAAAACTTCTTCAACACTAGTGCAATGCACAATCTTTAAAAAGACCCTCTCTAGAGGGACGAACAGAAACTATTCATGTGGTACAAAGTTATATCATCTTAAAACCTATCATAGAAAACGTATACATCTGGCAATCTAGCAGAGGGATACTGGAGGACCATCTAAATCAGTGGCAGCAGCAACAATTCCCGGCCGGAAAGTCCCTTCAGAGGTTCAGACTACTACATTTATCATAGGGGAAGGGACCACTTGTCCTGTATTATAACCAGGGTCTGGGGTGTTAGCCGACTTAAAAAATCCTCATTCACGTAAATGGAACAGTGGCGGTATATCTTGATTATCCGCTAGTTTGCCAATGTGAAAAGCATCATCATTGGGTCTTTCAGCATGCTTTCCTCCGCCTGGAGGGAGACCTACTGGTGGTTACAGTAGTGACCAGTGATGGTGAGAGAGTGGTTAAAGTGAATTTAAAATTACCTCCATCTCTCGACAATGTGTTTTATTTAGTCGGGGATGGGGCAAGGTTTAAAAGGTGAGAACGGTGCATATCTAGAAGGGCTACTGTTCTATAGCACCTGCTTCAAAGGAAGTAAGTGGTCGACATGTTTCAGCCCCATCGGTGCCCATACAGGTCGGGGGGCTTTCTTCAGGACCAGTGTCGCGCATGTGACCAAGATAGTGGTGTGTGAAGGTAAGTTACTGCACTTACCCTTCTTCTCAGGTGTTATGGGTCAATAGTACCTGTAACCGGGAGGAGAAAGCAGATAGCAAGAAAAAGAAAAAGACCATATAAGAAAACTACACATCATTTACAAAACATGAGACCTGATAATCTGTGATTAAGGTGTATCTATGTGGATGGTGGGACGGTAGTTGATTATCACTTGTGATCTAAGGTTATCAGGAAGAAGTGAGGGGACACACAGTAAAGTCTGTACAGATTATGCAAATCTCTGTAGTAAAACAGTTTCTTAATGAACGCGAGCTCTAGCACCTGACTGTTGCTCAAGTCTATGTGTGACTTCATACTTGGAACCACAACCTAGGAAGCTATTGCGGCAGTGATAGCCTGTGTGGTGATGTCTGGTGCAGAGAAAACGCCATGCTGTGCTTGTTGGTAATTTCCTCATGGCTATATTGCGCGGTGACTCCTGAGCAGCCCGTATGTAGCAGTCTGCCTGTTGGTGCTCAATGCTGGTGAAAATAGATTCTCGCAATATGCTACAGCTGGAGTTGGAATGTGCAAAATAAAAATACCAGTTAAGTTGCATGAAATAAAATAAAAGGAAAGCGCTCGTATAAATGTACAAATTGTTTGTGCTTGCTATGATTTGAAGCGCAGTACCCTTCAGCGTGTGCGTTGGTAATTAAGTACACGGAGGGACTGAAATAATTACGTTATCATCACTGGAGGTCAGGCCTGTAATTATCAAATCCTGTGAGTGTGTTAGTTTGTCTAAGGTCTAATAATATAAATGGACTGAAGACGACGTGTGTAAGAACTAAAAAGCACCGTTAACCTAGCCTGCGCGCATGGTTCTAAATCGTTGCATTGTCGTATGCAAGGCTCTGTGTTTGACAAATACCTTAGGGTTCAAATGTTGTGCTTCCTCGGGGGTCCACTCTCTCACCATCACTGGTCACTACTGTAACCACCAGTAGGTCTCCCTCCAGGTGGAGGAAAGCATACTGAAAGACCCAATGACGATGCTTTTCACTTTGGCAAACTAGCGTTAATCAAGATATACCGCCACTGTTCTATTTACGTGAATGAGGGTTTTTTAAGACGGCTAACCCCACAGACCCTGGTTATAATACAGGACAAGTGATCCATTCCCCTATGATAAATGGATTATTGTTTGGAAGCCGAATGGATCTCAGCTTCTATCTCTCTCAATTGATTAGAAGAGTTCAGACTACTACAACAGATATGACTCCAGAGTTTTCAAGAATGGCCACATATTGCATGGACTGTAGTGTTGTTATAACTGCTGGTGAGCAGTGTCTTACAGCTATTCGCAATGCTGCAAAAAATCATACATAGTAATTATTTTTCCCTTTTATACTTTTTGCTCATTTCTCAGTGCACATTTTTTTAATTCGTCCTGTCACAGTTGCCATTTTTGCTACCATAAAAAAAGAACAAAAACGTTTTACAACTTTAGAAAACCACAAAAAAAAAATCAAAAACAAAACAGAAAATCATGTCACTGGGAAATAAAGGAATATCATTGGAAAATACACTTTTCAACTAAAAGAATAAGAACACACTCATTTATCTATCTTGAGCATTCTTTAAGAGAAGTTCATAGTGAGCAGATTTGCACACTGCACAATATGTCATAAGACATTGTCAAGGGGTACAGATAAAAAATAGTGTTGCGAGACTACTTCCATGCTTTACCATCTAAAAACATAGCATAGCAATAGTGTGAAAGCAATAAGAAGGTAACATAAGGCTGAAGGACCCTCAACTTCAATAGCACTCACAACAATACCGAGGCAGAGAGTCCCTTCAGAGGTCCAATCTCAACTTCAAGATTTAGATACACAGATTTCCGGGATGGCATCATACTGCATAGATTGTGCAGTTGTAGTGAGTGCAGAAGAGCAGTCCATAACAGCCTTTCACAATGCTGCAAAAAATCATAAATGTTGATCTGTTTTTTATTTTTGGCCCTTCATTGTTTTTATCTACATTAGCAGGCATTTTATTATGTTACAAAATGAGTATCTAATATCTATGTGTTGTTCATTTTATTATTTTCTAATTTATTGTAACACTACTTTTTTATAAGATGCCGTATGGACAAGTCAAAGCATTACTCTACAAATAAATGCACTGCTAACTTTTGCCAGTTATCATTATTTACTTTTTCACTTTTAAAATACAAGTCAACAGTCTGTGTTTGTATCTTCTAGTGAATGTGTCGACAACATATACAAACATACTTTAGTTTTTGAGACTACTTTGTGTTCAATTTTGTCATCTCTTTTTTAAACTATCAACTGTAACATTTGTGTCCTGTTCTGCAACTCCTCCTCTTAACAACTCTTCAGTTTCCCTAGAATCCTGCTCAGGACCAAAGAAATGAAACTGCACATCATCACAAAACCTTTCTACGTCTGCCACAGTACCATGCAAAAGTGCTCTATTCATTTCTCTTAAACCTAAAGAATAGTACAGCTTCCTAACTAAAGTTGGCATTGTTGAGTGGTGTACAGCTAACATTCTGAAATGATGAAAGGTGCTTTGGCACACTTTGTTTGATAAACAAGCTAGTGAGTGTCCCTGCAAATTTGTATGCTTTCCAATCTTTCAAGGATCCAATCCTTGTAAAGTACTTAATTTGTGTTTTAAACTTCACTTAGAAAGATATGTAGAAATTTCCATAATATATCAATGGATTGCTTTCGAATACTATCAACACTACTACAATTCCATTTCTATGCAGGCGCCTGACTCCGCCTTCCTTGGACCGCTTCTCCAATAACTTGTTCTACATTTCTAGGTACCATCATCTCATTCGCTATAGGACTGCGATTCTTCATTTTATAACATCGTCCTCTTTCATCAATAGCATGGACTAACCTGTTATCCTGCAGATAGCTTTCTTTATTAAAGAAAGGCTCTGTACTAGAAGTATGTATCCACTCTCCACTAAAACACTGTACAAAAGTTACTTCTATTCACTAATCTTTTCTTCTGGTTTTGTCTCCTCATGCACAACACCATTTTGTCAAGAGTCTTCATTCTATTTAGAATCAAAATGAAAAGCTCTCTCTTCAAAGCAAAGGCCTTATCAACTACACTCTCAACTCGTTCTTTCGGTTTCACTGGATAACTCCTTCTTCTACACTTTTTAAAATTTAAAACTAAATTTACAAGGCTGTAACTATGCAATTATTATAACATTTTCCCAGAACCTATGCAGCCATCTAAACACCCACTTACAACCTATGCAGTCTTTGAAATACTGAGGCACACATGTGCACTAATGAAACACTCAGGCTCTACTCAGGTACTCGTGTAATTACGTAGAGAATACCATTGTAGTAAACCGTACAGCCATATTGTCTAAAGACTACATATTCCTCAGTAAAACTTGTAAATACATTGGTTTGTGGTTAAATACATCAGTACTCCCTGGATAATTGAATGAGTGCATAGGTAGTGCCTAGGTGATTCTCTAAGGATACAAGTAGTGCCTAGATGATTCCCTGACTATGTCATAACTCCATGAGTCATTCCATATCTGCATACTTACTGCCTGCGTGTTTGCAGGAGTATACATTAGCATCCGGGTGTTTAGATGAGTGCATGAGTAGAGCATGAATGATTCGACAAGTGCGTGACTAATGCTTCAATATTTCAATACATGCATAGATACTGGTAGGATGGTTAAATGAGTGTAACTCTGAATAATTGTAAGAGTGAATACATAGTATACAGGTGATTTATACAGTGCATGGATTGTGCATACATGATGGTTTGAGCCCATGCATAGCACCTAGCCTATTGAATGACTGGATGAATAGTGTTTCAGTAATTGGATACTGCCCATTTCTTTTTAGTTGACTGAACAGGTAGTGCTTGGATGCTTACATAACTAGATATGTAGTGCCTGGAGAATTAAATAAGGGCATCAGTAGTGCCTACCTAATTAGATGAATGCATGGCGAGTGTCTGAGTGACTGCATGATTCCATTGTTAAAGCTTGAGAGATTTGATGAAAGTAAGTATACTGTTGGGGGGATTGAATTAGTGCAAGACTTTTGGCTCAGTAATTAAATTACTGCATAGGCACTGAATGAGTGATAGGTTTACTACAATTGTACTCTCTACGTAATTACATGAGTGCATGAGTAGAGCCTGAGTGTTTCATCAGTGCACCTCTGTGCCTCAGTATTTCAATGACTGCATTGGTTGTAAGTGGGTGTTTAGATGGCTGCATAGGTTCTGTGCAAATCTTATAATGATTGCATAGTTACAGCCTTGTTAATGGCATAAGTCAATAGTTAGTCACTAGGTGATTAGATGAATGTATACATAGTGCCTGCATACTTCAGTGACTACGTAATTTCTGCCTGCCTGATTGCAAGAGTACACGTGTAGTTTCTGGATAATTGAATAAATCCATGCATAGTGAATCGCTGATTTGACTGAGTAGTGGCTGGGTGATTCCATGAGTTCCAGAATACTTCCTGACTGACTGAGAAAGCACCTTCATTGTTGTTAGATACTTAACAGTTGTCACTATATCTCTGACTCATTGGTTATCTCCTTCTGTCAGTATCAAACTACCTGTTTTACTGTATAAGCTTTTCTCCTGAGCTATGTGTGAGTGAAATCTAGGTCTCACACTTGATATATTCATACATGGCCCTCTAGAAACATACATTGATTTGTTACTGAGCAGGCACCTGCATCAGAAAGTTTCTAAAACGGAAAACAACATTTTGAAATTTTTCAAAGCACAAAACCTTTTGTGAATGGCATACCTACATTATTTCTTAAATAATTCTTCTGCTACTAAAACATATATTCAGCATTTCTCAAACAAAAGTTACACCCGAAAGGAAGTTAGCACAAGAATTCTTGAAGCATTCTGCACTATTAATCCTTCTCAATTTTAAACAAAGCATGTTTAAAGAAAAAACCTACCCTCACCATAAACATGAAATTTTCCTCAGCCTTACTGAACATCGATCACCATGTAAACATACATGCAATTTCTTAATAGATGTACACCTTAATTACATCTTTCTCAAAATATATACCTCTCTGCATCTTTAAGCAAACTCAAAAATCCCACTGTATATATAACTATGTGCAAGCACAAAAACCATGTCTCACCATCTAAGCCATCTAAGCATATGCAAAGTGGTCATATAAGCTAAACACCGTATTGACAAACACTTCTCAATACATACCTACCAAGTATTACTTCTTTCTAATTCATATACAGGCAGACAACATGTTCTCATCTTTTATTAATCACTACTCTTCCTGTTTAATAATATTACTAAAAGTACTACAACTCCCAGAATGTAAATGACAGATGTATCTATTCTGCACATGATGTTTAGACATTTAAAACATTCTTAGTTCCTCATTGCAACTTTCTAAAAGACTATACTGTATTTTTCAATAAAATACACAATGTAATAAACAGGCACTAATTCATTTTTCTTTTATTCCCAAAACAGTTACCACTAACCTCTTAAACACATACCCTCTAATACATACAGTTCATCTGATATATTTTTTCTCTTCACTGTGATACTCCTTTTAATCAAACTCCCATATACATCTTCCTTTCTAATGTACATTTGTAAAATAATTACAAAGTTACATACATACCACTAAATTCAGTTTGTAGGTTATATTGTTGTTTTAGCTCTTTCTGCATAGTTTTGACACTGTTAAAATTTGTAAAACTAAGTAGAAGAATGGTACACCACTCTCATACAAAGCAACTAAAATGACAAGCTCTTCAACTTACAACTTACCACTCTATCATCATGAGAAAAGCAGCAAATGAAATCATGTCTTTCATTTTAGACTACTGCATCTCCAATTGTGAATGGTTAGCATCTGTTAACCCTTTCCCTCTCTTTCAAAACGAGATTCCTGTCGGCGCATTTTCATGATGATCTGAGGGGGAAATTGCGAAAAAAACAGCAGTTCAAACCTATATTTAGCTTAATTTTTCTGAAATTTAAATACTACACAACAGTTTATTACATAGTCCTGAGCTGGAAATTAAAACTTGCCATTACTTAAATAGTGTCATCACTCCTCAACTTAAAAAAAAAAATTATGTCTCTTTAACACCCTTCCCCCCCAATACAGTCTTAGCTCAGTGTACCTAGCAAACCAGTGGAACCAGTAGTTCAAACGTTCACAGCACATTATAGAAGGAACATGCTGCTTCCAAATAAGGTACCGCAGGTGTGCTTTACTTCACAGATTCAAAAACATATCCATGTCTGTATTTCATTTATTTTCTTAAACAAAAGCCAATAATAAGACTTCTTGCTAAGGCATCCAACACACTACCTAATTTTATTCACTTTCATGCTGACAGCATCCAATGAAATATATATTTGTTTCAATTAAAAAAACATCTATTTTAACTGCTATTCCTTTAGAAAACTACCTCATTCAGCTCCAGCCTTCTCCTGACTACTATTGCTCCTTCACTTCAAAATGCTTAGAGTATGGATTGTGGGCCACAGATATATCTATTGGGCTAAAGAGGCTGCAAAAAAGAGAAGTACTGACAGGGACTTGGGTTTGCCAAATGTGCAGATTTCTTGGTTTGGACAGAGAGGGTTAACGTTTCATCAGTTGCTGGCTTTGGTTAAATCCATTGTGGATTCCCAAGCTCCTCACCACATGATTGTGCACTGTGGTAGGGCTGGAAATCCTAATGAAAGAAACCTTTGCAAAACTAATGTTGCTTTTCCCTCACACTGTCTTGGTGTCAGTAGCGGCTCCTGGAGGGAGTGCTGCGGGGCGGTGGGGTGGGGCAGGGGAGGGGCAGGGTGGGGGGTAGTAAACTCTGGCTTACGGCCAAACTAATATAAGTACATAAATAAATCAATAAAACGAATTACATTGCGCGCTCTGCATCGCCGATTGCGATGCAGCGCGCGCAATGTAATTCGTTTTATTGATTTATGTATGTACTTAAATCAGTTCGGCCGTAAGCCGGAGTTTACTACCCCCCGCCCCACCGCCCCGCAGCACTCCCTCCAGGGAGCTACTGCTTGGTGTACTCTAATATATGACAAAGACAGAAATGGAAGTGGTCAAATCAATTCTGTCCACAGATTGACAAAGACAGTAAATATGCTAATAAAACTGTTTCTGAATTCCTCAGGGACCATCACATGGGGTGTATCTATAACAACAATCTGCGTTTTGACATGTATGGAATTTATAGAAATGATGGAGTGCACTTTACAGATGAAGGCAACAGGGTGTTTCTAAGTATCCTGAAACGCTGCACATGGTCTTACGTGCAGCAGCCATATACACACAACCAACACAATGGCTCTTGTCAGAGCCAACCTACTACCCAAAATATTGTGATGTTTTTTTCTAAAGAGGTTTTTTTCTTTAGTTTTTGGGAATCTTGGCGGTGACGTTGCGATCCCCGTGGACAGGCCGTGAAAACAAAAGCAGAATTTCAATGGCCATCAGCACATCCAAAAATAATATGCAAAAAAAATCCATTCTGAACATTGCCCCACACACATTATTATATACATATTTCTTTCAAAGCATGCTAAACTCATATTTTTGTACTGAGTTTCTTTAAAAAACATCTTTTAGACCTATTTCCTGTTTTCACTGTTATTCTGGATGTCACGATTGCATTGCTAACCGCGTCAATCGCACCTTTCCCATAAAGCGAAAACACATATATGCACACACATTACAGTATTCTACACACTAGAGGTCTATTACTATACACTTCAAAATCATGTTTTTCTACTGTATTTCCAGAACACCCATCTCTAAAACCTATTTTCCGTTTTCGCAGTGAGGCCAGAGATCGCAATGATGTCAGTCATCTCAATCCCCGCAAATACGTCACAAAAGCAGAAAGCAATAGCAGGAATTCAATAGCCACCACCACATTAAAAAATGATAACTATATAATTAATTCTAACCATCACAGTAGATAACTCAATATATAAATAACTCTTTAAAAACATTTATCAATATCTCCATAACAATGCATACTAATGATTCATTGATATATTTTTTAATATTCACGACAACGTTGATAGTCGAAATGTCCCCGCGATGGTACCCGAGGGGTGCTGGCTGTCACAGCGTCATTGTGAATATCGTGCACGATTAAAAAAAACAATTTTGGACATATAACTTCGGTCACTAACACCTCCATTTCTCAACCATGGGGTCAGAGTATCTCCACCCTGACCCCTTATGTGGGCTTTCACACAGATTTTTAGCCACAGGATCCGATCCCCATAGATAAAATGGTGGCCGAAACTTTCTATTCGGGTTGCGTCCAGCCAATCAGAGCATTCCCGTTGGCGCGTGCATTCGCTATTCATCGTGAAACCTTCGCAAAATATCCGCGGCCAGAGATATCACTCTAATTTGAAACTTAAATTTCTCAAAAACTACTGAACGCATTTACACCAAATAAGCAAAATGCACTTCCTTGAACTGACATCTAACTCCCTGCCAAATTTGGTGTAAGTCCATTCAGCGGTTCGGGCTGTAGAGGTGGCTAAAGGTTCCTATGGGAATTAACATTACAAATGCAACCTTATTTTGTGCCTCAAATTCTTGGTCCCCACTGCACGGATAACCCCCAAACTTTCCCAATCAATAGTACCCACCCTGACACTTTTTTGGCAAAATTTCATGCAGATTGGCCAAAGTTATAGCCAAGTCAAAAAATGCTTTTCCTATGGAAACTAGGTCCTAAGTATAACTACCTTTCATTTACCTTTAATTTTTTTCTCCTCTCTCACGCGCTGTGCAGGGCTGAAAACAGGGAGCCCTGTGTAACAAGTATAGTGCAACGTGGTGGAATTTTATCCCAAAATGATGTCTGTGCCTAAAAAAAAGAAAGGACTTGAAGCACTTGACTTCTCAATAGTGACAAAGGACTCACTCACCTTGATGTATCCTACCTGCCTTCTACTTTAAAGGTGCCTTATATCTTAAAACACAAAGAAAAAACTCTTGCCCATTTACATCTCAAGATTTGCTATGATTACTAGAATTCCACTCCCCTAACAGCGCCCATCTAATGATGATATAATGATGATATTCACAATTATCGCTCTACAACACCTACCCACAACCATCATTATCTACTACCTTTTATAGAATAACAGTACTTCTGTAATTTACCATATATGATAAATGAGAAATTGCTCCTCACCGCCAACTCATTTAAGTAAGCTCTTAATCTTGCTCATCTCTCAAGAAAGAACTCCAGCCTGTGTACCCTTTTCCCTTTCATGTCATCTTCCCACATAGAACCCCCACTTACCTCCTTATCGCTGACATGGACATGCTACCAAAATCACTTTAGAACCTTCGGACCAGTTTGTGCATAAAATCATTTACACCCAGAATCTATCAAAAAAAGCTTCTAAGACCCTAAAACATCATCTCCTCAAATCTCACCCAGAAACACTGGTCTCGGACCCCGACTTTTGCGCCAACAAAGGAATGATAATAATTGACCTAATTTTCTGCACAAATGGGCACGCACAATGGAGGAAAGCCCTGCTCTCTACGCTCCTGATCTCTACAAGTAGGAAAACCCCACATGGTCTCAAACTATCGGTAGCCCCTTCTTCGACATGTAAAGCAGCAGTCTCCATCACCATCTACAACAATGGCATTATCCTTTTACAAGCATCCGATAGCTACCTTAAACTATTCAAAGAATTCTTTCCACACATCAAGAAACAGGTGTCGACCCCCAACTCCTCCGCTGCCCCTTCCCTTCCTATCATATTTGACATCTCCAACACCCCCCATCTACCACTGACTGGGTAACTGCTGACCGTCACACTAGATCACCGACGCTTCCCACACCGAGAGTAACCTCTCCGGAGTTTCTTAATCTAACATCCCTCCCCATCTCTACATTGCTACCTCCCCCTCTACCTCTATCTCCCCCTTTTACTGCCCCTCCTATGTCACCAAAAGACACTCCACTAACATGCCCCAGCATCCATCTCTCAAGCTCTCCCTATCCTAATTCAGACTATAATTCAACCCACAATTCACCCTCTCTTATGCCTTCTCCCCAATTTATCTGTACCCCTTCCTCACCCCCCCACACATATACCTCCATATCCAATACCTGAAGACTTGTCAACCCGCCCCTATACCACACTAGACTCCAAACTGGATGAGATTACAAAAAGCTTGCAAAACCTCAAGGCAAATGTTCACAGACTCACTCACTTCATAACAAAGACGACCAACTATCTGGGGCCTAATAAGAACCATATGAAGCATACCCCCACACTTGTCCAACCCTTCAACCACCCCATCACAACCCGAAAGCTCCTCTCTACTAACCGGACCTCTCCCCACACTCGCATTGGACTCTGAGGACAAGACCCTACCCCAACGCACCCTCACGACCAATTAGATGTAAGGCTCCCCTATCCGACAACGATCTTCAAACCCTTCTCCTATCATACAATTCCTCTCCCCCTCAGAACCCGGTTAGTCAGGAAACTATCCAGGTGTTCACGACCAACCCTCTAAGGAATCCGGTTAGTCAGGAAACCATCCAGGCCTTCACGACCAACCCTCTAAGGGCTCCTAGACTCAACCATTGAGCTATCAACAGACATAACCTAAGACAAATTAACTTCACACACTCTAACCCAGCACCCCACAAAACCCAACTGAAATGCATGCTAATCAACTGCAGATCTGCCTCATAACATGCTGGAGATATTGCCAACTTGATCCTGGCTCATTAACTTGACCTCCTAATCCTAATGGAAACCTGGCTAAATGACTCCCCTACACCCGTCATGGACATTCAAGTCCCCCCTAACCATGGTATTACCAGACTGGATAGACCCCATAGATCAGGAGGTGGCTACACTTGCATTCACAACTTCAACCTCTCCGTCATACGCGCACAAACTCCCATATTACCCGCCAGTGAATACCTTTGTCTTGACATCACCTGCAACAACAGATCCCTATGCAAGCTGCATATGATATACCACCCCCCCAGGTGACAGCCTAGAATGTATTGAACAAATCATGGAAACCATTGGAACAAACGCCGATCAGCATTGCCCTCAAATCTTCCTAGGAGATTTCAATCTGCATTTGAATGACCTGAATGATCCAGCAGTCAACAGCTTCAAAACCTTTCTTGCAGACCTGAACCTGACTCAATTCTGCGACAAGCCCACTCACAATAAAAGAGCAACATTAGATCTTATCATTGCAAAGCCCAACTCAATTCAGATGCAATCTATCCTCCCTTGTGATTGGACCGACCACCACCGTATCACATTCCTCATCATGGAAGTTCAGATAAACAACACTGCTCAACAATCCAAGCCCAAAGTCTGGAAAAGGAACATGCACAACATCAACAGGAATGCTCTGACCTCTCTCAGTCACAACTTCCTGACTCCCCCTGAAGAGCTCACAGATGTCCTTGATCTCACAAATCACTACACTCTGTCCATGGAGTCTGTTCTTGACTCAATCGCTCCATTCCAACTAAAAAGAACCTCAACTAAAATCTGTAAACCTTGGTACAATGGTAGTCTCAAGAAAGAAAGACAGATCCTGAGACTAGCAGAACGTCAATGGAGATCTGACCGGTCCATTGATCACCTCAAACACCTTAGACCATTGAGGAGCACATACTACAAAAACATCAGAACCTCTAAAGCTAATTTCTTCAGAAATCAACTAGATCTAGCCAGTAACTGACCCAAAAAACTGTTTGAGCTCATAAAAGCACAATCAATATGCGCACCCATTCAATCGCTGGTTTGACCAAATTTGCTACCAAATTGTGAAGAATTTGCCTCCTTCTTTCTGCAGAAGGCACACAGTATGAGAAACGATCTGCAGATGGCCTTGGAACAACATCTTATTCCCCCCAACCCTTCCGCAAAAACAATGCCTCATGGAACTCTTTTAGAATCTTTGATGAAGACACCATTCACAAAATCCTAATTAGGCTGAAACCCTCAAACCATTTCAATGACCCACTCCCCTCCAGATTTTTCAAGGAAATCATTTCTGCAATACTTCCAATCTGGACCAAGATTTTTAATGACTCCCTCCTTCAAGGGACCAAGATTTTTAATGCCTCCCTCCTTCAAGGTTCCATCCCTGACTGCCTAAAATCAAGTCAAGTTACCCCCATCCTGAAAAAAGCAAAAGCGGACCAAACTGACCGTAACAACTACCGACCTATTTCCAATATCCCTACCCTGGTGAAACTCCTTGAAAATGTGCTCACATTCAACTCTGTAACCACATCGAATATTTCCATCTATCAGACCAATTTCAATTTGGTTTCCGTGCAGGACACAGCACTGAATCTACTATGACACACATTGTGGATGATGCACTAAAAATGCTAGATCAGAACCAAGCTTGCCTATTAATCGTCCTTGATCTATCCTTAGCATTTGACACAGTTAAGCACACGTCTCATAGACTTTTTTGAACATGGTATTGGCCAAACAGGACCAGTCCTTTACTGGTTCTCCTCCTATTTCCTAAATCAATCAATCAATCAATCACAAAATTTGTAGAGCGCACTACTTACCTGCGAGGGTCTCAAGGCGCTGGGGAGAGGGAGGGGGGGTTGCTGCTACTGGTCGAACAGCCAGGTCTTGAGTAGCCTCCTGAAGGTCAGCAGGTCTTGGGTCTGCCGTAGGCTTAGGGGAAGGGTGTTCCAGGTCTTGGCGGCGAGGTGTGAGAAGGATCTGCCGCCGGTGGTTGTTCTTCGAATGCGAGGGACGCTGGCGAGGGAGAGGTTGGCAGAGCGGAGCTGGGCCAGTTTTGTGGAGTGCCTTGTGTGCGTGGATGAGGAGTTTGAAGGTGATCCTCCTGTCGACGGGGAGCCAGTGCAAGTTCCTCATGTGGGGGGTGATGTGGCTGTGGCGTGGTACGTCGAGGATCAGGCGTGCGGAGGCGTTTTGTATGCGTTGCAGTCGCTTGATGAGCTTGGCCGGGGCTCCCGCGTAGAGGGCATTCCCATAGTCAAGTCTGCTACTGACGAGGGCCTGGGTGACTGTTCTTCTTCTAAACAGGTCTCAAAGAGTCAAACTTAAGCACTCTTCATCACAGACCACGCCAATCTCACTAGGGGTCCCACAGGGATCACCTCCCTCTCCCACCCTCTTCAACCTATTCATGGAACCCCTAACAGAAATTCTAAACTCAGCCAACATCCACTACCATATGTACGCTAATGCGGTGTTTGATGTACATTGGGACCGCTCCCATCACCCCTTGCCGAATACTGCTGCGGTGACTCAGGCTGCTGCACTAACTAGATGGGCACACGGGTGGAATCTTTTAGATGTCTGGCGATCCCAACACATGGATGTGCAGGAATACTCATTTTTCTCCCACCCGCATAACCTACATACCCGTTTAGATCATTTTCTGTGTACCCCGGACCTCTCCTCTGTAGTTTATCAGAGCACTTTCCTAGGAAAAACCATATCTGACCACAACCCTTTAGAGCTGACGATACACTGGGGACGGGTCCCTACGCCTATACCTACGTGGCGACTACAACCTTTGACCTTAGAAGACCAGGTGTTTCGTGCCAAACTAGCCGACACCATTACAACATACTTTGCCGACAATGAGGGTACGGCCACGACCAGGACAATTTGAGTGGGAGGCCTTTAAGATAACAATAAGGGGAGTCTCTATGGGTCATTTAGTTGGGGTCAGAAGAGAGGTGACGAGGGACTTGACGGAATTAGAAGATAAATTACAGGCCTTAGAAACAGCAGCCCAAGCAGATGTGACAGAGGCGGATCACCTACAGGAAGCTAGAATCAAGTACGCTGAACTGTTGGAGAGATTACGAACAATTGACTTCCAGGCTTACACATTGCGTACACACGCCAAAGCAGACAGAGCTGGTACGCTACTAGTGCGATTGATTGCACCCCCATTGACTCCTACTCCTATACTTGCAATATATAATGCACACCGTATACTGGTTACCTCTCAAATTGATATAAACAGGGCCTTTCAGGAACATTATACAGCTCTTTACAGGGCTCCCCCCTCGATGTCTCCAATGTGGCCACGCAATTTCTCGAGGGAATCACTCTTCCTACAGTACCGGACTCGACCGCTAAGTTATTAGCGGCCCCAAATACCATTGCGGAAATCTGTGTTGCGATAAAAGCGTTAGCACGAAACAAGACCCCGGGATCGGATGGCCTGCCTATTGAATTATACTCTACCTACGTGGATGTATTGGCCCCAAAGTTGTTACAATTATATGTTACTTCGCTCACAGAAGGCACACTGCCCACCCACTACCAGAGAAGCGATAGTTACCTCTCTGTTGAAACCGGATAAGACCCCCTCTGACATGACATCTTATCGACCTTTGTCGATACTCAACACAGAATATAAAATCCTAAGTAAAATTCTGGCGACTAGATTACTTCCCCTGTTGCCGCAATTGGTACACGCGGACCAAAGTGGTTTTATTCCCAAGCGTAGCACATCTCTTAATATCCGTCGATTGCATTCTCTAATGCATGCTGCAACGGAGGCACTACTGGCGGGATGCTTGTCTCTAGATATACGGCAAGCATTTGACACACTGAGTTGGTCCTACATGCTCACAGTTCTCACAAAGTTTGGAATACCCCTGAATATTGCAAATGGATTCAATTGTTGTATACGAATCCCACGGCCCGAGCCAAGACAGGGGCGATTATTTCGCCTACATATCACATTGCACAGGGGACTTGCCAGGGATGCCCCTTGTCACCCCTATTATTTGTGCTGGCGCTGGAGCCTCTGGCGCAACAGCTACATGATACCATGTCCCCCTATGGTATCCCAATACAAACAGTAACACATTCAGTCTCACTTTATGCAGACGACATGCTGCTGTATTTTAAGGAGCTTGGCATGGATATGCACCCCAAAGCTTCGGTATTCTCGCGCTTTGGCGACATATCCGGTCTCCACCTTAATGCCATGAAATCAGTGGCATACTCCTTTTCTGCCACATACGAGGGGACCCACATGCAATTTGGTCAATTACAATTCAGGGTAGAGCCCATTACATTTAAATACCATGGGATACAAATTTACAGATCCTCGACTGACACCATAGATGGGAATATAGTGAGAACTATAAATTCACTCCGTTCCCAAGTGACGTTTTGGAACACCTTGCAGTTGACACTAGCGGGCCGCTTAGCAGTCTCCAAGATGGTTATGTTGCCCAGACTCTTGTACCACTTCGTGAATATTCCTGTCGCCGTGCCTGCCTGGATTTTTTGGGCGCTAGACACCTTGCTTACAGCTCTATTGTGGGGAAAGGGAAGACACAGACTAGCCCTGTCTAAGACGCAACTGCCATCCACTGCCGGCGGAATGGGAGCACCTGACTTAAAGCATATTGCATTGTTGGGCAGCTACAATGGTTGGCATATTGGATGGCGGGCCATAACTTATTTGAAGTGGGTTATACCCCTGCGCAATTACGGAGTGGGACACTACATACATTGTTGTGCCCTGGGGCCGACAGGGTACGAGATCCCCCTATCTCTTATATATTGCATTACACTATTGGAGGCTAGCTCTAAAATATACGAAAGTGCACAATCCATATGCTGCCAATATTCCCCTTTGTGGCTTGCCAACCCGCTGAGGCGTTCTGTCGACTATTCGGGTGCGGGACTGGATACAGGCGGGGACGACTACTGTAGGGGACCTATTTTTGGATGGGACTTTAATGCCCCATGGGGAGTTCGTGCAAACCAATGCAGTGCCGGACACCCTTTTCCTCACGCATGCATTGGTCACACAATATGTCAGACAGTACTGGCTACTTGACCAGAAGGAACCCCCTACGTTTCGTTTACTACAGTCTCTGCACGTGATGGGACAGGGGCGCCACCTGGTTCGCTGGCTATACCGAGGACTGCAAGAGCACTTACACATTTCACTAACATCGCTCCAACAGAAGTGGGAGGGGGCCCTAACAAGAGAATTATCAGATAGGGAATGGACCTCTGCACTAGAACATCCCCGGCGGGTGTCCCGGAACGTCCGCCTGAAGACAATACAATTATTAATATTCCACAGGGCCTACCTTACACCATTGGCAATCCAAAAGATGTATCCCATGGCATCCGCTCTATGCCCCAGATGCTCCCACCAATCCGCAGATTTTACTCACATGTTATGGTCATGTACTGCATTGGGGAGGTTCTGGACGGAGGTCACTCAGGGATTATCCCAACTTACGGAGTGTTCCCCGTGGGACAAAATGGAGGTATGCTTGCTGGGGCTTTTCCCACTACCCAAGACGGCGAAATTATTACGTCGCTTTGCGGGCCTGGCTTTGATGCTCGCCAAACGGTTAATAACACAACGTTGGAAGTCTCATATGTCACCGCGGGAGGGCAAGTGGAGGGATGAGGTTGTTAGATGGACAGTGGCAGAGGGTGAGGCGCTTAGACGCGAAGAATACCTAGGTCTGCGGAAAAAGCTGATTCCTCTTGAATGGGCTCAGTTAGTAGAGCAGTTTAAAGTGCTAACGGATGATGACGCAATGGAACCCCTTGCTCCACAGCTGGAGTAGCTCCACAATGCCTGGTTCATGGATGGGTAGTAGCTTCGGCATGGGGTGGACTTCCCCCTCCCCCTCTTCAATTCCCTCCCTTCTGTCCTCCCCTCCCCTCACCCCCGACATGATTCGTGAATCCTGCCTAGTCCTTCTTTCTTATTCCCCCTGTGCATTCCCCCTTTTCTCTTTTTCCCCATCCCCCCAGAGAACCTTATTCACCATCATTATGCTTGATTTGACCACAGGCGGCTAGGTTTATAGTTCATTGTTAAAGGGGAGGGTATAGTTGTGTGAGGGATGTTCAGGGTGGGAGTTTGGGGAGATAAAGTGATAATGTATTGATTCTTCAAGAGTATTTTTTCAATTGTATTGGTCTGATAATACTTATCTATCATCAGCAATATTAGATGTATCAAAATAAGTCACATGCTAAGGTCTCAAACAGAAGAGTTGACCATAAGTATACCCTGTATCAACAGTCTACAATACCAACTGCTTACTGATGCATGATGTTACAACTGCTACTATATCGAAAATCAATAAAAATTATGTTTAAAAAAAAAAAAGAAAATGTACGCTAATGATACCCAGTTATACCTAAAAGTCTCCTCCCCAGAAGACATCAATTCCCTCAACACAACACTAATGGAAACTCAAAACGGGCTAGCAAACAATCACCTCAAACTAAATACTCAAAAAACTGAGCTCCTTCTAATCGGCCCACCCTGCCAGGAAATGGTCATCGAAGAATGGCTGAAACAGCTTACAGCCCTCAACTGCACTCCACAAATCATAGACTCTGCAAAATCTCTGTACATAACTCTTGACAAGAACCTCAACATGGAGAAGCACATCAGTACCTCCACCAAAGCAGCAAATCATCAAATTAGTATTTTAAGAGAACTAAAACCTTTCCTCCCCCCAACAACTTCAAGCATGCAGTACAAGCCCTAGTGATTCCCAGGTTGGATTATGGTAGTACAACACTATCCCGACTACCCAGGTCCAAACTTGCTCCTCTAAGGGCCTCGCTCAGTTCTGCCGATAGACTCATCACTGGCTCAAAAAGATACAACCACATTACCCCAATCTCAAATCCCTTACCTGGCTCCCTTACGAAGCAAGCATCTAACAAAAAATTGCCTGCATGACTCATAAAGCCCTCCATCATAATACCCCCAACTATCTCGCTCAGAAGCTTGAGCTCTCTGGCGGTTCCAGAAGATCCAGAAGCTCCAACACCTTTCTTCTGAATCCTCAAAGATTCCACAAGAAGAAAACCTACAACTGTGACTTCTCTGGGATTGCCTCAAGAATCTGGAACTCACTACCTCCCAAAATCAGAACGAATCCCTCAGTCATATCAGTCAAGAAAAAAGTCAAGGAACTCCTTATGAACAAACTTCCTCCCTAGATCCCATGACTCCTCAGGCGCTCACATGATTACCTATCTCCGACTACTTTTATTGTTGCGCTTTCCCATGCGGGAACGTCTTTACTCCCCTACTACTCCTCATGGCATGGTATTTGCAGTGGTCTGAACTATGGCAATATGCTGTTTGGAATGATGGAACTATGATACTCAGTTGTTGATTAATTTAGAACTTTTACTGAATGTCATATTACTGTATTACTACTCTGTTCACTGAAACTCTGTACAGTGCTCTGATACCCGCAAGGGTCATGTTCGCACCATATAAAACTATTAAAATAAATAAATAAATACCTACTGGCGACCGCCAGTAGGTAATAGTCCCTCTCCAAGTGTGTGTTACCTATTCATGTATTCTTATAAACCCAAAGTATGTTTGTCCAAACAACAGCTGCATCAATATGTTTTGTCTAAGGGATAAGGCCTGGCCAGAACAAAATAACAAGGAGCATTATTGTTCGACCTTGCTCACAATGTTCGGTCAAAATCCCAGGAACATGCAGAGAGTGAACACAGCAATGAGTTCTCATGTGAAAACTGCCATAGAAATTATTGCAAAAAATAAAGACGTGTAGTAACGTGCGCAAAGCAGCAGGCAGGCTGCAGTGTGCTCATGCTAACTTAGTGAAGATGACAATGTCCCTATGGGCCACTTGGCACTCATGTGCGGAGTGCCCCAGGGCTCCTCCCTGGGCCCAACCCTGTTCAATGTTTGCATGACACCTCTTGCCCACAGCATAAGAACCCACAGCATCAACATTTTCTCCTATGCTGACAACACCCAGCTCATCCTCTCCCTCACTGATATGAGCAACACCATCAGGACCAACTTCACTGCCTGTATGTTCGACATGGCCAACTGGATGCAAGAGAACTGCTTTAAACTCAACACAGACAAAACATAAATCCTGATCTTCAGAAGTAAGAGTTCCTCCTGGGACTCCGCCTTATGGCTACCCGACATGGGACTCATGCCCACCCCTACAGACTATGCCAGAAACCTTGGCTTTAACCTTGACGACAAACTCACAATGAATAAACAGGTCAACACCATGATTGCATCCTTCTGCCACAGCCTCAGAATGCTTGGCAAGATTTTCAAATGGTTCCCCACATACACAAGACATACAGTCGCCCAGGCCCTCATCACCAGCAGACTTGACTACTCAACTATGGCAACGCACTCTACGTAGTCATCTCTAACCAACTCACGCAAAGAGTTATAGATGCTGTCAGCAACCTATAACATGACTCTCAGGTTCCAAGGGATCAGATCTAACCCTTTTGCTTGTCACTTATGCATGCCCAAAGTGTCATAAGGAAAAGATACCAAATTGCATTTTCAAAACGTTATTGAAAGGCTCTAATCTTTGCAAATAAAACATGAACTGCGATTGTAAGAAAGTTGAGACAGATCATTGCAATGAGCATTACTAGGATAGTGAAAAATACAAACAATTCAATCATGGTAATTGTTCATAATGTTGCTAATGTTACTCCGATCTACTGATGGCCTCTATGCTAAAGAGTGCATATCAGGATTACCCATCTGCATGGTCTGTTAGAATAACCTACCCCCATACCTTGCTTGTATATGTCAGGAAGCCAAGATCAGTGCATCCACAGATGCATCTCCAAGTGTACAGCTATCATCCTTCTCAGGCTGAAGGTCGGGGACAGCGGGTCTGCACCTCAGCAATGATCTGTGATAACCAGCAGAAATAAACCTCTCACTGACTTCAGTGCGTTTCTTACAATAAAACAGAAAGCTAATCAAACTATTCCAAAGGTGCAGGACAGCTTGTTAATTAGATTAAAGCATTAGAATTGTCTCATTGTGAGCACAGAAAATAAATCAACGCCTCATGTTCTGAATTTGTTCGACCCTGGAACTAACTGTGCAAATTATCAGGCAACAATGCCTATCAGGAAATCTGTGCAAGGGCCATTCTCGAAATGAAAAAACATGTATAAAGCACCATTAGAAAACGAGGCTATATCAATATTAGAACTAAAATGGAAGCTAAATGCAAGCCACATAACAGAGCCTGCCTTGAACCTTCAGAGGCTTGCCCTGCTGTTTGAGTACTGTCACCTGCTGAACCTGGGACTACCAGAGTGGCTCCAATGGCTAATTGACTGGCCTCTTGATCAGAGCCTCAGGGGTTCCAACCATCTTGAATCTGTACCTGGACCCAGTCGGCGTGAGTCCTAACCCCCCAAGTGGTGCCCCTCCTGTCCTGGACCCTTGGTTGTGGTGTTGAAAGTGCTCAGATAACCAAAATCCAAAACTAAGGACTTAAAACACGTTTAGCTAAAAACTGCTATGAGAACTAGCAGGAAGTCGAGACCAACCTGCTCATCAATTTGGCAAAGGTGCATCGCCAGTCGGACTGATTTTGCAGCAGCTCCTGCTGCATTCTTCTCCACAGCAGCGCATCCTGTTCATCGGCCCTTAGCCAAAGGGGTATCCAGCCTCGTGGAACTCTCATCAGCTACTGCCTCCAGCCTCATCCAGCTGGAGATTTTAGACTTTCAAAACAGTGACTAAGTCCGAACAAATAAATCTTAACTTGAGTTTGTCCAGTGACTCCCCGACGAGGAAGCTCCATCCTTTGACACCCCGGCAAACTTGCCCCTCTGCACTTTACCTTCTCAAAACATTTTTCTTTGAAAATTCTTCTAAGTTCAAAGGTGAATGCCGACCAGGGCCAAACATTTTTTTGTATCTGACTCACTCTCCATCCCAGTCAAACATATTTTTCGATAGTTGGTGGCCAGAAGTTGCATTACAATTTTTAGTTTTGTCCCAAAGGAAAAGGTTTTCACAGGTTTAGGAGGGCAGGGGGCTGGTTTAAAAACATTAAAAAGTACTTTGTCTCCAATTACTTGTATGTTGTTTGGGAATTTTGCAGAATTTATTTGCTCATTTTACTGTGGGGCCTAGTCTATCCATGCCCCGGGCCAAAGTCAGGTAGCTATTATTACTAGGCATTGTATATATATATATATATATATATATATATATATATATATATATATATCGTAAGTTTTCTCCTTCTTTGTCTCTGGTATTACACCCAAAAGATGGAAACGGACTCCTCTTTTTCTTTGTGCTTGATTATTTTTATTTTTGCTGTGCTGCCATGACGCGTTTCGGCCTCGCAGGGCCTTGATCACATGTTTCTTTCGTCATTTCCACCCTATTTTTAAAGTGCCAAGTGCTCAATAGACATTAAAGACAGACTGCTCGTCTGACTTTCTGATGTTATGATATATATATATATGTTAAACAACTGTTGTTTATGTGGTATATGATTTTTTTAAAAACATTTCTTGATTTAAAGACGGCCTTAGATTAAATGCAAAATGTGATTTTGTATTTTACGTTTTTCTGCAAAATGTCAAAATATTTTGGTGGGGTTATTTTTTATGCCTTTTTGAGATGTTTGTTGTTAGTGAAATTTTAAAGTTGGCAGAATTTATTTTTGTTTTTGGTATTGCTGAATTAATGATAGTGTTATTTTCTTTATTTAATGTGCCTCCAATCTTTGCTGGTCAAGTGGCCATTTTTTTGTGTGGCCAATGTATGTGTGTGTTTGCCATTGGTCATCATTCTGTCTTTGTTCTCCATGCCATGTGGCAGGGTGGTCATGTTGTTTTGTGTAGTCACTGTGCTTTGCTTTTGCCATAGGCCTGCTTGTGTTCTTTGTTGCCCGTGCCTTTGCCCATGGTGGGTGTTGGTCATGTGGCCTATGGCCATTTTGTAGTCAGTGTACTTTGCTTTTCCCATAGGCCTGCATGTGTTCTTTGTTGTCAATGCTTTTGCCCTTGGTTGCCATGTGGTCGTCAGCCATTTTGTAGTCAGTGTGATTTGCTTTTTCCATAGGTCTCCATGTGTTCTTTGTTGTCCATGCTTTTTCCCTTGGTGGCCATTCAGTAGTCAGTGTGCTTTGGTTTTGCCGTAGACCTTTATGCATTCTTTATTGTTCATGCTTTTGCCCTTGGTGTCCATGTGGCCAGTGTCAATTTTGTAGTCAGTGTGATTTGCTTTTTCCATAGGTCTGCAAGTGTTCTTTGTTGTCCTTGCCTTTGGTGGCCGTTTTGTGGTCAGTGTGCATTGCTCTTGCCGTAGGCCTGCATGTGTTCTTTGTTGTCCATGCTTTTGCCCTTGGTGGCCATATGGCTTGTGGCCATTTTGTAGTCAGTGTGCTTTGTTTTTGCATAGACCTGCATGTGTTCTTTATTGTTAATGCTTTTGCCCTTGGTGGCCATGTAGCCAGTGGCGATTTTGTAGTCAGGGAGCTTTGCTTTTATCATAGACCTGCATGTGTTCTTTGTTGTCCATGTCTTTGCCTTTGGTGGCCATGTCCCAGTGTGGCCATCTTGTGTAGCCAGTGTGTTCCTTTTCTTCCACTTTTCAAAGCCAGGAATTTTCTAGGGACATTGACAGAAGAGGCCTATGCCTTTTGTTTTTGCTAATTTTTTCTTTTTTCCCTGATGTGAGTTTAATGTGCTTGAGGAGGATTCTAGTATGTATGTACAGTCTTTTTGTAATAGTTGTTTTCCAATTTCCTCTGCACCTTCTTGCCTTACATAGCATTTCTCATAGTCCCTATCATACACCAGCAATCATTTTTTAAAGTTATTTGATTTTTCCCTGCACCTCCTGCCTGCTAGAGGTGTGAACCAATTTTGTTAAGGATTATTCCATTTTCCCCCAGTCTGCCCAGCACCTGTTGCCTGCCATAGGCCATAAGCGCACACCAGCAATAATTTTTTTAATGATTACTCCATTTTCGCCCTGCACAACCCTGCCTGCTACAGGTGTCTCCTAGACCTTTGAGGCACATAAAGCAAATTTTTCAGTCTGTATGTTATTGAAATATTATGTTATTATGGTTTGGAATGAATACACTATTGTTAATTATTTGTGATGTGACCTCACTAAAATATACTTTCTATAGATTCAAACTGCAAATTCCACATTTCACTGATTTGTGTCTGTTTGTTTGCTTTTAGGTACACAAGCGACATCATCACACACAGTACAGCCAGAAAGAAGGCCGGAAGTGATGCTCACCAGCTGAATCCTTCTCCACTTCTGCTTGTGCAGCTAAGTGACAACTGCCAGAGCTAAGAAAGAACTTGAAGATGGCCCAAAAGAAGGGTGTTCTTGCCAATAAACTGGTCAGTGAGGAGAAGAAGGATATTGCCAACACTGGCGTACCTGTGCCCGCTCTTTCAGGTACCTGGCAGCAAAAACTTGGAACACTATGCCAATTGTCATAAGAACTGAACCAAGCGAAAATATCTTTCGCAGACAATTGAAGACCTGGATGTTCACAAAAACTGTGTAAACACAGCTTGTCGGACCTGCAGGGGGCAGCAGTAGTCTCATTAGCTTTGTCTCAGCGCGGGGACACACCGGGCGGTGTAACCATGCGCTCTACAAATGAATAAATAAATAAATAAATACCTGCCTCAACCTTTTTCAGGAAATGTGGTGTACTTTCTGCACCCTCTTCTGGGCAGCAAAAGACTGGGAGCAACACTCCTGCATCATCAACAGCACCATTCCAACCTAAGGCTAAGCCCAAACCCATGTCTCTCAGCGATGTATCCACTGCAGTCATGACGACGAGCAGTGAATCTGAACTGGATTTGTCTGAGCCACAAACTAGTACCCAATCATCACAGGAAAGTGAACAAGAGGAGCAGCATACAACAACAGTTCTTCCTGAAGTAGGGCCAGGACACGAGGTTGAGCTTCCTGCTGAGCAAGATTCTGCTGTTCAATCATTGGCTTTACAACCTCCAGCAAGAAAAAGAAAGGATACTCCATCCTCTTCTTCAAGCCCCCCTTCTGATGGTCTGGACATGGACTGAACACTGGCTGAGTCTGAGACCCACCCCTTGAGACAAGGGAAAAGGAAAGTTCCTGAAAGCCTTACAATTATGGAATATGACTCTGATGAGGACAAGCCAGTGATTGTCAGTCTGGAGGGCATTCCAGAGAACACCAAGATGACCCCTCCTATAAACATGCTCAGAGGAATGCGGTTCCACCACTGCCTGCTTCCATATTTGAATAAGACCCCCGTCGAGACCTGCATCCACCAGTATCACAGTCCAAGTATGCTGTACAGAGAGGCCAATGGCCCACCCACCTACCTCCAGTTCTTCAAGCATTGGCAAAGTATGCCACAGGCCTTCAGGCAGTGTGCCACTAAAACGTTCTCCTCCCCAGTTTGGGACTTCCTTATGATTTGCAAGTAGGAGGATAGCATTACAATATGCTCCATTTGCCATGTGAGGGTTCCTCCAGGTAAGCCAGGTTCGCACTACAGTACTGAGACCAAGCGTCCCATCTGAGAAACCTTCACACAATTTGGGGGGAGGAGCACCTTAAAAAGATAGCTGATGGAGGTGGTGGTGATGAGAGAGGGGGAGCAGATGAGTGCACAGTGATAGAAGAAGAATAAGTTGGTCATGAGGAAGAAGAGGGTGAATGCATTATACAAAGCAGTCCTGTCACCTGTAGTTTGCCTACATCACATGCATCAGCATTAGCGACCTCCAAATCGCACAAGACTCAGATACAGATACCTCTGCAGAGAATGATTCACCCAAGATGCATATTGAGTCTACCACCTCCTGGTTCTCTCACCACAAAAGAAAAAAATCCAAGCTACTATTACTAGCATGTTTAGCAGGAGGGCCCGTACTTACAGAATCTCCCAACAGCATGTTTGTTTAACAGGAAGCTGGACAAAATGTTAGCACTTCCTTTTTTCTTTAGTGGGAGGAGTGGGATTTTTACAATTTGTGGAGGCCATCTGCCCGAAATGGAAATTTTATCAGCGGGACCTATTTTGCCAGAGTTGCTGTTCCAGCAATTGATTGGCCAAGCTATGTAGCAGAGTGCTGTTCACACTATCCACCTTATGTCAGACGTGTGGAACAGTTGTCATGCAACTGATTACATGTGTATCACTGCACACAGGATCTCCTTTTGTGGGGGGTTGGGCAACAGCTATCTGCAAGTCTCAGCACTTAAGAAAGTTTTAATGCTGTTTGGAGGCATGCAACAGTAGCAATGTTCACCATGAGGAAAACCCATACAGCTGCAAACATCTTGGAAGACTTTAACAGCAAGATCTTTGAGTGGCTTCAACACAAAGGTCTCAGAATTGAATTTGTTGCCATTTGTTGCTATGTAAAGCGCTCTGATACCCGATACCTTCGGGTCAAGTTCGCGCTATATAAAACTCCGTAAAATAGCAAAAACAATAACGGACAATGACAGTAATATAGTCAAGCCCATAGGAGATGGTGGATAGTTCAGGCTACTGTGTTTTGATGCATTGCATGAACCTTGTGCAGGACTTTCTCAAAAAATGTCAGTCTTTCTTTTAAAGCCTGGAAGCAGTTGAGGATCATTCAGTGTTCTGGTTAAAGCCCTCATACAGGAGGTGCCAACTCATTGGAACTCAACCTGCTACATGTTGCAATGTCTGTTTGAGTAGTATCGACCAATAACCAACTATGTTCTTCAAAGAGGAGAGGATGCAACTGGGAAAAGCATGACCATGGAAATGGATGAATGGGGGCTAGTCAAATGCCTCACACAAATGTTCCTTCCTTTTAAGGTTTTCACAATAAAAAGTCAGCAAGTAGGACAGTACGATGAGCCAAGCAAACCTGTTGATGCATCTGCTACAGGACCAGCTGAAAAAGGTGTTGAAAAGTTTCACTGGTGTGAACAAATATGCATATGAGTTGGTTCAGAGCTTAACCCTTCGATTGGCTGTTAATACAAAGAGGCAAAGAGAGATCATGTCCTCCAAGGAGAACATCTGTGCCACAATATATGTTCTATGGTACAAAATACTGGCCACTTTCATTCCTTTTTCAGAAGGGGATGTTTCACAATTCAAGACTTGGATTGTTGACCAAGTGAGAGACCTGGAAGAAGAATGGATGGAAGTTAGAGGCCCGGGCAGACGTTCTGGTGTGCAGCCCTCAACCTCCAGAGAGGGCAGAGCTGTTGTGTCACAGCCATCATCACCAGCAACTCAAGCAACAGAAGAATCTAACCCAACCTCTGCAATGGTTTGGTTTCAAGTGGCAGGGAGTAAGTCAAGTGCAGAGGCAAACACAACAGAGGTTGAGCAAGTGGCAGCACCAATGAACATTCAGAGGATGGTCCAAGACTGTCTATATGACCAAAATATTTATAACTGGAGGAGAAACCAATCGCCTATTGGTATGGGAAGATGCGACAATGGACAGAACTCAGCAGACTGGCATTAAAGTACCTGGCTTGTAAGGTAGCCAGTGCGTCTTTTGAGTGCATGTTCAGTACATCAGGCACAGTTGTCACAGTCAGAAGGACCAGTGAGTTGCCTCAAAATGTAGAGAGATTGACCATGATAAAAATGAATCAACACTTCAAGCCACAAGATTACACTGTTCCTGAAACGCACAGGAGGAGGAAAAGGGTGATTCATCAGACTGAAGTGTATTAGCTGATGAGCTTGTGGGTGAACCCCCTGAGCTTGAAGATGAACTCTACTTCCCTGACTAAGCAGGCCACAACAGAACTTTCGTATATTATCGTCAAACTGCTTTGCAAAAAAAAGGGGCGGCTATCGAAGAACATTTCTATATTTCGTATCAGACTTTTGCAGCCCCATCTATTCACATGTATGGAGTGGACCAGTGTGCACAGAAGAAGCCTCCCCCATTTACTTAAAGGACATGAAGACAATGTCTCCCATCCCTATCCTTCGTTTTTTCATTCTCTAGCTGGGCTGCCTGCCACCAGTAAAAATCATTAATAAAACAAGAGTGCCATTTTTTGTTGCTTCCATGGGAAAAGAGAAGATACAATAGACAGTGCACCACACTTGAAACAGGTAACTATGCACCAATCAGTGAACGTCTGCAAGGACAATTGAGCGATTTGCATTGGAATACAGGTTTATCAAGACCTGTTCGAATACACGCTAAATGCCGGTGGGGAGGTCTACTGATTTCTCCCGTTACAGCCTTGAGAAAGTCCGTTTGGACGAAACACGTGTCGGCTGCTTTTTGTTGAGAAACCGTGTTTTTGAAAATGGAATAAAGAATTTACAAGAAATACAGGAGAGCTTATTTATGGACTTCCTTTGAAATACTTTGGGCTAACACAAATTATTTGAATAACATTTGGACTTCTGGGTGTGCCTCAGCATTGTGTGTGTTACCAATCAGTGATGTATTGAGTGACTGATGATCACATTTAATGTCAACATCAAGATAATGATGTGAAACTCCCACTTCATCCTCTGCTGAAACCAAGGGGGTCATTACGATGGCAGACGGACTTCCGTCCGTCAGCCATCGTTTCCGATTTGGGACCGGCCGCCTATGAGGTGGCCTCCCCACAATCCGAATTACGATGCGACTGCCACCACGGCGGTCGCATCACCTGTACTGTGCATTGTGGTGGGGATGTGGTTAGCAGTCCCTGCCGCAATGCGTAAAAAAAGGCACTTGCATATCCCTGCACTACGTGGCAGTCACCATGCGGTGCCTGCCACATGGTGCAGGGATATGTAGGGGGCACCTTAGTGCCCTTTCCCCAGGCCCAGGAATGAAGGGGGGCCCACTACGGGCCCCCAAATCCGTTTCCGCCTGCCTTTTCATTGCTGGTTGAATGCCGCTAAATGACCAGCAGAAAGGGCTATCATAATCCCAACGGCGATGCCTGGCAGGCACCGCCACAATGTTGGGCAATGTGAGTGCTCTGAGAGGCGGTCGGAAAAGGACCGCCTGTCAGAACCGTGGCGGTCAGTCTTTCCGACCGCCACGCTTCCCCAACGCTGTCCCCCGCCATCATAATATCCTTCCTTTTTTAGTACAATGAGCCATGGTCTGACAAAGATGGTGGATAAATATTTTCATGACAGAAAAAGTTACTTATATCTTCATTAGCATTACAATTTTGTCTTGTTTTCGATATTTTACTGCTTCTGAAGAATGTCGATATTTTGATTTTTGAACCTGTTCTTGCAACCAAAATTTATATTGGGTTTCATCTTTTGAGTCTTTTGTTGAAGGTGTTTTTACTCTAAGTTTTCCCAGATCTTTTATTGACATGATGAATAAACAATAATCCTGTTGACAATCCCAGTAGTATTTAGAATCAATAGATCTTCACCTGTATCTGAGATATGAGTGTTGTCATGGTTTGAGCAGTGCTTACGTTGAATTGGTGTCTTTAGCTTCACAAACACATCCATAATCCTGGCTACCTCTGGTCTATACACCATCCATCTTAGTAGGGAGCTAGGATTTTCTGGTGAGCCTATTTGCTACTTCCGTGCCCTTTTACTGAGGAGTTATTTTGGCCATGCGTGCTATCCAGAGGCATATTAGAAAATTAAGAACCAATTTTATTAACATTAAACTTGCCTTCCATAAACTCTTCAACAACTTCAGCGTGCTTGTTTTTGACTGTTCAAGAGCTGAATAATGGCTACTGTTGTCTAGCAAGTATCATAAGCACTTCAGGAGTGCCATTCTGATGTGTAGCTCACCAAGAGTAAAAATAAGGTCATTCTCTCCATATGACTCTCTCCATTGTATTTTCTTCAGATGTGATTCCAGCTCTTCTTATTTCAAAGATAAAATCTTGAAAATATATAATTCACTTAGGGCACTGGCATACATCACCATAAACAGCTTCCTTCTATGAACAAGTTGCCTCTCCCCATTCTCTCACATTTCCAGCCAACTCCACTTGAAAACCCTAAAAAATTGATTCATAAGATAAAGTCGGGTTCTCCTGTTAAACTCCACTGAGCACATACTTTTATGTAGCCTGGGACTCCATTCCCTTCTTCTTTCTCTTGATAACACGTCAGTAGAAAAGACATTGGCCCCCAATTGATGGCAAATATGGTTGTCCTTCTTCTGACAAAACCAAAAGCAGACCCTACAACATTAGGCAACAATCTCCCTGGTTCTTTCTTTACTTTCCCTTCTAAAGTAATAGAAAGTAACTTTCAGATTTTATAGAATGCAGTAATACTTTGGATCTTTGCAGCCAGGTTTTCATCTTTTCCTAGCATTAGCAAATCCATGAAATATAGGTATAGTGTGGCCTTTGTAGACACTGTGGGGCATATTTACGTTCCCTGGCGCATCCCTGCATATCAGCAGGGATGCGCCAGGAAAATGCGTCACGCAAGTTTACCCTTGCGCCACGTCCGATGCGCCGCAAGTGATAAGCAGATGCGTGACGCATCTGCCGGCGGAAGGCTGGCGCAGTGCTGAAGCTGTGTCGCAAGCGCGACGCAACTCCAGCACTGTTCCAACCTTCCCTATCCCTAACATGGTGCGTCAATCCTTACGCCTGCTTGAAGCAGGCGTAAGGATTTGACGCACAGCTGCCGAAAAGTGACTGCGTGAAATCTTGTAGATTTCACTACGTCACTTTTCCGAGGTGTTCCTGCGCCGGAACGCCCCCTGCGCCAGTAGCGCCCACATGAAACCTGATGCAGGTTTCATGTGGCGCAGGGGTTTACTACGTGACGCATCTCCCTAGATGCGTCACGTTGTAAATATAGCGCAACGCGGCGCATGGTTTGCGTCGCCACTGCATCACATGCGTGATGCAACGGCGGCGCAAAAGTGGCGCAAGGGGCTTGTAAATATGCCCCTGTATATTTCCCTATTGTCTTGTGGTTTGTGGCCTCCTGGCCTGCCTGGATACGTTGGCATAGGCCTGGCTGCCATGATGACTTTTGCGCACGTTACTCTTAGCCATTGTTCTGTCGTCCTCTGCTCCTGCCAAGTTATTTTACAACTGTCTGCATTTTCTGTTTCTCACCTTTTCTCCTGTTCCCTTTGGGCTCAGTCTGAACAACAGTTACAAGGTCGAAAAACACGTCCCTGGTTCTTGCTGATATGGCCAGTCCCTCGCACCTAGACATAACACTATGTACAGCTGCCATGGGGAAATTGGTGGGCTTTTATTATTGCGTTTTTCCCTCTTGAGAGGACTTGGAGAAAAACCTTTCCAGAGAGAAGAGCTGTGATTGTCTACTGATGTAGTCTTTGCATCTAGAGACTGAGGTATGGGGGTTCGCTAGTCAAAGCCCAGAGGTCTTCTATTTTTATAATACTATAGCTACTAGCACGGGAGGGTGATAAGGTCATTCAGCCCTTTATCCACTGCTTTATGAAATGCTTTCCCGTTAGTATTCTATGGAGTTGTAACTATGCTGATTATATTATTCTTATGCATTATGCTGATAGTACTGTCACGTGTACTGTATCTTAGAGCACGTATGTTGAAATAAACATTTTAAACTATACTGTGTCTCTTCTTACGCCGGTTGTGGACAGGTATGAGTGAGTGACGAAAGGGTGTTCTTGCTACTGCGAGTCCTCAGAGAAAGAGAGAGAGATACCGTGTTCTGGGTTGTCTAATCATTGGTACATTGTTGCTAATGGGACGCTAAGGCTAGTTGGGTTGGGGTTTTAGGAGCTAAGGTTTATGTTAGGCTCACCACTATATTCCGAGGTCCTATTATCCTGTGCATAGCTCTGTGTGTGTGCAGAATCCCTATAACATGGCGCCCAACGTGGGGCTGCTTATCTGCGAGACGCTTGAGTAGTGCTTGTTCTTGTCCACAACATCCCTCACAGACGCTTCCGGAAGCGTGTGTGACGGTTATACCTCCTATATTGATGTTTTTATAGGTTCTTTCAAGCTTGAGGTTGTTAAAAGGTTTCTGAGCTAAAACCCTATTTGTGCTGCCTCATTTTAGATTGTCGACTATTTCTAGCCTACAATGACTGTTCAAATTGCGGCACATAGCCGTGCAGCGCTCCGGACACACTTAACAGTGTATGGAGTGCCTGACGCGGGTGTCGAGCTGATCTTTGTGGTACAAGCCGATCCGGCTTTCCACTTTGAGGTGTTCTACTCTTGGGTCACATTTCCGGCGGTGGATGGGACAGACAATTTGTTCCATGAATATACAGCCACCGCAGTTCCTAATCACTATAGACCGTATAGGAATCTTGAAGTACCGCTCACGGCTTGGCAGCACCGTGTTTGGTTTGATGGCGCCCTCCCCCAACCGGTTACCACGGTTCGTTTAGGCCCCTTGTCTATTGATGGGGCCACTTGGCCTGTTTTGGCCGGGTACACCCCACATCCGCAATATATGACGATACCAGTCGCGGATCTGCGCATCATGTATTCGGCTTTAGTGCGAGTGCATCGAGCGTTAGTGCAATATGTTACAGGCAACATCCAGGGAGCCCCACCTGGAGTTGTGGGCCCTCCAGCTGGTGCAGGCGCAGTGACCATAAGTCCTGTCATGGTGAATTCGGTGATGGGCAAGCGCCCACAAAATAAGGATGATTTTCCTTATTGGCTTGCCGAGAAATTTGACCAGCTGGAGGCAGTTTTTCCAAACACAACACCGGTGGATAAACATAGAATTCTTACAATTAGTTTGCCAAAAGACTTAATCCCCGAGTTGACAGCATGCAACAACTGGGGTAGGGTATTCGCAGCAGTTTATTCGAAGTGTTTCGGCACCCCTTCCATGACGGTTCTCCCCTCTGTAATTAAACGAGTGCAGGATGAACATGGCCCTGAAGCGGCTGTGAAATTAACGATGAGACTGGTGGGAGTGTTCGAAGTAGTAGCTGAGCTGATCCTTGCGAATGTCAAGGGCGATGCAGTGAACTTCCAAGTAGCTAATGCTTTGGCTTTGGTCCCAGAATTGGACAAGCCGCGCGAATTACCGAAAATTATAACCCAGGCTTATAAAACTATTGGCCGAAATAGCCTGGGCAATAAGCCTTTTGCAAAACAGCAAACACAATCGCAACAACAACAACAACAACCTAAAACTCAATCTGAAAAAGATGAGAAACCAGTTTTTACTAAAAAGAGCTGGAGGTTGAAAAACAGAGTAAGCAACAGAAGAAGCCGGGTCGCGAGGCGCATCCCCGGTTTCTGTCTCTTCTGAACGCACATATGATTTGCGCGATAGGGCGAGAATTAAATCTCCGGATAGGTTTCAGATCTCTGATACGCGTTCTCCTCGTTCTTCACAGGCACAGACAACTTCACAAGCCAGTGGAGGAGATCGCCAGGATAGAGGAAGGGGTCGAGAGGCTCCCCAGGGACGAGACCAACCTCGACAACAAGTTAGAGGGAAAGCAGAAGACTTTCAACGTTCTCGCCCACAATTTCAGAAGAAGAAAGTTGCCGCTGTAACAGCGAGATATGCCACAGACAGTGAGAACGAGACTCCTGAATTGGACGTGGGCAGTGACCCTCCTAGACAGCGCCGCGGAAGTTACCATAGTGCGGGAGGCGCTACGTCCTCATATGGAGGCGACAGCAACTGAAACATTCATTACTGTTGAGACAGCAGACACCAGAGTGGCACCCCCTGACAGACTATTTAATATCGTCATCCAAATTGAAGGTGATATACAGTGTGTAATTAAAGGGATTTTTTGGGAAAATCTGACCTCTTCATACGACATTTTGTTAGCGGAGGCGGATTGGCCACCCCCATTCGTACTAGCTGCGCGTAAAGGGGAGGAGGTAATCATTCCGAGCTTTTCTCGACATGTCCCAAAGGACAAAGCGGAGGCTCTTGCAGCTGAGTGGGCTGTGTCCCTGGCTCCTGCGTTATACCGCAACCACGTGGGTTGGGATGAAGATTCTCCCCCATGAGATACCTTTACGGTCCCTACCGCAGCCACAACCCCAATATCCCATTAAACGTGAAGCCAAAGGCCCCGTTTCTGAAATTCTGACTCAGTTAGAATATCAGGGAGTAATAGAAACATGCGTATCACCCATGAATAACCCCTTTTCGCGGTTTCTAAACCCGATGGATCGTACCGCCTAGTATTGGATTACCGGCATTTGAACTCTCATTGTCGGACCTTTGCGGTGCAAAATACCTACAGTTCTGCGCTTGTAGACAGTCTTGTTCGTAAAAAATATAAAACGACACTTGACCTATCCAATGGATTTTACACGCACAACTTAGCCATGGAGTGTAGCCAATGGAGTGCTTTTACCTCCGGTGGTAAACAGTTCAAATTAAGGCGACTCCCTATGGGCTACAAAAACAGTCCAGGAGTGTTCGCTGCCCGTGTTGTCTCTTTGTTAGACGGCATAGACCCAGATGCATGTTCGTACGTCGATGATATTTACCTGACAGACGACGAGTTATATCCGCATCTTTCCAGAGTAGACCGCATTATTCTCGAGTTTGCGGTTTTAGGTTACAAGTTTAATTTTGCCAAATCACACATTGCTGAATTAACAGTTTTGTTTTTGGGCTACGAGCTCAACAATGAAGGTAAGGGCTTAGCCCCCACTTCTTAGAAAAATGTGCACTTTTGTGCCCTCCTACTACTCTGAAAAAACTTCAGTCTTTGCTGGGTTTTCTGAACTTCGGGCGTACTTATATTCCCGAATACGCCCAGCGTATCAAGCCATTATATGTCTTGATACAACCAAACTTTTCGAAGTCTAGTTGGCTTCCGGAGCATTCCTCCATTCTGCAGTCTTTGCAGACAGACCTTCTTGAGTCTAAGTACCTGTTGACGAGTGATAACCACACAAACCTGGTGATTAGAATAATTCCGGGGGCAGTGGGTTTAACGTACTTAACCTTTAACGAAGGTGACACAGTTCCGATCGCGTACAAGTCACATCTTTACACTTCCGCAGAAATGCGCTTTTCATCTGTGGAGAAAGTTCTGACTGCAGTGCAGATGGCGATTCTAAAGGAACGCGCACTGGCACAGGGAAAGCGCATTCTGGTGGTAACACCATATCCTGCCCTAGAGGCAGTGACAAAGGCGAGTGTCCCGAACTCTAAGGCGTTGCACCCCGTTGATTCAATGGGCAACCTCTTTGACGTCTCCGGATGTCACTTTCATCTTTGATTCATCTCTACAAACTCAGGAGTTTTTGCAGTACGAATTCGTTCATCCTCCTCCTCTGTCATTGCTCCCGCTTGAGGATTACGACTGTGTGATCTACACCGATGGTTCGGCACAACCGGCCACGGGGTCCAAGCATGCTTATTCAGCCGCATGTGCTATTGTTGCAGGTACCTTCGTGAACGGAAAGTTCAAATCCACTGTAGTGCACACTCAGGCACTCGGGGACAGTACTGCACAATTGGCCGAGCTGCGCGCATTGTTGCTTGCGCTTGAGTTCGCTACTCCGGATGTGACCACTCTAATTGTATGCGATTCTTACTACTGTGTTCAATCTTACAATGACAATCTTTTCTTTTGGTCGCAAAATGACTATAGAGACGCTAAAGGTAGCACAATTAAGCATAAAATGCTTTGGGTTCGGGTGGCAGAATTGAGACAACGTCTGCCACTCACACAGGTGGTTCACACCCTTGGTCATCAGCGGGTGGCGCACACGCTGTTGGTAACGGTTTGGCAGACGAGCGGCCAAATCAGCAGTAGTCACGTGTTCAGTAGCAGCAGTTACTAGATCCATGTCTAAAATTGATACTGATATTTTGGCAGCTATTGCTGCAACACAGGAAGGTGCTAATTACCCTAGGGGTTTTCCTTCCAAATATTCTTATCAGTTAGGTCCCGAACAGGCTCCCTATGTAACAATACCCAACGTTGGTGATCGACTGATCCCCAACGCGGACCGCAGACTTTCCTTGATAACGGCAGCACACGAAGGCATGGCTTCGGCTCATGCTGGAGTGTCTGCAACCGTTTCCATCTTGCAGCAGCGGTACTGGTGGCGTGGTTTATATAAAGACACCCGTACTTATGTGCTTTCTTGTGACGTGTGTCAACAGATTAATCCTTCTACGGTTACACGACCACCACAGACCTCGCTCTACATTTCTAACAGACCCTTTGGGTGTGTTTACTTGGATCACTGTGGTCCATTTTCATCAGACACTGCCTATAAATATATCTTAGTGGCAGTGGACTCGTGCACACGTTTCATCTGGGTCTGGCCACAACGGAGTGCTGAAGCTCGAAATGTCATCAGGGATTTGCGTCTTTGTGGGAATCTTCGCTTGCGGCACCTTCCATTCTGACCAAGGTCCAGCGTTTGCCTCTAAGGCGTACAAGGATGCAATGGGTTCACTGGGGGTACGGGTGAAGTTTTTGTCTCCATACAGACCTGAGGGTAATTCAATTGTGGAGCGAATGAACCGTGATTTAAAGCAATCCTTGACAGCTAGAGTCTTAGGTACTGGCAGGAACTGGCTGGCCCACTTGTATACCGTACAACGTGCACTTAATAATCTCCCTAGAAGATCTCTGGGTGGGCGGACCCCATACGAAATGTCTTTGGCATACAAATGTTTGTGCCTGACCTTGATGGTCTAGACATGACGGCGCAATCCGCCATCTTTGATGTAGATAACCATTCTACTATGTTACAGGACTTACAAGAAGCCCGAGACAAACTTGCAATCGCACATTTACCCTCAGCCACAGACCCTGCATTGCAGATTCCGGTTGCCAGCTGGCTTCCAAAGATTGGCGACCTGGTCCGAGAGAAGGTGGAGAACAAGAAAGAATTCGGCCCCTCTTATCGTGTACCGGTTCTAGTCCTGGGCTTGAAGGGAACACGTACAGTCATCTTACCACCGCTTCCTGGTCGCAAGGAGAACAGATACATCTCAGTGGAAAATGTCAAGTTACAACATCTGGCCGATCCTGAATAGTGTTACACCAGCGGTCTCTTGTCCTGCCATTTACCGGACTTGTGTTCGTGGCCCTTCTGCCCGAACGGTCACTGATGTTACAATTGAGATGGTTGATTTGCCTGACAGTATACTCGAACCCCCTGTCTCCCCCTGCATCGACGAGAACGAGTATACCTATCCCGAAACAGAATCGGTGGCACACTTACCAACAACGCCACTGAGCCCGACACGTTATTCCTTTGACTCGGATTCCACCTCGTCAATTGTCCCGTCCAAGTTCAGTATTTTTGTATCCTCGTTTAGAGACAATTTTTTGATTCCCTCCTGGACATACATCTGGTTGGTGCTTTTCTTGATCTTTTTGTTCATGTCCATTGGCTTTGTCACAGTGTTTTTTCTACTCATCAATGGTCACTATCTGCCGGAGCGCTCTGCTGTGAACAGTGTTGCTGGAACTTTGGCCCCACATTCCTCATCTCACATCATGAAGCGTGACCACACATTTGTGAACATTTCAGCTTTTCCAGTTGCTGATGGCATCGTATGGGATGCGGTAAACTTTCAAATTCATGGACCGACAGAAATTATTAATGTACCCAATGTCCTTCGAGTTTTGATGGGTGATATAGTAAAAAGTAATATTCATTCTGACGATTGGGATGTGCATGCCGTTGAAGCATTGTTTGCTGATTTAAAATATTATGCTTCCTTTAATTCTGAGGATTTATATATGAATTCTGCGAATTATGCCGATTTGTATTGCTACCAGCATTGGGGCAACCATTTTGTTCATAAACAAAGTGCACTACGTGATTCTTTCGCGTACACCCAATGGGAACATTGTCCAAACCCTTTACCGGGTAGTTCCCGGACTCTTAGAAATAAATTTACATATTTCACTGATTTTAATAGATCGAACCCTGGTTCTTATTTTTTTTAATTAAACGCCCCATCCACTCAGAAAATCATGTTGACCCACACCAAATTGCTATATTTGGGTTCCTTTTTGAGTGCCTTAGCTGTGGGTGGTTATGAGTACTGGAAGAACACTGTAGATTTGTGTAGGAGAGTAGGATCTGCCTCTTATGTTGCCCCCACTTTTTTTTCTGATGTTAGCACTGGTTTCTGGCTATAGTCTGGCTGGGTCCCTGCCAATCAGGGCCCCAGCCTCTCTGTTCTCTCTAAACGACATGGAGTGCACTCTAGGTGCACTAGTGATTGGATGCTGTGGTGCCTTATGAGTCCCTAGTATATGGTACCTTAGGTGCCAAGGGCATAGGTACTTCACAGGCCTACCAGGGGCTGCAGCATGTGTTATGCCACCCCTGGGAAGCAGTCTAAATCTGACACCACAGGCCTGCTACTGCAGCCTGGGTGAGGTGGTGCTAGCACTCCTCACTGAGATATAGGTTTCCTATATCTCTCCTGCACACACATATAAACCTATCAGTCACCCCTAAGGCAGGCCCTATCAATCCTGAGGGCAGGGTGCTTGGCTTCTATGTGAGGGGGTGCCTCTGCCTGAGCAGGGCCCCTCTGCAGCTCTCAGAGTCTATTCTCTGGTGCTGTTTGTGGATGCGGTTAAACCATATACTATTTAAGTGCATTATATCCTCGCGGTAAATGCTAACTTTGGAATGGCTGCATCAAAACATGTCGTGTTTGGTGTCAAACATCTTGAATACTACCCCCCGCCAATCTTGGCGGCGGGGGTAGCATTCCACCCTTCTAGAGGGATAAGACATGTACCTGCTGTGGAAACGCGGTAGAATCCTAAAGAGCCCTGGCATCACAAAATGGATGCCACCAGTCACAGACACTGGGCTGCCCTCCTGCTGATGACCGAAACTCACAGTTGAGGAAGCCCAACAATAGGCATCCTGTCACAGGGAGGTGTAACCACCTTCCAGACAGGGTTTAGTGTATTGGGGCTGGGTGGGTGCACTCTTAGAGTGCTTTGAAGTCCTGCACTGGGGGAGCAGAAGGCTCCTCTGTGCATATGCCAGTTCAAACCAGCTCAGGGGCTACCTGCCCCTGCTCTGGCGCGAAACTGGACAAAGGGAAGTGGGTGTAGCCACCCCTCCCTTGACCCTCCCATAGGTGGGGTCATAGAGCTAGTCCATCCCCTCTTTTTAGTATAAGAGGGGAACCTTGCCATTGCAAAGCAGATAACCCCTGGACGACGCTCTACAGAAGAATCCTGGCACTTCGACGTTCCACTACCTTTGGAAGACAGAAGAATCTCCTTGGAGTCAAGGAATGACTCCCCTGCTTGGCAGGCACCAAAACGACAACGACGGTCGCAAACTACGCCGCTCCCGCCGGAGTCCGAAGTCCCTGCAGCCCAAGAAGTGGATTTCCTGACCTCTCCCAGGCCATCGTGAGTCCCCAGCGAAGCTGAGGCAAGTGGACCCCACGAGTAATGAGGAACCGCGACCCCTGGGTACCGTGCACTATTGTCGAGTGCAACCCCTTCACAACGTTCTACGAACCTGTTCTTTGGACCACGTGTGGTCCCGACCTCCAGCAGGAACCCTCCGAAGATCAGAGGCCTACACCGTCCCGAGTGACCGTGGACCCCTGTTGAGTGATTCCGCCCGAGGTGTCTTCGCGATCCCTTTCCCGCTGGCTTGTGGGTCCCCAGAAGACTTCTTAAAGAAACCAAAGGGCTCCCCTGGTTGCTCCAGGCCTGCCCTGACTTACCCTCGCTGGGTGAGTTCCACAGACCTTGCTGGTCTGCGCCATCAACTTTTCTTCATCTCCCCGAGACTTGCGGCTGCCAAGGCTTGTTGGCTCCGATCGAGTTGCCGACACCGCAGTCAGCTGCAGACATCGAGGGACACACCGAATCCAGCTCCTGGTCGTCGTCGACGCCTCCTGGACCACGTGGCTGAAGAGTCAAGGCACCCGCAACCGACCTGAATCAACTGACGACGGTGGGCATCCATCTTCCTTGCCCCGGGTCACTGCCAAGTGACTTTGAACACTGTCCCCTCTGCTTTCAGGTCATCCTTCTTCAGAATCCAGGCTTGGATTCCACCGGACACTTCTTCAGCTCCCGCAAGCAGCAAGTCTTCTTTGTTCGCCATTGAAAACGACGCCGCGACCCGACACCAAAGGACACCTGTGCACCCGGCTTCCCTGGGTGAGGTAACTCCAGCACTACGGTGCTCCTGTGGGTGTGGGCCCTAGAACTACTTACCCTGTAAGTGACTTGCTTGTAGGTTCTCCCGAAGTATCCTAAAACTCTTTATTTCCAACCGCGACTTGCCCCATTGAAGTTAACGGCGATTCGCGCCTGTGTATCCACACTGCACGCGTCCCCCGTGGGTCCTTTACTTACCTGCCTTGGGTGGTTTCGTGAGGCCCCAGCACTTCTGAAGGCCCTAGGCCTTGTCTCCTTGCAAGTCGTTGTTTCTAAGTCTCTTACTTAGTATATGGTCTGGTACGCCCCTAGGGCCCCAGCCATATTTTGTGCTTAACTTATTGTGAAACGTTGATTTATGCATATGTTTGTCTTCTAATCTCATAAAGAGATTAGTAGAGAGTTATTTAGAAATAAATACATATATATTTGATATATATACCTGTGTGGTGTCTTTTCATTTGGTGATTCAAGAGATTATATGGTAAAACAAGCTGCTTTACATTCCTCCGAGACTTAGCCTGAAGGCTGCTCTCCACAGCTACCACTAGGATAGCTTTCTTTAAAAGGTTGTCTTAAACCTATCTACCATAAGAGTCGATTTGCCCTGGTGCAAGGTGTCCACTTTAATTAGTGAACAGCATATACCAGGCCAACTTCTCACATTGGTGGCAGCGGTGGGATTCCAGCTTGCCATTGTTTTACCAGAAAATCTCTATTTGAATTACTAACTGAAAACCATTATAGGTACTCAAGGTACATATAAAGTCAAGCTTAGTATCAATAAGTTCTACTGAACTTAGAGCTGTGTTCCAAGGGATAGCACACCCTTTCCACAGCTCAAGCTAGGATCAGTAGGCCACAAACTAGTGTAGGTAGTACAACACTGCACAACACTAGAATGTCCTTAAGGGGTGGACCCAGTGGATCCACTCAGCCTCAGTATAAGGACATGGCTTTCTCTGACTTGAGAGCCATGTGTGTTGACAGACACCTGAGGACAGGACAGAGTCCCTCAACACTACACCTGATAGATCTGCTGACAGCAGATGACCTTAGATTGGCTCTAGGAGCTAAGGGGTCTGAATCAGTGGGTGGGTCAATCATAGTATCTGGGTCAGATGAGGACAATCCGAATGACCAAGACTCTGTGGTTGAAGGGCCAGGCTTCAAGGAGCCTGAACAGGACAGAGGAGTTCTCCCTAAGAGAACTGGCAGAGTGGATGAGAGGCACAGATCCCCTTCCAGGGAATCTGAGCACTCTTATCACTCTGGCAGAGAATTTGTCCAAGAGAGGAGCTCATACTTTAACTTAAGAGAGACCTCCTCTGAGAGAAGGTGCAAACTGCTCCAGTATGAGGAAGCCAAAGTGGCCCTCAGAACCAAGCAGTTGGCACTGGATAGAGAAGCCCTGGAGATCCAGAGCTTCCAGAAGGGAGGGTTTAGAACCCCCTGGTGGCAGCAACAGTGTCCCTAGAGGCAGAGAATATATTCCTGACCATAGGAACCTGAGCAAGGTTGTTCCTCCCTACCAGAGTGGGGATGATATCCACAAATGGATAACTGCTATGGTTAGGGCCTGTAGAGTACAGCAGGTCCCCCAAAAGCAGTGGGCAGCAATCTTGTGGCTCTCCTTTTCAGATAAAGGAAGAGACAAGCTCCTCACTGTTAGAGAGGAGGATGCTGATGATTATGAGGTCCTGAAGAGTGCACTGATAGATGGGTTTGGCTTAACCACTGAGCAGTACAGGTTGAAGTTCAGAGATACCCAGAAGGCACAGACTCAGGACTGGACTGACTTTGTTGATTGTGCAACCAAGGCTCTAGAGGGTTGGCTGGTTGGCAGTAGGGTTACTGATTTCAAGGGATTGTATAATCTGATGATGAGAGAACAGATCCTAAATAATTGCCAGAACCAGTTGTTGCATCAGTACCTGGTGGACTCTGATCTGACCTCTCCCCAAGAATTGGGAAAGAAGGCAGACAAATGGGTCAGAACCAGGGTGAGGCAGAAAACCCAGAACCAAGGGGGTGACACTAAGAAGCAAGATCCTAAAGGCCCTGAGAAAGGTGGGGATAAGTCAAAAGACCAGAAGTCTTCACAAGGGCCCCAAAAATCTGCATCTGGTGGGGAGTCACAGTCCAACAAGGGAAAAGGCCAAAAGAAGCCCTGGTGCAAATTCTGTAAAAAGAAAGGGCACTGGACTTCTGATTGTACCAAGTCCAAAGACCAAACCACCACCACTCCTGCCCCTAAGGCAACTGTGCCCCCTAGCTCAGCTACTGGTGGAGGTGGTACTCAGAATAAGGGTGTAGTAGGGTTGACCCTGGGTTCTGAAGTGGATTCTGACCTAGTCAGAGTGACCACTCAGGCAATGCTGATTTGTGAGGGAAACATTGATATGTCCTTCCTAGTAAGCCCCAGTAATCTGGGCAAGGACAAACAGCAGCCTTTGATAAATGGCAAACAGGCTTTGGCATTTAGGGACACAGGTGCTAGTGTCACCATGGTGGCAGAGGACCTAGTGGACCCTGGACAGATCATCCTGGGTGAAATGTACCAGGTGACCAATGCAAGCAATGTCCAGACCAACCATAGTCTGGCAGTTGTGAATTTCTCCTGGGGAGGGGTAACTGGCCTCAAGAAGGTTGTAGTCAGTGCAGACCTCCCTGTAGAATGTCTATTGGGCAATGATCTAGAGACTTCAGCCTGGTCTGAAGTAGAGTTATGGACTCATGCTGAGATGTTGGGCATCCCTGCAGAGGTATTTGCTGTGACCAGGTCACAAGCAAGAATGCATGACACTGAACCAGCTCTGGATCCTGGAACAATGGACCAGATGCTTCCCAAGAGGAGGAGCAGTAGGGTTAAGGCAGTGCCTTCCCCTCTGTCTCAGATCAAGGATTCACTTCCAGAGGGAGGTGAAGCAGAACCTGAAGAAGGAACTGCCCCAGAGGGACTTGAACCTGACCAGGTTGAGTTCTTGGGGGCAGGGGGCCCTTCCAGGGAAGATCTGAGTAAGGAGCAACAGTGCTGCCCCTCTCTTGAACCCCTCAGACAGCAGGCTGCTGCTGAGGCTGCTGGGAGTGCTAGTGGGTCCCATAAAGTTTATTGGGATGAGGGACTCCTATATTCTGAGGGTAGAGACCCAGCCCCTGGAGCCACCAGGAGGTTGGTAATACCTCAGAAGTTTAGGGGTTCCTCTTGACCTTAGCACATGATATCCCTTTGGCAGTACACTTGGGCCAAAACAAGACCTGGGACAGGCTTGTTCCACATTTTCATTGGCCACACATGTCAGAGGACACAAAGGAGTTTTGTCGCTCCTGTGTCACTTGCCAAGCCAGTGGTAAGGCAGGTGGCACAACAAAGGCCCCCCTGATACCACTACCTGTGGTGGGGGTACCCTTTGAAAGGGTAGGGATTGACATTGTTGGTCCCCTTGACCCTCAGACTGCATCTGGGCACAGATTTATCCTGGTGGTAGTGGATCATGCCACCAGGTACCCAGAGGCAATTCCCCTGAGGACCACCACAGCCCCTGTGGTGGCAAGAGCCCTCATTGGAGTTTTCTCCAGAGTGGGTTTTCCAAAGGAGGTCATTTCTGACAGAGGTACCAACTTCATGTCAGGATATCTGAAAGCAATGTGGAAGGAGTGTGGTGTAACTTATAAGTTCACCACTCCCTATCACCCACAATGCAATGGTTTAGTTGAACGCTTCAACAAGACCTTGAAAGGAATGATTAAGGGACTCCCAGAGAAGCTTAGGCGGAAATGGGACCTTCTTCTTCCTTGCCTTTTGTTTGCATACAGAGAGGTTCCACAGAAGGGGGTTGGCTACAGCCCATTTGAGCTTCTGTTTGGGCATCCTGTGAGAGGTCCACTATGTTTGGTAAAAGAGGGCTGGGAGTTACCTCTCAAGCCCCCAAACAAGATGTGATGGACTATGTACTTGGTCTCCGCTCCCGGATGGCAGAGTACATGAAAAAGGCAACCAAAAACCTAGAGGCCAGCCAAGAATTGCAAAAAGCTTGGCATGACCAAAGGCTGTGCTGACTGTATACCAGCCAGGACAGAAAGTGTGGGTGTTGGAGCCTGTGGCCCCAGCAGCCCTCCAGGACAAGTGGAGTGGCCCCCATACAATAGTTGAACAGAAGGGAGAAGTCACCTATCTGGTGAATCTTGGAACTCCCAGGAGCCCCCTAAGGGTGCTTCATGTCAACAGATTAAAGCCATATGTTGACAGGGCTGACATGGGCTTGCTCATGGCAACTGATGAGGACCAGGAGGAGGAGAGTGACCCTCTCCCTGACCTGCTCTCTCAGAACCCTGATGATGGGTCAGTAGATGGTGTTGCTTTGGCAAGCAGCCTCACTGACCATCAGCAAACTGAGTGCAGACAAGTTCTGCAACAGTTTAGACATATGTTTAGCCTGACCCCTAGTCAGACTACCTGGTGCACCCATGAGGTGGACACTGGGGACAGTCTGCCTGTCAAGAATAAAATCTACAGGCAACCTGACCATGTCAGGGACTGTATCAGGACTGAAGTCCAGAAAATGTTGGAGTTAGGCGTGATTGAGCCTTCAGATAGCTCCTTGGGCTAGCCCAGTAGTCCTGGTACCCAAACCTCATACCCAGGGTGGTAAGAAAGAAATGAGGTTTTGTGTAGACTACAGAGGCCTCAATGCAGTCACTAGGACTGATGCCTATCCCATACCAAGGGCAGATGAGCTGATTGATACTTTGGCCTCAGCCAAGTATCTAAGCACATTTGACCTAACAGCTGGCTACTGGCAAATCAGATTAGCTGATGATGCAAAAGCCAAAACAGCATTTTCAACCCCTGGTGGGCACTACCACTTTGTGGTGATGCCCTTTGGATTGAAAAATGCACCTGCCACTTTTCAGAGGTTTGTGAATAAAGTTCTGGCAGGGATGGAAACTTATTGCTCAGCTTATCTAGATGATATTGCTGTCTTTAGTTCCTCCTGGCAGGATCACCTGGTCCACCTCAGAAATGTTTTGGAGGCCCTGCAGAAAGCAGGCCTCACTATCAAGGCCACCAAGTGCCAGATAGGGCAGAGTCAGGTTGTGTACCTGGGCCACCTTGTAGGTGGAGGCCAGGTTCAGCCTTTGCAGAGCAAAATCCAAACCATACTGGAATGGGTTGCTCTAACCACCCAGACACAGGTGAGAGCCTTCTTAGGCCTGACTGGGTACTATAGGAGGTTTGTCAAGGGATATGGCTCTATAGTGACCCCCTTGAATGATCTTACCTCTAAGAAAATGCCAAAAAGGTTCAGTGGACAGCTAGCTGTCAAAAGGCATTTGAAGACCTAAAGCAGGCCATGTGCACTGCCCCCATCTTACAGAGTCCAGACTACACCAAAAAGTTCATTGTCCAAACAGATGCTTCTGAGCTGGGTGTGGGAGCTGTACTGTCTCAACTGAATGATGAAGGTCAAGACCAGCCAGTAGCTTTTATTAGCAGAAGGCTGACCCCTAGAGAGAAACGTTGGTCAGCTATAGAGAGGAGGCCTTTGCTGTGGTATGGGCCCTGAAGAAGCTGAGGCCATACTTGTTTGGTACTCACTTCATAGTTCAGACTGACCACAAGCCCCTCCTATGGCTAAAGCAGATGAAAGGTGAAAACCCAAAACTTTTGAGGTGGTCCATTTCCCTACAGGGGATGGACTATACAGTGGAACATAGGCCTGGGACCCAACATGCCAATGCAGATGGACTCTCAAGGTATTTCCACTTTGAACACGAAGACTCAACTGGTCAAGGTTAGTTTAGTGTCCCTACGTTTGGGGGGTTGTGTAGGAGAGTAGGATCTGCCTCTTATGTTGCCCCCACTTTTTTTTCTGATGTTAGCACTGGTTTCTGGCTATAGTCTGGCTGGGTCCCTGCCAATCAGGGCCCCAGCCTCTCTGTTCTCTCTAAACGACATGGAGTGCACTCTAGGTGCACTAGTGATTGGATACTGTGGTGCCTTATGAGTCCCTAGTATATGGTACCTTAGGTGCCAAGGGCATAGGTACTTCACAGGCCTACCAGGGGCTGCAGCATGTGTTATGCCACCCCTGGGAAGCAGTCTAAATCTGACACCACAGGCCTGCTACTGCAGCCTGGGTGAGGTGGTGCTAGCACCCCTCACTGAGATATAGGTTTCCTATATCTCTCCTGCACACACATATAAACCTATCAGTCACCCCTAAGGCAGGCCCTATCAATCCTGAGGGCAGGGTGCTTGGCTTCTATGTGAGGGGGTGCCTCTGCCTGAGCAGGGCCCCTCTGCAGCTCTCAGAGTCTATTCTCTGGTGCTGTTTGTGGATGCGGTTAAACCATATACTATTTAAGTGCATTATATCCTCGCGGTAAATGCTAACTTTGGAATGGCTGCATCAAAACATGTCGTGTTTGGTGTCAAACATCTTGGAATACTACCCCCCCGCCAATCTTGGCGGCGGGGGTAGCATTCCACCCTTCTAGAGGGATAAGACATGTACCTGCTGTGGAAACGCGGTAGAATCCTAAAGAGCCCTGGCATCACAAAATGGATGCCACCAGTCACAGACACTGGGCTGCCCTCCTGCTGATGACCGAAACTCACAGTTGAGGAAGCCCAACAATAGGCATCCTGTCACAGGGAGGTGTAACCACCTTCCAGACAGGGTTTAGTGTATTGGGGCTGGGTGGGTGCACTCTTAGAGTGCTTTGAAGTCCTGCACTGGGGGAGCAGAAGGCTCCTCTGTGCATATGCCAGTTCAAACCAGCTCAGGGGCTACCTGCCCCTGCTCTGGCGCGAAACTGGACAAAGGGAAGTGGGTGTAGCCACCCCTCCCTTGACCCTCCCATAGGTGGGGTCATAGAGCTAGTCCATCCCCTCTTTTAGTATAAGAGGGGGAACCTTGCCATTGCAAAGCAGATAACCCCTGGACGACGCTCTACAGAAGAATCCTGGCACTTCGACGTTCCACTACCTTTGGAAGACAGAAGAATCTCCTTGGAGTCAAGGAATGACTCCCTGCTTGGCAGGCACCAAAAACGACAACGACGGTCGCAAACTACGCCGCTCCCGCCGGAGTTCGAAGTCCCTGCAGCCCAAGAAGTGGATTTCCTGACCTCTCCCAGGCCATCGTGAGTCCCCAGCGAAGCTGAGGCAAGTGGACCCCACGAGTAATGAGGAACCGCGACCCCTGGGTACCGTGCACTATTGTCGAGTGCAACCCCTTCACAACGTTCTACGAACCTGTTCTTTGGACCACGTGTGGTCCCGACCTCCAGCAGGAACCCTCCGAAGATCAGAGGCCTACACCGTCCCGAGTGACCGTGGACCCCTGTTGAGTGATTCCGCCCGAGGTGTCTTCGCGATCCCTTGCCCGCTGGCTTGTGGGTCCCCAGAAGACTTCTTAAAGAAACCAAAGGGCTCCCTGGTTGCTCCAGGCCTGCCCTGACTTACCCTCGCTGGGTGAGTTCCACAGACCTTGCTGGTCTGCGCCATCAACTTTTCTTCATCTCCCCGAGACTTGCGGCTGCCAAGGCTTGTTGGCTCCGATCGAGTTGCCGACACCGCAGTCAGCTGCAGACATCGAGGGACACACCGAATCCAGCTCCTGGTCGTCGTCGACGCCTCCTGGACCACGTGGCTGAAGAGTCAAGGCACCCGCAACCGACCTGAATCAACTGACGACGGTGGGCATCCATCTTCCTTGCCCCGGGTCACTGCCAAGTGACTTTGAACACTGTCCCCTCTGCTTTCAGGTCATCCTTCTTCAGAATCCAGGCTTGGATTCCACCGGACACTTCTTCAGCTCCCGCAAGCAGCAAGTCTTCTTTGTTCGCCATTGAAAACGACGCCGCGACCCGACACCAAAGGACACCTGTGCACCCGGCTTCCCTGGGTGAGGTAACTCCAGCACTACGGTGCTCCTGTGGGTGTGGGCCCTAGAACTACTTACCCTGTAAGTGACTTGCTTGTAGGTTCTCCCGAAGTATCCTAAAACTCTTTATTTCCAACCGCGACTTGCCCCATTGAAGTTAACGGCGATTCGCGCCTGTGTATCCACACTGCACGCGTCCCCCGTGGGTCCTTTACTTACCTGCCTTGGGTGGTTTCGTGAGGCCCCAGCACTTCTGAAGGCCCTAGGCCTTGTCTCCTTGCAAGTCGTTGTTTCTAAGTCTCTTACTTAGTATATGGTCTGGTACGCCCCTAGGGCCCCAGCCATATTTTGTGCTTAACTTATTGTGAAACGTTGATTTATGCATATGTTTGTCTTCTAATCTCATAAAGAGATTAGTAGAGAGTTATTTAGAAATAAATACATATATATTTGATATATATACCTGTGTGGTGTCTTTTCATTTGGTGATTCAAGAGATTATATGGTAAAACAAGCTGCTTTACATTCCTCCGAGACTTAGCCTGAAGGCTGCTCTCCACAGCTACCACTAGGATAGCTTTCTTTAAAAGGTTGTCTTAAACCTATCTACCATAAGAGTCGATTTGCCCTGGTGCAAGGTGTCCACTTTAATTAGTGAACAGCATATACCAGGCCAAATCGATCTGGGGTTCAAAATCATGGCAAGTGCAAGGCACCGAGGCTTTGCATCGTGCTTGCCTTATCCCGACCCAACTTGTGTTTCTGAATGCTTCCATCTATCAGACTACATGTTGGGGCTTGGCTACTACCAAACAATTAAATGCGCCTTCCATTCCATCCCTGTCTTCCACTACAAACACTAGCGTGCACCTTAATATGTCCCTAGCCACTTTGCAAGCTTTGTTGCAGAACAATTTGTTTAATGTTTCTACGCTTGTGCAGTCACCCTGGTTGGCTTGGCCCATATCATCTAATGCGTGCCAACTGCGTTTTCACGACTCAGTCCCTGGCTACAAACAGGATAGGCCCGATCCTAGGTTTTCAGACTCCCGTACTGTCACAACATATTCTGTTGGTAAATTATGTAAACAGTGGTTGCAGCATTCTTCCCTGGAATCTGTTAAACAACATTTATCCCTCCTAACAGGCAACATTGATCTGTCCGACTTTATATTGGGACCTCGTGGTCCATGACCGAAGAGGTTCATTTATGAAGCTTATAATGAACTCTGGAAGCTATCGCAAATGGAAGCTGCTTCCCGTCTACGGGAAATAGACCAAGCAAATATGGAAAAGGTGCTTGCTGTTGTTGACAATAGTATTAATACCCTGTCTTCCCGCATTTACACGTTAGAGAATATTGTGTCCTCTGTTGTTGATATTGTACAAGATGATGTTTCTGTGTTGTACCATGGTCAAAATCAGTTCCGTTCCGTTATGCAGTTTGCGTGGACTTTGCAAACACTTAAGTTGGGTAAAGTTCCTTGGCATTTTCTGAACACCACTGCCTTATTTCGGCCTTTTAATTTAACTGACAAACAGCAATTCATGTCCATGAAAGATGCAGCTTACACTCTATTACATATCGAGAAAGTGGAGCCCTTACCATTCTCTGTGGCGGAATTGGATTCTGCTGTGTGGCTAGTTCACGGTGTTATCGCTTTGCCTTTTTCCTTGTTTGAGTTTAGTTCATGCATGAAACATTATCCTGTGGGCCGTTTCCAGCCTTTGGGTAGTGCCTTCCTGCATGAACTCTGGTCCCTCCCTTTCATGTATAAATGCCTTAGAGACGGCAAGGAAGTATTTCTCACGGGGGAGTCATGCGATTCAACTGTGGGTCATTCCCTTGTTTGTAAACATATTAAATTGCACGGAGCTTGTAATGTTTCAGCTCCTAATCTTGCTTGTGTGTTAAAGGGCATTCCTGCTCCTACTATTTCTCCTACCTTTACTTTGCTTACAAATGGTAGCTATTTGCTTTTGAATAACGACAACTGCTGTGGCATGCAGGCCGGCATACCCTATATTGTTACTGTTTCACACAGGGTTGTCTGCTGCAAGAATGTGCTTTTTCCTCCCCTCACGACATCATAGATAATTCTATTTGGCCTTCCATTCCTACTATGGAGGCGGATTTCAATAAACTGAGCAGAATAAAGGCGCTATTATTGAACGAGGAGGTTATGCTCACTTCCGCCCGGGAGACATTCATTCTCCAGGTGGCAAGTACCCACAGTGAAATACAGGCCCTTTTGAACACTAACCTCCCACAACATTTCGGTGAATTGATTCACCGTATTTTTAACGCATCTAACACTGTAGGTCTGGTGCATTTTTTTAAGGTGGTGGGGTCCGGCCTTGTGTCCTCTTTCCAAACTATTTTTGGTGTGATACCGGCATTTATTCATTCAATTTTTTCCAGCGTCCTTGGTGGCTTTCCGTTGGCGGCTGGTGTGCTGCTGTTGGTCTGCTTCCTTTGCAATGCCTGCTCCCCAATGGGCCCTTCTCGTCCCCGGACGCCTCCAGCTGCTCCGTGAACGCCTTCTGTCTGGTTTCGGAGTTCTGCCGTTGGCGACACTGAGTGTGTCCTATACCCTTTCTTTTCGCTTTGCGTGTTTCACTTGCGTGCAACCTGTGATGTCTTGCCTCCGCTGTCCTTTCACCTGAACCATGGATTATTGCCTCTCCAATACGTCTTTGTCTGTTCCGGATTTTGTTCGGTTGATGGGTCCCTTAGAGGCCCATGAACGGGACTGTTCCGTTGCAGGCTGCATGACGCGTGCGGCTGCACTGGGGATTTTGGCGCAATGGGATATCTGGGCGGCTGCTCAGACTCTCCTACAACAAAGCTATATTGAATCTCACGCAAGCTGTCCCGCATTGCTTTTGGATGCTCCATCATCTGAGGAGCATTCCTGCAGCTTTGATCTGTTAGACTGGATGGCGTCTATGTTTTCTGACGATTCCAATGATGTCCTCTTGGACGGTATAGTGTTTTTTTGCACTTTCACATTTTTGGATTGATGTGGCATTCCCTAACCGTGACCTGCCTCGCTGACTGTCTTATTTACTCCCTTTTCCCATCCGTTGTCCTTCGTTGGGACTGCTTCCGCTGTAGACGCCTCCATTCTGCTCATGTGTTTTGAACTCTGTCTTCGTCCCTACTCTTGGCCGATGGACTGTCCAGGGGAGGGTGTCTTGTGGTTTGTGGCCTCCTGGCCTGCCTGGATACGTTGGCTTAGGCCTGGCTGCCATGATGACTTTTGCGCACGTTACTCTTAGCCGTTGTTCTGTCGTCCTCTGCTCCTGCCAAGTTATTTTACAACTGTCTGCATTTTCTGTTTCTCACCTTTTCTCCTGTTCCCTTTGGGCTCAGTCTGAACAACAGTTACAAGGTCGAAAAACACGTCCCTGGTTCTTGCTGATATGGCCAGTCCCTCGCACCTAGACATAACACTATGTACAGCTGCCATGGGGACATTGGTGGGCTTTTATTATTGCGTTTTTCCCTCTTGAGAGGACTTGGAGAAAAACCTTTCCAGAGAGAAGAGCTGTGATTGTCTCCTGATGTAGTCTTTGCATCTAGAGACTGAGGTATGGGGGTTCGCTAGTCAAAGCCCAGAGGTCTTCTATTTTTATAATACTATAGCTACTAGCACGGGGAGGGTGATAAGGTCATTCAGCCCTCTATCCACTGCTTTATGAAATGCTTTCCCCGTTAGTATTCTATGGAGTTGTAACTATGCTGATTATATTATTCTTATGCATTATGCTGATAGTACTGTCACGTGTACTGTATCTTAGAGCACGTATGTTGAAATAAACATTTTAAACTATACTGTGTCTCTTCTTACGCCGGTTGTGGACAGGTATGAGTGAGTGACGAAAGGGTGTTCTTGCTACTGCGAGTCCTGAGAGAAAGAGAGAGAGATACCATGTTCTGGGTTGTCTAATCATTGGTACATTGTTGCTAATGGGACGCTAAGGCTAGTTGGGTTGGGGTTTTAGGAGCTAAGGTTTATGTTAGGCTCACCACTATATTCCGAGGTCCTATTATCCTGTGCATAGCTCTGTGTGTGTGCAGAATCCCTATAACACTATAATGATATTTAGATTCATGCATTGATGGACTGCGCTCAATCCTTTTTTGAACCCATATTGTGTATCAGCTGCTATATTATTAGTGGCTGCCCAGTCTTCCATATTATTAAGTAATATACGCCCCATAACCTTTGCGGTAGCATCCAACAGTGAGATGGGCTGATAATATTGTAGAAATGTGTCACCTTTTTTATAAATCGGAATTTTAGTGGAAGTTTTTCATGAGGTGGGAGGTCCTGTCATCACAATGGCATTATAAACATTCGTAAGCCGCAGGCCCATAGGTCTTTCTGCTCACAAAACATATTTAAACGAGTCCCATCTGGACCTGGAGCCTTCCCTTTACTACTTTCGTCCAAGGCCCTCTTGACCTCATACAGGCTAACAGTCAGTAAAATGTGCTTTGTGTTATTTAACCTTTGGGCCACTTGGGCTTCTGGACTATTTTGTGCATCTTGTTCAGTACTCGTAATAGGGTGATTATCATAAATAGTGGTAAAGTGTTCAACCCATACCTCCTCTGCAATATGTACCTCTGTTGAGGGTTCATGAGAAACCCTAAAATAATTATTATTAATCACCTTCCAAAAAGATCTACTGTCCTTAAGGGTACTGGTCTGTACCAAGGCCTCCCATACTGCATCTTTTATGCATTCCTTTCTACGGGCAATGGTCTGTTTAAAGTGCGAACGTGCAAGGCTGATTGATGCCAAGTCCCTTAGTCGCTGCTGAAGAGTTTTATGTAGCTGTTTCCTTGCTATCGTACAATCAGTGCAAAACCAATCCCTTACTTGGGCATTCAATGCCTGTGACTACGGCTCAATTCCTGTTTTGCACATGAGGCAATGGCTGAAAAAGCAGAGATTATCTTTAATGGATCAGCCTCAGGATCTAAACATATCTTCACCTTCACCTCAGTCCTAGGAGGTGGGAGCTTTGAATGGCTCATTTGCATTTCCTTTTTTAAGGTTTCTTTTTAGGGGGGTGGGAAATTGTGGAGCATCCCGGGGATAGTGTTTCAATCTTAGCAGGGGGGCGAGACATCCCCCGAAGACTGAGCTGACCTAAAGGGCCTTCCTGTATGGCCATAGGTGCTGCTGTTGATGCCGCCGAGACCGTGGGCTCTGTCATTATGGTGGCCGCTTTAATAGTTGCCTCAATTTTTGCCTCGGTGTGCTTTATCAGGCTAGAAGATGTACAATTCGGCTTTCGTCCAGGTCATGGAACAGAGACTGCATTAGTAACGGTCTTGGACGAACTTAGAATGCGAGCAGACAGAGGACAATCAGTTATACTGATCCTACTGGATATGTCTGCCGCATTCGATACGGTCAACCATAAAATCCTCTTGAGGAGGCTTACGGAAATTGGGATAGAGGGCATGGCACTGAAATGGTTTCAATCTTACCTGTCGGATAGACAACAGGCAGTGGCCCTACCCCCCTTCCTATATAAATATGGTAACATCCAGCATGGCGTCCCCCAAGGATCAGCTATCAGTCCGATTCTGTTCAATATTTATATGAGTCCACTGATTCCAATTATTAAATCATGCAAAATCAATTTGGTGAACTATGCGGACGATACGCAACTCATTTTGTCATTGGAGGGGAATCAGACAATACTACTCGAGAGTTTTCACGAGTGTATGTAAAAAACTGCAAGATGGCTCAGAGATAACTCCCTACAGTTTAACAGGGATAAAACAGAAATTCTGTACTGCATGGCAAAAAAAGTCCCTCTCTCGTTTCCAACCAACTTCTGGCCTATCCCTACAGATAAGCCACTAACACTCTCTAAGACAGTGTGCAATCTAGGGATAGTATTTGATGACAAATTGAGCCTTGAAACCTAAGTGAATAAAACGGTTGGAACCTGCTTCTCCTTTATCAGAGCACTACGGAAAATACTCCCAATGCTACCAACCTCAGCTAGAGCACTTGTGGTGAGAAGTGTCATTCTGAGCCGGTTAGATTATTGTAATGCTCTGTTATTAGGCGCCCCACACTCTTTGATTAAGAAACTGCAAAGAATCCAGACAATAGCTGCGAAGTTAGCTTTAAAGAGACCGCGCAGAGTATCTGCCTCTCTGTCCCTCAAAGAGCTTCACTGGCTCCCAATTACACAGAGGATACAGTTTAAATCGCTCTGCATTGTATTCAAGGCCTTGCATGGACTTGGGCCCATGCCACTGCAGAGCAAATTTGTGTGGTATGCCCTGACCAGAAGCCTCCGTACTTCAGCAGCCAATTTGGTTAGCATGCCCAGATTCAGAACAGCAAGTTTTGGAGGAAGAGCATTCAGTTGTGCAGCTGCTCGACTATGGAATGAACTTTCGCCCAATCTCAGACAAACAGAAAACTTTTACACTTTAGGAAGAAGCTTAAAACATGGCTCTTTCCAAAGGTGTAATGTAGACTAGCCATCCTTTACGAATAATTGTCATCCTTATGGTAACATGTGCGAACAGTGGAACTAATGTTTTTCAGCACCAGGATACCCGTGGGGTGGTAGTGCGCTTTATAAGACTATATAACATAACATAACATTATCTTGTTAGTTGAGGTTACCATTGCCTCTTTTAATATTTTTTCAAGGGGGCCAGTAGTAACACCCTCTGTCATGGTGAGCTTCCTTTTTCCCATGGTCACTGTGATTATCTGTCCTCTGCTATGCAATGGTCAGGGTCCCATGGCGCAACAATGAGCTGAAATCCAATACCGCCACAGGTACCAAAGGGGCAAGATCAAGGGGGGTAGCCCAGCCCAGACCGGTTTTTAGGGTATTGCCCCTCATCAGTCAGGCTAGCTTATGAATGTCAACTCAAGCACCTGTTGTCAATGTTATTTCTATGAGAATGAAGAAGAATCTTTACTTCATTCTTATTGTGTCTGCAATATGTCCTGGATTAGTGGAAAAGAAGCTTATTGACCCCGCTTAACGGAAGGGAAGGTATGAGCTCCCCTCCATACCCGACTGCCAATTGCCACATATTTAGTCATCCACCCAAAGCTGAATGCTCAATCATTGCTCTAGAAACATTTAATATATAGCCGAATGCTCAATCATTGAGGCAGGCAAATAGCACCTATTTCTTCAAGGGAGTAAGTGCTGCTTCATTACCTGTGATGTGGGTAAGAGGCAGCAGGGACAGGAAGTGAAACCCAGAAGGGGCAAACTTGGACTAGACACATAACAAGGGACACCTGCAGCAGGACACATCACGTGGATCACGGGCAGCAATGCACATGACCTTGGCAATGCAATGACAGACCTCGCTCAAATGTAATTCAAGACCAATCACTGGAATGGCTCATAACCTTTTTGTCCAATTGCTCCCAAGCAGTAATTGTGAGACCATGCTGCTCAAAATCCAAGCTAAAAATGTGTGGGGTCCCTTATGGCTCTTCACTAATATTTACATGACTGCATTGATGGACATTTTTGGCAGATATGGTTTCTCAGTGATGTCTTATGCAGATGACACACAGATTGTCTGTCATCTGATTTGAAGACAGATCCATTGTCTTCTCAGATTACTTTAATTCATGCCTACTGGGAGTAGATGCCTGGATGAAACACCATTGTCTTCATTTCACTAGTTCTAAAACTGAGCTATTACTTTATAGATAGGGTCCCTCACTAGGTGGCTGCCAGAACTAGACAATGTTCCCACCCCTAGCAAGTTAGATAGAAATCTGGGGATTGCTTTGACATGATACTTTCATTTAAGAAGGGGATTAATACTCTTAAAGCGATGCTTCTTCTACTTGCATATGGTACTTGCATATGGTACACAAATTGCTTCTTTTGTGAACACAACAATAGTTACCATCTAGGATTGTTTATGTTCTAAGTTTGCTTTGCTTTCAATCCTATTAGTATCTGTATCAGAAAGTATGAGATTCCTTCTCCATGCAAACTGCTGATAAACTTGCATTCCTCCAGTGCGGGCAGGCAAGTCTTGTTTCTATTTTTATCTTCACAATGCAACTCTTTATTGTAGGCTGACATTGTACTTGTTTACTCACATGTTTATGCACATGTCATCATGGCAGGTCTGTAAAAAGCTAACATGGCTCTGTCCTTAAAGGCAAATATGTGGAGTTAAGCTTAAAGTATATTACGCTGTGATAGTTTAGACTAAGAAGATAACAATATCTCAGTAACTGACTTGTTTTGAAAATATTTGATCAAATCAGTGGCCAAATCCCGACAAGTCTGGATTTTTGACCATTGATTAGGAGAGGTCTTCACTTTAGAAATTATCACCAGAAGTCATGCCGATTTGCTGATTCCTGATCCACAATCAACTCTCAATTGGAAAGATGCTTCGGGAGAGCCCGTGTCAGGACTTGGAAGCAGCCTTGCTGGGACTCCTGTCTTTGACTGAAGCACAAGCCTGTTCTTCCATGGCAGAACTCTCTTAACAAACAGCCAGATGTGTTGTTTAAAATGGTATGTTTTGAGATCCATTCCAGATGTTAGACAGGCAGGGATGCAATCTAACATCTTAGCCTACTAAATTAGTGTGGGGTTTAGACATAGCATTACAGTCTAGGATGCTATGAACTTGTGAACATGCTTGAAATGTTTCTATTCTTCTCATTAATAGCAACAATTTTAACTGTAATCATTTTCTCATTCTGTGTTGTTACCTTTCCTTTCATTTGCACAAAAATTACAACTTTTAACATAAACCTTTAAAACTATATACCCTGATTTCATAGTACAATGTTTGAGTGTGTTGTCTGCAAGATTAACACATTGTTTAAAGTACCACTGTGTCCATGACCTCATTTAATAGGGATGCTGATAAGTAACCAGAAAATACTGTCTGTGCAAATAATAACTTGGTGGGCTTATGTTAGGACTGCAGTCCATTGGGCATCTCTAACTCAGCATCTGCACTGCACTGAGTCCCTGCTCTGTGGATTTGGGATCCCACCCAATCAATTCTGGAGGAAATCTCAAGAGTTCTTATTACTTCCACTATTTCCCATTGTCTCACTGTCCTCCTCTCCCAAATTGAGTATAGTAATTCCTTGCATCTGGGACACCAAAGAGATCTATTTACCATGTGCAGTTAATCAAAGCCTTGCTGCCAGGGACCTAGTGGGTTTTATCCATCATTGCTCAAATTCCCCTAATCTGAGAAAGTTAAACTGGCTCGCAGTGCAGCAATGACTTACCTTTAAAGTCCAATGATTCTGCCATGGGGCTTTCTATAAATCAAGTCCAGGCTTTCTACAATCAAGTATTCTCTTGTTTTTTCCTGCAACAAGACTTTGCCTTACTGACACTCTGATCCTAACACTCCCTTGCATTGGTTGCAAAAGACCAGAGGACACAGAGATTTTTCCTATCTTGCACCAAAGTTATTGAATTCCTTTTAGATAAGAATTCAACCGCATCAAGTTATGTAAAGGCCTTTAGACCTGCCTCTTCTGCTACAACATTTCTCCCTTAACGTTCTTAGTGGTCCAATGCCCTTCTTGGGTATCTGTTGTGTTTTATAACAGACTCATTCACTCGTTCATAAGTTTGTAGAGTGGTTGATTAATTGTAATGGAATAATGTAGCATAGCAACTGACCTGGTATCATCTTGAAATTATAGTACAAGGGCAGTTTACATGGTTGGTATAGGTGGTTTCTCTTTATTCTGATCAGCGCCAAAAGTAGATCAACTTGCATAAATGTTTGTCTTGCCATCACTCTCTTTTGTCAAGCAACTCAGAAACATGCCTTAAGCAAGTATGATCATCAACAACTGTTGCTTCTGCCTATTGCTCTGAACCCTATTAAAAAGCAGTGAAGTTTCAGCTTGGTACCAGCGACTAGAGGTACTAATGAATAGCTTGGAGGCAATTTCACCATCTTCTTGGAGAAATGTCTGTTCATTTTGATGATTTCACCTATGGTTTCCTTATAAGAATTCTGGAAGAGAGAAACTGTTACATGTTAATGATCTTTGTGCAATTGTTGTACTGGAATTTATATTGATGTTATCAACAGTGGAGGTTGTAAGGTGTTTAATTTTTAACTTGGGAGGTTTTGCAGTATCAGTATTATGAACATTAGCCACAGTTGGTTTCTCTACGCCAACTGAGATGTTTGAGACATGCTCAGTTGCTGCTTACAAAATGAAATAAGAAATCCTCAGGGTCCTTATATCTACTTGTATAAATGTAAGAGACTAAAAATAATTAAAATAGTGTCTCTTGGGCTTGAGAACACCCTATAATGTTAGTGGATTGATCCCGCTCCTTAAACATATTGAAAGCAGCAGGTTGTGCTACGGTAAGACTTGCTTGTGATCCATAAGTTACCTTACTTTGTAAAATTTAACCATACATTAATATCAAAGTTAAAGCCAGAAGTGTAGAAGTGATCGATGCTTCATGTCATTCTTCTTTGAATGATCCAGGTAAAGGTAGTTATTTGTGTTGTAGAATATCTCGGAGTAAAATTATTTCTGCTTGTGCCAAGGTCACTTATTCATCATAAAGAGCACTGTTTTGCCTTAGAGAGTGACTGATTTCTTTGTTTACAACTATTAATGCATTCTTGCCTTCAGTGTATGCCACATGTTCAGAGAAATTGGTTAACATTTGTTGTTTAAGCCATGTGAAATTAATACTAGACAATTTTTTTAAACTGCTCAATTCTTCTACAATAGAGCCACCTAAGGTCACAAATCTGAAAAACTGGTGTATTTTCTTTGCATTCTAAAGTGGATAGAATGAAAGCTAAAAGCTCTGCAAATGTGCACCTGAATGTCAAACATCATGAATCATCCTTTTAGTCTCTAGCTTGCTGTTTTCTATTTTAAAATTAAAGCATGTGAGGCACCCTGCATGATAAACTTCATCCGTAGCAATCATGTCTGTCTCACTTAGCTTAACAATTAGCCCTTCATCCTTCAGATTTAAAGCACACTCTCTTTTACGAATATTCAATGTAAAACTTGTTGCAAGGGAAAAAGTACCTGATCTATAGGTCTGTCAGAGTGGCAGAGGACATTACGTCTGTCACACTAAGAGTGCGCCTTTTGCCAAATTTAGGGATCATCACTGGCCCAGAGGTTCCTGTCATGGAGGTTCCTGTCAAAGTGGAAATAATTTGGTGGATGACCACCTTCAGTTTTGATGGCCATCCCAAATTTTAACCAAGGTTTTGTTTTTCAAAACCAAAGTCCCAAAGTGGAAGTTTGTTTTTAAATAACCAAAACTAATGCCACAAATACCCAGGGAGGTTTTTACCTGGGTGTAGGGGTCAGTTTTTTTATTTTCCTGTAAAGGATAGTAAAAAAGAATATCACATCATCCGCAGTAATTAGAGTGGGTGTACTGCCCTTCCTCTGATGGCCCCTACCTTGTAGGGCTGAAGGAGGCAGGATCTCCTCGACCTAGCCAAGGGGGGCTCTGCCGAGAGAAAGATGTCTGCCAAACTACTAATCAGGCCTAAAAGGATTTTTCACATCTCAGAGTCTTTATTGTCACAGAACAAGCATTTCTGCTCAAACTTGTCATGACTGCATGTATCCTTTCCCTCTATAATTTGACATGTAGAAGGGCATCACATGCACTTGCTGGTATCTGTGCATTGTTAGACCCGGAAGGATCCTGTTTCTTACATTTCTTCCACTGATGCTCAGTATCACACTCCACTGCCTTCTGATTTTAACACAAATTGCTCTTTCTCCGGAAACTTAGGTACCAATTAGAATGTCGGGCGGACAGCCACCAACAGGCCGTTGGTGGTGGTCCGTCGGACATCCAGAGTCCGACTGACAGATTACAATGCAGGCAATCCGAGTGGTTTTGGCTGGGGAAAAGAGTGCCGTCTCCGACAGGCTCAAGGAGCCCGTCAGGGTGGCGGTCGGAGCCTAATCCGTACAATGGGGCAGTACCTGCAGAGGCAATGCCGTAGGGATTAAGATGTCCCTTTCCCTCTGTCTTTACATGGCAGTCCCACTACCATGTACAGGCAAATAGAAAGGGACTTTGGTTGCTATCCCACCGTGGGCCTCTGCTATGGGGCCAGGGGGGCACATGTGGTGCCCCCCCAAACATCCATGCATCATGTGCCAGGCACCACATGGTGCCTTGCACACTGTGCATGGATGTTTGAAAACATCCCTTTTTCTATTGCGGCTTGTGCTGCTGCCCTTTTCCAGGCTGCAGCACAAGCTCCAAAAGAAACAGGCATGTTTACGACTGCCTTCACAGCGGTCGTATTGTAATTGGGCTTGTTGGATGGTCCCGTGCCCAAAACGATGGCGTCGGACGCTCATCTGACCGCAATCATATTGAGGCCCATAGCTTTGAACTGAAAGAGTGTGGCTCTAATTCCTTTTTTAATTTTTTTTATTAAATACCCGGCATACCAATAATGGATACATTTTACAATTCATTCTGTACTGTATAGTATAAAATATAAAATCCTGCGTATACATAAAACCAGTAGATTAATTAAACAGTTAATATGATTAATAAAAGATAAAACATGGGGAAAAAACATAGATAGGATTAAATTGTCTTGCAGTTCAATCAGTAGTAAAAGCAACCTATCGACATAGGGGGGGCTTCCTTCAATCAGAGACATATGTGCCATCAGACGAGAAATACAATTACACTAGACTTTCTCTGACTACCGTAGTTCACCTTTTACCCTAGAGATTTATCATATCGCATCTGGGCAGTAACCTAGCCCACTCCCTCGCTCTCAATAGTCGGAGGGCGTTGCACATTATCTCTCCATCTCTTGATGGGGGCCCAAATTCTCGAGCCCAGCTCCCTCATCTTCCTACCTCTCCTTATATAAAGGGAGGATTCCAGGTTATATATCCCCAAGAGGCGTGCAAGCCACATTTGAAAAGTGGGGAGAATTGGGTCCTTCCATCCTGCTGCTAGGAGTATCCTGAGAACTGCTACACATATAAAAACAAGGGATTCATCTTCCTTACTGAGACCTAGGCTGCTATCATGCCCCATTAACATTAGGGTAGGGGATAGGTCGATCTTAGATCCTAGCAGCCCCTCCCAGAAGATCTCGATCTCTCCTTGAATTACACTTAGTTTTTCACATTGATAGAACATGTGTATTAAATCAGCTGGCCCTTCTCCACACCTCGGACATTTGTCATCTTCTCTCTTACCCCAATCATACAATTTAGCTGGAGTAAAATAAAGATTAAATAGGGTTTTATAATGTTGGGCTTTTAAGTTATTCGAACGAAATAGCTTTTCTGCTAAATGCAGCGCTTTATACATATCTACATCAGGATCATTTAATTTAGTTACCCAGGTAGCTTCAAATTTTTCCATATCATCTTGTGAATTCAGGAGCAAGGTACTGTATATCATCTTTATTTTGCTTCCACCCCGTACTAAATACTCAATGAGATTAATTTTACCCCCCCGGAGAGATCCGTGGCCTAAAACCCGATAGATTTTTCTGAATTTGTATAAATTTGAAGCCTTGATTTGCAAGGAGCCCAAATTTCTGCTGTATGGAGCTAAATCCCATCATTTGATCTGCTTCATATATATCACCAATTTTTCTTATACCATGTTGATCCCAGATCCTACCCATCCTATCATACAATAATTGCGGCAGTACAGTTGTTTTCCAAAGAGGGGTATAGTAGTTTATTTTGGGGATTGCCAAAGTTTTTTGTACTTCCTTCCAAACCTCCCATGCGTTTACCATTACCTTGTATCGTATTTTCTTGTAATATCGCCTGTCTGTTTTACGGAGTAAAAGCCCTATGGCCTCTCTGCCTAACATCAGCTCGAATATTGTTGGGAGGGTGTGATTACTTGCTGCCATAACCGTTTGGTTCCTTTCTGGGTCAAGTAGTATTGCCATCTGACTCAATAGACAGGACCACTGATAAAATCTAACATTCGGGATTGCGAGCCCTCCCCTTACCTGCGGGAGAGACAGATATTTCATGGCACGTCTAATTTTCCCGTATTGCCACATAAAATTCATAAATATTGATTCAATTGATTTCATAGTTGGCTCATCGATCATGAATGGGATAGATCGGTACAGATACAAGATTTTGGGTAGCATAGTCATTTTTAATACGTTGCCCCTCCCGATTATTGATAGATGCATACCATCTATCCTTTTTAGATCCACTGAGATTGATTTCACCAGAGGGTCAAAATTAACCTTTATTATTTTATCAAGTGCTGGGCTAATTCTGACTCCTAAACAAATTGCACTTTCTATACATCTCGAATCATTCATTTTGATATTATCCGTACAGACTATCTGGGTCTTGCTTTCATTTAACAGATAACCAGACCTCTGTCCGAATTCCCTGGCTATCTCAGTGATTGCACTGATAGCTCTAGCTGGATCTGGAGTTAGTATAGCCAGGTCATCCGCATATGCCAGCAACTTGGTCTCAAAGCCATTAATGACTATAGGCTTAATGTCTTGACACCTCAGTAATCTTTCTATCAGTGGATCAATATATAGGGCGAACAATATTGGTGAGCAGGGACAGCCCTGTCTTGTCCCTCTAGAAATAAAGATATTATCAGAGCTGTCCCCCATTAATTGAATTTTGGCCTTTGGATCCGAATACATTGCCCTGATGGCCTTTGATATTCTTGGGCCAAACCCCTTTCATTCCAATATCCCCCACAAATACGTCCACTTTACTCGGTCAAAGGATTTTTCTGCGTCAAGAAGGATCATGGCCATTCGACCCCCGTGGCAGCCTGTACATCAAAAAGTGTGATAGTCTGCCTTATATGATCAGTTGTTCCGCGCCCTGGGACAAACCCATGCTGCCACGGGGAGACCAAACCGCCAATGACCCTTCCCAACCTTTTCGCAAGCACCTTAGAGTATATTTTAGTATCTGCATTGATGAGGGATATTGGACGATACAATGCTGGGTTATCCTTCGGTTTCCCTTTTTTATGGAACACTACTATATTAGTTTCTTTCCAGGATTCTGGGATCTTACCAGTATGTAATATAACATTAAATAAATCTAACATAATAGGGGCGATAACACTCTGGATACATTTATAAGCTTCCAAGGGAATGCTATCGGGGCCAGCTGCCTTTCCAGGTGATAGTTCTTGAAGGGCCTCATTTACTTCCTCTATCGAGAATTCTTTTTCTAGTTCTTCTTTTGCCTGACTGTCTAACTGAGGGCCTACACCCACGACCTCCATACTAGGGACTTCTGTAACAGTCTCTTCTTTATACAGCTTTTGGTAATAATCCTTAAATACCCTAAGGATGTCTTTTGACTCCGTATATACCTGATCCTCTTCCCGTATATCTGTAATTATATTTCTGGTGCTTTCCTGTCTAATTCGTAACGCTAAAAGTTTGCCTGCCTGTTCTCCTGTCTCATAAAACTGGCCCCTATGAGTTTGATAATCATCTGCAGCTTTCTGGGCTAACCATTTTTGCAGCTCGGATTTTATAGTCAAGACCCTGTGCTGTGTCTCTATAACCTCTTTTCCCTGACCTATATCTTCCGTATGTTGTTCCTCTGCTAACATTAATTCTCTTAACAATCTTTCATTTTCCATCTGCCCCTCTTTCCTTAGTCTAGCCGTAAAACGTATTGTTTCCCCTCTGAGAGCGGCTTTAAATGCGTCCCAGACTATATTTCGGGAGGCACTGTATCGGTTCATATCAAAAAAGTCTTGAGCCCACTTCTTCATATATTCTAAATAGTTCAGATTAACTAATACCTTCCTATTGAAAGTCCATTTTGCATAACATTTATTAGGGATTCAGTTTCCAGATGTAAAACCAGTGGATTATGATCTGATATTGCGTTTGGTAATTTCTCAACCCTCACTTTCTTTATTACTGTCGCCGATATCAAAAAATAATCCAACTTTCTATATTTTTTGTGCGGGCATGAAAAATATGTGAATCCTGCCTTGTTTGGTTCTTTGTTCCCCCAAACATCTACCAAACCATGGCTGATGATTAATGAGTTCAAAGCACGGTATACTTTGAGCTTTCGCCCAGCGTACGAATTATTACTAACAAGGTCAGCTGCGATATTAAAATCTCCACATAATATCATTGGAGTTGGCCATGTCGTCAGTTCAATTCCGAGATGGGCAAAGATTTCAGGATCGTCTTGATTAGACCCATATATTGTACACAGGGTGATTCCAATTCCGAGCTCCACCACCACCCATCTCCCAAGGGTGTCTATTATTTTGCGTTTCACACCACCAAGAGCCACCTTACCCAATATTGCTACCCCCCTGATGGTAGAAGTCTGAGAAGAGCAGGCCAATAGGTCACATCCTTTTATATTTAACACATTTCTTTTTGCCCAAGGTACGTGGGTTTCCTGTAAACAGACCACATCAAAATAGTTTGATCTTACAAACTCCCCCAGCTGTTGCCTCTTTCTCCAATCATTTAAGCCCCCTACGTTCACAGTGCATATCTTAAGCTTCCCCATTCTCCTTTATAAGGTTGTCCTATCCACTACTACTTTCATTACTCAACTGTTTTATTCGCAGGCCCTTCGACCATTTTTTTATCAAATACCGGGTATTCATTTCCTCCCCGTGACCCTCTCCACCACCCCCACCCAGACCTTCAGCCCCCCCGCTCCCCCACCCTTCTCTCTCCCTTCTGTCGTGACCCTCCACCTCCCCTTGAAGCGCTCAGACTTTAGTCTGTGCATAGGATGTTCGCAGCATTTGTGACATGGCTGATCCTATTCCAAAATTCTCTTAAAGTTACCCCGACTAGTCCTATTAATTCATAGGTCTGGTTAAACACATTTATGGCATTGCCCCTTCTCCCTTCTTTTTCCTGTTTTGATCTCCTTCGTCTTTTCTAAACGATTTTCCTTTTCATTTTAAACTATTTTCCCTTCCTTTTCCCTTTTTTTTTCCTTACCCCCTTTGCTTTTTCCCTTCCCTTCCTTTTTCCTCCTTCCCCCTTCCCTCTCTTTTTTTTTTTTTTACCCCTTCCCTGATCATTATTACTAATTCTACAGAGATTCCAGGGAGGAAGAGTCTTACATTCCGGGGATAGGCTCTAAATCACTTTAACCAAAAAAAAAAAAAAGATTTATGGCGAGTTTCCCTCCCACACCCCCTTTTTTCCCATCATAACTTTATTTATCCATAGTGTCCAGAAATTCCTTTGCTTCTATTTCCGACGCGAAATAACACGTCTGCCCATCGTAGATCACTTTGAGCTGGGCTGGATTTATCAAGTACACCTGGATATTTTTCTCCTGGAAAGGTTTTATGAGCTGCCTTAGCCTCCATCGTCTCTCCACCGTGGTATGGCAGAAATCTGGGCGCACAAAGTACGATATCTCCCCGCTTGTTCTCTTAGAGTCAGGTCTTGCCTTATCTGACATTGCCTGGTGAAGGAGAAAATTACCAAAGTACACAAGGATCGCACGTGGCTTGGCTCCTTCCCTTGCTTGTGTCCTTGGTTTAAAGGGAGTGCAATGTGCTCTCTGGACTTCTGCTGCCCAATTCCATTCTGACAACTCGGGAGCGAGGACTTAAATAGCCCAATTATGTATGTTCTGGTGTCGGACCCTCAACTCTCTCCGGGATCCCTAGCACCCTGAGATTGTTCCTCCTCTGTCTGTTTTCAAACTCCTCAAGTTTCCATTGAATATCTTTAATTTGGGAGCCTTGTGCTTCCACCTGGATTGCAGCGCCTGAAGCCTCTGCTTCCGTAGAGACAATTCTTGCTTCTAGATTGGTCACCCTTCGCCCTATGTTAACACAGGATTTGGAGAGCTTCCTAACAACGCCTTGCATTTTTCGGAGAGCAGCCTGCGCTTTTCGGCTGTCTTGGCGCGTTTCTTCCCTGTGTGGTAGGATAGCCTGATGTATTACTTCTAGTGTAGGGGGGACCAAACTAGCCTCTGCGGGGGTTGTCCCAGACGAGGAACCGGACAGCTGAGTCGCCGATGAGTAGTCCCATTTTAAGTCCTTTCTTTCTCGTCTTTGTGTACTAAGGCGCTGGTTATTGTTTTTTTTCACTGTTATAGGTTGTGCCTTGTCACTATCCTCAGGGTCAGTGTCTAGGTTACTTGCCTCCGATGACATGCTACAACCGTCCTCCGACCATTCTGCCCCCTCTGAGACTGAAAAGAAACAGTCGCTTGGCTCTTTATCTATTTCTCCACTGATTTTATCCCCTGCTGCCAGGTCTGCTGCCAGATTCAATTCGCTTCCCCAAACCACTATATTGGTTTTATGTGTTACATTTTCTGTACTTTGTTGTGCCTCTGGACAGTCAGTCATTATCTTAGAGCCGACTTCTAACTGCTCTAATGCCATGACCACTGCGCCATGAGGCTCCGGGGAAACCAGAGGTGCCTCCTCCGAATCCACGATTTCACCGCTATCCTCAATCTCAGTGGCGGAGGCGCGCTCCCCGCTTCCCTCCACCCCTCGCGGGGAGGGGGGGTCATCCTCTCTCAGATGCCTACCATTAGCCACAGTACCTTTCAGCAATGGTGAGTCCCGGATCTCCTTACGGCTCACCACCTGATTTTGTTTGCCATTCTCCCCGATAACAGCTCCTGACTGTGTCTCCTTCGGGCGTTGTAGGAGCTCCACCACCGAAGGGCCGGCAGGACGGAGTTTCCCGGCTCCCCCGCCTCTTCCGCTCTTCACCACTGGAGGCTCAGCGCTGGGAGTCTGAGGCCGCACACGTCCCGAGGTTTGATCTGGGGATTCATGCTCCGCTGGGTTCTGTCCTCGTAGCTTTCGACTTCCCACCGATTTAGATGCAGCGGCATTCGCGGCTGCTTTCAGACCCATTTTTCCGCGGGTCCCGGACAGACGATGTTCCAGGCGGAACAGATATTTTGCTGTAGCGCGCTTGAGAATCCGTATCCTGCACTCAATCCAGTCGGCCCAGTCTTTGCACCAGCAGCTCTGGGATCTCTGCATGAGGAGCCTCTTAGTCGGTAAGCGCTTTTCCTCTAGTCATGCGGGGTTTCACTGAGCTAAGCAGCCATGAATCACTAGTGCTGCTGTCGGCCTCCTAAGCGGCCGCCATCTTGCTTCCACCGAGTGTGGCTCTAATTCCAATGCCAACATTTCAATAATTTAGAGTCTACCTTTCTTCGGGAAAGCCACTAACAGGTTCAAGAGCCTGAAGAATTTCTTGATATTTTCATATCCTTCAGCTGTGTTCCTGATAGAATTAGGACATGTTAGTTTCACAGTGTGTGCTTTTTGACAAAAAATACATTTCTCCCAGCCCTTAGCTGACCTTCATATAGGTCGGACATACTATCACCTTCCACTAACTTTAAACTTCTCTTCAAAGTTTCATCCAAAATGGTTAATTACCAATTGCCAACATTTCATACAGGTTCACATCTCACTAATTTCACTATTCTTGAACCTAGAGTCATGAAGTCTTCTTTAAACTCTAACAAAACAGAACAATTGTTATCACCTACTTACTGTGAATGATGTTAGAAAGGTGCAAAAACTAATCATCTATCCTCTTAAATCATACCACTATTATTTTGGATACATATTGCGACTTGCAGTGGGATAATTAAACCACAAACAATTGTCCTGTTTAGCAATTTTTCTTCACTTAAAACATTAGACCTAAGTAAGACAGACAAAACCTTATATTTATACTTTTGCATGACTTTAAGATACAACTGTGGATCATATGTAAAATATGTTTCTATATGTATGTAGAGAATTGAATGTAGGACAAATGTTCTTAAAAAAGTGAATTCATGATCTATTCAAGTGTAATGAGTGAATAATGTATTTTGGCAGCCATTTTCCCGTATGACAGATATTGGTCATTGGGGCCAGTGCCTAGAATGCTCAAAATAACAATTTGGTTATAAACAACACTTCTGCGAAATTTCAGGATAATACAGAAGAATGCACAAATTTAGACATATCCTCTTGGCAATTTGATATTCGTAAATCATTCTGGGTAAAATACACTGCTGCATTTCACATTAGTTTCATCTCCTCATGCTCTCCTCAATCTCTAGTCAGGAAAACCTGTTTTATAATGTACTGGGCGCTCCCCCCCCCACTCCGACGGACCACACACGCAACTTTGGCATCATACTGGACTCTTCGCTCACAATGAACCGCCAAATCAAAGCAGTTTCCTCAGCCTGCTTCCACATGCTCCACCTGCTCCAAAAGACATTCAGATGGATCCCCACAGAATCCAGAAGGACGGTGACCCACGCACTCATCATCAGCAGACTCGACTACATCAACACACTCTAAGCCGGTGAAACCCAGAAACAGCTCAAGAAACTACAGAACATCCAAAACGCTGCAGCCAGACTGATTCCAAACATCCCCCGCCGCAGCCACATCCCGCAACTACTCCAACATTTCCACTGGCTCCCAGTCAGCAAGAGAGTCACCCTTAAGCTCCTGACTCATGCCTAAAAGGCTCTACACGACAAAGGACGATCATACCTGAACCACCGTTTCACCTTTCACGTACCCATCAGACAACTCCTAACTCACCCTCGCCTCCAACCCCAGGATCCAAAAGATTAGGACCAGAGAAAGATCATTCTCCTACCACGCCACCAAGACCTGGAACACCCTGCCCCTGCACCTCAGGCAATCAGCGTCACTCACCCAATTCAGGAAGGACCTCAAGACCTGGCTCTTCGAATGATTCTTCACCAAGTCTGTCTAGCAGTCCCCCTCCCCAGTGCCTTGAGACCCTTACGGATGGGTAGACGCTCTCTACAAGTGATTGATTGACTGATACTTGTAAGGGTAGAGTTTAGTATATTCCCATCCAGTATGATATGCCTCACATACATTTCAGGTCCATTTTTTATCAGCAGTCATATTTAAACTCAGGATTACAGGGCATTTGTTGCTGGCTAGAAACAGAAGTTTGAAGACATTGTGCATTTTAGCTATTCTGTGACATTTATGGGGCATTCTGAGTAAGAAGAGGAGTTCCGATTCACAGAACTAAAACTTTTAGGGACTTCCCTTTGTCAATAGCTTTCTGAAAAGTTTCCTGAAGTGATAGGCATTCCTGTGCTCTAAGATCAAAGCAGCCCCCAAAAGTCAAATTTCCCAGGAAAGCTGCTGCCAATATTTCCTTTTCACAGTTGCACATTTCTCTCCCTTATAAATTACCCACCTGCACATTAACGGTACTAACTATATTGTGAGGATTGTATGATGAGACAACGCGTACCATCACAACGCGGTATGTTACATTGCGGTCTTGACAACGCAAGTCGTTACATCGACTTGCGCTGGAGGGCGCTGGACTTAGGAATAGTGTGAATTACTATTCCAACTCCAGTCTACGTACAGTAAGGAAGGTGTTGGAATAGTAATTCACACTATTCCTTAGTCTAGAGCGTGAAAACCGCGATGTAACCATACCGCGTTGTAATGGTTTCGTGGTAAAGGATGTTTCCCTATTGTGAGAACTGTGGGTATGCATCACAGTTAGCGATTTACCATTGGTTATAAAATACGTTAAGAAGTATTGTTTTTTAACTATTGTTTTACAGGGCAATTTTTGTAATAGAAGACAAGGCAAACCATACAAGTCGAAGGTCCACATGTATGACCGTCAGGTTTTGCAACTCGCAAATTGCGATTCTTAGCAACTAGCAATTTGCGAGCCGCAAAGCCTGAGTCTCAGACATTGTTTGCGATTGCCTAATGAGCCGCAAGGGACCTGCCTCATTATTATTCATAAGGCAGGTAACAATTTGCGACCCTTTGGCAATAGCTGCCACTACAAGGATGGTGGCCTGCTGGGGTCTGCATACCACCATGTCTGTGACTGCTTTTTAAATAAAGCTTTTTTTTTAAATGCAGCCCGTTTTCCTTAAAGGAAAATATAATGCATTTCTAAAATAAAAATGAAAAGTTTTCTGTTCATTTTTTTACAATGGGCAGTGGTATGTGGGACCACTGCCTGCTCTGAAAAAATGTTGGAGCCCCTATTCACAAGGGGGAAGGGGTCCCTTTGGGGACCCCTTACTGTTTGTGAATGGCTTACTAAAAATTTGAAATTGGTGGTAATCTGTGAAGGTTTTGCGACTGCATTCCTGGAAAACATTCATACATACCAGTGTGACTCACCATTAGGAAGGGACGCCCTTTACACATCCCTTCCTAATAGCGACTTGCAAACGCTATTTTGCGAGTTGGTAATAGGTTACAGACTCACAAAATTGGATTGGCATATAGGAAAATGCATTTTAGCAGTCACAAATGGCCTGATGAGCCTTTTGTGACCAGTAAAATGAGTCGTACATTTGGCCCCAACTTTTCTGAACTTCCCTCAGGCTCTGGTTTTCAGAAAGATTTTGAATTACATGTTTTCCTGGGGAGGACATCATACCCTGGGCCCAAAAGTGTGGCTTTCCCATATTCTGGTTTCTCTATAAAACTAGCTTCTAAAATAAACTTGCCATGGTTGTGGCTCTGATGCTGCCTCTATGATATAATGTTACCAATCATAAATGTGGGCTTCTGTTTTAGATGGTTGAAGTGTACGAATGTAGGATGATAGGATACTTACAGATGAACACAAGTTTCATTTTGTTCTAAAGCATAAAGCTGAGGAATATGAGGACCAAGTGAGGACCATAGAATGGTAAACAGACTGCAATCTATTTCATTGTCTTGTAACACATTTAAAAAAAATGTTGTATGAATACTGTTTGAATTAAACCAAACAAATACTAGAGAGAAATAACATACTAAACCACAGAACAGATGAAAAACTATGGGAACATCTGATTCACAGCAAAAAGAAGATTTGTTTTGAAACATAGAGCCCTAAAACATATCCCAGGATTATTCATTAATCTGATTAAACTCAATCAATATTAGGGAAACTTGTGAAGGGTAATGATAAATCCCATGAAATATATTGATAAAGAAAGCCACCTTATTGGAAGTCAAAGATACACACTTGCGTAATACCATAGATCATAAAAGAAATGAATGCAGTGAAAGAGAAGGAGAAAAAGTCACAAAGGCATAGTGAGGCGCCATACCCTATACCCAGAAAAAGCCCCTCACCAGAACCCCTAAAAAATAAAGGCTCTCACAGAAACCAGGACCCGGTATGGGAATACAACAAGATATGAAAGTCTTCAAGAGCATCTTAGTCAAAAAGTAGTCCATTTCAAAAGACTGTATTGTTACATAAAAAGGAAAAGGACACTTAATTATCCCACAGAAATGAAACTAGAATCATAAGGACAAAAACTATCGATAAAAATATTGTTAAATTAGGTTTGCACAGTCACAAGTGTCAAGGAGAAAATCACCTAACCACAATATAATCAGATTAAGTGCAAGGATTGAAGAGTGAGCACATGAATGGATGGCTAGACTGGTGACCAATATTGAGCATTTGTGCAATCGCCGTGTCTGTGGCTACGGGCAATGTAGGGGAGGAGTGTGAAAGAAAGGGTAATATTCATGGTTAAGAAAGTAAATGAGTGAGTGAGTAAATGGATGGTTAAGTGATTGCATAAAAGATTTGATGTGTGAGTGAATGCACTGATACAAGGCTAGACAAATATGTGATTACATGAGCAAATGAGAAGGCATGGGCACTGTGGGTTTTAATTGGTGATGCTGGGACATCGAGAAGAACAAATTGGGAGCAGGGGTAGTGCATGAGTAAGCATGCATACAGAACCAGTAGCTGCCAAAGCCAGAGACACACCCTTTGCTATTAAGAAAAATTTGACCATATGACTCCTACCTCAGAGACCTTCACTGCATCTCATGTAAGCAAGAATTAAAATTAAAAAGGTATCCGTATTTGAATATCTAGGGGTCACCCTAACAGAAAAAATGGAATGGGTATCACAAATAGACAAAACAAGTCTCAAGCTAGCACAGACTACAGGGGGGTTGGCTAAGACTTTCAGGCACTCTTTTTTATAAACCTGTTGGGCCCACTGCCGAGATCTATAAAGTGCAAACCAGGGGTGCCGCTCTGTATGGGGACGAATTCCGGGGGCATTGTCCTACAAGAAATATTACCAAGATTGAGCACAACTTTATTAGGCAGCTCTTTGGACTTCCTCTTAGCACCCCACTTGTTACTCTGCGTCTGGATCTGGGAATCAGACCGATTACAGAAGCAATAGGCCTCAGACTGTTAACCTTCTGGCAGCGCAAATGGGTGACCCCAGAACTAGCTGTATACAGGCTGGAGCTAATAGAGGTAATGGGTAACCCTGGTGCAGGGAAAATAGCGTGGTTTATATACATCAGGGAGACACTCCATAGCATAGGAAGAACGAGCTTATGGAGCAATCCTGAAGTATCATGTCCCTCAATAACAAGGAACTAATTGGCCAGGAGTTACAGGGAAGGTAAACTTGTTCACCTACAGGAAAGCTCAACATTAGGTTCCCTAACAGTTACCTTTATGAGAATCAAAGATTATTATAATCTTGAGTCTTTTCTAGAAATACAGCCAGCAATAGCAAGGAAATTATATTTCCAATTCAGACATGGGTCTCTCCCCCTGCGTATACTTTCCAGCAAATGGGCAGGCACCTCTTTTTTAGGGTGTCCGGCCTTCAGGAATGCTGAGGAAACCGAACTCCATGTATTCTTTTCTGTCCAGGCTATAAAAAAGCTAGATCTAGATGGCTCATCCAGGTGTGTAAAAAAATGGGGTCCAAGCACTGTGTAGAAGCATTTAGGATCCTGAAATGTAATATCCAACAGCCGATTGTATTTGCTGTCTCGCGCTTCCTATTTTCCATGTGTACGCTCAAGTCTTTCTTGGCTCGTAGAAGTAAGACAACCCCCCTACTCAGCTATGGGCAAGACTCATATGAATGTATTAAAACTGAATAGATTCATAACATAAGTAGGATTTTAACCTATATTATACCTAAGGGAGCATTGAATACTAGTTTTAATCAGATTTTAATAGGGTATAGCCTAACATGTAGGCTTTTTTCGGGGACTTGATGATGCGAAGGTCTGGGGAAATAGCACATGTAAATAAGGACTTCCCTGGGTTATTTGTATGTGTATATATATTTTATTATAATGATTTTTGTTAATGTATTGTACGATTTTATCGCACTGCACTTTTATGGTCTATTGACCGAAATAAATAATTAAAATCAAATTCATCACATATAAACAACTTCAATTATAAAAATCTATTTACTCTTGCCAACCCAGCAGTCAAAAAGTCTTGAGAAACTCATAGAACTTCATGTTTGAACCCAAAGGTTTCCACACAAGAAGAGCAACAACACCATCTTTCTTTAGAGCCGTTATTTAATTATGCACCTCATTGCCTTTAAAAATCACGATCTCTGAATCCCATCTAATGGTGAGAAAAATCTGAAAACAATTTAATTTAATTTATACCTGAACTAAACCTGCTTGACTAATTTTTTATGCTCTGGGTAAATACCTTTTATTATTTTTTTTTCATAATATCTTTCTTGTTCCCACCCTTCTCCATTACTCCCTCTCTTCTTTATTACCGTACTGCAACCTTCCTTTATATTTTTCTTTTCCTTCCATCTCTCTTGTAGTAAACTTCACTCTACATAGCATCTCCAGAACTTTCCTTCCTTCTTATTCTCTCTTGCACTATTCTACTTATTGCCTTGTGCACTCCAAATTCAATATTTTTACACCTTTCTCTCCTGTTTAAACTCCTATGTTTTTAGTCGGTCTTGCACCATTGTTCGTTTGTTTTCCAGCTATGTAAATCCTACTGTATTCTTTGAATTGTGAAGTCTTAATTCACTCACTTTTATGTATGGTGTGCTGCTACCCCTTAGTTTTGTGCAATTTATCTGAATACATACAAAAAAAAAGTAAAATAGATGATGGTTATTTGCCATTGCCTTCAATTGTTATCCGAAGCCATCTGCTTAATTATTCTCAAACTATCATCTACATAACACTGATGGGAACCAAACAGAATGACTGATGTTTCTAGTTGTAGAACATTTGTTATGGATGACTGATTCTGACCTTTGGTTTGGAATCTTTAAAGATACAAATTGTGCATATTGAGCAGTTCTGTCAGTCCTTGGATTTTGAAGTAAAATCATCCATTATGAAGTATAATACTGTCAACATTTATAAGGCCCAGTCAAAATTTATATCGCACCAGCGTAATTTGAGGAATTTAGGGAATTTCATGTTATGCTTGATATGGGTAATTCCTGAAATTACTCCATTTATATAATTACGCTGTGTCTGGATAAAGCAGATGGCTGGGCAGGTGAAAATGCTAAAAATGCCTTGCGGTATACTCCAAAAATAATTCCTTTTTATTGTAGGATACCGTGGACATGAATAAAAACAAGTACAGGGTAATATTTGAGCATTCGTTTCTCAATTGCCCCTGATTTTTGCCAACATGTTTCGCCCCCCCGCCAAGACCCCATCCGGGTCTGGGTTCTTTGTCAGGGCTGTATGTCTATCCCTGCTTATCTATACATGCACTCCATGCACATTGATGAGGCCTAAGGCTCTCACCTGAAAATTAAACTTCTAATTCAGAAGTACCCTATTATTGGGTGGTTCAGGGATCGTACATATCTGGCGAGAGGTGAGATCCTGTAGTCAAATATTTGTCAAGGATTGGCTACCGCTTCTATTACCGACAGCCAGCTCTCAGACCACTGCTGAGGCATCTATTTCAAAGTCTAATGAGACTTTAAAGTGTTTTTTCCTCCTTGTTTTGTTCCTGTTTGCTTAGATGGCCAATTGTGTATGCACGAAACTAGAACAATGAGAAGTACCAGAACGTGAACACCAGTTGTTCATGGCAATTGTGATTTTGGTGCTATTGTACTGCAAAAAAATCCATCCTCATTGGGTTCAAAACGTCAACAAAAAAAATCCAATTGGTTGACACCTGCAATAAACAGAGCGGGCTTGCTAATTTTATGGAAGCTTCCCTAGATCTTTGAGAACTTGAAAGTGTATATATCCATTGGGGACTGTACAGTGTCTTTTTGTAGTAATTGTATTGCCCATTTAAACACTATGGGCCTGATTATGATGTCGGTCAGATTGCAACTGGCGACTTGTCAGTTGCAATCCGACCCACACCTGCCCCTGCATTCCGCCCGCCGCATTATGATGCAGCGGTAAGAGGCAGCATGCGCAGGGACCAACCTCTGCTGTTCGGATGGGCTCGAGAAGCCTAAAAGCCCAGTGGTCAGAATGTAATCCCTACAATAAGGGCGGTGCCTTCTCAGGCACTGCTGTAGGGATTACGATACTTTACATTGAAATGTGGCCTTGGGTCCATTTTGAATATCAATCAGTAGAAAAAGTCACACGAGAATTCATCCAAATGTATGAAGGCTCTGTAATCTTCTTAATCACATTCAGTGCAAACTTAATTCCATACAAAGACATCAATAATGATAAATAATTGTGCTGGACAAAGAGAATTTCCGTCATACATGTATTGTATTCATACATATATGAACAAATATAGAAATGGTGTGAAAAAGTGAATCAGTAGTGGAGATTACGCAGTGCACCTAATTACGTGCAGATTACGCAGTGCACCTAATTACGATGTTGGTCGGATGAGTGTCTGACCGACATCGTAGTGGAAAAGTTACCGCCCAACAAGGAGTCAGCGGTCCCGCTTCCACTAAAGTGTATATTTTCTATTGACTGCCATAGAAAGGCAGACGGAAACAGACTTTGGGGGCCCCTAGCAGGGCACCCTTCCCTCTGCAGCCTCCGCTATGAGAACTGGGGGGCAGACATCCCTGCACTGCATGGTGCCAGCCTCATGGTGTATGGATATTTTAACTGTGTATATTTTCTATTGAGGCTAATGCTGCAACCCGTGGGGGTAAAAGATCATGGTATCGCTTGAAAAACTCCCCCAGCCCATACTTCTAACCCGAAAGCATCTGTCGCTCTGTACAGAACATCTGCACTAACTATGGGGGGAGAGGAAAAGAGAGACGAAAATCAGGATCCCCATTCACCCTTATCAGGATAACCTAACCTGACAGCACTGTGGAAGTACCAGTAGATGAATTGGACCGTGCAGATGCAAGGAAGCCACCCCACCCCCCACCAAATCAATCAGACAACAAGCAACAGGTCTCACCATTCCTGGTGCACATTTTAAGAGTCTGATCCAACACCACAAGAGTCAAGCACAGCCACAGCGGGGTGTAAGTATTCAGATCAAGTCAGGGAGCCAGACAAGCTCTCAGTTCAGTGTCCAGTACAGGGACAGAGCTCAATGAAGTTTGCCTCTCATCCCGAGGCTACCTCCACCGCCAAGACTCAGTGCGGCGCCTGCGGGTCTGCTGCACCAAGGGTGAGCATCGTGTGCCATTCGCCTCAGATACATGTGGACCCTCTGTTGTCTGCTGATGACGTGGTTGCTGCTCCGTTGCCCACCCCTAGGCCTGCCCAGGGGTATCAATGAACAGGGTAGAGGACTCATATAGATCCTTAAGTCTGGCCGGCAAGAGGAGCATAGAACGCATATTGAGCACTCCGAGCTTTTGCTTGACCTCCTCGAATGTACAAAGCTTGTGTTGAACTGCTCTAGTATATTCCGGAAAGATCAGGATTTTGACATTAGAGTGTCTTAGATCTGGATTGTTGCAGGATTCACGAAGAATGTTGTCCCGGTGGTTGGGAATGCGTGCTATTACTGGCCGGGGAGGGGCCCCTGGGGGAGGTCTCTTAGTCAGAGCACGATGCGCGCGCTCCACCACAAAGCTATTAGATAACAAGTCAGCCGGCATCCAAGAGTGGACCCAATCCTCCAGAAGAACATTCATTTTGGATCCCTCCACCCCCTCCGGCAGTCCAACCAGGTGCAAATTTTCCACCTGGAGCAGTTCTGGGCATCCTCGGCCCTTTCAGTGAGGACTGCAACCGAAGACTGCAATTGAGAGACTTGACATTTGAGGGTACTAACATCATCTTTGGTTATTGAAATCCTAGTCTCGGCCTCTGTGACCCTCTCAGCTACCTTACGGAGGTCATGATGCAGAAGGGAGAGATCAACTCGCATAGCCTCCATCTTAGCTTCGACCGCCTCTCTCAATGTTTGGATCGCTGTAAGGATAGTCGATAAATCAATAGGTACTTGCGTTGCTGCCAAAGGAGATCACCAGATGCACCACTGGTCTCAGCGACCAAGGTAGTATATTGGTCCATTTTAGTTTGGACATCTTTGGGAGGTGGGGAGACCTTTCACGGCCCATAGTAAGGCCCTCAGACTTGAGTAATAATAAAGCTAGTATGTAAAGTGGGGCTGTAATGTAGGTCTCGCTCCCCCCTGCCATGTCCTCCCTTGCAGAGCAGTCCGAGAGTCAGCAAGTTCTGTCAAAGTCCAGCCCCCCACCAGCAGGCAAAAGATAGATAGCAAGACAAACAGGCCAAGCCTACAAAAATGTGTCCACCAACCAACCCTCTGAGCTTGCCATGAAATATCAGGATTAACAATGGGGGGCCCCAAGGTGCAGGTAGGAATCACCTTCAGTGGCCACCACCCCTTTCACAAGGACCCAGGTCCAGCAGCACCAGCATCTTCTCCCGAGCCAGAGGTCCCATACACCATTGATGGCCATCACAACATATGGGGGAGGTAGGGGGAAGAGGAGGGGGGTGTCTGCCACTCACCACATGTGCCTTCTCCAGAGGCAGCTTGCTCTTGCCTCAGCCCCCACTTAGTCATTCCCGGTGTAGCCCAGCACTATCAGTCCACCTCAGTCACTGAACAAGTCAAGGGAGGGGCTGCCTCTCCTTTGAGGCCAACAGCTGTACCTTCTAGGCCCCAATTAGGCCTGTCCAGCCTTCAGCACCAGTCACAGCAGGAGGAACAGTCCGGCTGCACCCACTGCCGCCGTACTCCCGGGTACCGCCAGCGGGATGCTGAGGGAAGGAAGGAATCCACACTGGTCCCGGCAGCTTCCCCCTACCACCGTTCAGACGGACGCCAGGGCTGAGTCAAAGTCCACCCCAAGGCCCGTAGCATACCCAGCAGCAGCTCGGGTCAGCGTTGCCCCACTGGTGCAGCCACCATGGCACTGGAGCAATGCAGCCAGATAGGGGGGGGGGCGATCAAGCTCAAGAGGTTTGTGTGGATGCTGCGTTCTTTCCCTGACAGTTGGGGGTGCCCAGTCAGTCTCTGCATACAGATTGCACTCTTGATCTCTGTACAAAAGTAGGGGCAAGAAGTCTCTTGGTCTCAGGGGTTCAACTTGGGGTGTTGGGCGCTCATAGTCATTGTATCATGCCCCATCGAGCCCCCTGCTAACCTCTGTGCTGCCTCTGGGTTTCAGTCATGGGTATCGCCTGGCTGCTTCTGGGAGCGTTCAGTTTCTGGAGATTTGTCCAAGTGACGCCCTTCATCAAGCAATCTATGCTTCCCTTGCTGCTCTCTGTTAAGTAGAACTCTCTCGCGGTCAGGCTCCAGTGACCAGCCTTTTCTCCTACTCTCAGTAGTGTCCTGGAATTGTGCCCCTTCTTGCTGCCAGATGCCACCCACATTCGCCCTCAGTCAGCAGGGCAGGAAGGCTCTATCGGGATCCTGTTCGGTCTCCGCGGCATACCACCTCTGGTGCCATAATGCTGCATTAGGCCCAGATGTGGCAACCACCAAAAGGCAACCCCAATCACCCACTGGGAACCACAGAGGAGTCTACAGGGGCCCCGCCACACCAACACCACTCGGGCCCCTGTTTGGCCATGCAGGAGTTCACTGTCAGGCAGGATAATGGCGGATACAATACTGGTGGCGAGTGCTCTCCTAAGAGCTGACCGCCATCTCGGCCTCCCTGTTTACGCCCCCTTGGATCTCTATTTTTAAATATCTTTATTATTTTTCTTTAAAATACGTATGATACAAAGGTGTGTACAGATAAAATATGATCATTCACTCATTAAGAGTAAACATCTAAAACTTACTATGGTTGCAATACTGAGAAGTTTATTTCTGTTGCCGAGAGCTGGATATTAAGGTGAATATGATGAGACAATATCAGGTTTGGGGGGAGGGAGGGAGATGGTACTCAAATAGATGGATCTAACTAATTTGAGTCAGTCTAAGTTATATTCAATTTCTGCAACATGCATGATAAGTGAGTAATGTCAGAAAGTGTATGAAGGATGTTGGCTCTGGAATATACCTGCTCTATTTGTCACATCTGTGCAGCATCAAATCTAGGGGTTGAACATCTAAGTTCACATTACAGCACTGGATACCATGTGACAAATCCAGTACTGTACAAAGGTCTGGGCAGAGAACAAAAGAGTGTTATGAACCAGGCCCTCTTGGGTTGGTGTGTAATTCTGCTTGGAACTTATGAAACAGTGGGTGCATCCATACAATGGAGGTAGTGAGCAGTTCATTAATCATGGTCCCCATATTTGGTCTAAGTCTATAGCTTGGTCTTCTTGTCTGTAAATGTTATGTTCAGGTGTCACCAGACAGAGTAGCTCTGACACCTATTCTTCTTGTGCGGGAATCCATATTAAGCCCCAATCCCTACATATGCAGACCTGTGCAATGAAGCCTGCTATGGCCATACATTTTATCAAGTGCAAAGTAGCATCGTCAGAGTCAGTCAAGTTGTATAATATGGCTAGTTTCATGGATGTTGAATTGGTAATCACTGGTACTGTGCAGACTGCACCACTCTCCACTTCAGTAGTCAGTTAATCAAAAGTAAGATCAAGGAATATGTAACAGATAACACCTAGGTGTCTTGCCTCACTAACAGCATTCAAATAAGGCCAGCTTTGCTTTACAGAGTTGAGAAGTGTTAGACCTGGCATCCTTGGCGTGGGTCTCCCTTCCATTTTTTCACTATGCCTCCTCTGTTGTTGACCTGTTTTTGCTGGTTTAGATGCTTTGGGCACTTTGCCACTGCTAATCAGTGCCAAAGTACAAGTGCTCTCTATGATAAATTGATGTATGGATTAGTGACTCCCTGATTGGCTTATTTGATTTACTTGTCAGACCTTAGCACAGTGCACCGCGTGTGCCCAGGGCCTGTAAATCAAATGCTGCTGGTGGGCTTGCAGCACTGGTTGTGCCAAACACCAGAGCAGCTTGTAAAGTGTGACTCAGGCCTGCCATTGCAGAGCCTATGTGCAGTCTGGTACTGCCATGTCGACTTGGTAAGTGCACCCACTTACCAGCCCCCAAACTTTCCCTTTTCTGCATGTTAGTCACCCCTAAGGTAGGCCTGCGGGCCGGGTGCATTGTATGTAAGAGGTAGGACATGCCCTGGTGTGTGTGGCATGTCCTGATAGTGAATTACAGCCAATTTCGTTTTTGACTATTGCAAGGCTACCTGTCCCCATAGGCCAGAATGGGCAGTTTGATTATAACATCTTATAATCCTAACTGACCCAGGGAACATGGTAGAAAAACAAATGTAGTATGCCTGAACTCAGAATGATAAAATACATCTTTTAGTGAAGTTGGTTTTAACATTTTGTGTTTGAAAATACCACTTTTAGAAAGTAGGTATTTTCTTGCCTAACCATCCAGCCTGCCTCTGCTAGCTGGTGTATTGTGTGTCTGGGTTTGTGAGTGACAGGGACTGGGGGACTCCAGGAGACAGGGTGAGTCAGCACAGGGCTGAATAGACCTAACTGCATGTAGAGTGGTGGGAGGAGTAGCACCTGGGCCTGAATAGGGCTGTGCCTGCCTTCCACAATGCTGGTTCCACCTCCTGTGGTGCGTCTGATGTCCCTGGCCCACATTGACAAAGGAAGAAGGTGTGCACTGGCAGAATGCACCCAGAACTGGTTTGGACTAGGTACAGGACCCTCTGCCTTCAGAGCACAAAGGATTTGCTAGTATAAATATTGGGACCCAGACCTCAAGATTTTAGATCACTTCTGGGAAACAAGAAGAACCTTTGCTGAGGAGAGGAACCAGAGAAACTGAAGGAGGAGACTATCCCTATGCTGTGTGCTGTTTGAGGGATTGGCCTGCAGTGGTTGCCTGATTGCCAAAGAAAGGAGAAAGGACTTTGTGCTTACTTTCATCATCTTGCAGAAAATCTCCAAGGGCTTGAAGATTGAGCTTGCCTCCTGCTGAAGTCTCAGGGATACAAGACTTCACCAACCAGCTCCCCTGAATTCCCTTGCTGGGAATTTGAAGTGCCTACTGTTGTGTTGGGCCTTCTGAGAGACTGCGTGTCGCTGGGAGCTGGAAGCGCGACTCACGAAGAAGCGTGTCGCCGCCGCTGTCGCTCTCGCATCACCGAAGCGCCTCGCATCACCGGAGAAGAGTGTCGCCGTCGCATCAGATGCCGTCGCATCATCGGAGAAGCGTGTCGCAGGTCCTGTCACGGCTCAGAAGATTCACCGAGTCGCCGCACAGCCGTCGGGAGTGCACGCATCGCCCCCTTCGTGTAGCATCCAGAAGAAGACGCCATTTTGTTTAGTTGCACCAGGTCGTCATCGCATCGAGGCGCTGCGGGTCGCATCGCCACAGAAGCCCAGTAAGAAATTGACGCATCACCTCCCCACGCGGCGAAGAACCGACGCATCACATCCTCTCCGGTAAGGAACCGACGCATCACCGTCCCCTACGCAGCAGTAGGGAACCGACGCATCACCTCCCCCGGAGCAAGGAACCAATGCATTACCGTTCTTGCGTGTAAGGAACCGACGCATCACCTTCCCTGCAACTCTTTTGTTTGTATCGCGTTACGCATCCAAAGGTACATTGAACGTAAAGTGTTGCATTTATCATCTTTGTTGAACTGAACTATTTTCTACCATTGACAGTCATATTTTTCATAGTATATTGTGGATTTTTGTCGTTTTGGGTCTTGTGTTAAGTCTATATAAAAATACTTATTTTTATAATATAACCTGTGTGGTGTCCATCTGTAGTGTTGTCACTGTGTTACTGTATGTGTTCACAAATGCTTTACACACTGCCTCTAAGATAAGCCTGCCTGCTCGTGCCAAGCTACCAAGGGGGTGAGCAGGGGTTATTTTAGTAGTGTATCCCCCTTACCCTGACTAGAAGTAAGGGCCCCTATTTGGACAAAGGTACCTACCTCTGCCAACTAGAGACCCCCAGTTCTAACATTGGTGGTCAGCGGTGAGGATTCTGGACTTGCATTCGTGACTCATATACAGTGATTGGTGTACACTACTAGTCAGTGCAGACCAAACTCAACCACTTAAATTTTGGTAGATTGTTTTTTCCTGGGATTTCTATTTTTGCCAAGAACTGCCAAGTTTAGTCACCATGAGCAAAACAGCATCCATCGCATCTGTGGATTTAGATTTTGAAGAAGAAAAATTGGAAAGTTACAGTGTAAAACAGCTGAAATACTTCTGCAGGACATTGAAAGTTGCTATGACCGGCCTCTCCAAGAAGGATGAGTTCCAAAAGGCGCTGAGGGCCTGGGTGGAAGCAGGGAGCACCCCTGAGCATGTGGAAGAGCATGGGGAGGGGGCTGAGGATGCAGGAGGGCAGCTAGATGGGCTATTGGGTCCAGGGGGGAGGAAAGCACCTTCCCCAGCAGGCGGCAGTGTTTCTTCCAAGGGCCTGTCCCCAGGAGAGCTGGAGGACAGGGAGAGAAGTAGGGTGCATGAAATGGAGCTGACCAAGCTTAAGATGGGTGGGCAGTTAGAATTGGAAATTAAAGAAATTGGCCCTAGAGGAAAAGAGGATGCAAATGGAGCATGAGAGAAGTTTGAGGGAGTTGGAGTTGAAAGCTAGGAGCTTAGAGATTACTCCCTCTGGTGGCAGCACACTGTCCATGCCTGTTGAAGCAAGGGTGTATATACCTAAAGATGTGGTGAAAGAGTTTTATAAGAATGATGATATTGGGCAATGGTTTAAAGCTTATGAGGTAGCTATGACCTCACACCGGGTCCCTGAGAAGGATTGGGGAGCGGGGTTGCGGGGGCGGTTCCTTACTGAGGGGCGGGATACCTTATTAGACTTGCCCTCTGAAGTCCACAATTCTTATGGTCATATGAGAGAAGCATTAATGTCCAGGTATGGGTTGACTCCTGAACTGTATAGGCAGAGGTTCAGGAATTGCAAAAAGTTGGAGGGCAGTACCTGGATAGAATATGAGACTTTTTTTGTAGAGCATTGGATGGTTGGGTGAAGGGTAGCAAAGTGAATGATTTTGAAGCGCTCTTTCATTTGATTGCATGGGAGCACTTGTCAGGAAATTGTTTTCCAGAGCTACGCCAGCACCTTATTGATAGTAGGCTGACTAACCCTAGGAAGCTTGCTGAGGAGGCGGACCGCTGGGTGAGCACCCGGGTCCACAAGGGTCACGTGGGAGACTCCGCGAAAGGTGGGCAGGGTCCCCAGCAGAGGAGTGTGGGGACAAGGGTAAACAGAGGGAGTTAATTTAATTTAATTTAAAGCTTACGGAGACAAGAGAAGGAGTAGAAAGCCACCAGCTAACGAGACTAGGGGAAGTTGAAAAGCCAGGTTTTCAGAAATCCACGGAAGACAGGTTCGGATTTTGCCTTCCTGATATATTCTGGCAGGGAATTCCATAGCCGCGTGGTTCTAACTGTAAATGACCGGCCACCGAGCCTTGCTTTACCAAAGCGAGGAATGACTAGAAGATTTTGATGATTAGATCTCAGGTTTCTGGTCTGATGGTAATTACGGAGTCTTTTCCTTAGGTAGAGAGGGCCCTTTTCTCTGCTTGCTCTGTACGCGAAAGTCAGAGCCTTAAATTCCAACCTCCTTTTACTGGCAGCCAGTGCAAACTCCGCAGATGAGGCGATATGTGATGACGTATCGGGACATTTCTAATAAGCCTGGCTGCCGCGTTCTGTATGGTCTGTAGCTTCTTAATCAAGTAGTCGGGCTGACCCAAATAAAGGCTATTTGCGTAGTCCAGTTGGGAGGTAATCAGTGCATGGACCACTGTCTTTCTACAGTCCATAGGTAGAAGGTGAAGAAATCTGCGTATGGACCTCATTTTCCAAAAACATAAGGACGACACCAGGCTTATCTGGGCTTTGCAAGATAGGGACGAATCAAACTTGAATCCCAGATTTCTAGCGGAAGACACCGGCTGAGGGGGAGGATTAAGCACAGGTGGCCACCAAAGGTTGCTTGGGGGTGGCGATGGTTGATTAAAAAACAACACCTCAGTTTTGTCAGCATTAAGCCTGAGACAATTGTCCGTCATCCAAGTTGAAATGTCAATCAACCATTGTTTCAAATTTATAAATGCTGCTTCCGAGTTGTCCCTAAAGGAAAACACGAGCTGAGTGTCATCAGCATATGAGATGACACTCACCCCATGCTATTGAATCAAAGCAGCCAGGGGAGCGAGATAAACATTAAAAAGGGCCGGGCTCAAGGCCGAGCCCTGAGGGACTCCACAAATTATGGGACGAGAAGAGGAGATATGGGGATGCAATATGATTTTCTGGGACCGGTCTTCTAAAAAAGAGCCAAACCAAGACAGTATGGTCCCTGTCGCTCCCAGATGTTTAAGTCTATCCAGGAGAATCTTGTGTGACACTGTGTCAAATGCTGCAGATAAATCTAACAGCACCAGCAATGCACAGTGACCAGTGTCCAAGGTCTCCCGGATAGTTTCAGCTACCTCCAGCAGCACTGTTTCAGTACTAACCCCAGATCTAAAACCAGACTGGGACTCATGGAGGAGATTATTAACTTCCAGGAATTCAGAAAGTTGCTTCTGCACTTCCTTCTCTAAAATTTTGGCAGGTGCTGGCAGGAGGGAGATAGGCCTGAAATTTTTCAAGTCAGCAGGATCTGCATCCTCTTTTTTTAAGATCGGCTGAACAAGTGCAGTCTTCCAAGCCAAAGGGTAAATCCCTGTTTCCAAGGACGAATTCCAGAGCCAATTTAAATTAGGATTGAGTAATGGGGCCAGAAGTTTGAAAAACCTAGCTGGGCAAGGGTCTAAAGGAGAACCAGATTTTGTTTTATCCATCAAGTTCAGAGAGGCCTCTAAGCTTAAAGGTCTGAACTTCGACCAAGTATGAGAGGGACATGGGGGAGGCAGAGACGCAATAGATAGGTCTCTCTGAGGAAATGAAGACTAAATAGTTTGGATTTTCTTTTGAAAAAAAATTGAAAGGTCTTCGCAAAGGGAGGCCGAGGGTACTATATTACTTTGCATGGAATCTGGTTTAGTGAAATCTTGTACGATCTTAAAGATAGCTTTAGCAGAATTATTTGCAGATTTTATTTGTATGGCGGTGTAATCCCTTATGGCTTTGCGTTTAAGTCTGTGAAATTTTTTTAATGATGTTTTGTAGGCTATTTTCAACTCACTATTATAGGATCTGCGCCAAATTCGTTCAAGTTTTTTACAAAGACTCTTCTCTGTACGGAGTTCAGGTGTAAACCAAGGGGCTGTAGGCTTATTTCTAGCTACTTTCATAGTTCTCATAGGAGCTAAAAAGTCAAGTGACGATGTAACCCAAAGGTTAAAAGTATTGGCATCGTCATTAGGATCGCCGGACAGAAGAATGGGGTTGTTTAGTAATATAGGACCTATTGCTTCAGATGTATTTTCTTCCAGTTCCTCCTGTCTTCACGGACTGGATTCACTGGGCTGGTGCTCTTGGTTATAGGCAAGGTAAATGGTACCAGACTATGGTCAGACCAAATAAGAGGGATAGGATCTCCGGTCGTTAAGGTGAGGATGTTGGTAAAGATAAGGTTCAACATATGGCCAGCTACATGTGTAGGCAGGGAGACCTTTGAGTGAGATTGAGCCCTTTCAGCGTGTCTGCTAGCTGAACAGCCAGAGGGCAGAGCTCATTGTCCATGTGGACATTAAAGTCACCAAGAGCTAGAAAATTCACATATTTCAAAGAGAGATCCGCAATAAAATCACAGAGTGCCAGAAGCTCTGATGATTTAGAGTCAGGGGGGCGGTAAACTAATACTCCTGCAACAGCAAATGTAGGGGAGATTTTAATACTAAAGGACATAGCTTCTATGAGGCCTGTTAATTCAATTTTTTTATAAGAGGTTTCCCAGTTATTTCTTGTGATTATTGCAAGTCCACCCCCCAGTCTATTGCCCACTTTATTAACTGTGCTTATTTTGTAGCCAGCTGGGACAGCTAACATAATATCTGGGTTGGAGCTCTTTCTCAACCAGGTTTCTGTGAGGAATATATGGTCCCATTCATTTGCCTCCAGTATTAGCCAGATGTCATCCGCATGTTTAGGCAGGGACCTGCAGTTGATTAGGCAGGCGTTAATACTAGACTTGGTATTAGCCAATGGTATTCTAGGAAGTTCAGTCATATCAGTATCTCTACACTTTCCCCCAAGATAATTTTTGTCAAACTCAAACAAACACTTTGTACAGTGTATGTGTTGGTCAGCGGAAGCATGTTCTAACATATCAAAGTCCAGGCAAATAGGGTTTTGGCAGTGGGTAGCTTCCAGCTCATAGAGTTGTTTCCTTGACCATACTAGACGGGCAGTGTGTCTGGCGGTGGACGCGGGCCGGACGCGGACGGGCGCAGACGGGCTTGCTTTAGGCGCGCCCGCTGCGCGCGTCCGCTGCGCGCCCTCTGTCCCATTGACTGAAGTAGGGGAGCGTCAAACTAGCTCCGCCCCCTTTTCAGCACGCGAAAATGTCAGTTGTACAGGAATGAGGACAGACTATCCCGCCCTCCACACAAACGGTACTCGACCCGGTGGACCGGAGCGAAGGACAAGGTACAGGTAAGCAAATTAAATAAAGACTTAAAAATTCATAAAACAATTCTCCCAGTACTGAATTTAAAATGAAGGCTTTTCTAAATAACGCAAGCGGCAGCGAGAGACTACCTTCAGTTTACTCCACTGCGCGCCCGCTGTCCCATTGACTGAAGTAGGGGAGCGTCAAACTAGCTCCGCCCCCTTTTCAGCGCGCGAAAATGTCAGCTGTGCAGGAATGAGGACAGACTATCCCGCCCTCCACACAAACGGCACTCGCCGCGGTGGACCGGAGCGAAGGACAAGGTGCAGGTAAGCAAAGTAAATAAAGACTTAAAATTCATAAAACAATTCCCCCAGTACTGAATTTAAAATGAAGGCTTTTCTAAATAACGCAAGCGGCAGCGAGAGACTACCTTCAGTTTACTCCGCTGCGCGCCCGCTGTCCCATTGACTGAAGTAGGGGAGCGTCAAACTAGCTCCGCCCCCTTATCAGCGCGCGAAAATGTCAGCTGTGCAGGAATGAGGACAGACTATCCCGCCCTCCACACAAACGGCACTCGCCGCGGTGGACCGGAGCGAAGGACAAGGTACAGGTAAGCAAAGTAAATAAAGACTTACAATTCATAAAACAATTCCCCCAGTACTGAATTTAAAATGAAGGCTTTTCTAAATAACGCAAGCGGCAGCGAGAGACTACCTTCAGTTTACTCCGCTGCGCGCCCGCTGTCCCATTGACTGAAGTAATCAAAGCCCAAAAAGGGCCCCAAAGTAATCCCCAAGAGAACCAAGGGAAGGGTTCCCAGCCTCCCCCTGAAAAGAAGCCAGGGGACCCGACAGATAAGACTGTTCACAGGGGGCCCAAGACTTGCTTTAAGTGTGGTCAAGTGGGCCACTGCTCCTGGGAGACTAGATGTCCCTTGTATGGAAAATCAGCACCCACTGGTGCACCACCCCGGCAGGTAGCTAGTGTAGCCCTGGGGGAGGAGATGGGTGCCCAAGGTGGGTGGGGTCCCGTAGCAATGTCATTGGTCTCTTTAGGAGACAGTGAGATGGTCCCCAGGGCCCAACTGCCTGATAACACTAAGAAATACAGGCAGTGAGTGACCATCAATGACCAAAGGGTGGAGGCTCTGAGAGACACCGGTGCCAGTGTGACAGCTGTCAGTTGTCGGCTGGTGTCTGAAGAACAGGTGATCCCCAATGCATTCTGCCCAGTAGTTGCCGCGGACAACTCAGAGAGCCACTGCAGAGTGGCTCAGGTTCCCTTTGAGTGGGGGGGGGTCTCAGGTACCTTTCAAGTAGCTGTGAGGCCAGTCATGCCTGTAGACTGTCTGTTGGGCAACGATTTAGAAAGTTCACCTTGGGCAGAGGTGGAGAGAAGGTCTCATTTAGAGATGTTGGGTCTGCCTGAGTGGGCGTGCGCGACCACTGGGTCTATGGCAGCCAGTAGAGGTGTTCAAGAGGACCTGGAGCCTGAGAGGGTGGCCCAGGTGCCTGCCTTGAAGAGAAGAGGCAGGGGGCACGGGAAACCAGCCCCCGTAGTTCCCACGGTCCAGGAGGAAGCAGAACCTGAGGGGGATGCTCTGGAACCTACAGGGGAGCAAGTGGCCGAACTGGGGGACCTGCCTGAGCTGACCCATTGGCAGCAAGAAGCAGGACCCTCCAGGGAGGAGTTCTGTGAGGAGCAGAACAAGTGCCCTTCTCTTGTGGGGTTGTGGCAACAGGCCACAAACCAGGCAGCAGGTGATCAGTCTGGATCACATTGGATCTACTGGGAGAATGGTCTCCTGTAAAGCGAGCCTAAGGTTGCTGAGCCTGTGTCAGCCCGTGTGCTGGTGGTACCCCAGCGCTTCAGAGCCTTCCTACTGGGTTTGGCTCATGATGTGCCTTTAGCAGGACATCTGGGGCAGGGCAAGTCCTTTGAAAGGCTTGTCACCCACTTTTATTGGCCCCAGATGCGCAAGAGTTCAGACACTCATTGAAGGACATGTCAGACTTGCCAGGCAAGTGGAAAAAGTGGGAGGAAGCACAAGGCTCCCCTCCAGACATTCCCTGTGGTCAGCACCCCCTTTGAACGGGTGGGTTTTGACATTGTGGGTCCACTGGACCCCAAGACAGCTATGGGCAACAGGTTCATCCTGGTCTTGGTGGACCATGCCACCCGGTACCCGGAAGCCATCCCTCTTCGGACAGTGACGGCCCCCGAGGTGGGACGTGCACTGATGGGGATTTTCTCCTGATAGATTTGGGGGTCTCTAGTTGGCAGAGGTAGGTACCTTTGACCAAATAGGGACCCTTGCGTCTAGTCAGGGTAAGGGGGTACACTCCTAAAATAACCCCTGCTCACCCCCTTGGTAGCTTGGCACGAGCAGGCAGGCTTATCTCAGAGGCAGTGTGTAAAGCATTTGTGAACACATACAGTAATCCAGTGACAACACTACAGATGGACACCACACCAGTTGTATATTAAAAATAAGTATCTTTTATATAGATTTAACACAAGACGGCAAACGACAAAAATCCACAATACTGTACTTCAAAAATGGTAGAATTAGCTCAGTTCTCTTTAGATGGTAAATGCAACACTTTCAGTTCAATGTACCTTTGGATGCGTAACGCTATACAACGAAAGTGTTGCAGGGAAGGTGATGTGTCGGTTCCTTACACGCAAGAACGGTGATGCGTCGGGTCCCTACTGATGCCTAGGGGATGCGTCGGTTCTTCTCGGCATGGGGAGGTGATGCGTCGGTTTCTTACTGCGCTTTCGTGGCGATGCGACCAGCAATGCCGTGATGCGATGAAGATCCGGTGCAATAAAACAAAGATGGCGTCTTCTCCTTGATGCAACACGATGCGTGCATGCCCGACGGCCGTGCGGCAACTCAATGATTCTTCTGAGCCGCGACAGGCCCTGCGACACGCTTCCCGGTGATGCGGCGGCATCTGGTGCAACGTCGATCCTCTTCTCCGGCGATGCGAGGCGCTTCGGCAACGATGCGACGGCCATGCGGTGGCAACACTCTTCTCCGTTGAAGTGGCGGCGTCTGATGCGACATCGATCCTTTTCTTCGGCGATGCGAGGCGCTTCGGCTGCGGCGGCGATGCTTCTTCGTGAGTCACGCTTCCAGCTCCTTGCGACATGCTGTCCCTCAGAAAGTCCAGCACAGTAGCAGGCACTTCCCAGAAAGACTCTTGGGGAGCTGGTTGGTGAAGTCTGTTGTCCCTGAGACTTCAGCAGGAGGCAAGCTCTTCTCTCAAGCCCTTGGAGATCTTTTACAAGTTGATGAAAGTACACACAAAGTTCCTTTCTCCTTTCTTTGGCAGTCAGGCAACCACTGCAGGCCAATCCCCCAAACAGCACTCAGCATAGGGATAGTCTCCTCCTCAGTTTCTCTGGTTCCTCTCCTCAGCAAAGGTTCTTCTTGTTTCCCAAAGTGATCTAAAGTTCTGGGGTTTGGGTCCCTTCTTTTATACTCATTTTCCCTTTGTTCTCTGAAGGCAGAGAGGCCTTTGCCTAGTCCAAACCAGTTCTGGTCAGTCCTGCAGCACTTTGTTGTCAAGACTCCTTCTTTCCTTTCACAGTGTAGGCCAGGGACATCAGATGCACCACAGGAGGTGGAGCCAGCATTGTGGAGGGAGGCACAGCCCTATTCAGGTCCCAGGTGCAACTCCTCCCACCCATCTCCATGCAGATCTCTCTATTCAGCCCGGTGCTGACTCACCCTGTCTCCTGGAATCCCCTAGCCCCTGTCACTCAAACTCCAGACAAGGAATACACAACCTAGCAGAGGCAGGCTTGGATAGTTAGACAAGAAAATACCTACTTTCTAAAAGTGGTATTTTCAAACACAGAATGTTAAAACCAACTTCGCTAAAAGATGTATTTTATCATTCTGAGTTCAGGCATACTAAACTCGAATTTCTACCATGTTGCCTGAGTCAGTTAGGATTATAAGATGTTATAATCAAACTGCCCATTCTGGCCTGTGGGGAACAGGTAGCCTTGCAATAGTGAAAAACGAAAATGGCTGTAATTCACTATTAGGACATGCCACACACACCAGGGCATGTCCTACCTTATACTTACAATGCACCCTGCCCTTGGGCCTACCATAGGGGTGTCTGATATGAAGAAAAGGGAAGGTTTAGGGACTGGCAAGTGGGTGCACTTGCCCAGTCAACATGGCAGCACCAGACTGCACACAGGCTCTGCAACGGCAGACCTGAGACACACTTTTACAGGCTGCTTCTGTGGGTGGCACAACCAGTGCTGCAAGCCCACCATCAGCATTTGGTTTACAAACCCTGGGCACACTCAGTGCACTGTACTAGGGTCTGACAAGTAAACCAAACCAACCAATCATGGAGTCACTAATCCATACATCAATTTATCATAGGGAGAGCATATGCACTTTAGCACTGATCAGCAGTGGTAAAGTGCCCAGAGTCATAAAACAGCCAACAACAGGTCAGAAAAAATATAGGAGGAAGGCAAAAAGTTCCGGGATGACCCTGCAAAAAGGGCCAAGTCCAACACAACCCCCTTCCAGCCAAAACGCAGGGTAGACCAATCACTACCTTGATGGGCTTCCCTGCTTTGGGCGATAGAACCTGGACCTGGCCCGCAACTGCAGGGGCATACTCCAGTTCTACGCCAATCTGAAACTATTGGAATCCCTCTGTCCATACTCTCAGGGCCCACCAAGCTAATCCATGGGGTACCCTTCTCCTCACCTGTGGACACACCTGTGCAGCACCAAACCTTAACTTGCTCACAGGTGTGTCCCAACAGACAGACAGCAAGCCACAGTGGCCACTGACAGTGGTCAGGGATGAGACCCAGGCCTTATGCCTGTCAGGGCTCTCAAACCTCTGCGGCGTTAGAGAGCGGGGGGCAGTAGCCCCAGGTGCTTGGCACCCTTTGTCCATTCTCCCTCCTGTCAGGTCAGGTATGACATCCTGGCGCTGACCCACCAGCCCCGGGCCTATACCCGGTGGCTGGACAGGAGACTGGGGTGGGCTTTCCCACACCCGGTCCTCCTCCTCGGGGCTCTGTACCCTCCCACCTGGAGCGGTACCCCCTTCCAGAATTGTCAGGGCACCTGTGGTTGGGGTCCTGCACAATTCGCCCCCCAGTTCAGGGGTTCTATCCTGCAACTGGGATCCCAGCTTAGGGTCTGAACCCTTAGACTGGGCAGAGGTCAGGGGTGAGGCTGCCCTCTCTCCGCCTCCCTCAGTGGGGCCCTGCACCCTCCCACCTGGAATGGTGCCCCCAGAAGACAAACTGGTAGGGGCACTGTTAGCAGCTGCCCCTTCCTCCAGGTCAGGGGGGACACCCTGAACCTGGCCCTCCAACCCAGGTTCTGCACCCTTAGGCTGGACCTGTGCCTGGCAACCCAGGACTTCCGGGGGTACACCAACCTCCCCAAGGAAAACACACTCCTCTAGAGTTGTGTAAGAATCTGCCTGGTGCACCAGGACTTCCTGGGAGCACGCATGCCCCCTGAGGGTAACACATACCTCATGTGTCTTGTGACAGTCTGCCTGGCGCAGGTCTCCCGACCCCTGTCCATCTGACAGCGCGTGAAGACTCCCCAGGACAGAAGTGGCGTCACCATGGTCACTCCTTGGAGACTCAGCCCTTCTGGCTGGCCCCTGACCCACTGATTCTTCCACTGGGGACTTTTTCCCCCTTTCCCCCTTTCACCCCTCAACCTGGACTTCTGCACCCTCCCAACTGGAGCAGCACTGCCAGACACCAGAACCACTGGAGCTCTGTTTACAGATGCTCCCAGTACCCCAGATACTAGGGGATCCCTCTCAACGGGCGGCCCATCAGGACAGACTAGGTTCCCGTCCTGGTGTTCCCTCATGGAACCATCTGGGACACGAGACTGGGGTTCGGGCACCTTGGGACACGCAGCCCCACACTCACTCCGCCTCCACCGAGACAGGACGTTAGCCCCTACACTCCTCCCACTACACCGGGACCTAGCTGGGCTACTCTGAACCACTTCCACCACTCCGGGTTGGAAGATACCTGAGCCACTCCCCTTAGGGTCACTCCCCAATGCCTCTTCAGACCCTCTGGAATCCACCAAAAGGTCTTCCTCCCTGGTGAGCCCCCTGGGGTCAGAGAACTCACTCTCCAACAGGTGTTGCCATAGCTCTGGAAAACAGGGACTTACAATATGCTCTCCCACAATTGGGTCACATAACCCCTCACAGGTGTTAACCAAACTATCCTTCACCTCACCATCCAGTGCCTCACACATGTAATCCACACCACTCTCTTGAGATTGGCAAGACAGTATCTGACTGTCTCTGTCACACAACCCACACTCTTCTGGGCGGTCTTCACACTCACACACCAGGACTTCACCTATGGGGGAACCCCTCTCCCTGCACCTCTCATCTAGAGTCAGTAGAGTGTCCCTCCCACCACTAGGACTATGAACCCCTGTGCCAGTTCCCAATCCACCTCAGGGACACTGCACCACTGGAGCTACCTCATATCCTTGAACCTCCTGGTGTATATTAACCCCCTCCTTCAAGTCAGGTGCCACATCTCTGGGTGTGTGTGCTACTCCCTCAGCACTAGATAACTCACTATTGCTGCCACCATCTGAGCTGGATTCCACCTCCAACTCAGCAGAGCTCATTTCTTGAGCTACCCAAATTTCTTCTTCTTGGGTTAAGGCCTTCTTAGCCTCATCAAGCTCTCTAAGCTCCTCATCAATCTCTCTCAGCCTCTGCTCACAAGCCAGAAGCCAGCTATCTTTTTCTGTTTCTCCCTCACTCTCAGGGAATTCCTCCTCCACAGACTCAACTGGTAGTGTTGTCTTCCAGCGTGGTAACTCAAATTGAAATTGGGATGCCTCTAGATCCTCCCTGGACCTTCTCCTCACAGGCAGCCCCTTTCCTTGCAAAACACACGTAGCTCCTTCATTGTGTAGACGAACATGTGCCAGAAGTTAAGTTCCATTTTGCAACAACTAACCAGAGTCCTTGTTAAAAATACTTCCAGGAGGACACCAGAAAACAGAAAAAACAGTATGTGGTTGCGTTTGGTCTGTACTCACTAGTAGTGTACACCAATCACTGTATATGAATCACAAATGCAAGTCCAGAATCCTCACCGCTGACCACCAATGTTAGATTTGGGGGTCTCTAGTTGGCAGATGTAGGTACCTTTGACCAAATAGGGACCCTTGCGTCTAGTCAGGGTAAGGGGGTACACTCTAAAATAACCCCTGCTCACCCCTTGGTAGCTTGGCACGAGCAGGCAGGCTTATCTCAGAGGCAGTGTGTAAAGCATTTGTGAACACATACAGTAATCCAGTGACAACACTACAGATGGACACCACACCAGTTGTATATTAAAAATAAGTATCTTTTATATAGATTTAACACAAGACCACAAACGACAAAAATCCACAATACTGTACTTCAAAAATGGAAGAATTAGCTCAGTTCTCTTTTGATGGTAAATGCGACACTTTGAGTTCAATGTACCTTTGGATGCGTAACGCTATACAACGAAAGTGTTGCAGGGAAGGTGATGCGTCGGTTCCTTACACGCAAGAACGGTGATGCGTCGGGTCCCTACTGATGCGTAGGGGATGCGTCGGTTCTTCTCGGCGTGCGGAGGTGATGCGGTTTCTTACTGCGCTTTCGTGGTGATGCGACCAGCAACGCCGTGATGCGATGAAGATCCGGTGCAATAAAACAAAGATGGCATCTTCTCCTTGATGCGACACGATGCGAGCACGCCCGACAGCCGTGCGGCGACTCAACGATTCTTATGAGCCGCGACAGGCCCTGCGACACGCTTCCCGGTGATGCGGCAGAGTCTGGTGCGACGTCGATCCTCTTCTCCGGCGATGCGAGGCGCTTCGCCAACGATGCGACAGCGGCGGCGACACTCTTCTCCGTTGATGCGGCAGCGTCTGATGCGACGTCGATCCTTTTCTTCGGCGATGCGAGGCGCTTCGGCTGCGGCGGCGACGCTTCTTCTTTGTGAGTCGCGCTTCCAGCTCCTTGCGACATGCAGTCCCTCAGAAAGTCCAGCACAGCAGCAGGCACTTTCCAGAAAGACTTTTGGGGAGCTGGTTGGTGAAGTATGTTGTCCCTGAGACTTCAGCAGGAGGCAAGCTCTTCTCTCAAGCCCTTAGAGATCTTTTACAAGTTGATGAAAGTACACACAAAGTTCCTTTCTCCTTTCTTTGGCAGTCAGGCAACCACTGCAGGCCAATCCCCCAAACAGCACTCAGCATAGGGATAGTCTCCTCCTCAGTTTCTCTGGTTCCTCTCCTCAGCAAAGGTTATTCTTGTTTCCCAAAATGATCTAAAGTTCTGGGGTTTGGGTCCCCTCTTTTATACTCATTTTCCCTTTGTTTTCTGAAGGCAGAGAGGCCTTTGCCTAGTCCAAACCAGTTCTGGTCAGTCCTGGAGCACTTTGTTGACAAGACTCCTTCTTTCCTTTCACAGTGTAGGCCAGGGACATCAGACGCACCACAGGAGGTGGAGCCAGCATTGTGGAGGGAAGGCACAGCCCTATTCAGGTCCCAGGTGCAACTCCTCCAACCCATCTCCATGCAGATCTCTCTATTCAGCCCGGTGCTGACTCACTCTGTCTCCTGGAATCCCCCAGCCCCTGTCACTCAAACTCCAGACAAGGAATACACAACCTAGCAGAGGCAGGCTTGGATAGTTAGACAAGAAAATACCTACTTTCTAAAAGTGGTATTTTCAAACACAGAATGTTAAAACCAACTTCGCTAAAAGATGTATTTTATCATTCTGAGTTCAGGCATACTAAACTCGAATTTCTACCATGTTCCCTGAGTCAGTTAGGATTATAAGATGTTATAATAAAACTGCTCATTCTGGCCTATGGGGAACAGGTAGCCTTGCAATAGTGAAAAACGAAAATGGCTGTAATTCACTATTAGGACATGCCACACACACCAGGGCATGTCCTACCTTATACTTACAATGCACCCTGCCCTTGGGCCTACCATAGGGGTGTCTGATATGAAGAAAAGGGAAGGTTTAGGGACTGGCAAGTGGGTGCACTTGCCCAGTCAACATGGTAGCACCAGACTGCACACAGGCTCTGCAACGGCAGACCTGAGACACACTTTTACAGGCTGCTTCTGTGGGTGGCACAACCAGTGCTGCAAGCCCACCATCAGCATTTGGTTTACAAACTCTGGGCACACTCAGTGCACTGTACTAGGGTCTGACAAGTAAACCAAACCAACCAATCATGGAGTCACTAATCCATACATCAATTTATCATAGGGAGAGCATATGCACTTTAGCACTGATCAGCAGTGGTAAAGTGCCCAGAGTCATAAAACAGCCAACAACAGGTCAGAAAAATATAGGAGGAAGGCAAAAGTTCCGGGATGACCCTGCAAAAAGGGCCAAGTCCAACACAACCCCTTCCAGCCAAAACGCAGGGTAGACCAATCACTACCTTGATGGGCTTCCTGCTTTGGGCGATAGAACCTGGACCTGGCCCGCAACTGCAGGGGCATACTCCAGTTCTACGCCAATCTGAAACTATTGGAATCCCTCTGTCCATACTCTCAGGGCCCACCAAGCTAATCCATGGGGTACCCTTCTCCTCACCTGTGGACACCATCTGTGCAGCACCAAACCTTAACTTGCTCACAGGTGTGTCCCAACAGACAGACAGCAAGCCACAGTGGCCACTGACAGTGGTCAGGGATGAGACCCAGGCCTTATGCCTGTCAGGGCTCTCAAACCTCTGCGGCGTTAGGAGAGCGGGGGCAGTAGCCCCAGGTGCTTGGCACCCTTTGTCCATTCTCCCTCCTGTCAGGTCAGGTATGACATCCTGGCGCTGACCCACCAGCCCCGGGCCTATACCCGGTGGCTGGACAGGAGACTGGGGTGGGCTTTCCCACACCCGGTCCTCCTCCTCGGGGCTCTGTACCCTCCCACCTGGAGCGGTACCCCCTTCCAGAATTGTCAGGGCACCTGTGGTTGGGGTCCTGCACACCCGCCCCCAGTTCAGGGGTTCTATCCTGCAACTGGGATCCCAGCTTAGGGTCTGAACCCTTAGACTGGGCAGAGGTCAGGGTGAGGCTGCCCTCTCTCCGCCTCCCTCAGTGGGGCCCTGCACCCTCCCACCTGGAATGGTGCCCCCAGAAGACAAACTGGTAGGGGCACTGTTAGCAGCTGCCCCTTCCTCCAGGTCAGGGGGGACACCCTGAACCTGGCCCTCCAACCCAGGTTCTGCACCCTTAGGCTGGACCTGTGCCTGGCAACCCAGGACTTCTGGGGGGTACACCAACCTCCCCCAAGGAAAACACACTCCTCTAGAGTTGTGTAAGAATCTGCCTGGTGCACCAGGACTTCCTGGGGAGCACGCATGCCCCCCTGAGGGTAACACATACCTCATGTGTCTTGTGACAGTCTGCCTGGCGCAGGTCTCCCGACCCCTGTCCATCTGACAGCGCGTGAAGACTCCCCAGGACAGAAGTGGCGTCACCATGGTCACTCCTTGGAGACTCAGCCCTTCTGGCTGGCCCCTGACCCAATGATTCTTCCACTGGGGACTTTTTCCCCCTTTCACCCCTCAACCTGGACTTCTGCACCCTCCCAACTGGAGCAGCACTGCCAGACACCAGAACCACTGGAGCTCTGTTTACAGATGCTCCCAGTACCCCAGATACTAGGGGATCCCTCTCAACGGGCGGCCCATCAGGACAGACTAGGTTCCCGTCCTGGTGTTCCCTCATGGAACCATCTGGGACACGAGACTGGGGTTCGGGCACCTTGGGACACGCAGCCCCACACTCACTCCGCCTCCACCGAGACAGGACGTTAGCCCCTACACTCCTCCCACTACACCGGGACCTAGCTGGGCTACTCTGAACCACTTCCACCACTCCGGGTTGGAAGATACCTGAGCCACTCCCCTTAGGGTCACTCCCCAATGCCTCTTCAGACCCTCTGGAATCCACCAAAGGTCTTCCTCCCTGGTGAGCTCCCTGGGGTCAGAGAACTCACTCTCCAACAGGTGTTGGCATAGCTCTGGAAAACAGGGACTTACAATATGCTCTCCCACAATTGGGTCACATAACCCCTCACAGGTGTTAACCAAACTATCCTTCACCTCACCATCCAGTGCCTCACACATGTACTCCACACCACTCTCTTGAGATTGGCAAGACAGTATCTGACTGTCTCTGTCACACAACCCACACTCTTCTGGGCGGTCTTCACACTCACACACCAGGACTTCACCTATGGGGGAACCCCTCTCCCTGCACCTCTCATCTAGACCACTAGGACTATGAACCCCTGTGCCAGTTCCCAATCCACCTCAGGGACACTGCACCACTGGAGCTACCTCATATCCTTGAACCTCCTGGTGTATATTAACCCCCTCCTTCAAGTCAGGTGCCACATCTCTGGGTGTGTGTGCTACTCCCTCAGCACTAGATAACTCACTATTGCTGCCACCATCTGAGCTGGATTCCACCTCCAACTCAGCAGAGCTCATTTCTTGAGCTACCCAAATTTCTTCTTCTTGGGTTAAGGCCTTCTTAGCCTCATCAAGCTCTCTAAGCTCCGCATCAATCTCTCTCAGCCTCTGCTCACAAGCCAGAAGCCAGCTATCTTTTTCTGTTTCTCCCTCACTCTCAGGGAATTCCTCCTCCACAGACTCAACTGGTAGTGTTGTCTTCCAGCGTGGTAACTCAAATTGAAATTGGGATGCCTCTAGATCCTCCCTGGACCTTCTCCTCACAGGCAGCCCCCTTTCCTTGCAAAACACACGTAGCTCCTTCATTGTGTAGACGAACATGTGCCAGAAGTTAAGTTCCATTTTGCAACAACTAACCAGAGTCCTTGTTAAAAATACTTCCAGGAGGACACCAGAAAACAGAAAAAACTGTATGTGGTTGCGTTTGGTCTGTACTCACTAGTAGTGTACACCAATCACTGTATATGAATCACAAATGCAAGTCCAGAATCCTCACCGCTGACCACCAATGTTAGATTTGGGGGTCTCTAGTTGGCAGATGTAGGTACCTTTGACCAAATAGGGACCCTTGCGTCTAGTCAGGGTAAGGGGGTACACTCCTAAAATAACCCCTGCTCACCCCTTGGTAGCTTGGCACGAGCAGGCAGGCTTATCTCAGAGGCAGTGTGTAAAGCATTTGTGAACACATACAGTAATCCAGTGACAACACTACAGATGGACACCACACCAGTTGTATATTAAAAATAAGTATCTTTTATATAGATTTAACACAAGACCACAAACGACAAAAATCCACAATACTGTACTTCAAAAATGGAAGAATTAGCTCAGTTCTCTTTTGATGGTAAATGCGACACTTTGAGTTCAATGTACCTTTGGATGCGTAACGCTATACAACGAAAGTGTTGCAGGGAAGGTGATGCGTCGGTTCCTTACACGCAAGAACGGTGATGCGTCGGGTCCCTACTGATGCGTAGGGGATGCGCCGGTTCTTCTCGGCGTGGGGAGGTGATGCGGTTTCTTACTGCGCTTTCGTGGTGATGCGACCAGCAACGCCGTGATGCGATGAAGATCCGGTGCAATAAAACAAAGATGGCATCTTCTCCTTGATGCGACACGATGCGAGCACGCCCGACAGCCGTGCGGCGACTCAACGATTCTTATGAGCCGCGACAGGCCCTGCGACACGCTTCCCGGTGATGCGGCGGAGTCTGGTGCGACGTCGATCCTCTTCTCCGGCGATGCGAGGCGCTTCGCCAACGATGCGACAGCGGCGGCGACACTCTTCTCCGTTGATGCGGCAGCGTCTGATGCGACGTCGATCCTTTTCTTCGGCGATGCGAGGCGCTTCGGCTGCGGCGGCGACGCTTCTTCTTCGTGAGTCGCGCTTCCAGCTCCTTGCGACATGCAGTCCCTCAGAAAGTCCAGCACAGCAGCAGGCACTTTCCAGAAAGACTCTTGGGAGCTGGTTGGTGAAGTCTGTTGTCCCTGAGACTTCAGCAGGAGGCAAGCTCTTCTCTCAAGCCCTTAGAGATCTTTTACAAGTTGATGAAAGTACACACAAAGTTCCTTTCTCCTTTCTTTGGCAGTCAGGCAACCACTGCAGGCCAATCCCCCAAACAGCACTCAGCATAGGGATAGTCTCCTCCTCAGTTTCTCTGGTTCCTCTCCTCAGCAAAGGTTATTCTTGTTTCCCAAAATGATCTAAAGTTCTGGGGTTTGGGTCCCCTCTTTTATACTCATTTTCCCTTTGTTTTCTGAAGGCAGAGAGGCCTTTGCCTAGTCCAAACCAGTTCTGGTCAGTCCTGGAGCACTTTGTTGACAAGACTCCTTCTTTCCTTTCACAGTGTAGGCCAGGGACATCAGACGCACCACAGGAGGTGGAGTCAGCATTGTGGAGGGAAGGCACAGCCCTATTCAGGTCCCAGGTGCAACTCCTCCCACCCATCTCCATGCAGATCTCTCTATTCAGCCCGGTGCTGACTCACTCTGTCTCCTGGAATCCCCCAGCCCCTGTCACTCAAACTCCAGACAAGGAATACACAACCTAGCAGAGGCAGACTTGGATAGTTAGACAAGAAAATACCTACTTTCTAAAAGTGGTATTTTCAAACACAGAATGTTAAAACCAACTTCGCTAAAAGATGTATTTTATCATTCTGAGTTCAGGCATACTAAACTCGAATTTCTACCATGTTCCCTGAGTCAGTTAGGATTATAAGATGTTATAATAAAACTGCTCATTCTGGCCTATGGGGAACAGGTAGCCTTGCAATAGTGAAAAACGAAAATGGCTGTAATTCACTATTAGGACATGCCACACACACCAGGGCATGTCCTACCTTATACTTACAATGCACTCTGCCCGTGGGCCTGACATAGGGGTGTCTGATATGAAGAAAAGGGAAGGTTTAGGGACTGGCAAGTGGGTGCACTTGCCCAGTCAACATGGCAGTACCAGACTGCACACAGGCTCTGCAACGGCAGACCTGAGACACACTTTTACAGGCTGCTTCTGTGGGTGGCACAACCAGTGCTGCAAGCCCACCATCAGCATTTGGTTTACAAGCCCTGGGCACACTCAGTGCACTGTACTAGGGTCTGACAAGTAAACCAAACCAACCAATCATGGAGTCACTAATCCATACATCAATTTATCATAGGGAGAGCATATGCACTTTAGCACTGATCAGCAATGGTAAAGTGCCCAGAGTCATAAAACAGCCAACAACAGGTCAGAAAAAATATAGGAGGAAGGCAAAAAGTTCCGGGATGACCCTGCAAAAAGGGTCAAGTCCAACATCTACCGTGTGGGGTTCCCCAAGGAGGTGGTGTCTGACCATGGTACAAACTTCATTTCCAAGTATATGAAGTCCCTGTGGCAGGTGTGCGGTGTTACCTATAAGTTCACCACTCCTTACCACCCCCAAGGAAATGGGCTGGTTGAGAGATTCAACCAGACCCTGAAGGGCATGATTATGGGTCTGGAAGAACACATGAGGCATAAGTGGGACGTCCTCTTGCCATGCCTTCTCTTTGCTTACCGTGAGGTGCCACAGAAGTCCTTGGGGTTCAGTCCTTTTGAACTGCTCTATGGTCACCGGTAAGAGGACCTCTGAGTTTGGTGAAAGAAGGCTGGGAGAAAGCTCCCCGTAAACCTCCCCAGGATGTATTTAGCTACATGCTGGCCTTTAGAAACCAAACTAGGCGATTCAGACAACTCGCTGAGGCGAATCTGGAAGCCAGCCAAGAGGAGATGAAATGGTGGTATGATCAGAATACCACTCTGATCGAGTTTCAGCCTGGGCAGAAAGTGTGGGTCATGGCCCCCGTGGAGCCTTGCGCGCTCCAGGATAAGTGGCCCGGACCATTTGAGGTGGTGGAGCGCAAGAGTGAGGTCACCTACCTGGTGGACTTGCGATCTCTCAGGAACCCTTTGCGGGTCCTACATGTCAACCGCCTAAAGCCCCATTTTGAGAGGTCCGAAGTGGGCATGCTCCTAGCAACAGATGATGGAATGGAAGAGGAGACAGAACCTCTTCCTGACCTCCTGTATGCAACAGAGCAAGATGGGTCAGTGGAGGGTGTGAAACTCTCTAACTCCCTGACACCTGAGCAGCAGGAAGACTGTCGCCAACTGTTGGGACAGTTTCCTGACCTGTTTTCCCTGCCTCATAGTGTCACTGATTGGTGCGTCCATGATGTGGACACTGGGGACAGTCCTCCTGTCAAGCACAAGGCTTACAGAGTGACTGACAGGGTGAGAGCTTGCATCAAGGAGGAGGTCTCCAAGATGTTTGCATTGGGGGGATTGAGTCCTCTCACCGCCCTTGGGCCAGCCCAGTGGTCTTGGTCCCAAAGGCTGCCGCGCCTGGTGCCACGCCCGAACTCCGGTTCTGTCTGGACTACAGAGGACTCAATTCAGTCACCAGGACTGACGCGCACCCCATCCCCAGAGCTGATGAGCTCATTGATCAGTTAGGGGTTGCCAGGTACCTCAGCACGTTTGACTTAACGTCTGGGTACTGGCAGATCACCTTGACTGATGGGGCCAAAGAGAGGTCAGCATTCTCCACACCAGATGGGCACTACCAATTCCGGGTTATGCCCTTTGGGATGAAGAATGCCCCTGCCACCTTTCAGAGGTTGGTCAACCAAGTGTTGGTTGGACTGGAAGATTTCAGTGCTGCCTACCTGGATGACATCGCAGTGTTCAGCACCAGTTGGGAAGAACATCTGCGCCACCTCTGGGAAGTGTTGATGGCGCTGCGTAGGGCAGGCCTCACGATCAAGGCGAGTAAGTGCCAGATCGGGCAGGGTTCCGTGGTGTACTTGGGACACCAGGTTGGGAGTGGCCAGGTTGCGCCCCTACAGCCCAAGATTGATACCATTCTGGCTTGGGAACCCCCAAGACCCAGACAGAGGTGAGAGCCTTTCTAGGACTCACCGGGTATTACAGGAGATTTGTCAAGGGGTATGGCAGCATCGTTGCACCCTTGACAGAGCTGACTTCCAGGAAGCAGCCCAAGAGAGTGATTTGGACTGACACCTGTCAGAGAGCTTTTGACGCCTTGAAGACTGCCATGTGCACAGCCCCCGTGCTTCAGGCGCCCAACTTCTCAAAATAATTTGTTGTTCAAACAGACACTTCAGAGCATGGTGTAGGGGCTGTTCTGGCACAGTTAAATGAGGAGGGCCTAGACTAACCTGTAGCCTTCATTAGTAGGAGGTTACTTCCACGGGAACAGAGTTGGATTGCTATTGAGCGTGAGGCATTTTCTGTGGTCTGGGCACTGAAGAAGTTGAGATCATACCTGTTTGGGACTCACTTCCGGGTTCAGACAGACCATAGGCCCCTCAGATGGTTGATGCAGATGAGGGGTGAGAATCCCAAGCTGTTGAGGTGGTCCATTTCCCTACAGGGGATGGACTTCACGGTGGAACACCGCCCTGGTACAGAACACACCAATGCTGATGGTCTGTCCAGATTATTCCGCCTTAGTGATGAGAACTCCCTAGAGGTAGGATAGTTCTCCCCACATTTCAGCTGGAGGGGACACGTGTTAGACCTGGCATCCTTGGCGTGGGTCTCCCTTCCATTTTTTCACTATGCCTCCTCTGTTGTTGACCTGTTTTTGCTGGTTTAGAGGCTTTGGGCACTTTGCCACTGCTAATCAGTGCCAAAGTGCAAGTGCTCCCTATGATAAATTGATGTATGGATTAGTGACTCCCTGATTGGCTTATTTTATTTACTTGTCAGACCCTAGTACAGTGCACCGCGTGTGCCCAGGGCCTGTAAATCAAATGCTGCTGGTGGGCTTGCAGCACTGGTTGTGCCACCCACCGGAGCAGCTTGTAAAGTGTGACTCAGGCCTGCCATTGCAGAGCCTATGTGCAGTCTGGTACTGCCATGTCGACGTGGTAAGTGCACCCACTTACCAGTCCCCAAACCTTCCCTTTTCTGCATGTTAGTCACCCCTAAGGTAGGCCTGCGGGCAGGGTGCATTGTATGTAAGAGGTAGGACATGCCCTGGTGTGTGTGGCATGTCCTGATAGTGAATTACAGCCAATTTCGTTTTTCACTATTGCAAGGCTACCTTTTCCCATAGGCCAGAATGGGCAGTTTGATTATAACATCTTATAATCCTAACTGACCCAGGGAACATGGTAGAAAAACGAATTTAGTATGCCTGAACTCAGAATGATAAAATACATCTTTTAGTGAAGTTGGTTTTAACATTCTGTGTAAATACCACTTTTAGAAAGTAGGTATTTTCTTGCCTAACCATCCAGCCTGCCTCTGCTAGCTTGTGTATTGTGTGTCTGGGTTTGTGAGTGACAGGGACTGGGGGACTCCAGGAGACAGGGTGAGTCAGCACAGGGCTGAATAGACCTAACTGCATGTAGAGTGGTGGGAGGAGTAGCACCTGGGCCTGAATAGGGCTGTGCCTGCCTTCCACAATGCTGGTTCCACCTCCTGTGGTGCGTCTGATGTCCCTGGCCCACATTGACAAAGGAAGAAGGTGTGCACTGGCAGAATGCACCCAGAACTGGTTTGGACTAGGTACAGGACCCTCTGCCTTCAGAGCACAAAGGATTTGCTAGTATAAATATTGGGACCCAGACCCCAAGATTTTAGATCACTTCTGGGAAACAAGAAGAACCTTTGCTGAGGAGAGGAACCAGAGAAACTGAAGGAGGAGACTATCCCTATGCTGTGTGCTGTTTGAGGGATTGGCCTGCAGTGGTTGCCTGATTGCCAAAGAAAGGAGAAAGGACTTTGTGCTTACTTTCATCATCTTGCAGAAAATCTCCAAGGGCTTGAAGATTGAGCTTGCCTCCTGCTGAAGTCTCAGGGATACAAGACTTCACCAACCAGCTCCCCTGAATTCCCTTGCTGGGAATTTGAAGTGCCTACTGTTGTGTTGGGCCTTCTGAGAGACTGCGTGTCGCTGGGAGCTGGAAGCGCGACTCACGAAGAAGAAGCGTGTCACCGCCGCTTTGGTCGCATTGCCGAGAAAGCGTGCTGCCGCTGCCACTGTCGCCCTTGCATCACCGAAGCGCCTCGCATCACCGGAGAACAGTGTCGCCGTCGCATCAGATGCCGTCGCATCATCGGAGAAGCATGTCGCAGGGCCTGTCGCGGCTCAGAAGGTTCACTGAGTCGCCGCACGGCCATCGGGCGTGCACGCATCGCCCCCTTCGTGTCGCATCCAGAAGAAGACGCCATTTTGTTTCATTGCACCGGGTCGTCATCGCATCGAGGCGCTGCGGGTCGCATCGCCACAGAAGCGCAGTAAAAAAACGACGCATCACCTCCCCACGCGGTGAAGAACCGACGCATCACCTCCTCTCCGGTAAGGAACCGACACATCACCGTCCCCTACGCAGCAGTAGGGAACCGACGCATCACCTCCCCCGGAGCAAGGAACCGATGCATCACCATTCTTGCGTGTTAGGAACCAACGCATCACCTTCCCTGCAACTCTTTTGTTTGTATCGCGTTACGCAGCCAAAGGTACATTGAACGTAAAGTGTCGCATTTATCATCTTTATTGAACTGAACTATTTTCTACCATTGACAGTCATATTTTTCATAGTGTATTGTGGATTTTTGTCGTTTTGGGTCTTGTGTTAAGTCTATATAAAAATACTTATTTTTATAATACAACCTGTGTGGTGTCCATCTATAGTCTTGTCACTGTGTTACTGTATGTGTTTAGAAATGCTTTACACACTGCCTCTGAGATAAGCCTGCCTGCTCCTGCCAAGCTACCAAGGGGGTGAGCAGGGGTTATTTTAGTAGTGTATTCCCCTTACCCTGACTAGAAGCAAGGGTCCCTATTTGGACAAAGGTACCTACCTCTGCCAACTAGAGACCCCCAGTTCTAACAAGAAGGGTACCCATTCCAGGTCTATAAGATCTTGAAATAGATACACTTCAAGCAAGTCTCCTGCAGTTCTTTATTGTGTGTGTTTAGCAAGCTCTTCTGGATAGTCAATTCCCAGTAATATCTGCCAGTCCTTGCTACTCTCCTGGATTTTAGGTTGCTTGTCAGCCATCTGAACGTATTACCTCTACCACTTCCCTACTGGTTCACAGGATAGTGGAAGGGGTTCACTTTTGTCTTAGTTTATTTTATACCCGAGAACATGATAAATGACCTAACTAAGAGAAGAAGGATGGAGTCATTGTTCTGGGGCCTAGAGATTAAGTAAGATGTCATCAGCACAAAGCAGACTATTGGACTGTTGAGCACTTATGTCTACTTCCCTAATTGATTTTGGTTGCCTAATAGCTGCTGCCAGGATCTCTTATGCTAAAAGTAAAATAGGAGGCAAATGTGGGCAGCCCTATATAATCCCTTTGCAGCCTTAGAAGGGAGCTGCAAGAAAGATTATTATTAGTCAGGCTTGACAGTCACCCACCTCAAGCAATATTAACATTATCCATCAAGGTGAACCCCAAAAGTAACTAAATTATCCTGAGCTCAACCCCCTGGTAGCTATGACAATGATCAAACAGGCTAAACTTAGGACAATGTGCAAAGAATGCAGCACCAAAACAGTTATAAAGTCAAAGCACCAAAACCAAAAAAATCCTAACTGAATTATATAAGTAATAAAAAACAAGATGCAACCAAAACAGAAATCTAATGAAGGGAACTGGAGATATAAGTTGTTAGACCTGTCAGCCTTAGTGTGGTCTTCCCTCAAACCTTTTGCCTGCTTGACTGCAATTTTGCAGAATGTATTTAATTGGCCTTAGAACTGTGAGCACATGACCACTGTCAACCAGTGCTAAAGTGCATGTGCTCTCGCCCTAAACATGGTTTGATTGACTTATCCACAATTGGCATATTTAATCTACCTATAAGTCCCTACTAGAGAGCACTACATGTGCCCACGGCCTGTAAAATAAATGCTACTAGTGGGCCTGCAACACTGATTGTGCCATGCACATAAGTAGCACTTTAAACATGTCTCTGACCTGCCATTGCAGAGTCTTTGTATGCAGTTTACACTGCCATGTTGAATTGCCATTTAAAACCCCTTACCAAGCCTTAAACTTCCCTTTTATTACATATAAGTCACCCCTAAGGCAGGCACTAGGCAGCCCACAGAGCAGGGTGCTGTGTAATCAAAAGGTAGGACATGGGGGGGCGTGGCTTGGTGGTCCAACATGGCAGACACGCCGTAGCGAGGCTCCCGTAGCCCGTTGAAAATCCTTCTTTAATCCTGCTCTATCTGCCTATCCTGTACACTTCCAAGACTCAGCGGAGTCCTGAGACACCCTGCTGTTGCCTATCGAGGGTTCCGGAGGGTGCAAAATCGACAATTGGCAGCCGTGGTGTGGCTGCCTTGTGCACAGCCCTGGTATAACGGGAGGGACATGCCGCTGGAGGAGACACACTGTGAGCAAACTCAGAAACCCGCCCGGTGGAGGACTGCATGGGCGGCTGCACCCGGAGAGGTGAGGCTGATTCGTGGCGGCTCCTGGGAGTGTAGAGCCGGTTGCCCCCAGTTATACCCTGCAGGTATCTTGGCGGCCGGGCAGTGGCGTAGGAGTGGGCATGGGCTGCACTGATCATCTGGGCCCTGCCAAGAGGCACCCAGCTCTCCTGGCCCCCCTGGTTGTCGCTGTAGGAGACTGGGGTGTGGGCGGCCCCGAGGACGGAGCGGAGGTCGGTGCTGCATTCTGCACCCAGCCGGGCGAAGTGATTGTTGCCTGGCGGTGGTGCCATTGGGCCGTTGCCCTCTGCGGGCCATTGAAGCTGTTTCGGCAGCCATTTCAGACCGCGACAGACAGAATTGAGCTGCCCTGGGGCCTGCGGTGGGGTGAGCAGTGGAGGTGCTCCCCCCTGGGTGCAGTGAGGTGGTGAGGGGCCCTGCAGATCCAGATGCCCTGAGCGGTGCGGCCCATTGGAGCCTTGGTGGCCGAATTGGGCCATGGCGTGCGTGCCCCTTGCAGTAGACGCTCTCGGAGCTGCCAGGATCAGAGGGAGCCTCAGTGAAACACTAGGTGCTGATCGCATTGTTGACTCCGCACAGGTCATGGAGATACTCGATTGGCCCCTGATCGGGAGCCGGGGGCAGATGCGGATTGGGCCTCCCCCCCTCTCCTCCCCTCTTGGCTCTTTCTTGGTGGTGCTGCAGTGAGGCGAGGTGGGACCTCAGGCTGCGGCCTAGTACCTAGACAGATATTGGGGTCTCACTGTCGGAAGTGGAGCCTGGACACCTGCTTCTTCCCGGGGAAGCCCATTGACAACATACGGCCGCCTTCAGTGACCTACCTCCCGGGACAGTACATGTTTGGGGCAGTGTGTTGACGCCTGCTTGGGGAGCTGGAGGTGCCCAGCTCACAGAAGCGGTCATACTAGGTTCAATGCGGCTTGTGGACGCAGCACCCTCCACTTGTCGCCCCCCCCGGTAGGCCCATTAAGAGGATCGAACTGGTGCCATTGACCTGCATAAATTGTGGGATATTGGGACATTTTTGGCTCTACACTCAGATGACCTTCTATTTCACAAACATACAGAATGGCTAAGGATGAGCCACCTGGCACGTCATCTAAGCAAAGCACAATGGATAAATATACTGGCGCAGTGGCCCAGGTGCTGGCTCAGGGCGACCAGGAGGCGGCCATGCCAGAAAATGCGGTGCTGCTTGCAGCAATTACACAGTCCCAGGAAATGCTTGAGGCCAAGATTGGCGCTGTGGGCTCTGATGTCATGCTGCTCCAGCAAGATCTTAGAAATGCAGTGCAATGTATCGCTGAATCAGAATCCCAGATCTCAACGGTGGAAGACACAGATAATACTCTACAGAAAAAATATCTACCTTAGAGACACTCACGAAGGGTCTAGTGAGGCGAGTAGAGGATGCGGAGGGGCGCGCCCGTAGGAACAATCTCTGCTTCGTTGGATTCCCTGAGGGCTGCAAGGATGGCAGTGTGGAAGACTTCCTCGTCAAATGGCTTACAGAATAGCTCCCGCCCAATGCAGTTTCACCATGTTTTATAATCGAGCGTGCACATCGGGCGCTGCTGCAGAAGCCTCCTCCGGGTGCCCGCCCTAGACCAGTAATAGCCAGGCTTCTTAACTACAAAGACAGAGAAGTTATTTTGCAGCAAGCTAGACTAAAAGCTACCCTTACGTTTGCTTTTCAACATATCATGATCTTCCCGGACTATACCAAACTGGTACAGCAGCACCGACAATCATTTGTAGAGGCCAAGGCTCGTCTTCGTGGTCTCAAGATCCAATACACTCTGCTGTTTCTGGCCCATCTGAGAGTGTTCTACCAGTCACGCACACACTTCTTTGAGACGCCAGAGGAGGTGTTTCACTGGACGGACGAAGTCGTGAAACTTAAACATCATACTCCACCCAGACTTGATTCAGACTCTTCATCCAGAGGGCCTGGGCATGGATGCCCTGGGGCGGTGGGCAAGCAGCGCCGCTGATCACGCTCAAAGAAAAGATCCAAAACCCGCAGCAAGTCCTGTAGGCGATTGACAGACGATCAGCCGGAGCCCGCAGGATCCTAATTGATACTCTGCCGAGATCAGCATAAAACCTCTACAATTCAGACAACAAGAACACTTGGGCTACAATTGTACATATGTTCCTCTGCTATTAGACCCTATTACGTGCAGGGGACTTCTATTTCAGATCCATCGGCTGAATGCTGCTTCTACCCCCCGAGCAGGGTGGGAGACATATCATCCCTCAATAGATACTTCAATGTTTATGAGGTATTGGGGAGGTGGGGAGGTGGGGAGGGTTGGGGGCTTAATTGGAAGTTCTTGTTTAATTCTAGTGCCATAATCAGTTATTACATACGTAGTCTCCGGGTCAACCAGGTCACCCAAGTACATGCATCCGTTCACATACCCCACTGCCAGCCATCACATCTAACTTGATGGGATCGGGAAGCTGTGAACTTCGGATCCTTAGCTGGAATGTCCGCGGCCTCCTCGACAAGATCAATTGGGGAGCCGTACTCCGACAGGCTAAGCGCTATAAAGCGGAAGACCTACTCCTACAAGAGACCCATCTATTGGGCACTAAGACACCTTGCCTTGCAAGATTTGGATTTGTTCAAACCTTTCATTCTGGGTTCACTAGGGGTTCCCGTGGTGTAGCGATCCTCATCCACTGAAGCGTTCCATTTGTCCACTGCAGGACATGGTCCGACCCCTAGGGCAGATTCATAGTAATCACCGGAACACCATATGGTGAGCCCCTCATTCTTGGCAGTGTATACGACACGCCCTCCCCCCAGCTTGGAACTTCAAAGAGCGCTTGATAACACTCTGGACTGAGATCCCACCTGGACTGACACTAGCGGGAGGGGACTGGAATGATGTACTATGCCCAGTGGGAGATAGATGGCACAGCGCAGGGCAACTAACAGCTGTGCAAGAGTCAAATCTACTGCCCTTGATTCAAGGGATGTGGTGGGTTGACTCCTGGACGACACTACACCCTACAGAACACGAATACATATACTTCTCTGGAGTGCATGAGTCCTTTTCCCGCATAGACTACATATTTATATCTGCACCCCACACCCACAGATTACGGTCCACCAAAATCCTGCCCCAGGGCCTGTCCGACCATTCACCAGTATCGCTACAACGGTGCCTCGACCCTAGACGCTCTCCACTCCGCTGGCGGCTTTCGTCATGGTTGCTGCAGGACGAGCAATATAGGCTACATATCCATACGTCCATCACCGATTACTTTTCACATAACATGGGCACAGTCGAATCCCCTACAGCCTTATGGGAAGCCATGAAACCTACACTTAGGGGGGTAGACATCGCATTTTGCGCTGCGCGGCGTCAACAGCGTCATGAGAAGCTACTACAGGCTGAAGCCCGGCTGATTGACTTAGAGCGCAGAAGCAGAGAAGAGGACGGAGGCACTGCGCCCAGACAGCTGCTTAGCACACAGCAAACACATGCCAGTGAGTTGCTGGATGAAGCTAGACTCTACTGGCTTGCTACCTGTAGCAGGATTTACCAGTGGGGTGACAAATCCAGCGCTTTAATCCATCGCATGTGTCAACAGACACTACGCCCACAGACCCTCCCAGGTATGCGTGGCCCAGACGGGAAGATACTCACAGACCCATCGCAAATTGCAGCTTGCTTTGCCAACTACTTTACAGATCTATATACCCTCCGGGAGACCCTGCCCACGAATACTATTCATAGGTTCCTTGCGGACCTGCCCCCACGGACCCTCTCTGACTCTGTACGTGAAGCCCTCGATGCTCCACTGTCGGTTGAGGAGATGCAAAACGCATTAATGGATATGAGATCAGGCAAGGCATACGGCCCAAATGGCTTCCCTTGTGAATTCCTCAAAAAATATCAATCTCAATCGATGGTGCCATATCTGGTGGCCCTTAACACTGCTGTGGATGATGGCTACCTTCCACAGGACTGGAGACACGCAGAGATAGTTGTTTTCTTAAAGCCGGGCCAGACGCCTGAACTTTACTCTCCATACCACCTGATTTCTCTCCTCAACGTTGAAGCCAAACTCCTGGCTAAGGCAATTGCTAATCGCTTAGTCCCACATATTACTGACCTGATCCACCCCGACCAGGCCGGCTTTATGCCCAGTCGTGCCACACGGCATAATATTCGCCGTGCGCATAATGCCATTGCTGCCATGGAACCGCTCGATGGACCGGCTGCACCCCTCCTTGCAGTTATCGACAAAGCATTTGATTCGCTTAGTTGGACTTATCTCTTCTCTTTGCTTAGCCGCCTGAATTTTGGCCCTCGCCTTCTTACTTTAATACACCTTCTGTATAGCAACATCACAGCTTCAGTTCGCGTGGCTGACTCCCTTTTGGGAAGCTTTGGTATTGGGGAGGGAACTCGTCAGGGATGCCCCCTTTCCCCTTACCTATTTGCGCTGGCCATGGAGCCTCTGGCGGCGTGGGTGAGAATAAATGCTCCGATTTATGGCTTTGAGTGGTCGCGGTAGGACTCGGCTTGCATAGCGCTCTATGACGTGCTGTTCTTTCTTACGCAGCCCAATAGAACTGGCCTGCGCCTGCTCAGAATTATGCAAATTTTAGACGAAACTTCTGGCCTCTACATGAATTGGGATAAATTCTTTCTGTGGCCCCTGCGGGGAGGAGATCAGTTGGGCGGATGGTCACAGGAAGTGACGATGGTCCCCAATGGTTTCAAATATTTGGGGGTGTTCCTCTCGGCTTCTCACTCCATCTCATGGGACAGAAATCTGGCCCCACTATGGGCACAGACGGGGGATCAGGTGCGCTCGTGGTCACACCTAACTCTGTCCCCGTTTGGCAGATCTGGCATATTTAAAATCATCTCATTGCCCCGTCTTCTATATTAGCTTCAGAATCACCCATACCCGATACGGCCCTCATGGTTCTGGCAACTAAATGCAATCCTTGCTCGGTTCCTCTGCGGGGAAGGTACAGAGTGAGTGGCCATAAGGACCTGCTTCCAGTCTACCTACTGTGGCGGCATGGCTACTCCAGATATTCAGGCCTACCATGCGGCTTCACATCTTCTCATCCTCCATGACTGGAGGTACGGAGACAGATGAGATCCAGCGTATGCAGTCGAGGGTTGGCTGATGGATGCCATGCCGCTACATATGGCCCTATTTTCTGGCCCGACACTTGGAAGACTGCCGCCTGCGACGAGGTCGGCTTTTATGACCTGGAAACGAGCACTATGTACAATGGGATGGTGGGGTAAATTGACCAAGGAAACCCCCCTGTGGCATAACGGCCTGTTGCCACAGTTGGCGCACCGGTCTGAGTTTCGGGGTTGGGAGGCTATTGGGATTGACACAGTGGGGGCGGTTATGCATGGTCGGAACTTAAAGTCATTTGAGGAACTCCAGACAGAATATGCCATGCCCCGTTCGCAATTCCACAGATACCTCCAATTCCGTCATGCCTTCTCCCCATATTTAGCACAGCAAGCAGATATACCTGACTTCAACCCCGTAGAAGCTAAAGTCTTTATGGGGAACTGGAGGAATCACAAAATAACTAAAATCTATTGCACACTTCTAACGAATAGCCCTACTACACTAAATAAAACTTGGGACGCGTGGTAGCTGGATCTCGGCCCCTTAGATGAGGATGATTGTGTGAAGGTGGTGGAGTCCCCGCGCAGCGGCACGCTTGAGACTTAATCAATTTAAATACCTTTATCGGGTCTACTTCACTAGACATAGGCTTTGGCGCACTGGGCTTGTCGCCTTCCCACACTGCCTGCGCAGTGGGGCCGCTGAGGACACCTTCATACATATGGTATGGCAGTGTACGACTTTGCTGAGGTTTTGGAGGGGGTGACCACTTGACTTTCGGAGGTCCTAGGATGGGATATCCCACTTTCACCACGATTGGCTATGCTCCACATTACTGAGGGATTGGGTGGCAACCGATACCAGCGTCATTTGTTGTTTCTTGGCCTCACATTAGCTAAACGCGATGTTGCCAGGGTGTGGAAGGATGTGTCTCCGCCTTCTGTCGCAATATGGAAGAAGGGCCTAGATTTCTCTATGGGTCTGGAAATACCTGTTTTCAAGGTGAGGGGCTGCACCCAGAAACATCCTAAAATATGGAAGAGGTGGGCAGACTATAGAGGGCTTTACTTCGAGCCTATTCTTCCTATTTCTGCTATTGAGGGACTGCCGGGATGACAGTATTGTGCTATGACCCAGATTTTGATCATATTTGCTTTCAAACTGAATGCCTCGGATCTATGTATCTCAGATCTTTTTATTTTCTCTGTAAGTTTAATATGGCACTACTGTTTGATTTAAAAAGTTGTATTCAAACAATCCTATATCATAAATGGCGTTATTGCAATATTGAAAATGTTGATATCAGCATTATTACCAATTACTGTACATTACTGGCGTTCCTGGTTGTACCAGGTCTGTATCGGCTGTCAACAATAAAATTATGTTATGAAAAAAAAGGTAGGACATATCATTTTAAGCTTTGCATGTTCTGGTAGTGAAAAACACCCAAATTTGTTGTTTCCTATTGTGTGGCCTACCCTTCTCATAGGTTAACATTGGGAAGTCCTTACTAGACTTTTCGGCTGTAATTCCTGATTGAGAAGAGCTGTCATGTTTCATATCACTAGAATGGTAATTTTAAATCCCCTTTACTCGTAAAGTCGAATATATCATTATCCTGTTAAAAATACCACTTTTAGAGAGATGGCATTTTTCTACTCTTAGCCCTGTGTGCTTCCAGCCTGTCTCCAAAACACATCTGGGATGGGTGACAGATGGTCTTTGTGCATTCCCTCTAGAAAGCCACATACAAAGGGATCTTAGGTGTGACTGAGTGGTCATATACATCCTGATGGGCATCCTGGACAGGATAGGAGAGAGGAGCTTTCACTTACACCCAAATAGGCTGTGTCCTGTCCCCACACAAAGGGATGCATACCCTCCTGGAGTGAGTCTGGAGCTAAAGGTGGGAGGGAGGACCTCTATGCAGTTAATAGCCCTTCTTTGAAGTCACACCCACTTCAAAGGCACCACCGGGTATAGGAACTGGACTTCTGACCCTAACATTTTAGTGCACTGCTAGACCTATGAAGAACTATGTCAGGAGAAAGGACTGCTGTGCTGCTACAAGGACTGCCCCGCTGCTAGACTGCTGCTTTGGAAGAACTGATTTCTGCTGTGCTGTGCCACTGCCTGCTACCCTCTGCCCTGCTGAGGAAGGACTAGACCCATCTCACTTGAACACAGAGTGACTCTATGGGCATGCTGGTGTGCACCCTGTTCTAAGTCTCAGGGTCGTCAAAGATTTCTCATCAACCTACAACAGCACCCAGACTTTGCTAGCTGCAAGTCTTGCCCTGCCAAGTTGTGCCAATCCAGTCCCGGGCCCTTGGAAGTGAGTATAAAGTACTGCAACTACCAGAATCCATGCATCGATCTACTTTACCATTACAGTGAATTTTTAATAAATATTAAAAATAATCTTTGAATTACTTTTGTAGCCATTTCCTGTCTAAAGTTACAGATTAAACTGTATAATCGGTACTTAACATTTTCTAAGATTTAGCTACAGCCCTGCCAGTGCAAAAAGCTTTTGTGGGCTAGTCTCTGGAGGAACATGCTAACTTTCATTTCGAAAACATTCCACTTTGAAATATCAGGCACCTCAACTTATGGGCAACAAGGTGAACTAAAAGTGACTTATTAACATTAAAAAGCAGCGTTTCCCAACTCTGTGGATTACACACTATGAGATGCAGTCCAAAGGCATTAAACAGCCAGGCACTAGGTGTATTTGTTGTACCATATACTATAGACTTATAGAAAAGATATATAAGTCAACCAGTGGTAAGCCAATTTAACCATATGTAAAGGAAGAGCACTGGAATTTTAGTCCTGTTTAGCAGGGGTAAAGTGCTCAGAGTTCTAATTCCAGCAAACATAGGGTCCAGAAAAATGCTAAAATCTGGGATGACCATGCAGAAAAGGCACATTTGCAACAAGAGTCAATGGTAAATCCCCACAGACAGTCTGTGCTCATGGGTCAGGATATAGTCACTAGAAAATTGGGGTTGATGCCTGCTCCTTGGTATGTTATGTTAACTAGGTACTTATAAAGAGCACAGCTACTCAATAGAGTGTCCTGGCGCTGTAAGACCTCATGACAGGGCTGACAGTGTGCTGTCGTATGCTTGATTCATGTACTATTGCTGGAATAACCATTTTTCAGTGACTTTCTAAAAAGTGAGAAGGTCCTGCACCTGTCTAAGTGCCAAAGGCAGGCTGTTCCAAAGTCGAGCAGCTTGCACCTGAAAGGAGCATCCGCCTATACGAGCGTGGAAGAACTTGGGGGTGAGCGCAGCTGCAGTGATGAGGACCTCAAGGTTTGGTGCGGAATGTAATACTGGACTCTTTACTTGATATAAGAAGCACCTGTACCATGGAGAGCTTTAAAGGCCAGAACCAAAGCTTTGAAACGGATCCTCTTGCAGATCGGTAGCCAGTGAAGGGATTTTAAATGGGAGGACATCCGTGTTCTAGGGCCAAGCATAAGTATCGCCCTAGCCGCTGCGTTCTGGACCACCTGCAGACGTGTCAATAAATATTCCGGTAGACCCAGGTACAGAACGTTTACGTAGTCCAGCCTAGATACAATTAAAGCCTGGACCACCGTTTTCCTGTGTGCAACCGGAAAGAGGAGCAAAAACTGTTTCAGCATTTTTAGCATGCCGAAGCAGTACCCCACTATAGCTTGAATCTGGGCATTCATGGATAAATTATCCTCCAGCTTAACCCCTAGATTCTTGACTGTCTTTACCAAAGCTGTAGGGGGGGAAATGTCCAAGGGCCACCATTTGCGCCACACATCGCTAGGGGGGAGACCAAAGAAAATGATCTCCAATTTCTCTGAGTTACACTTGAGTTGATTCAATTAAAGCCAGGAGAACACCTCTGATAGGCAGGTGTTAATCATATCTCCTCTAAAATCCGCGTCCTTATCACAAGTGAAGAGCAACTGCGTATCGTCCGCATATGATACTATTTTTGCTCCATGGGCCTCAGCCAAATGCGCAAGGGGGGTCATATAAAGGTTAAAAAGTGTCAGGCTCAGGATCGAGCCCTGCAGGACCCCCACCTTCATGGGGGGAATGGGAGCAGCAAAGGGCGGGGACCAAACCGTTTGCTGACGGTCCTTCAAAAAGGTGGAAAACCACTTGAGTACCGTACCCCCAAAACCGCACTCCTGGAGTCTCTGCAGAAGCCGGTCATGGGGCACGGTATCAAAGGCCGCAGATAAGCCCAATAATATCAGCACAGCCTTGCCTCCCTTGTCTAAAGTCCCCTTAATAACCTCAGAGAATTCCAGAAGCGCTATTTCCGAGCTAAAGTTTGCCCTGAAGCCGGACTGGCTCTGGTGAAGCACTTGATTGGCTTCAACATATGTGGTGGTAACGAGATTCACATATTTTTCCAGAGCTTTAGAAAAGAAGGGGAGCAAGGAAATTGTCCTGTAATTGGAGGCTATCTCAGGATCAGATAAAGGCTTTTTTAATAAGGGGAGAATTTTTGCCTTCTACCACCTGTCAGGGACCTGTCCATTCTGCAGTGAAGCGTTAAGAATCAGATTCACCGCAGGATTGATTGTCTCCGCAATAGACGCCAATACTTTGGCTGGGCACGGGTCAGAAGGTGAGCCTGGTTTAAGGGCGCTCATGATTTCCAAGGATTTATTCATGGGGATAGGGGGGAACTGCATGAGAGACCCGAGTGGAAGGGGACAGAAACTCCAAACATTCACCCCGAACTGGGGGATGCTCAGGGAAAGTATCTTGTATATTTTTAATTTTTTCATGGAAGTAAGAGGCCAGGTGGCTAGTCCATACTTCAGTGGAGGTGAATGGTCTGACAGCCGCACTCGGAGATGAGAACTCTTACTATTTTAAACATTTCTTTACTTTTGTTTTCTGCCAATTCAATTTTAGAGGAGACTCATGAATTTTATTATAATGAGCCTTCAGCGCCTGTTTATAAATTATTTTATCATTAAGATCAAAATTCTTCCGCCAAGCCCTCTCCAGACGTTTGCAGGCACTCTTGCTTTTTCTGAGGGCTTCGGTAAACCAAGGGGCCGAGGCTCGAGCAGCCTTAGCTGAACGCGAGGACGAGGGTGCAAGCTCCCATGCACGGAGCTGGAGCTAGTTCTCAAGACAATCTACATCGTTCTCAAGATTACCACTGAAGGGAATCGGATGATTACTGAGGGCAGTGCTCAGGGTGTCTGAGGTAATTTGTTGGAAAGGTCTGAAACTACTAGTGTGGGCCTTCCCATAAAATTTGGGGTAATTAGGTTCTTTCCTAATTGTAAAACCAAGGAGGAAATGATCAGACCCCACAAGGGGGCGGGGTATGGTAGTTTCTATTGTTACATTGGAGAAAATCTGATCCAAAATATGTCCCTTCTCATGAGTAGGGCGATGGACATATGGGGTCAACTTGAAAATATCCAAGGATTCTCGTAGTCTAACGGACTCCTGTTCAGCAGGTTTCTCCATGTGGATATTGAAATCTCCTAGCACAAAACAGTGTTTATATTTGGTAACAAAGAGAGAAACTGCGTTGCTGACAGACTCAAGGAAAATGCCAGCGGGCCAGGGGGTCTATAAATTAAAATGCCAGCAAACGATTGATGCGCAGACACCCCCACATGGAACCCAAGGCTTTCGGCTCCTGCTACCTCTTCTGTAGGTACTATAACACATGAGAATTGATTTTGAAAAATTATAGCAATGCCACCACCAATACCCTCGAGCCGGTCCTTCCTAATAATCTGATAACCGGGAGTGATGGCACTAGCAATGGTAGGATTCGATCCTTCACTAAGCCATGTCTCCGTTAAGAACAGGAAATCCGGGCTGGTGTCCACTAATAGATCGTAAATGTGAAGTACATGTTTATCCTTCTAGTTCTCTAAATAGAAATTCCCATTCAACGCAGCTAAAAACCTTCTCCAAGTCAAATGAAAGGGCCATTGTGTCATTTGGGTCATCCAGGACCGGCAAGATGATATCACACAGCAGCTTCAAATAATGCTTGGAAAGTGACCAGAGACAAACCCTACCTGGGAATCATGGATTAGTCTTGGAATAACGTTCGGGAGGCAATTTGTTAGGACTTCTGCCAAGATTTTCATGTTATTATTGATAAGGAAAATAAACATGTAACTAGACAGTGGCTCCCAGTTGCGGTTTCTGAAGTAGAGGTATGATTGCTGTGTTAAACTATGACCTGACCATATCTGTCTCTTTAGCTTCCTTGCAGACATTGTATAGGATTGTTGCTAACACTGATTTATTTATCCAGCAGAATTTGCTGGGCAAACCACTGGCACCTGGTGCATTGCCATAAGATATGTTGGCTAACATCTACTCTGTCTCATTTGTTGTGGTTTCCCCTTTCAGTAGGGCTTTGACTTAGTCAGACAGTGCCAACATTCTTAAGCCTTCTAGGAATACTCTCTCAGTCATTGCGGTGTCCCTATGACCTGAGTTATACTGAAGGTGGTAAAAGTTATCAAATGTCTCTTTTATCTCTTGAGGGTGGCTACTTGGAGTTCCTGATTAATTTTATATGGCGAAGATTGCAATATGCACTTCTCTTTACTGAAGCTGCTTTGTGGAGAAGACTGCCTTCCTCCATTGTGTGTAGTCTCACCATTGCAGGCGAGTTCGTGCATGATCTGTATTGCTGGTGAATAGGGTGTTGAGATCAAATCTCTTATACTCAAGTTCTGTTGCAGTTCTGGATATCAACATGCTCCATAACTCCTTGTTAGGTCTCTAAAGTCTCTTTCCAGGATTGCCCCACAAGGTTTGTGAGGATATCACTGATCCTTTGTTTGCATCTAGGTAAGTGCAGAGGTGGTTCCCAAATCTTCCTTTTTGGTCAGCAGTTAATGCCTAGACATAGTATTTCTCTATCTTTTTAACAAAGTGCATGCCAGTGAAAAGTCAAGCTGAACCAGAAAAGGATGCAATGTCCTTAAATTGGGCAGTTGCTGCCTATGTGCTGGATAAATTACTCACATGTGATTGGCTCAGAAGTGAAGAAATAATCTACTGTGGAGCAGGTACCATGTACACAAGACATGAAAGTGCATTCCCTGTCTCTTGTGTGCATTAAACATAAGCAGGGCTGTTCACAAAGGTAACTTACACTTGTCAGTAATTTGCACGTGTAATTTACTCTAACACTTTAGAAAAAACGTTACTCCTTTTAGCTATTCACAAAATCGGAGTGCAAAGTTACTCCAAAGTAAAGACCTACAAGTCTCAACACCCTGAAAAAGGGGTTGGAGGCAAATTTACCAGTGTAAGTTAATGCTGCCAAAAAGAAACAGTAGAAAGTCCAGCACCACACAATGCCAGCCAATGATACTGCACCACTCTCCCATAGTCAGTATGGCAAAGGGTACTTAAAAAAAAACCTCTTAAGAAATACTGTTAAATTAAATGAAATTAGATTAATTAAAATAGTTAAAAAATATAACTGAATACGATCTTATGCTAAACAAAAAAAACATGTATTATTTGATCATAAAATAATTTACAACCAATTTTCAATTTTCAAATGAATGTAACATTGTTTTATTAAAAAATAATTAAACTACTTTAATTAACACTGTATATTAGTTTTAATAATTAATGCACAATGAAAAAATATTTTTAATGTTATGTGGCAATTTAGTTTTTAATTTAAACTTCAGAAAAATAATTGTATTTTAATTTAATATATTTTCATTAACAAGATTTAGTTCAAAACTAAGCCACTGTAGCATCTCTTTTCTTTTGTTCGAGAGTAACAATCATTATATATTAAATGAATGTACAATGATATTAAACATGAAAATATTTTACTAATTTATTGTATAGTTGAATAAACATTCACATTTCTACTCCACCTAGGTCCCTCCCACATTACTATGAAGGGGCTGATTACGATGTCGGTCGGAAACTCTTCCGACTGAATCGGTTTCGGAATCTTTTCCAACTGAATCAGGTTCTGCGAGTCCGACCGACCGATTACGATGCTTCCGAACATCCTTTGGTCGGACTCACATTGACTTCAATGGAAGCCTGCGTTCTGAACAACAACGCAGGCTCCCATTGAAAAAAGGGGTGGGTGGGGACAATCGTGCACCCTGTGGTGGGCATACCATGGTGCCTGCCACACTGTGCATGATTGTACGGGGGAACCCATGGGTACCCCGTGGGCCCCATTTTGAGCCCCCGGGTGAAGAGGGGCCTGCTACGGGCCCCCCAAAGTCAGATTCCGACAGCCGATCCATGTCGGAACTACCGATTCAGAAAGGCTGTCTGGATCTGACATCATAATCGCTCGATCTGAAACGTGGTCTGTAGACATGCACGAGTCGGCTCCAACCAACTCGGTTACTCTGAATGCGGTTCGGAACCGAGTCGGGAAGTACGAATGCTTTCCGAACATCGTAATCGGTCGCTCAGAAAATTGTCAGAGTCAGTCGGAAAGGAAGGTTCCGAATCGGATTCGGACGAAGCGAATACCATTCAGAGCCTTTCCGACCGGCATCGTAATCGGCCTCTAAGAAGTAAAGGTATTCCATTCTATGGGACCATTTCTGTCCACAAAGAGGTTAAATGCTATATTCCATTCCTAGCTATTAAGGCTTTTGTAGAAAAAAAATCAAGAATTAGGCCTTAGTATTATTTCAAAAACAATGGACAGAATGCTGCACAATGTCAAACATTCTCCCAAGTACAGAGATCTGGGCCTAAATCCATTGTTTTTTTTGCTCCTCATGCCATTCCTGTTCAGACCCAGCCATATGCAAATCAGTCTTGACCCTGTTCACCATGGGAACAGTCCAGCCCAAACTGCCAGGCCAGGTCCTGCCTGGACTGGAAACAAGCATCCTGAGACCGGTTTCGGGGTATCACCCCTCATCAGCCAGGCTAGCTTGACTCCAGTGACATTGAGAGCAAGGGACTCATGTCTGGGCATACCCGTCCCACTCGGGGTGACAAATGCAAAAAGAACAATTGATGGACAGAATGCTGCACAATGTCAAACATTCAACCCAGTACAGAGATCTGGGCCTAAATCTATCGTTTTTTTGCTCCCCATGCCATTCCAGTTCAGACCCAGCCATATGCACATCAGTCTTGACCCTGTTCCCCATGGGAACAGTCCAGCCGGAACTGCCAAGCCAGGTCCTCCCTGGAATGGAATCAAGCATCCTGGGACCGGTTTCGGGGCATCACCCCTCATTAGCCAGGCTAGCTTGACTCCAGTGGCATGGAGAGCACTGGACCCACGTCTGGGCATACCTGTCCCACTCGGGGTGACAAATGCAAAAAGAACAATTGATGGACAGAATGCTGCACAATGTCAAACATTCACCCCAGTACATAGGGTCTAAATCATCAATTATTTTGCTCTCCATGCCATTCCAGTTCAGACCCAGCCATATGCACATCAGTCTTGACCCTGTTCCCCATGGGAACAGTCCGGCCCGAACCACCAGGCCAGGTCCTCCCTGGACTGGAAACAAGCATCCTGGGACCGGTTTTGGGGAATCACCCCTCATCAGCCAGGCTAGCTTGACTCCATTGGCATGGAGAGCACGGGACCTACCTCTGGGCATACCCGTCCCACTCGGTTGACCAATGCAAAAAAGAACAATTGAATGACAGAATGCTGCACAATGTCAAACATTCTCCCCAGTACGGAGATCTGGGCCTAAATCCATCGTTTTTTTGTTTGCTCCCCATGCCATTCCAGTTCAGACCCAGCCATATGCAAATCAGTCTTGACCCTGTTGCCCATGGGAACAGTCCAGCCCGAACTGCCAGGCCAGAACCTCGCTGGACTGGAAACACACCTCCTGGGACTGGTTTCGAGGCATCACCCCTCATCAGCCAGGCTAGCTTGACTCCAGTGGCATGGAGTGCACGGGACCCACTGTAGGAAGGTGGAATCTGACTACATGGTTACCCCCACTTTTTTCCTGGTGTTTTGCTGGTTTTTGACTAGTCTGACTGGGATCCTGCTATTCAGGACCCCAGTCTATTTGCTTTCTCCCTAAATTGGTTGTGTTATGTCCTTTAGGTACACTCCAGATTGGATACTGGGGTACCCTTATAAGTCCCTAGTATATGGTACACAATGTACCCAGGGCATAGGTACCCCAGAGGCCTCCCAGGGGCTGAAGCATGTATTATGCCACCCCTGAAAGACCATTCAAAATGACACCACAGGTCTGCTACTGCAGCCTGTGTAAGGTGGTGCATGCACCCCTTACTTAGATATAGGTTCACTATATCTATTCTAAATCACTACCCATATAAACCTATCAGTCACCCCTATGGCAGGCCTTATCAATCCTGAAGGCAGGGTGCTGGGTTTTATGTGAGAGGTTGCTCCTGCATGAGCAGAGTCCCTCTGCAGCCTTCGGAACCTATTTTCCGGGGTTGTCTGTGATGCAGCCAACCATATATATTTAAGTGCATTATAACCTCGCAGTAAATGCTAACTTTAAAACGGCTGCATAGAAACATGTCGTGTTTGGTGTCAAACACCTTGGAATCATACCTCCACACCAGTAACTGGTGTGGGAGGTATGATTCCTCCCTTGTAGTACCACTACTATGGTGCACCGGTCTACCCGGTACCAGCTTTCTCGACCTGAGCATCACAAGATGGATACTGCCAGCCACAGACACGAGTCTGCCCTCCTGCTGCTGAGACAAGCTCGAGCAGGGGAAGGCTTGACAATAGGTTTCCTGTCACAGGGAGGTGTGACCACCTCCCAGACAGGCTTTAGTGTATTGGGGCTGGGTGGGTGCACTCTCAGAATGCTTTGATGTCTGCACTGGGGGCACATTTGGTGTCCCTGTGCATAGTCCAGCTCAAACCGGTTGCAGGAGCCATTTGCTCCTGCTCTGGCGTGAAACTGGACAAAGGACATAGGTGTAGCCACCCCTCTGTCCTGACCCTCCCATAGGTGGGTCCCCAGAGTTTGTCCCACCCCTTCCTTGGGTATAAAGTAGGAACCCTGACTACAGGACTTTAGATTTTACCTGGACTAAACTCTGCTACAGAAACCAAGTACTTCGACGATCTGCACGACGCTGGACGACTGAAGAAATATCCCTTGGAGTAATGGAGCTACTCCCCTGCAAGGCAAGCACCTAAACGCATCTGACTGGTTTGCATCTCCCAAGCTCCTGAGGACTCCGAAGATTTCTGCAACACACGAGGTGGGTTCCTGAATTCTCTGAGGTTGATCTGCGCTCTCAGCAATTCTGAGGCCCGTATCCCTCGTGGGGACCGTGCAACCCGTACCCCTGTGCACTGTGTTCTTTTGCAGCAGCATATGCTTTTCGGCAATCCCGGAGGCTGTGCTTTGGGCTACTTCTAGTCCTAACCTCAAGCAGTAATTTCACTGAAGATTTCTGGCCTACACTCTACGAGTGTTCCGTGGGCTGGTATTTTGTGATTCAGCTCAAGGTCTCTTTGCGATCCCTGGTCTGTTGGCCTGTGGGTCCCTGTGAAGGTAACGTTGACTTTCCATGGGCTTTCCTGGTTGCTCCAGACGTGCCCTGACTTTCCATAGCTTGGAGAGTCCCCAGGACCTTGCTGGTCCTCACCGAAGCTTATTTCCTCTTCCTGCGTGGGTTGCATTTGCCAAGGCTTGTTGGTGTTCAATCTGGACACTGACCCCTCAGCACTCGACATCCTTCATGGGACAGCTCACTTCCGGACTTTGGTCATCCTCAACGTCTCCTGGTCCCCGTGGCTGCAGAGTCAAGCATCACCTCTTCACACCTGAAGCACCCGACATCGGTGGGCATTCATCTATCGTGCCACGGGTCACCCTGAGGTGACCCAGACTCTGTCCCCTCTGCTTTCAGGTTCTTCTCACCTCGGATTCAGGCTTGGATTCCACCTGACACTTTTCATCTTCCCGGCAGCAGCACTTTTCCGCATCACGCCATTGAAAACGACGAAGGTTTCCGACATCACTTGATCCCTATGCACCCGGCTCCTCTGGGATAGGTAACACGGGTACCTCGGTACTCTCAAGGGTGCTGGCCTTAGAACCTTCTATGTTTGAAAGGGTTTGCTTAAAGTCCTCTCCAAAGTGTCCTTAATCTTTAAAATTCAAACCGCGACTTTCCCATAGAGTAGTACGGAGCTCGCGTCTGTGTTCTCACACTGCACCCGTCCTCCGTGGGTCCCCTGTGTCACTACTTTGGGTGGTTCATTGGGGTCCCAGCGATTCTACGTGCTCTAGGCACTGTGTCTAGTCAAGTCATGATTGTTATACCACTTTCTTAGTATATGGTTCGGTCTCCCCCTGGAGCCCGCTGTGTATTGTGCTATTTACTGTTGTTCTAGTGATTTAATATTGTGTGCTTTGTTCTCTAATCTCATAAAGATGTTAGTAGAGAGTGCTTAGTAATAAATACATATATTTTATATATTCCTTGTGTGGTTCTCCTTTCATTTGGTAATTCAGGAGGTTCTGATCTGGTAAAACAAGCTGCTTTACATTCCTTCGAGACTTAGCCTGAAGGCTGCTCTCCATAAGTACCACTAGGATAGCTTTCAATAAAGGTTGTCTTTAACCTAATCATCAATAAGGGTTGTTTGGACTGGTGCAAGGTGCTCACCTTAATTAGTGGACAGCATATACCAGGCCAACTTCTCACATTGGTGTGCAGCGGTTGGGATTCAAGCTTGCTATTGTTTTACCAGATAAATCTCATTGGGTGATTAACTGAAAACCACTAAAGGTATTAGGTACATATAAATGAAGACTAGAATAAGTAAGTTCTACTGAACTTGGAGTTGGGTAGTCAAGGGTCTAGCACACCCTTTCTCCAACTCAAGAGAGTTTAGTTCCCACTAGGTTAGGTAGGTGCCTACACCACATAACACTAGTATGTCTTCTAGGCCTGAAGCCAGTGGCTACTTGCCACCTAAATATGACCATCTCTCATTTCAAGAATTGAGAAATATGTGTAAATTTAGGAAATTGAAGACAGGGAGACATGCAAGCACTCAACGTCTCATAGAGACTTTGCTTTTAGATGACCTCAGAAAGACCCCAGGGTCTGATGAGGCAGGCAAGTTGGGTGGGACAGCAGATGAGGAAAGACCAGGAAGTGAACACTTCTATGAGCTAGAATCAGATGCTGGCCAGGAGGATCAAGATGATTCTAACCTGGACAATGGAATTCTTCCTTCAGATGGGGGAGAAGGCCCCAGTGGCCCTCTCTTTACTCCACCAGGGAGAGTTAACAGTTTACCAAGAAGATCAAGATCTCCTTCTCAGGAATCTAATCATTCTGGTACTTCTGTAGGGACCTCAGCTTCTCACAAAAGAGAATCCTCTTATGAGAAGAAGTGCCAACTGCTTGAGTTTGAGAGAGCTAAGCTCAGAATCAAGAGAGAGCAATTGGCCTTCGATAGGGAATCCCTAGAGCTCCAGAGAGCTTCCAAAAGGTTGGGGCTAGAGCACCACGGCGGCAGCAACAGTGTCCCTAGAGGTAGAGAAAATACTCATGACCATAGGAACCTGAACAAGATAGTCCCTCCCTATCAGAGTGGGGATGACATCCACAAATGGATAACTGCACTAGAGAGGGCCTGTAAAGTACAGAGGGTCCCTCAAGAGCAGTGGGCAGCTATCTTGTGGCTCTCCTTTGCAGACAAAGGTAGAGACAAGCTCCTCACTGTTAGAGAGGAGGAGGCTGATAATTACAAAGTCTTGAAAAGTGCTCTCATTGATGGGTTTGGCTTAACCACTGAACAATACAGGATTAAGTACAGAGACACCCAGAAGGCACAGATTCAGGACTGGGTTGACTTTGTAGATTGTGCTACTAAGGCTCTGGAAGGTTGGATACATGGCAGCAAGGTGCATGACCTTTTAGGATTGTACAATTTGATTATGAGGGAGCAGATCCTTATTAATTGTCAAAACCAGCTTTTACACCAGTACCTGGTGGACTCAGATTTGACTTCTCCCCAAGAATTGGGAAAGAAGGCAGATAAGTGGGTCAGGACCAGGATGAAGCCAAAGAACCAGGGTGGTGACCAGAAGAAAGATTCTTCCAAGAACCAAGAGAAAGGTGGGGATAAATCAAAAGATAAATCCACTACAGGGCCCCAAAAGTTCTCTTCTGGGGGTGGGTCCCAAACTCCTTCCTCCCCTGAATAGAAACCTTATTGCTTTGTCTGTAAAAATCCAGGCCACTGGAAAAATGATCCCATTTGTCCAAAGAACAGCAATAAGGAACATGTTCCTCCAAGCACTACTACCATTCCTCCTGGTACTACCAGTAGTAATCCCCCAGGTGGTACTAGTGCACCCAAAAAGCTAGGTGGGTTGGTATGGGGAACTGAGGTGGACCCCAGCTTATCCAGGTCCTCCTCACAGGCCTCCTTAGTCTGTGATGGTGGCATGGGATTTGCCACTTTTACTGTCAGTCCTGATTCTTTGGGCAACTACAGACAGGAGCCACTAATAAATGGTCAGAAAGCTGTGGCCTTTAGGGACACAGGGGCTAGTGTCACCATGGTGACAGGGAACCTAGTACCCCCTCAACAGCTTTTACCTGAGTTTAAGTACCAGGTGACCAACATTGATGGTATCAGGACAGATCATCCCATGGCCATAGTCAATCTCAGCTGGGGAAGGGTCACTGGCCCAAAGAGAGTGGCAGTGTCCCCAAACTTGCCTGTAGATTGCCTGTTGGGTAATGATCTAGAAATGTTAGCCTGGGCTGAAGTTGAATACCAGGCCCATTTAAGAATGTTAGGCCTCGCTAACAAAGTTGGAGGGACCCATAGGGCCTCAACCCAACCCCAGGGAAATTTTGGAGTGGTGGAGCCTGAAAGAATGGCCCACTCTACTCTACCAGAGACCAGAAGGGTTGAAGAAAAGTCTTCTTCCCCCCAGACTATAGGTAAGGGTCAGCTTCCTCAGGGAACTGATCCTACCCCTTGTGAAGGACCTGCCCCAGAGGTGGTCAGGCCTGGCCTGGCAACACCTCTGATGGCAGGGGACCCTTCCAAGGTGGTACCCAGTCTAGAGCAGGTATCCTGCCCCTCTCTACCCTACCTCAATCAGCCTAGGGCTGCAGAGGTCAGGGAGGTCAGTGGACCCCTAAGGGCCCACTGCCCAGAGGAACCCCCTCATCAACAGATTAGGGACACCCAGTCTAGTAGCACTAGCCAGATGAAAATTCCTCAACACACTGAGGGAGCCCTCTTACCCTTGGGTAGTGACCTCCCCCAGATGGGCTTTGTTGGGCAAAGGCAAACCTGGGACCAGATGGTTCCAAACCTACCTACCTTGTCCCTCCAGTGTTCCAACCAAAGGGACTCAACCCCCAGCTGTAGGTAGCCAGAGGTTTACCCCTAGGGCCAGATATAACTCAGTCATGGAAAGAAAGGCATCCATGGTGACCAGTGCTCTGAGGAAGCTGAGACCAACTTTATTAGGGCCTCACTTCTCCACTCAGGCACCCCACCAGCCTTTTAATTTGCCAAAACACACTACAGGTGGTAATCCCAAATTTTGGAGGAAATCCAATACCCCTAAGGGTAGGGACTACTTAGTGGACCATAAGACAGGGGGTATCCATGCTAGTGCAGGATCTTCCTTATATGGCCACTTAGTCAATAAAGTCTCAACTGGACAAGGTTAGCCTTATCTCCTTTTGTTTGGGGGGGGGAGTAGGAAGGTGGAATCTGACTACATGGTTACCCCCACTTTTTTCCTGGTGTTTTGCTGATTTTTGACTAGTCTGACTGGGATCCTGCTATTCAGGACCCCAGTCTATCTGCTTTCTCCCTAAATTGGTTGTGTTATGTACTTTAGGTACACTCCAGATTGGATACTGGGGTACCCTTATAAGTCCCTAGTATATGGTAAACCATGTACCCAGGGCATAGGTACCCCAGAGGCCTCCCAGGGGCTGCAGCATGTATTATGCAACGCCTGAAAGACCATTCAAAATGACACCACAGGTCTGCTACTGCAGCCTGTGTAAGGTGGTGCATGCACCCCTTACTTAGATATAGGTTCACTATATCTATTCTAAATCACTACCCATATAAACCTATCAGTCACCCCTATGGCAGGCCTTATCAATCCTGAAGGCAGGGTACTGGGTTTTATGTGAGAGGGTGCTCCTGCATGAGCAGAGCCCCTCTGCTGCCTTCAGAACCTATTTTCCGGGGTTGTCTGTGATGCAGCCAACCATATATATTTAAGTGCATTATAACCTCGCAGTAAATGCTAACTTTAAAACGGCTGCATAGAAACATGTCGTGTTTGGTGTCAAACACCTTGGAATCATACCTCCACACCAGTAACTGGTGTGGGAGGTAAGATTCCTCCCTTGTAGTACCACTACTATGGGGCACCGGTCTACCCGGTACCAACTTTCTCGACCTGAGCATCACAAGATGGATGCTGTCAGCCACAGACACGAGTCTGCCCTCCTGCTGCTGAGCCAAGCTCGAGCAGGGGAAGGCTTGACAATAGGTTTCCTGTCACAGGGAGGTGTGACCACCTCCCAGACAGGCTTTAGTGTATTGGGGCTGGGTGGGTGCACTCTCAGAGTGCTTTGATGTCTGCACTGGGGGAACATTTGGTGTCCCTGTGCATAGTCCAGCTCAAACCGGTTGCAGGAGCCATTTGCTCCTGCTCTGGCGCAAAACTGGACAAAGGACATGGATGTAGCCACCCCTCTGTCCTGACCCTCCCATAGGTGGGTCCCCAGAGTTTGTCCCACCCCTTCCTTGGGTATAAAGTAGGAACCCTGACTACAGGACTTTAGATTTTACCTATACTAAACTCTGCTACAGAAACCAAGTACTTCGACGATCTGCACGACGCTGGACGACTGAAGAAATCTCCCTTGGATTAAAGGAGTTACTCCCCTGCAAGGCAGGCACCTAAACGCATCTGACCGGTTTGCATCTCCCAAGCTCCTGAGGACTCCGAAGATTTTTGCAACACAGGAGGTGGGTTTCCAAGGTCTCTGAGGTTGATCTGCGCTCTCAGCAATTTTGAGGCCTCTATCCCTCGTGGGGACCGTGCAACTTGTACCCCTGTGCACCATGTTCGTATGCAGCAGCATATGCTTTTCAGCAATCCCTGAGACTGTGCTTTGGGCTACTTATAGTCCTGACCCCGGGCAGTAATTTCACTGAAGATATCCGGCCTACACTCCACGAGTGTTCCGTGGGCCAGTATTTTGTGATTCAGCTTGAGGTCCCTTCGCGATCCCTGGTCCGTTGGCCTGTGGGTCCCTGTGAAGGTAACGTTGACTTTCCATGGGCTTTCCTGATTGCTCCAGACGTGCCCTGACTCTCCATAGCTTGGAGAGTCCCCAGGACCTTGCTGGTCCTCACTGAAGCTTATTTCCTCTGACCGCATGGGTTGCATATGCCAAGGCTTGTTGGTGTTCAATCCGGACACTGACCCCTCAGCACTCGACATCCTTTGTGGCAGAGCTCACCTCCAGACTTTGGTTGTCGTCGACATCTCCTGGTCCCCGTGGCTGCAGAGTCCAGCATCACCTCTTCACACCTGAAGCACCCGACATCGGTGGGCATTCGTCTATCGTGCCCCGGGTCACCCTGAGGTGACCCAGACTCTGTCCCCTCTGCTTTCAGGATCTTCTCACCTCGGATCCAGGCATGGATTCCACCGGACACTTTTCATCTTCCCGGCAGCAGCACTTTTCCGCATCACGCCATTGAAAACGACGAAGGTTTCCGACATCACTTGACCCCTGTGCACCCGGCTCCTCTGGGATAGGTAACACGGGTACCTCGGTACTGTCAAGGGTGCTGGCCTTAGAACCTTCTATGTTTGAAAGGGTTTGCTTAAAGTCCTCTCCGAAGTGTCCTCAATCTTTAAAATTCCAACCGCGACTTTCCCATAGAGTTGTAAGGAGCTCGCGTCTGTGTTTTCACCCTGCACCCGTCCTCCGTGGGTCCCCTGTGTCACTACTTTGGGTGGTTCCTTGGGGTCCCAGCGATTCTACGTGCTCTAGGCACTGTGTCTAGTCAAGTCGTGGTTGTTATACCACTTTCTTAGTATATGGTTCGGTCTCCCCCTGGAGCCCGCTGTGTATTGTGCTATTTACTGTCATTCTAGTGATTTAATATTGTGTGCTTTGTTCTATAATCTCATAAAGAGGTTAGTAGAGAGTGTTTAGTAATAAATACATATATTTTATATATTACTTGTGTGGTTCTCCTTTCATTTGGTCATTCAGGAGGTTCTGAGCTCGTAAAACACGCTGCTTTACATTCCTTTGAGACTTAGCCTAAAGGCTGCTCTCCATAGCTACCACTAGGATAGCTTTCAATAAAGGTTGTCTTTAACCTAATCATCAATAAGGGTCCTTTGGACTGGTGCAAGGTGCCCACCATAATTAGTGGACAGCATATACCAGGCCAACTTCTCACACCCACGTCTGGGCATATCGTCTCACTTGGGTTGACAAATGCAAAAAGAACAATTGATAGACAGGATGCTGCACAATGTCAAACATTCACCCCAGTACAGAGATCTGGGCCTAAATCCATCATTTTTTTGCTCCCCATGTCATTCGAGTTCAGACCCAGCCATATGCAAATCAGTCTTGACCCTGTTCCCCAGGCATAAACAAAGCCCACAACTTGCACTGCGTTCAAAGTGCAAAGTTTGTCAATGGTTCATTCCATGTTTTCAATACTGTGTGCTTTAGGGATTTGTGAATATGCATGGCCACTCACAACACCTGGAGGAGGTGTCTGTGCGGGAGGGTTCTATAGGGTTAGTGGATGTTCCATCTTGCTGCTACTGATTATCCATTCCATCAAAACTCTTTTCAATTTCTCCAACTCCGTGGGAGAGAGGTGAGTTTCATGTATAAGTGTGAAGACAGGGTCTTTGGTGGCCAACTATAGAGCACCTTCTTGTACTTTACGTATAATGTCATACCATTTTCATTTAGGGACAAGATTGTTGGTACATTGTCACATGGGTCTGTTCCGTGTGTACTGGAATGTGTATGAATATGTAAAGTGTAGCCAATGTGTACTGCCTCTAATAAAGTGGGTCCTGAATGCCTGTCAATGGTGAGAAATAGAAAAGGGTAATTGGGAATTATGAAGGCGAGGGAAAGAAGAATATAGGGATTGTAGTAAAGGCACCTTGTGATTGATGAGTGCGGCGGTGCTGTCTTAATCGATTATTAGGTCCTCGGAGAATAATGAAAGATCAGCCAGGAAGTATACATTCAAACTATAAATACACGCTTAAAAAGATAAAAATGAATTTTACATCTGTACATCTTTCACCTTTGCAGAAAAGAGAAAAGACCAAAAACATTTGCAGTTCATTTACTTTATATTACATTATTATCCCACTTTTATCTCTAAAAGCAGAACGATTTTTCATGCCTTCTCTGAGTTCTTCCACACCCCTTATTTACTATTCATTCAAAGTGTTGTTGAGTGAGACCTACAGCACAAAATAAAATAATGTGCAATCATCTTAACATTTTCAGCACAGTACAAATAATTCCCATAAGTTTTCACATTTCTTCCAGGCTTCTGTGCTTATTGCATATATCTCATGTCTTTTCCACACCTTTATCAGTTTGTTAATCCAATCACTGATGCAGGGAACATTTTCAGTCTTCCAGTGCAATGTTATCAGAGATATTGCCATTAACATTGCTATAAAAATATTATATTTTTCTTAGAGAAAGATCTTACAATATGGGTGAATATCCCTGAAGTAGAATCATCTGATTCCATACTTTTCTCCTGTTGAATTTCTCCTTAATGTAATTAGTTAGAAATCTCCAACCAGAACTGGGTTAATCTTTGCCACAACCATATAATTTGTATTGGATTCCCACTCAAAATCGTTGTAAAGTTTCATTAATGAGATAACATAAATGCTCTAGAGACATTTTAATCCTATACTAGTTTTTTTTCTTAATTGTGTTTAAATCCACTGGGGCATATTAGCAAGACCCACGTTAAAATTATCGCCGTTTTAGCGGCAGGAAACTCCCGCTAAAACGGCGATAATGGGCTCGCTAATATGCGTTATAGAATTCCAATAGAAGCTCATGTTAGATGTGCAGGACATCTAACCTGGGCTTCTATTGGAATTCTATAACGCATATTATCAAGCCCATTATCGCCGTTTTAGCGGCAGTTTCCTGCCGCTAAAACGGCGATAATTTTAACGTGGGTCTTGCTAATATGCCCCACTATTTTATATATTGAAGTTTGAGTTAAAGCTATGGCAGTATGTGAAACTGATTGTCCCATAACACTTTTAATTTAGCAGGTTGTATTAGCTGTCCTTGTACCTCAGTTTCTAAACTGAGTCATTAGTAGCCTTAACTCCAATCTTTGCTTAGACGTTTCAGAACTGATGTCATGATAGAAGAAAAAGTTATATTCATTAGGAACTTGGATTGGTCTTTTCTTTATGTCCTGCACAAGAACCTGTATTTTATTCTATTATCCATGACATTTACCAAGATTGTACATGGTCTGGCACCTGGTCTTGGATTACTGAAAGGCCCCATGTGTGCTATTGCTATTGAAATGTCTTTGAACTAAGTAGAGATACCTTTAACAACATATTTTCAATCATAATTAACAAGAAATTAATCATTTCTTCAACTTCATACTTGCTCTCTGGAATAGTGCCAAATGAGGGAATGGATCTCCTTAATCTGTTCGATCAAAATAAGGATCATAAAAAAGACAATAAAACACATGGCAATCACAAGATTAAAACATTTCATCACATCATAAAATTATAGAAATGGCATTGCATTACTAGATATCAAGAATGGGCAAACCTGAGAAGCATATTTATTAAACAGTCATAGTGGCCTAATAGCCTTTTGGATATAGATTGCGGTTAGATGGGATATCCGAGGATTCAGCAGTGACTGCAGATAGACAGAAGCTGCTCTGATTAGGCAAATATCAGCTTGTTTTAAAAAAGGTACAAGAAAAAACCTCCACAAAGAAGCATAGAATTAACAAAAAAACATAAAATGCAGCATGCTTTGCATCGAGTGACCATCACAGGAACAGACAGATACATTCTTAAAATAAGAGCTCTGGGTAGGAAAGGTAAAAAAAAAAGTGGACCGTGCCAAACCTGAGCCTAACCAACAAAAAGATATGACGATGATTCCCCACCCATGTTAAAATGAAGCCAGACTGGGATTAGCTGGGATCTCTGCATATGCTTGCATAATTCACTTATTGGCCTCACTCTGCAGTCTATGGTCCCAAAAATGGATTTGAAATTTTGTCTGATATGTGGTAGCAAAACCTGCTTTAAGACTGCCAGGGGTCCTAAAGAATTCACGTAGCCCCAAGCTCTGGGAAATTTGGTGAATGTACTTTATCCAAGGGATATCCAAGCAATGGTCCAATTGCAAACAACCTGCGAGGATGACCCTATTAACCCCTTCCATGCTCAGGACGGCCGGGAGCCGTCCTGAGCCACGGTGGGCGTGTGCTCAGGACGGCTCCCGGCCGTCCTAGCACCCACCCACGGGGGAAGCGCTGGTGCTCCCCCCGTGGGCCGCCGATCTGTGTGTCCCCACCGGGCATTGGCAGGGGAAGCTGTTCCCCTGCCTCCCCCTGCACCCCCTTCCGCGTCATCAATGACGTAAGCGCGCGAGGCGCGCTGATGTCATTGAGGGATTCCCAACGCGCTGGAAGCCATCTGCTTCCAGTGCGTTGGTGAATCAGGAGGTGAGTTTCTCCTCCGGGCGGGTGGGGGGTACTTTTTAAAAGGCATCGGAGGAAAGGAAGGGTTTTCCTTTCCTCCGATGTCTTTTAAAAAAGTATTCCTATTTTTTTTTTTTTTTTTAAAGGGCCATTTTGTTTTGGGGAGCGGCCCCTTGGGCAAGGGTCGCTCCCCTTGGGGGAGCAATGTTTGGACTTTGTTCTAGATCAGTGGCAAATTTCGTTTTTTATGAATAGGTGCCCACTGGGCCACCAGGGATTTATTTTTTTATATAATTGCCAAATTTAGTTTTTGGGAGCAGCCCCTTGGGCAAGGGTCGCTCCGGTTGGGGGAAAATGTATTTTGTTTGTTCTGCCCCTCTTGGGCAATATATAAAGTTTATTTATATGTGCCCACTAGGCCACAAGGTTGTGTTTTTTTTTTGTAAATGGCCATTTTGTTTTGGGGAGCAGCCCCTTGGGCAAGGGTTTCTCCCCTATTTGGGGGCAGTATGTTTTGGCTGTGTCTGCCCCCCTAGGGGGGAGATTGCACCATTATTTTAAAATTAAAGTGGCCCACTAGACCACCAGGGATACATTTATGGGGAGTGGTCCCTTGGGCAAGGGTCGCTCCCCATTGGGGGCAATGTTTTTGGCTGTCTGTTCCCCCCTAGGGGGGCAGATATCGCCATTGTTTATTTAGTGGCCCACTAGACCACCAGGGATTCATTTGTGGGGAGTGGCCCCTTGGGCAAGGGTCGCTCCCCTTTGGGGAGCATTAATTTGGCCGTTGGGGGGCCGATCGGCGTATTTGTTTTTTATATGGCCACTAGGCCACCAGGGATTGTGTTTTTTGTTATGATGGGGAGCGGCCCCTTGGGCCAGGGTCGCTCTCCTTTATGTGAGAATGATTGGGGCCACTTCTGCCCTCTTTGGGTGGCAGAACAGCAGTATGTTCTTATGCCCATCTGGGCAGATGCCACTAGCCGCCAGGGTTTTTTAAATTTTGGTGTTGGGGAGTGGCCTCCTGGGCAAGGGTTGCTCCCCTTTTATGGGGGTGAATATTTTATTTATACTGTTAGGCCCACCTACCCTAGCCCGGTGATTTCACAACTTTCCCACACAAAAATGAGCAAAAAAGTGATTTTTTCAGCCAAATTTGAGGTTTGTAGGGGATTCTGGGTAAGGAAACATTGGTGGATCCACACAAGCCATACCGCCCTAGAATCCCCCAGGTGTCTAGTTTTCAGAAATGTGTGGGTTTGGTAGGTTTCCCTAGATGGCCGCCGAGCACGGGGCCAAAAACCCAGGTGACCCCCCTTGCGAAACCAGGTCGTTTTGAGATAGGCAATTTTGATGTCGCCTCAATACGTTTTGGGCCCTTGCCTGTCGCTGGTACTTGGGCCTCCCACACGAGTGAGGCACCATTTTTATCGGGAGACCCGGGGGAACGCTGGGTGGTAGGAAATTTGTGTCAGCCCGGTGATGCCACAACTTTCCCACACAAAAATGTGTGAAAAAAGTGATTTGTTCAGCTAAAATTGAAGTTTGCAGGGGATTCTGGGTAAGGAAACGTTGGGGGATCCACGCAAGCCATACCTCCCTGGAATCCCCCGGGTGTCTAGTTTTCAGAAATGTGTGGGTTTTGTAGGTTTCCCTAGATGGTCGCCGAGCACGGAGCCAAAACCCAGGTGACCCCCCTTGCAAAACCAGGTTGTTTTGTGATAGGCAATTTTGATGTCGCCTCACTACGTTTTGGGCCCTTGCCTGTCGCGGGTACTTGAGCCTCCCACACGAGTGAGGCACCATTTTTATCGAGAGACCCGGGGGAACGCTGGGTGGTAGGAAATTTGTGTCAGCCCAGTGATGTCACAACTTTCCCACACAAAAATGTGCGAAAAAAGTGATTTTATTCAGCTAAATTTGAGGTTTGCAGGGGATTCTGGGTAAGGAAACGTTGGGGGATCGACGCAAGCCATACCTCACTGGAATTCCCCGGGTGTCTAGTTTTCAGAAATGTGTGGGTTTGGTAGGTTTCCCTAGGTGCTGGCAGAGGTAGGGTTAAAAAACCACAGCTAGGCACTTTGCCAAAAAAGGGTCATTTTTCACTGTGAAATTGTGGTGTGTCCACGTTGTGTTTTGCGCCGTTTCCTGTCGCGGGCACTAGGTCTACCCACACAAGTGAGGTACAATTTTTCTCGGAGGACTTTGGGGAACGCGGGGTGGGTGGAAATTTGTGGATCCACACGAATTCCAGAACTTTCCACCACAGAAATGTGAGGAAAATGTGTTTTTTGGGCAATTTTTTAAGTTTGCAAGGGATTCTGGGTAACAGAACCTGGTGAGAGGCAGTCGAGTCACCCCATCCTGGATTACCCTGGGTGTCTATTTTTCAAAAATGTATAGGTTTGCTAGGTTGCTCTAGGTGCCAGCAGAGCTAGGGTTCAAAGACTACAGCTAGGCACTTTGCCAAAAAAGGGTCATTTTTCGCTGTGAAATTGTGGTGTGTCCACGTTGCGTTTTGCGCCGTTTCATGTCGCGGGCACTAGGCCTACCCATGCAAGTGAGGTACCATTTTTCTCGGAAGACTTTGAGGAATGCGGGGTGAGTGGAAATTTGTGGATCCACGCAGATTCCAGAACTTTCCACCACAGAAATGTGAGGAAAATGTGGTTTTTTTGACAATTGTTTAGGTTTGCAAGGGATTCTGGGTAACAGAACCTGGAGGGAGGCAGTCGAGTCACCCCATCCTGGATTCCCCTGGGTGTCTAGTTTTCAAAAATGTATAGGTTTGCTAGGTTTCCCTAGGTGCCAGCAGAGCTAGGGTTCAAAAACTACAGCTAGGCACTTTGCCAAAAAAGGGTCATTTTTCACTGTGAAATTGTGGTGTGTCCACGTTGCGTTTTGTGCCATTTCCTGTCACGGGCATTAGGCCTACCCACGCAAGTGAGGTACCATCTTTTGCGGAAGACTTTGGGAAACGCGGGGTGGGTGGAAATTTGTGGATCCACGCAGATTCCAGAACTTTCCACAACAGAAATGTGAGGAAAATGTGATTTTTTGGACATTTATTTAGGTTTGCAAGGGATTCTGGGTAACAGAACCTGGTGAGAGCCAGTCAAGTCACCCCATCCTGTATTCCCCTGGGTGTCTAGTTTTCAAAAATGTATAGGTTTGCTAGGTTTCCCTAGGTGCCGGCAGAGCTAGGGTTCAAAAACTACAGCTAGGCACTTTGCAAAAAAAGGGTAATTTTTCATTGTGAAAATGTGGTGTGTTCACGTTGCGTTTTGAGCCGTTTCCTGTCGTGGGCACTATGCCTACCCACACAAGTGAGGTACAATTTTTATCGGGAGACTTAGGGTAATTCAGATTTGTAAAGCAACTGTTATTACCTATTGACTTTCAATGCATTTCTGCCTTCCAAATGAAAGACAGTGTGTAAAAAAGAAGTCATTTTGAAAAATGACCGATAATTCTCATGCTAGTATGAGTGTTCCCAATTTCGGAAATGTGCAAATATCTACTGTTTCTAAACTCTATATTTTGTTCCCATTTCAGAAATACATAGGTGTCTTTCATTTTTCCATGTATACATTTTCCCAGAGTAATTGCTATATACCCGCTACATAATAAAAAACCATTGCAAGTCGCTGCTCAGTTTTTGGCTCTGGGTTCGTCGGGTTCTTGGTGAACCTACAAGTCCTATATATCCCCACAACCAGTAAGGTCCTGCGGATGTAACGGTATATTGATTTTAAAGAGCTTTCATAATTAGAAGAAGTTACAGGTGAAAACGTTGACACAAAAAGCTGTTTTTTTCAACTAATTTTCAATTTTTCCTATATTTAACTGTTAGTTTCTATAAAGAAACCTTGAAGGTTCTACACAAATGACCCCTTGCTGAATTCAGAATTTTGTCTACTTTTCAAAAATGTATAGCTTTCCAGGATCCATTATTGCTTTCATACCCATTTCTACCATTAACTGGAAGGAGGTTGAAAGCACAAAAAATAGCAAAAATAGGCTATGTCCCAGAAAAATGCCAAAACTGTGTAAAAAATGTGGGTTTTCTGACAAAAGTCTGTCATTCTCTAAAAGCTGGGAAAATGTTGACTTCAGCCCCACAAACCCTTTTTTGATACCATTTGCAGGGAAAAACCCAGACGCTTTCATTTGCAGCACTTTTTTCCCATTTTTCAATAAAAAAACAAAATTTAGCTGTATTTTGGCTAATTTCTGGGACCCCTCCAGGGGAATCCTCAAACCCTGGGTACCTTTAGAATTCCCATGATGTTGGAAGAAAAGGACGCAAATTTGGCGTCGATACCTTATGTGGTCAAAAAGTTACAGGGGCCTAAGCGCAAACTACCCCAAATAGCCAAAAAAAGGCTTAGCACAGGGGGGAAAGGCCTAGCAGCGAAGGGGTTAAAGGCTGTCTGATCCTGTGTCTATATTCGGAGCCACAATAACAGGGGTTGCATTATTATAATATCTTCAATGTGACCCTACCCTACCTGCAAATGACAAATAAAAGAACTGTGCTGTTGGGAATGAACTTTAGAAAAAACCACAGGAGTATGACCCATAAACCAAGATGAGATCAGGGTAAGTATACAACAAAAAACAACAATATCTCAATTGGTATCATTAGGAAGTCAGTTCAATCAGTATGTAAAATACATTACGAGGAAGGAAGAAGGAGACTCGCAACAATTTTTTCAACTGTGCTCATGGCATCATATATTTAGGAGCAAAGATAAAAACGATACAGTTTTAACAGCACTGTAGGCATAGAATGCATAGGCAGCCCAATTTGGACTTGGTGCACAAATGTGCTTGTGACACATATAAGTGGCGACGCAAGCGACAAAGTGAAAACAGCAAAAGGCGCACAGTGACAAAAATGTGAAAATATATACAAGAGACTGTGTGGCTCAGCACGAAATAATTTACAATGATGGCGTGAGGACCGATTGAGCAATTTAATTTGAACCACACGGAGTTGTAACACCGTCAGTTGCGCTGAGGAGTCGACGACGTTTCGATCCTATTGAATCAGGATCATCTTCAGGACGGGGCTGCTGTGGAAGTGGTGCTGAGGGTCAGGATAGTGGAGGTGGCCTGGAAGTAAGGTGGGCCGGTTCAGGGAGGGCCCGGCGGGAACCATCCGGGGGAAGGTGGGCTGGAGGCTGAGTAGGACACGGTCCCGTGTCCGCACTGGTATGCTGGAGTCAATCCGGCGTGGGTGGCTGGGCAAGGAAGTCCGGGCGAGTGGGTCTTGGGTTCGGGCAAAGGGATACAAGAGGATGGGCTATAGGAATGTTAGGACGCCGTGTATGTGAAGGCGGCGCGGAAGGTAGCGAGGCCCGGCAAGTCTGGAGCCTCGCTACCTGAAGATTCAACTACTTCCACACACATGGTGTTTTATGTATATTTTTTATGTAATTTTATGAAGTGACATAATGTTTTGAATATTTTTGACACTGTCGATATTTTTTAATAATGAATATGACCATTATGAACTTGTATATGTGAAGATTAAATATTTTTGAGATAATATTGCACGTTTTGGTTTTGTTACACTGAGCTTTACACTATAGAGTGATAATTATTTGTTCAGTTGCCTAGGAATTTATTTTCTACTATTTACCCTTAAATCAAGACTTGTTATATGTTTCCTCAAACAGTCCAATAGAAGCTGCAGCCGAATTCATGTCCTAGTGGTTTAAAGAGTGTCATCCGCATAGATTAAACCAGGGACACTACGATGACCTACCCATGGCCAATCTGCCCCAAGGTCCACCAACTGCTTCTTCATGCCATTAACATATAAGGAAAATAGGAACGGACTCAGCACACATCCCTGGCGCACACCCTTGGCAGGGCTGAAGGCTACCGTAGTCTCCTACCACGGGCCATATCTCACGCTAGCCGTAACTTCATTATGCAATTGCCACAGAAAATCAACTATGTACTGATCCACTCCCATATCTCGCTACTATTTAAAGTGCTCTTAGATTCATTTAACTGCGTTTTTAGACATAATTGGCATTTTGCACATACCTGTTGATGAATTTGATTTGAATCTGCTCTGCCGCCTCTGTTCGGCCGCATCCACTTATTGATTCTCGACTCCCCCCATTCCTGTTGGGATGACTAGAGATGCCATTTTTGGTGAGTGCGTGCTCTAGCCGTCCAAGGGGGCTGTCAGCTTAAAAATGCATGCTGTGCGGACACGCCGAAGGCAAGCCCGTCTGGGCCCGTCAGCGTCCCAGAAGCGGCCAGCGCCAGCCACGCTGCCAGTGGCACCTCACCTGGTAGGCAGCATCCTAACCCTTACAGCAGAGAGGAGCTCTTATATTTAAACATTTTGAACTGTGGTGGGATTGCAAGATGGGACATAGCTGCTAACACTATGCACGTCTGCGACAAATGTAAGTTTGGTCTACCGCCCCAGCCCCTCCCTTGTGTTGAATTGTCCAGAGACAGGCGGGAGGCGCTTACAATTAGGCGGCCATTATTAACGCCCGCTCGGTCTCAAAACATTTCCAGGACATTTTTGATCTGCTCACCGATGAGTCCTTAGATCTGCTTTCCTTACTGAAACCTGGCTAACGACACACTCTAGCCCTGTGATTGAGATGGCCATCCCGGAGGGGTTTAAAATCATGAGAGCAGATCGGAAATCTGGGCGAGGGGTGGTGTAGCTGTGGTGGTGAGGGAAAATTGGCAGTGCCAGTGCAATGAACTCGAGGAAACAGTGGACTTTGAAGCCCTTGATTTTTGTATTAAAGTCTCCCCTCATTACTCCCTGGGGGGTATTCTGTTATACAGACCCTCTGGTCCCATGGGCCATTATCTCAATTTACTCAATGATTGGATCACACCTAGGGCACTCCGCTACTCTCAATGTATGCTTCTTGGAGATTTTAACATCCATGTTGATAATGCGGGGGTGGGGGACTCTCGTGATTTTCTTGTCTTGTTGCAGGCAGCCCAACTTCAACAATGTGTAACCTCCCCCACGCATTGCAGGGGCCACATTCTGGATGTTATTTGTTCCAGCTTTCCACTCTCGATGGCTGCCCCTTTGCAGGTAACGTGGTCAGATCATTATCTGATTCACTTCTCGTGGCATACTCCAAACAAGTCTCGGCCGGCTAGGCCCGGCAGAGGCTGCAAGGGTGATGCTACCCATAGATTTGATCCGGGGGCCTTCAGTTGCATTCTTGATGAATCTCAGCCTGAGTTTTTTTTTTTAACAAACTTTATTAAGCCATTATTCAGAATACTTTACATTATACCAAATATTCCTGGCATTTTTCATTTTGGTAGGAACATTAATCCATCATTTTCCGTGAGTAAGTGTACATACTTCCTTCTTTATATCCATAGTTTACTCAGTATGAAAATTACACTGCAAAAATGCAACATGTGGAATCATCCATGTCAATGATTGGTGTCTCCAAATTGCCATGACAAATATTTTAACATTTAATCCTATAAACTAACACAACTTCCCCTTCCCCCTCCCTCACCCTCCCCCCCTTCCTGGTCTGTCCGTGTGTTGCCGTCTATTCCGTCTCATATCCTGGAGAGCTCCTGGATACCGATCTATACCTCCGGTGTACTAGTGGCCTTTCCCCAGAGTCTACTCTGATTGTCGCTGGCTGTGTGACAAGTGATGGAATGAGTCAGGGTAGTGGATCAGGAAATGTAAGTGGGATATCCAATTGTGTGAGTTCTTCTAACATAATGTCCCATTCCATAGAAATTGGACGTTTTCTCAACCCCCTCGCCTCCTCTCGTCCCAGTGCTGCGCTTTCGGCGCTGCCCCATCTTATTACCTCCTCTTTCCATAGCTGTAGCGGAGGGCTCTTTGGAGATTTCCATCTCATAGTAATCGCTCTGATCGCCAATATGAGCGCAAGATCCAGGAAACGCAGGTGAACGTTCTGGGCTTTGGTGCGCTTGCGTAGGCCCAAAAGTCCCTCTAAGATGTTGTCTGTCATTGTGAGATGTGTGATTTCTCCCAGCATATTACGAATGTGTCCCCAGTAATCCTTGAGTTGTGGGCAATCCCATAACATATGAACAAAGCCGGCCTCCTCCTCTCTACATCTCGGACAGTAGTTTTGGGCCTCTGGGAACATGCAGTGTATCCGCTTCGGGGTTAAATACGCTCTATGGAGAACCATATACTGGATAAACTTAAATTTGGCATTGCGGGAGACCCGCTTGGGGTGTTCCAAAATGCTCTCCCAGGCTTTATCTGTGATTACCATGTCCGTAGTTTCTGCCCATTTCCCACGGAGGTCCGTAAGGCAGATGGAGGCTTGTGTGCGGATGCCAGTATATAGCCACTTAACTAGGTGCCCACCTCTCCCCATGTAATAAAGCATACGTACCAGGTCATGTTGTGGAGGCTCGCTACGCTGGGGTGCCCATGTCGACCTGATGTAATGTACTATCATTGCATGTAGCCAATAAAGGCGGTCAGAGGCCCCAGTGATCCCTACGAATGTATCATGATCTAGTAGTACCCCATCTTCGAAGAATGTACCCACCTCTGTTACTCCCACGTCTACCCAATCCTGTAACCTATCCATTGTAAGTCTACCACCCATTACTGGTAGCCCCAATAGTGGAATATTAGACGCGTAGGGAATCGTGGTCGACGTGTACTGTAGAGCCTTTTTCCAGCATTGCAGTGCCGTTTTTAATAGCGGTGGACCATCGGAGGGTAGTTTCGCCCTTGGGAGCAGCATACTATGTAGTGTACCCCTTTCTATATCCTGTGCCTTATAATTTATTTCTTGTAAGTTCCTGCCTGCTGTCCAGAAAGACAGCCATTGTAATTGGGATGCATAGTAATATGCTCGGAAATCAGGTACTCCCAGCCCTCCCTTGTTCGATGCCAACTGCAATTTCTTGAGACTTACTCTGCGCCTGCCACTGCCCCATATAAGTTCCGACAATAGTGTGTCTAGTATGCGAAATGTGGCCTGAGGCACTATCAGGGGTAGATTGACAAAGAAATATAATAGACGGGGAAGCATCACCATCTTGGATATGGCTATCCTCCCCATCACGGACAGTGGCAGAGATGTCCAGAAGGAAATGCTAGAGCGCAGCGAAGCGATGGACTTCATTAAGTTTCCGTCAAGTTGGTCCAAAGGAGACCTGTACACTTGAATACCTAGATATTTAAATGTAGCCGGTGCTACAGGTATCTGATAGGTACCGAATTGGATGACATCTGGATGTAGACCTTCTTGGAAATAAAAGGCATTAGATTTTCCTGCGTTAATAGCCAGACCCGATATAGCCTCGAAGGCGGAGAAGACCCTAGGGAGCGGGCTCGCCTCGCCCTCTAAGTCTCGCAAATAAATAAGAATGTCGTCTGCATATATTGAGATAAGGTGTGTATCATCCTGTATGGGAATTCCTAAAACTCCCGACGACCGTCTCAAAGCTATGGCTAGCGGTTCCAACGCAAGTACAAACAGGAGAGGGGAAAGTGGGCACCCCTGCCTTGTACCTCTGTGAACCGCGTATTCTGGGGAGATATATTTCCCGGTACGTGCCCGTGCGGTAGGTTCAGCATATAGGAGGCGCAACCATCGTAGAAAATCTTGGGGGAGGCCGAACCGCAACAGGGCTGCGAACATGTACCCCCACGTTATGGAATCAAATGCCTGCCGTAGATCTAACGTCAAACATCCCGCCCTGTCATACTCACTGGGAATGGCCCTCATTATATGATGAAGTCTCCTAGTATTAAGTGAAGTGCTACGTGCAGGGAGAAACCCGCATTGGTCACTGTGTATAAGATTGGGGAGAGCAGGGACCAGTCGGTTGGCTAGGACCTTACTGAGGATTTTATATTCGGTGGCCAGTAGTGATAGTGGTCTATAGTTGGACATCTCAGTGTTGTCTCGTCCTGGCTTGAGGAGTGACACCACCATAGCTTGCATCGTAGATTGCGGTAGTTTACCGGTTGCCCAAGCCGTCTTATATAGCTCCGCTAGTTTCGGTGCCAAGATATTCGAATATGTCGCATAAAATTCCACTGGCAGGCCATCTAGGCCCGGGGCTTTATTACGGTTAAGGCCTTTGATCGCTGCTCTTATTTCATGTTGGGTGATGGGGCCTAAAAGGTCCTTCCGCCTAGCCTCCGTGATCTGGGGGAACTGTAGTCCATCGAAGAAGGCATCTATGAGACCGACGTTCTCGTGTGATGGTGCCACATATAGGGTACTTAGGTAATTACAAAATGCCTCATTAATCTCCTTTTGAGTGTGTATTAGTCCCTTCTGTGGTGTACGGATACAGGTGATCAGAGGCGCCTCCAGGTTATCCCTTAGTATCCGGTCTAGTAATGTTCCTGGTTTGTCAGCGTCCGTGTGGTTCAGTTGTGTATACGCTCGGTAATCCATGAGTCTAAGTGTTTCCAGAGTCTCTGCGTGTCTAATTCGAGCCTCCTGGAGAGATGCCCTTTTGTCATCATCTGTCACTGCGGTTGGTTCTAGTTCTGTCATCAATGTCTCTGTATCTATAAGTCTTTCGTGTGCTTCTCGGCGCGCCCCTACAGTAGCACTAATTGCCGCGCCTCGAACCACTACGTTGAACGCGTCCCAGTCTATGAGGTTGGAGGAGGCTGTATTCCAATTGTCTGTAAAATAATTATTAATGGTGTCTAATAATGTGGTCCGAAAGGGGGCATCCTCTAGGAATTGGGGCCATAATTTCCAGGTCGGCACAGGGGTCGGAACCCTGCCCCATGTCATAGTAATTTCCAGGGAATTGTGATCTGAGAATGTCTTGGCTAGATATGTCGATTGATGTATTTGTGCGACTATTGTGTGGGAGCAAAGAAATCTATCAAGCCTGGTGTGAAGCTGGTGGACTGGGGAGTAGAAAGAATATTCCTTGTGTGTAGGATGTAGCATTCGCCATGCGTCTATGAGGCCCCAGCCCCGCATCCAGGTGTTCAGGAGTTCAGCCTGTTTGTGTGTGCTGGCCCCGTGCAATGGAGGATGAGATCTGTCCAAGTCTACATCTAGGATCGCATTACAATCTCCCCCTAGGATCCAGGGAATGGTATCCCACCCCGTCAGTGCTCTGCCCAGACCAGTGAAAAATGTGTCTTGATCGAAATTCAGCGCATATATACAACCAAGGATTACGGGTAGGCCATCTAGAGTGCCCTTTAAAAGTATATACCGCCCCTGATCATCCACACGCCGATCTACTTCCTCAAATGGGACTCCATGTCGGATCCAAATGGTCCCCCTCTAGCGAAGGCCGAATAATTAGTGGTATACAGTCGGCCCCTCCATTTTTTCTAGTTTTCCCTGCCTCCGCCTCCGTCAGGTGGGACTCCTGTAAGAACACAATCTGTGCCCTTCTCCTAAGAAGGTAGGCGTGTACTCTGCGTCGCTTAGTTACAGCCCCCAGCCCCCTCACATTCCAGGTCAGCAGGTTGTATGAGCCTAAGCTGGTTTGTTTACAAGACATATATTCACTACTTGTGTTGTTCTCCGTACAATGCGGAACCCAGGAGTATGTGCAGACCAGGAAGTCCCCATCCCTTGTAAACTAACCATATATGGCGCAGCCAATAAACAATGCTGAGCCAAACCAAACGTTAAAACATACGAAAACCATAGAACAGTGCGTGCGCTTTGTGGGGGGTACGCGCCGCCAACCATCCTGTTGTCTGTGTAGGTGTAGAGCTCCGGTGGCTCCACTGGGTCCCGGGGGGGAGGTTTTTTCACCTCTCAAATTATACTCAGCAGTGCGCTTTATAATAAGGATTGCCACATTGGAGACCGATGGGACCACTATAACATTCTGAATACGATCACCCGGGAGTAGTTACGGACTTTTGGGAACTTAGTGGTCTAAATTATCGACCAATGCGCAATCAATAAAATCATAGTGGTATATACATTGTTACATGCACATATCAACCAGTTCGAAACAAAAAAAAAAAGGATACTGTCCAATTGGTTGGTATCATGTCCTTGCTTTACCAATCAGCTCCATGCGATCCGAGAGCGGGAAAAGTTTTCATGCCCGTCCCTTAGTTGTCAAACAGGCCATCCCCCGTTTGGGGCGTCGCCGAGGGGAAGAGAGTAATGCTATGTTCCGAGTCTGAATGTACGGTGCTGCCCTCCGAGTCCGTCGTTATCTTCGCGTTATCCTCTCGGAAGGATCCAGCAACTGCCAACGCCTCTGCTCAATTCGTCTCCTGTTGGGCCGGAGTCGGTCCCAGCCTGGTAGAGTTCCTCGAGCCTCCTCCCCGACCTCGGAGTAGCTGGTGTTGTGACTGTACGGGGCTATGTCTCACCGAGCCAGACGAGCTCCCCTGACTGTGTTCTAAGTCCATTACCTCGAGCCATTCCTCCACATCATTGGGGCTATCAAAGAAGTAGGATTTCTTATTGTGCGTGACTTTGAGCCTGGCTGGGAACAATAGGGCATATTTGAGTTGCAACGCCCGTAGTTTTTTCTTCACAGTTTGGAAAGAGGTCCGTTGGCGCTGTACCATGATCGTGTAATCCGGGTACAATGAAATCCGCTGATTTTCAAAGTGGATGCTCGCCTTTTCCCTTGCTTTTTGGAGTAACATGTCTCTGTCCCTGTAATTCAGGATTTTGACAATCAGAGGGCGCGGAGGGGCTCCCACTTTTGGTGCGCCGGTTGGAATCCGGTGTGCCCTCTCCACGCAGAAATATGGGGATAAACCTTCAGGGGCTACATGTTCTCTGAACCATGCTTCCATATAATCCGCTGGTCTCGCACCTTCGCTTCGTTCCGGTAGTCCAATGACTCGAACGTTATTTCGTCTATTGCGTCCCTCCGCGTCTTCAATCCGGTCCCGGAGTCCAGTTACTTGGCTCTGCAGTTGTTTTATTTGCATTGCCTGGTCCGTGAGTTGGGGGTCAATGTTTGTCAGTGCCTTCTCGTGATCCCGCACCGTATCAGCGAGCTTCCCGTGGTCTGCCCGCAGTAGAGTAAGGCCAGTCGTGAGGGCTCCTATCTGCTGTTCCATTATCTTCTTGGAGTCACGGATCTCCTTCAGTATTAAATCCAGTTTCTCCGAGTGGGACTCAGTAGGATCGGTGTTGGAAGAGCCCGGTGCCGGGTCCCTATCGTTAGATTCGGTGCCCCCTCCTCCTGCTGTTAGGCCAGCATCCATAACCTTGCCCTTAAGCCTGCCCATCACGAAGTTCCGTCGATCTCAAGCCCGAGCACAGTTTCTATGGGCATCTACCACATACAGTACAACCCCTGGGAGTGATCAAGCCTGGGATCCCCACTCCTCTCCCGACTATAATTCACTGTGTCCTCAGTTATGTGGGTGCTGCCGTTCTCCTCCGCGTTATTGCTGTCTCTGTTTCACAGTGCCTCAGTCTTCACCACGGCCCTCGGGGGTCCGCCACGCATCAGGCCGGTATGTGCGTCACTATATTTGAGCCACCTCTGCAGTCGTCCTCCCCCCGTCCTCGGCTCGGATCTCTGTCGGTTCTGGTGCAGCTCCTCAGATGTCGGGTGTGCCTTTAAGCGTTCCCTTTACTGTGTGGGGGGGGGGAAGGAACCCGCTCACATCGCCCTGCCGGGCGCCTCCTCCGAAAAGAATCCACTGCGTCGTGGCTTCAAACCATTCCAGTCCCTTCACCCGGCTTTCTCACCGCGTAGCCTTGTAGGATGTCAGCGGGCCGCGAAGGGGAATGAAAGGGCCACCCGCTCTCAGACCGAGTCCCCGCCTTTGCGCTTCTCACCGCTCTGTGTTGGTGCGTCTTTTCTCAGCTGGTCACGATCCACTTCGGATCCCCGGGTCCTGTATCCTCAGGCGGCTATACTCAGCGAATCCGGAGCATACATCAGCCGTAGTTTTATCCTCCAGAATCGAAGTCGATCAGAGACGGCGGGGGTCGCAGTCCGTCTCGTAGTTCTCTCAGAGCGCCACCTCTAGGCCTCACCTCCCGCGTTTGGATTTCAGCGTCCGTAATCTCCTCTCCCCAGTCGTTACATTGGTTCGGATCTGTTTCCGGTGCCTGGCTGCGGTGAGTAGATGTCAGAGTCCCGCAGTCACCGTTTAGAATCCGCTGCACGGTGATTTCACAGGATGTTTCCCCCCCAGGGTCCGGAGCCTCACCAGGTCGCGTCCGCCATTTTAGGCGGTTGGCCACGCCCCCCAATCTCAGCCTGAGTTATCGGTTGACCTTAACACTGCACTTGGGAATTTCAATAACTGGATTGAGAAGGCGGTGGTGTGCCTTACCCCTCAGTCACGGCCCAGACGCTCTAACGTGTCTCTTTCTAAACCTTGGTTTTCTACTTCCTTAAAAATGCAGAAACAGCAATGTAAAAGGTTGGAACAGAAATGGAGACAAGATTATTGCACTGAGGCTAAAGCCTCCCTCAAAATCCCCCAAAAGTCCTACTATGCCGCTATTTTGCAAGCTAAACGCGCCTACTAAGCTGAATGCATTGCCCTATCTGGCAATAATGCCCAAGAACTTTTTAATATCATGCAAAGTTATGTAACACCTAAAGCTGTGACTAATAACCAAACACCATCCCTTTAATGGTGTGAGGAACTCTCGAATTTCTTTATTAACAAGGTTCGGGCTCTGCAATCACACTTTGGCAAATGGAACAGCCAAGCGGCTGATGTGGCATCTTGCCAACTAGCACCCCCCATCACCTAGGCCAAAATTTCCACCTTTGAATTCATCTCACTGGCGGACTCTTTGTCCGCTCTTTCTACTCTCAAATCCGGTTCCCCCCCAACGACCCTTGCCCTGGCAAACTTTTGGCCAGTGCAGCAGTAGTGATTAATCCTCGCATGAATCTGTTGATTAATGCTTCTATAGCATTGGCCACCGTTCCTCCATCCTGGAAGTAAGCGATGATTATCCCCTTTTAAAAAAAGGCGTCTCTGGATCCCAAACTCCCTGCTAGCTATCCCCCTATTTCTTTGCTCCCTGCTGTAGCTATGGTCTGTGAGAAAGTGGTCAATAAACAACTGACCGCGTTTGTAGAACAACACAGCCTCCTCCACCCAGCCCAATCGGGTTTCAGAGCCTCCTACAGTACGGAATCGGCGCTGGTGGAAATCTCTGAGGCCATTTGTGAAACATTAGATAGTGGGGGCAGGGCAGCCCTGGTCCTTTTGGACCTGTCGGCCGCTTTTGATCATGTTCCTCACATCCTGCTCCTAGCCCGCCTTCAGGAGGTTGGCATTAATGGTTCTGCCAGGAAGTGGCTGAACTCTTTTCTGGAGGGTAGAACACAGCAAGTCTGGATCCCCCCCCTTCGCGTCAACCACTCAGAAACTACGGACTAGGGTTCCCCAGAGGTCAGTCTTGAGACCTTTGCTGTTCAAAGTCTACATGCCACCCCTCATTCAGATGGCAGAAGACTTGGGTGCTAAAGTCATCGCATATGCTGACGACACACAGCTTCATTTCACCTGGAAAAAACATGAGTCGTCCTCTTCCCATGTCAAAACCTGTCTTACAGCAGTGTTTAATTGGCTCACCGCCACCCAGCTCAAATGCAACGAGGATAAAACCGAGATTTTATTCTTTGGTAATTTTCCTCCTCAGTACTGGCACGCTTTCTGGCCTGATGAGTCTCCCAGGCCTTCCCCTCGGGCCATCCTGTCAAGAACCTAGGGATTTGGTTCGACAAAAAGCTAAGTTTCAGCAGTCAGATTAATAAACTGACACAAATGTGTTTGGCATACTGAAATTACAAAAAAAAAATTGCCTCTACTCCCCTTAGCGGCAAAAGAAACGGTCACCAGAGCGCTCATCACCTCCCGTATTGATTATGCCAATGCACTGTACGCCGGCCTGCCCAGTTACCTACTTGATAAATTGCAGGTGGTCCAAAACTCCGCTGCTAGATTGCTTTTCAACCTCCCCAAAAGAACCAGCGTCAGGCAGCACTTGCGAAACCTGCACTGGCTACCTGTGAAAGCACGGGTCAAATTCAAAGCCCTGGTTAATGGCACATGCTGCTCCCTATGGGCTTGGTCCGGTATACCTTAGGAGGCGTTTTCAGTTCTATGCCCCAAACAGACAACTGCGCTCTTCCAATGCGCTGAGGGTGTGTACCCCCAGATTCCACCTTAAAAGGACAGGTGGCAGCTCCCTGGCCTACACGGCGGCAGTGGCCTGGAACACACTCCCATTTGACTTACGCAGCCAGCAGGATCCCAAACAATTTAGAAAGAGACTCAAAACTTTTCTCGTCAATTAACTCTTTCTCCTTTCTTGCCGAGTCCTCTCCTCTGCTCTTTCCTCTCTTGAGCTCGCACCGGGACACTCTTCGAGTAGCTGTGCACGTTACAAACTTCCATAACATAACATAACTTCCATAACATATTTGACAAAATGCTCCACAATTTGACTCTATTGACAGAGTCAAACGCGGAGCCTAAATCCATAAATGCCAGTTATAGCCTGCCTTTCTTTGCCAAAATATACTTGCCGATTAAAACATACACATTTAGGGCCTACTGCACTGTTCACAAGCCGGGCCTAAAGCTGAACTGCACCTCAGATCGTAAATTATGTTGTCCGACTCATGCCTGTAGTCGTTCCAACAAAATTCTACCCATAACTTTAGCAGTGGAATTAATCAGAGATATTGGGTGATAGCAGTGTGGGTCGCTCTTAGAGCCCTTTTTAAATATGGGGACAATTGTGTCATCAGCCTCAGCTTTAGGTGGCCTTGTAACTAAAAACACATTGAGAACATTCGTCAGGAGTGGGGCCCACAACTTGGCATTGGCCTTGAACAAGTCGACGGGAATCCCATTGAAGCCTGACGCCTTCCCACCTGAGCAGCTAGTTAATGCATCAGAACCTTGCAAAGCTCAACCTCCGGGCCAGCCGGAGATGCTGCCCCCGGCAAATTCCCTGAGGGAGACCAAGTTAAGCTATCCACTACCACAACACATGTGTCAGCGGCCCTCGCGTCAGGATAAACGTAGCGTCCTGTAAAAAGAGTAACCCAGGTGTCAGGGGGGCCCACAACATCAATCTCTGAGTCGTTAGTGCTACTAAAATAGTTGCGATTAACCATCGCCCAGAATGCCTTAGTATTATGTGTTTCACTAGCCTACAGCAGGGAAGAAAAGACTTCCTCTCTTATAGTAACTTTCCTCGCTCTCACGACCTGTTTATAACGGGCCCTATATTCCTGCACCTTCTCTTGATCTCTTGGGGTCTCTTTCAGAGCCTCCAGCAACTGGTCATGTGCTTTAGTACAATCTGCCTCAAACCAATTAGTATTTTTTTCCTTCCTGGATTTTAGCGGGCGAAGAACAAATTATGTCCAGTGTGACAAATCCTCTCAAAACAATCAATTACCTCCTGTCCCCCCATCATGCTATTGTCAGCTAGACAGGGTGCAACGTCAGGCAGTGAAGAAGCTACCAAACTTCTCACAAAAAAAGCTGCATCCACCTTAGACCCCCTCTTAAATAGCACTTTGTACTTTGAATATTGTAAAGAGAGAGTTACGCACAGTTGGAACTTTGGCCAAAAAAGAAACATGCAGGGAGAGAACCAAGAGCCTATGATCACTGAGTGGTGAGTCCAGCAGCCTATATTCCATTACTAGGTCCTCAAGGAAAGAGAGCAGAGGATAAAGTCAGTCTGGCTAGGAGTACCCCTCCCTACAAAACTAGGTGACACAATAGGCTTTGGCATCAATGAATCAAAGAAAACAACAAATGATATTTCATAACTACTCTGCTGAACTCATACCCAGGTGGACAGTGGACAAAGTGGGTAAGTGGGTCCCCCGCACCATCCACCAACCTGCAAGCTGGAAATATAGACAACTGACAAAATCTCAAATTAAAATCCCCCATGAGCACCACCACGTATGTTGTTTCTGCATTCATCCACATCTGTAAGTAGTGAACTATGCAAATATAGCTTGATGATTTCAAAAACATTGTTATAGACATCAATTAAAAGCAGCTTAGCTGAAAGACACTGCAAGAGTATGAGTTGGTAATGCGGAAAGTTAAGATTCAACCATATGACCTGGGCAGAAAATTCAAGGGAGATAAAAGTCAAAAGACCACCTTTTGCCCTGCCCACAGAACCCAGGAGAGCAGGCGTAAAATGTACGGCATAGCCATCCATAAACATGGGTTTGGTAAGCCATGTCTCTTGTAAGGAGATAACCACATGAGAATTAACAAAATTATGCCAATCAATCCTGCCCCACTTACAGGACAAGCCTGCAGCATTCCATGGGACCAGTGTAAAGTGTGCATCTCCCTGGTTATTGGAGTCCCCAACAGGAAAACTAACAAGTGTGCTAATTGGGGGCAACATGACATTCTCACTAGTGAGCATACTATTTTGAAGAGGTATGACATCTCCACTCAATTGCCGTGGTCTAGCCCCCTTTGGAAAAGTAATGTCAGTGGCAGTAGCTGAATACAATTTCCCCACAGTCACATTCAGTATATCGTTTGCCGCTGACAGGGCCGACTGGGCAGAGACGATCGGAGCAGAGGGTAGTCAATCCAGCTGATCCAAATGAGTGATAGGAGCATATCTATTAATGGTGGAAATGGGCTGAGCCAGCAGCGATGGAGCGGTCAGACTGCTCTGTGGCTAATAAAAAAACCCTGAGTGGGAGGGCGTCAGTGACTGAAGGATATGGAGTCACAAAGTATTTCTTCATCAATACCTCTTTGGCCACTCGTCTGTCTTTAAACTTCATCACTATCCACTTGTTCCCATCAGGTTCCGGTGAACTGCCAACCCATGCAACCCTCCGCACAAGATTAATGTGATTGTGTGCTAATTCCTTCCAGCCTAGTCTGCCGTTAGTCCAATGAACCACTTTATTGACCAATTGTCATGCTCCTCCTTTAAATTATATCTCAGCGGAGGCACATTCTTCAAGATAACAACATATGTGGCAGCCGGGGGAGGTAATTGGAGCATAGAATGTTTAGAACAAGTCAGTAATTCAAAGGTTTCCTAGCCCCCAATGACATCACTCCAAGGCTGCTAATGGGTTGTGGTAATGTCCCCATTCTCCGCTCTTTCAGGGGATGCTTTCGGAGGTAGTGGTTACTGAAGCCCCTTGGGCCATGGGCTGCTTTGGCAAAATATTTATAGAACCACACCTGGTTGAGTCCAGGGAAGGGGCCCTAGCAGCATACTGGGGTGGCAAGGGACTCCTCAAATCTCTTAGGGCTACTTCCACTTTCCCCAATCTGTCCAGTATCGAGCTCAGCACACACATAAGGGATGACACGATCCTCTCTAAATTTGATACAAGCTATCAGAGGTAATTTGACCAGAGTTGCTTACAGGATAGATGTGAGAGTCAGAATTGGGTGCACAGGCTCGGCTAGGCGGGGCCAAGGAAGGTCCGGGGACTGTCTTTTAGACTTAGTTCTTTTCTCCACTCTCTTTCTCTTTACACCCGCACTTTTTGCTTTCCCTTTTCCACTGTCACTAGCATTGTTAGAACGTGGTGACCCATCACAGGGTTCCCTAGCCTCAGTCATAATCTCCATGGCAATACAGAGTTGGAAGAAGATAGACTGGAATTGACCCCAACAGCAGCCAAACACCCAGGTAGATGTGGGGCATCGCACAGTAAGTTTTATCTCCTTACTGATTACCCCCACCACTCCCTGTAAAAAGACATCTAGGGGAGACTCTGATGTCTCTTTGGCAGCTGTAACCCTGCATTTCCCATTTATATGTTTACGGACAGTAAATCTGCTGATTCAGAATGTCAGTGAACCAAACTTTGAGTAGCCTTAAAACAACAAAAGTCCAAAGAAAAAGAAGTGAGCAATGCCAGTACCTTGCGCAGAAGAAAGGGCGATGGGCCAGCCTCTTTCAGTCAATGATGGGCAAAGACGGGCCGGTCTTGGCTGTCTACACCCGGGCGCATGCCTAGGCGCATCCCACACTGTGGGTTTAGGCAGCGCCATTTGTAGCACTCTAGAATGGCACTCAAATTCAGGGAGCCCCTTTTGCTACAGGAAACAAGTGTCCTGCGCTGCGGTTTCAGCAGCACTAGTTGTATCGCTCTACAGGGGCACTCAGATGCAGAGATCCCCTCCTCCTTCAGGCAACAGTGTGGGACAGGACGGGATATGGCCCCCCCCATTCTCAAGCGTCCCACGCTGCGGGTTCAGTTGGTGCTATTTGTAGCGTTCTACAATGGCATTCAGGTGCAGATAACCCCTCCTCCTTCAGGTAACGGTGCAGAGTGGGATATGGAGTCCCCCCTGTTCTCAAACATCCCGTGCTATAGATTCAGGGGGCGCTATTTGTAGCACTCTGCAATGGCACTCAGGTGCCTAGAGCCCCTCCTCCTTCAGGCAACGGTGCAGGGCAGGATATGAAGTCCCCCCTGTTCCCAAGCATCCTGCGCTGAGGGTTCAGGTGGTGCTATTTGCTGCGCTCTAAAACGGCACTCAGGTGCAGAGACCCACTCCTCCTTCAGGCAACAGTGCATGGCGGGATATCTCCTTGTGTTTGCTGGGATAAGGAGTCCCCCCTGTTCTCAAGCATCCTGCCTTCCAAGTCTTCCAATTTATTTTGCAATGCGCTTAAATTCTTATTTAATGCATAGGCTTTGGGACTGAAATTGAGCATGGGTGTCTTTGATTACTGATACACAGTTTTCAAGTTTATCAAATCACCCAGAGAAGCTTTCTAACTGATTACTAATATTATACATTTTTATTTGAATGACAGAAATCATCTATGTCTGGGTGGATTTAAAATATTGGATTTCTTGCAGTAATTTGTAAAGTAGATTCAAAATCCTTTTTCTGATTTCATGGTATCTGAAATGTGCTGGTGCTCTCCTGCAGAGCCGAACTCAACTCAGCATTTACACCTTTGTCCAACTCTATTAAAATGCACTTGAAATATTGCCCTTGGATCAAGTTCCTCAACTGCTGGCTGAATGGATTTTTTTAAGTCATAAGATAAAACCACTATGGAACTTTTTGGTGTATTACCTGTTACGAAAATCAAATAATGAACCACACTAGATGCTGTAGAGATGCTTCTTGGATCACTTGTATCCTTGTCTTTATCCGCTTTTTCCATATGAATTGATTTGACTCCAGGGTCTACTGTAGTGTTTATGTTAGGTTTGGGTTCCCCTGCATTGAAATCGTTCTTTCCATGTGATATATTTGCGTCCTCAAAAACTATTACAATATCTTCACCTGTGTCCTTTTCTGAAACTAATAGCAATAAGTACTGAATCCACTTCCATGTATGCATTCTGGCATAACATGTTGGAGTCATTTTTCTTTTCGTTTTCATGTAATTTAGAGGGCACTGTAGATTGTGTTACGTTCAACATTATATTTCTTTTTTTTAGTTTAGAAAGCTTTATTGAAGTAATAAACAAAGTAGAACATCAATACAGATTATATGATGAGGAGTGACAATGCGAGAATAAACTTAACAATAAGGTAGAAAATGAATCACACCTCAGTTGGAAGATCTATACAAAGTCAAATGCATTTTTAAGATTATAAGAAGAAGGAGGAGAAAAGAAGAGAGAGAAGAAAAAGAGAGGGAAGGGGAAAAGAGGAGAAAGGAGCAGAAAAAAGACTAATACAAGAAGAAAAACAGGATATGTGTCTATGAATAAATACAGAAACAAGAACATAATAAAGAATGCATGTACAAGCTTAATTATTCAACCTGGAAAGAAAAGAAGTTAAAGGCAACCATAACAAATCTTTTTTGATCAACAAAGCAGTAGAGTTAGCGAAAGCACGGTCAAGTCTATGATGATGACATAATAAGTTCCACCAAGCTTGGAATGACATTTTTGAAGTGTCCTTCCAGTTGGTAGTTATAATTTGGAGAGTGATAGCAAAAAATAGATCAATAAATTTGCCCACAGTACCATGAACGTCCCAAACAAGAGAGCAACTACCCAGAAAAACATGTGAAATCTCAAAAGGAACATTAGTCGATAAAATATCATTCAATTTTAACCAAACTTGAGACCAAAAAGATTTAACTAGAGGGCAAAGGAAAAACATATGAAGGAAATCACTATTATTGTTAGGACAAGACCAACACTTCGCGGAGTCTATTAACTTAAATTTGTACATGTCACAAGGGGTGAGAAAAAGTCTGTTATAAAAATAATATAAGGTCTGTGTAGTGCTAATGGAACGTGAGGAAGTGTGAATTTTTGTCCACAAGGAATCCCATGTGCGTAGAGGGATTACTAGGGCTAGATCTTTTTCCCATACAAGCTCTAATTTGGATTTGGTCCTGATTTTCGAGGAGTGGGATAGTATTTTATATATAGTAGAAGCTCTAAATTGAGTAGAGAAATCAATGGAGGCAGGGAGAGTATGATCAGAAATAGTGGTGGGAGAACCCTGAAGAAAGAGACGAGTGAGAGATTCCTTAAGTAGAGGACAGTGAAGGGCATGAGAAGAGGAAACATTGTAGGAGGTTTGGAGATCTGAAAAGTCCATAAAAGATCCATCTTTCATTAAGTGTTGAGGTGTAATAATACCCTTGTCAATCCATTCTTTCCAAAATAAGGTACGTTTGTTAATCTTAATGGATTTATGATACCAAATTGGGGTGCGTAAAGTAGGGAGAGAAAGCATATTCGCCAATTAAGAGATGGAAAGAAAAAGATGACAAGCGAGGAGGGAAAAGAGGGAAAGAAAGAAAGCAAGGGTGGGGAACATAGTCTCTCAAGAAAAGATAGCAGAGAGAAGATGACAAAAAACCCAAAGGCTTTAGTCATAAAGAACAAAATGAAGAAGAACATTGACGAGTGAGGGGGGGCAGCGAGGAACAAGACAACCACGCAGCTAAAGAGACACCGAGGAAAGAACAAGATTGCCTTCTAAAAACAGATATAGAAAAGGGAGAAAATCCAAAGACAAAAAGGCAAACTTACGGAACAGAAGGAAGGGAACTTACCAAACAGTGCGAAGAGATTGCAGCAACATGAGTCGCACATTACAGACAGGGGGGAAACAGGGGTGAAGAACATCTACAGCAATTCCGTGGAGGGGAGGCCTGGGAAATGAAAGAAATAACAGACAAAGACATAATTAAAGGTTACAAACTACATACTAAAGCACACTAAAACAGACCAAAGAAATAACATAAAACAATTGAGGCTTGCTCAGTTCCATGAGTTCTCCTTTATGTGCATGAATGAACTTCCGGAGGTCGGCAGGATCTTCAAAACTCAAAGTTCTTTCTTTGTAGGTGACTTTGAAAAGCAAGGATGTATTAAACCATAGCGGGCATTCATAGATCTCAAGTCAGGCCTAAGGTCCTTCCATCGGTTAGCAGTTGGCTTGGAGACATCTTGACTGAAGAAAACTCTATGGCCAGACCAAAACATCTGCTTGTGTTGCTTAGCTGCATTAAGAATCGCCATGGGATCAGAGTAGAGAAGAAAGTAAGCAATTATACCTCTTGGTTTAGATGAGGAGGATGCACTCTGTGGTCCCAACCGATGAGCTCTTTGGATGTTAAAGTCCATGGTTTTTGGGCAACCAACCATCTGAAGGACTTGAGTTTTCAAACATGTAATCATATCTGATCCTTCAGAACTTTCCGGAATACCGTAAATGCGTAGATTGTTACGCCTATTTCGATTTTCTAAGTCCTCTGTAGATTTCTTGAGCAAACTGACTTCTTTAGTGAGGCATTGAACTCTGGCGACAACATCTTGAGCATCACTGACTTTTTGTTCCACATCTGACAGCCTCAAATCAAGGCCAGACCATTTCTCATCTAACCTTTGTAGAGTAGCAGCTGTGTCAGTCATGAAAGGACGAATGAGGCGTAATTCCTCCATTATATCCTCTAATGTGAGAGGGAGCGGTGATTTTGAAGGAGAGGGTGGGTCCTTCTTTGTGCGTTTACCAGGACAAGTAGCTGCATCTTTTCGTCCACCCGAAGAAGCCCCCTGAGGTTTATGTGGATGATGTGAGTCCATAACGGCGAAAGAGAGGAAGCACAATCAGCCGTGAATTGTGCAGAAAACAGCCAAAGAGACAGCGTTGTTGGTATACTGAGGAAGAGCCAAAAAGAAAAAGACCAGCGAAATATCATCAAATGAGAGCGGTAATTAGCAAGCAGAATGCAACAATAATGTACAGTCCAAAGTTACTCAGAGAAAGGTCTGCACTCAGAACTTGTTACTTCACTAGATACCGCCAAATTTATACACAGTAGCTGGTCACGACTGCTGTAATAAGGAAGGAGCATTCATCCAACCAAACACCATCTTCTCCTCACAGCGACAGGAGGGTCAATACATATGCTGGTCTGTCTCCTTTTAATATTAGGCACAACATAGTCAGCCTTGAAGAAGAGGAGAAGTGCTGCATTAATTACAGGGAGAACATTATCCTCACGGTCGGGTGGAGTGCTGCTTGAGGAGAGAGCACAAAATGGCGGCCGCCGTGATGTGGATACGAATGGGGCCGGTAAAAAGACAGACAGACCTTCCCAGGGTCTATAAACTTGCCGTCATGATCCCGATCATCTCCTGTGCAAGAAACCGCAGTTGCGCTGAAAAGGCGCTGCGTGAGAGAGGTCCCTTCATCGGCGAGCGGAGCTCGAAATAGCGGAGCTCTTCAAGTGGCGGCCATCTTACATCGCCGCTGTCGCACGCCTCTCAACAGTATATTTCTAACTGGCTTTGTTGGGGGCTTCATTTGATTAATATACGCCGTCATATAATACTGAACAGCCTACTCATCTCAACCAGACTAGGCAATAGGAGGTAAACTCACCGCTTCCCCCTAAACCTTGGCTCAACAGCTTGAAATGAGCAACATTATTTATTGATGTTCTCTAGAATTCCCTATATAACTACTTACAAGGTTCCCATGCTTCAAGGAATGAAAGTTCAAGGGGCAGAATCAGGACTGCTCACTGAAAAAGACCCAACAATCGAAGGCAGCCATGTACATATGTTTGAGAATCAACAGGCTAGCCACCAGGGAGGCTGGAGCACACCTCTTTTGCCCCTCTTTTCTACAGTAAAACTCCTTTCCAATTAGCACTGATCCATAAGCAAGCAGGAGCCACCAAAAGGCCAAGTTTAAATTTACCTTTTTTTCTTTTTTACCTATTGCACAAATGTGACAAATGTAGCAGTTAAAAAAGCAAAAAACAGTCACAATTCAGAAGTTTCAATATGAATAAATATTGCAACATTACTACCAGCTCTGCTGAAAACGCTATATTTATTGCCCGGTGATGAGCTGACTGGAAACATCTTTGTCAATGACTCTGCCTTATGATTTCTCCTTTTCCAGCGACTCAGTGTGCACTGCTCGACTTGCTGGGAAAGCAAACAGCTCGCATCCATAGAGTTTCATTGATTCCTTTTTGGACGACTGACGAGCATCAGGTGGGCTGGCCATTTGGGTGAACATTTCTGAGGGGTTGTGTTAAGTCAATAGAAACCCACAGTGAAACTTTTCAGATAGTTAGGTACAAAAGGAAGTCCGACTTTGCATTTAATCAATGTTTATAACAATTATTTGAACAACATTCCAAATACCAATTTTTCTATTTTATTTGAATATATCACCTCTTTACAAAATACTGTTGGTGACAATGGGCAACTGGCAGGCTTCTCCCTTTGCAGCCTTAGGAGTGTTACAGCAAATTATCACACACATGCCCAGAACAGCACTGATACGAGGGGCACAGAGCTGATGGCCTACCTTGCATCACAGGATTTAGGTAATGTTATGGGTATTGCAGCCCCAAATGAGCTACTGTTACCCACCTAAGGGGCAGAGGCTACACCTCCACAATTATTTCTGTATATCATCTATCCTGGAGGAATTATTGCTGTATGGTAAAGTTGTCCCATTTAATAATGTGGACCATAACCCTATCAAGGTCGCACTCACATTGTCCCCCGAGCCCAAATTTAGAAGGGAATGTGGAACAAGAAATCTCAAACCGTCTACTGATGGCCTAAGATTAATATGGAGAGCAGTTGACCCTGCCTACCTGTTTCACAAAGTGATCAAGGAGAACCTAGATCTGGTCATGGCCTGTTTAGCTGAGAATGACATTGAAGACCCACCGGTTGTTGCATTTACCCAGGTCTACTTCAATATTAAGAACAAGATATTGAGATCCTCAGGCCCAACTGTCAACAGTCCTAGTTGGTTTAACCCTGAATGTTCTGCTGCTAATCGTCAGCTATGCAGGGCCCTTACGGCTAACCCCAGGAACCCCCTGGAGGTGGCATCTCTACGTACAAAATATAAAGAGGTCACCACCACAAGGTGGAATGATGTACTGGACCAACAATGGGGATCACTGGATTTGGTGGCAAACAAAAAGAATAGCAAACTCTCTTGGGCTGCCGTTAAAGATATGAGATAAATGAATTAGATACCAACCCCAATCAGTTGTAATATCACAAGCGAGGCTTGGGAGGCACATTTAACTAATATTTATGGTGCTATTTCAGCAGAAAGTGACCCCCCCTCCCGGCTCTTGCCCATGAGGGAGTACCGTTGAGCTTGAGAGAGGTCGAAGATGCCATAAGGCAGAGCATCGGAGGGAAGGCACCTGGCCTGGATGGGATACCAATAGATCTTATTAAACATAACCCTGAATTCTGGGCACCCCTACTACTGAATGTTATTGACAGTTTGGCCTATTCTCCTTCACCATACATATGGTCAACTTCTGTTATTGTCCCCATCTTTAAAAAGGGCGACCGTTCACAACCAGGTTGCAATAGGCCCATCTCCTTAATAGACACCACATTAAAGATCATGGTGAGGGTCCTATAAAATAGGATTAAGGTGTGGACAGAGGATAAGTTCATTTTATACCCTTGCCAATACGGTTTTAGGAATAGTGTAGGGACAGTTGAACAGTGCCCAAACCTTTATCTGATTACTGGGAAATATACTGCAGTCCAACAGCACCCGCTGTATTTGGTGTTTATGGATTTCACCTCAGGCTTTGATTCCAATAACTGCTCAAAGCTGTGGTCAAACCTTTTAGCGAGTGGGATGGATGATGCACTGGTGCAATTTTTAGCTTATTTGCTCAGGGACATAAATCCTAGAATCAGAATAAACACACAGGGGTAGGTCGATAAAGATATTGGCATTTTTGGGGGGTGAGACAGGGGTGTGTTTTAGCTCCACTTTTATTTATTTTATATATTCATAATCTTCATCCTTTTTAATAGCTAGCACTCCAGATGTTACAAAAATTAAAGGATGTATCTTATCATCCCTGTTGTATGCGGATGACGCTGTGTTGATGGCTCATACACCAAGAGCTTTGCGTCTTTTAATACATGGCCTTGTTAGATCTACGTACTAATTTTGCAAAATCCTATATTATGGCATATGGTCCTAAGAAGTACAATCTGTCCTCTCTTATCACTGGTAATTAGAGCTCAAAAAAACTAGCACTTTTTCATATCTGGGTTTAGTTTTTGCTACTAATGGATCCTGGTAGGCGTACATTGCCCACTGTAGGAACAAACTATCCAAGGCTATCGGCTCAGTGTTTACTACTGCAACCTAGAAGGGGAGGAGCTCTCATGCCCATTCTGCAAATTTGCAAAAAGCAATGCATTCCGATGGCTACTTATGGGGCTGTGGTCTGGGGCATCTCTAATTGTAACACCATTCAGGTTAAAGAAAACAGGTTTTGCCAAAAGGTTTTGGCGGCTCCCATTTCTTCTCCCCATTATAATTAGCATAGTAAATGAAATCTACCTTTTATGGAAGATTACATTAGAGCTCACCCACCTTTGTTATGGTTAGCTATGTGGAAAAACAAGGCAGCAACTGTCACTAGAGATATTATCATGAACTGCCTCAGCTGCGACAAAGGTATGGACATCCCATGGCTAGCAGGGGTGGAACCTTGTCTGCAAAATATTGGTCATCTGCATGTTTTTGAGAACCCCGAGGGTAATCACGATATCAGCAGAAAGCATTTACAGCTAGCCCTGTATAAATGTTTCTGTGATTAAATATTTGCCACAGAGTCTAGGAAGTCAAGCATGGCAGTGTATTTGAACATCAAAACCGATAGCCAAATTGCAAGGTACATTACTAAATCAGTGGGCCATTGGGACCGCAGCTTACTGTTCCACTTTAGGGCTGGTACTGTTAAGTATTTGCTGTTTCCCTTCAGGCTTCCAAGCAAACCTTTAGTCTTTGCCTTGCCCGTGTGTTGAGCTCAGAACAATCCTTACTGCATTTTCTATTCTTCTGTGGTTTTTCTTACATGCATACAAGCTTATTTTGCTTCCCCTAATTAAAAGGTGCAACATCACAGACTTCAGGGCTGCATGTATTATGTTGCTTCAACTTAATGATGAAGAGTCAATTGTCCATATAGGTGCTTTCTTGAGAACTGCTGTCCGAGCCCATATTTCGATGAACACTGAATGCATTTGAATACATAATTTTGCTGTACTGTCTCATGCATGGTTGCTATGGTTGGAATTTCACTGTCAGTTATTATGAATTGTTTTAAGTATCTCTATGTTTTATTGCTTATTTATCATGCGTTTTTACTGTGCATGTTTAAATGCAGGTGGATACTTTTGTACCCAAATAAACATGAAATTGATTGATTAATTGAACATTGGCCAGTATAAATCCAGAAGCAACATTTCCCCCCACACCAGAGATGAAAGAAAAGCAGCGTCCATGTATCAGCGAGAGCTCTAAGCACTGCTAAAGGGCGAGAGCCACTGTACTAAGCACAATGCGCAATGGGAAATCAGGCATCAGCCCCCACCACAGTGACTACCCTCTTAGATGTGGTCATTTTTAGGTCAAAGTCTTCCAGACAGTGCAGCTGTCTGGTTTGCTAAAGACATCTTGGGGACATTTAGAAAGTTTCCCTGGTAATGCATAATGCCCACTGCTTACCATTGGCTTTGTAACTCACATTTCCATGCTTTCTATTTGCTGGCTCTATTTGTTTTAGGCTGTCCAGCTTGAGTTTGTCCCTTCCCTTGCCCAAACCTTGTTTACTGTGTCCTTCCGAGATCTCACTTTCTGTAAACAGGCCTTTAAATCTTGTTCTTTTCTTGTCACATTTGCAATGCATTTAAACACAAAGTTCAAATGTCAAGCTCAATCTTCCCAGGGAGCTTGGTGTCTACTTTTCTTTCTGTGACTTCAAAGTGAGAGCGTTTATACAAAAGCTAGAGGAATGCAGATTACTCTCCCCATGGTGCCCTTGTGTGCCCCTCCTATGCTCCAGTTTACGAGGCTGTAACATAACCCTTAAAACAGGCCAGCAGGGAGGAGGTGCACATTTTCATGTTGAGGTTCTTCTATCAAAGCACTATTGGCTTTTGCTTAAAGTGACCCATTAGGGAATGTCTAATGATATTTATGTTTACAGTCAGTGATACCGAGTACCAAACCCTTTTTTCTAATAACACTCATTGGCAAGCCAAAAGGTGTAGCATGCACTACTGCAATTAATGAGCAATGGCCTCTGTATGTGCAGCACGTGCAGTAGCATCGTGCCATAAAAACCTAGACAACACAGATTACTGTTTTCCTGATAAATACAAACAGGATGCCTGAAACTCACTACATTTACACTACAGCCTTAAACATCCTGCCTATGTCAAAATATAGTTTTAATACTATTTGATGGATGCATGCGTTGTCAACAATGAAATAGGTGAACATGTACCACTGAAACAACAATGACCTACCACCAGGGCCGCCTTTAGCACTGCTGGTGTCTGGTGTGATACCCTACACCACTTCACTCAATGTCTCTCTACTCTACTCTGCACCAATCTATTCTATGCCAGCGCACTCTACTCCACTCTACTATGCACCACTGCACTGTTCGCCACTACACTCTACACCAGTCTTTTCTAGGCCACTCCACTCTACTCTGCAACACTCCACTCTACGCCACTCCTCTCTGCAACACTGCATTCTAAGCCACTGCACTCCACACCGATGTACTCTAAGTCACTACTCTATGCCACTATATTCTATCTTGCACCGCTCCAGTCTACCCTGCACCACTACACTCTATGCCACTTCACTCTACTCTGAAATAATCTACTCCACTCCACTGCACTTAATGCCACTCTACTCCACTCTGGATCACTCCACCTTACACCATTGTACTCCACCCTGCACCACTCCACTCTACCCTGCACCACTCCACTCTACCCCACTTCACTCTACTCTGAAATAATCTACTCTATGCAACTGCACTCTGTGCCAATGCACTCTACGCCACTGCATTCTAAGCTGCACCACTTTATTAATCACCCCTCTACTCTACCCCACTGCCCTCTACACCACTGTACTCTAAACCACTGCACTCTATGACAATGCTTTCAACACCACTTTACTCAAAGCCAATGCACTCTGAGCCACTGCACTCTAGGCCAACTACTCTGCACTACTGCACTCTGTGCCACTATACTATATTCTGCAACACTCTATGCCACTGCACTCAATGCCACTTCAATCTATGCCACTGCATGCTACGCCACTCTATACTACTCTGCACCACTCTACTTTGCACCAATCTACTCAGCGCAACTCTATTCTATGCCAATCCAACTCTGCGCCACTGTACACAGCGCCACTGCAAGCTATGCCATTCTACACCATTGCACACTATGTCACTGCACCACACCACTCCACTCTGTTCTACTCTGTGCCACTCTACTCTGCACCACCACACTTTATAATACTTTACTCTGCAAAACTACACTCTCCACCATTGTACTCAACACCACTCTACTCTGCAATCCTGCACTCTACGCCATTGCGCTCTACGTCGCTGCACTCTGCGGCACTCTATTCTACTCTGCACTGCTGTACTCTATGCCACTGCTCTCTGCACCACTCTGATCTGCACCACTGCACTCTGCACCACTCAACTCTATGCCACTCCACTGAACTCTACGCCACTATACTCTGCCTCACTCCACCCCACTCTAATCTATTCTGCACCACTGCACTCCATGCTACCGCTCTCATACTACTGCACTCTACATCACTCTACTCTACACCACTGCACTCCATGCCACTCTACACCTCTGCACTCTAACCTGCACCACCCCACTCTACCCTGAAATACCTCCACTCTATGCCACTTCACTCTACTCTGAAACAATCTACTCTACGTCACTGCACTGTACGTCACTGCACTCTACGTCAATGTACTCTACACCACTTTACTCAAAACCAAGCAGCAAATATAGATTGCATCCGAAGGCAGACTCCTTTCTTACCATTGATTCAAAATGTAAAACTTTGCAATATTCCTGTGGGCTGTTCCAAAATGTGAAAGAAGCATTTGATAACAAATTGCTGAAAGGGGCTGAAACTAAATCCACCAATAGCTGAGCGGCATGGACCTAAATCCGTACTCTATCTAATTTTCTGATGTTGATGACATGAGCTTGGCTAGAAAGCTAAATCTGTCTGTAGTCAAACATTATGAACATGATTCCCAAAGTAACCACGTCCTCAAATCCCACCCAGCAAGTGGAATACCATTGCTGTGCTAAAAACCCGATGAAAGAATTACTCTAGAGTCTGAACAATCAGGAACAGATCTCATGAAAGAAAACCTTCAAGGTACAGAGCTGTCAACAACCATTCAACTCCCCTCTAATATCACCTGAGAAAAGAGTTTTCACTCTAGGAAGATGAAACCTCTGAAAGTCCAAAATACTGAGGAAAAATAGGAACCAGATAATTGACCACAACTGTCTAGCATATGATGTCACAAAGAGATGACGTGGTACATACTAAACAACTAGTTCCCAAAAGTGATCACAATGGCAGTCTCTTTTCTTAACCAAGCTCTCGTTACAAGAGAAGGTGGTCTTGTGGCCGTAGTCCAGGAGTCTGGAAGTCCAGACAGATGCACCATAGTCAGAGATAAAACTGAAAGGTTCCGGATGTCATCCTCCAAGGCAGCATAAGTGTTCGAGAAGAGGCCAATGAACTGAGCAGTGCACTCACCATGCTTACCAGAAGTCAAGCACTCATTCTTCGACACTCCTACTAGAGGTTCCCTTCGACATAGACTCCATTTAGAGAAAATCTTCAAATGTCCATCTTCCCCCAGTAGCCACAGCTGGCGCGTGAACTCCTAATAACCTCTCCCCAAAGCAGATATTGCTCCCTTTGCAAATGAGGACATAGGACATGGCCTCAGAGCATTACATTAACCACACATGGGGACCATCCGAGACATGGAACTAGCACGAGCATCTGTGTTGAAAGTTTCATGCTCTAAACAACTACTCCCACAGCGTTTTACTTCATTGGTGTTCGGTAAGTATTTTTTCTGTTTTCATTGGAGTTAGGCCGATGGCTAAATTGCCGAAAACAAATTAAAAAACCAAACAATGACTGTAAACAGGGTGGCAGTTCTAATACCCGACATATTTCAAACATGAATGTGAAATTGTTAACTTGAAACCACCTCTCGCCTACTGCACGTTTTCAAATTGATGTTAGTTTTGTCTTTTGGAATATCTTCGTCGCATGATATTTTATCTTGAAGTAAATTGAAGGTCAGTAGATTCCCTGTATGCGCCATTTAATTAATTGGCATGCATTCCCATTTATATTACTATGTCTCTTGTCCCTTTAATTCTGCAGATTCAATTGCATAGATGTAATAAAACACATTATCACTACAATAATGTCATTACGCATTGGTATGTTTCACAGAAAATTAAATTACATTTACATCAGGAAGAGCACACAGCAGGCACATACCCACACTACATCATGCTTGATTCTCATTCGATTTAAATAATGGCATTCTAATTTTCATTCCTTGAGTTTTAGGTGATTTTTGCACTGCCACTCTGTGGCTCGAGAAAGAAAGGTTGAGAACATAATTCTTTATTTGCAGTGCTACACCAGGGGACTTTTAACCAAACTGTGCCTTTTTCATTAAACAGATGTGCTGTATTTGCATTTTACATTAATAAGATATATGTATTAACAAAAGTCAGAGTAAGTTATGAAAGTAAGGCTCCGCAAATCATATATCAAATAAATTATTGTACAGCGTGAGACTTTAACATTTCATTTGATCAATTATCTAACACTTTAAGAGCCTGTGATTCCCGTCTGAGTAATATCCAGGCGAGAAACATGGTTGAAAGATTTCGCTGAGTAAGGCATACAATTAGTCAGGAAATAATAGCAAACACTCATTGGCAAACAGAAAATGCATATGTTAAAGGAAAAGAGGTCAACAACACAAATGAACCCCTAAAGAAAGTGTTATCTCATAATAGATTACATGCCTCTCAGTGAAAACTTTCTTTTTTTCTGTTTGCTGTGGAGAATTAGCTGTTTGGAATTTCTGTTTGCTCTGCAGGAAATGCTAACGAAATCATACGAGGCTTTCGAGTCTTCTGTCCTAAAAAAAGGCAATTTTTGAATCAAAGCTCTCTCGGAAGGGTTTAGTGCCACAGTTTTAACCAGAGCTACCTCCTTGCCACCACTGCAGCCCCTGCCACCATTGATGCGGACCATAAGGAGTCAAAAGTAATGTCTGATAAAAACTGTGCCAATAGACCCATACTGCCCAGGAGAGCAGTAGGGTTCTCTCCCCCTTCCATACAATCAAAAAGGGCTCGAAAACCTTCAACAGTATCTGCGCTATGTACATACCATAGGAACTAGTTTTAATTGCAAAATGTGCTGCGGCAAAGACCCATTTTAAGGCACTTTCCACTTTTTTATCACCTGGATCTTGCAGCAGTGTTTCTTCAGAAGCCAGAAATTACGACAAGGCAGTACTGGAAAGGATGGAATTTACTTTGGGAATTGGTTGAAAATCTGTGTCAAATTTCACAAATGAATATCTCTTACTCAAAAAGTGAGAAACTGCTGTCCTGTCAACATCCTTCCATTCTTTAAGGATTATGTTCCAAAGAACCTCATGAAAAGGTAGCTGGTCTAGTGAATGTTCGCCATTTGGCACCAAAACTAAAACTGAAGGGTTAAAGCCCACCACCTCTATAATGTGCACCAATATCTGCTGAAAATGAACTCCTTGCACAGATTTCCCTTTCGAGCCAGTTTCCTTCTAGTCCTCATCAGTATACAAGCATTGTGTCTTTGCCCAAGGCTCACTAAGTGCAGATGAAACTGCCTTCTGTATCATGGATTGGAGGTTAGCTCTAAATAAGGTCACCACATTAATCTCCTCCTCCCCCTGTACATGGTGCCTCTTCTGGGTGGGCTTGCCTTGCCCCTGGCTACAATAAGCCACAGGAAGTAAAATTGCTGTCATCCATTTGAAGAACAATCGACTACTCCCTGCAACAAGGTGGATCATTAATAGTGAGAAAATGTAATCCCACGAGATTTGTCACTTTAAAATGGCCAGGTTTGCAGTGCTATGCCTTCCCATACTTCATTGCGCTCCAAAGAGTCAATTCCGGGAAGTGCGCAACCTCTTTGCTTCGATAAACAAGCCTGATTTCAGGCTGTAACAACTCACTCCATCCAGCATGTCGACACAGCGTCTGTTTAAAAAGCTCAGCGCGCACTGGCATTTCACCGAGCAGTGCATCTAACTCAAAGCATTTCCACATGCTCAGAGCACGCTCACAAACATACTCAGGCCATGTAACATAACAGGGCATCTGGGGGCGTGGCTACGGCGCGTTGCAAGATGGCTGACTGCTAAGGGAGCTCCGCAGGCCAGGCCGCAACATTCGCCAAATACTATCCTTAAAACACATCCTGCACCCGATGAACAAGCGGGCCCTGGCTGCGGGACTCGTTCTGCTTCTGTGGCTCCCCTATGCGAGCTTGCAATGACAGATACGCTCCTAAACAGAGGGATAACGAGGAGCGACGGCACTGCTGGGAAAATGGCCGCTGCCTGCTGCACCTGAACCGCGGGAGCGGTCTCTCTCCGACAACCGGGGGGGCGCGCTGCCCTCGCTGACAGCGTGAGCGGTGACCTGCGGGCTGGGGACGGCTCGTACGGCAGTGTGAGGTGGTCCGTGACTTAAAACGTGGCGTGACGGGGGAGCGGCACTCGCCGACTGCTGGAGGCCGGAGGAGCGGACATCGGGGGCCTATCGAGCTATTGTGGGGCGCTGCTGTGAAGGACTGCGGAGCAGTGTGTCTTCTCCTCACGGGAGCCGGACGTTTGCAAGGTAGGAGCGTTGGGGCTTTCCTCGGCCGACGTCGGGTTGGGCGGTGCTGGGCAGCCCGGGCCTACTCTGCTGCTGTAGTGCCGCGGAGCCCTTGGCTGATACCGCGTTAGCTCAGGCCCAGGCGCGTGCCGCGGGTCTAGCCTACCCCCTACGTACGAGGTGCTTCCTCCCTATGCTGCTACTTGGGGCTGTGCATGGAACGCGGAGAGCAGCGGGCATCGCTTAACTCCCCCCGGCAGAAATCGCGGGGGTGCTGTTCTTGCGGTGCGCGGGCTGGCCGGTTCCAGGCTCCCCTGGCACGGCGGCCGGGTAGGGGTCCTCTATTTTAGGGCTAACTGGCGACCGGAGGTTGGAGCCGCGGAAGGCTTTTCGGAACAATGCTGCCGGGCTGAGGCTGCCCCCCTCTGAGAGGCGCTGCTGGATGTCCACGGAGGGGCCTGTACTATGCGATGTGCTTGATCTCCCCTGTTTGTCTGCCGGGGAGTGAGCTGGCGGGGACCGGGGTCGACCCGGAGGACTCTGCTTGCTTGTCCTGCTGCTGAGTGCGCACCTGCTTGAGCTGGCCTCCCTTGTTTTCACCGCAGCCCGCCTGGACTGTCACTCTGCTGCACTCATTGCCTGCTGCCCCACTGCCAAGTACAACACAGACTGCAGCCCCTTTATAGTCTTATTGTCGGGGAGCGGGCTGGATGTGGCCGGGCCAGAGCTGCTCGGACTAGTGCAGGCTGTGACTTGTTCTCGCTGCGCAGTGCCCGCCATACCGACCTGATCATATACGGGTCTGCCGCATTCTGTTTGGATCACCACCCCACGATAACCACCCACCGCCGTTCCTCAGTGTCACATACTGCAAGGTACAGCTAGCTGCGGCGTTGGTGCTCTGTGAACATGGGCAAAACAGACCCCAGACAACCCAAAATCCCATTTGAGAGCAAGAGACACACGCGCACAGCGGAAACATCGATGGAGACGGGCACAGCACAGGGGGCGTCGGATCATGTTGATGATCCGGAGGAGGACTTGAGATCCATATTACTCGAGGTTCGCACTGGCATGAAAACCATCGATAGCAAGATAGATGCCCTTGCGACCAGCCTCGACGCAGTAAAAAGAAAGGTGGACGTGCATGAAACCCGGCTGGATGTCCTGGAAAATAGATTGTCGGATACGCATGACGCCACTGCTGAAACGAGGATGCAGGTTCTAAACATGGAGAAAGCGCTAAAGGTCATAAAGCTGAAGAATGAGGATTTGGAGGCGCGGTCGCACCGGAACAACATACGGATTCTTGGTCTTCCGGAATCGACGTCCATCTCAAGAATGGAGCCCTACATTGACGGACTCCTCCGTGAGCTGTTTGGGTCGGTGCTGTCTCCGGTTATGATCATAGAGAGGGCGCATCGATCACTTGGTCCCCGGCCGGTCCCCGGGGCACCACCATGCCCGATAATAGCACGCCTACTCAATTATGCAGACAGGGATGCGATGCTCTGAGAAGCGAGGGCTAAGAGTCCTGTCGTTCATCAAGTCAACACTCTATCATTCTTTCCGGATTATACCCCGTCGGTGCAGGCTGCTCGGAGAGAATTTCAGCCGGTAAAAAGACTCTTGCAGTCGGCCTCCGTTCCCTATGCCATGCTGTATCCAGCCAAACTGAAGATCACCCATGATGACCAGGCTCATTTCTTCACAGACTCTAAATCTGCTCTGAAATTCGCAAAACATATCTGCCCCCGCAAAGCTGCCAAGATTGCCCCCGCGGGCTTGACCTCGTCGCCGCCCCACAGTGAAGCTGACTGATAGCCTAATCACACTGTTCATTGTTAAGTGATGAAGGGATATTTGATTGCTCTGGTTACTTTTGCTTATTCTGATCTCAGCCTGGCGTGTAAGGAGTGACATAGAGATGTGGCCACGGCACAGTGTAGTGGGATCTTTACTCACGTTGGTGTTTACCTAAATAGCATTACAGGGACGCTCTATTGTTCATTCCTCCTTCAGGGTTCCTCGAGAGGGATGGTTGCAGTGGCAATGCGGTCTGGCCACCCTGCCGACTGGCGGGTGTTCGCGGCTGTTCCTCCCCCCTAGTGGGTGAACCCCTACTTGGTTGTTCTTTTTGATATAGTTCGGGGTAATTGTGGGGATGGAGAGGGCATGGTATCTCGACCTGTTTGGGAGGTTGGAGTGGGAGGAGGGTGGCAAAGGGGGCATTGCGCGTTTGACAACAGCCATTACACCTATATAGCCTTGACACAGAAAGTTCTATGTGAGTATATTGACACCAAGCTTGTATACCGTATTGCTTGTTTGCATTATTATGACATGCAGATGATCAACGTGCCTGTACCATGTACTACCACAAGGATTTGCGGGTGAGACCTACAAACTACTGACGTGGAATATTAGAGGGCTAAATTCCCCAAAGAAATCCCGACAGGTGCTTGCATACTTAAGTCGACACGGCACCCACATTGCATTTCTGCAAGAAACACACTTGACCAGGGCTTCAGCAGCACACTTTGCACGTAACTGGGCGGGGTTCAGATTGGCCTCCACATACTCATCTTATGCCAGGGGGGTCATCATCCTTATCAAGAAAGGCGTCCCATTTACACCTCACCTAACGTATACTGACGAGGAAGGCAGATGCGCAATGCTGCAGGGCAAACTGGGGGATACATTAGTTACTTTCATAACCATATATGGTCCCATAGTGGATGAGCCGGAGGTATTCCTCCGCATGTACAGTATGCTTCGACAGTGGCCCGAGACAGCTATAGTGTGGGGGGGATCTCAATACATACCTAGACCCAGCACTAGATAAGTCCAACCCACAGAGTAACCGCACCCCTAGAGTGGCTTGCAGTATTCACCAGGCTATGCTGGAATTTGGACTGGTAGATATCTGGAGACTGCGTAATGCCACAGCAAGAGAGGGCACGAATGCTACACCGGCGTACAACAGTTGGTCCAGATTGGACTACTGGTTGTTAAGTGAGAATGCGGCAGAATGGGTGACGACGGTTACCAATCATCCACGGACGCTTTCGGACCATAATCCTGTGCAGCTCACCCTGCACATACCCACACTTACCCGCCGCCCGTTCACATGGCGCTTCCGTGCTGAAGCACTCCTCGACCCAGTATACAATGATACTGTTCGCAAGGCAATAGAGCATTACTTTTTAGAGAATAAAGGCACTGTTGATAGCGCCGCCACGCTATGGGAGGCGTTCAAAGTAACGATCCGGGGAGTTTGCGTGAGCACTACTGCAGGCATATTGAAGGATCTCAGAACGCAGCTCAGCAGACTAGAAGCCGATCTAACAAACCTCGAGAGGGAATATACCGTTAACCCATCCCTCGATACGTTATCACGCATCCAAACTTTGATTCATGAGTACGACACGGCTGCTGAAATGGAAATACGATATGTCAATCGTAGACATCAGGCCAGGCGATATGGGGAGAGCGGGAGACCGAGCCACACACTGGCTGGAAAGATTAAAGCACGCGAAGACCACTACCATATTGACAAAATAGTCGACTCATACGGCATGGAGCATTACATCCCATTGAGTATATTAGAACAGTTTAGGGAATATTACGCTGGACTGTATACATCCCGGGGGACCGGACCGGAATCCGCATCCGAGGAGTATCTGGAACATATTGCTTGTGCATGGCTGGCTGATGGTCATAGAGAGTACTTAGGTCAACCGCTGGACGTCCTGGATATCAAGGCCGTGATACGTGCTCTACCGAACGCAAAGGCTCCGGGACCAGACGGGTTGACTGTGGAGTTTTACAAAGCATACCCAGATCTGCTGGCTCCGTTTTTATTGGAGATGTATGCGGAGGCCCATGAGGCTGGGGTGCTACCTCCGTCCCTCCAGCAGGCTCTTATCATTACCCTCTTGAAGAAGGATAAGGCTCCGGAGGCCTGTGAATCTTATCGGCCTCTATCTTTGATCAATATAGATGAAAAGATACTGGCCAAAATCCTTACCACGAGACTTCAGCCATTAATGCCGTGCTTGGTCTTGCCAGACCAATCAGGTTTTATTCCTGAACGATCCACATCTCACAATCTGAGAACCATCTTCGCTATGATGCATGTTCTTGACCCTAACTTGCGTGCTGCGGCGGTCATGCTTGACGCAGCCAAAGCGTTTGACTCTATAGAGTGGAATTACATGTTTAGCATCCTTAAACGTATGGGCTTCCCGCCAGTGTTCCTGGGGTGGATTAAGATCCTGTATGCAGACTCGTCGGCTAGAATTCGAATTGGGGGACTCACATCTGAGGCGTTTCCTATTGCGAGAGGTACCCGGCAGGGATGCCCCTTGTTGCCACTACTTTTTGCCATTGCCATTGAGCCGTTGGCGTGCGCGATACGGCAGAGACACAGGGAGACCGCTCTGAACTTTAACCATAGACCGGTCGGTATCTCGCTTTACGCTGATGATATGGTTCTTTTTCTGAGAGACCCTGAGCGCTACTTGGCGCAGGTGCTTCGGGAATATACTAGATTCGGATTGATCTCAGGCCTCACTATCAATTGGGATAAGACATACATCATCCCTTTGACTGCAGTCACTGCAGCACCTCCTTTGGAATACCCGATGATATGGACCGCGGATCACTGACAAAATATCGAAGGTCAAAAAATCGACCTACATAAATATCGGAGCAAGAATATCGATGTCAACAATATCGATATCCTATCTACAACATGGTAAGTACAAAAATATCGGAAAAAAAATATCGATGTCAAAAATATCGTTATCAAAAATATCATTTTTTTGTTAAAAAAATATGTAAAATAAACTAAATAATACTTATAAATAAAATGAACATAGTTAAAAATATTTTATAATGTTTAAAATTAATAAGTAATATATATATAATTTAATAAAACATTAATTAAACATATACATATAATATATAATATATATACTTACTTAATAATCAGTTTTAATAATTATTTTAATAAATTATAAATTAATAAAAAATATAAATTACAAATACATCTATACACATAAAACAATAACATAAATAAAAATTAAATAATTATGTATAACAAATTAAAAAAATTAAATTTACTTTTAATATTTTTAAAATTAATTATATACTACATTAACTAAAATAATACAAAAAATATTAAATAGAGGAGGGAATAAAACTACTATTTCAACTCCCAAAAAAACAACAGTAAGAAAAATGTTGGATAGCGTAGAGGTTAAAATTACTATTCCCACTCTAGAGAGTGCAACAGTAGAGAAAGTATTGGATAGTTTAGGGGTAAAAATTACTATTCCCACTCCGGGTAGCGCAACAGTAGGGAAAATGTGGGATAGCGAGAGGGTAAAAATTAATATTCCCACTCCAGTGAGTGCAACCGTAGGGAAAGCGTTGGATAGCGTAAGGGTAAAAATTACTATTCCCACTCCAGTGAGTGCAATAGTAGGGAAAGTGTTGGATAGCGTAGGGGTAAAAATGACTATTCCCACTCCAGGGAGTGCAACAGTAGGGAAAGCGTTGGATAGCGGGAGGGTAAAAATGAATATTCCCACTCCAGTGAGTGCAACAGTAGGGAAAGTGTTGGATAGCGTAGGGGTAAAAATTACTATTCCAACTCCAGAGAGTGCAACAGTAGGGAAAGTGTTGGATAGCGTAGGGGTAGAAATTACTATTCCCACTCCAGGGAGTGCAACAGTAGGGAAAGCGTTGGATAGCATGAGGGTAAAAATTACTATTCCCACTCCAGTGAGTGCAACAGTAGGGAAAGTGTTGGATAGCGTAGGGGTAAAAATTACTATTCCAACTCCAGAGAGTGCAACAGTAGGGAAAGTGTTGGATAGCGTAGGGGTAAAAATTACTAGTCCAACTCCAGAGAGTGCAACAGTAGGGAAAGTGTTGGATAGCGTAGGGGTAGAAATTACTATTCCCACTCCAGGGAGTGCAACAGTAGGGAAAGCGTTGGATAGCGTGAGGGTAAAAATTACTATTTCCACTCCAGTGAGTGCAACAGTAGGGAAAGTGTTGGATAGCGTAGGGGTAAAAATGACTATTCCAACTCCAGAGAGTGCAACAGTAGGGAAAGTGTTGGATAGCGTAGGGGTAAAAATTACTAGTCCAACTCCAGAGAGTGCAACAGTAGGGAAAAATACAAAAATATCGGAAAACAAATATCGATGTCAAAAATATCGTTATCAAAAATATCGTTTTTCTTTTGTTAAAAAAAATATGTAAAATAAACTAAATAATACTTATAAATAAAATAAACATAGTTAAAAATATTTTATAATGTTTAAAATTAATAAGTAATATATATATAATTTAATAAGACATTAATTAAACATATACATATAATATATAATATATATACTTACTTAGGGGCCCATTACGATACCCGGCGTAAAAAAATCCGCCAGGCATGGAAGCGGCAAAAATCCGCCCGCACACACCGTCTGAACACCGACCACGCCATTACGATTACACAAACCGAAAACCGCCATCGGCGGAAAAATCACACAAGATACCGCCCGCCATCGTCCGAGTCGGAGTCAAACCGCCCACCACGGACGGAAACACGCACGACAACACAAAACTGCCCGCCCTCACGGCCGACACACCGCACGTGAGATTACGATCGCATCGCCATGAGCGCGGGAAAACTACAAATATACCGCCCGCCAGCGCAAACAACGCCGATGAGAATCGACACGGCAGAAGCCATGGCGCCCACGTCCCTGCACAGAAACCATCCGCTCACAAAACCAATAGCACACAACATGGCCAACAAGTCCACACAGCAAGGCACGCACAAATACACAAGCACAGTACACATCCTGAAAACACCCCCCGGACAAACAAAAACTACAAAGGCCAGAACCCCAGACACAACACACCTGAAAACAACAGACCATGAGGACACACCCACATAGGTAAGTACAAAAGCAGCACTCCCACAGACCACAACCCCTTGCAACATTGCAAACCAGAGAGGAGAGGAGAGGACACAGTGACACAGCAAGGACAGCAGCACACCACAGAAACGCACACATCACAACCACCACCACCACCACCACCACCACCAAACACCGGCACCACAAACCCCCTGCACATTACACAACACACACTGCACCAGCACCACAAACACCATGGCACCACAAAGAATGCCCAAGTTCACGCCCATTGAGCTGACGGTCATGGTCGACGAGATCATCAAGGTGCACCCACAAATCTATGGGAACATGGTCCAGCACACACCACTAGCCACCAGAAACAGAATGTGGAACCGGATCGTAGACCAGGTCAATGCAGTCGGGACCCTGCCCAGGAACAGAGGAGAAATAAACAAACGGTGGAATGACGTCAAGAGCCTGGTCAAGAAGAAGGAGGGCAAAAACAGAGAGCTGGCTGCCGTCACTGGCGGAGGGAATCCCGCGCTCTTCAAGACCTTCAAAGCGTGGGAGGAGAAGGTGCGAGTCATCATACATCCCGAGATCCTCGCCGGATTAGCAGGGGGAGTGGAGGCTGGTAAGTACAAACTAATGTATACCACCACACCGCTATGTACTCACATGCACTACCACCATGCCACAGCTCCCAGGGACAAACACCCCCATGTCCAGCACACAATACACAACACACACATGCAACAGACACCACCACACACAGCCCAAACAGAACAACTGTAAGATGCGTGGGGACATGTGTACACTCAGCCAGCCACGTAACCACCAACAGGTCCCCAAATATGCCAGAAGCGCCACAACGAGCACCCACCACACCCATGTGTCCGCCACAGCTGCACTAACCGACAAGTAACAGGTAAGTGGCAGGAACACAAAGTGCAGTGGGTGGGACGGTGGACAGCCCAAGTACAACACACACCAGGCCCCTAGTCCCACAGCACAGCAAGGAGGAGCATCCCCCACACCCCACAGCCACGTGTCAGCCACCGCAGTGCACAACGACAGCCGAAAGGCAGACATCACGGTCCACAGCAATCGGTGTCAGTGGGTGTCCAGCCACCCCCACGACCCACAACACCCCCCACCCCCACAGACCTGCAACATGGAGCACCCCCGCTTAGAACCATGTGGCATCCAGTACAGTGCACGCACGAACAACCTGCAGGTGGGAAACTGGACAGGGCTGGATTACTGGAGGCATGAGGACCGGAACACGACCAACACATGGGACATGTCACGTAGCAGACGAACACGCAGCACCGCCCACCGTCACGAACAAGTGAACAATGTGCACACGGACATGAACCACAGACTCACACCCCACATGACCCATCACAGACATAGCAACACCCAAGGAGCCACGTCTGCATGCACAAGCCACACTGAATATAGTACCACACGGCAGCCACTGTGCAACTCATCACACACAACCGAAACACCATTGAAGTCCTGTCCATGTAGCCCCTACTGCCTGTCAACCACACACCCCACAACTACGCCTATGTAAGACAAACAACACTAGACGCAACAGAGCGGAACAACATAAATGCACACGAACACCACTGAACCCATCAAACACACAGACACACCATGCACATACAACATCCCATCCATCCCATCCGTCAGCCCCAGTCTCATGAAAGGCATGTCATCTGCACAGCTGCCACACATACAGCAGTCACGCTAAGATACATGCCCATGACCAACCATGTGCCAGAAGTCAATGAAGCGCACGACACACTGTGAGCAACAACACACAACATGGGGCACACCCCCCGAGCACTGCAGTGATGCACATGGCACAGGGCAGCACGCACACCAAGGAGATGGGACAACTGCAATACGTTGGCTGGCACACAACCATCACTCACTCATAACGATGCGTCCAATGCCATGTCCAGTAATCACAACAGACAGCAAATATGCAGGCCATGTCAAGCATGCACACACCTCAAACCATGCACTGTCATGCTGCCACAACACATGTCACGTTCGGCACCCATGGCTCACAGCATGTACCCCAAAAGCATATTCCCACCCAAATGCGAATCTGGGGCATGGCCCCCATGTTGCCATATGCGTTCCTAAGCGTTCCATTTGAACCCCAAAAGCATATTCCCTCCCAAATGCGAATCTGGGGCATGGCCCCCATGTTGCCATATGCGTTCCTAAGCGTTCCATTTGAACCCCAAAAGCATATTCCCTCCCAAATGCGAATCTGGGGCATGGCCCCCATGTTGCCATATGCGTTCCTAAGCGTTCCATTTGAACCCCAAAAGCATATTCCATCCCAAATGCGAATCTGGGGCATGGCCCCCATGTTGCCATATGCGTTCCTAAGCGTTCCATTTGAACCCCAAAAGCATATTCCATCCCAAATGCGAATCTGGGGCATGGCCCCCATGTTGCCATATGCGTTCCTAAGCGTTCCATTTGAACCCCAAAAGCATATTCCATCCCAAATGCGAATCTGGGGCATGGCCCTCATGTTGCCATATGCGTTCCTAAGCGTTCCATTTGAACCCCAAAAGCATATTCCATCCCAAATGCGAATCTGGGGCATGGCCCCCATGTTGCCATATGCGTTCCTAAGCGTTCCATTTGAACCCCAAAAGCAAAGTACAAACCAGACCCAGGATGGGCCAGGAGCCCGCATACACCAGAGTCACAATAAGTAGGGGCACAGCAACACACCCATCGGCATGGCCAATCCGTCCCATGCCACATGTGCACAGCACACAGTCCCATTGCCAAGCACACACAACTACAAATGGTACAGCCACACACACGCCTCCGGGAAACCCATGTACGAGATTGCACGAACTGTTAATGTCAGACGACAAATACATACTTCGCAAGGTGCAACACAATAACAAATCTCATTCTCTCCACAGGTGACGAACTGCTGGATGCTGGGGATGGAGCCAGCAGCCAGCACAGCCAGCCTACAAGCCCCCAACGAGGACACACGGATGTGGAGGATCTGTCCTCCTCTTCGGACACGGACCACCAAGCAGGCCCATCTGGTGTGGCAGGGCCCAGCCGCTCCCCAGGACCCCTCCTACCCACCAACCCATCATCCAGGGCTGCTGAACATTCCCAGCCCCCTGCTGCCACTGTCGTTGCGGCCACACCCACGGTCATTGCGGCCACACCCACGGTCATTGCGGCCACACCCACGGTCATTGCGGCCACTACCACTGCCGCAACCGCCACCATCGCCGCACCGACCACCACCGCCGCCACCACCACCACGTCTTCGCTGGCACCAGCCCCAGCGCAGGTGGTGGCCCGGCCGACTGGATCCACCCTGGGAGCCACAGCGAGGACCGTGGTGAGCAATGTGGCTAGTGGGCAGGCCGGTGGCAGCAGGACTGGTAGGAGGAGCAGGGTCAGGGAAACGCCAGCCTCCCCTGGGAGCCATGCCCTGCCTCAAATGGCCAGAGTCCTTGGGGCCTATGAAGAGGCCCAAGGACAATGGGCCAGGTCAGCTACGGACACGCGTGAGGTGCTGGGGGTGCTGAGGTCCATGGACGCCCGTATGGGCCAACTCGTGGACCTCATGGGCCAGCTGGTGGTGGCGGTGAGGTCACAGCCAGGGACAGCAGCTCCCCCTCCGCCACCACCTGCCGGGGCGCAGGGTCGAGCAGCAGTGTCCAGTTCCCCTGCGTCCACAGCCAGTGAGCACACCTCAACCACCAGCATGTCGCAAGCAGGCACCCCCTCGCAAACGTGGAAGGGGCCGTCCGAAGAGGAAACAGATCTCCCGGGAGGACTTTGCACGCTCCAGACGCAAGTGAGGCAGCCAGCCAGCCTTCCTTGACCAGCCACTGCATTGACTTGGACTACGATCCCACTCCACACAGCCATCTGGATGGCATGTGTGTGTTGGACTATGGACATAGAACCAGTGGGTACACCCTGAGCATCACGCAGCCATGACCGACAGCTCATTGTCACTGCACGCACCACTTTTGTCATCACCTTACACACAATCACATGTCACAGTTTGAAATAAATGCACCTCTTACACAAACTGCTGTTTGTGCCCTGTGTTTTATTTGTACGGAATACAACGGCCACCTTGGGCGGAAAGGCACCTGATGCGTGGCATGGCAATGGAACCGGAGGGCCTGTAGGGACCTAGGGGTGGGAGACAGAACAGGAGCACATTCAATGAGTGTGTCACACACCCATCACACAGTACATGTCAACAACTACAAGCAATGTACACACATCGCACAGAGCAATAGGGCACAATGCCACAGCCACCAACAGTGGCATACTACCCTGGCCATGGAGCGTTGACACACAGCACGCAGTGAACAAACGGCCACCCTGACACAGCACACACACACCTGCACAGATACAGCCACATCAGCCGTCGTACATGGACACTCACCGTCAAGTGAAGTAGTGGGCTATGAGCTGCTGCCGCACATTCCCAGCTTCCTCCTCTCCGCTGTCCTCCTCACTCGAGCTGTCCTGGTCTGCGGGCTGGGGCCCTGGTTGATCTCCGTCATCCACGATGAGGGGGATCTGCTTCCGAATGGCCAGATTGTGCAGCATGCAGCACGCCACCACTATCTGGCACACCTTCTGTGGGGAGTACGCCAGCGCACCCCGGTGCGGTCCAGGCACCTGAACCTGGACTTGAGGAGGCCAAAGGTACGCTCGACCACACGTCTGGTCCTCCCATGTGCCTCATTGTAGCGATCGTCTGCTGGGGTGCGAGGATTCCTCAATGGACTGAGCAGCCATGCCCCATTCGGGTACACAGAGTCACCTGGGTGTGAGGGACACAGAGAACCGTTGCTATTCCAACTGGACAGGGGACAGCATCGCACAACCAGCACGCTACACCACTCCACATACTCACCGACAATACAGCCACGATCCTGTTGCAGATTGGACATCAGTCGTGGCAAGATGCTGTTGCGCATTATGTGTGCGTCATGGGCCGAGCCTGGGAACTTTGCACACACGTGGGTGATCACCATGTCCGCAAGGCACACCACTTGCACATTCAGGGAGTGCGTGTGCTTCCTGTTGCGGTACAGGTGCTCAGTGGCCTGTGGTGGAACAAGGCCAACATGTGTGCAGTCAATGGCTCCAACGACGTGTGGGATTCTGCCAAGGGCATAGAATGCACCCTTCACTGCCGCCAATTCACGAGTCCTGGGGAAGCGGATGTACCTGTTTCGGTACAGCATCATGGCTGCCAGTACATCCCTCAGCACCTTGCTGAACATGGGCTGGGACATCCCTCCTCCACTGCCCACTGTGTGCTGGAATGACCCAGTGGCGAAGAAATGCATGGCGGCCATCACCTTAGCCGTGGGGGTGACAGCTGTCGGATACACCCTGCGGGGACGGAGATGGGGTTCTAACATGGCACACAGTCGATGCAGGGTTGGCCTGTCCAGCCGAAACTTCCTAATGACCTCTGTATCGTCCATGTCCGCCAGCAATTGGTATGGGCGGTCAATGTTCGGTCTCCGCCTAGGGAAAATGGCAGTGGACACATGTCAAAGCAACACGACACATAGCAATTTCGCATACACATCACTGACATGACTGAGCAAGCACATGAGCCACAGCCCAGCTGTCAAGCTGGGACGGCACGGCCACAATACACTTACACAGGTCTCCCAACAATGGCAATGGCTAGTGATACAGACCACTGCCATGTGCATGCACATGGGGATCTAGGCCCCAATGACTTGCGGGCGTGCTGATGGGGACTGACTGCATATTCGTCAAGCGGCAACGCCACGGCAACATGAATGTCTGCTGAGCATGGAACTGCTTCCGAGGCTGGATGAGTATGGCACACGACGACGACGATGTGGGCACAGGCTGAGCGGCCAAAACAAGTGGGACCTGTGGCACGAGGGGATATGAGACAGTAGTAGGTGTCAGCACTGCACCCTATGTACAGCACTGTACGGATCACACCTCCCGAAACATTGACAGGTGTCCACATTGACAGCCCCATGCCAAGACGGCTGTGTGCTTGCAGTCACACGTCACAGGTGAGAGGTTACATTGCACGTGCCAGGTGGCAGACGTACATAGTGGGAGCTGGCATGTGTGTGCATGTGTCTCCTGTTCAGGATCCACCAGATGGGCGCTGACTCTGTACTGAGCATTGGACACAGCATGTTCCGTGGAAGGCTTGTGTGTGTGGGATGGTGGCACTGGATGTGCCTCCGTTGGGTGGGGGGCCATGCACAGGGCGGGTACGTCGATGATTGCGCATTGTTGGTCACGGTGGGTGCACCCACTAAGATGTGTTGCCCTGTGTTCAATTCCTATGTCCGCATGATGATGGACTGTAGATGTGGGCAGACTACACATTGGTCGATGTGCTGTCTATATGCATGTGCCTTCACACCAGGCATAGCTGCCCCTGCACATGTGACCCCTGCTGGACTCGCTGCTGGGTCTGTGGAGCTGATGCACCTTCTGTGCGTGGGGCGGACAGCTCTCCTCACTTCCCTCATTGCGCATGTCATGACTTTGCCGCAGGTGACATGGATCATGGAGGGCCCACATGTACGCGTGGGTAGGCTACACATGATTGTTCACTGGTCGCCACCCCCAGTCAGTGTTTTGAATGGGAAGGTTGTCGTGCTGGTGGTATGTTCGATGTGGCGGATGGGCGGGCCTAGGTGCGGGCTTACATTCCGGACATGGGGGGGTAGTTGGATTGGCGACTAGTTGCAGTACACACGGGACACGTCTCTTCCTTTCCACATCTGGGTCATCTCTTGTACTCACTGACAGTGATACAGTCATCTTCGCCCCAGCCCTCATGTCCTCCCCTCGCTCCCCCAATATGCATGTGCACCTGCGAGGCTAGCGCTTGCACAGGCAGCCCCAAGCTCGCACCAGAGAGGGCAAGGAGTGTATGTGTGGGTCCAGTTGCACGAGTGGGCTGTCTCAGGGTATGATGTGTTGCGGGACGCCGTCCACCTGCGTGGTGCCCCAAATGGAGACCCGGCCTGCATGGACTATGCATCACAGTCTTCGCCTTCCGGATCCGCCACCTGCGACACCCAGTGGCTGTGGCTGCCCTTGCGGCCAGGCCGCTTCCGTCTGTGACTGATGGCCCACACATTCACTCTTTGGCCTCTCTGGGGAGGGCTCGGGGGTGGTGGCGCACGCGCTTGCACTTAGTCGCAATGGCATGTGGCGTGGTTGGTATAATGGGCAATGGATGGGATGGTGCGAGCCACCTCCCGTGACGTCAGTGCTGCTCGTGCTGTGGTGCGTCCCCTACACTTCCATTTGACTTGTGCCATGCTAGACGTTGAGGTTCTATTGCCTGCGTGATATGACCAGGAGGAGCGCGAGGAGACCTCTCACACACCATGCTCCACTGCCATCCCGTGCCCTGTATCGCCTGTGCGGATTGACTATGTTGGGGTTACACCTGGTCGACTGGGGCTGTGTGTGCCTTGTCAAGGGGCATGGCGGGCGCACAACAGGATCCAGCTTGTCCACAGAGGGTGGGCTGAGGTGCGCCTGGTACCGCTTTGTACGTGTGCCCGGCTGCTGTGCACACACGTGTTCACTCCCCCCGACAGGTGTCCTCTCACAATGCCCAGGGAAGCGGTGGTGTACTGTTCATGAGCCCTCCCAACACGGCGTGCTCCAACTTGGCATGTGCGCATCTACCCGTCACACCCACCCACCTGAGCACTGCGTCCATACGACTTCACACGACACATGTGTGTCTTCCACAGTTGTGCTACTCATTTGCGTTGACATCCAATACCAGTGGACTACATGGTCATGTCACGACTGCCGTGTACTTCACATACTCTCATCCTCTCTCATTCGTACTTGTGAAATGAGTCAGCGGAGACAGTTTTGGTTTCAAACATTATATTGAGTCTTCTGTCCTCTGTGGTGCAGTATAGTGGACACTACTGGCAGCGGAATACATGTTGAGGATATACTGAGCATGATTGCAAATGGGATAGGGTGTGGGGTTACATGTGATTGGCTGTTGCATGTGGGATGTGGGCTTCAGAGTGACATCTTCTTGGCCAAGGCTGTGCTAATGTACATTTACGTATAGCTGCGGAGCTGCGGACTTTGACACAGACGGTATACATGTAGCCTACCAGACCGCTTGGCATCATGGGCACAGTCCATCTCAGTTCCATGTGACAGGTTTGCTGTGGTTGTTCCTCATGCACGCGTGCATGTGAGATGACATCAGGGCATGTGCTTGCGTGCATGCAGTGGCGTGCCACTTGTTGTTGCACTGTGGTGGTTACTGGACATGTCACAGTCACTGGTGTCGTGTTGTTGTTGTATGCACTTGTCGTCCATGCAAAGGTCCTGGTATGGGATTCCCGGGGCGGGGGTGGGAGGGGTGCAGCACCCACAGACTCCAGGCGACCTATTCATGTCCACTGAGCGGTGTGTGTGTCCATGGGCGCTGGATCCATGTCGTGTCCTGGTTGTTCGTGCAGTTCCGTCCATGTGGGTGCGATACACAGAGCCCATGCCACTGCCTCCCACGATGCATGCGGTGTTCCTGGATGTGATGGGGAACAGTGTGCATGTCCCGGTCATATCCGATGTCATGGCGATGTCGTTGATGGTGTGGTTACAGTTGCCGGTCGTTTGGTATGGCTGTTGTGGTGGTGACTGGCCAGTCCGTGCGGAAGCTAAGCATGGGTGCGGGGTTGGACATCATAGGTCAATCGGGGAACCTGCGTTGTGGTCCGACGAATTTACAGGTTGTCAGGTATGCGATGCCGTCCAGCAGGGCTTCCATGTCATTGGTGGTGTACATGTTTGCCAGCCAATGTAGCGGATGGTGGCTGTCAAGGTGTTGTTCGTAAGTTGTCCCTTGGAGGACCATGATGGGGCATGCTGGGTGACATTCGATGTAGCTGTTCTCGATGATCCGTTGTGTGGAGGCACAGTGGTCCCATTTCAGTGCGGGTGCGATGTTGGCCACATACGCCATGCCCCCATAGGCAGAGCAGGCCCTGTCGTGTGCGTCCAGAGGGAGGAGTAGTGGTAGCAGGTCCGCCTTCAGACATGCCGGGTTGGAGAGGCATATCTCCACAGGATGCTGGTAGGGACACCTCCGACAGTAGAAGACGGGCATGACGCAGCTGAACAATGTGATGCGGTAAGTCAGTCGGTAACTTACGTTCAGCAGGGACAGGAGATCGCATCCCAATATATGTAACAGGTTGGTTTTGTACAGCTTGAGCTGTTCGGCGTAGTTGGGTAGGTGTGTTGCTGTTGCCATTTCGCAGCGGTGCGTTGTGGTGGCGTGCTCCGGCTGTGTGTGCAGTCTGCAATGTGCACGCTCCGAGGTTGCTGTGAGCTCTGTGTAGTCGTAGGGAGACAGGACTTGTGTTCTGTTGGCTTGTTTGGAGGACACGGGCCCTCATCCCACATGCTTCTCAGACAGTTCAAGGTCAGTGATGTGTGACTCCTTCCAATTAACTTGCATGTGGCCGACATGGGGGAGTGTTTTCTTCTTTCTTCCCCGTCCGTTGTGTGCTTCTGTGATATGCGCTATCTGCCCTGTGGTCGGTCTCCTCGGCATGCCTGTGTTGGTCTATTCTTGGACAATGGCTGTATTCACCGGCTTCTGTCGTAGGGCTGTGGTTTCGGAGTTGGAATGGAAGGTCATTCAGTGCTGTCTGCTCTCCCTTGTGTGGGCGGCAGGCTGCCTTTCCGCTCTGCGTTGGGCCTTGTGTGTGAATGTTATTCTTGGGCCACCTGTTGTCGGTCCCCGGGCTCTTTGGTGTTCCGTTTTATATGTCTTGTTCATATGTGCAGGGTGGTATGGGTGTTTCAGTGTGGTACTGGCGTTCCTCTTCCCGAAGGGGCCCTGCTTCTCCTAGTTGGTATTGCCGCCGCTGTGTGCTATGCCATGTTTGTTACACTGGGGTGTGTCCTGCTGTTGCGTGACTTCACTGACATGTGTGCGTCGGTTGTGTGGCGTTGGGTGTTGTCCGTGAATTGGGCGTTGGGGACATGTCTGTGGCAGGCCTGTCACGTGTCATGTGCGTTCGGGGTGGGGCTGATGTGTGTGCTGCTTGGTTGTGTCCCTGTGTCTGTGTGCGACGCATGCATGGCGCTGCGGTTGGCCTCTGCGTTGTGCGCATGTGTGGCGGCGTCATCGCCGCTTTGGGGCCGTGACGGGGTGGTTGGTTCCTAGTCCCAGGTGGTGTGTACACATGTGTTACGCGATGTTACGATTTGGCCTGTGTGTCATATGTGGATGCAATGGTGGATGTGTAGTGTACACGCGCTGGTGGGGGGCTGTCCGCTTTTCCGCCCTTGCACTGTGTGCGCTGTTTGCGTGCACTTGTTGTGTGTGTGCCTACCTGCGTCTCCGCGGTACGTTGCGTCCTTGGTGGTGCATCAGCAGGAGCATGGGGAGGGCCTGCAGTGCTGGATTCATGCTCGGGGGAGCCGCTTCTTCGTTGTCCGTGCTCGGCGTCCGTGTTACCGCTTCGGTTTGTCGTACGGTATCTCTTGGCCGTGGGAGCCGTTTGTTTGCGGCATCGTAATTTATACGCCGGGCGGGACGTGTTTCGTCGGACGGTGTGTGTCAGTTGGGCTGCGCCGCTACGTGTACGGGCGCACTTTGATGGCGGACGGTGTTGCTGGCTTGCCGGCGGTGTTTGGCCTACTTTTCGCATCGTAATTGGGCGGGCGTGTGGACTGCTGCGTGCCGGCGGTAACTGGTGGTTTTTGCATCCGCCAGCACGGCGGTTGTGCTTCCGCCCGCCATCGTAATGAGCCCCTTAATAATCAGTTTTAATAATTATTTTAATAAATTATAAATTAATAAAAAATATTATAAATTACAAATACATCTATACACATAAAACAATAACATAAATAAAAATTAAATAATTATGTATAACAAATTAAAAAAATTAAATTTACTTTTAATATTTTTAACATTAATTATATACTACATTAACTAAAATAATACAAAAAATATTAAATAGCGGAGGGAATAAAACTACTATTTCAACTCCCAAAAAAACAACAGTAAGAAAAATGTTGGATAGCGTAGAGGTTAAAATTACTATTCCCACTCTAGAGAGTGCAACAGTAGAGAAAGTATTGGATAGCGTAGGGGTAGAAATTACTATTCCCACTCCAGGTAGCGCAACAGTAGGGAAAATGTTGGATAGCGAGAGGGTAAAAATTAATATTCCCACTCCAGTGAGTGCAACCGTAGGGAAAGAGTTGGATAGCGTAAGGGTAAAAATTACTATTCCCACTCCAGTGAGTGCAACAGTAGGGAAAGTGTTGGATAGCGTAGGGGTAAAAATTACTATTCCCACTCCAGGGAGTGCAACAGTAGGGAAAGCGTTGGATAGCGTGAGGGTAAAAATGAATATTCCCACTCCAGTGAGTGCAACAGTAGGGAAAGTGTTGGATAGCGTAGGGGTAAAAATTACTATTCCAACTCCAGAGAGTGCAACAGTAGGGAAAGTGTTGGATAGCGTAGGGGTAAAAATTACTAGTCCAACTCCAGAGAGTGCAACAGTAGGGAAAGTGTTGGATAGCGTAGGGGTAAAAATTACTATTCCAACTCCAGAGAGTGCAACAGTAGGGAAAGTGTTGGATAGCATAGGGGTAGAAATTACTATTCCCACTCCAGGGAGTGCAACAGTAGGGAAAGCGTTGGATAACGTGAGGGTAAAAATTACTATTCCCACTCCAGTGAGTGCAACAGTAGGGAAAGTGTTGGATAGCGTAGGGGTAAAAATTACTATTCCAACTCCAGAGAGTGCAACAGTAGGGAAAGTGTTGGATAGCGTAGGGGTAAAAATTACTAGTCCAACTCCAGAGAGTGCAACAGTAGGGAAAGTGTTGGATAGCGTAGAAGTTACAAATAACATACTTATAAATAAAATAATTTTTTTAAATAATTAATGAATTATTAAATAACTAAGCTATTTACCAATACCAATAAATAATTATTAAAAACATAATTACCAATAGAAAATGTATTAACAATAAATTAATAATAAATACCAATAAATAATAATTAATAAATATTAATTACTAAATAATAAATATTGAACAATACAATATTTTTAATAACAAAACACATATAAATTATTAAAACTTAATTACCAATTAACTAATATTGAACAATTAAATGCTTTTTTATACCAAAAATAATAATAATAATTAAACATTATCAATTAATAATTACTTCTTAATATATTAATTAAATGTATCAATAAATAATATTTAATCATATTTAATTACCAATTGATGATAAAACAACAATAAATTAATTTTTAGAACCCAAAAATTCTAATTAAAAAAAATTATCAATTAATAATTAATGTCCAATAAATTAATTATCAATACCCAAAAATAAATTTAATAATTACTTAATTTGATTTCAATTACTTCCAAAAGTATTCCCCTATAAACGCACAACACACTCCAATAATAAAATAATACACTTAACATAATGATCAATTAATCAATTAATAAAAATTAATAACCAATTAATAAAAATTAATTACCAATTATTAATTAATTAACAATAATATAATTATCAATACCAATTAATTAAAATAAATTATAACTTAATTACAATGAAATTACATACTGATCAATTAATCAATTAATAAAAATTAATAACTAATTAATAAAAATTAATTACCAATTATTAATTCATTAACAATAATATAATTATCAATACCAATTAATTAAAATACATTATAACTGAATTACAATTAAATTACTTCCCACCCTATTCCCCTATAAACCCACAACCCACTACAGAACTTAAACGCCCACAATTTTTTTTTTTATTTATAATTCCTAAAAATTAATTATTAATTTAGTATAATTAAATTACATCCCACCCTATTCCCCTTTAAACCCACAACCCGCTACGGTACAAAAAAAAAAACAATAACTTAAAAAAAACATTATTAACATATAAAAATTGTATACATATATTTTTAGACAAGTGGAACACTTAACAAAACACATATAACACATACATATTAAAAACATAACAAAATACATAACAATAATACAAATATCGATATTAGTAACATCGATATTAGTAACATCGATATATTTGATTTCGATATTACTAACTTTGATATTACTTACATCGATATAAAAAAATTCGATATTACTTACCTTAGGGTCGATATTCTGTCCATCGATATTCTTAACATCGATATTCTGTCCCTTCGATATTGTGACTTCGATATTAGTGTATGTCTATATTTTATTTTCGATATTTTGACTGCTCACCATGGACCACAGATGCAGTCAAGTACTTGGGAATCTGGGTCCACCGAGACCCCGAAACAGTGATTAGGGAGAATTATGGGCGGGCTTGCACCGCTCTGGATCACCAAATAGACATGTGGATGGCACTGCCATTGTCCCTCGCGGACCGCATTGCTATCGTCAAAATGGTGGTGCTTCCCCGCTTCCTGTATCTTTTCTCCAACATCCCAATACAACTGACGCAGAGGTTTTTCATCACGCTGTGCACCTCTATACTCAGGCTGATCTGGGGTGGTAAGCAAGCCCGAGTGGCCTGGGACACTCTCACACTAGATTATGTTAAAGGGGGCTTCAGTATGCCGGATCTGTATATCTACTACCTCAGTGCACAGGCGCAATATGCGCACTACTGGCTAAATACACACGACTTCATACCCCATGTGACGGTTGAGGACGGAGATGCGCGCCGGTTCCTCTCCGCAGTATCATCACACAAATGCGGCATGACACCCCAAGAACGGAAATTAACACGATTGACACTACGATCGCGGCCTGGCGTGCTATTGGGCGGCTAGCGAACAAACTACCACTTCACGCCCCTGCGCTGCCACTCGACTATCATGCAGCGCTTTCGGTGACACAGGAAACCTGCCCCATGCTTTTGCTCAGGGAAGCGGGACTGACTACAATGCAAGACCTTTATCCGGACGGCTCTTTCCTGACCTCTTCAGACCTCCAATACATTATTAATCCCATGCTGCTCTTTCGATTCGCCATACACAGACTGCGACATCCCATCAAAACGCATTATCCCACATACCCGGCGGAACCGCAGACTCTTCAATCCCTTCAAATGTTATTGACCACCCCCACACGTAAGAAACTAATTACGAGGCTGTACAGGGCAATACGAGATGAGAAGATTGGTAAGCCAGATGGGAGTCTGGCGAGGTGGAATGCGGTGCTGGCCGAGCCTCTGACGCCGCAGGCCTGGGAGCATGTGTGTGGTCTAACTAGCAAACTCTCCCCCAACGGGAATCTCCGCATCATACACTTTAAATATCTGCACCAGACATACCACACGCCCCTGCGTCTACACAAATTTGGTCTGAGGGACGATAGCAGGTGTAAATGATGTGGGCAGATGGAAGCTGACTTTATGCATCTTGCCTGGGAGTGCGGGAGGGTGGCTGGCTACTGGGAGCGAGTGGTGCAACATATAAAAGAAATGTCCGGTTCGGATGTCCAGTGTACAGCTTTAGTCTGTCTGCTGGGTTACGTCCCTCATGTAAGAGGAGTCCTGGGGAAGTTTGTACGTATTGCCCTGCTCATGGCTAAGAGAGGTGTTGCCATAACATGGTGCAGTAGACGAGCACCGAGTGTTGAGAACTGGGTAAGAGACATGGTTTACTGCAAAGAGACGCTGGAACTATATGCTGAGGACTTGCCGTTGTCGTCTAAGCCCAGGGACATCTGGGAGCCGCTGCGCATTTATTTGCAAAGACAATCCAACGCAGGCACACAGAGTACAGAAGATTAAACTTTGTGTGTATAAGTGACTCATCTGAATTGCGGTACATTGGCTGCGGAAATCTGATTTGTCATATCTTTTTATTGTGGATTGGTTTGATTATGTGTCGTATCAGGCTGTTCTAAGACAAATGACTGATTGTAATAAAGTCTTGGTGTTAATTATTTTGGAAATGCAAATAAAAAGATTAAAAAAAAAAAAAAACATAACAGGGCATCTGTTCTAGTACATTTCAACACAATCTAATATTCATTTTTAGGTCTCGCCTAGGCAGCGCTTGCGCTGTCTCGTTGAGACATGCAGTATATACTATAGCGTGGAAGCTTTCTAGAAGCTCCCCCCACTCTCTGCCCATCTTTTTGATTGGCTTACATCCTAAATGCTGCCTTCTGATTGGTTTTAGGCTTGTTAGTCCCTCCTCCTGACGGCCATGTTGTCATTTGTATCCTTCCCTGGCTATTGGCCCCTTTACTCCAGCACTATTTTCTGCCCTTTGTACCCCCCCACCCCCTCCCGCAGTTCGTCACTTCTCACCCCTCCATCACCCCCTCCACTCTTGTTCGTGCCTTCTTAAACACCTGCACTCCCATTTGTAATGCAATACGTCTTGCGTAAATGCGAGTCGTATTGCATTTCAAATGCTTGTTTTAAAGTAGTGCGCAGTCATTTACAAGCACGCCCACCTCGCAGTTTGTGCCACTCTGTGAGCGGGAGCCCACCCCGCATTGTGGTTGAGCGGGAGCCCACCCCGTCTGTGTTCCTTGAGGCGGGAGTCCACCCCGCAGTTGTGCTCAGTTAAAGGTGGGAGCCTACCCCGCACTTCGGAGCTGGAGAAAGCAGCGCGACCCGGAAGTCAGGCGCCCGTGCCTGGTTGTAGACGGGGCCCAAAAATTAAGCGCAAAGACCGGAAGTCAGGCGTCTCGCGCCTGAGTGTGTGCAGGGCTCCCGTGCACTGAGGAGAGCCCTGCACACCGGCCAGAGGAAGACGGAGCTGCCCCGATTGCTCCGACGCCGGAGAGGGGGATTGGAGCCTCGCAGGCTTCCAGAAGAAGGACCAGAGCCTCGCGTGGTCTCTGTGCTGCTGATCGCTGCCTGCCTCCAGTTCCCTCCGAAACACAGCCCGGTGAGTAGGGCCGGTCGGGTGCATTGTTGGTGCTCAGCGAGGCTCCCAAGCAGGAGGTTGGGAAAACAGCGGTGGCAGCACGGAGTCTCTGGATCTGTTGGCTCGGTTGGCGATATTTGCTGAGCTTTGTAGCCAAGTTTCCTGTGTGTAAGCCAAATAGGCACAGTCATGCATGCGCAGCTAGCACAAATGTGTCATACATGCATGCGGGCACGTTTATATAGCGCTTAGTACCCCTGCGGTGTTGCATTAGTCTGTTGCGCTATCTTGCCACTTCAGACACAAAGAGCAGAGTAACATCTGTACGCGTTATGACTCATCTGAAGCCTGTGTTTTTTTGCAGCACAGAAACTGGGAAAAAGGCAGTTTGGTGTTCGAAACAGGCATCTAAACTCAAATATCGAAAGCGGTGGGGGTCCCAGAACCAGCACCCACATTTGAAATATTTGTAGACAGCCGGGGCGTGTCTGAGAGGTTTGCTCGTGCATTTTGCTGGGCCTAATCATTCATTGACCTCGAGTTTTTTTACGCACAGCTGTTGTCCTATGGAATATGTTTTAGTACATTTGTCGCCGGAGCCCTGAGATGATATCGGCGAGCTGAGAAGGAAGCGTGCGTACATGTTTGCCAGTCAGATGAATGTTTCCGACATTTTCCTACAGGAAAGTGTCTCCATATAGCTCCGTTCTCCACAGTTAAGTCGCTCAAGAGTGCCTCTGCCTGGGTCTTGGTTCTGGGCCGAATTCCCTTGACGAAGGCATGCATGAGATCTATGTGGTTCATGGAAGAATACAGACAGGGCCTTTTTCTGCAATAAGTTTCAGTGGTTGTTTCTTTATTTGCCTTTACAAATAAGCTCTCCCACTGCTTCTCCCTGAACCCTAATTCATGAGTGAAATCACTAGATAGTTGGCATAAGAGGGGCCGTGTGTAGTGTAGTTAGTACCTGGAAGAAGAAAGTTAAGGACCTTCGGTAAGAGTGCTTTTGGTACCTCTTGACTGTTTCTTGGACTACCACATATGTCTCATGACGTTGTATTAGAACATGACAGGACCCTGGGACATAAACAGGTCCACTGGAATTACGCGATTCTGCGGCCACAGCTGTTTTCACATAACTATGGATTTGCTGCATTTGCCACATAATCTGTCATCTGCTGCATAATCTAAAGATTTTAACAAAAAAAATAGATTCTAGCTCAAACGGATAAAAAGTTCCTAAAACTGTGGTAACGTGTTTGCGTACACTGGAAGGCCATTCCCAAAGGTAAAGTGATCATCTTTCATCTGTTTATTTCTGTATTTGGTTGTAAAACTGGCACTAATGGGGTGAAATCTTTGCCTAGACAGTATTACTATGTGTAAAAATGACAAAATAATTAAATAATACTATAAAAACAATGTACTGTATTATGTCGCATAATTTGGCTTTTCTTACTGTAAAATGTAGTCAACCCAGCTGCATATATTGATGCTCCCCTGCCACACAATTCCAATGACCCTGGTATAAATGATATTATAGCGCCCATGCCCCCAAGACAGTCACATTGGCCCTCTATTTGTGAATGGTGTCATATGGCCTGAAGCCTAACAAGGAGTGTTCAAAGCTAGTTTATTTATTAAACAGCTTACATTTCTTCACTTTGCTTAACTTTTCACCCATGGCAACGTAAGAAAAATCACTTCCCAAAAGAGGTTTCAAATAAGATTTAATACTCCCCTTTATTTTTGGAAAGCACTTTGCAGACAATTGCCAAATGTCATAATAGTAACTCCCAGTCTCTCCTGTTCTTATTTAAGAATACACAGCATGCTGGGACTTGTAGGCCCATGCTTGCAATCGGAAATGTGTGAAACTACAGGTCTCAGAATGGTCAAAAAACAAATTTGGGACAACTAAATATCAGCCTCATTACCAAGGCCAATTGAAAGATGTACTGCTTCTCTGTGCTCGTTTTAACAGCATTATGGTGTTTGAGGCTGAGTGATATCTAAGACTAAGGGGCCGATTCCGATCTCGGCCGGTAGTGCTCCGAATCGGATTCGGATTCACCGGATCCGATTCGGAGCCCTGTTTCCCGACCGAATCGTACGCGGGTCCGGCCGAGCGAGTACGATGCAAGCACCCGCGAAATCGCCGACCGACTCGAACGCGGCTTCAACACGCTCCGACTGACTCGCATGGACACGACTCGCACCGCGCTATGGAGACGTTTCCCGGCCGGGTAAGTACGATGCGCGCCGCGAGCAGTCCGATCGACTCGCGCCGTCCGGCTCGAAAAAGCTGTCGGAGCGGGACTTTGGGGGTCCGCGTCTGACCCCCCTGTACGCGTAGGCGCGCGAGTCGCACACAGGGGGGACCCATGGGTCCCCCCTACCTGTGCATGTACGCCGCGATGCGCATGGACGCGTACACGCTGTAGGGGGCGCCCTTGTCCGCCTCGCACCCATTGAGTCAATGGGAGCCCGCGTACGCGTTGTACGACAGGCTCCCATTGACTTCAATGGGAGTCCGACCGACTCGAGTCCGATAGCATGCGTGCGCATCGTACTCGTTCGGTCGGACTGCTAGGGTCCGATTCGGTCGGAATTCTCTCCGGGTCCGGCTCGGTCGGGGAGATTTCCGGCCGGAATCGGAATCGGCCCCTAGATTTTCATAATCGCACTAAACCAGTTATGGCATCCATTGGCATTCTAAAATATAGAATTTATACTCATTGTTTTCTTTGTCTCCATAGTTAAAAACTTCTAAGGTCCCAAAGGCGAGACCAATTGCATTGCAAATGCTTGTTTACATTTCTGTTTACCTCGTAAGACCCAAAGTGTCTGAGACGAATAGGAAAAAACATTGTTCGGAAAGCAAGATGGGCATTATGGGTAGCAGGGGGGCGTGTTCTACAACAGACTTTGTAGAAACACTTTCTAAGTAACATGTCAAGTGTAATGGCTCTGCAATGCGTGCGGTAAGGCCTGATCTCGTAACGCGCTGGCGTGCGCACAAATGAGCAGAAGCTGACTCATGCTGGCAGGGTCGGTGCTCTGCCCATGAGCGAGCCGAGCCCCTTTATTTCTCCCTTCGGCCTGAGCACGGCCATCAGGGTGCATGTCTGCTGCAATGTATGGTAGCAGCCGTGGGTTCCTCACTACAAACCTTATAACCTTTAATAAATTGAAGAAAAGGGAAAACACAAAAGGGGGGGAGGACGGAAAAGTGGGGGGACATAAAGAATCAACATAAGAGGATGGATCTGAAGGATATGCAGACAATACTGAAAGAATAGCATCATTACTGGACAAGGGAGATGGCTGGAAGACCGCAGTGTTGCATTAGCAGGCAGTCTCTCAGCCTCTAGCTGGGTTGAGGATTGGCTCTCAAGCTGTACGGATATCCTCTATGGCGGTCCGCGGGAGTTGATCTTCGTCTGGATTGCACTCTACCCCAGTTCCATTGGGCCAGATGTCCTTCACGGGCGGGTCGTCTTCTTCCCTGGCCACTGTCTGGTGGGAAATGTCGTCCTCCGGGCCTCCCGGACCTGTGTCCTCCTCTCTCTCATCCGTATTCAGGGGAATTCTTCAGAACCAGGACACATTGCGGCACACCTCATTGTCGCCTCTTGATGCCATGATCATTGTGCCCCGTATCTGAACAACCATCCAGATACCTCTCTCAAATGGAGTACGATACTTACAACTGGGATGGAGACCTTTACAACCACCCGGTCATCTATACATAGCTGGGACTCAGACATCCTTCTTCTCATGCTGGCTCATTCATTGTTGGCTAGTCTCGTGGCCTGAGCTGCTCTGATATCAGCGGTCCCCGGCTTCCAAGATGGCCCTGCGGGCACCACATCTTTTCCGGACCTTTTCATTAGGAGATCACTGGGTGAACACCCAGTGGTGCAGTGTGGGGTCTGATGGTACGCTCTTAAGACTGCTGCTAACCCTCCTCCAGATTTTCTCCCCTTTCCACCTCAATTCTCAGAGCTTTATTCATGGTTCTCATGAACCTCTCCGCTACACTGTTAGCTTCAGGCCACTGTGGTGTGATTTCACGGTGATGGATGTTTAAATCATGGAGATAGTCCTTAAAGTCCTGCCCCTGGAACGGGGGCCTGTTGTCGGCCTTGACCTCGTCAGGCAACCCCAACATGGCAAACACATTGTCCAACACTGACTTCACACATTCAAAAGAAGTAGAATGAACCAGTTCTTCTATGGGAAATTTGGAATGACTGTCCATCAGTACCAGTGTGAGGCGACGGTCAGGAAAGCTGCCAAAGTCCATGACATCACACTCGCTGGCTCTGTTATTACCAGTGCAACAGGTGGCTCCCCGCTGGTCAGGATTCAGGACCAACAGTTCTTCACCCACTTCATGACCTGCCGGTCTATTCCAGGGAACCAGACTTTGCTTCTCAGAAGTGCCTTCATTTTGGCCACACCTTGATGACCCTGGTGAGCCACTTCCACAGTGTACTTCCACAAACATCTCGGGATCACTATCTGGTGTCCTTCGAGAATAAGGCCCTATTCGCTTTCGCTCAACACCTCCAGAGATTATTTCAGATCTCCTACTCCTCATCCGTAAGACACCTACAGCCATAAAGGAAGTGTTTCAAATGGTGTTCCTTCAGTGCTTCTTTCACTTTTGTTAGATTGACAGCCTAACGGTGGCCGCTACAATATCAGCTATCAACAACATCCTCGGACACGCCGCTACCATGACTAATCGTACAAATTCCTCCACTCCCAGATCATCCTCTTCCTGGCTTCCTGCGCTGTCATTGATGGGATACCTGGCCAGATAATCAGCCGGGTTATTTACTCCGGTTCGATCGACCACATCAAACACACACTGCTGGAGTTGGACAGCCTATCTCATAATTCATGGCGGCCCATTACGAGCTGTCCCAGCGTACTTTGGAGCTAGCGGTTTGTGGTTGGTCAAAACTGTGAACTTCTGCCCGTAGAGATAGATGTGAAAATGTTTGCAGGTCCAGCAAATTGCCAATGCCTCCCTCTTGATTTGTGAATTCCTGGATTCCATGTCCCTAAGAGTCCTGCTGGCATGTGCTATGGGCACCAAGTCGTTCTTCTCAGTCTTCTGCAGGAGCACTGCTCCTAGCCCCACTGGGCTGGTATCTACGATCAGCTCGGTGACTTTGGTAGGACTGAAGTATGCCATGGGGGCTCGTGGAGGAGCGCTTTCTTGATCTCTCAAAAAGCACGGGCTGCTTGGTTGTCCCACTCTCAAGGGATGTCCTTGCGAGTCAGCACTCAGAGGGGATCAGACAGGGTGGCCAGCTGGGGGATAAATCTTCGAGGGCAATTGGCCATGCCTAAAAAACTGTAGACTTCAGACTGGTTGCGTGGCACAGATGCCGATCTAATAGCCTCTACTTTTTGAGGGTCAACTTGGAGACCTGCTGGAGAAAACTGATAACCAAGGAATTCGACCTCATTGGTGTAGAACACACACTTCTTCTGGTGCAAGTTAAGACCTCTCTCTGTCAGGTGACACAGGGGAGCTCACAACTGGATGTGATGTTCCTCCAGGGTGGTGGAAAATATTAAAATGTCATTACTCACATTTATGACTCCCAACTGCCCAGGAGGAGCCTCTTGTATTTCCTCCTGGAACAACTCCTCTGCAGCTGACGATGCTCTGAAACAGAGACTTTCGAAACAGCAGAGTCCTAATTGAGTGGAGAAAGTTGTTATGTACCTGGAGGACTCTTCCAGCACCAGCTGGTGGTACCCTGAGTTCAAATCAATCTTGGAGAACTACCTTGCTCCATTAAGATCCACCACAATCTCGTCTATCGTGGGCATGAATTGTCTCTCCCTTTTAATGGCCTGGTTGGGTAGCCACCCAAGCCTGTTTGGGGCTATGACTAGAGGAGATACCCATAGGGTCAGACCACTCACTTTTTCGATAACCCCTGCCAGTTCCAGCATTTCAAGTTCTTTTTCCACCAGAGGCCTGAGGTGGAAAGGCACCCTTCGATGTCTTAATGCCATGGCATGTTTATGGTTGTATCTATGTGCAGTTTGACCTGCACTCCTTTCAGGCAGCCCAGCCCTTGGAACAGCATCAGAAAGTCCACCAACATGCTATCTGAATGAGACTGATGAATCTGTCTGGCAAAGAACACCAAACCTAAGTCCTCTGTGGTGTGACAGCTTAGCAGGGTGCTAGTCTCTCCCGTGGTGGCATGGAATTTGGTGTGCACTCGGCTGCCTCCATGGCTACCTCCACCTCAATGACCCCCTTCAACGGGATGGGCTCTGTACCCCCATAGGTATACATTCTTGCTTTGGTTGGAAGCAGGTGGGGCTGCGGCTGGAGTTTCTTGAGTTGCTCAGTGTCAATGAAATTCACTGATGCTCCCATATCAATTAGGGCTTTGATCTGGGCTCTATTGATATCCACATAACACATGGGGGGAGGCCTCTTCCTCTGATTGTCTTTCCGGTGAATGATATGGTGAATACTTCGTCCTCGTCTTCCTCATCGACCACTGGGGTGGCATCTTCTCTTGCCTTCCAGGCCGAGGCTGTTCCCTCTTCCAACGACAGGTATCGAATGTTCACGCTCCTCTGGCCTCTGGCAGCCACACCAGTGTGTGCTCACACTGAGACATACTCTCGCAAAGTGATTCAGACGCCCACATTTTAAACTCGGCTTGCCCTGTGCCAGGCAACTCTTTGGTGGATATTGTGTAGATCCACATCTTCCACTATTTCTGTCCCGGGTCTTTGATGTGAATGCCCCTCTCAGTTTCATCGGCCGCCTCTATATTGCATCCACATGCTCTTCCTTTATCCTCACCCCTGTCGTGGGCGCCGGGCCTGGTGCTTGGCATGCTAGGGCAGACTCCATTTCCCCCACTCTACTGTCGGGAAGTTCATAAGAGCGAGCAAATATCAGGATGTCATCAAGTGAAATTTCAGGTCGTCGCAGAATCAGCTTACGCAGATTGGATGATTTGCACCCTTGAATAAGCTGTGCTCGTCTTTCGTCGAGTTTGTCAATGCCCGTGCATGTGCTCGCAAGTTTGCACAGCCGCACAAAGAAGGCATCCATGGACTACCCTCCTTCTTGTTTTGCCTGGCAAAGCTTGAACCGATCTTAGTCTGCACAAAGTTTGGGTCGAAATGTCTGTCAAGGGCAGCAACCGCTGCATCAAAATCATGATCCACCCCCGTATTAGGTAAGTCTATAAAGAGGTCACACAGTACATCACCTCCCATGTGCAGCATCATCATCCTCTTTACGGTGCCATCCATTTCTCTTGTGGCGCAGAAGTAATGCTGGAGTCTTCAAATCCATTGGCGCCATCTGGGTGCTAAAGTTGCGGGATCTGCCAGTTGGCTGAACAGTAGCAGTGCCTTAACAGGGGGATGAGAACACTGTTGTTGAGCCACAGGGGCTGCTGTTGCAGCTGGAGGCTGTTGTGACATTTTGGTAGTTGGAGTGCACTGGAGTTCTGTGCCTTGAAGCTGCTTGGGGTATGTGTTTCTTTGATCGAGTTTACACTACCAGTGAAGGATGATCAAGGACCTCGAGGATCACCACGCAAGGCTACACAGGCAGACTCCACTGTGTCCTGCAGGAATTCTACGTGGTCTGAGGTCCAAATACCTGCCCCCTTCGAAAGACTTTTGGGACAGTTTTATTTATTTGATGTAGTGCTTCCGGTGTGCTGCTCTTATTTCGCCTTTATTTATTTATTTTTAGTGCCCAGCGTTGGTCTCTGTGCACTGTTCACCCTAACATCTGTCTCGCTCTCTCTTTGCTGGTGCTCCGGCATGGAGCGGCATTGCCCTCGCTCCAGACCAGCAGGGGCATCGCTGCAGACGCATGCTTGCAGCCTCCTCACAGCTGCAAGGCTTCTGGGCCCCACCCAGTGAATGCGAAGACTGCCAGCCCAGTCACTTCCTCTACACACCTTCGGCCACACGGAGTGCCACTCTGAACAGCTCCGACAGTAGCATGCACTCAGCCGCACCTTGCTCACAGGTCGTGGCCTGACCTGGACACGTGTACCATCACCAACATGCGCGTCCTCAGTTGTCATAGACTGCGGGACCGCAGCGAGGAAGGAGATACTGGCACCAGCAGGTACACGGCAGGTCCTGGCCCATTCATCACCAGTGTAATGGCCCTGCTATGCGGTAAGGCCTAACCTCAATCTATGGCGTGCGCACAAATGAACAGAAGCTGACTCATACTGGCAGGGTGCATGCTCTGCCCATGAGCAAGCTTAGACCCTTTATTTATCCCTTCGGCCTAAGCCCGACCCCCAGGGTACATGTCCACTACAATGTATGATAGTGGCCGTGTGACTCAGTACATCAAGGAGGCGCACCTCATCATAGAGTAAGGTCTGGGACATGAAGGATGGGTTACGGGATAATGAGGAATGTAAGACTTCTACAATACTTATGTAAGTCGTTACTGTCAACTGTTGCAATAATAATGCATACTATTGTAAGGATATGGACAGTCTCCAAATTAAGAGTGTTAACTACATCCCTTTTTCGTTCCAATCTAGAAGCAACTCAATAGGTGTTAGAACCTGTTTGCCCCAGATAGGTTTAGTAATATAGATGGTCCATGAGAATAACATGAAGGAGTACTGAGTTAACAAGAGTTGCTTTAATAACAATTCAGAGTTTAAATATATTTTAGCAATAGAAAAAGGAGAAAACTCTTGTGAAAGCATGTAAGAAACCCAAGAGAAGATTAGGTCTAAAGAGAGTGGTAGAATCCCAGGGGAGTACAGATGTTACAAGTGAGATCAACAATAATGCAAGGGAGAGGAGAGAATCCAACAGAATGCATGGGGCATTAGGTGAGCACGTGACTGCAGAAGCAGCTAGAGAGCGCAGGGGAAAGAAGGACGCTTAATAGGATGGAGGGTGAATGAGGGAGCCTAGAGGAATGCAAGGCAGATGATCGTGTGCAGTAAATGAAAGGGGAAAGAGTATGGAGGTGAGGGTAATGCATGAGTGAAGGAACCCAGGCAAATGCAGGGGATAAGAAAGAGCCAAATATCCATTCTTGGAAAGAGAAGGTAGGCAAGAAAAGTACACATATCATTAGGGAACCTAAGAAAATGCAGTGATGGACAGAAACATATGGAATAGCTGGTGTTGGGAGGTAGAATGAGAGTTGCCACCTTCTCACAGTCATCTCTTTTGTAGTGCACCACACAGCTCCGTCTGTGTGCCCTGCTGCTGCCCCTGATTGTGCTCGTTTTTCCTTTCTGTGCCCCCTTGCTGCCCCTGATTGTGCTCGTTTTTTCCTTTCTGTGCCCCCCTTGCTGCCCCTGATTGTGCTCGTTTTTTCCTTTCTGTGCCCCCCTTGCTGCCCCTGATTGTGCTCGTTTTTCCTTTCTGTGCCCCCTTGCTGCCCCTGATTGTGCTCGTTTTTCCTTTCTGTGCCCCCTTGCTGCCCCTCATTGTGCTAGTTTTTCCTTTCTGTGCCCCCTTGCTGTCCCTGATTGTGCTCGTTTTTTTCCTTTCTGTGCCCCCTTGCTGCCCCTGATTGTGCTCGTTTTTTCCTTTCTGTGCCCCCCTTGCTGCCCCTGATTGTGCTCGTTTTTCCTTTCTGTGCCCCCTTGCTGCCCCTGATTGTGCTCGTTTTTTCCTTTCTGTGCCCCCCTTGCTGCCCCTGATTGTGCTCGTTTTTCCTTTCTGTGCCCCCTTGCTGCCCCTCATTGTGCTAGTTTTTTCCTTTCTGTGCCCCCTTGCTGCCCCTGATTGTGCTCGTTTTTTTTCCTTTCTGTGCCCCCTTGATGCCCTGATTGTGCTCGTTTTCCCTTCTGTGCCTGTTTCCCGCCGCTGCGCCTGCGGCCCCGCCCCTCACTGCCCATTTGCTGCCCCATTCCCTGCTCCTCCCTCCCACCTCCCCATTTATGGCGGCCGCTGCGTGGTGAAGAGAGCGACCCCTGACCTTGACTGGTAGGTCGCTCCCCCACCACACAGCTCCGTCTGTGTGCCCTGCTGCTGCCCCTGATTGTGCTCGTTTTTCCTTTCTGTGCCCCCTTGCTGCCCCTGATTGTGCTCGTTTTTCCTTTCTGTGCCCCCCTTGCTGACCCTGATTGTGCTTGTTTTTTCCTTTCTGTGCCCCCCTTGCTGCCCCTGATTGTGCTCGTTTTTTCCTTTCTGTGCCCCCTTGCTGCCCCTGATTGTGCTCGTTTTTCCTTTCTGTGCCCCCTTGCTGCCCCTGATTGTGCTCGTTTTTTCCTTTCTGTGCCGCCCTTGCTGCCCCTGATTGTGCTCGTTTTTCCTTTCTGTGCCCCCTTGCTGCCCCTCATTGTGCTAGTTTTTTCCTTTCTGTGCCCCCTTGCTGCCCCTGATTGTGCTCGTTTTTTTCCTTTCTGTGCCCCCCTTGCTGCCCCTGATTGTGCTCGTTTTTCCTTTCTGTGCCCCCTTGCTGCCCCTGATTGTGCTCGTTTTTTCCTTTCTGTGCCCCCCTTGCTGCCCCTGATTGTGCTCGTATTTCCTTTCTGTGCCCCCTTGCTGCCCCTCATTGTGCTAGTTTTTTCCTTTCTGTGCCCCCTTGCTGCCCCTGATTGTGCTCGTTTTTTTTCCTTTCTGTGCCCCCTTGCTGCCCTGATTGTGCTCGTTTTCCCTTCTGTGCCTGTTTCCCGCCGCTGCGTCCTTGCGGCCCCGCCCCCTCACTGCCCACTCGCTGCCCCATTCCCTGCTCCTCCCTCCCACCTCCCCATTTATGGCGGCCGCTGTGCGGCCGCGCAGCGGACGTGCGCAGCGGGCGCGCCTAAGGCAAGCCCGTCTGCGCCCGTCCGCGCCGTGACCGCGCCCAGCGCCAGACCCCCTGGTCCGGGCATCCCCCGCGCCCGCCACATCAACAGACGCCGATATGACGCCAGCACCCTCCACGCACTCAACCCCGGAAAAGATCACGCCTGCTACCAGGCCACCCCGAAGCGCACCCAAGGGCCCTTCACCTGCCGGAACTGCAGCTTCGCCCACACCCGCCCCGCCAAACCACCGCCCAGGAAAGAACCCAACTACCTCAGATGCATCCTCCTCAACACCCGCTCCGCCCGCAAACACGCCATCGAACTCTGGAACCTTCTCGACTCAACCTCCCCAGACGTCGCATTCCTGACGGAGACCTGGCTGAATCCCGCTTCAGCCCCCGACATCGCCATTGCCATCCCGGACGGATACAAGATCACCCGCAGGGACCGCACCAACGGAGTCGGAGGAGGCATCGCCATCGTCCACAGGAACACCCTCAGAGTCTCAACCAACACCGACGACACCCTCAGCACCGCCGAACACATGCACTTCCAGATCCACACCGATCCCAACACCACCCTCAGAGGAACCCTCATCTACAGACCCCCGGACCCCGACCACAGTTCAGCGATTCCATCGCTGACTTCGTCAGCACACACGCCATCGCCTCCACGGACTACATCCTCCTCGGGGACCTGAACTTCCACCTCGAGAACAACAAGGACACCAACTCCACCACCCTGATCGACAACCTCGCCACCCTCGGACTCAGACAGCTCGTGACTACACCCACCCACGCCGTAGGCCACACGCTCGACTCCATCTTTTCCGCAAGCCCACACGTCTCCTTCAACCACACCTCCGAACCCCACTGGACTGACCACCACTGCATCCACTTCACCTACAGGAAGCCCACCACGCACCACCGCACCGAACAAATGCCTCGCCGCTGCTGGAGCAGAGTCACGGAAGACCAGCTAACCACAACCCTCGCCCTGAGCCCACCCGCCGAACCCTCCGACCCCGACACCGCCGCCCGCAACCTCAGACAGTGGATTGACGACTGCGCCAACACCCTCACCCCGCTCAAGAATCCGCCCAACAGCCACACCAGCAAGAAAGCCACCTGGTTCACCGAAGACCTCCAGGCCTCCAAACGAACATGCCGAAAACTGGAGAAGATCTGGCTCCACGAACGGACAGCGGACAGCTACGCCGCCCACAAGAGCGCCACCCGCAGTCACCATCACCTCATCAGATCCGCCAAAAGGGCCTCACTCAAAGACCGCCTAGACAACAACGCACACAACAGCAAAGAGCTCTTCAACATCGTGAAGGAACTCTCCAACCCCAGCTCCAACACCAACGACATCCAGCCGTCGCGAGACCTGTGCGACTCACTGGCCACCTTCTTCCACCGCAAAATCGCCGACATCCACGACAGCTTCAACACCACGACCGCCCCGGCAACCACCGAGACCACTGCCCCCACAACCACCAACCGCCTGCTCTCCTGGACCAACATCAACGACGAGGACACCAGCGAGATCATGAACACCATCCACTCCGGTTCACCGCTAGACCCGTGCCCTCACCACATCTTCAACAAAGCCAGTACAGCCATCGCGCCCCATCTCCGGAAAATAATCAACATCTTCTTCGAGACAGCAACCTTCCCGGAAAGCTGGAAGCACGCCGAGATCACCGCCTTACTCAAGAAACCCAAGGCAGACCCCAAGGACCTCAAGAACTTCCGACCCATCTCTCTGCTCCCGTTCCCCGCGAAGGTCACCGAGAAAATCGTCAACAAACAACTGACCCGCTACCTCGAGGAGAACAACATCCTGGACCCTTCCCAGTCCGGCTTCCGCAGCAACCACAGCACCGAAACCGCCCTCATCGCCGCCACCGATGACATCAGGACCCTGCTAGACAACGGAGAAACAGAAGCCCTCATCCTCCTGGACCTATCAGCCGCCTTCGACACGGTCTGCCACCACACACTACGAACACGCCTTCACGACGCCGGGATCCAAGAGAAGGCCCTGGACTGGACCACATCCTTCCTTTCCGGCAGAACACAAAGCGTCCGCCTCGCCCCCTTCCGATCCAAGGCCACCAAGATCATCTGCAGCGTACCCCAAGGCTCCTCCCTCAGCCCAACGCTGTTCAACATCTACATGGCACCACTCGCCCACGTCGCCCGACAGCACAACCTCAACATCATCTCCTACGCCGACGACACCCAGCTGATCCTCTCCCTCACCAAAGACCCTCACACCGCCAAAGCCCACCTCCACGAAGGAATGAAGGCCGTCGCCGAATGGATGAGGACCAGCCGCCTGAAGCTGAACTCGGACAAGACGGAGGTCCTCATCCTTGGTTCCAACCTTTCAGCCTGGGACGACTCCTGGTGGCCAACATCACTGGGAACAGCCCCGCCACCCACCGACCACGTACGCAACCTAGGGGTCATCCTCGACCCCACCCTCTCCATGACTAAGCAGGTCAACGCCGTTTCCTCAACCTGCTTCAACATCCTCCGAATGCTCCGCAGGATCTTCAAGTGGATCCCCACCGAAACAAGAAAAACAGTCACCCAGGCCCTCGTCACCAGCAGGCTGGACTACGGAAACGCCCTCTACGCAGGAACGACGGCTAAGCTCCTGAGACGGCTGCAACGCATCCAGAACGCCTCTGCACGTCTTATCCTCGACATCCCCCGACGCAGCCACTTCACACCCCACCTGAGAGACCTGCACTGGCTCCCTGTCAACAAGAGGATAACCTTCAAGCTCCTCACCCACGCACACAAAGCACTCCACAACTCCGGACCAGCCTACCTCAACAGACGACTCAGCTTCTACACCCCCACCCGCCAGCTCCGCTCGACCAGCCTCGCCCTCGCCACAGTCCCCCGCATCCGGAAAACGACCGCCGGCGGCAGATCCTTCTCCCACCTCACCGCCAAGACCTGGAACACCCTCCCCACCAACCTCCGACAGACCCAAGACCTACTGGCCTTCAGAAGACTCCTCAAGACCTGGCTCTTCGATCAGTAGCAGCACCACCCCCTCTTCCCCCAGCGCCTTGAGACCCTCGCGGGTATGTAGTGCGCTTTATAAGTGACATGTTTGATTGATTGATTGAATGAAACAAGTTTGCCATGATGGCCTGATTACAAAACATTTAATGTACTTTTAAATAGTGACATATAAAGTTAACTTCTGTAGCTAAACAGTGTTGCTTAGTGTGAAGTTGTACACTGTTAGCCTCTGTCTGTGATGTAGTCTAGCGTATCATGTATGATTACAATGCATGGTCAAAGGCTGTGGCCTTGAGTAGGTAAGTGGTGGCTCATCCGTGTGAGAGGAGGAGCATTGCCCCGCTAACCAAAGTGCCCCCAAGTCCCAGAGATGAAAAATAAAATGGTAGTAAAGTTAATTTATTACCATTTTATTTTTCATTCGCATGTCCAGAAACGAGAGACAGGACGAGGCGGGGCTTAATGAGAGCAGCAGCAGGGAGGAGGGGGGGCTGCCAGGCCCTTCATTTCAAAGTGTGCATGTCCCTTGCGACAGCTAGCCAGACATTCACACTTTGAAACCTCTAACCCAGCTATCTTAAGACATCTGGGTTAGAGCAAGTGCAGGCCTCCAGTGACCTCAGGAGCCCCCAGAGCGGCCGCTCCCTCCAATCCTGGTGCTGCTGTCATGCAGCATGAGAGCAGCGCCTGGATTGGTTAAGGCACTTCACTGGGGCCTGCGCTGAACACCGGACTGCAGGAGGAGGATGTGCAGTGAGGAGGATGTGTTGCAGGTAAGTGGATTTTATTTTATTCTTTACCCACCACCCATGTGCCCGCCCCACTACTCCCCATCTGTCTGCTGCCACTGAAGTAGGCCTGTGTTAGAGCTTCTCTTCTCTCATATGTGTCTCCCACCCAGGGTGTAATTTTTCTTTCTCCCCATGCCTCAAATTGTCTTCCATTCCATTTCCACCTTGTACTATTTCCACACCTCTCCAAGGGAGGTGGGCTCAAGCCTGCCATAGTGGTGCTTTCACAGAATGAAATATGCCTATTTTTACAGCAGCTCAGTGCAGGAAATCTGCCATGGTCCTCCAGATTTTCTGATCTGTTATTAGCCCTTTTTTGTGAGTATTACGACTCTATGCGCTGTGACACTCCCAATCAGTGCCATAATGCTTGTTCTGCACCCCTAAAATGGATGATAAAACTGACTTCATCAAAGAGACTTATGTAACTTTCCAACAAGGTCCTTGAAAGTTGGTAGAGAAACTCCACCAGCGGTATGTAAGTTCAGGGCTGTAGCTACAGGGGGCCTGTGAGGGCTGGGCCTGCCTTTTTTAATGTTTGCCCCCCACCCCCAGATGAACTTGGCAGACTTACTTTGGATAAATATTTATTTCTATTTGTGTATTTTAGCAGTGGAGCTTCATTTCTTGTCTGTTCCTGCTAGCAGCAGAGAACGAATTATGATACTCACATGTCTAATTCTAGTTGGTGTCACACATTTGACCAGGGAAAGCAGAAAGACAAGGGAGCTATAGGCATTGGTCCAAACTCTTAAAAACAACAAATAGATCAGAATATTTTTTTAATAATGAACAATTATTATGTTTAAATATGATGATGTATTTTATTTTTAATTTTGTAACATAACATGCTTGAAAATGATAAAAGCATGTTGCAATATTTAGGTTGACTACCTGAGTTCTAGTACTGGCTTCACCATTGCACTACATTGTTTGATTCTCGGTCATTCACTTTATCGCCATGTGCCACATTTCTATTTTCAGGAAGCCTATGGGTCTTTAATCAGAATTCAATTCAGTCTTGTTAAATTTTGCAATGCAATTTTTGTAGCTCACAGAAATGTCGACTCGTAAAAGGATTTAGTCCTTGTGACTTAGTGATCCACGGCTGGAATGCCAATGACATTTTTGAACATCCACAATCATCCACAAAGGTACAGGTACAATTTCAGATCATTTTCTGTTCTGGGGAGATTTATTCTTGTCAATAGAAGGAATACTTTCCTTAACAGGTTGAGATGTTAGCATGTGTGTTTGCACTTGCTAGTTTTTATTACATGTGAAAAATACATGACTATATTCTTGCATACAAAACACGAATTCACAAACTTTCTCCAAGAGTACTTCGGGAAAGCTTTTTTAAAGTGATAAATCTGTAACCATGCCAGTTGTTAAACCTGAATTCATAGCTTTTAGCCTTCTTTAAGTCTCAGTCTCATACAGAGCTTAGAAAGGTTAATATGTAGTGCTATTTACATATTGGAATATATGTTACTTGCTGACAATCTAAACTGGAGAGGCCAAGTATTTTAAGTTTATGTCATTTCCACCACCACACCCCTTTCCCCACCTTCTCTTCCTCAGTAGATCTCAGGCACACTGAAGGTTAGCGTGGCATGCTAACTTCACTTCTCAACAGGGATGTACTCATGCTTCTGCATTGGGATCTTATCATTTGAATGTGTCAGCACTTCAAAGCATAACTGTTGTACTTTCATTTGGACAAAATCCATATTTCTTAGAAGACCATTACTCTGCAAACTCCTTTCATTTGGTTCTGCAATGCCTTTGAAAGAACTCCCCCAGTGCTTTAAATAGGCAGGTGCTCAGTACCGGCATTTCTTTAGTTTGGAAGGGATAGTACTGGCACTTCTCAGGAATGCTCCAGTCATTTTAATGGGAGAGTACCGGCACACCTAAGCAGCAGACATGTACTAAAGGAGTACCTGTACTTCTACATTTCCATTTCATGCACTGACTTCCCCCAGAAGGTCTGCAGTACTGGTAATCAGTATGGCATTTCTGGCTGAAAGGCTGCAAATTGAATTTGCCGTCTCTATTTCCCTCTCACCTTTCAGATCAGGCATGATAAACAAGAGTTTCTGTGTCAATAGTCTATAATACTGTGTGGGATATTTAGTTATGGTGCTCAAAAACCAACAAACTCTTTCATGAAATTTCCAATGGCATACATACCTTGAGTAGCTTCCATTGTCCTGATCCTACCATCTTTTAGAGGCCAAGTCTAATGAGAAAATCTACCTATTGCCACATTGTACAATTCCTTTGCTAATCAAGTAGGGCCGGGCCAGAATCAGTCTTTCATTTGACTGGCAGTGCTCCAGTCCATAGCCTTTCCAGAGGGATCTTGATGTAGAAGATAGCTTGGTAGATTATTATGCCTGCTACCAAATCATTACATGGGGCCTTCATTACAAGCACCCACTTAATTGTGATTTGTGCGTAACCCCTGTTACGGCACATAACACAACTGTGAGTTTTGTGATAAATATCAGCAAGTCAAACATGGTGATATTTATCAGGGAAAAATGCCAGCCCTGTATTTACAGGAACATGCAGTCTTTGGTTCACTAAGCTCCAAAATCTGCGTATTTGACCCAAAAGTTTATAATTGGGATGTATGTTTTGTCATTTTTATATGTTGTAATCTAAAATCTATAAAGTATGATTTTGCATTCAATGTACTTTTTAGGTCAAGACTACCAGACAGTGCAAGCTGTCTAGTTGCAAAATACATATTGTTGGCTTACCAGGAACATACAGTATTTTGGTGCTGTCAATTGTTTACCATTGGGTGGCTTCCCTGTTACTCTCATTTGGATAATGTTTATTTGATGGGTTTTTTTCAATCTTGTGTTTGTTCTTCTCATGGAACATTGCCCCTTTTCCATCTCTTTGATTAGGTGGCTTCTAGGCATCCTCTACTTGCTTTTAGGGAACCACATTTTTCTTTTTGTTTAAGCACTCCATGAGAGTGCATGTATTATCCAGCTGTCTCCTTCTTGTGCTTTTCTCCCCCACTGGCTCTCTCTGCCCATGTGCTTAATTCCCCTAACACACACTTGTTTTGCTTTTCCTCACCCATCTGTTTCTGTCTCCGTGCTCCTTTTTTTCTTCTTTTAAATTTTTTTTTTTATTTATCTCCGGGAATTAACCAAAAATCATATATCAATAAAAGATAATATACAAACATATACCAATAGAAATCAATTGAAAATATTGTAAATCTTATACAAATGCAAATACATAGCAGAGAGAGGCTCCAAACACAAAAACAAATTCATACACCACTGCATAAGTATCATAATACTGCCTGACATTTTAACTATTCTATATTTGCCTTAGGCCCCCAAATTCGATAGAATTTCCTCCCAGAGCGAATTCCCTGAGTCTTGGCTATAGCCATTTCTCTTTCATACGTTTCTCTGACGTCCTAGGTGGCGTCTTAGAGACCCATGCCCGAGCAATGCATAATCAGGCCGTTACTATGATGACGGAAAAAAAAGATCTTAATCCAGAGTCGGGTACTGCTTTATATCCCAGCATACTCTCTGCCTCCGTTAATTGCATATCAATGCCTAGACGTTCTCCCACAATTTGAGCAGCATCTTTCCAGAAGAGTGTCAAGCCTGGGCAGGTGACAAACATATGTAAACTATCTGCAGCAACCAATCCACATTTAGCACATATGCCCTTGTCACGTGTGATTGTCTCATTGTCAGCAGCCCACCTAGCTATTCTTTCCGGAGTGTAGTATAGCATACATATGGTTTTAAACTGTTGCAGCTTTAAATTAGTAGAGTACACTGCCTCATCCATCAATATCTACAGAACTGATATCCTCACCCAGAAGCTCACTACATTTAGATGCTAACTTCAAGCTATCATTGTCCCAGAATTGAGAAAGTAGCTGATAAACCTTGCTGATAGTCAACTTTGTGATTGAATGCAAATAGGTCAGTATGTCAGATTCCACAGGTGTTCTTATATCTCTGCACCCCCATAAACAGTCTCTGACCTGTAGGTATTTATAGAACATATGTTTTGGAAGTAAGTCTTCAAAGGTTTGAAATCCATTGGTATTATATAGATGCCCAAGTTGGCTAATCCCGTATCCAGCCCAAAGTTTAGCTTGAGTATCATGGAATATATCGGGGAGCATAGGGTTACCCCAGAGCGGAACGCTAGCATTCATTAAGGGCAGTGAACATTTTGCTACCATCTCTTTCCAAATATAGACTATATCTCTAAGAGTCTTGAACCGTACTCTTTTAAAGTAGTTCAGATCATTGATCTTATATAAAAACATTCTGAAGTCATTACTGACTGCAAGGCTATAGCAGCAATATTGTCTGCTAGCAGAAAGAAGGTCACAAAGTCGTCCTGCGAATGAGGCGCAAAAGAATAGCTTAAAATCATGCAATTGGAGCCTTCCCTGTTTATGTGGGAGTTTTAAATGCCGTATGGCACGCCACGGCTGTTTATAACCCCAAATAAAACTACTAATTGCCCCCTCAAGTTTCTTGAAAAAATAATTCGGAACTCGTAATGGTATAGCCCGAAACAAATAAAGAAATTTGGGTAAAACAATCATTTTAATAATGTTGCAACGCCCTATAATACTGATTGGCAGTTTATGCCAGATCTTCATTTTTGAGGTCTTAGACTTTAGCAAAGGATCGTAATTCAACCTTATGATCTGTTCCATATTTGGAGTAATCTGTACCCCTAAATAAATTGCTGCTGAGCAAGCCCCTAGTACTACTCTATTAGTTTGATAATTGAGAAGGGCCTGCGTCTTATTTACATTTATTTTGTAGCTAGAGAAAGACTCTATTTGGATTGTATCTATGGCTTTAATTGGAGCTGCAGAAAAAACGGCTATGTCATCCGCATAAGCCATTATTTTCAATTCGCCAGACCCTAGATGAACCGGAAGAATAGATAGATTAGCAAGAAGTGATCTTATGAAAGGTTCGATATATAAAGCAAAAAGTAAAGAGGAGAGGGGACAGCCCTGCCGAGTACCCCTGAGTATCGAAAAAGAAGTAGATTGCGACTGTAAATAAATTAGTTTAGCCCTTGGTTGTTTGTACAGTCTGTCATGTAGTTTAGTTGTTTTAGCTGTAGCTGCTGTTTTATCCTCTGTATCTGCCACATGCTGTTATCTCCTGTGTTAGGCCCGCTACTTTGCCCGAGACTTCAGACAGCACTTGCTGTATCGGATTGCCATCTGCCCTGGCTTGCCTGAAATAACCTTGTATCTCTACTCTCTGATCATGAAGCACCTGAAGGATCGTAGATAATGAGGGCTCATCATTAGGAACAGTCCCAGTCCCTTTTTTGGGGAGAACTATATTAGTAGAGCAGAGGTCTACCGCAGTTCCCCCCTCTCTTCCCCCCAATTTGGATCTGTTAGATGCTCCCTGTATTTGAGTCTCACTGTCCGGGCTTACTGTTGCTGGGGTTGGGATATTGCTGCTGAGCAGTGAGCCTGATATCCTTGATATTATGGCTCTCACTTCCCCCTTAGCAGTAACCCATTTTCGAAGAGGGCTCACCTTACCAGCCATTTTACCATCAGCCTGCGGCTTTGAATCATTGTGCAAAGCTGTAGAGTGTTCCTTAGCTTTTCCTGTGCTTTTAATATATTTCTTTTTTATATTTGCTTTTTTACCGAGAGTATTTAGTGCATCTGCTTGCTTCTCTGTTTGTATGCCGCCTGCCATAATAGAAATACTGGTAGTATCTGTCAGACCTCCCATAGCTGGGGTAGGTGAGGAAATAAGCCTCCTCTTCTGCAGAATTATTGCCTGCTGAATTAGTACTTAAATCAGACACCCAGCAGCCTGACTGCGTCCCTGTTGCACCCCCGTCTCTGTCTCTGTCACCATTCTCAGAGTCAGCCTCCTTATGCCCGCTAACTCCATCATTCAAGTATCCCAAGGAATCTTCCCCTAAGGCCACTTGATCAGAGTCACAACCCCCTCTTGAGAAGTTCGCTCAATTCACAACACTATTGGTCTCAGTTAAGTCACTTCTAACAAATCTGGCAGGGCCCAGTTGAGGCGTAGCTGGAGCATGACTGACAGAGACAGCATGCAAAGAAGTGTCCTTAAGTTCAATCCCATTGGCTGAGCCTTCCAAAAATGAAGCAAGTTGTGCATCTGATAGATTACCTTGCAACAGTGTAGCACTCGCCTCATCTTCACTTTGGCAGCTACCAAGGGCAGGAACTGCAACATTGTCTCAATCCAAGTCAGTTCGTACTGCCTCAAGAAGAGTTGCTGCCATTGTTTGTTCCAGCGGGGGGGGGCCTATTCCATACGTTTAAATAATGCCCGCTGCCTTCCCCGATTGAAGAAGGTTAAGCATGGGCTTCCCAAGCCGAGAGTTCTGCCCCTTTGACACGTTTGCTGTACGGCGCCCTACCATCTCTGTGTGAGCTGTCTGCTGATTTTCCTTTTCTTTATCTCTCTCAGTCAAGGCAGGAGCAGGGGCTGCTGTGGGCGTACACAGGTTACTAGCCCCTCGTTGTGGAGCCATGACCGCCCGCGGAGCCTGCGAAGCCTGCATAGCGGAGATCAGCTGAATGTAACAGAGTGCTGAGCGAGTCAGCCGATAGAAGCACTGTGCCGCTTGTGCTTGGAGCGGTAGCATCAAAGACATTTTTACAATCTTCCTCGATTCTCCTCTTTAAACTGACCATATCCGCCGGGGGCAAAGACAAAGCCCAACAGTAGCAGAAGCGGGAGCGACCGGGGTTGCGTGCTCTCCGACGGCGGACTCAATCCTCCATCTTCCTTCTCCCTGTCTCCGTGCTCCACAGTTCTCACTTTTGCCTATGTTTTCTTTCTCTCTTGTTGCTTCTCCCCTGCCCACCTGTTGTGTTGCTTCTCCTTGATGTAACATGTTGCTTCACCTTCCTCCCTTGCCCACTAATCCATTATATGTTTTTTTTAAAAAGTGATTTCGTTCCATGTTTTAAAACAGTGCTTTTCTTGTACTCTTTTAAAATTTATTGATACATCTTAGATTGGTAAATAAAAAAACAGTGTTCCTTTGTATGCACATGCATGTGTGTTGAACGCATGCCAGTGCCTACCAAACAATTGTGTCAGTGTGTCTCTTTTTATTTAAGACGTGCTGTACAGCAACTGTGATGCTCTATCCACATCATGTTTAAAACATTAGCAAAGCCAATAGATCTTATGGGCTTTGGCAGTGCTTGTTTTAATTACATTTATTGAAGCTTTTAAAAATTGGTGTTTTGTATTAAATAATATGTTTATGTTTATGATAAATATATTGCTTTTATGATGTCCTTTGTAACTAATATGAATGAATGAATGAATAATTTGTAAAGCGCAGCAATACCCTGAGGTGTTAAGGCGCTACCTGAAAGCACATGCGTCTGGGTACAGAAGAGATGTGTTTTTATGCCCTCAAAAGCCAGGTTTGTAGTCTCTTCCTAAAGATCAGCAGGTTAGTCTCCTTCTTGAGAGAGGTGGGCAGCAAGTTCCACAATTTAGCTGTGGATGTAATGAAGCTCTTGCCGCCCCATTTGGTCTTTTTTATCCTGGGAACGATCATATTTCCATATATATTTGATATATTGAATGTGAACTTATTGGTGAGCATTTATGTACTTGAGATGTAACTTAACATATCTGTGAATATTATGTTAAGCATGTATCTGTCTTTCTCTTTCTTCCTTTCAGAAGCCCAGAGAATGATAAATGTAGATCCAATTTAGAAAACAACGATATAAACATACTAGACCAGTGTTGTCAAACTTTTGCTTAAGTACTTGGGATTGTGATATTTACATGAAAACATCATATGCTAGGAGTGCTTAAGAAATGCAGTTTACTGAAAAGATGGAATTTAAGCACCTTACGAACCTTCAGTGATTAGCAATGTTTTGAATAGCCAACAGAAGACCAATCTAAAGATTTGGGGAAAGAAGAAAAAAGCCCATACCACCAAGCTCAGAGTGCTTGTTGAAAAATAAGATCAACAGCAAAAGCACAGAGCCAGATCAAAGTGACTCGGGGGTATCATGCTGAGAAAGATTGGCATGAATACAATTAGAACCCTTCTGATAAAAGGCCTGATGGTAATAGTAATAGCCTTCAAATTGATCCAATACTCAACTGGAAGTTGGGAAACTTCAGAGACCTTTATAATGGGTAAATACTAAGCTAAGTTCGATAGTCTTAGTCACCTACAATTGCTGAATTATATCAGAAGGTAAGCCTATTAAAAGAATCTCTGCTCCCACCACCAGAGCATGCAGACTTTGACAGATGAAAGGATGACTCTTTTCCAGCAGCCACATATGCTGAAAACATGAAGGGTTACAGAGCTCAGTTGCTCCCCAAAAGACAGTCCCTTATCAAAGCAAAAGCCAGTGTCAATAACCTTGGGTACTGGTGAGGAAAACCTTCACATCTCACTGTGCCAAAAGGCTTGATTTTATAGCCTCTTCTGGCCCAAAATGTTATACCCGCTGTAGGAAGCTGGCTCTTTATGTGATAAATCAAAAAGTTGATATACTGTGTAAAGAGTACAGGGGTTCCCTTATGAGTGGACAGGGGCTTGATGTGCAATCCCAAAGTGCTCTATTAGGGGGTAGTGTTGTTCAGCAGCCTAAGGCTTAACACAGAGGAGTGCAAGACATTTTCAAATACACACAGGGGCAGATTTACAAGGACTGGCACATCTCTGCATAGGGGTCTGCACTGGGTCTGGGAAGATATGTGATACAGCCCTTGAGAGTTGTGTTATGCTTAGCATGTTTGTCAGATGATTGTTAAAATGATATTTGTCTTACATGTACCAGTAACTTCTTATTTAATAATTAGAAGGGTTTTTTTCATTTATGAATTTAATTTACAATCCTCGGTCTTAAAGAGAAGCTGGTCCATCATCTGGGGAAGTCTTGGAGCACCAAAAGAGATAGAAGGGCATTCCAATCAAACAAAAGGACCACATGACACAGCGGGTGACTGGGCTGGCATAGAAAACATCTCAGCAATGAGATGGATGATGACTTAAATTACACTGGCCAGCCCCTTGTGAATGCAGCAATGACAGTGCCATCTTCTTCTTCTAGAGGTGCTATGGCCACCACCACACCCATTTCTCCAGCAACTCCTTCAGAGAGACGACCCCAGCTTGTACACATTATATTACTGTTGCTTTTGAGTCAGACACCTCTCCCCGTGCTCCCATGTCAGCACTGCTTATTTTTGAGACAGCACAACAGGTAATTAGCGACAGTCCAGCTGAGCAGATTTCTGTTTTGGGTGTTGTCCGGCATTTGGCAGAGACAAAAATGGAACGAATGATTTAAATCCTGGAGAAGTGTCTGCCCAGCCCAGTCTCCTGGGGAGGTATTGCCTCCTCAGAACCAAGGACTGCTACTCCCCTGTGTGCACCTCTTTCCTATCTGGGGTATCTTGCCTCCGAACACAATAATGAAGCATTTCCAAATTGGAAAATCAGTAAAATTTGCCAAGGCAAGAGTTTTCAACACACTTTCATTTTTTCCTCATTTATTGTCTTTACCCTACCTTTACTGTCCCCATGTACTTATGTTTCATTATTCTCCCCAATATTTTAAATCAGTTTTCAATTTTGATTTTAATCATTTTTTTGGTGTCTGGAGAAATGTATATAAATATAAAGTTTATTGGAAAATAAGTATTTTAACCTTTTGCTACCTAATGCAATTATATTGTGGTACTTGTAGTGTAGTATTCAAACATACCTTGAAAAGATACTGGAAGTACCTCTGATTTTCGGTTAGGATTCTATACTGCAATATTGCATTTTGGGATACTGACTGGCATATTTCTACAAACGGATTCAGTGGGGTCTCATCTTGCAAATACTTTTTTATTGTTTTTAAAACAAGTATAGTATCACAATGTTAATTTGAACGAGTGCATTCCCAACCTACTAGTGTGAATTGAGCAATTCAGGAGTCCTGGCAGGAGAAAAATAAGATGTCTTGAAGCCTGCCTTGAGGACCACAGGACTGCAGGAGTGACCAGGAAGAACTTTCCCTGCAGTTGGAGGAAAGTGGAAATTAGTAATTTTCCCACCTCAGGAGGACCGGGCCAAGGTGCTGAGGCTTGATTAGGTATGGCACACCCATGTGGGGCAAGAAAACCAATTGTGTCCTGGTCAAAGTAACTTAGGGCCAAAGCAAAGCAGCAATTTAATCCCAGCAATAAAGAGCGCTCAATAGCTATTAGGTATACCTTGGTCTCGTTTGGAGCTTTTGGGGCAAACTAACAGCTTCAGTCTGAGCTTAATGATGACAAATACATCAATAAGGGATCCTTTATGGCTTCAACTTTGGTTTATGCTGAGTAAATGTTTTAATTGTACCTTTTATAAACAAACCTCAGAGCGTGGTGCAGTCCCCCTTCCTCCATTCTTTAAATTAGGACTTACCCAAAGCTAACGTAAAGTCTGGGTTATTAAACATTGGGGTAAATGTGGATGGGAATGGGGATTGAAATTATGTCAGTTGTGTCATTCTAGTGGGAGAATCCTGCACTTCCATCAGAGGTTGATTTATAGCTAACGAGTCAGAGAAACCACAGGAATCCCCAAAGAGACCCTCCCAAGAGATTCCTTTCCATTGTTGGCCAATGCTTTTCACTTTCCGTCAATGATCATTCAAATGTTATCCGCAGCTGGGTTGCTACTTGATATGGTTTCAGGTCTGGTACTCCCATACCTCCTACTTCCCTTGCGTACTATAAGATCTTGCTGTTGACTCTAGGTTTTCTGCTGGGAAATATCATCTTTGGAGGGAGAGGCACCCCATGCAGGATGAGTTTACATTCTTCTCCTCAGTTACAGAAGCCTCTCAAGGTTAGATTAGATATGGGGACCGTACTGATGAAAAAGGCAAAAATAGACATAGACCTCATAACTATATCAGACTGCACCTCAGCAAATTGGTATTTTGAGTGTGGGGGGAGTATCAGTCACAGAGGGGCACCTCGGAGATTAGAGCCTAATATACTGAAAGACAGCCTGTATAGGACAGAGCTCAAGGACCAAATAGAAGAATATTTTGGTGTTGGATTTTCTGCTCTCCACAGGGTCCTTTTGCCTTCACTCTCCTATTTTTTCTGAATTTTCTGAATTTGTTTTTACTGGCCTTAGGACACTGTGCACTTTACCACTGCTGTCCAATGCTAAAGTGCTTGTACCTGTGCTTACTCCCTAAACATGGTAACATTGTCTTACAACCAGTTGCCACATTTAATTTACCTATAATTCCCTAGTTAAGTGGTACTACCTGTACCCAGGGACTGTAAATTAAATGCTACTAGTACACCTGCAACACTTATTGTGCCACCCACTAAGTAGCCTTTTTACTCTCACTCAGGCTTGCCATTGTGGATTGTGTGTGCAGATTTAAACTGCAATTTCAACCTGGCAAAATGAACCTTTTGCCAGGCCATATCCATCCTTTTTGAAACCAAGAAGTATTCCCAAGGGTAAGCCCTAAATAGTCCATAGGACTAGACCTGGGCGGAAAACTACGCTACGCTCGCGTAGTTTGCGTAGTTTGCGCAACTACGCGCTACGCGAATTACACGTAGCACAGTGCAAGAACGCGTAGCGTAGCTGGCATTTTTTGCTTGCTCATGGTCCTCAACGTCAAGTTGGCGACCGCGAGCGAGCAAAATGACATCCCGGCGAGACTTTTTCCTCGTTCGCGATCAGCAACATCAAGTTGCCAATCGCGAGCGTGGAAAATAAACCTCCCGGCGAGATTCTCAACGCGGGGAGGTCAGGTTTCTCATTGCGAGTGGTCGCGTATGCTCGCGATGACAAACTACCAGTCCGCGTTGAGAAAACTGCTGCTCGAGTACAAATCTACTCGAGCGGCAGAAAACGACCGCTTGCACTGTGCAAGATGCCGTTTGCAATGATTGCACAGTGCGGACAAGCATCCGGCACTGTGCAAGCATTTCCTACCGCACTACGCAGCTCGCGTAGTGCGAAGTGCACTTTGCGTAGCTACGCGTAGCGCTACTACGCGAACTACGCCCAGGCTTACATAGGACAGTGTGCAGGGTATTTAAAAAGTTGTACATGTACTTTTAACTTTTACATGTGCTGGTAGTGAAAAACTCTTAAATGTGTTTTTCCCTACTGCAAAGCCTGCCTCTACCATAGGATAATATTGGCTTACCTAGATCTTTACAAATGCATACCTCTGGAATTCTGTTGTTTTGGTGTCAAATATTTTATTAAAATATACTTTATTTTTCTGAATTGGTGTGGAATTTTTCCTGTGTAGTGTTATCACTTTAGCTAAGCCTGACCGCTTCTGTGCCAAGCTACCAGAGGGCCAAGCACAGGTTAATTTGGGGTTGCTTGTCACTTCACCCTGACAGGAATATTGGTTTCTGCTTGAGTAGCGTTTCACCCCCCTCTACAAGTAACACAAATTCTACATTGGTGTTCAGAGGTGAGGATTCAGGACTTGTGTTTGTGCAGTGCCATAAAGTGATTTTGTGTGACACAAACATCCAGGATAAATAAGTTGATGCCAATTTGAGTTTCTTTTAAATTCTCTTTGTTTCGCTCTTTTGCTTTTCCCAAACTCAATTTCATTCTACCTGATTGTCTGTGACCATACCTGCAGAAATGGAATTCAAGCTCGTCAACCTGGAGAACTACTCCAGTTGCTGACAGAAACAGATGACCAGGGTGATTATGATGATGTGGAGGGACAAGGAGAGGACCTGGGTGCAAATCCTGAAATGCAGCACTCAGGAGGGGGATAATTTGTCTCCTGAATTGGAAGTCCCTGCCAGACCACGGAGCAAGCAGTGTGCCTTAACAAGGTCTGTCGAGACAGGAATCTGAAAGAGAGTTTCAGCTACAGATGGCAAAATTGAAATGGAGAAAGTATTAGGCCCAGACGAAAAGAAATTGGCCATGGAGGAGAGAAGAATGGCTAATGATCGCAGTCTCAGAGAGCTGTAAAACATAGCCAAGCAGGCAGATTTCAGCTTTAATGTTGGCAGCATGCCCACATTCTCTGAAGGGGACAAGAAGGTTCACATATGTAAAGATCTGGTGCCCAGCTATGTGGTAAGGGATGACATTGACAAATGTTTTTCTGTCTATGGGGTGGCCATGAGTGGCCCTCAAAATGCACAAGGTTCCAGAAGAGGTTTGGGGGGCATCACTCTGGGAATACATGCCTACAATGGTGAGGGATACCTTGCTTACACTGGAGGTGGCAGACTAGAAGAGGTAAACTCCAATGAAAACCATCCCTATCACCAAATTTGGACTGACCCCAGAGAAATGCCGCATTTGGTTCAGGGATAGGAAAAAGATACAGAACCAGAATTGGGTAGATTTTCTTGACTACGCCAGCAAAGCACTGAATCGTTGGGTCTGGGGCAGCAAAGTTAAAAATCTTACTGTGTGTTTAATCTGATACTGAGAAAGCACATGTTCGATATCTCCTTTACATAACTGTACCAGAATCTGCTTGATAGTCAGCTCACTGACCCCAGGGTGCTTTCAAAGGAGGCAGACCTCTAGATCTGCACCAGAGTGTCCAGAAAGTTATCTGGGGGGCAGGCATGGGGGAGAGAGCAGAGGTTACATTAGTGTCCCTAGGGGATAAAGAGATGGCTCCAAAAGCCCATAAGCCTTCCAATGCTTCTATGTATAGGCAGGCTGTCACCATAAATTGACTCAGGGTGGAGGCTCTGAGATACACGGGAACTAGTATGACCACTTTGAGGTGACATCTGGTATCTTCAGAGCAGGTTCTCCCCCTGCATGACCACTTTGAAGTGTCATCTGGTGTCTTCAGAGCTCGTTCTCTCTAATTCATTCCACCAGGTCACAGTTGCAGACAACTGTGAGAGTCATTACCCAGTGACTCTGGTTCCCTTTGACTGTGGGAGGGGGGTCCCAGGTTCTCTAATAACAGCTGTGAACCCTGCCATGCCTGTAGATTGTCTGTTGTGCAATGACCTGGAGCACACTGTCTGGAAGGAAGTGGAGCTCAGGGCACACCTGGGATGTTAGGCTTGCCTGAAAAGGTCAATGGCTGCCCAAGAAGGGAGCCAAGGAAGCCGGAAGAATGGAAAAATGACTCAGGAAGGTGCCAATAGGAGGAAGGGTAAGAGGTGTGAGAAACCTGCTCCTGAAATTCCCAAGATCCAGGTTGACATGACATGGCACCTGAGGAACCCACCCCTGATCTTAACAAGGAGGACGTTGGCACCATGGGAGACCTGCCTGAGCTTGCTGGATGGCAAGTTGAGGGTGGGCCCACCAGGAAGGAATTCTACCAGGTGCAGAAAGAGTGCTCAACTGTAGAGGGCTTGAGGCGACAAGCTGAGGCCCAGATAGCAGGTGATACCTCTAAAGAACACCTTATCTGTAGCGATTGACCTCCTATACAGTAAGTCTAAGGTTCTTAGACCTGGAGCAGCCCATGTGCTGGTGTTCCCGCTGCAGTAAAGGACCATCCTACTGGGGTTTCCTCATGACATACCCCTGGCAAGGTATCAAAGGCAGAACAAGACTTTTGGCAGGCTTGTCCCCATTTCTATTGGACCCGGATGAAGTCAGCTTCAGACATGTTCTGCAGGTCTTGTTCCACATGCCAGGCCAGTGGGAAAGTGGGTAAAAAGCTGAAGGCTCCCCTTGTTTCCTTGCCTGTCATTGGTACTCCCTTCGAAAGCTTTGCATTGACATTGTTGGTCCGTTGAACCCCAGCACAGCCTTAGGCAACCGGTTCATCCTGATCTTGGTGGACCACGCCACACGGTACCAAGAGGCCATCCCTCTGACGTTGGTCACTGCACCTGCAATGGCTATGACCCTATGGAGATTTTTACCCACGTATGGTTCCCCAAGGAAGAGGCTTCTGACAGAAGCACTAACTTCATGTCAATGTACATGAAGTCCATGTGGGATGAGTGTGGGGTAACCTACAAGTTCTCCACACCCTTCCACCCCAGAACAAAAGGCTTGTTGAGAGATCCAACAATAACCTGAAGGACATGAGATTGGGTCACCTGAGCCCATGAGGCAGAAATTAGATGTTCTCTTGCCATGCCTGCTGTTCGCCTATGGTGAGATGCCACAGAAAGAGGATGGCGTTAGCACATTTGAGTTCCTCTATGGAAACCCTGTTAGGGGTCCTCTCAGTAAAAGAGGGGTGGGAGCAAGCTCCCAGGGAACACCCTCAGGATGTTGTCAGCTAGATGTTGGCTATCAGTAACCAGATGCAGTGCTTCTGGAAGAAGGCGAAAGACAATCTTGAGGCCAGTCAAGAAGTGATGAAACTCTGGTATGACCAGAAGGCTACTCTGGTAGAGCTTCAACCTGGCCAGAAGATGTGGGTCATGGAACCTGTGAAGCCCAGATCTCACCAAGATCGTTGGTTAGGACCATATGAGACCTCCTACCTGGTGGATCTAAAGAAAGCTAGAAACACCCTAAGGATGGTCCACATAAACAACCTCAAGCCGCACTTTGGGCGGTCTAAAGTAGGCCCGGGTGGTAATCTCCACACAAATTGCAGAGTTTGCGGAATTCAGGCACTCTGCACTCCGCCATCTGGGGGCGAAGCGTAGATTTTTTTCCATTCACTCCCTTGAGATTTGTTTAAGCTCCTGCTCGCGAATGCCACGATATTCTCAGGGCTGCTAGCGAGCGAACACAAGACTTCATACCCACTCGCACGGCTTCCGGCTGTGACAGCACCATTGTAGTGTCGCTCTGGATCATGAACGCATCACTCGAGTAGCTTTAGTGTTCAAGAAGCAGCTAAATCTACAATACGAGGTTTTCAAGTGAATTTTCTTCTCCAGCGGACTGTTGGAGTTGTTGATTTGTGTGAGAAGCCTTTTTTTAATTTATTTTTTTCCAACAGGAAGGCAGGGCCCCAGAGACTTCAAATTCCTGTTCCTGTCTAGCAGACTCCTCCCAGTGCTTTCTCCATCTCCTGGTCACTTTTCATTTGGATTTGGAGCTGGAAGGATCACTCTCTTTGTCTGCTGCATATATACCCATGTATTTAAGGACTTTGTATTTGAGATTTCACAAGTTAGTTCAAAAACTCTTATACAAGGGTGCTATTTGTTTGATAGAGGGTGTGCACCAGTATTTATTTGTGCTTTTATTCAAATGTTCAAAGTTATTGTGGTGGGTGGCCTTCATTTTCAATAGGGGCCTAGTTATATTTTTGCATTTATTTTTTCTTCTTTTGTAAAGGAACAATGTTGCACAGTTCAGTAAATTTTCTCCATGTTTGTTACATTTGCAATATTTATTTATTTTACTATGTGGCCTAGTCTGCCAAGGGGCCATCTAGTCAGTAAGCCCAAGCCAGTGCTAGTCATGGGTGCATGAAAAAACTGTTTCTGAGTTGTATGTTGTTTTAAAACATCATTTAGGGCTGGGGTGGCATTGGATTAAATTAAAAATGTGTTTTTTTTGTATTTCACATTTTTTTGTGTACAAAAAGTGTATACGTGTATATGTGGGGTAATATTTGGGAGGATGTGTGTTGGTGTAAAAATGTTATAGCTCAATTAATTTTTGTTTTTGGCATTTCTGAATTAATGGTAGTGTTTTATTCAGTGTTAATATGCCTCCTTTGTCTGTCCAGTGTGTGTGTGTTTGCCATAGGCCACCATTGATTTGCCTTTGTTCTCCATGACGTGTGGCCGGGGACAATTTTGTGGCGTCTGTGTCCATAGGCCTGTCTGTGTTCTCCTTTTTCCCCATGCTAGCTATTGTTGTTTGGCCATGTGGCTGGCAGCCACTTTGTGCATCCAATCATTGTGCCTTTGCCATAGGCTTGCATGTGTTCTTTGTTCCATATGCCTCCCTGGTCACTGTTGTTGTTTGACCATATGGCACTGGCTGACATCCATTTTGTGCATCCAGCTGGTGTGTCTTTGCCATAGGCTTGCATGTGTAATTTGTTCCTCGTGCCTCCTTGCTCGCTGTTGTTGTTTGATCGTTTGGCACTGGCTGGCAGCCATTTTGTGCATCAAGCCAGTGTACCTTTGCCAGAGGCTTGCATGTGTTGTTTGTTCCCAATTCCTCCTTGCTCGCTGTTGCTGTTTGACCGTGTGGTACTGGCTGACAACCATTCTGTGCATCCAGCCAGTGTGCCTTTGCAATAAGCTTGCATGTGCGGTGTTTGTTCTCCATGCCTCCTTGCTTGCAGTTGTTGTTTGATCGTGTGGCACTGGCTGGCAGCCATTTTGTGCATCCAGCCATTGTGCCTTTGCCATAGGCTTGCATGTGTTCTTTGTTCCCCATGCCTCCTTGCTTGCTGCTGTTGTTTGACCATGTGGTATTGTCAGGCAGCCATTTTGTGCATCCAGACAATGTATCTTTGTCATAGGCTTGCATGGAAGGACGTGATGTCACTTTAAAATTATGCTTGAGGGACATTTTAGTATTTATATTAAGAATATGATTTTGATGAACAGTGCTTATATATTACAAGCATTTTGTTGCATTTTTCATTTTGCACCTCCTTACCTCACAATAGGTTTCTTCTCGTCATCCCATACAAAGATTGGCAATTATTGATCTTTTTATTTTAAGTTTGAATTTAAATTTTTTCTTTTTTTTAAAAAAAATGATGTTATTGTTTTTCATTTTTTTAATTGTATTTTATTAATCTTTTTTAGATTAATAGTGTTTATTTTTTTATTTTGCCAAGGCCAATCCATCCATCCATCCACCCATCCACCAAAGCTGCACAGCCACACAACAGCATTCACATTTTTTAGGTATAATTCCATTTCCTCCTGGACAGCCTGGACAGGACTGCAGTGCATTGGAGACACATCAGTATCATTATTTTTTTTTAGGATTATTCCATTTCACCCTGAGCCACATCGTTTCCTGTCACACCTTCGGAAGCGCTTCTCCTTTTATGTCCCGACAAGAGCGCTTCGCTCCTCTGCGCTCCTCTTGGCTAAGGTGCCTCGCTTTTGTCGGCACCGGCTGGACGGTGGCTCTATTGCTGTCAAGGCCGCCCAGGCCTGGAATGCCCTGCCATTTGCGCTTCGTGACACTAAAGATCCCTTGACCTTTAAAAGATTGCTAAAAACGTATCTTTTTTAATTAGCTGTTGCAGATGTTCCCCCCCTTTGCTCGCGCCGGGACACTCCTTGGAGTAGCCGTGCGCGTTACAAATTTTTATAAGAAATTTATATAACAAATCGTTTCCATAGGTGCACACTGAGGTGATAATGATGAAGAAGAGGGTTACATCCTCGAGCAAAGCAGCCCTGTCCCCAGCAGTGCACCAGTTAAATCACCCACCTCAGCAACTTCACAATGGCACAAGACTCAGAGTCAGATGGAGACACCATGGCATACAGGGACCATGACTCGTACTGAATCTACCACCACCTCATTCTCAAAAGTCACCTGAGTCAGTTGCCCAAGAAGAAAGGAAAAAAATACAGGCTACTATTAAGGGCATGTTTAGGCAGGAGGGTCCTTATGACTGCAACCACCCAATGGCACGTTTGTTCAATGGGAAGCTGGCATAAATGTCAGTGGTGGACCTCCTCCTTTTTTCTTTTGTGGAAGGAGTGGGATTCTTAGAATTTGTGGCAGCCATCTGCCTGAAATGGAAGGTTCCAAGTCGGACCTATTTTGCCAGAGTTGCTGTTCCAGCGCTGCATCACCATGTGCTGCAATTGCTTGGACATGTTTTGCAGCAAACTGTTGTTCACACTATCCATCTGACAACAGACGTGTGGACCAGTTGTCAGGCAACTGATTACATGTGCATCACTGTACCCTGATGTCTTTTGCAGGGGTAAAGCTAAAGATATCTACAGGTCTTGGCCCTGAAGAGTGTTCAGTGGCATACAACAGTGTCCATGTCTGCCATGGAGAAATAACATACAGCTGCAAACATCTTGACCAAATTTACCAGCAAGGGGTTGAAACCCAGAGATCTCATAATTGGGCTTGTTGCCACGGACAATGGCAGCAACATAGTCAAGGCCATGGCAGACAGTGCCTACGTCAGGGTCCTGTGTTTGGCACATTGAATTAACCAGATGGTGCAAGACTTTGCAATGTTTAGGGCCTAATGCGTAATCATTTTTCCTGAAGGTGATTGACCTTTATAAACTTACTTAGCGAAAATTAATCTGTTCGGTCCACTCCTATCCTCCTTTTTTTCATCACCTAGAAGGACTGACCCAGAAGATCATTTGATTTACAAGACTGCCAAATTCCAATCTGTTGCTTGCATCAAAGAGGAGATACAATTGTGTACCTACCACCATGCTTGGATTGGCACAGGTAGCAATTGAACCAATCAGTGATATATTATTGAGTGATGATTGATGATTCATGTGGTGGCAGACAGTAAGGGGGGGCGTTCAACTAATTTGCAAACTTGATTTAGATGATTTGCACTGTTTGGGGCCTCATGGGTGATCCATTTTCCTGAAGGTGATTGGCCCTTTCACACTTAGCGAGATTTACTTGCAGGGTCCATTCCTTTTTACTAGTTATCCAGAGACCAGACCAGAGACCAGACCAGTCACTTTAGTTAACAAACAAAAACCTATACAACATGCTGCATTTCTGTTTCTCTACTTGTTCTTCAACAGCTGTGCACTACACATCTATCTTGCTAGGGTTGGGACTGGGATGGAGTTACTCAGTCAGGAAGAGGATGGAAGGACTCAGGGTGGGAGTACCTCATCAACAGCTAGAAGAAGGACGTTATCGACTTCAAAGGGAAACCTTGACTCTAAGGCCTAGTACTCAGCTATGTAGAATAGAGAGAGGTGTGCTGATTTAGGAAATGCTGCTGAGTGTGTGTGTTGCACTGGTGGCAAAAGTGAAACTCTGAGTCCTCTTGTTTTTTTCTCTACCTCTGAGGCTTCTTGGTACACTCCTCATGAAGCTTACCGTCCTTCTGTCCTTCTCCTCGACTCTACAATACAGTTTCTGTTTTACAATCCACAGGCCTTCTCTTCTCCTGCATGAACGAAAGGTGAAAGCTGAGCTCAAGACTCCTGCTTACCTACCGGACAGTCCAGACAGGCACCCAAGAATGACAGACATTCCCGAGGAGAATGCAGATACACCACCCAATTTTGCAATATAATATCATTTTTCTTTTAAAAATCATATTATTTGAACTAATTTGATTCCAAACCTAGAAGACAGAACATTTAGATATCTGATAACTTGGGTCTCTGAGGCTGAAGGACTGCCTGCAATGCATTTAACTGTACTGTGTCATACTCATTCCTTCATTCCTCCCACAACAAATTGATGATGATGATGTGTTGCTCATAACCCAGATGAATATTGTCCTTGTGTAGTGTTTGTCTTTGTCACACCTTTCCCCAAATCCCCTTTTACATCCATTCATCAAACACTTAACCCTCTTCCCACGGGCTGTGTGATTTATTGGGGTGAGGCTTAATTTACACCATAAATGGATCACAGGGAGGAGAATGATGAATTGTGGTTGGTGGGATAGATATCTTCCTCACTTAACAAATACAGTGAGTCAAGGGATTAGAACAAAATTAAAATACCCCCCACTTTGAACCATACCTTTGATAACCATAAAACAAAGTAGGCAAAGCATGTAAGCAGCATGATCCTCTCCAGAAGAGCTCCCTTGTTTATTCAACCAAGTTATTATTAATTCATCCTTCCATTCTTCTATATTCACCCCCAGCCACCGCGATTTAAGCTTTACTTTCTCTCATCTAGTCCTTCACTAACATTTCCAATCCATTATCCATTCATTCAGTATCCACCCTTTCCTTCAACTAGCCTTTCGCTCATCTATCCATTTACCCAATACCCACCCAAGCATCCTTTCACCCGCCCATGCATGCTTTCACTCATATACCATTTCACCCATCTTTTATTTTAACCTTCCGTTCTTTCCCATTTCTATCTAGTCATCATTTTTAGGGTTCAATAAGTGAGCTTTTGATGAGTTGCAAATAGAAGAGGCCATTACTCAACCACCGCTGTATCTGGTAAAGCTGGTGGTTCATGATCAATGTTCACGACAACGCCCATGTAGCTACTGAGTATAATAGTAATTGCCAATAAGCAAGCAATGTGACTTACCATCACCCGTCTCTGCCACTGCTTCTCCCCCTCCAACCAAATCTCCTTCTCCTCCTGCAGTGGCACTTGAGACAGTGGCCCTCCGTGAGGCTAAAAAAAAAGATTATACATTTTTTAGATGCCAAATACGCCACCCCTTATTAATTTAAATCAAAAAATTACAACCACAATACATCACTGCAGTGTTCTTAGCACTGCAGCATTTTCTATCAAATTATCATTCTGGGCATTTTGCTGGTTCACAATGTTAGAACAGCCAGGTAGTCAAGCCAACCAAAATCTTTTCATAATGGATAGGCAGAGCTATAGCCTATGATGATGATGATGATTCTGAGTCATTGAAGCGCAATGAAGGGGTGGAATAATAATGGTCATTGAAAGACATATGGTGTTGGTTGGCAAATACAATGGGACCTCATACTTTCCAGCCAAGCTGCACTGTCATGGGAACTGGTGGATACTGTATAAATGAATTACACAGCACAACATTGGGGGGGGGAGGTAAGGGAGCGAACGTGGTTCCTCACCATGACCAATCTCCTGTTAACTGTTAGAGCATGAGCAAGAAAAGGAAAGTCTTCTCAACAAACATACATGGTGAATATTATTACTAGCTTACTTGCACCTGCAATCTTCACAGTAGACAGCAGAGTACCAAAAATCTGTTCATAGTCTCACAGTACCACAATATATAGAGGGGAGAGGGAAAGATTACCAACAAAGCAGATCAAAACTACAGACTAGCACAGACCAGAAAAATGTAGCTACCAAAAGAAAACCACGATATAAGGGGAAAAAAGCTAATGTAGGGAGAACAGGAATTAAACAAACATTGGATATGGGTGTTAGAAAAAAAAGGAGACAGTATAAAAGAAACTAACAAGGCAAAATTAAAAGTAGCATAATAGTGGGCAGAGGTAAAAGTTAGGGAAATAATAATAATAAATAATAGGACTTACTGGACTGAGCAGAGCCCTCAGCAGTGGTGCAGGTGGTCAGTGCCTCCTCCCAAGCTCTTGCCGAATCCGCCTGTGTGCTGCCCCTCTTCTTGCCCTTGGGTGCTAATGTAAGTAATAAAATAAAGAAGAAATAGGTTAGTGGTACAGTTAGTCTCCACAAAATTATTCTGACAGACAAACGCAGGAACATTCGAACTCAGATCGCCTTTAGTACTAGTATCTACTATCATTGAGTTGGCCATACTAATTCTAAAATCCCTATTCCAAATTTCCTTAACAAAAACTACATGTGGAACTAATGCATTGGAATGAATGATCTTTGATTCTATTCTCATTTCTCAATCCTCTTGATGGAAGAACTCAGTCTTCCTTTTTTGCAATGAATAAATGCATACTATTTCTACACATCACTGTGAAATTGTTTGGGACTGTACGAACTACATAAAGAAAGTCACAAAAAATGCTAAGTCACTGATATCACTAATTCACTAGTGACAGGAGGACAGAGGAGTCGCAATGGCTTCTATAATAATGAGCCAAAGGGAGCCAACGAGTTTGATTAGGTAGCGCCGAGCACCTGCCCAGCTCAAACGGGATCACATAATAGACTATATATATATATATATATATATATATATATATATATATATATATATATTCACTGAAAAAAACATAGGTTTCAGGGACCTTATAGTTAGAAATTAGCATTTAAAAAACCTTAGAAATTCACTGAAAAAACCACAGGTTTCAGGGACGTTATAGTTAGTTGGACATTTCACTCGTACAAAACCAGAGAATTTCGGCCGTTATAGTTAGTTGAGCTAACTATAACCCACGTCCCCGCAATGCACTGCTGATGACGTCACATATTACATCACTCATGACATGGTCAGTGACATCACTGATGACATCACTGATGACATCTCAAATGACATCACTGGGGCATGGCCACATATTCATATTTTTTTTTATAATCGTTTTAAAGGAGGGGGGCCGCGCGGCCCCCCTCCTGAGGCCTTTATCGGCCCTGGAGACCCCATTGCCTCGTTTTAAAATAAATAAATATTCGGTAGGGGGGCCATGTGGCCCCCCTTCCCTGGGCCACTTCTGACCCGGGAACCCCAATTGCTCGGGGCCTGGTCTCATGTTGGGGACCGTGGGGGGAGCACCAATGCCCCCGCGATCCCAGCCAGCTCCCCAGGCATTGCTTTTGGACAAGGGGAGCTGCCCCCCCACACTATAATTTTAAAACAAGCCCCAGGTAGGTGGCGGTCCCCGGGGCTGCGGGAGGGCCACGTGCCCCCGCTTTTAATAATTATTGCCCCGGGGAGGTGGCGATACCCGGGGCTGCAGGGGGGCCGCATGCCCCCGCACATTATTAATAAAGCCCCAGGGAGGTGGCAGTCCCCGGGGCTGCTGGGGCCCACGTGGCACCCGCATATATTATGCGCATTGCCCCCGGGACCTGGCCCACCCGGGGGCTCATTAAAACTAAGCACTTTGTTTTTTTCGCAAATCCCGCCAAATTCTTTTTTTAAAAATGCTTTTTTTGGCCCTCGGGGTCCCTGTGGGACCCCGTGACCAGGCCTAGGGGATCAGGGTGTTTCTACCCTGCCCCCTTTTCTTTTTTTTGCACCTTTTTTCTTGTGACTCGGTTCTTCCAAGTCAGAAGATGGCTGCACACACTTTTTGGTTTAGAGTGTTGGCAGCCAATCAGAATCAAGCTCGTGCTCAGGAGGGTTCGCGGATCCACCACGGTCACCAGATATCGATATTTTTTTATTTTTGAGTTTCTCAGAAACTACTGAACAGAAGTAGTTATAGTTAGGACCTTGTTTCTATTCCAAAAATGTTTATTCTTTTACCAATATCTTTGACGCCGTTTGACGAACCTTCGCAAAATTTTCAAAACTAATGGGGTGCTCCGAACAGCTCCTGTCTTGAAAGTTTCGGGGTGATTCGTCAAGCGGGGCCCGAGAAAAAAGGGGGTCCCAAAATGCATTTTCTCCATGTTAATTTACATAGGAAAATTTAGACAAGGCTACAGCCGAAACTGCTGAATGGAATTACACAAAATTTGGCAAAAAGGTAGCTCTAGGTTCAGAAAGTGACCTTCTTTTTAAATGGTGTAAATCCGTTCAGCAGTTGCTGAGAAATTCATATATAAATACAAATTGGTATCTGGTGACCACGGTGGATTTGCGAACCCTCCCGATCTCGAGCTGACTTGTGATTTGCTGCCAACACTTTAAACCAGGAAGTATTGGCAGCCATCTTGTGACTCGGTTCAACCGAGTCACAAGAAAACAGGTTAAAAAAAAGAAAAGAGGGCAGTGTAGAAACAACCTGACCTCCTAGGCCTGCTCAAGGTGTCCCACAGTGACCCCGAGGGCCCAAAAAAGCACTTTAAAAAACAAATTCAGTGGGATTCGGGTAGTGTCCACGAATAAAAAAAAGAAAACCTAGCGCGGTCTCCCGCGCTTTGTTTGTTTTAAGCCCCCGGGCGGGCCAGGTCCCAGGGGCAATGGTTAATTAGGTATTGGGGCCCTGCAGGGCCCCTGCTGCCCCGGGGACCGCCAACTCCCCGGAGCTATACTCATGTAAATGCGGGGGCATGCGGCTCCCCCACAGCCCCGGGGCCCGCCACCTCCCCAGGGCTTTAGTTATGAAAAATGTGTGGTGGGCTCCTGCCCCCCCACGATGCCCCGGGCACCGCCACCTCCCCAGGGCTTTAAATAATTAGGGGCGGGGGCTTCGGTGGCCCCTCAAGCCAGGGACTTCCACCTCCCCGGGGCTTAATTTAAAGTGTGGTTGGCTCAAGCCCGGGGGCATTAATTATTCAAATATAGAGGTCTGTTGCAGACCCCCGGGGACCACCACCTCCCTGGTGCTACTCACATGTTGGAGGGGGGCGGCGCGGCCCCCCTCTTGGAGCCCTCCATGGCCCTGGGGACCACCACCCCCCAGGGCCGGCTCCAACAATGTGCCGGGGTGCATACTCCCGGGACATTGCAGTTTGCAACGGCAGGGCAAGAGCACTGCTCCTGCCATACCATAGCAAACTTCTGCTTCGCTTCATGGAAGCAAGAGCAAAGGGAGCAGGATGTCTGCAGTTTTCTTTGCCCAAAAGCAATGCCGGCTCCCGCAGGAGGCGGGGAGCTGGCTGGAACTGCAGGGGCATTGGGTCTGCCCCCACGGTCCCCATTGAGATGCCAAACCCCCCTCCTGTTTTAAATTTATTTTTTATTTTTTTAAAGATAAGGCCGGGCCCTCCTCCAAAATTGTTTTTAAAAAAAAGGCTGCGCAGGCCATGGGGGATGGGGTCCCCGGTGCCAAAAATGGCCCATGAGGGGGGCAATCGGCCCCTCTCTTTTTTTTTAATAAAAATGGCAAAGCCCCGGGGGATGAGGTCCCCAGGGCCGATATCAGGTAATGGAACTGGGGGGCATCAATTATTTTTTTTCTCTCGTCAGAGGAGTCGAGACCCAATTGCGGCTTTCAGCGTGGCCCCCCAGTGTAACTTTGTGGTGGATTCGCGGATCTACCTTAAATAAATAATTTAATATTATGTAATTTAGGAGATAGTGTTGCATTTCTGAAGTTTTTTATAGAGTTAGTGAGATTGAAGTTAATAATCACATTAAATTTGATAGAGTTATTAATAATATATATAAAAAAAAGTTAAACTTGAAAAGTGTATTGTGTTGTAGTACATTGAATTTGTGCTTTTGCTTTGAAGATTTGCGACGGGTTCGCGAGTCCACCAAAAAATAAAACAGAGTATGTATGTTTTAAAAAGAAAAAGATTAACTGTTGGGTTATAGGGTGGCTCTAAAAAGAGCCCTTGTTTTCATTATGACTTTGTTGGGGCTACATGTAAGGGCGAATGCACAGCTTAAGGTTGTTGAGAAACACTCTGTTCCCTTTATCTGTGAAGTGAACTCCATCACTTCTGTAGATGTCATCCACATGGAAACGTAGATCGTTGTTATAGATGGAGCCCATCCTTTGATCTCTGAGGTAAGCAGTAACAGCTTTATTGACATTCTTCCTAGCTTTCTCAAACTGTGGACAGAATTGATTTGACCACTTCCATTTCTGTCTTTGGCGTATATCAGAGTATACAAAGACAGTTTGTGCAAAGGTATCCTTTGTTAGCATTTGCAGACCTACCCCATTCAATGTGCCTAGGTCATTGCCACCACAGTTCACATTCATGAGGTCAGGGGGTTGGAGATGTAAAAAGGTTTTAACCAAAGGCATCAATTGGTGCCACTTTAATCCTCTCTGTGCAATTCATTTAATATCCACATTTTGCAATCCTAGGTCTTTGTCAATACCTCTGTGTTCAGCATACTTTTTTCCACCAGAAAACATAGCTGTGCCCTACAATCCATACTGTAAGCGTCTTGAAGGGATGTCTGGAAGGAATGGAAAGATGTCTGTAGCTCAGGTAGTCAGTTGGTAGAATCAGAGGTATCTAAAATGGTGGAGAAGATGCTGTTTTAGAAAAAGATGATTAGTGATTGGTTGGTCATTAACATTGTGCACTCAAAAATAGGTTGCATGTTATTTTCCTGAAGAAGCATGTTTCTTATTGTTTATTAAAAAAATGTTTGAAAGGTACAGTAGATAGAATAAGGTAATATTTTGCAAAAGTCAACCACACCTGTTATTTGCATTTGTAAGCCACTGTGCTGAACTTGATTATATGGTGAACTTGTGACCTACTAGTACAGTTGAATGTTGCAGAAAGTGTTACTATGGAAACTTGGATTAAGCAGAATGGGGGAAGGGTTGAAAGTTAACTGTGGATTTAAAATGTGAAATGGTAACTTATATGTAAGTGATATGTTACTAAATTAAGTTTTTCTAAGTCAGTAGTATGTGTAAAAGTAGTCTAGTATTATTAGAAATGGGTTTTTGAACTCCCGTATGGATTTGCGGCTCCATCGCGATGCTACACTGTGGCACTGTGGTGGAGTCGCGACTCCAGAAAATTTTAGAACAAGTTTGGGCACTTTTAGAAGACAGTTGGAAAGGGTTAATATGTCTAACCAATAGAAATGTGTTTCAGAATTTAAAATGATGTAGAAAGCAATTTGATTTGTTTCTTACATTTATTTGTGTGCAGAAAGAGATGGAAAGTTTGCAATTACTGGTTTTACCATGTTGAGAGTGGTGCATTACATTTAATGTATGCTAAAGAAAATCTTTTATGAGTTTCTGCTATTTCATATTCTGCAATACTATTTGAAAGGTGAGTTACAAATTTATAAGTTGTGTTTTATATTATATAGTAGTGCTTCACTCTTTGTAGTGATCTTTTTAGATTTGAAAAGCTTTATTTGTAAAGTGTTGAAATTATTAGAGAAGTGTGATGTTTGAAATTTGTTACGAAATGTACAGATGTGTATTGTACTTTCTTTTATTGTGCTGAAATGATGATTGAAATAGTTTGTGCATAGTAATATGTGTACATTGGTAGATGGATTAGTGATTATGTTAGTTTGTTTGAGTGTGTGAAAAGGTACACTTGAAGTATGCTGCATAATTTTAGGTGTCTCTTTCAAATGGGAACTGCATTCTGTGAAGTTTTAAGGTTTGCATGGTCTTGTGACTGAGGTATGTGTGTACTCGCATATGTATTGTTATACGTGTTATGCATCTGAAGATGATAGATGAATAAATCACAGGTATACATCGATTTGTATGTTTCTTTTATATATGATGCCACTAGCAAAAGGTACAGACACATGCATGCATGATTTGAGAAACATAGTGAGACTTAAAAGAGTGACATGGGAAGGGTTGCTATTTTAAATTTGGTTAAGCCCAAGATTCTGAGCAGTTGTTGAAAACTGAAGCTGGAAGAGAAAAGTGAGGTTTAAGACATGTTGGCAAGAGGATTAGTGATTAGGGTACTTCCTATGAGTCTGTGGAAAGGTACACTTGAAGTACGATGCCTACATTTAGGTGTCTCCTTGAAATGGGACGTGCGGTATGTCAAATTTAAGGGATTTCATGAGCTTGTGAATGACGTTTCTGTCTGCTTCTATATCCATTTTTTTATGCGATGCCACAGGGAAAAGGTGCAGACACATACATGCATGCTTTCAGGAATATGGTGAGAATTGTAACAGAGATATGCGAAGGGTTACTGCTTTATATTTGGCTAGGCAAACACCTTGAGTACTTGCAGAACAGTGAAGCTGGAGTACAAAAGTGGCGTTTAAGTCACGTTGGCAGAGGGATTAGTGATTAGGATACTTTGTATGAGTCTGTGGAAAGGTAGATTTGAAATATGCCACAAAATATTAGGTGTCTGCTTAAAATGGGAACTGCATTCTGTGAAGTTTTAAGGTCTGCATGGTCTTGTGACTGAGGCATGTCTGTACTTCCACATGTATTCTCATACGTGTTATGCATCTGAAGATGCTAGACGTATAATACAGAGGTATACATCTATTTGTATGTTTCTTTTATATATGATGCCACTAGGAAAAGGTGCACACATGAATGTATGCTTTCTGGAATATGATGAGACTTACAAGAGAGACATGCAAAGGGTTACTGCTTTATATTTGGCTAGGCCCAACACCCTAAGTAGTTTCTGAATGGTGAGCATGCAGCTCAAAAGTGAGGTTTAAGACATGTTGGTAGAGGGATTAATGATTAGCCTACTGTGTATGAGTGTGTGGAAAGATACACTTGAAATACGCCACAACATTTCAGGTGTCTGCTTGTAATGGGAAATGCAGTCTGCGAAGTTTTAAGGACTACAAGGTCTTGTGACTGAGGTATGTCTCTACTTGTATATGTATTCTCACACATGTTATGCATCTGAACATGCTAGACGTACAAAACACAGGTATACATTTATTTGTATGTTTGTTTTATATATGATGCCACTAGCAAAAGGTACAGACACATGCATGCATGCTTTAAGAAACATAGTGAAACTTAAAAGAGTGACATGGGAAGGGTTGCAATTTTAAATTTGGCTAAGCCCAAGCAGTTGTTGAAAACTGAAGCTGGAAGAGAAAAGTGAGATTTAAGACATGTTGGCAAGAGGATTAGAGATTAGGGTATTTCCTATGAGTCTGTGGAAAGGTACACTTGAAGTATGACGCCTAAATGTAGGTGTCTCCTTGAAATGGGACGAGCTGTCTGTCAAATTTAAGGGATTTCATGATCTTGTGAATGACGTTTCTGTCTGCTTCTATATCAATTTTTTGATGTCTTATGCATCTGAAGATGGTAGCTTGAAAACCTGGTTGGTTTTGCTACTGGTATACAAATCTCTTAGTTCTGCTCTGTAGTTCGGTCCCAGAGCCTGTGATGTCTACTGAATAAAGGTTTTGTGGAGCCTCCCACACAGCTTGTTCAATACCCACATGCCATGTTTTATGAGCAGAAAGAAATACATACACTTTTTATTACACAAATTTAGACACCATGGGGCATATTAGCAAGAACCTCGTTAAAATTATCGCCGTTTTAGCGGCAGGAAACTGCCGCTAAAACGGCGATAATGGGCTTGCTAATATGCGTTATAAAATTCAATAGAAGCCCAGGTTAGATGTGCAGGACATCTAACCTGGGCTTCTATTGGAATTCTATAACGCATATTAGCAAGCCCATTATCGCCGTTTTAGCGGCAGTTTCCTGCCGCTAAAACGGCGATAATTTTATCGCCGGTCTTGCTAATATGCCCCTATATGTTCTAAAGTACAGGGATTCAACTATATCACTGTTATAAGTCTCACCATATTTCTCGAAGCATACATACATCAGTCTGTGCGTTTTGGATAACCAGTTTTCACAGTGTAGGGTCTCTTAATTTGTATAAAAAAAATCTATGTATTCCTTTTAGCTCGTAAATCATGGCACATGAGTATAGAATAGGCTATTTGAGAGGCTCCATAATACCTATATACAGAAGACATCAAAAGCTGTGCGACCAAATGATAGAGCAGAACTGAGAGATTTGTCTACCGGTAGCCAAACCAACCAGGTTTTCAAGCTACCAGTTTCAGATGAATAATACATGAGACAATAGATGTAGAAGTAGACACATACTTCACTTACAAGAGCACGTAGAGTTATAAAATTGACATACTACATTTCTCATTTTAAGCAGACACTTAGGGGCCGATTCCGATCTCGGTCGGAGGCGCACCCAATACCATTCGGTCGGGAAAAAAGCCATGCGAATGCCTGTTTCCCGACCGATCCGTACAGCACACCGAACGAGTAAGTACGATGCGCACAACAGCACAGAATCCGGCCGAGCCGTACTCACCCAATCCAGGTCCTGTGCTCCGACCGAGGCGAATCCGGAAACGCAGAATCGAGTCGCACGGAAGGGAAAATGCAGCTCCGTCCGGCCGAACAAGTACGATGCGCTTCCCGTACGCGCCGAACCCGTCGCTACGCACGGCACGTCAAAGCATCCGGGAGAGGTGCACATAAGCTCCGATTCGCGCCACAACACAATCCACGGCTACGAGACGAACACGCCAGCGACGAGGACGACGCGAAGCGACGAGGACGACGCGAAGCAATGAGAAGGACGAACGACACGAACCAACCATGAATCCCTTCGTCCCGATCATACCAATATTCTACATTTACTACCGGAACAGGCACGGACGCGTACGGCGCAGAAGGTAAGTCAGACACCAACCACAAAACACATACAACACGTACACGACACATCACACACACACAGAGGGATGCAGAATATACTTACACCAGCAACAGCAGCATCATAGGGGCGGGATGCCCATCACCAATGCCACATATGCACACAGGGGCCTGAATGCGCACCACCACCCCTACCCAGGGGGCCGGATGCCAACCACCACAACCACCATTAGCCAGGGGGTGCCAGATGCCCACCACCACTACCACCCTTACCCAGGGGGCTGGATGCCTACCACTACTACCACCCTTAGCCAGGGGGTGCCAGATGCCTACCACTACTACCACCCTTACCCAGGGGGCTGGATGCCTGCCACTACTACCACCCTCACCCAGGGGGGCTGGATGCCTACCACAACTACCACCCTTAGCCAGGGGGGCTGGATGCCTACCACTACTACCACCCTCACCCAGGGGGGCTGGATGCCTACCACTACTACCACCCTCACCCAGGGGGGCTGGATGCCTACCACTACTACCACCCTCACCCAGGGGGGCTGGATGCCTACCAGTACTACGACCCACACCCAGGGGGGGCTGGATGCCTACCACTACTACCACCCTTAGCCAGGGGGGTGCCAGATGCCTACCACTACTACCACCCTCACCCAGGGGGGCTGGATGCCTACCACTACTACCACCCTTAGCCAGGGGGTGCCAGATGCCTACCACTACTACCACCCTCACCCAGGGGGCTGGATGCCTACCACTACTACCACCCACACCCAGGGGGCTGGATGCCTACCACTACTACCACCCTTAGCCAGGGGTGCCAGATGCCTACCACTACTACCACCCTCACCCAGGGGGGCTGGATGCCTACCACTACTACCACCCTCACCCAGGGGGGCTGGATGCCTACCACTACTATCACCCACACCCAGGGGGGCTGGATGCCTACCACTACTACCACCCTTAGCCAGGGGGTGCCAGATGCCTACCACTACTACCACCCTCACCCAGGGGGGCTGGATGCCTACCACTACTACCACCCTTAGCCAGGGGGGCTGGATGCCTACCACTACTACCACCCTCACCCAGGGGGCTGGATGCCTACCACAACTACCACCCTTACCCAGGGGGGCTGGATGCCTACCACTACTACCACCCTCACCCAGGGGGGCTGGATGCCTACCACTACTACCACCCTCACCCAGGGGGGCTGGATGCCTACCACTACTACCACCCTCACCCAGGGGGGGCTGGATGCCTACCACTACTACCACCCTTAGCCAGGGTGGTGCCAGATGCCCACCACCACTACCACCCTTAGCCATGGCGGCTGGATGCCTACCACTACTACCACCCTTACCCAGGGGGGCTGGATGCCTACCACAACTACCACCCTTAGCCAGGGGGGGCTGGATGCCTACCACTACTACCACCCTCACCAAGGGGGGCTGGATGCCTACCACTACTACCACCCTCACCCAGGGGGGCTGGATGCCTACCACTACTATCACCCTCACCCAGGGGGGCTGGATGCCTACCACTACTACCACCCTTAGCCAGGGGGTGCCAGATGCCTACCACTACTACCACCCTCACCCAGGGGGCTGGATGCCTACCACTACTACCACCCTCACCCAGGGGGCTGGATGCCTACCACTACTACCACCCTTAGCCAGGGGGTGCCAGATGCCTACCACTACTACCACCCTTACCCAGGGGGGCTGGATGCCTACCACTACTACCACCCTCACCCAGGGGGCTGGATGCCTACCACTACTACCACCCTTAGCCAGGGTGGTGCCAGATGCCCACCACCACTACCACCCTTAGCCATGGGGGTGCCAGATGCCTACCACTACTACCACCCTCACCCAGGGGGCTGGATGCCTACCACTACTACCACCCACACCCAGGGGGGCTGGATGCCTACCACCACTACCACCCCCACTAATAGGATAGACAATGCATGACACAACCAGCACACCACAACCTAGGGAATGCAAGAAAAAGACAACCCCCCAACAGCATGACAAGCGTGTGCAGACTGTTTCAAATGCCTACAACACTGAACATGACTTTGAACATACAATGTGATCCCCTAGCACATGTGCCACACATATATGTGTGTGGCCCCCACAATGCAAGCAGGCCATGACCATTGTGGCAATGGGGTCCAAACCCCCATCATCACAGTGACCAAAAGGTAAGTGTGGGGTCCATAGCTGAAGCACATTCTGAACATTGTGGCAATGGGGTCTAACGCCCCATCACCACAGTGACCAAAATGTAAGTGTGGGGTCCATAGCTGAAGCACATATTGAACATTGTGGCAATGGGGTCTAACGCCCCATCACCACAGTGACCAAAAGGTAAGTGTGGGGTCCATAGCTGAAGCACATTCTGAACATTGTGGCAATGGGGTCTAACGCCCCATCACCACAGTGACCAAAATATAAGTGTGGGGTCCATAGCTGAAGCACATATTGAACATTGTGGCAATGGGGTCTAACGCCCCATCACCACAGTGACCAAAAGGTAAGTGTGGGGTCCATAGCTGAAGCACATTCTGAACATTGTGGCAATGGGGTCTAACGCCCCATCACCACAGTGACCAAAATGTAAGTGTGGGGTCCATAGCTGAAGCACATATTGAACATTGTGGCAATGGGGTCTAACGCCCCATCACCACAGTGACCAAAATGTAAGTGTGGGGTCCATAGCTGAAGCACATATTGAACATTGTGGCAATGGGGTCTAACGCCCCATCACCACAGTGACCAAAAGGTAAGTGTGGGGTCCATAGCTGAAGCACATTTTGAACATTGTGGCAATGGGGTCCAAACCCCCATCATCACATTGACCAAAAGGTAAGTGTTGACAAAGAAAGAGCTGCAACTGCCAAACTGCATGGATGATTCCTGGTCACAGAACAAAAAACACATCAGTGGCAAAGTAGTGCATGTGTCCCATTGCAACATAAATTGGGGGAGCCAAATACTGCAGTGCAAATAAGACATACCTTTGGCCATGTGCAGACAAACAACACCCATGGGGGCTGACACTGTCAACATTCATCAATGACACAATGACAGAAGTGACCATCAGAATGCAGACCCACATATTTGCACCAATGGGCACACAAATGCAGATACCCTGTGTAGACTGTAGATGTGAGGTGAACAGATACCATACCATGGCAGCAATGGGACACACTAACCATGATCATTGTGCTGACCGATGACCTAGGAGTCCCAGGGACAGCAGGGGAAACCCACCAAACTACATACAGCCAACGGCACACCCAAGATATGCCAATGCAGTGGTGCAGATGCACAAACACAAACAGGCAGACCCACACTGCACATCATACACAACAGGTGAGGGGGGTGCCAGTGTCCCCAGGCAACCACACAACACATGAGGAGACCTGAATACCAATCATACAGATGTGCATACAGTGCCACACAAAGGTAACTCATGGATCCAAATCCCCTATGTGGGCAAGCAGGCATTGTCAGATGAGAGGGAGCACAAATCACACATGTCACACAGGCACGTAGGAACAGCAACTGACACACCAAGACACAGACACACCACAGCACTACCCCCAGGGCCCCCACAATGTGGTGACCCTGGGCTGCATTACAATCCCACTGTGATGACAAAGCTAAATGTCGTTCACACTGTGAACCACAGTCATGTGTCCTGAGCAACAAACTTCCATCACACCTACACAAGCACAAATCAATCAGCATGGCCAGTAAGCCAAGGCCAACATGGAGGCAGGGGCCTAGCCGGGCAACATCTCTCATCTGCACACACTCAACACCACACCCCTCGACCTCCAACAATGTGCAGCAGTGAAGCACACATGCACTGGTGACATTGCACATGCACCCATGACTATTCCAGGGTGGTGGGTGGGAACCAAGGTGCAGAAACACATCACACATGGCCACTCAACAAGACTCCTGAATGTCTGACACACTGCACACTACGCTGTACATGGACATGACGGCAATACCACACCAACCAATGGGATCCCAGCCACAGTCACACACCAATGAAGAAGCCAAGGTCACCCACAAAGAACACACATAGACAACAACCAACATTGCAGCCCGGACCCTGAGGAGTGCCAGCAGTCACACACACAACGTGTCACAATCACTGAAAGATAACACAAACTGGAAATCACATGACAGGGGCAAACAACAAGTGCCAAGGGGAAACCTGACTGTGACCCATCTGCATCTGCACACAAACTCAGCCCTGACAGCAAACACACCTATGGGTGACACCCTGATGACCAGTAATGTGCCATGCACCCACATCACAGAGAACCCAGGGAGAAGACTTTGGGGGAACATAGGTCAACTCAGCAAGCATCACAAACAGGTACAACACTAGGGATCACAGCATGCACAGCTAAACGGAAGTGAACACACAGACATGCACATACAACACACACCTTGGGCGCAGGCAGTGTCACAGGAGTACACGCTGCCATGAGGGGACTCCACTCCTGTGTGAGGAAAGCTGTGCCATATGTTGCCTCAGTAGGGCCCCATCATGTCAGCTGAGCACTTGGTCACACAATCAACAATTAGCACCAAATGAGGGCTCCCGTCACATCAGCCTGGTCATGGAAGTGCCAATGTAATCATCAGCACAGATCCAACACACTTGTATAGCAATGTTGCACTGACAACACGGATGAGTCCTTCCCCATTGATGCCCAAACCTGCATGTCCAGTGGAGATGGCCACACGGTCAGGGAAGTAGACAAATTGAACAATGGCAGGCACAACAGATGTGCAGGGGTGGAAGCCACAGATGTGAAATAGCTAATCTAAGTAGGAAATCCCATTGCCAAATACTGAACACATGACACCCTCAGATGCTGCTATGGATGACATGGATACACCACAGGATAGGACACATTCCCCTGGACCACATGGGTTCCTGCACAGTAACACTTCATTATCATGAGACCAAATAACACCATCACTGCAGCAAGGGCATGGTTAGCATCATCAACAACATGTACATCAGAAGCATAAGCACTAGAGAACATAAAGTTGCTTTATTCAGCATATGTGTGTGATGAAAACAAAGTCCAGAAAAAACACAAAGGCCAATGGCCAGTCCATTGTCAAAGTCCAAACTGGGTGACAGTGGCAGATGTCACCCTACGCATGCCTGCACAAAACCAGGGACAATCCACTAGGAGGGGCAACCGGGGGGCAGGCCAGGCACCGCAGGGACAGGATCAGGGCTCACCAGGAGGAAGCAGGGAAGGGGTGGTGGGTGCTGGAGATCCACTGACAACTGCAGTGGAGGTGTCTGACATGGTGTGTGCCGGCACAACTGGGGGGCATGACTCAGATGTAGTGGGTGCCGGCACGACTGCATTGGACCCTGCAGATGGAGTGGACAGGTCCACCACTGCAGTGCCCAAGTCAGACAGGGTGGTAGTGGACTCCACTGCAGTGCCTACCACCAGGGGAGGAGAATGGGGAACAGGCAAGGTGGGCTGGACAGAGGGGGAGGACACCCTCACCACATCAGTGGCACAGACAAGCGCAGCGGGGGTGTGGTGCCGGGAGAGCAAGTGGCAGGGGAGAAGGCCAGATCCTCTTGGGGATGGTATATCTGTGGGTGGGGAACCTGGGGCAGGGTGTGGTGGGGGCACCTGTGGAGTGGGGGCCTGAGGGATTGAGGAAGGAGACCTGGTGCCTGAGCTCCAGGGCGGCGGCGGGATCTTGCTCTTACAACTCCGGGGGACTTGCGGGTGGGGGCCTCAGTCTGTCTGCGCCTGGGGGAGGGTGTCCGGGGGCGAGGGGCACTCTGCTCCGTGTGGGTGGGCTTCCTCTTCCCCTGAATGCTGTATCAGCTGGATCAGAGGGGAAGAGGCCGAGGTCACTGAGGAAGAGCCGCTGGGTCTTTGGGGTTGCAGGTGAGGCAAGGGAGGGTGTTTTGGAGGGAGAGGCAACTGAGGACTGCGCAGTGCTCGTGGATGCGTGTGTGTGTTCCAGGGCCCCATCCCCTGTGAGTCTGGTTTCAGTCCCCTGACTGTGCGTGCGTGTGCGTTTTGTTTGTGGCGTGTGTGTCTGTGTGCTGGATGTGTGTGTGCTGGTGTGTGCCTGTGCCGGTGTGTGTGTGCTTGGGACGAGTAAGGTGCTGGGGAGTGTGGATGGAGCAGAGGCAGGAGGGGTGAGGGACTGTCTGAGGAGGGACACTGCTGCCGTCAGGGAGGAGTCCATGAACCTATTGCCCCTCTGTAGGTCAGACATGCCCGATGAGATGCCCTCCATGAACGACATCAGCTGAGTCAACAGAGCGGTGTGCGCATGGAGGACACTCAGCATGGCTGTCTGCCCTACATGGAGCTGGCGAAGGAGGTACACAGACTCCTCACTCAGGGCAGCAGGGGACACAGGGGCAGGGAGTGCGGTGCCTGGCCCAAAGGAGACATGCTCCTGAACATGGAAGCCTCCACGGACCTGGGGAATGGGAGCCGATGGGTGGGCGGTGGTGGTGCTGGTGGTGGCGGGGACAGCAACACTAGCTGGGGTGTGGTGGCTGCTGACACCCGCCTCCATAAGGGAGTCATCCTCCGAGTTGCTCTGGTCCTCAGCTGAGGTGGATGGTGCTGAGGACTCCTCGGTGTGGCTCCCCTCGCCCTCCGTGCCACTGGGTCCCTCCGACCACTCCTCGGCTGCTGACCCAGTCTGGCTCTCCGGCTCCTCCTGGTCCGTGGAGCTGTCCCCTTCCGTGGCCGTGGATGTATCTGCAAACAATGGGGAAACAGACAGACATCAGTCACCTGCACCAAACGCACACACCACTGTGAGCACAGCACATTACAGAGCAAGCTCTGGCATCATTAGTTGTACATTGCTAAAAGTGCCCTAACAGAACAGGAGAAGCCAATTGTCAGTCTGATGCCAACCATGGCACTCACATCCCACATGGCCTTGCACCCATCTGTCTGGTGTCTGTTGGATAGCAACACCCCAGTGTGGACACATGCACCAACTACACAGTAGTTGGACAGTGCAGAGGACACGGTGTAGCATGTGGACATGCACACATCACAACTCTTGCCACTGAGTCAGTACAGGTTTCCGGATGAAAGGGACGCCCAGAGTCAAATAGGATATGCATGTGATGCATACCAGCGACAGACACCATGATGCACCCATGTCCTGATAGCCATCGCCACAATGGTGTGCATGTAGCACATGTCACTCCCCTGCAGGATCACCAATAAGTAGACACATGCCATGGCGGAGGCACGACTGCTAGTCATACATCACTGTCTCAGTGATGTATGACTTGGCAGCCAGACAACAACACTCTGCACTGTGTCACAATAGTAAGTCATGGGGAATGCAAGTCCTGGAGCTGCACAAGTGCACATGTACATCCCCCACACAACACATCATCTTAACCCTCATCTGTCCAGGTCATACTGATTGGACATATGGGAGACCTGTGACACTACCCTCTGAACCTGAGCCCCTCACAATCTGCTGTGAATGGGGAACAGCTGCCTGAACTTCACATTCGCATACCCCAGTCTGCACGGGCAGCTGATCAAACACCTATGTGACACACAAGTATCGTCTCCTATGGTCACATCTCCAGTGGCATGCTGAGCCCCTACCGAGAAACACCCCAGCAGTCCTGGCAACTAATCCACAGCACACTGACACAGAGGCAGACACCTGAGGGGTCAAATCACTGCGCACAATGTGTCAGCTGATACACGGGAGTGGGAGTACAGAGTGCATTGCATGGGATGAGCCCTGGACAGTGGATAGCTGGCTATGTATGTGTGACACACGTAATCTGCACACTCCTGGGGCCCAAACATTGTTCCCACCCACTGCATGGGCGTGTGCCACATACCCCAGGCACATGTGGTGGCTCAGCTCAGCAAGTGGACCGCATATCAAAGCAACACGCAGATTACATGTCCGAACACAGGCGTTGTGTGAACAATGGACCCACCCATGATGCCCACAACAGAGTTAGGGAAACAGATGCTGTCCCCCACCTTTAGTGAAGCAAACTGCAAGGACACAGTCCCAAGTGACACAATTCCCTGAATGTAAGGGCCACACCTGGGTATCAGATGAGGAGTGGGCAGTGCACAATAGAGGGACATGGCTCCTGGACAACATGACTGCTGTACTGTGGCAGTTGAACCAGGCCAGAGGAGGGCACAAAGCATGTAATACAGAGTTCACAGTGCAGTCTTTGACTCACCCCTCCTTGCTGCTGTCTGGCCTTCAGCTGCCCATCCAGGTCTGGAAACACCACCGCCAGGATCTGGAGCATGTGGGGGGTCAGGGTCCGTGTTCCGCCCCTCCTGCGAGGAGGCGACACCTTCAGCTGGACCCGTGCAATCCTCCGGGTCCAGCCCCGAAGGTCCTGCCACCTCTTCTGGCAGTTGCGGATCCGGCGCTTGTAGACCCCCAAGGACCGGACAGCCCGGACGATGTCCTTCCAGATCTCCTGCTTCCGATGGGCATTAACCTGTGAGGATGACAAAGTGAAAAGGCCATTACTACACATGCAACATATCCGTGCATGACACAGTTGTATATACATGTCTCATTCACAGGGGCACATGATGTACACAGGCAGTGCAACGCTGCCCATGGACAGTTTGCCAGACGTCACTACATGGTATCATTGCATGGGAAGTAAAACCTTGTTCAAATGCACTGTCACTGCACCATACCTGTCCAGTGCATGTCACTACACACTATGGGGGTGACAACTACTCAGTGAGCCTGCTAGCCAGTGGCGTGCAGACTTTCAGCCTTGCTAGTCAGACAAAATGCACATTCAGAAAGGCAGTGCACAGAACACTCACCTGCTCCCCTGGTGTCCCATACAACTTGCTGTACTGTGGAAGTAGGCTGTCCAGCAGGGCCTGGTTCTCCTCAAGGCTGAAGGCTGGGGCTCTCTCCACAGTACATGCCATTGCAGGGCCCAGAGGGGCAGAGACAGCAGCAGTGCAGTGGCAGATGTCGTCCTGGAGCATGTAGTGCAGGCAAGTGAGCTCTCAGGGGAACAGCCAGCAATATATATGTGCTGGAGAGGCAGATACTGTCCCTTGTGTCCAAATTGATAGGTCCAAGTCATTTGCATCTTCTGAATCTGGCCAATCCATGGAATAGCAGCACCAATACACGCCCACGGTATCCTTCAAATCTTCAACTTCATGACATACATGATTTTGCAACATTGGTGTGGGTGACCAACTGAATTTCCAGCAACCGACTCGTTCGAATTTCGAAAACGCGTCCGTTGCCAGGCAAGGCCATTGTCAATGGGTGCGCACTGATCGGTCCATTGCGGTACAACGCGTACAGGGGCACAACGCGTACCCGCACACATTGAATGCAATGGGCCGGCCGGGGGCACCGATCGGTCCATTGCGGTACAACGCGTACAGGGGCATAACGCGTTCCCGCACACATTGAATGCAATGGGCCGGCCGGGGGCACCGATCGGTCCATTGCTGATCAACGCGTACAGGGGTACAACGCGTACCCGCACACATTGAATGCAATGGGCCGGCCGGGGCACCGATCGGTCCATTGCGGTACAACGCGTACAGGGGCACAACACGTACCCGCACACATTGAATGCAATGGGCCGGCCGGGGGCACCGATCAGTCCATTGCTGATCAACGCGTACAGGGGTACAACGCGTACCCGCACACATTGAATGCAATGGGCCGGCCGGGGGCACCGATCGGTCCATTGCGGTACAACGCGTACAGGGGCACTAACGCGTACCCGCACACATTGAATGCAATGGGCCGGCCGGGGCACCGATCGGTCCATTGCTGATCAACGCGTACAGGGGTACAACGCGTGCACCGCACACATTGAATGCAATGGGCCGGCCGGGGCACCGATCGGTCCATTGCGGTACAACGCGTACAGGGGCACAACGCGTGCACCCGCACACATTGAATGCAATGGGCCGGCCGGGGCACCGATCGGTCCATTGCGGTACAATGCGTACAGGGGTACAACGCTGCACTGCACACATTGAATGCAATGGGCCGGCCGGGGCACCGATCGGTCCATTGCTGTATCAACGCGTACAGGGGCACAACGCGCACCCGCACACATTGAATGCAATGGGCCGGCCGGGGGCACCGATCGGTCCATTGCTGATCAACGCGTACAGGGGCACAACGCGTACCCGCACACATTGAATGCAATGGGCCGGCCAGGGGCACCGATCGGTCCATTGCTGATCAACGCGTACAGGGGTACAACGCGTACCTGCACACATTGAATGCAATGGGCTGGCCGGGTGCACCGATCGGTCCATTGCTGTTCAACGCATCCCTGTACAAGTGACTGGCATATGTCACCATGCCTGTCTCAGATGGACATATGCCAGCCACAGATAGCTCCCAGGGAGTGAGGGGCACACCTACAACACGACAGCCTGTCCAAACTGTATGATAAGGCATGTAAGGCTGCATTTCCTATTGTGTGTATGTTGGTGTACATGTTGTCCTGTGGGTGTCACCTGGGGGCAGCCACCCCCAGGCTGTGCACGTGTTCATGGGGACAGGATCCTGGGTGTTACTTGTACATGACCACTGTGATGTGCAACTGTTCATATCTGTGCATGTGCCATGGTCACATTTCACGGTGGTGTATGTGTATGTCATGTCACATACCCCGTGAGTCCCATGTGGGACGGTATGTTTGAGCCAGGGTGTCCCAGTGGCACAATAGTGATGGTCCTCCACAGTCTGTGTGCATGTAGTGTTTACAATGTCTCTGATTTCATGTGCACAATGGGAGACAGTCTCCACATCCACGTTGTGTGTGCATGGACTTTGATGTTGTGCGTGTGTGTGTCACAGACGTCCATGTCTGTCCTGCAGTGGCAAGTGGGACCACTACCTGTGGGGGTCATAGTTGTTTTGCTGTGGTGTATACATGATACTCCATGTAATGCCAGTGTCCATGTGGCAATACAGGGTCCCTGGGAATGTACCTGTCGTTGAGCTGTGATGCCTGGGGCACATCTGTCCAAACATGTCACTGTGGGGTGTGATTGTGACACGGCAGCAGGAGATGGGAACTGTGACACGGCCTCATGATAGCCAATGGGCCAACCTGGGACTTACTGATGCCACTTGTTGGACCGTGATGACAGATGTTGGCCATGTATGTACCATACATGTGCTTACGGAACTGCACACTTCATGTAGTTGTGCCTCATAATGATGTATGTTGGGATATTGAGTGTGTTCAATGCCGCATATGTGGGCTGACTGACAATATTGATTACTTCTCCTCTGCACTGCAGGGCTCCTGCTGTCCATCGACCATTCCCAGACCTGGCAACGATGGTGGAACGGGACAGCATCCGACGGTACCGCTTCACCAGGCAGCTGATTGAGGATTTGGCATTGCAGTTGGCCCCACATTTGCAGCCAGGCCGGCCGTATCCTACAGCGCTGACCCCCAAGGTGAAGGTGATGGCAGCCCTACACTTCTTTGCCACCGGTACCTTCCAACATACAGTGGCGACTGCTGGTGGGATGTCACAGACCATGTTGAGCCGTGTGCTCCGCGATGTTTTGGCGGCAATGTTGCTATTCCTGAACCGGTACATCTATTTCCCTAGACTGCGACGACTCACTGACGTGAAGAGTGACTTCTATGCCCTGGGGAGGATGCTGCATGTCATTGGCTCCATTGATGGGACACATGTGGCCTTGGTACCACCACAGGCCCAGGAGCAGGCCTACAGGAACCGCAAGCACTACCACTCGGTCAATGCACTGGTGGTGTGTCTTGCAGATATGACCATCACACACGCGTGTGCCCATTTCCCTGGTTCAGCACACGATGCCTTTGTGATGAGGAGTAGTCGCATCCCCAGGATGAGGGCACAGATGCAGAACCAGCGTGCCTGGCTTGTCGGTGTGTACTGACTTTGTGCCATTGTGTGTGATCTGATCTGTAGTATTCCGCCCACTTTTCCAAGTCAGCTAATGTGCACTTGTCTGTCCGTAGGTGACTCGGGATACCCCAACATGCCGTGGTTGCTGACACCCCTCAGGAACCCTGTGACACCAGCCCAGATGCGCTACAATGAGGCACATGGTCGGACCAGGAGAGTGATTGAGCGGACATTTGGTCTCCTGAAGAGCCGCTTCCGCTGCCTGGACAAGACCGGAGGGTCCCTCCCATATGCCCCTGCGAAAGTGTGCAAGATTATCATCGTCTGCTGCATGCTCCACAACCTGGCAGTGCAGAAGGAGTTGCCTCTCATCCAGGATGACAATGACCAACATCAGCCACCTGTGGAGGATCCTGGACTGGACCACGATGCCAGTGATGATGATGATGATGATGAGGGTGATGTCCGCACACAGCTCATCACCAACTTCTTTAGCTGAATGTGAGTATCCTGAGGTGTCATGTCAATGATGTGAGTTGGCATGATATGTGTAGGTGGTGCTCTGGTGCTGTTGGAGTGTGTCCATGGGCTACTTGACTGGATGTGTGTTGCGATGTGTGCTTACAGGTGGTCTGTACTCCCCAACAGTGTTGACATGCTAACTTGGTTCTGGGTGGGTATCTTGTAACATGTATTGTGCATGAGTTTTGCTGTTCTGTCCTGTTGTCCATTGCTTTTGACTGTGTGTCATTTCTGTCCTTCACAGGGTACTTTCAGATTCGTTTGGTCAACTGTGTCCACCGACGACGTGATTGCACTTCCAGGGTGGTAGCTGTTGTGTCCCTACAGGTGATGTGCGCCACACCCATGGACTTCCTTCCGTCTACAGTTGTTGACTGTGTGCCCGCTGCCAGGTGGGATTACCTTGCATCTGTAGTGGTTACGACATGTTGCAACTGTGTAATAAACCTGTGCTTCACTTTGTGATGTGCGTTGTCTGTGGTCACACATTTGACTGCCATTTGCTTACTGCACCTGTGGGCTACTTGACTACAACTGGGAATGGGTGTGGTGTCTGTGCATTGCACCGTCTTCCCTGGCAACATCAGTGTAGGCAATGAGTCAGATGGCCTAGGTGTGTATGTGTTGTGTAGCCCTGGTGGTGTGTCTCCCTCATATGTGTCACGTTGCCTTTACTCACATGCCTGTGTTGTACTTGCTGTTGCAGTTCGCATACACAGTGTAATTTTGCAGTTCATCATCCCCATAACAGCACCCACGTTGTAATCACAACAGAGGCAAGTATGGTGTATTAGTGTGTTTATTGTGATACATTTGTGTGAATAGTGCATAGGATGGGTAGTGCTGTACATAAATCTTGCAATCAGAAGTTCCTAGGTGAATTGAAAGTCCTGGTAGACAAAATCCCCAGTATCGGGGCCACAGTTGTCTGAGACATTGGTCCAACTTGTACTCCCCATGCAATGTGTGGGAGTAGTGTTGCCGTCAACAGGGTGAACAGTCTGTGCACAAAGGTGAACATCCAGAACAGGTTCAGGCTTCCTGGGAGTTGCGCTTGGCCATCGGCCTCTCACTTGCCCCTCCTCGGACGACCCCTCTTCTTTGGGGGGCCCCTCAAGTACAGGCTGCTGCGGTGCAGGGGACTCTCCGCCAGAGTCATCCTCCCTCACTGTGGCAGTTGCAGTTTGTTCAGCACCAGATGTTGTTGGCACACAGGGAGGTGTGGACTGGTTGCTGTTCATCTGGCGGAGGCATTGTAAAATGTCCCTGTGCACCGCCGTCATCTCATGCAGTGCATCCCACTTGGACTCCACGCGGGCCATGTGTGAGTCCACGCGGGACATGTGTGACTCCACGTGGGACATGTGAGAGTCCAAGCGGGCATGATGGGCAGCCTGCTGCTGTTTCATGTCTCTGAGGAGCCCCACTACCTGGCTGAGATCTCCGGTGCTGGACTGGTACGCATCAGCTATGCGTACCAGTTGTGGGTCATCATGCACACCAGCAACCTCTGCAAGCAGCGACCTCTGTCTCCCACCCCTCCCACCACCCCTGCTGACATGTGCAGTGCGTGCAGTGGCACGCACAGATGACCCTGGTCCACCTTGGGGGTTGGTGGTGGTGGTGGTGTCCATGGCCCCAGGTTGGTCCACGGTCCCTGTGCTGGTGTTGCTCCTTGTTCTGTCCATGTCGGCAGGGATGGTATTTGTGGTGACAGTCGTTGGAGGGGTGGGTGCAGGGGTGCAGCTGGTGGTCCTGCTGGTGCTGCATGTAGACTTGCACCGCATGTGCCAGGTTGGTCTTCTTCGTCCGAGGAGGGCTGAGGCTGTACGACACCAGTGAGCTCCGCATCCTCTTGAGCCTGGGACTGGGACTCCTCAGCGTCTGCTGCTGTGTCCCCATCATCACCTGTTTTTGGGAGACACACACAATGTATGTTATGTTTCTGCAGGCATCAATGGTTGACACACCTGACAGTTGTGACTGTGCCTCTGGGTGCGGGCCTGTACATTGCATTGTCCTAAGTCGTCACAGTCAGGTGTTGATATTGGTGTGGCACATTGTCCTGCATTATTTGGGCATTTCTATGTATTTGTTGGGGTGTGAACATGGTCTGCATTGGTTGTATTTGGTTGACAGCCGGCCCTCCTTCCCACCCAGCCAGTCAGTTATCCCACCATGGACTGTGCTTGCATTGCAGGGAGTGGAAGTTGTCTCTCAGGATGTCAGTCAGTGGTGTCCTGCTGTTTGTTGGTGCACAGTTGCCAGCAGGGCCTTGTGCTCCCCACAGCAGTAGCCAGTGTCAGCCATCTGGTGAGTTCTTCTCCACTCCCTGTGATGTGAGCATGGTTCAGGGTGGTGTTGATGGGACAGTTGTGGGGGTGAGCTATGTCTGTGACTGTGACTCCCATCATGCTATTGCCTCCACCCCCCTTCCCAGCATGCCCATGCTTCCTTCCTTTTGACTCTGCTTCCCTGTGGGGTGGGCTGGCTGTGCTGACAGTATGGCTGGGAGTGTTGTCCTGGCAGTTGTTTGGCTAAAAGTCCCAAGAGTGTCCCTGTGCTTCACACAACATAACCCAGGGTGGTGGTTCTTTGTGGGATCTTGAGTTAGGATGGGAGGCATTGCATTCTACCAGGTGGGTTCTGTGGAGTTTGTGTTGAGGGGGGTGTGAGGGGAGGTGCTTGTGACTATGGTCAGTGCTGCAAGTCCTCCTTCCCACCCAGCCAGCCAGATATCCCACCATGGAACGTGCTTGCATTGCAGGGAGTGGAAGTTGTCTCTCAGGATGTCAGTCAGTGGTGTCCTGCTGTTTGTTGGTGCACAGTTGCCAGCAGGGCCTTGTGCTCCCCACAGCAGTTGCCAGTGTCAGCCATCTTGTCAGTTGTTTTCCACTCCCTGTGATGTGCGCATGGTTCAGGGTGGTGTTGATGGGACAGTTGTGGGGGTGACCAATATCTGTGACTACCACTCCCATCATGCTATTGCCTCCACCCCACTTCCCAGCATTCCCATACTTACTTGGTTTTGTGGGGAGTTCAGTGTGTGTGGGTGTGAGAGCAATGGCAAGATGGCTGACAGTGGTGTCCTGCTGTTGGTTGGTGTGCAGTTCCCAGCATGCCCTTGTGCTCCCCACGACACAGCAACAGTGTCAGACATCTTTGATGGGCCTTTCCACTCTCTGTGGGATGTGCATGCGTGAGTGTGAGCTTGCTGGGCCATGTGGTGGGGGATGTAGAGCTGTGCCTACGACTCCCATCATGCTATTGCCTCCACCCCCTTCCCAGCATGCCCATGCTTCCTTCCTTTTGACTCTGCTTCCCTGTGGGGTGGGCTGCCTGTGCTGACAGGATGGCTGGGAGTGTTGTCCTGGCAGTTGTTTGGCTGAAAGTCCTATGAGTGTCCCTGTGCTTCACACAACATAACCCAGGGTGGAGGTTCTTTGTGGGACCTTGAGTTAGGATGTGTGGCATTGCATTCTCCCAGGTGGGTTATGTGGAGTATGTGTTGAGGGTGTGTGTGAGGGGAGGTGCTTGTGACTATGGTCAGTGGTGCGAGTCCTCCTTCCCACCCAGCCAGCCAGATATCCCACCATGGAACGTGCTTCCATTGCAGGGAGTGGAAGTTGTCTCTCAGGATGTCAGTCAGTGGTGTCCTGCAGTTTGTTGGTGCACAGTTGCCAGCAGGGCCTTGTGCTCCCCACAGCAGTTGCCAGTGTCAGCCATCTTGTGAGTCCTTCTCCACTCCCTGTGATGTGCGCATGGTTCATGGTGGTGTTGATGGGACAGTTGTGGGGGGGGCAATATGTGTGACTACGACTCCCATGATGCTATTGGCTACACTGACTTGGCCAGCATACACAGAATTCCTTCCTTTCAGTGGTCTTCGCTGTGTGTTGGTGTTGTTGTGGTGGCTACATGTCTGGATGTGTTTGTTAGTTCTATTTGTGCCACTGCCTAGCTGTAGTTGTAGTTGTGTTTGTACATGTGTAGGCACGGTTAAGTGTAACTTTGAGATGGCATGTGTTGTGTTTCTCTGACTGACATACACATTTTGGGATGATTCTGTTCTGGTTGCTGTGTAATTGCTATGAGTGCATGGTTTGACTCTCCCTTGACAGTGATGTGTGTGTGTATTGTGGCAGAATATTGTGTACATTTGTTGTGTACTCACCAGGCTCTGGGATGTTCTCTAGTCCATATACGCTCACTGGCGGAAGGATGGCCCGCACCTTCTCCTCCCAGGGCCTGAGGTATACTGGCTTGGCAGGAGGGCCACTGCCGGTGTATTGGCTCAGGAGGTAGTCTTTCTTGAGCAGGTCCCGTACCCTCCTGCGCACGTCATACCACCTGTTCTGGATGTCGGTCTTTGTGCGCAGACATGGTGATTGTGCGTTCACCCTGTTGATGATCCTCTCCCACATCTTGGTTTTCTGGGAGATGGGGGTCTGTTGGACCAGTGTGCCAAACAGCTGTGGCTCTACCCTGAGGATCTCGTCTACCATGACTTCCAATTCACAATCTAGGAACTTGTGATTCTTCTTGGGGGCATGGTGATGGGTGGTGATGGTGAGTGATGTGTGTGTTGGTGTGCAGGTGAGGGTGTGTGAGTGTGTGTTTTGCTGGGTGTATGTGAGGTAGGTATTTGTTGGTGTGCTGATGGTGTGTGGCTTGTGTGAGGGATGAGCTGTGGGTGTGTGGTTGCTGTCTGTTGGGTGCTGGCAGTGGAATGGCATTTGCAAAGGATCATGGTTGGGATTTGTGTCCTTTATATGGGTGGAGTTGTGGGTGTGTCTTTGTTCTCTGTCCCCACCCCCACAGTATTTATTGGCTTTGTAATTGCTTGTTTGGCCTTTTTTGTGTCATTTTTCCTTTGTACTGTCTGTGCATGTTGGAAACGTTCTTGTGACCGAGTCGGACCCTGCATTTGTCTCGTACGGTGTTCTCCGCTTCGCTCACGCTGTGTTTGTGCAGTTTTCTATGCTGCGTACGCGTCGGTCGCGGTGTTTTGTGTTACTCGGCTCAGTTTTGTATGCGTGTCGGTCGTACGGCTTGTCCTCCGTCCGACTCGGTCGTGGTTTTCGCGCCTTGCATCGTACTTTGCGGTTTGGAGTTCGCGTGTACGTTTCGGTCGGATTTGTTCCGGGTGCGTGTCGGTCGGTTTGATTCGCGTGTTTTTCCGGCCGTATTGCTGTTTTCCGTGCGGCTCGGTCGTTCGGCTTGGGTTCGGTACGTGTCGGTCGGATTTTGCACGCTTTGCATCGTACTTGGCGTGTCGGGCGCCACAGGTACGTGTCGGTCGGAATAAATTCCGGCTCCGACTCGGTCGGTGCTTTTTCCGGCCCGAATCGGAATCGACCCCTAAATGTTATACGGCCTACTTGAAGTGTACCTTTCCACAAACTCATAGCAAGTAGCCTAATTTGTAATTCTTTTGTCAACATGTCTTAAACCTCAATTTCTGTTGAAGCTTCAGTTTTTACCAACTGCTGAGAATCTTGGGCCTAGGTAATTTAAATCAACAATCTCAACCGTGCTACTGTTTGAAGGTGCCAGGTTTGCTATTGTGTAGAGTACAATATTCTAAATATTTACGTAGTATGGAGACATTTGGAATGTAATTAAAAGTATCTGATTATTTATTGTTATGAATATTAATATATAATTGTTTCAAAAGTATTAAATTATGTATTAATCTATTGAAACATATTTTGTTTTTGAGATATTTACATTTATTGGTAAAAAAACATTGAGAATGGCAAAAAGATCAAAAGGGAAGACAAGGCAAAAACAGTATTATTTAAAGAAAAGAGAAAAGAGGAAATTAGATGAAGTGCAAAATGTAACACTGAAGAAAAAGAGTTCTGGTAAGAGGAGTAAAGAGTTTGTTAAAAGACTTTACAGAATGTTAAGCAATTTGAAAATGTTGGAAAGGAAAAGAAAAGAAATCAGAAGGAAAGGAAAAAAGGAGATGATAAAAGAAAATCATGTTATGGGGAAAAAATGCATGTTAGAAAAAGGCTGAAAGAACATAAAGACATGAGGAAGAAAATGTATAGAAGTAGAGTACTACAAAATGTATTGAAAGATTGTAAAAAATATAAAAGAAGATCAGCAGCTTATAAGAGAAAGCAACTGATTGAAAGTGTAGTAGATAAAGCTTTTGAAATTAAAAGAAAATTATTTTAATATTGAAGAGAATGAAAACATTGAATAAAACAATGCTGTTTATGAAGGAGAAAAGCAAAAGAAAAAGACTGTGTAATAGAAACAACTTTTGTAAAACTTTTACTGGTGAATAAAAGCACACTTCTAGTACTGAGCCTTTCTTTAATGAAGAAAGCTATTTTCAACAGAACACATTACTTCATGCAGTTGATACTAGTGGTCAATGCTATGAGATGAAAGATGGTTGTCCCATTGCAAAAGAAAAGATGGTTCCTAGGAATGTGGAAGAAGTAATAGCTGAAGAAGTTCAAGGGAGGCGTACACAAGCTCCGGTATATAAGTGGGATAATAGTAGGAGTTGCAGTATTCAACAGGAATCTATTGACATATTACGAATGTTTTTACAGGAATATGCCAAAAAGTCTTAAACAGAAGATTAAGATGTTACAAGGACTAGATCCTTGTAAACTAAGAAAATGCACTAAGTTTCAAGGTCATTCTCTGGCTTGTCTTTCAAGAAAAGTGTGTGAAAGTACTTTTCATCATTTAAGAATGTTAGCAGTACACCATTCAGAAATGTGGAAGTTAGTAAGGAGACTCTACTATGTAAAAAGTCCTGCTTTATGTGTAAGTGAAATGAACACAGCTCTTTTGCACTGTTCAGTATCAGATGTACAAAACGTTTGTGATGATATACAGTTTTGTTTTCTTGGTTCACAAGAGGAGTGTATAGAAAGTGAGAGCTAGATAAGTGTAGGTGTTGAAGAACAGGCAGAAGATATCAGTATTGATGAGCTTGCAAAGGAAATTACAAACTTTAAGACAGTTTCATCTGAAAAACCAAACTATGTCTGTATTTGTTGTTGATGTACTCAATATAGAAATCAAACTAGGAATGTTGATTTATATTTAAAAAGTGAAAAGGAAAACAATGATAAGTGGCAGCAATTTGGTGCTTATTTGTTGGTAGAAGGTCAGTTTGAGTTGGCTACTGATCAACTTGTTTGTAAATAGTGTTACAATCAAATTACAAGAGAACAAAATGCCAGCTAGAGCAGTACATAACAAGTTAGAGTTGGTAGCTATTCTTCTGGAACTGGCAGATTTGAAAGCATATGAGTCCATTCTTATTCAATCTGTGCACCCGTTTCAGGCTATAGTTCGTATGGAGCCTAAAACAGGTAAGCTACCACCAACAGATTTACAAAGAGGTCTCAAAGGAAGAGTTCTTTACTTACCTTTAGATTTTAAGAAAAATATTGAAACTGTTGGTGTAGACAGGGAGGAAAATGAGTCAGTAGTTATTCTAGTTAATAGTGTACCAACAAAGAGTCGCAAAATATGGCAAGAATTTCTAGATGTTAATAAATTCAAAAGGCTACATTATATCTGGTACAGAATAATATTTATTATAAGAATGTAAATGTTGATGAACAGGTAATATGCTTAGAAGATGAAAAAGAAATTTCAAGTGGCCAAATAGAAAAAGTGGACAAGTCCAGGAGTGAAGAGATTTATGAACATTACACTATAGATCCTCTACATTCAAAAGAAGTGAAAGGAAACAGTATTGAATTATTTCAGATGTATAAAACAAAGGGAACTCCCATGAGGGTATCGGAAAAAAGTTAAGAAGCTCATTGTTTTCCACAGCTATTCCCCACTGGAGAAGGTGGACGATTTGATGAGCAAGCTGTACAGATTCCAGCTTCAGAATACCGCTCAACAAGATTGTACTCTGAAGATCCAAGATTTCGACAGTGCATTCCATATATATTTCATCTTCTGTTTGAAAGTGACTTGTCTGCACTTTCATTTGCAGTGAACCACATATTAAAAACAGGAGTTCATCTTCCACATGTTTCTGCAAAGGAATTCATGGACAAAGTTTAACAAAGAGATGAACATTTAGAATCTCAGTTAATTAATTTGATGGAGTGTTAACGTGGTACCAATGAGTATTGGTATCGTTGTCACGGAGAACTTAAATGTATGTTAAGAAACTTAGGAACCCCTACGTGGTTTGTTACGCTTAGCTGTGCTGAATATGAGTGGGACAATTTACTTAAATTTCTACAAGAAGAAAATTCAAATGTTAAAAACATTGAATTAAAGTCAGCTGGAGAACTCTGTTCTTTGGATCCTGTAAATGTCTACAGGTATTTTAACCATAGGTTTCAAGCTATGATGTCATTTATCTGCAATAAAAATATTCCACCTCTTGGAGAGGTAATAGATTTCTTTTGGAGAAAGGAGTACCAAGCCAGAGGTGCTCCTCATATACATATGCTATTATGGATCAAGAATGCTCCAAAATTTTTATTCAATATGTTGCAGATAATTCAATTGATGCTGCCACTATGTTACATCATATATAACCAAATCTGAAACGACAGAGATGAAATAAATGTGGGAAGAAATTTCACAAGAAAAGAGTCTTAGCAAGAAATTGTAAAGCTTCAGCTTGAAAATGCTTTCTCATTGAGAGATTGGATCCTATGAATGTTCAGATCGCTTGAGCTCTGCCAGTTTATATTCAAAGTCAAGAGGAATCAGTTGGGCAAGTCTAGGTCTTGCTGCCACACGAAATAGAGTATTGAAAACATTACAATAAATCGAATACTTAGCACTGAATGAACCAGAAAGTACTGATATTGTTAAAACTAATATGTTGGGTACATACTATCCCAAAAGCTGTCCACATCTCGAAAATCATTGTCTGTATGAAATACTTCAACATTACAGCTTTAAAAGAAAAGTTACAGAAAATATAAAAGAAGAAAAATATGCAGTAATTGGATGTGACAGATGTTTGGTAAAATATGCCAAAGGAAATCTTATTAATCACAGAAAACTGAGTTGTGAAAGTCCAGATAAGAGGGAATTTTTCTATTTAGCACTTCTGCAACTGTTCAAGCCTTGGTGTGGTAAAATAGAATTACTTGGAGATTTCGACTGCTCTGAAGAATCTTTTAATGCAAGTAAAGATAGTATTCAGTGCACAATTTTTCCTATATATCTACAGATGTTAAATTATGAGATTGAACAAGAAAGTACTATTGCAGCGGAAATAGCTAGAGAAATGTCTCAAGATAGTCAAAGTTCTGGTCAATTATTTCAAGATCCACTGGGACAACCAATAATAAACAAGCATTTGCAAGGCAACAGGTCTCGCATTTACGCTAGTTTGAGCTATTGACATTGTAAATGAAAATGCCTTTTATTTATGTTTTCGTTCTTGAAACATAAATAAAATGCATTGTCATTTACAATGCTAATAGCTTAAACTCGCGTAAATGCGAGACCTATTGGATTGCAAATGCTTGTTATACAGGTTAACGGCATCTGGCCAAAGGGTTCTACTCATTAGTATCAGTTTAACATCGGAATACATTTATAAGCTACAGAAAGGGGGCCCACTCAACCATTGCAAATTGGCTTCCAATGCGCGGCAACACGTGTTGCCGTGTTTTTTTTACTAACTTTGAGCTAGAAACAATTTATTTTTCTTAAAATCTGAAGTTAATGCGCATATTATGGAGTATTGTGGCAAATGCAGAAAATCCATAATTATTCGGGAAACGCCACACCCGCACCATCGCATAATTCCAGTGGCACTGAATATTGTATGTATTGGCAATTTCTAACACGCTCATTCCATCCAAGAACAACTGCTTCAAATCAATTATATAAAACAGCTAAAAAGTGTTACTACGTGTCTTTTCGTTTTCCTTTGCGATCCACGTGGCCCACTGAGACAACAACAAAAACAGCAACAACAATTATATGGTTGACACCTCTGAAGTGACGAAGGGCGGCTGCCAGCACGTGACAGTTAAATCCGGATTGAAGGCTATAAAAACGAGTGTTTACTGTAAAGGACGTGACCACACGTACATTTGTTTTAGAAACAGACGAGCATCATCTATTTAGCCAGACTACTGCAAACAATTTAGAGCCATTTTGGTGAACTAGACATATTAAAATTAATTAAAGAAGCCCGAATTGATTTGTTGAACATGATTTAAAATCTTAGCAAACACTGCACAATCCGCACAGAGACCCCAAGAATGGATGCATGCAACTAGACATCTGAATTTAACAACTAGACAGACATTAAACAGCATTATTAGCCAGGCACTTAATAGATCAATTCCCAATGTTTGTGTAATGTGGAAATAAAAAAGGCTTATTAAAGGGCAAGCTTTCCCTGGTTTGGGCAAATTAATTATAAACGGCTTCTGAGTGCTAATTTAGTGGGGAATGCGACACTGAGACGCGGGTACTACGTGAACTTTGACTCACTACCATCTAATTGTGAACTGCATGCAGCTGCGCCCTGCCTCTGGTTGAGGACAGAATTAAGTTACCGCACCAGACCATCAATTTAATAAGTGTTGGAGCAGGTGATTGGAATAAGGGCTGCATTAGTATTTCGCCACTGCATAGCTAACAGCAGCTGACCTTTCAGACCAGGGAGAAAACACATCTAGAAGGATTAGAAAACACTGTGATAAGCAGACACTGGTAAAGAGGGCAGCGTGGGCTTTTATATAGCAGTTAACAATTCGTATCCCACACCTCACCTCTCATCTGGGAGGACTACAAGTCCCATAACCCCAGTGGTACAGTGTTTGCTTCTGTGTCCTGGAGGCCCACAGCATCGGAACGGGGAAAAAGAGATGGCTCCCATCAAGAGTACTAGCTAACACCACTATGAACCCGATTAAACCACAACGGGTAAAGACACGCCATGCATAGTAACCACAAGACAGTTAAATGTCTCCTTTCTGTCTGAAGCACAGGAGTAAAAGCGCAGCGCTCGGTATGTATGTGGCTGGGAGAGAATCACGTGCCATTTAAAAAAATAAGTAGGGAAAACAAAAAAAGCTAAGTGAAATACCTTTTCCACAATGCGCTGGTGATGTCAGCAGCCGGCTTGGAGGACTCAGCGCGCACCATCCGTGCAGCGCGAGTCCTTTGGAAACACGCCAGCCTCTGGGAAACTACTCAGCACACACAGGTTTCCCAGCAAGAAAGGCACACTGAAGTGGATGCCTGCTTGTGCCCCGGAGGGACCGCAGAGTGCGTTCTGATAGAGAGGCACTCTAATCGGTCCCCGCTTGTGGCGGGGGGACCGCAGAGTGCGTTCTGATAGAGAAGCACTCTAGTCGGTCCCTGTTTGGGGACTGTAAGTGCATGCAATGCCGAAACAGCATGTGGCCCAAAACGAAACTGAAGCGTGGTAATGGTGACTGACTCGAGTGCCATGCTAAGTCAATCAATCAATCAATCAATCAATCATTTGTATAGCGCGCTACTCACCCGGAGGGTCTCAAGGCGCTTGGGGGAGGGGGGTCCGCTACTGTTCGAACAGCCAGGTCTTGAGTTGCTTCCTGAAGGAGAGGTGGTCTTGGGTAAGGCGGAGGTGGATGGGTAGGGAGTTCCACGTCTTGGCAGCCAGGTAGGAGAAGGATCTTCCTCCCTTTGTGGCTCTTCGGATGCGGGGGACGGCGGCGAGGGCGTGGTTGGTCGATCGTAGCTGGCGGGTGGGAGTGTAGAAGGTCAGACGGTCGTTGAGGTATCTGGGGCCTTGGTTGTGGAGGGCTTTGTGTGCTTGGGTTAGGAGTCGGAACGTGATTCTCTTGCTGACGGGGAGCCAGTGCAGGTCTCTCAGGTGTCTGGCGATGTGGCTGTGTCGGGGGATGTCCAGGATGAGTCGAGCTGCAGCGTTCTGGATGCGTTGGAGTCTTTATGAAGTTTGGCTGTGGTTCCGGCGTAGAGGGAGTTGCCGTAGTCCAGTCGGCTGGTGACGAGGGCCTGGGTGACCGTCTTCCTGGTTTCGGTGGGGATCCACCGGAAGATCTTGCGCAGCATGCGTAGGATGTTGAAGCAAGACGAGGAGACGGCGTTGACTTGTCGGGTCATTGAGAGGGAGGAGTCCAGGATGAAGCCCAGGTTGCGTTCGTGGTCCGTTGGTTTGGGTGCGTTGCCCAGGGCAGGGGGCCACCAGGAGTCGTCCCAGGCGGAGGGTGATGATCCTAGGATGAGGACTTCCATCTTATCTGAGTTCAGTTTCAGGCGGCTGTTCCTCATCCACTTGGCTACGTCCTTCATCCCTTCATGTAGGTTGGTTCTGGCGGTTGTGGGGTCGTTGGTGAGGGAGAGGATCAGCTGGGTGTCGTCGGCGTAGGAGATGATGTTGAGGTTGTGTTGGCGTGCGATGGCTGCGAGGGGGCTCATGTAGACGTTGAAGAGGGTGGGGCTGAGTGATGATCCTTGTGGTACGCCGCAGATGACTTCGGTGGCCTCGGAACTGAACGGGGGAGGCGGACTCTCTGGGTTCTTCCGGCGAGGAAGGAGATGATCCACTCCAGTGCCTTCTCTTGGATTCCGACATTGTTCAGGCGTTGCACTAGGGTGCGGTGGCAGACTGTGTCGAACGCTGCGGAGAGGTCCAGGAGGATGAGGGCCGCTGTTTCCCCATTGTCGAGCAGGGCTCGGATGTCGTCGGTGGCTGCGATGAGGGCGGTCTCGGTGCTGTGGTTGGCCCGGAAGCTGGACTGCGAGTGGTCGAGGGATCCATTCGTCTCGAGGAAGGCGGCCAGTTGTCTGTTGACGGTCTTCTCGATGACTTTGGCAGGAAAAGGAAGGAGCGAGATGGGGCGGTAGTTTTTGAGGTCGGTGGGGTCCGCTGACGGTTTCTTCAGTAGGGCGCTGAGTTCGGCGTGCTTCCAGCTCTCTGGGAAGGTGGCGGTGTCGAAGGAGGTGTTGATGATGTCCCGGAGGTGGGGTGCGATGACGGCGTCGGCCTTGTTGAAGACGTGGTGAGGGCAGGGGTCGGTAGGTGATCCGGAGTGGATGGAGTTCATCGTGCGGATAGTGTCTTCGGTGTTGATCGGGGTCCAGGCTCGGAGGGTGGAGGTGGGGACGTTGGAACGGTCGTAGGGTACGTCGGCTGTGTGCTGAAGCTGTTGTGTATGTCTGCGATCTTGCTGTGGAAGAACGAGGCGAGCGAGTTGCAGAGGTCTTGCGAGGGAGTGATGTCGTTGTTTCCGGCGCTGGGGTTCGAGAGCTCTTTGACGATGATGAAGAGTTCCTTGCTGTTGTGGGCGTTGTTGTCCAGTCGTTCCTTGAATGCGGTTTTCTTGGTGGAGTGGATCAGCTGGTGGTGTTTTCGGGTGGCGTGCTTGAGGGTGGTCATGTTGTCTGCAGTCGGGTCTCTGCGCCATGCTTTCTCGAGGGCCCGGCAGTTCTTCTTGGATTTCTTGAGTTCAGTCGGTGAACCAGGATGCTTTCTTGTTGCCGTGTCTGACTGGGGGTCTTCAATGGGGCGAGGTCGTCTGCGCAGTTGGTGATCCATCTTGTGAGGTTGCTGGCGGCTTGGTTGGGGTTCGTTGAGCTGGCGGGAGGGTTCTGGCTCAGGGATGTGGTGAGTTGGTCGGTGGTGATCTTGTTCCAGCTTCTGCGCGGAAACTGTTGCGTGTGGTGGTGCATGGTGGTCCTGCTGAAGCTGAAGTGGACGCAGCTGTGGTCTGTCCAGTGGAGTCCGGTGGTGTGGCTGAAGGAGATGTCCTTACTGGAGGAGAAGACGGGGTCAAGCGTGTGGCCGGCGTGGTGTGTGGGGGTGGTCACCAGTTGCTTGAGTCCGAGGTTGGCGAGGTTGTCCAGCAGGGTGGTGGTGTTGCGATCGTTGTTGTTCTCTAGGTGGAAGTTGAGGTCCCCAAGGAGGATGTAGTCAGCCGAGGGGAGGGCGTGCGGAGCTGATGAGGTCGGCGATGTCTTCGCTGAATTGTGTGCGTGGTCCTGGGGGTCTGTAGATGAGGGTGCCTCTGAGGGTGGTCTTGGGGTCGGTGTGTATCTGGAAGTGCAGGTGTTCGCCGGCTGTGAAGGTGTCGTCGGAGTTGGTCGTGATGCGGATGGTGTTCTTGTGGACGATGGCGATGCCTCCTCCGGTCTGGTTGGCGCGGTCCCTTCGGGTGATCTTGTATCCGTCCGGAATGGCGATGGCGATGTCGGGCGCTGAGGAGCGTTCATCCATGTTTCCGTGAGGAAAGCGACGTCTGGTGATGTGGAGTCGAGCAGGTTCCAGAGTTCCACGGCGTGTCTGTGGATGGAGCGGGTGTTGAGCAGGATGCACTTCAGGTGGTTGCTGCTGGTGCTTGGCTTGGCGGGTGCGGTGCAGGTCCGGAGGCAGGAGAACTTGCAGGATTGGCAGGCGAAGGGTCCGTGGGTGCGACCTGGGGTGGCACGGTGGCAGCCGGGGATACGGCCGGTGTTGAGTGCGTTGAGGGTGGCGGTGTCGTAAGTCCGGTGGGTGGGTTGGCTGCTCGCGGGGGCCAGGGGTTTGGCGCTGGGCGCGGTCCAGGCGCGGACGGGCGCAGACGGGCTTGCCTTAGGCGCGCCTTCGGCGGCAGCTGCGTGACAGCGCAGCGGCCGCCATTGATGGGGAGGTGGGAGGGAGGAGCAGCTGGGAGGCGGGAGGCAGGGGCAGCGAATGGGCAGTCAGGGGCGGGGCCGCAGGGACGCAGCGGCGGGAATGGCGAGAGGCAGCGGGGGCACAAAAGGAAAATGGGGAGAGAAAACAGACAAAAATACAGGCACAACGCAAATGGGGCAGCGAGGGGCACAGAAAGTAAAATGGGGGGAGAAAACAGACAAAAATACAGGCACAACGCAAATGGGGCAGCGAGGGGCACAGAAACGAAAATGGGGAGAGAAAACAGACAAAAATACAGGCACAACGCAAATGGGGCAGCGAGGGGCACAAAAAGGAAAATGGGGGAGAAAACAGACAAAAATACAGGCACAACGCAAATGGGGCAGCGAGGGGCACAGAAAGGAAAATGGGGGAGAAAACAGACAAAAATACAGGCACAACGCAAATGGGGCAGCGAGGGGCACAGAAAGGAAAATGGGGGGAGAAAACAGACAAAAATACAGGCACAACGCAAATGGGGCAGCGAGGGGCACAGAAAGGAAAATGGGGAGAGAAAACAGACAAAAATACAGGCACAACGCAAATGGGGCAGCGAGGGGCACAGAAAGGAAAATGGGGGAGAAAACAGACAAAAATACAGGCACAACGCAAATGGGGCAGCGAGGGGCACAGAAAGGAAAATGGGGGAGAAAACAGACAAAAATACAGGCACAACGCAAATGGGGCAGCGAGGGGCACAGAAAGGAAAATGGGGGAGAAAACAGACAAAAATACAGGCACAACGCAAATGGGGCAGCGAGGGGCACAGAAAGGAAAATGGGGGGAGAAAACAGACAAAAATACAGGCACAACGCAAATGCGGCAGCGAGGGGCACAGAAAGGAAAATGGGGAGACAAGCAAAGAAATACGGGCACCGAGGCCACAGGCGGAAGGGCGATCTTACCAGCAGCAGCAGCGGGCGGACAACACAGGCAGAGCTGTGTGGTGGGGGAGCGACCTACCTGGCAAGGTCAAGGGGAAGTGCTCGCTCGGTGTCAGTGTAAAAACCAGCAGTGTCTCCAGGCAAATTTGAACAGCAGGGGTCCTTGTGCTGCCTGAGGCCGGGAGCCCGAAAAAACAAGCAAAATCCTACAAAAAAAAGCCCAAATTACGCTCGACATCGAAAATTGCTAAAAGCCTAAAAAATAAAGCAACGAAGAAGGAGGCATGACAAAAGACGTACCCCAATACAACTGTGTAATTAGGAGGAGGTGGGAGGGAGGAAAATGATATTTAAATGTAATCAGCTATGGTGCTGAAACTACACACAGACAAACAGAAACAGAGCAGGAAACCAAGAAAAAAAGTAGCCCCCCAGAGAACAGACAAAGAACTGTAGTGTGATGAGACAGTACTTAGTCCCTGCTGCATGGGAGGAATGGAAGAGAGAAAGGAGGGACAAAGAGGCAGGACTGACCACTGGCAAGCAAGGATTTTTGAAGGACACTGACACAAACAAATCAAAAGCTGGGGGATGGCTTTAACCCAACATAAGAAATTACAATAGGTCTCGAATGCTCGACCTAAAAATGAAGCAGCAATAGCCATGAATGAGGTAGAAACTGCAATGCAACAAGAACAGCAGGATATTATTCAGTTGGAAAAGTTAGAAAAACAACTAAATATTGAACAGAAAGAAATATATCTACAATTAAAAGAACAGATACAACATGGTTTGCTACATGAAAAAAAAGAATGCCAATGTTCATCATTTAAACCTATTCTAATGTGCATCAGAGGTCAAGCTGGAACAGGAAAAAGTTTCTTAATTAAAGTTTTGACCAGGTATCTACACAAAACTACAGAATCACATTTATCTTGGGTTGTAACAGCGCCAACTAGATTAGCAGCACACAACATTAAAGGAATTACTTTACATCGATTACTTATGCTACCAGTTGAACATGATAATAAATTGGAATATCAGAAGCTATCTGGAGAAGTTTCTTATGAAGTCTCAAGAGTACTGAAGAAAATGAAACTTTTAATCATTGATGAGGGGAGCATGGTCTCAAACTTAATGCTTGCCTTTGTACATTTAAGAATGCAACAGATTTTAAAAACAAATTACGATGTTCTGTTTGGAGGAAAATATTTAATTGTGTTTGGAGATCTACTACAACTTACTCCTGTAAAAGGACAACCTGTTTTTAAAACACTTGTCTATGAAGACACTAGGAAAGCTTTGGGAAGTATTGGAAATGTGAACATTTGGTTACATTTTGAATATAAAGAACTTGTTAGGAATATGCGACAAGCAAGTGATGAAGATTATGGAAATATTCTTCAAGACATAAGAATTGGTGTTTTGACAAAACATGGTAAACAAGCTTTAGAAAGCCGGCTACTAAATAACGTGTTTACAACTGTAAACACAGCGGCTGAAGTAATGTACAATTAATTTGGAGAAAAGAAGTCTATAGTTTGCCTAATGCCTACACTGCAAGAGTGTTCTACATTTAATCAAAACTTTTGAAACTGGAAAAACAACAAATAGTGGAAATTCAGGCTATTGATAAAATTGAACACCAGGGAGTGACTATTCTTCTTACAGAGAAACTATAGGCTAAATTACATTCTTTGGAAAAGTCTGTATCTAAAACTGCAGGCTTAGAAAAGACTTTACATGTATGTATAAACTGTCGGGTAATTTTATGGCGCAATTTGAATGTAGAAGAAGGTTTAGTAAATGGAGGAATGGGAAAAGTTGTTGATTTTGTAAAAGTTCAGAACAGAGATGAAATAGAATTTTTGATTATAAAATTTGATCAGTTTAAAGAGGTAAGACAGATTGGGCGTTGTGTTGTACATTTTTTGCTTGTAAAAGATTTGCGATATTCGCAGAAAACAGTTTCCTCTGTCTTTAGCATATGCAGTAACTATTCATAAATCTCAAGGTTTAAGTATAGACACTGCTTTTGTAAATATCGGAAGTACAGTGTTCAAAGAGGGAATGGCATATGTTGCATTGTCTCAAGTAAGATCATTGTCTGGTTTGTATTTGATAGGTTTTGATGAGAAAAGGATTAGTGCTGATGCAAATTGTGTAAGACAGTACAATCCTTTAAGAAGACTTTATGGTCCTGATTTAGGTGAATATCCCATATATGAGAAACGTGTAGTGTGTCCAAAACAGAAATATGTCAAAGATGCAATAGAGGTTCAAAAAAAGAAAACAAATGAAGAGAAATTTGAACACATAAAGAAAAAGAAAATAGAAGGTTTTGATGCCATTGTAGGATACCCGTTAGAAAACAGTTCAGGTATCAACCGTTATGCTAATGTGATTCTGAATGTGTTGTTTTATCTACAAGATCTTCATCATGAAATCATGGGAAATCATGAAAAAAGATTCTGTTCTTTACTACATCATGTATTTCAACAGTTGGTAACTGACAGAAGTAAAATTCATTCTGCTTCTGGCATTCGGCATCTTTTGGATATTTGTACTGGCTCTTTGACCTTTACTCTTAATATACAACAAGATGCACAACAATTTCTAATCCTTATGCTTGGAGTGTTAGAACATGAAGGAATACAGATTGAAAACTTTTTGGGAATAAGTTATCGATAGGATCATAAATGTGAAGAGTGTTCATTTACTTTTACCACTGAAATACAAACAGAACGATTCATATACTTGACAATACCAGACTGCAAATCAGTACCTTTTAACAAATTGATAAAAACAGCTAATCAGGACATGAGATGTTCACAATATAGATCAGAGATGTTGTCTACATTACATATAGAAAGATTTGGAAAATATCTAATTTTAATGCTACAACGTTGTAGAGCAAATGGAAGAAAATTGGAAACGAAAATACTTTTTTTTTAATGCAAGTCAAATATCTATTTCAGGAAGAACTATTACAGCAGTGGCTATTATTTTCCATGATGGACCTACTACAACATCTGGACACTATAATGTTTATATAAAGTGTAATAAAGGATGGACACATTGCAATGATTCCCACTTGGAATTCAATCATAGATTGCCTTATGAATTAACAAATTCATATTTGTTGTTTTTGAAGCCAAAGTACGTCATTCGGCCTATTGGGAAGATGTGAACAAAAAGTAGACAGGACTGGAAACTATTAGTATTTATAATTAGTGTTTGGAATATTGGCTGGTAGGCTCTCTGTTCTCTTTGCCTGACACTTGTTTTAAAAATAGTATTGTTTTACTGAATTGAATTGTGACATTTTTAACCCGTTTTGTTTTATGAATTCTTGTATTCATTCTTCGCTGAGTGTGTTATACTCAGCTTTTCGGGGGGCATTACTTGTCAGTGGGAAATCTTTCCTAGTACTTTGCACTTTTGGATCTCGGGACTCCTCCCTTGAAGGTCATCTTTGCACCGTCTCTTCCGCTCTAATTAGCGGTCTAGCTCTCGCGTTACGGCTTCCCCGACCACTATTTCAATAGCCCGGGAGCGAACGCGTGCAGCGGGGGTGCCAAAGGCGTGCCAAAGGCAAGCCGTCTGTGCCCGTCCGCGCCCGGCCGGCACCAGGGGCCACAACCCCTGGCCAATTTATTATGGGGGGGTTAAAGTATTCCTCTATTCAATTGCATGATCTAAACTGACCCTCCCTTCCGAACTGTGCCAAGATTGCATTAGACACAGCCCCTCGTAAATGCTAGCACTGTAGGCTCCCCTCTATGGCCACTGCTAACTATGTCTGTCAAGACGGAGTTTTGCCCTTAGTGGACGAACCGGGACTTCTGAATCAGGCTAAATTGGCAGGTAAAACTACTCTTTTGGGTATACCTCCATCATACCAAGACTTCACTTTTTATAGCATTAATTGTCGCTCGCTCCCGAGGCATAAGGCGGATATGTTTGATCTTTTATATAATAACCAACCAAATGCGGTTTTCTTAACAGAAACTTGGCTACATGACAGTTCAGGGTCTGATGTGGCTGCGGCACTCCCAACTAATTACTAGGCCTGGGCGGTAAATTCCGTTCCGCTCGCGGAATTTGGGTAATTTCACCTTCCGCGGAGAACGCGGAATTACCAAAAATTCCGCGATCCGCGGCTTCGCGGAATTTTTTGCTTGTTCGTGCTTTCAAAATGCGTGTTTGCGAGATATTTCTCCCCGAGCACGCAAACGGTGTTTGCGATCAGGAAAAAAGCATCGTGAACGGGCGGAACAAGCAATTCCGCATATTCGCAGAACTTTTGCGTGCTCGCAGAGATTTTTTACCGTTTCGCGGAGCTTTGCGTAGCGCGACTACGCAAATTCCACCCACCCCTACTAATTACTCTATCTTCAGGAAGGTTAGGAAATCAAGAATGGGGGGTGGCATTGCTATTATTCACAAGAGTAATATTGATTGCAATTGTGCTGGCTTACCTGTTAAGGACTGTGAATCTTTGCTATTTAAACTCACACCTAAGTTCACATTGTCTGGTATTTTAGTTTATCGCCCTCCTGGCCCAGCTGGACCTTGGGCAGTATCTTTCCCGGATCTGATAATATCCCATGTTTTGAATGCTGCTAAGTTTACTATTCTGGGTGACCTGAATCTTCATTTAGATGATTCTGCATGCACCAACAGCGCGGCTTTCATTGCTGATCTTGAAGCAATGAATATCCATCTTTGTAATTCCGGTTCTACCCATGTTGCCGGCCACTTGCTTGATCCTATCTTTTCTACTTTGTTGGATCTGGTCTGCCCTCCTGCTTTCCCTTTGTGCTTTTCTGACCATTTTGCGGTGACATGTCTACTGAAGATCGCTGCCTGCACCTCGGCAGTTACGGCCGGACCTAAACCTAAAGTCAGACAGTGGTCCAAACTCAACGTCGGTGCCTTAAATACTTTTTTAGATGATTCTAGACCATCTATAAAAAAGCTTGCGACCTCTGACTTGGGTTCCATTAAAAAATGGATCTCGCATACAGTAGATACCTGCCTTCCTCTTTCCTCTAAACGTTTAGGCAACCATCGGTTGCCTGCCCCCTGGTTTACAGAGAATCTTAAGATTGAGAAATCAAAGTGTAAAAATTTGGAAAGGCAATGGAGGAGGTACTACAAGATAGATGCTTAGATAGCCTATAAAAAGGCTCTAAATGAGTATCATATTCTTTGTAAATCAGCTCGCGCTGAGTTTGTTTCTCTTAAACTTTCTCAAGCTCAGCATTGTCCAAAAATCCTTTTTAAGGTAGTCAAATAACTATCTGGCTCTGATACTCTGACTACCCCTTGTGGTCTAACTGCTACGCAATGTGAGAACCTCGCTTGCTTCTTTGTGGAGAAAGTTGAGAAAATGTATTCTACTCTAACCTATGAAAACCAACTAGGTTCTCCGCAGACTTCTAATACCGTACCTACTATTGCTAGTACGGGAGTCTTTCGGAATCAGGATAATGAAAAATCCAGCATTAGGGTGGAAGCATGGCCCCTTTTAGAACCTAGCACCTTTAACAGTCTCTTGGCTAGCATTAAATCAGGCTCTCCTAGAGACCTTCTTCCTATTTCCGTGATGAAACAGCTTGAGGCACTGACGCTCCGGTTGATCATGGATCTTCTTAATGCCTCTTTACAGGAAGGCTTTATTCCTCCAGACTGGAAGCATGCCATGGTGCTCCCTCTCTTAAAGAAGCCTCATGCTGATCCTTCTATGCCATCTAATTTTCGCCCTTTCTCTCTGCTTCCGGTTTTCTCTAAGCTTCTTGAAAAACATGTCAATGTTTAGCTGACTTCTTTTTTTGAGTCTCTGAGTTTTCTACATCCTTCTCAGTCTGGTTTTAGAGCAGGTTTCTCCACTGAATCTACTTTACTTGGGGTTACCGAAATGTTGAGACGGCATCTGGACCATGGTGATACGGTGGCTCTCATCTTACTGGATCTCAGTGCCGCTTTCGACATGGTGTCTCACACGGTCCTGTTGAAAGCCTTGCATTCCTTAGGCCTTGGAGGCTCTGCCTTACAATGGTTTTGCTCTTTCCTGGCTGATCGAACTTTTCAAGTTTTTTCCACCTCTGCAAGTTCTAATATTCATCGATCTCCTTACGGAGTCCCTCAGGGCTCTGTGTTGAGTCCCCTGTTGTTCAATATCTATGTGTGCCCGTTGGCATATATTGCAGAAGAGGCTGGGCAGTCCCTTTTTTCCTATGCAGACAACACGCAGATAATCTTTTCCCTTACTTCATCTAGGGGATCTGATTTATCTGCTCTCCAGATAGGTCTGAGGAAAATTGCATCTTGGATGCAGAACAACTTGCTCAGACTAAATGGAGATAAAACTGAGGTAATGACTCTAGGAAAAGAGCAAGACCTCTTGGAACCGCAACATTGGCCCACTAAAATGGGCTTGTTACCCCAGCCAGTACATCAAGTTTGTAACCTGGGTATCATCATTGACGACCATCTGTCAATGAAGCAACAAATTACTAAGGTGGCTGCGACCTGCTTTACTAGCTTTACTTAGCTTTACTAAGATGGTTGAGAAAAATTCTGTGGATGTTACCCTTCTCTGTGCAACGTACTGTGGTTCAGGCCTTGATTACGTCTAGGTTTGAGTACAGTAACGTTCTATACTTAGGCTCTAATAAAACTATAATACATAGGTTGCAGGTGGTGCAAAATGCAGCTGCTAGGCTGCTGTGTCAGGTACCCAGGATGGTGTGAGCCACAGATTCTCTTCGCAAACTACACTGGCTAAAAGTGGAGAACCGTATTAAATTTAAGGCCTTAAGCTTTATGTTGAAAATTAAATCCGGTACAGCCCCACAATACTTGAAATCTTTAATCCAGTTGTACACTCCTTCTCGTTTTTTGCGTTCTGCTTGACAGTCTGAATTTGTTATTCCTAGAATTAAACTGACCAGGATGGGCGGTAGGTCCTTCTCTTTTTTGGGCCCCTCCCTATGGCACTTTCTTCCTAATTTTTTACGGGAGGAAACTGTTTTTAGTAGTTTCCGCAGACAAGTGAAGACCTGGTTGTTCAGTCAGTAATTTATTCCCACTTAGTCTTTTTCACCCTTACCTGTCGGCGCCGGGAAACCCCTTGGGGTAGCTGTGCGCCTTATAAATTCAAATAATATAACATAACATATTATTTGCGCTAATTGATATTGCATTTTGGAAAATTGTGTTTAAACGAAAATACTTTATATATTTGTTGTCTATATTGTACCAGATGTAAATGAGAGTCTACATTTTGGGAAATGTATTTGAAAAAAATAATAGAGTTAATGTAGATGAAGGAAGTAATTAACAAAAGTGTAAATAGGAAAACACATAGCTACACATATTGATGATGATGCTCTACGCTGATTTGTTTTTTTTCCACAATCAATTTGATTGTTTTTTTACCCCGCTGTTCAATGATGATACTATATTAAAATCACTGTGTATGGTGAAGTTAAGTGAAATCTGAGAACAGCAAAAAAGGGAATCTGAAAATGTTATATAATTCTAAATTTATGTTGAGTTCTGAAAAATATAATATTATAATTTCTGTAATATATTATCATTAAATAACAGTTTTTCTTTTTCTTCTTTATAGTAGGTACTGTTGACGTTTTAATGCTGTTCAGGAGAATACTATTCTTAACTGCAAACTCGCCTCTTGGCGCACTGCTGGTGGGGCGATGAGGTCCTCTTGTGTCCTGAGGACCTCAGGACACAAGTGGACTTTATCCCCCGAGCAGTAGTGCACCAGTAGCCGCGTTTGCAGAGTGGTGTAAAAATGGGGCGTGGCCTTTGAGCACTCTCAGCAATCCAGCTGTATGGAGCTTACTGGGGGTAGCAGGAGGGCTAGTTGGCCCCCAGGGACCCTCAGGGGGAAAGGGGACTTCATCCCCCAACAAAGAGCATGCCACGAGACGCATTTGCAGAGTGGTGGAGAAAGGGCACGTGGCCTGTGTCCACCTCTCAGCAATCCCACTGTGTGGGGCTTACTGGAGGTAAGAGGTAGGCTAGTTGGCCCCAATTGACCCCCAGCAGCAAATGGGACTTCAATCCCCATCCAAGAGTACACCAGGGAGTGCGTTTGCAGAGTAGTGGGCAAAGGGGGCATGGCCTGCTATGAGTACTTAGCAATCCTGCTGTGTGGGACTTACTGGAGGTAATAGGAGGGGTAGTTGGCCCCCAAGGATGTCCTTGGGGGACAACTACCCCTCTTGTTACCTCCAGTAAGTCCCACACTGTGGGATTGCTAAGACGTCTTCGGAGGCCACGCCCCCTTTCTCCACCACTCTGTTAACGCACCTCCTGGCAGACTACGGAAGGGGGGATGAAGTCCACTTTACTTCTGGGAAACTTTGGTGGCTAAGAAGCCCTCCTGGTACCTCCTGTAAGTCCTACGCAGCAAACTCCTGAGCGCTGGTCGGAGGCCCAGCATCCTTTCTCCACCACTCTGCAAACGCGACTACTAGTTAATGAAGCATTTGCAATATAATAGGTTTCGCATTTGCGAGAGTTAGAGCTATTGGCGGTGTAAATGTAAAAGCTTTTTTTTAATGTTTTTTGGTGTAGAGTGATTGTACGTTGTGTGTAGTGGAATTATGTGGTATGTTGTGCAGTGAAATTATGTGAATAGAAAGTATGTGGTATTTAGTGTATAGGAATTATGTGAAGTGGGATTATGTGTTTTGGAGAGTAATTATGTGGTATTGTAGTCTGTGTTGTGGAGTGGTAACCTCAGGTTTAGTCTCCCTCATTTCCATAGAAGCTAAACTATAAACTCAATGAGACACAATAAAAGAAGGAACCACTGAGGAGCACTTCTGGACTTAGTCTGAGGTATGAGCAGGGCCACTGGAATTATGTGACTTTTAGGCTGCACCAATTTTCACATAATTAAACATTTTCCACATTTGCCAAATATTCCATCATCTGCTCCCTAATCTGCAGATTTGAACAAAAAAAGCCTTGTTTCTAGCTCAAACGGCTCAAATGTTCCCAAAAATGCAGCGTCATGTGCTACAGGGTGGTGGAAGGCCATTTGCAAAGCTGGAATGGTCACGTGTTACTTACTTCAAAATGTGGGTGTTAAACTGGTACTAATGGTGCACAAACCTCTGTTTGCTTTCTGTGCCACTCTTGCCTCTATCTGCATTTCTCTTCCTTCTTTCTGCACCTTTCTTCCTCTTTCTGCACCTCACTGTCTTCTTTCTGCAGTTCACTTGCCTCTTTCTGCACTTCTCTTGCCCCTTTCTGCACTTCACTTGCCTCTTTCAGCACCTCTGTTGCTTATTTCTGCAGATCTCTTGCCTCTTTCTGCACCTCACTTGCCTCTTTCTGCACTTCTCTTGCTTCTTTCTACACCTCTCTTGCCTCTCTCTGCTCCTCTCTTGCCTCTTTGTGCATTTCTCTTGCTTGTTTCTGCAGTTCCCTTGCCTCTTTCTGTACCTCTCTTGCCTCTTTCAGAACCTCACTTGCCTCTTTCTGCACCTCACTCTCTTCCTTTTGCACCTGACCTGCCTCTTTCTGCACTTCTCTTGCCTCTTTCTGCACTTCTCGAGCCTCTTTCTGTACCTCTCTTGCCTCTTTCTGCACCTCAAGTGCCTCTTTCTGCACCCCTCTTGCCTCTTTTTGCACCTCTGTTGGTTCTTTCTGCACTTCTCTTGCTTCTTTCTGCACCTCACTTGCCTCTTTCTGCAGTTCTCTTGCTTCTTTCTACACCTCTGTTGCTTCTTTCAGCAATTCTCTTTCCTCTTTCTGCACTTCTCTTGCTTGTTTCTGCACCTCTCTTGCGTCTTTCTGCACCTCTGTTGCCTCTTTCTGTACCTCACTTGCTTCTTTCTGCACCCCTCCTGCCTCTTTCTGCACTTCTCTTGCTTCTTTCTACACCTCTCTTGCCTCTTTCTGCTCCTCTCTTGCCTCTTTGTGCATTTCTCTTGCCTGTTTCTGCACTTCCATTGCCTCTTTCTGTACCTCTCTTGCCTCTTTCTGCACCTCTCTTGCCACTTTCTGCACTTCCCTTGCTTCTTTCTGCACCTCTCTTGCTTCTTTCTGCACCCTTCTTCCCTTTTCTGCATCCCTCTTGCCTCTATCTGCTGTTCTCTTGCCATTTTCTGCACCTCTCTTGCCTCTTTCTGCACCTCACTTGCCTCTTTCTGCACTTCTCTTGCTTCTTTCCACACCTCTGTTGCTTCTTTCAGCAATTCTCTTGCCTCTTTCTGCACTTCTTTTGCTTGTTTCTGCACCTCTCTTGTGTGTCTTTATGCACCTCTGTTGCCTCTTTCTACACCTCATTTGCTTCTTTCTGCACCCCTCTTGCCTCTTTCTGTACCCCTCTTTTCTCTTTCTGCACCTCTCTTGCCTCTGTCTGCACCCCTGTTCCCTCTTTCTGCACCTTTCCTACCTTTTTTTGCACCTCGCTTGCCTCTTTCTGTACCTCTGTTGGTTCTTTCTGAACTTCTCTTGCTCTTTCTGCACCCTTTGTGCCTCTTTCAGCACCTCTGTTGCTTCTTTCTGCACTTCTCTTCCTTCTTTCTGCATCCCTCCTGCCTCTTTCTGTACCTCTCTTGCCTCTTTGTGCACCTCTCCTACATTTTTCTGCACCCCTCTTGCCTCTTTTTGCACCTCTGTTGGTTCTTTCTGCACTTCTCTTGCTTCTTTCTATACCTCTGTTGCTTCTTTCAGCAATTCTCTTGCCTCTTTCTGCACTTCTCTTCCTTCTTTCTGCACCCCTCCTGCCTCTTTCTCTACCTCTCTTGCCTCTTTGTGCACCTCTCCTACCTCTTTCTGCACTCCTCTTGCCTCTTTTTGCAGCTCTGTTGGTTCATTATGCACTGCTCTTGCTTCTTTCTGCACCCCTCTTGCCTCTTTCTGCACCCGTTCCCTCTTTTTGCCCCTTTCCTGCCTGTTTCTGCACCTCTGTTGCCTCTTTGTGCACCTCTCCTACCTCTTTCTGCACTCCTCTTGCCTCTTTTTGCACCTCTGTTGCTTCTTTCTGTACTTTTCTTGCCTCTTTCTGCACCACTGAAATAGAGGTAGTTTTAATCCCCCTGCCCTATTATGTACTAGGTCCTTACAGGGGAGGTCATGCCAATCACAGGGGTACCCCAACCCATAGTGTACCCTAGTGTATGTAGGTGTTTTGACTGTATTCTAAGTGTCTTTCAGCATAACACTGGCTCCGGGCCTGGTTAGTCAGAGTCAGTTACCACCAGTACCAGTCAGCAAAAAGTTGGGGGCACAGGATGACTTTGCAAAAAGGCCTCTTTCTGCACCTCTGTTGGTTCTTTCTGCATATCTCTTACTTCTTTCTGCACCTTTCTTCTTCTTTCTGGACTTCTGTTTCCTCTTTCTGCATTTCTCTTGCTTCTTTCTGCGCTTTTCTTCCTCTTTCTGCACATGTCCTACCTCCGTAGGCATAGTTAGAAATTAGCATTTAAAAAACCTTTAAAATTCACTGAAAAAACCATAGGTTTTAGGGACGTTATAGTTAGGAATTAGCATTTAAAAAACCTTTGAAATTCACTGAAAAAACCAAAGGTTTCAGGGACGTTATAGTTAGAAATTAGCATTTTAAAAACCTTTGAAATTCACTGAAAAAAACACAGGTTTCAGGGACGTTATAGTTAGTTGGACATTCCACTCATACAAAACCAGTGAAATTCGGTCGTTATAGTTAGTTGAGCTAACTATAACTCGCGCCCCCGCAATGCACTGCTGATGACATCACATATTACATCATTCATGACATGGTCCGTGACATCACTGATGACATCTCAAATGACATCACTGATGACATCATCCACGTGATAATCTGATGCACCTCCTCACACCCTAATATAACCTTTGATACACCCACTCTAAAATACAGACTACCATTTTCGAAACAATAGACACACCAATACCAGTTACTACATACCCACTCACTGATTCCTAGGTCTCCACACACATCCACTCGTTCACCCATACAGACACTCATACATGCAGTCACTCCTCAATACAGCACTATCATATGCACTCATACACCTATACAGACACTCACACACTGCCACTCATTCATAGAGTTACTAACACACCTAGTCAGTCATGCAAAGAATGAATCACACTCCCATTTACTCACCTATACAGTTATACACACACCACCTCACTTATTCATACAGATACTAACACATACTTAGTCTCTTATACAATCACTGATACAAGCACACGCTCATCCATACAGCCACTCTCACAATCACTCACTCTCACATATAGTCATTTATATACTCCAACACTCACATATACTGCCTTTCACATATGTAGTTACTCACACATGTACCACTGAGATATACATTCAATCACTAACACACCCATACACACACTCACCCACCCATACAGCCCTTCACAGATGCACTCTTGAACCCATACACCCAGTGAATCACCCACTCACACATCTATGCACAGCGTCACACACCCCCACCCATCCACACAGACACTCAGGCACCCATACAGATACTCAGACAACCAATCAATAACCCATATAGACACTCATTTAGCTACTCACCAACCCATGCAGCCGCTTACACACCAACTAACAGACTGATACAGACATTCACACAGTTTAGTCACTATCCCATGCATTCAGTAAGACACGATTAATCACTCACTTATAGTCAGTCACGCACCTACTAAATCATCCATTCAGACACTTATACACCCACTCATTCTTCAATACACCTAGGCATATATGTATATAAAACATATTTAATCTTTACAGACACACACAGTCCCTGGATGATGTCATCAGTGATGTCATTTGAGATGTCATTAGTGATGTCATCAGTGATGTCACTGACCATGTCATGAATTATGTAATATGTAACGTCATCAGCAGTGCATTGCGGGGGCGCGAGTTATAGTTAGCTCAGCTAACTATAACGGCTACATTTCTCTGCTTTTGTAGGACTGAAATGTCAACCTAACTACGTCCCTGAAACCTGTGGCTTTTTCAGTGAATATATATATATATATATATATATATATATATATATATATATATATATATCCAGCTCCAGTGCACCTTTGCAGCGTGTTACTCTTTAGGCGGGTGCTTTTTTTACACGGTGGTGCTCTGTGTTAAAAATTCGCTCCAATGTTCCTCTCCTTATTCGGTAAAGATACCAGCACTCGCGGGGTTGGTTTCTTTCAATCTTTGTTTATTTTCTTTGCACAGCAAACAAACGAGTTTCGGAAAGGTTCCTTCGTCAGTGTTTACATTCTACACTGAGAGGCGCCATTTTTAAATATTCAATCAATGGGTCAATAACATAAAAGGAGGATTACAGTCGCCGCTTTTTCGGGCGCCATATTGCAATGGTGTTTATTATTCTTAGAACCGTTATCGTATTTATGTGTATACTAACCAAACGCCCAGAATTGAACGAGTCATTTTATGCATTATACCATAAAACTGTCATTAAACAATTTGATATTCAAATCAATTTTCAATAAAATCGCTAATACAGTTAAAGACTACATTTCATCTTCACTTCACTGTTTCTGGGGATTTCATACACCATTGCTCAAAGTAATCTTGCCGTGGATTGGCATGTGGTAATCCCCATATGGAGATTGCCCTTATTCCTCCTGTTCCAAAGTATTGATCAAGCCATATCGGCACCCCTAGATACATATTAGTCAAAATAAGAAAATTCATTTTACAGTATGTTTCAATTGTTCATTTTAACAGACACATCTTTTCACACTCTAAGTACCCAGATGTACTATCAACTCCTCCCCACTGTTGAGCCCACTCGGGGTCTTAGTTTGCAAGTCGATAATGTATCGTGACTCCAATCTCCTCAATTTCCACAATCTATCTCCCCCTGTGATGTTTGCGGGGACACAGTCAATACTGAAGAACTGTAATAGATCCCTATTACTTTTATGTTTAATTGCAAAGTGCCTGGTGACAGGATAGCTCAAATCCTTCTTCGCTATGGCACGCATATGCTCCAGTATCCTTATCTTTACACTATGAATCGTGCTGCCTATATACCTAAGGCCACACGGGCATCTCAGGCAATAGACGGAATGTGTAGTCTGACAAGTCATAAATGTGTTAATCCTTTTACACAATTTTATTCCCTTGACTTTATAGGTGAGTACTCTTTTACTAAAAGCACAGGCCTTGCACTTACCGCAAGGATAAAAACCTCTCATCTCACTTAATGTCCCTTGCTTGGATGGAATTACATCTAAATGACTGTGAACCAGGCTGTCCTTTAGTGACCGCGCCTTCCTGAAGGTAATCGGTGGAACTGGTGGGATATCTGCCCCAATGATCACGTCAGTTTTTAATACGTGCCAGTTTCTTCTCATGATATTTTTCAGAGTTTCCGCATCTTCTGAGTAGGTCGTAATCATGCAGAACTTCCCTTCATCTTTATTTTTATTTTTCATCTTCTCTTGGTCTGTGTTTTTTGTTAGCTTGTCTCTTTGCACATTATCCACTTTCTTTAAGGTGTTTACTAAGAGGTCTGTTCTATAACCTCTGGCTAAAAACCTGCCAAAACTTTCCTTGATTGCTACATTAAAATCACATTTTCTGGAACAGTTACGTTTTATCCTGAGGAATTCCCCATAGGGTATGCTGTTCTTAAGTTTGGGTGGGTGACTGCTTGTGGCATGCAACGTACTGTTGCCCACCATAGGTTTTCTAAACAAGGCTGTTGATAGTTTGCCATCCTGTATCTCTGCCACTGAACTAATCTCCCCTGTGAACCGTAGGTTTATTTCATTGGAGTTTAGATGTTTTATATATTCCTCTGCTTTTTCAGTTGACCCCCTCCATATTAGGAAGAGGTCGTCGATGTATCTGTACCAGGCTACTATCTCTTTAGTCCAGGTGTCTTTGGCTGTGGACCAGGCCACCTGCTCATCCCACCAGTCTATGAATAAATTCGCATAGCTGGGGGCGAAGCAGGTGCCCATTGAGGTCCCCGATATCTGCCTATAGAGATCTCCCTGAAAAAGAAAAATGTTATTTAGCAGGCAAAATTCAATAAGTTCAATCAGCATGTTATTGTGATCTCCGAGTTTCAATGGTCTCTTCTGTAAAAAATATTTAACCGCATTGAGTCCCTGTATATGGTTAATACAAGTGTATAAACTTGTGATATCCAATACTATTAGGCTGTACGATGGTTCCCATTGTATATCCTCAATGTGGTTGATGAAGTCCGTAGTGTCTTTAATATATGACGACAATTGTAATACTGATTGAAAAAGGAAGTGGTCTACAAACCTAGAAAGATTCTCAGTAAGGCTACCCAAAGAAGACACTATAGGTCTGCCCTGTGGTTGTACCCTGTGTTTATGAATCTTTGGTAAGTGATAAAATGTTGGAAGCATTGGTTTCATAGTTCTAAGGAAAAGATACTCATCAATGTCCAGCATAGATTTATCATGCCACTTCTTGATCAGTGTATGATATTGTGTGATACTATTCTGATATTCCTCCTTAGTTGTCAATTCATAACAGTCATCATTTTTTAATTGCCGAAGAGCCTCTTCCACACATTGTTCTCTGGACATTAGGACAATATTGCCCCCGTTGTCCGAGGGCTTACAGATAACAGCCGTGTCCTTCTGTAAATTTGTCAAGGCTGTTGAAACATACTGTAAAATGAATTTTCTTCTTTTGACTAATATGTATATAGGGGTGCCGATATACGGCTTGATCAATACTTTGGAACAGGAGGAATAAGGGCAATCTCCATATGGGGATTGCCACATGCCGATCCACGGCAAGATTACTTTGAGTAATGGTGGATGAAATCCCCAGAAACAGTGAAGATGAAATGTAGTCTTTAACTGTATTATCGATTTTATTGAAAATTGATTTGAATATCAAATTGTTTAATGACAGTTTTATGGTATAATGCATAAAATGACTCGCTCGATTCTGGGCGTTTGGTTAATATACACATAAATACGATAACAGTTCTAAGAATAATAAACACCATTGCAATATGGCGCCCGAAAAAGCGGCGACTATAATCCTCCTTTTATGTTAATGACCCATTGATTGAATATTTAAAAATGGCGCCTCTCAATGTAGAATGTAAACACTGACGAAGGAACCTTTCCGAAACGCGTTTGTTTGCTGTGCAAAGAAAATAAACAAAGATTGAAAGAAACCAACCTCTGCGAGTGCTGGTATCTTTTCCGAATAAGGAGAGGAACATTGGAGCGAATATATATATATATATATTATTTTTTTAATTTGTTTTTTATTATTATTATTTTTTTTTCGGTCCAGAGACCATAAAAGTGTGGTGCAATAAATACATCATAATAAAATTAAACATAATAAAAACAACAAAAGTAGAGAAATACATAAAAACATTGTGATGAAATATAATCCATATCAATTACCACTATCAACATAAACCTCCATAATAGCATATTTGCATGCCAGTACATGGTCTGCCTTGTTGAGTAGCCCAGCCTCCCCTGTCTAGAAAAAAGAAGATATTGTCCCATTCATACTAGCCATCAATAATAAATGTCTTACTCTACGGATAAATATAATTAAAAAAAGATCACATATTAGAAAAATAACTTAAAATCAATTTATAAAAACAATTTGACTAATAATATTGTGCTCGTAAAGTGCATTGCTTATATATACATAGCAGCAATAATAATTTCAAATTCACAGGCGTTAGACTTTTCATGCGTATTGTCCAAGCCCAATGATTATAAAGATCTGGGTAGTTCCTCCTATGCTAAAAGGTCACCGAGGGTTGAATCAGGTGGCTGTAAATACTGTCGCAGGAAGACCTGAAGGTCAGATCTTGATGCCCTCACACACCTGTTAGGGTGTCATGCTTCATCATAGGGTGCTCCTCGTCAGGCCGGCGCTGCAATGCCTGATGGGCCTGGGGGCTCTTTGTCGGAGATCTTTTGATCCAAAGATGTCGTATAGATGAGTGCAAGTGAGGGGGCTAGATAATAGTGTGACAAGTGGGATGAGTGAGTGGTGACTAAGATAGGCTCTGGTATCCTAAAAACAAATATTTATAGGAGAAGGGTACCAGAACTAAGTAAAAACTGTGGAGCTATCATGTGGTCTTCAAAAACCAGGATAGCTACTTTTGAAATGTGGTCAACATGTTTTGTGCCTTGAAAGCCCAAGGATCGGGCAGCACTTCGTCAGGACCAGAAAAACAGTCAATTTGTGCCCCTATCTTGGGCTTCAGGTCTCCCTTCCAATAAAGGATGGCCTAACAATGTTCACCGGCCTACCGCTGAATGGTTGCCGGCCTAATGTTCCACATTGAGAGAGGCAGGGTAATGCTCCTTAGGCAAGATGGAGGGTCCCGGTCGAATTGAGTGACACTTTTTAGGTGAACGGGACTGTGCCGTCTGACCTACCCGCCTCCATTCGGCCTGTCCAAGCCCCTCATAACAAACATGAAACAGCAAATACTAATGGCTCATTCGTGTTGGTTTTCAAAATACACATTGCCTCCCAATACGGCCTTACACCCTTGATTTTACAGTACACCATGCTATGGTCCATTTTTTTCCGCAGAATAGAGTATCTGGGACAAAAGAGCAGAAAGTGGACCTCTGTTTCCCTTTGCAATGGGCTGAAGGGGTAACTCTCCAGATCACATTCCATTTTGCCCCATCTCGAGGTAAGGCATCTTAGCAGTAGAATGTCAAGTCTGAACTGTATTTATACTTGTTTAGCCCCTGTAGGATATATCCTGTCCTTATAGGATTCAGAACTAGGCAAACATTTATGAGCTCTCCCTATGCTCAGCCCAGATTTTGGTCAAGTCGCAGTCCCAATAGTTTTTGTTTAGTAGCAGCTTATCACCTTCCCAACTTCATCAGGGGTAGCCCACATATTCGCTAGGTTAAGTAATTTGAGCTGGTTTTTGATATGCTTTAAACAGGGGTACGGGCAGTTGTATCACAATTATTCAAATCCCTAAGTGCCTCTCTATAGATGCTTAATTCCAGGGTGGACCATATCCTCACCCAATATAGCAATTCTTTAAGGTAGGATACCAGATGGATGGGATTGAGGGCTAAGTCAAATCTTAACAGCACCAAAGCAGCAAGTTGAGAAGCCCTTTAATGAATGTATTCTCCTCGATGGTTAACATAGTTGCATCTGTGAAGCCCGAAATCTCTGCCCCATAAAGGGCAGCCAACACTACAGTGGCATGATACATTTTTATGGCCGGTGACACAGCCCCACCAGCAGTAGACTTGTGTTCCCTACTAATTAAGAGTGCACACTGGTGTAATCCGACCTTACTTTTATCAATTTGCTTCCCCCACTTTAACAAGTCTGACATCCTTATGCCCAGGTAATCAAATTGAGCAGTCTGATTTATCAATGCGCCTTCAATTCTCATTTTACCTCTGTAGGTTCTGTGGGGGTGAATCCCCACAAATTTAGATTTGTCGTGATTTATTTCTAGACCTCTTTTTTTGCAGAAGGCTGCAAAAGAATCCAGTACCTTCTGGAGTCCCATCGGAAGTTCTGGAGATAAGTAAGATGCTATCCGCGAACATTAGGTTCAGGACCGGAGAACCGGCATGTTTTGGGGCATGATGTTTGATTGCAGAGACCCCAGTCACTGCCCTATTATTAAACGTGCTAAATAAAGTTGGGGCAAGCACACAGACCTGTTTGAGGCCCCTTCTAGTAGGGATCTTATCTGTGAGGTCGCCAATGTTTTTCCACCTTACTTGTACATAGGTGTCAGAATGTAGTACTCTGAGAATCCAAAGTAAATGCTTTGGAACCCCGTAATTTTCCCAGCATCCTCCATAGCATATCCCTGGTTACTAAATCAAAAGCTGACCGAAGGTCAATAAAGGCAACATATAGATGTTCTTTCTTCAAGGTAATATACTTCCAACACAAAACATTAAAACAGAAGGCCTGATATATGGTACTTATTTTTTTTCTGAACCCTGCCTGGACTTCTTCAAGGACATGATTACATAATAATATTTTTAACCTAAACTAAACATAACTTACCTCTGAGTGTGAGCAGCATGCTATTCAGAAGGAAAGTGTTAGCATTGTAGAATACAAACACAACAAATGATTAATACTCACCAAGCCCCGCAATCTTGATTCATAACAGGTCGAGCAGGTCCTGCTCCTGGTTGAGGCTATATGCCCAGTGGTGCATCAACTGCTGGGCAGTGCACTGGGCTTGGCTGGCATGCCACACACACCTGCACACCCTCCCCCAATACAGCTGATGCTCCCGCAGAGGGTACCCACTGCCAGACCTGCTGCCAGCATGGAGGGGAGGTGGTGCTGCACAAAAAAAATTAGTGCTGCTTCCTCCACTTCACAAAAGATTGGCCGGGGCTGCATCCCTTGGTGGCACCTCCATCTCCAGGGAAAACAGCTGCTGCTGCTGCTTGCAGTTCGGGGGGGGCTGGTGCCACCACTCCCCTGTTCACCCTGCTCTAACATGGACCTGGGTGGGGGAAAAAAAAGAAAAATGTGAAGGAAGGAATTGAAATACAAATAAGAAAGTAAAGGAAAAATAAATAAAAAGTACAATAACTCATGAAAAACCATGAAAATAAATGAAAAAGCATAAAATACAAAGACACAAAAACTCACAATAATGTAATAAATAAAAATGAGGGCTAGATTAATTAGGAGGGCAGAGGATTGAAAAGAGTGATAAGGGATTAAAAAACAGGCCCAGCACCATGAACAGAGTAAGAAAACAAGATGGCCATGCCCATGCAAACCAAGTGGTGCCGTTCTCGCTTGATTTCCAACACGAGGACGTAGTCTGCACTGTTTTTGATGTAAAAATGCAATGCGCACAGGCACACCGGGAAACTTTGCCTGCCAGCTGGAGTTCACATAGAGCAGCAGAGTTTTTTTACCACATTGCGGAGTTACGCATAGCGCAACTCCGCGATCTCCACCCAGGCCTAGTCTGAAGCCACCATGCTCCTGGTGACAGATGACGGATTAGAAGAGGAGCGTAGCCCTCTACCTGACTTCATCTCTACCCAGGAATCCAATGGTTAGGAAGAGGGCATTAACCTCTCCCCTTCTCTGACCACAGATTAGCAGAGTGACTGTTGCCAATTTCTGGGACAGTTCTTCTCTGTTCTCCCTCACACCTGGGCTCACACAATTGTGTATCTATGACGTAGATACTGGAGATAGTATGCCTATTAAAAACATAATTTACAGGTTGTTGGACAAGGTGAGAGCCAGTATCAAGGAGAAGGACTCCCAGATACTGGTGTTAGGGGTGATTGAACCCTCCAGCATGCCCTGTGTCGCTGGTTCCCATGGCTGCCCCACCGGGCTCCGCCTCAGAACTCAGGTGCTGTGTGGACTACAGGGTAAGGGTGGGCAGGGAACTCCGATGGGTTTGGCAAGCGGAGCGCAGCATTTAGCAAAAAAACTCTGCCATCCGCCAGCGGAGCAGAGTTTACTGGTGTGCTGCTCTCCCACCCCTTATTAAAAGAAGAATCAACATGGTGGTCTTCTCGCGAGATAAGAGACCGCAAAACACATAAGTCATGGAGTCGCGCGAGTGTGCCGAGCAAGATGGCCGCCTCCCGCTAAGCAGCGGCAATTTCTGCCCGATAATGACGATTTAAAGATGTTTTAAAGCTGGCTTTTATATTTTAACCAAGACGACGACGTTGCTGAAGAGAAAAGCGGTCTGCACACTACCTTTTCGTGCATTTTCCTCACGTCTGGCTGCAATTATTCAAGGTGAGCTGCTCTCCGGTGTTTGGAGTGCCTCTGTTCCAGGATTTCCTGTCAGAGGGGCGGAGTGACGATTAGGAAAGGGCGCGGCTAGGCCTGGGCCACTCCCACTGTTGGTTATAGCTGCTGCACTCTGCTTACTTTGGCAGCATTTCTCTGCTATCAATATTCTTCATTGAAATATTGCTCTAGGCTGCTCCTTTTATTGCTGCATTTATTTTCTTGTACTTATGGAATGCAAGCAGTCTCACAATATGTCTACCAAACGAAAACAAAATATCTCTCCTCCACCAGTTAAATCTAAATTATTGGTTATTAATGAGCCTTCATTATCCACTTTACTGGAGGAGTTACAAGCGGTGCGTTCAAATACAGACAATATTGCGGCGGAAATTAAACATTTACGTAAAGACATGGCTGGTCTTTCTATGAAGGTTTCTGACAATGCTATTAAAATTCAGGACAATAAAGCTAAAATTGACCATCTTCTGCCTATGGCAACCAAAGTTAAACCAATGAATAAACTATTATTAGAATTGGAAAATCGCAATAGGCAATATAACCTGCGTATCTTTAACTTACCAGAGGATGTGGAAGGTAATGATTGCAGGGGTTATTTGGAAAACCTACTTCCTGGTCTTTTGTGCATTAAATTTCCTGAAATATTTGAGATTGATAAAGTGCACACAATCCCTCCTCATCGCAACCCAAGACAAGATAAGCCTCGTCAAATGATTTTCAAGGTGTTACGCCATCATCTTCTAATTTTAATACAAAAGGCTGCCAGAGATATCCCTTCATTAATGGTCATTGGGAATAACATTTTTATTCATCAGGACTTTGCTAAGGAAACAGTCAATATTCGCAAAGAATTCGCGAATCTTCGTCCCAGGCTGAGGAATGCTGGTTATAAATACGGCTTGTTTGATCCATCCACTATGTGCATTTGGAAAGATGGGTTTTCTAAATCTTTTCAACATCCTAAGGAGCTTCGCCGATTACTGGATTTTCAGTCTCAGTCTTCTATGGAAACAAATGAAGCTACTACATGACTTTATTATTGATTGATTTTATTGCCAGCATGTTTATTTAACTGGAGTATGTCTTTAGGGCATGTGGAATAGGTTCTTCTTGACATGCGTGTGTGCGATTCTGAAGTTCTATATATGTTTATATGTTGTATAGTTTTTATTTTTACTGTTCGTTGGTGTCTTTTGTGTCTTCTGTATAGTGATACTCGAGCTACTATTCTTTTTTCATTCTATCTTTCTAATCTATCTTGTTTTCTCTCTTTTCTCCTTTTTAAAAATGGCAAGTGGTAACGGTATTAAATTGTGTTATTTAATGTTAAGGGTTTACGGCACCCTGTTAAGCGTACTAAGGTTTTAGATTATTTAGCTAGACATAAAGCAGATATATGTTTAATTCAAGAAACTCATGTAGATGATAGAATCTTGTCCTATATGAATAAAAAATGGGTAGGGGATGTTATTTCTTCCCCGGCTCTCAATAGGAAAAATGGGGTAGCAATTCTTTTTGCAAAAAAATTACATGTTAAAATTTTGCATAAACATTCTGAGTCAGAAGGTTGGTTCATTATAGCTAATATAAAAATTGACAATAAGGTTTTCTACCTAATTAATGTGTATGGGCCTACTAAAGATTTACTTCAGAGGTTCTAAAATTGGGTAATGTGCCTCTGATTATTGGAGGAGATTTTAATCTAATATCTGACCCATTACTGGATAGAATTTCACAAGCCAAATTTCGCCCCCAAAAGCGTTTTCTCTCTCAAATCCTTTTTTAAGACTACAAAAATGGTTGATATTTGGCGTCTCCATAATCCGACTGACAAGCAATTTACTTTTTTTCTAATCCTCAAGATTCTTATTCTAGGTTGGATTATTTTTTAATTTCTCGTAATCTAATTTCCTCAATTTCTAACCCTGACATTCAAAATGTAGATATTTCTGACCATGCTTTGATTTCCTGCATTTTATCCAGTAACTCCAATCAAAATAGTCATAGTCGATGGCGTATGAACACCAATATTGTTCTTAATGACAATAACAAACCTAGGGGTATATTCACAAGAACGTGAGATAACTACCGCAAGAGTAGCGTAACGCAACTTTCAATAACGCAGCCTATCACGGGAAAATAACCCTGTGTCAACGTGGAATTCACAACAAGGCAGTACCATGCGATAGTCACCAGATAACGTGTCAAATGCCAGCGTGTAAATCAACACCACGCCCAAAAAATGCGAAACGTGAACGCGAGAAATCATGCGATGAGGCTAATCGCGGTACAAAAAGCTGCAAAAAGCAGCCTCAGGCCTGCAACTCCCACGCGTCTGGCGGGCAATTGCACCATAAAAACCACAGGCACAACACACCAGAAACAAGCCAAAGCACGTAGCAACATCCATGCACCCTGGCCCAGCGCAGAGGGCAACGCGAACCCCACAACCCCCACAGACCACCAGCAAGGAACAAGTGGGTCGGGGAAGGCCAAGGAGAAAATGGAGAGGAAGACGGGGTGCAGACCGCAGGAAAACAAGACCAAGGCCAAGGAGGCGACAGAACACTACCAGCAAATGACCCACAAGCAGCCCGCCTGGAATGCAGTCGCAGAGCCCAGGTGGCCAATCCAGGAGGCCAAGAGGCTCCGCCAGGACGTGACAACCTAAACCAGGCACAAACCCGCTGTTAACAGGAGGCAGCAACGGCGACAGGAGGTGGCAGTCCAGCGACACAGGAGGAGCAGGAGGAAAGCCAGGCCACAGTCATCAGTGTGGAGAGGGTGCAAGGAGTAGGGAGTACGGACACAGCTCGACAGGACCTGACACAACAACAACAGGGTGAGGATCCAACAAGGACTGGGGGGACGGGGGGTGATGGGCACAATGCTACACATGCACAATGAGGTGTAGCACACTGCACATCCACAATTACCCAGGGACATGTCCCCCATCCCCGTAGCACACTGCAGCACACACACATAGCAATCACAGCACATACCATGACAATGTGGCACAAAGTGCAACACCCACACTGCAGAACAGGGGACACAACTGGGTCCACCCAGGCGCAGAAACAGAACAATCACATTGGACAGAGCAGGGAACTGTGAGATGCACATCTACCCCTACAACCCCACATCCGCCATGTAGGCCAAATGTACACTGTCCCAACTCAAATAGCCACCACCGCCCAAACAGTCACAATGTACATTGTCACACAGTCTGCATGTCGACAAGAACAAGGCGCCAACACAATGCCAACATGCACCTCCCCTTCACAATGCAGAGGGACAAACAACACCTCCAGCAAGTCTGAACAGACAACGCATCAGTGATGCCCGAGACGAACAACACACCCCCGAGACCAACGCCCTACACCAGCCCATGGACATCCCACACAACCCACCACCAGGACAAGGGCAGACAAGCGACTCAGAGGAGAACCCAGACTCTGCAACAGACCACACAGCATGAAGCACCCGCAATCACGGCTGCCTCACAACACGTCACCCACCCAGACATGGCACCCCAATGCCAGGTGGCAGAACACCAAAAGGAGGTGGCCCAACAGGTGAGGGTGTCGCCTAACCCATGAAATGCGAAGTAGAACACATACGTGGGTGTCCAATACCCTTCAGGGACCACCTACACCCCACAAAGGAGACCCACACCTCCACAGAAACACATGCACATAGCATGTTGAACTGGCTATGGGCACGTGCGCCCAGCCCCTTTATTGGCAGGGCCACATGTACAGTGACGCCTGTGCTGGATGTGTGTGGGGTGAGTATAAGCCAGCCCGCACGGAGTGCTTGGTGTTGGCAACAACCTGAAAAGTGGACACCAGTGTCATGGAAACAGAAAACACCAGCATAACAGAGTCAAATGCAGAGCAACATGGAGGGATCCGGAGTAAGGACAGAGGTCACCCAATATTCAGTCTGGAGGTTCCGTGAGTTGCAGTGCACTGAGGTAGGGGCACTAGAGAAGAGCGCACTCATGTGAAGGAATTGCTAGGATTGTGTCCCTTCAGGTTAGTCCTGATGCAGATGCAGTGGGGTGTGGTACACCTGCATCAACTTCCTTATCAACGAACCAGGTCTCCCACACTGCCTGAGGTGACAGTTGCGTCCGCACTCCACAGCGCAATACCCAGTATCAGATCCGGGTGTGTAGCTTGACTACCGCCACCAGTCTGCATTCCTGCCTTGGGGCTGCTGCCACCTGACCTCCCATTGTCTGTGCCTTCTCCCGTCCACACACTTGACACATCCTCCTCCTCATGGTCCCAGGTCTTCCCCACTGCATGAGGTGACATTGCTGCGCAACCTCACAACAGCACAAAACTCAATCAGTAATGGACAATGGCTTGTGGTGCACTGAGTCACTGGCACCTGGAGTGCTAAGCAGGGCAGCAGGCCGATGAGGGCATCCACGACAGGTCTGGGCAACTCCGTAGGTCTGTCAGGACCACCCTTTCGACTCTGGCAGATGGCGGTTGAAGGTGGTCCTTGCGGTGGTGGCGTGTGCCTCCTGCGGTGATGCGACGTCCGGGCCGGTCAAGACTCGATGCCATGTGTGGGCCCTTGTGGCCCGCAGTTGGGGCCGGAGGTGGCGGAGAGCGCAGAGCCACAGACACATGGCGTTGATCACCCCGAGACCATCGCTACAGAGGCCATTCAATGTCTCAGAAGAAGGGGTCCCAGGCCTGACCAGCACAGAGTTAGTGGCACCGGATGCACTGCAGCCGGCACAGGCACCCAGCCACGGGACGGTGACTTGCGGTGCAGTCATATGGGCCATGCGACCTGAGCGGGTCCCCATCAATGTCCGATGTGTATGTTGCGGAGGGTTTCGGGGGACAAATGGAGGAGTGGAAAGCGCAACCCTCGTCCTCACCAACAATTCGGGATCAGCTACATGAGGATGAAAACTAGCCCCTAGTCCATGGACTCAAACGCCACCAATGTCCGACCAGTGAGTGTCCATGAATGTCGGGGAACAAACTTAGTGGCACAGGTGCTGTGAGGGGATGCAGTCTGCGATGATGCCCGTACACAGATGTGAACTCCAAGAATGCCAAATCAAGGCTCTGTGACCTACTGGACCGCAGTGTAGGCCGGAGGCAGTGGTAACCCTGGGCGTCAAATTCCGCTCCGCTCGTGAAATTTGCGGAATTTAGGCAATTTTGCGTTCCGAGGAGAACGCGGAATTGCCAACAATTCCGCGATTCGCGGCGTAGCAGAATTATTTTCTTGTTTGCGCTTTAAAAATTCGTTCTAGCGCGCGCGATAGCGTCTTACCGGGATTCCTGCGTTTGCCCACGGGTTTTCCTATCCGTTCGCGTGCGCCATGAGATTTCGGTAGCCGGCCGCGCGATCCCGCGAGAATTTGCGAACACGTCATTCGCCGCGCCAGCGGACAACGCGAGAGTGTGCGATCGCGAACACGTCATTCGCCGCGCCATCGTGCACCGCGAGAGAGATTGCGATCGCGAACACGTCATTTGCTGCGCCATCGGACAACGCCAGAGTGTGCGATCGCGAACACGTCATTCACCGTGCCATCGTGCACTGCGAGAGAGATTGCGATCGCGAACACATCATTCGGGCGCGCCATCGGACATCCGGCAGAATGTTGGTAAAGCTCGCGATCCCAAACACGCAAAATTTTCAATCTGGAGAAGAATAATATCGCGAGCAGCATAAAACCTTCTATAAACTGATGATTTGGATGAAAAAAAAACTCAGATTGATATTTGGCTGTCCTTTTTTGTCAAATTTTTGGGGGGAGAGGGAGGAAGTGCCACAGAGTCTCCTACTTCCTGTTCCTGTCCAGCAGGCTCCTCCCAGTGCTTTGTCCATCTCCTGTTCATTTTTCACTTGGATTTGAGCTGGAAGGATCACTCTTTGTGTCTGCTGCATCATTATCATTGGATTTGAGGATTTTTGGATTTGAGATTTTACAAGTAAGTTGGTGTTGTTTGATTGGGGCATTGCAGTTGCTGCAACTACAATTTTTGTACTTTTCATCATTTTTAAAAATAAATTGTTGTGGGTAGAGCTGGCCGATGTGTTTTTTGGTAAAAAAAAACTTACGCCTGCAGCAGCGGGGACCAAGCTGGGAGCAGCACATCCGCATCAGCGGGCCCACCCCAGCAACCTAGGCCCAAGCCCATGAGTGTGGCAGAGGTAGCCAGTCTACTAACGACCAGTGATGTTGAAATGTCATTATCGCAAAGTAGTACCCAATCCACGCACTCGCAGGCGGAAATTCAGCAGATAAGTGGGCAACCACGGCCGCAACCACAGCCGCAACCACAGCCCCAACCACAGCCGCAACCCCAGCCGCAGCCGCAACCCCAGCCGCAACCCCAGCCCCAGCTGCAGCCGCAACCACAGCCCCAACCGCAGCCGCAACCGCAGCCGCAACCGCAGCCGGAACCACAGCTGCAACCACAGCCCCAACCGCAGCCCCAGCCGCAGCTGCAACTGCAGCCGCAACAACAGCCGGAACCACAGCCCACAATAGTAGTTGTTCCACTTGAAGTAGGGGCAGTTCAGGAAATCGAGCTTTTTGCAGATGAAGAGGAGCAAGCCACTGTTTCAGAAGATCCATCAACTTCTTCTTCAAGCCCCGCTTCTGATGATCTAGATGCCACTTGGAAGCCACCAGCTCAGCCTGAGAGTGATGCACGCCACAAGACAAGGCTAGTGAAAAGGAAGGTTCCAGAAAGCCTTAGAGTTATGGAGGTAGATGTAGACGAGGGGGGTGATGATGATGAAGAGCCAGTCATCATGAACATCACTCCTGGGCCTGCGGAGATGGAGACCAACATTATTAGACTATCCAAAATCGCTGCGAGGGATGTAGCACGGATACCACCAACACAGGTAACACCAACACGACCTCCAGCTTCCATATTTGCCTTTGCAAAGGCCCGGCAGGGACCTACATCCAGCTCAACCACCACCTCAGTAGGTGGTGGTAATGTAAGTGCACAGAGTCAAATTCCAGGCACACCCTCCAGTTCATCTGGTATTGAAAGTGGCACCTCCAGCAGCACCAGAAAGTTCTCCTCCCCAGTTTGGGACTTCTTTTCGGTTAGCAGTAAGGAGGAGAACATTGCTATATGCTCAATTTGTCGGCAGGCTGTTAAGCGGGGTAAGCTTGGTACAAACTATGGTACCGGAGGACAAACAAGTCATCTCAAAAAACACCACAGTATCAAGTGGGAGGCTCACCTACTTCACTTAGAAAAAAGTAAAACTGGACCCATTGCTGTTGTTTGGGATGAAGAAGTAGGGGAAGATATGATCGCGGTGGAAGGTCAACAAGAGGGAGACATTTCTAGCCCTACCCCCAGCAGTGTAGTGGTAATGAACACATCCTCAGCAACATCTCAGTGGCACCGTACTAAGAGTCAGCCTGAGACACCAAGGCAACCGGGCACTGCAATGAGCAAAAGTGCGGCGTCGTTGAGCCTAGCTGGGTTCAAGAAGAAAGGTGCACCACAAAGGAAAATATTCCAGCCTACCATTGACAGCATGCTTAGGTTGGAGGGGCAGTACCAACGCAACCACCCAACGGCACGGTTGTACAATGCGAAGCTGGCTAAAATTTTAGCGCTGGACCTTCTCCCTTTTTCATTTGTGGAAGGGGTGGGTTTCCTTGAATTTTTGTCAGCCATCTGCCCTAAATGGAAGGTTCCCAGCCGGTCCTATTTCGCCCGAGTTGCTGTTCCAGCACTACATCACGATGTGCTGGAATTGGTTAGACAAGCTTTGCAGCAGAGTGCTGTTCACAAAATCCACCTGACAACAGACATGTGGACCAGTTGCCAAGCCACTGATTACATGTGCATCACTGCACACTGGGCCTCTTTTGTGGGGGTTAGAGAAAAGCTATCTGAAGTAGGTGCTGTTGACACAGCTGAGATTTTTAATGCTTCTCGGAAACATGCAACTGTAGCCATGTTCGCCATGGAGAAATCTCATACTGCTGCAAACATTTTGGAAGAGTTTAACAGCAAGGACTTTGAATGGCTGCACCCAAGAGGGCATAACATTGGTTTTGTTGCCACGGATAATGGCAGTAATGTACTTAAGGCCATGGAGGTTGGTGCCTATTTCAGGGTCCCGTGTTTGGCGCACTGCATTAACATTATAGTTCAAGACTTTCTGAAAAAGAACCCATAGTCAGCAACTTACTGACCACCTGCCGCAGAATATGCACTCATTTCAGCCATTCTTTTAAAGCCCGGAAGCAGCTGAGGATCATTCAACGTGACTATAAAATGCCAGTCAAAGCACTCATCCAGGAGGTGGCAACACGTTGGAACTCAACGTATTACATGCTTGACCGTCTGTTTGAGCAGTACAGACCAATCAATGAATATGTCATGTGAAGGGCGGATGCTACTGTGAAAGGCATGACCCTTCAGATGGACCAATGGTGCCTAGTTAAATCTCTTACAGAGATGCTTCTTCCTTTCGAGGTCTTCACACATGAAGTCAGCAAGGAGGACTGTACTATGGGCCAAGCTATCCCATTGTTGCACATGCTAGAGCAACAGCTGAAGGAGGTGTCTGAAGCGTACATAGGTGTGGAGGAAAAAAAGAAGCATATGAGTTGGTGGAGAGCTTATCATGTCGCTTAACTGAAAATGCAAGGGTGCAAACTAAGATTTTGTCACAAGAACATTACATTTGTGCCACAATTCTGGATCCACGGTACAAATCGGCACTGAACAGTAAGACATTACTCCCTTTTTTAGAAGTGGATGTTGCCCGGTACAAAACTTGGATAGCTGAGGCAGGCAGTAAATTGGAAAAGGAACGGCTGGTAATTAAAGGCCTCAAACCCACAACAAGTACTGCAGCAGGGCATCTGGCATCAAGTTCAACTTCAGAGCCTGAGGGCAGTGCATTTGGTTCACAGCTGTCACCAACACCAACACTATCGACAACAGCAAGAACCGGATCATCAGCCCCAGTAAAAACGGCACAGGATTGGTATTTACAGCAAGGATTTGCTAGGTCCAGTGCTGATGCAAAGACAAAAGAGGCCGAACAAAGTGTAGCACCCCTGAACATTGACCGGATGGTCCAGGCCTACCTGGATGACCCAACAGAGGTCTACATTGATCAAAACCCATTGTGGTATTGGTATGGCAAAAGGGACCAATGGCCAGTGCTCAGCAGGCTGGCGATAAACTATCTGGCTTGCCCTGTCGCAAGTGTCTCTTCTGAATGTGTATTCAGTGCTGCTGGTTCCATTGTAACAGTGAAAAGGACCAGTCTCTAACCAAAAAACATGGAGAGGTTAACCATGATCAAAATGAATCAGCAATTTATACCACTGAATTACACAATACATGAATCAACGCAGGAAGATGAGGACAGCGGCTCAGGTGACGGAAGTAGCGTGTTAGATGCTGATTACCTACTTCTGGTTGAACCCCCAGAGTTTGAGGACGAGCTATACTTCCCTGACAACTAGGCTTCCACTACTGTCGTTCTCCCTTATTTACTTTTATTTGTGTGTCTGTCTTTCTGGTTGAAAACTTCAAATCACAACAAATCCATCACCACCGTCTTCGTCTTTTATTGCCATATATGAGTTTCAGCTGTCTGCATTTCAGTCCACTCCTCCGAGTCCTGCTCCTCCATCCTCCTGAATCGACCTAAATCTATTGTCCTCAAGCCAGATGATGATTGGATGTAGCATAATCGAAGAAAAACTAAAATCTTGCCTCATTGAGTCTCTCCAAAAGAAGTGGAACATGATGATGACTACTATAGCTATCCTCCTTTCCGAGCCGATACAGACTGCCCATTAACTGAAGATGAGAAGGAACAGGTAATGAATGATGACATGTATTGGACGCTGACTGAGTGATTTGTGTTGTTGTTGTTTGTATTGCATGAAGTTAATTCATTGTGTACTATTATCTAATCTACACACTAAAAGTAACTCAATGCAATGTTTGTTTCCATTCTTGTTTTTTAATAACAAATTTCTACTTCTACTGCAGGCCGATCCATTGCATTTTGAATATGGAAAGGGGACTCAATCTGTACACTGCACACTGAGTTGGACAACACACCATGATGATGACCACAATGACATAATATCTTCGCAGTCACTCAGTACAATCCGAGATGATTGATGGAATAACTCAGGGCATTTCATGAGTGCCATAAAAGGTAACCAAGTCAACAACAACCACTGCAGACCTACATGTCTGTGTAGTGGTGGAGTCGAGTGTGGTGGTATGACTGACAGCGGGGCATTGATTTAGTCACTTAATTTGTAAAATGCTATGTTGCTGTATATCTGCTTTGTCTGCCTCTGTCAAAAAATGTACGCTAAATGGAGGATGGGTCACGGGTGCCGTGGGCCTGCTCTGTCCTGTTGTTGTTGGAGGTTAATGCTGGAAACAGACTAGAGTAGACATGATGTATCCATGCCACCTCTGAAAGTGTTCTTGTTGCACTCCACCGTAATTTATGCATTTTTGTTCTACTTGATTTTTCAATATCCCTTTTTTTTTCCCATCTACAGTTACAGGCCGGCCCTTACCCTGTGCTATACTAGGAAAAACAACTCTCACTTACCTTACCAATGAATCTACATCTGCCAGGCAGGCAGTGGCGTCACCCAAGATTGATGGCCGGAGCGTCCATGGAAGGGAGGACCAAGAGGAATGCCGAGATGCAACTCCCCATTTTGACCAGGATAACATACAGTAACAGTATCAACTTTCATCATCTTTTAAATTTGATTCATTTTTTGTCTTCAATCATTACTACTGTGTGTTGTTGTTGTTGTTATGTTTGCTCTCTGCTTATAATTCAATTCATCCCTACAGCTATTTTTGAATTTTCTTTGCTATCTTTCAGCCCGGCCGGTACAACAGAACAGAAACTGTATGTAATTCGGGTCTCTCGGAGGGCAGACAGGCAAGGCAAATTGCATAATATACTGCTGCCCTGTACTGTCTAATTGTCTAGTAGTAGTTAGTAAGTACTACTTATCATTAACCATCAAGTTTTCATCATCATGCATGCATTTCCTTTTTCTCCCTTAACAGATTTATGGATATGGTTGTCTGCCAAGATTGTGTTTTGTTGTTGTCCATGCATACTGTTTTTCTTTGTCAAACCTTTCCCAAAACCCCCTTCCCAACCATTCATCAAACTCTAACCCTCTTCCCCGGGCTGTGTGATTTATTGAGGTGTGACTGAATTAAATGTACACCAATAATTTATCACACGCTTGCTGGGGCGGATGTGGCAAAATCAACACTAATTCAATTTCAAGGCAGGGCGAGGATCTTCTTCTGCTTGCCCACCCATGAGCAGTATATTTGCAAGATAATTTTTTTACCAAAGGAACCTAATCCATCAGCATTAATTGCCGGCATCGATTGGATTTGTTGTCATCCTCCTACACAGCACTAACGGTTACGCTTGTGTCGAGTGTACTGTAGGCCTAGTCGAGTGACTCGACACAGCTAGAGTTTGTAACTCTATGTACTAGGCTATCCCCGCCACCATTATGTTTTACTGTATTTTGGCATATTATTGTTTGGCAGTAAGTTCCGTACTGTACTTCGTTCTACTACTCCTCCCACAGTCTCTCTCAGGCGACTGACTGTCTCATTTTCTTTATTTTGCAAATGCTACTGCCAGGGTCTTCTACTACTACTACCACCACAACCATGGCATGTTGGGAAAGAAAACCATCATCACCATGCAGCCATTGCCGTGCCCAAGTTAAACATCAAGCACAGGTAAGAGAAGAAGTTTGGGGGAGGCATAATTAATAATGGACATTTTTTCATTAATTCGATTTCACACACCCCTTTGAGTCCAGTTGCAGAATGCATAGACTAGGAGGAGAGACTGACAGTACTAGTAGGACAAGTCCCTCAGTGAGGGGTACTGCATCTATCTGTTTGTGTCTTAGTAACTCAGCCAATTATTTAAATCAAACACTGGCTGTGTCCCTGCACCAGCAAGGAAACAGTGTGACGTAAAACAGTAACCCCACCCACAAAACATTAACAACATCGTATATAAAGTATAAATATATAATTTAATCCCCTAACAAAAATAAACTATGTAAAAAAATCCCACAACACCTGACCCACCCCTCTCCCTAACCCCAACGAATGTCCATTTCCCGGAACGAAAAAGTCCAACAAATGAAATGTCCAATTGTCCAAAAGTGAAAACCCCAACGCCCGATTCCCACCCACCAAAATAAGCAATAAAAAGGGGCAATAACCGGGGTCTCAGCGGGCTCGCCTCTCCAGGACACAAATGCGCTCCTCTAGACGGGCCACGCGGCGCTTCAGTGCACAGCAATTGCATCCACAGGGGGGGCAGCAGTGCTTAATGTAGTTTGGCGGCGGGCGGCTGCCAGACGGTGGTGCCGTAACACTGGAGGGGGTGGCTGGGGCCCGGGGCATTGGAGGAGGCTGCAGCTGCTGCCGCCTCCTCCTCCTCCTTCTCTAGAACCACCAGCCGCCGGTATTCAGCTTGTATGGCCTCCAGCTTCCGGCGCCGGGCCTTGGCTGCCAACTCCTTCCTGTCTACTTTCACTTTGGAAGGAGTAGCTATATCAAGAAGAAAAAACAAGACTATTGTAAAATATACTCTTAGCAAAGCAGTAAGACAAATTAATTCTACACATAGTGGCACAGTAGCACTAGCAAGCATAGTACATAACATTTGTGGTATGTATCTATCCTCCCACTTCCTCGGCCTCTAACATTTGTGGGAGTTTCAGGTATTCCACCACCCATGCATCTGATTCCTATCAGACACCTATGCATGCATCCCACGTATCCTTCTCTGCCAGTCATAAATATTAAATCTCGCCCGTCCTTCCTCCTTCCACCCTTCTTTCCCTTTTCGTTCAACCCATCCATCAATGTCATCTGATCTGACTTTTAGTCTTCTCCATAAAACTTTCACAGCTGAGTTGAAGTCCGATAGAAGAGGCCATTGGTTACTCAACAGTACACTCCCGTCGCTAATGCTATTGCTAATACTAAGTAAAGGGTGTCTTCTTCAACCGTTCACAACAACTTCTTACTTAAGTCTCAACAGTACAGTATACATTACACCCTTGCAGCGAGTGTAATGTCAATAAGTAAGGATTAGGAATATAACTTACCACCGCCCCCACTGCTGCTGGCTCACCCCCTGCAGCTCCTCCTGCAACTGCCACATCTCCTGCACCCTCAGCGGCCGCGTCACCTTCGCCGCTGGCCCCGGTACTGGTGGTCGGTAGTACGCCTAGAAAAACATTACACATTTTTCAGATGCCATATACACCTCCCCTATTTTTCACTAGCAAGATTGAAAAAAGTTAATACATACATAATACATATACAACATACATCACTAGTACAAATCAGGTAGTAGAGTAGACACTAGTAGTGTTATATGGTCCCTAGGGTCATTCTAGTCTTTGCTAAGTTACCCCGAGCCATGCAACCATTTTAGCTTTGTGTCTTTTATTTTTGCGCAAGTTACCTCGCAGCTTGTTGTGTAAGATGTCTTTGAGCCCACATGAGCTCATACTGCTACTGTCTGAGCGCTGCGTACAAGGTCGAAAAACAAGCCACTTTGTTATGGAGTTCTGGTGTTAGTCCATATTGCTTATCCATAAAAATACTACACTTTTTGGCACGACTGAGAAATGCTTGCACTATACTAACGCGCACCATTTTTCTCATAACAGACGGAAGATTCCCTTATACGAACCAGAGCTTTGCAGAGCTTATGATGTAACCAGCACTAGGTTCTTCTAAGGTGAGGGGTCCCCAGAATTCTCAGATCTCCATTTATAATTTTATATAAACTATATTCCTACCAAGGGGAGGGTGGTTCTTCCACCACTGTTCAGTTATCATGATTTCGCCTTTTTGTTTTCTATGGACTTGTAGTTGTAAGTGTAACTAAGTGTAACAATGTTTATTGTTTTAATCTTATGCATTTTGCTGTTGCTGCTGCATTATAGAACAACGTACAGAGCTTGTCAGTTGAAAATAAACCTTTTGAACTTACATAGACTCGGTGGTATTTGGTGTGGACTTACACGAGTGAGTGAGCGAAAGGGTGTGCATTGCTTTCGCGACAGAGGTCGGGAGTGTTATGTTCTGGGTTGTCTACTCATTGGGTATCTTGTGGGGGGGGTTTCGGAGAGCTAATGAGACACTATAACTAGTCGGTCAGGGAATTGTGGTGGCTTCTGATTAAGGTGTGAGGAAGGTCCAACCTCCCATCACCAACGTCCTATTTTCTTGTGCAAAGTTCTGTATGTGCAGAATCCCTACAATAGTAGTAGTATGTCCTATCCTATCAAAAATAGTAAAATCTGGTTGGGCATTTTCTTGGTGAGAATTGTCGAAAAGCCTCAAGATTAAGAAGACTAGAAGTAGTAGAAGAGGACAACCCAAAGGACTGGACTCAATGGCTAGAGCTATTGGTGAATCTGAGTTTTATTTAAAATATTTTAAATAAAGAGTGGCCAACAGACAGACTAATAGTAGTAGTACAGAGAGTCATAGCAGACACAGTTAGAGGCAGGGATAACAAGAATTTAGAAACAGATAGTATAAATCAAAGAAGAATTTGTAAAAAATAGAATTAGGATACCGAAATAATAGTTCGGAAAAAATAAGGTGCAGGAAAAGTTAGGGAAATATAATTATTAATATTAACCACTGGAGGACTTACTGGGGCCAGCAGCAGAGCCCTCGGTAGAGGAGCGGTCCTGGCCCTGGGAGGCATCTTGATGATCTTCTTATCCCGCCGCCTGTGACCCCGTCTTCTTGCCCCGGGTGCTGATCGTGTAAGATTTCATAAAGAAGGAGACAAAAATTAAAGTTTGGTGTGAAACAAATAAAATATTTTAAAATACGCTCCCAAAACATTTTTGTGAACAACAATTGCAATAAAATTGACCTATCTAATCTGATCGACTAGTAGTATTGCGAGATTCACGGACTGTCTAGTAAGCCTAACTACCACCTGACCTAGCCCACCTATTCCAATCCAGACGGGCCAATTGTTCAGTAAGTCTGCATTTCCATTTATTTTAGTCCTCAAAAATGCATAGATGGAGGACACATGCATACATTTTTACATACACCAAATTGTTGACTGATTGCTGCTGATGTTCTGCTAGTGATGATATAAGCCTATTAACACTCACTAAACAAAGTACAAAAGGTTCTACTAAGGACTGGGGTAAGCAGCACTCAGCAGCACGTGACGTGACAGAAGATGCGTCACGCACACCACTTAAAAAGTACCAACTAATAAGTAACTAAACCTATCAATCCACCACTATCCCTTCTTAGTGGCAGGAGGACAAAGGAAGGACTAGAGTCTCTCTAGCATTACCTAACTTAAGTTCTCTAAAGTAAACTCTTACATAATCATCAGGCCAAGCGAGCGCAAAGTTGCAAACAAGTAAGATTAGTAGCGCCGAGCGCCTGTGTCATAACAATCACAGATTTTTAAACGTAATTTACCTGCAATGTAAGCAGCAGCATTCTTGCTGGTTGGAAAAAAAAAATATTCGCAATATATAACACAGAGCAGAAGAACACAAAGTAGTAATAATAAATAGCTACTCACCAAGCCCTGGGACCTCCACTCCTAGCAGATCCAGCAGGTCCTGCTCCCGGTCCAGAATATCGGACCACCGGTGCGTCAGCTGATTATTGGTGCGCCGGACACCAGAGCAGCGAAACACTGCCCGACACACCTTGCCCCACCGCTGCCGACGCTCCCGGAGCCCGTACCCGGACCCAGGCCTGCCGCCTGCTGCCAGGGTTAAGGGGAGGTGGCGCTGAACAAAAAAATCCAGTGCGGCCACCTCCGCCTCACCGAATAAGGCCCGTGGCTGCACCCCTTTTTGGCGCCGCCTTCCACAAGGAAGGCGGTCGCGGCTCTGGCTACGAGCCCTGTGGCCCTTTGCCATGGTTCTGGGTAGACGGGGGGACGGAAAAGAAAAGGTAGGAATTAAAAAAGTAAGTAAAAGAAATTAAAAAGCAGGTAATAGAAAAAGAGTGAAAAAGTAGTGAAAAACACACAAAAAGTAGAAAAAAACTCAAAATATAGAATCAGGAAAATAGAGAGATAGATAATAAATAAAAAAGATCAAAAAAAAGTTTCCAGAAACAAAGGATTGAAAAGATAGAGGGAGGATTGAAAAGCAGGCCCAGAACCTTAGCAATAGAGTGAAAAACAAGATGGCCGCGCCCATTGCGACCGCATGGGCAAGTTTGCGCGATATTTCCCCCCCGAGCACGCAAAAAGCGTCGCGAACACATAATGCACGTTCCCGAACAAGAAATACTTATCGCGAACGGGCGGGAGCATGCAGTACGCGACCCGGAACTGGAAATAAGCATCGTGAGTGGGCGGGAGCATGCAATACGCGACCCGGAACAGGAAATAACCATCGCGAGCGGGCGGGACAAGTGAAAAACAAGATGGCCGCGCCCATTAGCGACCGCATGGGCAAGTTAGCGATATATTTCCCCACGAGCACGCAAAAACACATCGCGAACGGGCGGGACAAGCCATTCCGCGTCTTCGCGGAATTTCTACGTGCTTGCGGAGATTTTTAACAATTTCGCGGAGATTTGCGTAACGCGACTACGCAAATTCCGCCCCTAGGCAGCGGTCAGCAGTGGCCCACAGCCACGGGTCATTGGCTCGCGAGGCACAGAGTTGGTGACCCAGTGGCAGTTGTCGGTAGTGTCCAATCACCTCCGTGACGCTGATCCTGTTCCCTCCGGACTGCAACTTGTCATCCTCTTACGCCCCTTCGTGCGTGCGAGGAAATGTATTCTGCCTTCTGAATTACCGATGTTCAGTTACAAATCAGTGATCCCACTCGTGCGCAGCGCAGGCCGAGGGCAGTGATCCGAGTAGGCCCACAGACACGTGTGGTTGTGATGCCATGCACAGACTTGTTGCCACCACATCGGAGGGTGTATAGTGTATTGTTCTCTGCCTTAAATGATGTTCACTGCCATAGTGTAATCAAGACTCAGTTCCAAATGTGTGACCTACCTGACCGTGGTGTAGGCTTGAGGCAGCGGTCTGCTCGGCCCATTCACCGAGTGTCACCGGCATATGTTGGATGGCCCCACCGGCCTGCGTAGTTCAGGTTCAGTGGCACCACATGTAGCAGCCTGGCGTTGAACAGGGTTAGTGGCACCACGTGTAGCAGGCTGGCGTTGAACAGGATTAGTGGCACCACGTGTAGCAGGCTGGCATTGAACAGGGTTAGTGGCACCACGTGTTGCAAGATGCCCATATGGAACTATGCCTCACTGAACTGGGGGGGGTCTGGTGCTGTGGCCGCTGGCCGGGATATGGGGTCACTGCCATTAATGACTCATGACGCAGTTCCACATGTGGGACCTACTGGTCCGAAGAGTAGGCCGGGGGCGGCAGTGGAGTGCGTCAACGAAAAAGGAATAAAGCGGGCCGGTGTCGTGGCAGCCGTGATTGTCTGAGGTGGCTGCCAAGGTCTCGGGCCTCGGGCTTGTGGCTTGCGCCGGCACGTGGTGGGCCCTCCTTGACAAACGCCGGTGTCGGAAGGTGATCAGTGTGGCCTGGCTGCGCAGGGGCTGGCCTGACGGGTTTGTGGACCAGCGTGCCGGGGTCTGGCAGGTGCACAGTATCTCAGGCAGCTCCACTCACGAGGATGGCGTTGGCCTCGTGGCGAGGTGGGAGGTGCCCATGCCTACGTGGTTTTTATTCACACCCCTACGCTGGCATGGCATACGCCGGGCCATCCCACTCCGCTGACGCTTAGGGGGGGCATAAGAGGCAACATTTCCACGAGGTCCCCCACTGGCTGTGGTGACATGGTGGCATCCACTGTCCACTACTATCCATACGCAAGCGGTGTATGTCACCATGGATATGGGTGTGTTCTGAATACTGCGAGGTGTCCAGCACATCTCTGGCACTGTTGGCATTGTGTACTTTCCCAATCATGGTTCTACTGCATCCTTCACACATGCCTGGTTGCCACCTCTCCCCACATTTGGCTAGTATGTGGCTGAGGTGCCATGCCATTGCTGGCTCATTTTCAGGGCTTGCCCATGTGGACATTGTAAGTTGTTCTGTCGTGTCTGGTGGGTGGGCATATTGTTGTGCCTGTTGTATGTGATTTTGTGACGTGTGCATTGCCAGAGTTGTGAGTTGCATGGTTGTGGTGTTGAGGTGTGTGGGGTGTTCATTTGTATATTGCCAAGGGGCTGTACATTTGCCTTGTTGCCATCCTGAGAACGCTGGTTGATGATGGACTGTCGGAAGATGAAGGTATCATGCACACTGGCTGTGTATTTGAAGGCGACATTGTTGGGTGTTCCACAGTGTTCTGTTGTTGCCTGCACATTGGTGTGAGACGTGTGCTTCCTGTTGCGGTGATTGTGTGCTGTGTCACCAGGGGGCACAGGTAGTACATGTGTGTTGCCCCAAACACGTGCGTGCATCCTGCTATGGCGTATGGTCCTTGCTTGGTCTCCAGCGGATCCTGCGCATTGTGTTGTACGTATTGGGACTGGGGTACCAGGGTGATGGTGATGTCCAGGACAGGTGTGGGGGACTTGGATGTGGCTGGCTGTGGGACTCCTCTGACTCTGGCGGGTGTTGGATGGGGGGTCTCAGGGGCCAACGGGTGCAGCCACGCCATCAGCTTTGTGTGGGGTGGGATGTTGGTTGTCCGCTGTGTTGTTGCCGTAGGCCTGTTAGGCCCTGATGGTCAGGATGCGTAGGTTGGTTGTCCCTTTCAACCTGTAGTGGAAGGTGACATTGTCAGATGTTGGGTCTGTGCGGCTGGTACATTTCCTGGGGTTCCGCTGTCTTTGTCTGCGCTGCGTCTGTGTTGGTACGGGGGGGGTTCCGGGTGTGGGATGGGGTCCTGGGGTGGTGGGGGTGGGTGTTGTGGCCCTCTTGGGTGTCCGGGCCGCATGATGTGTGGCTCCATGGCACCTGTTGCCCTTCGGATGTGGCCCTGGGCTGTGCTCCCTTTTGTGGTGCTGGCTGCCGTCCGACTTTACACCAGGTCAGAGCAGGTGTAGATTTCCTGGTGCTAACGCACCTTATCGCCTGTTTTGTGTTTTTATCATGGATGTGGCTGGTCGTTGTGAATGTTGAGGTGTGCTGTTGTCTCTGCTTTTGTCACGGGAATGCCTACTCTGCATCTCATTAGCGATATTTGTGAGGGTCCTCTGTGGCGATGTTTTTTGCGGCTGCTAACACGGGTAAACTGGTGCTGTGGGCTGTTAACACCGGCTTGTGAATGGGGGGGTAAATTTATCACGACTTTGGCTGCGATAAAGTGCCGTTAATTCGGCGATAGCTCCTTGTGAATATGCCCCCTAGACTTTTATCAGCTATTCAAGAATATTTTTCATTCAACACTGAAGACTCCACATCTATTACTAACCGATGGGATGCTTTTAAAGCATTTATTAGAGGAGAGACTATTTCCATTATGGCACATGAAAATAAATATTTAACACTAGAATTGAAGAATTAGGAAAGCAGATAGCTAAATTTGAGCGTCTGTATATTACATCTAACAACCTCCAATATAAGGTTAAATTACAGAAATTACATTATGAACTGAATTCTATTTTAAGCAACAGAGCTGGATTACAAATTTCTAACAATAAAGCGAAATTTTGTTTTAGCGCTAATAGGTCTGATAGGCTCTTAGCTAACTATCTCTGTATAAAAAAATGATAAAACTCAAATTAATGCTATTCACTCTCCAAATGGCTCTATAGCATTATCCCCTGAGGATATAATTAAGGAGTTCATGACATACTATTCGGACTTATATAATAAACCACCTTCTTTGGAAACAGCTCTCATTGGAAGGTTGTGGGTTACCTAAAATATCACAAACCAATAGAATTAAATTGGATCTTCCAATTACGGTTGAGGAATTACTTTCAGCTATTAAATTACTAATGTTAAAGAAATCTCCAGGTCTAGATGGTATTCCTGTGGAATTTTATAAAGAATTTTCAGCTCACCTCTCATCGTACCTGCTTTCTTTGTTTACTCACTTTAGCAATACATGATTGATTTCTGGGTCATTTACTGAAGCTTTGATTATTGTCCTTCCGAAACTGGATAAGGACCCTTCATTGGTTACCAATTACTGTCCAATTTCTTTAATAAATCAAGACTGTAAACTGTATGCTAAAATTATTGCGACCAGGTTAGCTGGTATACTTTCGTCTATTATTCATGTGGATCAATCTGGCTTTATGAAAAAAAGACATTTGTCTAATAATATTAGGTTATTATTTCATGCTATTGATGCTGGAGCATTATTACCTTTTCCTGCTGGTGTTCTAGCATTAGATGCGGGAAAGGCTTTTGATAAAATTCATTGGCAATACCTTTTTCGTACACTGTCTGCTTTTAATTTTGGCCCCTTGTTTATCCGTATGATTTCAGCACTGTACTCTAGTCCTTCTGCCAAACTTTTTATTAATGGTAGACTCTCCCAGAAGTTTTGCCTTTTTAGAGGGACCAGGCAAGGTTGTCCTCTATCCCCATTACTTTTTCTTATTGCTATTGAACCCCTATAATTTGCTATTAGGAATTGTACTGAAATTGAAGGCCTTCAACTATCCAATGTCCCTATTAAAACGTCAGCTTATGCAGATGATATTCTTTTATATATTGCTAATCCTGAATTTTCCATTCCTCCATTGTTGAATTTAATTGCTGTCTACTCAGGTTATAAACTTAACACTAATAAAACAGAATGTTTCCATTAAATATTCACTGTTCACCTGATATGCTTTCTAATAAGGATATTGTTTGAAAAAAAGATAAACTTAAATATTTAGGTATATTATTCGCCAACAACGTAAAACAAACTTTGACACTAAATTTTGAATCTACTTTGGCGTATATTAAGAGTAAAATTCAAAAGTGGTCCTCCTTATGTTTATCTTGGTGGGGAAGAATAGACGCAGTTAAAATGATCTTGGCTCCTAAACTGTTTTATATTTTGTCAATGATATCTGTTCAACTCCCTCTTAAATGTTATAAAACTATAGATACATAAGTTATAAAAAGCTGAAATTGGTTAAAATCAATGGAGGGTTTGGTTTACCAGATTTTCTAAAATATCATAAAGCCTTTATTTTAAAACAAAGTATTTTATGGTTTCAACATTTAGATCTTAATAATTCACCTGCATGGCTTCGCATTGAACAGAACTTAGGGGCCTATTACGATGGCGGGCGGAGGCACCACCGCAGTGCTGGTGGTGGCGAAAAATGCCATTTTCCGCACGCCAGCAGCGGTCTCCACGACCGCCATATTAGTATAGTCAAACACAGCCCATTTCCCGTCCGCTGCGGTGCAACACGAACCGCCAGAAAAATGCGCCCGCCACCGCGGCGGTGGTAGCCAATGGAGACCCACCGCCATGCGGAATGACTTCCCGACCGCCGTACAAATCAGGATGCCCCAAACAGCCAGTCGCACCGCAGCGGAGAAACCTCCCAACCAGAGACGGCGGAAGCACTACAGCGGAGCGCGAAACCTGATTCCCGGTCCCATCCGCCCGGTCCCGAGCGCAATGGATCCAGCTCTACACGTCTTCCCGGCGCTGTACCTGATACACCACCAGCAACTCATGCACCGTCGCGGACGTCGCCGCAGGTACGCAATAACAAAACTCCGCACACAACAACAACACACAACTCATAGACAGATATAGGGTTCCTGTGCACACCAGATACCCTGGTGGGGACAGGAACACATCCAGAAGTGTACCCACACATGTCCTACCTCTCACCAAATCACCCCTCCGCATCCAGGTCACCCACCAACCGCGATCTTGATGTAATGTCCCGGTCACGTCACCGCAGCGGTGAAGACGCGGGAAAACATGTGCACAAGGCAGAAGGCAGAGCCAGCACAAGGCATGGGCAGTGCACAAAGAACATAGGGCCACACCTCCAGCGTCCACACAACAGGCCCCCACCCCAAACATTAAGGGACATACCATGTGCCAACCCTGTGCTCCCGCATGCACAATAACCAGCCAGGTGAACCCACACCCTGCACCACACACAAAACAACTAGGGAGACAGCACAGCAGGTGGGGCTGCAGAGGAACACACAGCACAGAAGCACAGGGCCAGGGCAACCCACACACCACACCTACACCACACTCATAGCAAGAAAACAGAGTCCAAGCACAAAATTAACACTCATACAGATAAGGAACAATCACTGAACTGGACACACAGCCTGCCAAGTCACACAGACATACCCCACACTGACACACAGCCACATACACAGACCAGATGTCAGCAGCAATGGAGGACAACAAATAGGAAATCTAAAGTGAGGTGCACACAAATGGTAGGCCAAGGAGCTAACCACTAAGCATGTGTACACCACATGCAAGAGAAGGAACACATAACAACACCGTCAGCCCATCAAATCACACATGGCTGGCACAGTGAGTGAAGTCAAACCACAGTCACCTCAGTGCAACAACTCATGGAGACAGCAAGGCAACCCATGGACAGACACAGGGATGAAAGGAAGGGTCTGAAGTCCAACAGCGAAGAGCCACATATCTGCATCCAACTGCCTGACAGGTGTATGTCAGCAGCACAACACACAGGGCCCATTGTAACACTCCATGACTGTCAAACACAAGTATGAACCTTCACACATACCCCACCTCCCACCCCCCTCACACCTGCAGCACACAACACCAGTGTCCAACACACAGAAGGGTGCCAATAATGTCCAGTCAACACTCTGACAAACAACCACACTCCCTGGGGGGTATCCACAAACATCACACACACACATACACCCAGGGATGCCTGAACCAATGCTTGCACAAAACCAACAGCCAAACACAAAACTCCCTTACAACACACACAGAAGTACAACCAGACCATACCTGACCTGTGCAGCAAAACTGTGGGAAGGCAATGGGAGCCCAGACAGAACAGGAGTACACAACCTCATCAGTCAGGAACAATGCACAGACAACATACCACAACACAGACAAGAAGTGCATCACCACAAAACAATCATGGACACAAACTGGGAGAAATGGGCCTACAATGATACACATACAGACATACCACACCACCCATAAAGTCAACATGGTGTCATAATGTACCACATGCTTGCACATGCACAATAATGACAACTGATAGCTCAAATATGAGAGGCGAAAACACCCAGGACACACCCAAAACAAACACAGGAACAAGAATAGCCCTAAGTGCATGTGACAGACACACAAGTAATGCACACTACACTGGCAAGACACAAGTGACTGAAAGACAACACACCAACAAAACACACACACTGACATGCAAATACAACAACACACACAGAGCATCTGTCAGCTGCAATACACAACACAACCCAAACACTGCCCACATCCACATCAAACACACAACAGATGCACATGCCAATACATCACATTGCAAACACAGCAGGACATCAGGGGATGCACACCAGGCAAGGACAAGCCAACATACACTCACAGCACTGCATGCACAACAAGCAGTGTGTGCACACTAAACATACCAGTTCCACACAGACATGAGTGACACACCATGAACACCCACAACACCAATCAGCACAGCACACAGACAACATCACACTCAGTAAGTGAAGCAGTACCTCAGCAAACACACATACAGCTAACTCAACACCCACAGATGCACAAGTCTGGGACACCCAGGTGAAAACAACATGACCAGAGGACTGTGCAGCACAAACAATTGAACTGCATCTGAGCAACCATGGCTGCAAAACAGTATCAGAAAATCACATATAACCAATAGGGAAACTGTCATGAGTGGCACATTGGTCCTGTGCACATATCAGCACCACAAACCATAGTGTAACAAATGAAGTGATGGGGAGGCACACACACTGTCAACACAAGGGGACAGCTGACCTGAGAGTGAAGTGTTGTGTACGTCAGTAGTGGACATGGCAGGAGTGCACCATACACAAATAGATGGAGTGCAGACTCACAATGCGTAGGCATCAGAAGCACAGATAGGGGATGGTATGACTCCACACCCCACATGCCATACTGGAGGCAAAAAAGCACACACCCTGCATGCCCACAATTGCCACCAACAACAAGTTGGAATGCCCCAGAAGTGCAAGGACACACCAACACACTGCACAGTGCACAACCTACTACTTCCACATGTGCACACAATCACAAGCATAGGGCTGACCAATCAAACAAACAGGCACTCAAATCCTGGGTGACACATGTGTGCAGTTGACATTGCAGGGGCACACACACATCAAGACTACCGACAAAGTCACCCCCTTCACACTGCACACTTCTTGACCACCCAAGTGCACACATAGAAATCAACCCATGTGACTAGGATGACTGGCCATCACAAGATGACCATACACCAACACTGCTGTGCATACATCAAGTAAGATCACACATACATGATGACCCTGGCCAGCCTGCCTGCAATCCTGTGGATAGAATCCCACCTTGTGTGGGCAGTGCATACAAACATGACATGTGTACAACATAGCCAACCTGACAAAAGAATGATCATAACAGTAGTCCATCACAAACCACCATCATTGCACCCCCAAGCCTCACAGTCAACAAGAACTGAAGTGCCAGTCACCCCTGTAAAACCCTCAAAAAGTGAGAAAAGCAATTGGCAATGTTGAAGTGGCATACAGAGCATGTGTCACAGTAAACCGTACCCACACAGAAAACCCTTTATTCAGCAAGGACACTGACAAAACAGACAACAGGAGTAACTGTCTTTATTCACATATTACACCGATAGGCACCAATAGTAGACAAGAGCAAGGCCAGTGGCCAGCACAAAGTGCAGATGAGGTACATGAGAAGCTGCACAGGGAAGGGGCAAATAGCAGTGAACACCAAGGCCAGTGGCCAGTCCAAGGTGCAGATGAGGTACATGAGAAGCTGCACAGGGAAGGTGCAAACAGTAGTGAACACCAAGGCCAGTGCCCAGCACAAAGTGCAGATGAGGTACATGAGAAGCTGCACAGGGAAGGGGCAAACAGCAGTGAACATCAAGGTCAGTGGCCAGTCCAAGGTGCAGATGAGGTACATGAGAAGCTGCACAGGGAAGGGGCAAATAGCAGTGAACATCAAGGCCAGTGGCAAGTCCAAGGTGCAGATGAGGTACATGAGAAGTTGCAGAGGGAAGGGGCAAACAGCAGTGAACATCAAGGCCAGTGGCCACTCCAAGGTGCAGATGAGGTACATGAGAAGCTGCACAGGGAAGGGGCAAACAGCAGTGAACATCAAGGCCAGTGGCCAGTCCAAGGTGCAGATGAGGTACATGAGAAGCTGCACAGGGAAGGTGCAAACAGCACTGAACACCAAGGCCAGTGCCTAGCACAAAGTGCCAATGAGGTACATGAGAAGCTGCACAGGGAAGGGGCAAACAGCAGTGAACATCAAGGCCAGTGGCCAGTCCAAGGTGCAGATGAGGTACAGGAGAAGCTGCACAGGGTAGGGGCAAATAGCAGTGAACATCAAGGCCAGTGGCCAGTGCAAGGTGCAGATGAGGTACATGAGAAGTTGCAGAGGGAAGGGGCAAACAGCAGTGAACATCAAGGCCAGTGGCCAGTCCAAGGGGCAGATGAGGTACATGAGAAGCTGCACAGGGAAGGGGCAAACAGCAGTGAACATCAAGGCCAGTGGCCAGTCCAAGGTGCAGATGAGGTACATGAGAAGCTGCACAGGGAAGGTGCAAACAGCACTGAACACCAAGGCCAGTGCCCAGCACAAAGTGCCAATGAGGTACATGAGAAGCTGCACAGGGAAGGGGCAAACAGCAGTGAACATCAAGGCCAGTGGCCAGTCCAAGGTGCAGATGAGGTACAGGAGAAGCTGCACAGGGAAGGGGCAAACAGCAGTGAACATCAAGGCCAGTGGCGAGTCCAAGGTGCAGATGAGGTACATGAGAAGCTGCACAGGGAAGGTGCAAACAGCAGTGAACACCAAGGCCAGTGCCCAGCACAAAGTGCAGATGAGGTACATGAGAAGCTGCACAGGGAAGGGGCAAACAGCAGTGAACATCAAGGCCAGTGGCCAGTCCAAGGTGCAGATAAGGTACATGAGAAGCTGCACAGGGAAGGTGCAAACAGCAGTGAACACCAAGGCCAGTGCCGAGCACAAAGTGCAGATGAGGTACATGAGAAGCTGCACAGGGAATGTGTGCGACTGTACCCTGCCATGGTCAGCAACACAGTCAGGGGGCTAACAATGGGCAGTCCAAGCACCGCTGTGGGAGAGACAGGTGTGTGAGGGGGACTTCCACTCAGACTTGGCTGTCAGTCGAACTGGGAGGTGGCCGAGTGTCGGGGACATTTGGAGGCCTGGACCGGGGAGAGAGAGTCACAGCTGAGGTAGAGCCATCAGTGGCTTGTGAAGCCGGAGGGCTGCTTGGACCAGGTGGTGTGGTGGCACGTGTAGGTGGAGTCATGCTGCCGTGAGACACAGTGTGGGTGGGAGATTGTGGAGGGGTGCCTTTCCACTTCTTGGGGATTCTAAATGGCTTCCCTGTCTTGGTATTAGTGGTAAGTGGGGCGGACACAACAGGCACACTCACCACCAAAGCTGCATCAGGTGCAGACGGTGGCCGTCCCTCTGGGGACATGCTGGATCCAGCGGTACGCTTGGCCTGGCCTTGCCTTTGCCCCTCCATCCCCTGTTTACCAAGTGTCCCCCCTACAGTGCCCTCCTTTCCCTGCTTCACAGGGCTCGGGATGGGAGTTGAGGTCGTCGTCGGAAACTGTCTGCTTGTCTTTGCGAGACACTTTTGGGTCAGGACAGTCCTTGGCTGGGGATACCTGTGAGGCATGTGAGCCTGAGGCCTGCTTCTTGGCTTTATGGCCCTGGGTGTCGCCTGACGGGCTTTTGCCTTTGCGCTCTGGGGTGGCTTTACTTTTCTGTGGGGATGGTGTCTGCGCCCTGGACCGCTTGGGCTGCTGCTGCTGTGTGCTGCGTGTGCTGTATCTTGCACTTGAGCTCTGTGGTGTGTGGTCACTATCGTCAGATGTAGCCACTGGCAGGGGGGTGGACAAAGGGACTGGAGCTTGACTCTGTGACTGTGCAAGCTGAATGGCTGTCGTCACTACGGAGGACAAAGCTTGGACAGTTTGGTGTAGCCCACCCACGTCTGAATGAATGCCCTCCATGAAAGCAACGACCTGTGCCAATTTTTTGTCGTGGTCTTGGAAGGCGTTGATGAGAGTTGTCTGGCCCACACACAGCTGGCGCAAAAGGTCCACAGACTCAACACTGAGGGCAGTAGGGGAGACAGGGGCAGGGGCAGCGGTGCCTGGGTTGAAGGACACTCTTCCCTTCTTACTGGTGCGAACACGGCCAGCACAAGTGGAAGTAGGTGGGAGGGTGGGCGCTGGACACTGTATGGTGGAAGAGGAGGCAGAGTTCCCGCTACCTGTGCCCGCCAACAGAGATGTGTCACCGCTGGCGTCAGATGACGTTGAGGTTGGTGTCTCTGGCTGTGATTCCTCAAGCAGACTCCTGTCCCCCTCCGAGGCGGTGGTAACATCAGTGTCACTGTGCTCGTGTGTAGCAGTCGTGCTGGATGCCTCACCACTGGTGTCCGTCCCCTGTCCTTCCGTGCCCACGGGAGATGCTGCATGAGAGAGAGAGATGTAGGGTCAGTTCATTGGCATCAACACAACCATCAATAGCAAGCAAAGCACTAAACAAGATAATGATGTCTCCATGTTGCACACCACCCGGTGCAGTAACATTGTGCAACCTCAATTTTGAATTTGAATTTAGCGTGTTATCAAGCAAACGTGGCATAAGTGAGCCATGTGATGACCACACAGACAACCTTCCTGCCAGTGGATCCGTTTAACCAGACACACAAATACCTCTGAGCACACCTAGGGCCCTGAGGGGGGAAAAGATGTACCTCCCAACATGTTGCCACTCTCACATCTGGAGGGAGCAGAAGGGGACAACACAGATACAGACTACAACATAACAGTCCACAATGGCCATGAGCACATGCCATCTACCATGTCGTTCTTTGGGGCCCAAATACAGTTGCACATTGGTGTCAGATTTTTAGTCCCCACAATTCTGAGGTCAGGCAATGCACACATTGATGAAAGCACACTCAGATGATGCACACTGCCGTTCCCTTCCATGGGATTTCCATGACTACCCCAATGCAGACGATGCCAGAAGGCCACGACTCAGAATGCAATGTCAAGGGCCATTACCCCAATGACATGAGAAAGTACAGGTAGGGAAAATGCATGACAGCTGCACCCAACACAGAGGCCACTTACAAGCCACTGCATCACACTACCAACATCACCGGGCACAGCAGTGGCCCAGGCTGTGAACACATGCAGCCACTCACAACCAAAGTCACCCTTCCCAGAATTCTCACCCCCAGCTTGCTGCTGATGCTCCTTCAAACGTGCATCCAGCTCAGGCTGTGTCACAGCTAAGATGCCGGCCATCAGTGGTGTCATGCTCCTGCGCGCCAACCTGCCAGTCCGAGGGATCAGCCCCAGCGTCATCTCCGCCACGTTCTTGCTCAGCCGGCAGATGTCATCCCACCGCTTGTGACAGTGCGTGCGGCGTCGGTTGGAGACACCCAGATCCCACACCTTGCGTGCAATGGCCCTCCACACGGCCTTACGCTGGTGGACTATGAGCTGCAGGCATGGGAGACAGGAGGGGGAAAAAAACAGGGCCAAAGTGTCATGTACCACTATCTCACAGTACAGGAGCATGATGCTAACTCATCACAACTTCACAGATATGTCTAGCAGAGACGATAATGCATCTCACATGGTACATTAGCATGGGAGACTCATACGCAAATGCATGCAGGTATGAGGGTGGATACAGTACCTGCCCATCTCATACACATGCAGGATACCAACACAGAAAGCTATGTGTAGGCTGTCCACATCTACTGTCCATTTTGAGGGTGAGCAAGACATACAGGACATTTCAATATATGTTCAGGGGAAGGCTCACTGTGTCCAACACTGCGCAGCCCTCAATGTCCTTGCCCTGTGAATGGCTCACTGTGTCATGGAGGTCACATTGAGGGACGTGATCCTACAAACCCACACCCTCTCACAGGGCCTGTGGTGTGCAATCTATAGGGCTGAGATAGCTCTTTGATGGAGAGTCCTGGAAAAAACACACATGTGACACTCTGTACATTCAGTGATGTGTCCTTGTCTGCTTGGGCAGTGACTGTGCAGGCCAGGTGTGATCACACTGAGGTCCAACGTGGGGCATCAGAAATGTCACATGAAGGGACAATTTGAGAGCGTGAACAGTGCCTACACATGCCAGTCTGTACACATGCTGGTGGAAATGGAAGGGGCTGTGCACAATAGTACGGCAATCAGCTGTGTCATAGGTGAATGACCACCAAGAGTGTCACCCTCGGGTATTGACGTCCTGAGCATAGTGCTGAACTATAGATGATGCCAATTTTGAGTCAGACACAATTCCATCACTACCCTCTGGACGAAAAGCCTTGCTAAGGCCACAGATGAGCCTGTGAAGGACATCAGGGACCCACACAGCCATTCACACAAGCAATTACTGTCCTGACTCCTGCATTACCAACTTGCTGCGTCACTGTATGGCTGACAAGACAATACATGTCCCTCCAGTTCTGATGTTCAGGCAGGGAAACATGTGAAATAGGCTACACACCCCTTTCACCTGGTGACAGCATGCTAGGCAGTGCATGACACAAACCCACACTCTCAGGCACATACTGCACCACATCAACGTCATGTGTGCACCCCCTGCACTCTCACTTCCACTCTGAAACATTTACCACGACATTTAGAGCACCATATAGCCTCCCATACTGTGTGAGCACCTCGTCCACCAGGACCTCCAGCTCCTCGGTGGTGAAGGAACTGGCACGGATCTTCTCAGTCCTTGCCATCACTGTGTCCAGGAGACAGGAGCAGCAGCAGTTGGTGGTGAGGGGTGGCAGGCAGCATGCTCTGGAGACAGCAACAGCAGCAGTTGGTGGTGAGGGGTGTATTAGATCGCTTCATGTCTTTCTGTGAGATGAGAGGATTAGAAGTAAATACCTCAAAGACAAAACTTTTGTTAATGAACCCCCATAAATCGTTTAAAGGGAAACTATTATTGGGGGGGATTCCGCTGGAAAGGGTGGATTCCATTGTATATCTTGGTATAACCCTCACTGAAAAAATTGATTGGAAACAACATATTTCGAAGCAAATTCTACAGCAGAGGAAGACATCTGGGGCTATAATCTTAGAACATAGGTCATCACAAACTAGACCGATTGCAGCACCGCTACAGATTTATGACCAGAAGGTGGTTGGCTCGGCTCTCTATGGGGCTGAAATCTGGGGATTTGATAATTTGGAGGGCTTGCTTCTTACAGAGAACAAATTCCTAAGATCACTTTGCTCAATCCCCCAGAGTACCCCGCTCACTCCCTTGCGACTAGATTTGGGCAGAACTACAATAATGGATAAAGCGAGACTTCGACCTCTTCTCTTTTGGCTCCGCATTAAAAAAACACCTGAGCTTGTTCATTATGCGATTGCTACTGAGGTGGTTCTTAAGTTGGATCGTTTTAAAAAAATTGGCTGGTTCTGTAACATCAAAAAATTGCTTTTGGAAATAGGCCTGGGAAACCTTTGGGAAGAAAAGGACTCTAGCTTACTGCCTAGTAGAGAGTGGGTCAAGTCCTACTATTGGAAATGGGTGGCAGAGAGAACAGTCATACAAGTGAAAGGAGGTCGACTCACGACAGAATTTATGGAGTTTAAGATGGTTGGTGTGTACGAGCCCTATATGGACTTCATCACTGTCCCGCAAGAGAGGAAGTTATTTATCCAATTTAGATTTGGATGTCTTCCCTTAAACTCCTTTACTGTGTCATGGAATAGGGGCTCCCAAGTTAAATAATCCAACTGTCCATGTTGCCCCGAGATAGAGGAGACGACTAAGCACATTCTCTTTACATGCCCTCTGTATAAAAATCCAAGATCTAAATGGTTAGCCCCTGCTTGTAGACAACTAGGAACCCGTAGTCATTTAGAGGCCCTACGTATCCTCAGGACAGATACAAGGCGACAAATAGTATGTGCAATGGCCAAATTCCTGGGGAGGTTCTGGTTCATTAGGAGGAAGATGCTAAAATGAACTGAGTATACCATTAGATTAAGTATCATTCCTCACAAAGTATCCAGTCCACACTCGATGTCTTATGATCATGTTACTATATGCCTCATGTTTAAATTACAGAAGACTGTGCAATACTGTATTTCTGCTAATTATGCACTAGCACTTTATGTACTTTCTATGTGTTTTTAGCTTGTATGGTTTTATCATCTTGGAAGCTAGTTCCTTTTAATTTGTTTTTTAGATTTTAATGGCTCGGGTTTTAATACGTTTTGTCGCTGTATAAATAATGTCATCTATTTTGGCTTACAATTTTCAGTTTGAAAATCTTGTTCTAACTACTATACTTCTGTACGCCTATGCACTTTGATGGTCTTAACGACCGAATAAAGTTTTATGATGATGATGATGATAGTACGGCAATCAGCTGTGTCATAGGTGAATGACCACCAAGAGTGTCACCCTCGGGTATTGACGTCCTGAGCATAGTGCTGAACTATAGATGATGCCAATTTTGAGTCAGACACAATTCCATCACTACCCTCTGGACGAAAAGCCTTGCTAAGGCCACAGATGAGCCTGTGAAGGACATCAGGGACCCACACAGCCATTCACACAAGCAATTACTGTCCTGACTCCTGCATTACCAACTTGCTGCGTCACTGTATGGCTGACAAGACAATACATGTCCCTCCAGTTCTGATGTTCAGGCAGGGAAACATGTGAAATAGGCTACACACCCCTTTCACCTGGTGACAGCATGCTAGGCAGTGCATGACACAAACCCACACTCTCAGGCACATACTGCACCACATCAACGTCATGTGTGCACCCCTGCACTCTCACTTCCACTCTGAAACACTTACCACGACATTTAGAGCACCATATAGCCTCCCATACTGTGTGAGCACCTCGTCCACCAGGACCTCCAGCTCCTCGGTGGTGAAGGGACTGGCACGGATCTTCTCAGTCCTTGCCATCACTGTGTCCAGGAGACAGGAGCAGCAGCAGTTGGTGGTGAGGGGTGGCAGGCAGCATGCTCTGGAGACAGCAACAGCAGCAGTTGGTGGTGAGGGGTGTCAGGCAGCAGGCTCTGGAGACAGGAGCAGCAGCAGTTGGCGGTGAGGGGTGGCAGGCAGCAGGCTCTGGAGACAGGAGCAGCAGCAGTTGGTGGTGAGGGGTGGCAGGCAGCAGGCTCTGAAAGCTGTGGAAATGTGAGGCTCTCACCCACACATATATAGCCCCCTGGGGTTGTTTCAGTGGTTCTAAGCTGCTGCAATTGGTGTTTCAGATCAGCCTTTTTCAAATGCATCCGATGACCGCCTCCGCAGTGGCGGAGCACGCCTACCACGATTTTCAAAATAGCATTAGGCTACCGCGATTGTGGTTCCCATTAGCTGTAAGGGCATGGTCCATGGCGGTGACACACCGCAGGGGCCAGGCTGGCACTACTGCGGTCGTGCATCTTTTAATTGCATCCAATGACCAGCTCCGCGGTGGCGGAGCACGCCTACCGCGATTTTCTAAATAGCATTAGGCTACCTCGATTGCGGTTCCCATTGGCTGTAAGGGCATGGTCCATTGCGGTGACACACCGCAGGGGACAGGCGGTAGCTACTGCGATATGTTTGCCATGCCTTGCTGAGAATGACCGGGATTTGGGTGGCGGAGCATGCCAACCGCCATTTGGCCATGTGTATATGCCAGACACTACTGCGATTGTGGCTGGGGAATTGGCGGTGACACACCGCAGGGGACAGGCGGTAGCCACCGCGATATGTGTGCCATGCCTTGCTGAGAATGACCGGGATTTGGGTGGCGGGGCATGCCAAACCGCCATTTGGCCATGTGTATATGCCAGACACTACCGCGATTGTGGCTGGGGAATTGGCGGTGACACACCGCAGGAGACAGGCGGTAGCCACCGCGATATGTGTGCAATGCCTTGCTGAGAATGACCGGGATTTGGGTGGAAGAGCATGCCAACCGCCATTTGGCCATGTGTATATGCAAGACACTACTGCGATTGTGGCTGGGGAATTGGCGGTGACACACCGCAGGGGACAGGCGGTAGCCACCGCGATATGTGTGCCATGCATTTGAGGAAGTGACCGTGATTTGGGTGTCAGATCACCTTGACAGCACTTATGGACACGTCATGCAGTGTGAATGGCCAAAGGCAAGTCCTCCACAGTGCACAGTAGACACATGATTCATGGGACAAGATGGTGCACTCAATGCCAATTTGACATTTACCCCACTGCTGACTGCACATGCCATGTTGTTGTATATGATTAGGAACATTGGCATGTACTCACTCACATGTCACTTGTGATTTTCTGGGCAGGTACACAGAACAGTGTTGTGATGGACTCTACAATGGGTACACATGTCAATGTGTGAAAGGGCTGAGCAACTTACAGTGATGAATGTCTCACTACAGAATGTGCTGATTTGACTGTCTACTTTTCCTGGCTCATGCACATACTTGTCAATAAACGCACAGTGTTGGGTCATTGTGTGGTTGATGTGTGCCCTGTGTGACTTACACAAGAAGGTGTGGCAGTTACAGCAGCTATGTAGGAGACAGTAGTGTTGCAGTTTCATACATATGCTTTTGGTACTACTCTCTGGGCTGCCCATGCAAGATGTGGCCATGTCCCTTTGTGCATTCACATAGTCGGATATTGTTTGTGAGATGCTAGCTGTGTGAAAAGTGGACAGGTGTACGGATGGTGTATCTGAAGGTGTCCCTACAAGTAAGTTGTTTTGTAAGGTGTACTGTGGTGCTAGTCATTGTTTCCATTGTGTCAGTCAAAACGTAAGATGTCAGACACATCTCCTGGTGTATTGCGTTGACATGTGTCCTCTTTCATCTCACCTAGGAGGAGACCAAATCTGCATCGTCCCTTCACAGTGCTGGTAGACATGGAGGATGAGGAGGTAATACAGACATTCCGGCTGGATCGAGACACCCTCCAAGACCTATGCGCTATGTTGGAGCCCCACCTGCAGCCTCGCAGGACATATCCGGGTGCTTTCACAGCAACGTCGAAGGTGATGGCGGCCCTGCATTTTTTTGCTTCTGGATCTTTCCAGCACACGGTGTTCAGCGCAGGTGGGATGTCACAACCTATGTTCAGTATGGTGCTACGGGATGTCCTGTCCGCTATGATGATCTACAAGGACAGATATATCCATTTCCCCAGGAGGCATGAATTGGCGGCTGTGAAGGGCGATTTTTATGCACTTGGGCACATCCCCAATGTTGTTGGTGCCATTGACTGCACACATGTTGGCCTGGTTCCAACACAGGCACGGGAGCACATCTACAGGAATAGGAAACATTTCCATTCCATCAATGTGCAGGTGGTGTGCCAGGCCGATATGATCATCTCACACGTCTGTGCCAAATTTCCTGGCTCCGCCCATGACTCCTACATCATGCGTAACAACATTGTGCCACAGATGATGGATAATCTGCGTCCGGATCGTGCATGGATTGTGGGTGAGTACGCAGTGTCAAGTAGCGTGCTGTGTGTGACATGCTGTCCTCTGCCACAGTTGTATTACAAAATTGGTCTGTGTATCTCCCACCTAGGTTATTCTGCAAATCCCAACCGTCCTTGGTTGCTGAGCCCACTGCGAAATCCCAGGACCCCAAGTGAAGTCCGCTACAATGATGCCCATGGAAGGACACGTGGTGTGGTGGAACGTACTTTTGGTCTCCTGAAGTCAAGGTTTCGCTGCCTGGACAGGACCGGAGGTGCATTGATGTACTCGCCCAAAAAGGTGTGTCAGATTGTAGTTGCATGCTGCATGCTCCACAACCTGGCCTTGCGCAAGGAGATCCCCCTGCTCCTGGACGCTGATGATCAGCCGAGACCCCCGCCTGCAAACCAACCCTTGTCCAGTGACGAGGATAGTGGAGAGGAGGAAGGTGTCGACCTGCGTCAACAGCTCATCAACCGCTACTTCACTTGAAGGTGAGTGACAATGTACAACGGACCCATTGTCTGCTGATGTTGTTGTTGGTGAAAAGGTCTATGTGAGCTTTGTGACTGCAGCCTGTTGTTGACTCAGTGCTGGCTGCCAACGTTTCTTGAACAGGGTAGTTTGGCACAGTTCCAGGATGTCTATGTCGGTACTGTTGCTCATTGTGATGTGTGCATGTTGGAGTACCTTGATGACAGGTGTTGTGTGATGGCTGTGATGCCACCGCGTGACTAGTGAATATTGTTATGATGTGTTTTTCCAGGTCCCATCAGCCTCTCCTTGCCTACAAACAATCCGTGCTCCTGGTACATTGTACTCATGGTGAACATTGCACTTCCTGTGATTAAAACACGGAGCAGACACAACAACATTGGTGTGTAAGGAGTGTTTATTTACAATGGGTACATGTGACAGTGGAGTGCATATTTACCAAAAGGTGAATGGTGAAGCAATGAGTTGTCAGTGATGGAAGATGAGACAATCAAGTAGTCACCACATAGATGTGGTGACCCAGTCCAACAGACGGATGACATTCACATGGCAGTGTGGGGAAGGACCGTCTACGAAGTCTATGGCAGGGTGAAGAGGGGTGCCATCATGGCTGGCTCCTTGACTGGCGTTTGGCAGGTGCTTTGCCACGAGATACTCCCGGGGATTTCTTAGGACAGCCCCTTGATCGTTTGGCAGGGGGGGCGTCTGCTGCAGGGCCAGTGGGGTCTGAGGAGTCCCCCCTCTCTGTGGCGGCAGGGGAGGGTGTGGAACTGTCATCCTGCGGGCCACCGGAGGGAGGTGGAGGTGTTGTTTGTGCCGCAGGCCTGGCCCTCAGTACCGCCACTAGCTGGCCCAAGAGGTCCACGATTTGGCCCATGCGTGTGTCTATGGACCTCAGCAGCAGGCGGAGCTTGCGGGAATCTTCCTGAGCCTGGCCCGTTTGTCCCTGGGCCCGTTCATAGGCCCCAATGACTCTGGTGATGTTGTCCAGGGCTTCGGTCCCAGTATCCGTTTGGCTCAAACTCCTCCTTGCCCTCCCATCTGCCCTGCTGTGACGGCCCTGTTGCCTCACCACTGCACGCACCCGCATACTCTCCCTGCACTCCTCTGTTGTTGGGGTGGGGTGGTCATCCTCTGGGGCAGGGCGAGTGTTGTAGGCAGCACTGGTGGTTGTGGTGGTGGTTGTGGTGGTGGAGGCCGCACAGGTCGTTCCATCAGGGGTCAGCGTGGTTGTTGTTGTTGCTGATGTGGTGGTGGGGGGGACAGTGGGGACCTGTTGCGCCCTGGCATGCCAGATGGGCCGGCTTCAAGCTCCGCATCCTCGAAATCCAGGGAGTCATCATCAGTGAGTCCATGTTCCGAGGGTGGAGGCTGGCTCTGCAGGTTGGTGTTGTCATCCTCTGCAGTCAGTCCTTGGTCACCTGTGGGACAGAGGGGAAATGGTAACTGACGGGCACCCCTCAGGCTTGTTGTTCAATGTATCTTATTTACAGGTCATGCATCAGACAGTTTACTAGTTTGCACATTGCATGTCTGCATAGTAAGGTGCATCTTGACATGATGTGGAGGTACATACATTAATATTCAACAGTGTGACATGTCAATGGATACCATGCCCCACGTGCAAATTTTGTGTTTACGAGGACATGTTGTCATCTGTCAACTGGCGGCTATACGACTTGATGTGCGGCATCTTTGCTGACTACTCTGCCTGGCATGCGTTACATCTGCGCATGAACTAGCCATTGTCATCTCATGCATACCTTTGTCATGTCCTGTGCTTTGATTTATTTTTTCTACAGACCATGCTTGCTTTGTTTTCATATGGTCCTTCAAGCTCAGCCCACATGGATCTTACAGGTAGCATTCAGTGCTGTCCATGTCTGGGCCCGGATTCACTTCAACATGGTATTTGGTGAGTCAAACTTTTGTTTATGTGACAGTTACATACGCTTAGCTGTCTGCACACTGTAATTTGATATTGTATCTCTGTCAATTTTGTTGGGATGTGAGGGCTGGTGTAGTCATATGGCTCCATGCTTTCGGGAACGAATGGTGGTGTGCATGCACTGTCTACTTACCTGTTCTGTTGTCACATTGGGGTTGAGTTTCTAACACATCTCTCTGGCTGTGTGTTTAAGTACTACTTCCTGCTCAGGGGTGGGACAGGGGTGCCTGGTGGGAGTTGTAGTGCAGGCCTCCCAACCCCAAACACCCCTTCCTGTGAAGATGGCTACCTACCTGTAAGTTTGGTTGTTGTTATACGATGGCTGCCACATGCTTCTGGGTGTGGTGGAGTGCTACATCCTGCTCAAGGGTGGGACAGGGGGCCTGGTGGAGTTGTTGTGCAGGCCTCCCAACCCCAAACACCCCTTCCTGTGAAGATGGCTACCTACCTGTAAATTTGGTTGTTGTTATACGATGGCTGCCACATGCTTCTGGATGGTGTGGAGTGCTACATCCTGCTCAGGGATGGGACAGGGGGCCTGGTGGGAGTTGTTGTACAGGCCTCCCACCCCCAAACAGCCCTCCCTGGGAAGATGGCTACCTACCTGTTAGGTCAAGGTGAACAATGCAATGGCTGCCACATGCTTCTGGGTGTAGGGGGAGTGTTCCATCCTGCTCAGGGGTGGGACAGGGGGCCTGGTGGGAGTTGTTGTGCAGGCCTCCCACCCCCAAACAGCCCTCCCTGGGAAGATGGCTACCTACCTGTTATGTGAGGGGGAACCTTACAATGACTGCCACATGCTTCTGGGTGGGTGTGGAGTGCTACATCCTGCTCAGGGGTGGGACAGGGGACCTGGTGGGAGTTGTTGTGCAGGCCTCCCACCCCCAAACAGCCCTCCCTGGGAAGATGGCTACCTACCTGTTAGGTCAAGGTGAACAATGCAATGGCTGCCACATGCTTCTGGGTGTGGGGGAGTGCTCCATCCTGCTCAGGGGTGGGACAGGGGACCTGGTGGGAGTTGTTGTGCAGGCCTCCCAACCCCAAACAGCCCTCCCTGGGAAGATGGCTACCTACCTGTTATGTGAGGGGGAACCTTACAATGACTGCCACATGCTTCTGGGTGTGGGGGGAGTGCTCCATCCTGCTCAGGGGTGGGACAGGGGGCCTGGTGGGAGTTGTTGTGCAGGCCTCCCAACCCCAAACAGCCCTCCCTGGGAAGATGGCTACCTACCTGTTGGGTCAAGATGAACAATGCAATGGCTGCCACATGCTTCTGGGTGTGGGGGGAGTGCTACATCTTGCTCAGGGGTGGGACAGGTGTGCCTGGTGGGAGTTGTAGTGCATGCCTCCCAACCCCAAACACCCCTTCCTGTGAAGATGGCTACCTACCTGTAAGTTTGGTTGTTGTAATACGATGGCTGCCACATGCTTCTGGGTGTGGTGGAGTGCTACATCCTGCTCAGGGGTGGGACGGGGTACCTGGTGGGAGTTGTAGTGCAGGCCTCCCACCCCCAAACAACCCTCCCTGGGAAGATGGCTACCTACCTGTTATGTGAGGGGGAACCTTACAATGACTGCCACATGCTTCTGGGTGGGTGTGGAGTGCTACATCCTGCTCAGGGGTGGGACAGGGGACCTGGCGGGAGTTGTTGTGCAGGCCTCCCACCCCCAAACAGCCCTCCCTGGGAAGATGGCTACCTACCTGTTAGGTCAAGGTGAACAATGCAATAGCTGCCACATGCTTCTGGGTGTGGGGGGAGTGCTACATCCTGCTCAGGGGTAGGACAGGAGTGCCTGGTGGGAGTTGTAGTGCAGGCCTCCCAACCCCAAACACCCCTTCCTGTGAAGATGGCTACCTACCTGTAAGTTTGGTTGTTTTAATACGATGGCTGCCACATGCTTCTGGGTGTGGTGTAGTGCTACATCCTGCTGAGGTGTGGGACAGGGGGGCCTTGTGGGAGTTGTGATGCAGGCCTCACACCCCCAAACAGCCCTCCCTGGGAAGATGGCTACCTACCTGTTATGTGAGGGGGAACATTACAATGGCTGACACATGCTTCTAGGGGGGGTGCTACATCCTGCTCAGGGGTGGGCCAGGGGGCCTGGTGGGAGTTGTAGTGCAGGCCTCCCACCCCCAAACAGCCCTCCCTGGGTATATGTCTACCTACCTGTTAGATGAAGGTGAACAGTACAATGGCTGACACATGCTTCTAGGGGGGGTGCTACATCCTGCTCAGGGGTGGGTAAGGGAGACCTTGTGGGAGTTGTTGTGCAGACCTCGCAACCCTAAACAGCCCTCCCTGGGAAGATGGCTGACTACCTGTTGGGTGAGGGGGAACCATACAATGGCTGACACATGCTTCTAGGGGAGGGGAGTGCTACATCCTGCTCTGGGTGGGACAGGGGTGCCTGGTGGGAGTTGTAGTGCAGGCCTCCCACCCCCAAACAGCCCTCACTGGGAAGATGGCTACCTACCTGTTAGATGAAGGTGAACAATGCAATGGCTGCCACATGCTTCTGGGTATGGGGGGAGTGCTCCATCCTGCTCAGGGGTGGGACAGGGGTGCCTGGTGGGAGTTGTAGTGCAGGCCTCCCACCCCCAAACAGCACTCCCTGGGAATATGGCTACCTACCTGTTATGTGAGGGGGAACCTTACAATGGCTGCCACATACTTCTGGGTGGGTGTGGAGTACTCCATCCTGCTCAGGGGTGGGACAGGGGGCCTCGTGGGAGTTGTTGTGCAGGCCTCCCACCCCTAAAAAGCACTCCCTGGGAAGATGGCTAACTACCTGTTAGGTGAGGGGGAACCATACAATAGCTGACACATGCTTCTAGGGGGGGGAGTGCTACATCCTGCTCATGGGTGGGTAAGGGAGACCTTGTGGGAGTTGTTGTGCTGGTTGCCTGGTCACATACAACCCTGTTAATGTTGGCTGCCTTTGGGGTGATTAAGATGGAGTGCATGCTACATCTGTGAGAGCTGTGTTGGGTCTTGTGGTGCACATGAATGCATTTGGCCTGGGAGGTGTCGCTTTGTAGTTGTGCAAGACAGTACATAGCAGTGTAATGAGAGACATTTGTTGGTACTTACCAGCCTTCACTCCCCCGGCTATTCCTGTGAGACTCTCTGGATGCAGTATGGCAAGCACCTTCTCCTCCCATGCAGTGAATGTTCTTGGTGGAATGGGAGGGCCACCGCCAGTCCTCTGAGCCAGCTGATGGTTCTTGTTCCTCTTCTTTTTGACCACACTCTTCAGGTCATGCCACCGCTTCATGATTTCCTGTTTGTTGCGTGGGGTGGTCCCTACTGCATTGATCTTGTCAACTATCCTTACCCACATTTGCGTTCTGGTGGCTAATGGTGTCTGTTGGACAAGGTTACCAAACAATTGTGGTTCTACTCGGATTATCTCATCTACCATGACTGTCAACTCACTGTCTGTGAATTTGGGCATTTTCTGTGGTGACATGTTGTGTGATGTACAAGGGGGTTAGAGGTGCAGGTGTGTAAGTGGTCGTGGTGATGTGTATGGTGTGTGATGTGCAAAGGGGTTGGAGGTGCAGGCGTGGGAGTGGTGGTGGTGATGTGTGTGGTGTGTGTGTGTAGTGATGGTGTGTTGATTTGCCTCTCCTTTCAGCTGTGGTGTTTGGCCCTTCACTTCTGGAGTATTGCAAAGCATTGTTGTGAGTGAAGGGGCTGGTTTTATACTCAGCTATGTGGGTGTGTCAGAATGGGGTATTGCTGTCAGGTGTGCTGTGTGGGTTATCCTGGGATTTGTAGTTTAGGAGTTGCCATGGGGGTGGGTCATTGGGGTGTGTTATGTGTTTTTGGGGGCAGGGCTAGTTTCCTGTGTGCACTTGCTGGCCTTGTTGTGGGTTTTTTCTGTCGACCGCCATTTTTGTCACGGAGCGTCCGCAGCGGTGACTATGCTACAGCCCTTCCGCCGGCTCTCCCATTCATCACTGTTTGCGACCGCGGCGGTCGGGAACTTCGGAACGTACCGCTGTCACATCGGGGGAATCCTAATTTCACGGGCGGTTACTCCGCGTGCCTGGCGGCAGTTTTGGGTGTTTCCGCTGCGAATCCGACCCTCGCGGACGGTTTTTCACCGCTCAGCCCGCTGCGGGCGGGTTTTCGTTGCCTCTTTCCGCCGCGGTCTGGTTTTTATGGCGGTTGATCCTCATCTGACCGCCGGTTTTGCCGCGGTACCAGCGGGCGGTTGATTTCCGCTACCATGGCGGTCGGGGTGGTTTTCCAGCCGCCATCCTAATAGACCCCTTAGTATCACCTTTTCCTTTAGCTGCTTTACTTACAATGTCCAATTCTTCTATGTTTTTAAAGAAATCAATATTCTTGAAATCTACTAGATTAATTTTACACAATTTAGATTCTGTTTTCCAATGTTCTATTTCTAATACATTGATCCTATTGATTTGGTATAACCCATCAGTAAAATTAGTTCACCACACAAATTTTTGGAACTCATGGATAAGAGCGGGCATTTTGTATTTTGAAGATATTTATTATAATAATGTCTTTGTTAGTTTTGATGACGTAAAACAAAGATTTCATTTGCAATCATCTGATATTATAAATTATGAATTACTCTGTAATTCTATTCTTGATTCCTTCCCGAATGGCTTTCCTTCCATTGTTTCATCTGATTTAGAAATGTACCTTCAAACAATTGCATCTTCCTCCCATACAGTGTCATTACTATATAAAAAGTGAAATATTTCTGCTGTTGATAATATCAATCTTCTTTCCACCTTTTGGAATGCAGCATTAGAGTTGTCCCTATCCTTGGACACATGGAGGATGATTTGGTTGAATTCTATTTCGGGTTGGTTACCTGTAACATTATATCAAACTAATGCTTATATACTTTTTAATTGTTTTTGGACTCCTTTAAAGTTATATAATGCCAAACTTTTAGCCTCTTCCAATTGTTGGAAATGTTCTTTAGATGTAGGTTCATTAAGACATATGTTATTTGACTGTCATTTTGTTAAGAAATTTGGGGATGAAGTTTGGCATAGAATTACTTGTTTATTGAATGTAATAGATACACTATCATATAAATTAGTTAGTTGCAAAGCCTCTTCTCTCACTACTAAATTCCCCCTGATGAACAGCAAGCTTTTTGATTGTTTAATGTCAGCGGCTGTAAGGACAATTACTGCTAATTGGAAAGATTCATCTTCTTTATCTGTTCATGCATGGTGGGCTTGGATTATTTTCATGAGAAAGGGTGCTAATATGACTTTATCTGGTATTAGTCATAATAATTTGAATTATTTAAATTTTTGGAAACCAATTGATGACTATTTAATGTTGAATCCGTAGTATGTACTAATTTAGATATATCTAATTACGCTATTACTTTTAGCTTAGTAGCTCTGTAATCTATTTATTATAAGACTATGCTATTGTCCTTTTTAATTTTCATTGCAATGAGATCATTTTGATTTTTAGGTACTTTATATTATAATCTTGTTTCTCTTATCTATAAATAAGAATGGTTATCTGTTTTTCAATATGGTATTTTTGAAGCATTGGCAGTACCTTTTCGGTGCTCTTTTATGTATGTCATTTATTATCAAAAACTTTAATAAAATATTTTGAACACAAAACACATAAGTCACATGACCAGATACAGAAACATCATAATGTGTCTCAAGGCATGTGTAAACAAACAATGATTTATCTTCACAAGGAAAACCACTAGACCGTGTCACTGCGAGTACACATCTTTAGGGTAGCCGAAAATGGTTGACCCCAGCGAGCTGCAAGCAGCGTGCATGTTACAAAATATGCACGGCTACGGTATGTGGGGATTGACAGAAAAGGCTCCCAGCCAATACCTGACTCCCGGCTAGCCCTTGATTGAAATATCTGCAGATCAGTGCATGTCAAACGCTGCAGCTACTTCCTGATTTTCTGCACTTGGTACATGAAGTGGACGAAAGTCGAATCTGTTGGCTCGTGCTCAAGGCAACTTTCAGTCACACAGGAAGCACCTGCAGGGGGTCTATGACAAAGGAGCAGTGAGCAAAGGGTAAGAAATGAAATACTGATGCGTCACAAGATGGTGCTTACAGCGCCCAGAGCTCACACAGCGTCTGTTCCTATTTGAGCTATTCTCTGCATAGCTGGATCAGCTGGGCTGAGCTGGGGTTTGTGGAAAATCTTTTTTGGGCTTTACTAACGAGTGAAGGGCATATGATGGTTGAAGGAGCTGATTACAGCCAGGGTGGCTCGGCCTTCATGCTCTGCTTTTTCTCAGAGTATGTGTTACAGCGATTTTAACTGTCACAAGAGTTGTCAATCAATCAGTGGGTCTTGTAGAGCACAGCTTGTCACCCAGGAGGGTCACCAGGCACTGGAGGGTAGTTTGAGCCTCGGTTTGAGAGAGATGGTGGTCGAAGAGCCAAGTCTTAAGTTGCTTCCTGAAGTCCTTGAGAGATAAGGAGGTGCACAGGTGGAGGAGAAGGCAGTTCCAGGACTTGGCAGCGATGGAGGAGAAAGATCTCTGTGGTTGAGGCAACTGGAGATGAGGACCTAGATGACTGTCTTCCTTGTTGAGATGGAGATCCATCAACAGATCTTGTGAAGCATGCGGAGGGTGTGGAAGCACGTAGAGGAGACTGTATTGATCTGTAGCTTCATGGACAGATGGGTATCCATGATGATTGTGAGGTTGCATGTGTCATCTGTTGGGTGGGCGCTGGGCCAAGTGTGGAGGACTACCAGGGGTTGTCCCAGGGAAAGGGCTTGTTCCTGAAGATGATGACCTTTGTTTTGGGAGTTGGTCTTCATTCAGGTTGCAATGTCAGTCATGGTGTTTTGGAAATTTGTTCTTGTGGTTTCAGCATGTTGAGTCTGTGGGTTCAGGCGACATCAGCTAGTGGTGTCATGCAGGTGTTAAAGAGGGTGGGGCTGAGGGAGGAGCCCTGCGGGTCTCCGCATATGATGTCCTTGGGTGTGGAGGAGAAAGGTGGTAGGTGGATCCTGTGTTTGGCTGAAGAGGTGATCCAGTCGAGTGCATTGTCCTGGATCTGATGTGGTGGAGTCTGGTCACAAGGGTATGGTGGGAGAGAGTGTTGAAGTCTGTCAATAGGATAAGGAGGATGAGGGCAGCTGTTCCCCCTAGGTCGAGGAGTGTCAGATGTCATCCGTTGCTGCAATCAGGGTGGCCTTGGTGCTGTGGTTGGGCTGGAAGGCTGATTGGATGGGTCGAGCAGGTTGTTTTCCTCGAGGTAGTTCGTGAGCAGCTGATTGATGGTTTTTTACAAGACTTTGGCTGGGAAGGGGAAAAGCGAGATGGGGCAGTAGTTTTTTAGTTTGTTGGGGCTGGCTGAGGGTATTTTCAGGAGGTGTTTGACCTCAGCGTGCTTCCAGGCATTGGGGACAGTGGCTGTGGTGATGGATGTGTTGAGAAGTTCTGTGAGGGAGTCTCAGACTAATTTTCTTCCTAAGTTGTAGATGTGGTGCGGACAGGGGTCCGAGGGAGTTCCAGAGTGAATGGAGTTCATGATGGAGATGGTGTCTTCGATAGAAAGTTGCTTCCAGTCGGAGATCCGGTGGGGTGAGAGTCGTTGGCGAGGGTGTGGCAGTAGTTGAGGATGGTGGGTTGGGGTCGAAGTTGCTTAGATATCAGAGATCTTGCGGTACAAAAAGTCTGCTAGAGTGTCGCAGAGGGCTTGGGAGGGGCGAATCATGTTCTCGGTGGCAGAGGGGAATTAGAATTCTCTGACAATGATGAAAAGTTCCTTGGTGCAGTTGGTGCTCGCCTTGATGCAGGTGGCGAGGGCTTCTTTCTTGGTCGATGGTGATAGCTGTAGAGGGCAGACCTAAAGGAGTCGAGGTTTATGGGGGTCTTGTTGGAGCACCAGTGTCTCTCTAGCTTCTTACAGTGGCGTTTGAGGGTCAGTAGCTCAGAGGTGAACCAACTGGTTAGCTTGGCGGGTCTGCTGTTGGTGGTGTACTTCCAGGGGCGATGGTGTCGGTAGCAGCAGAGATGTGGTTGTAGAAGTTTTGGACAATGAATTAGAGGGTCTTGGAGGGGATGGGTCTTGCTTCTTTGAGGACGGTGGTCCAGTGGGGTCCTGTGACTTTGCCGCAGTTGTGGTGAGGGCGGGTGGGTGTTTCATCTGTGTTTCTCATGGGTAGTCGTTGATGAAATGTGTAATGCTGTGGTCAGTCCAGGTCAGCTCTGTGGTGTGTGTGAATTTGGCTCTGCTGTTGGTGGAGAAGATGAGATCCAGTGTGTGTCCTGCAATGTGTGTGGGGGGAGCGACAAGTTGAGAGAGTCCGATGATACCCATGTTTTCAAGAAGCGCTGTGGAGTTGGTGTCCTTGCCAGAGGGGCTGCTCTCCCTCCCAAATAACTCCCTTGGGTCTAGTGAACTTTCTGCCCCCTTCATGGGGGGGCTTCTCTCTTCCCCCCAAGGGGGACAGAAAGACTGTTGGGGTAATTTGGGTTGTTAGGGCTAGACCCAATTCTTGGTGTCTAGTGGACTTTCTGCCCCCCACCACGGACAGATTGTAGATAAACCCCTCCTGTCTGCTCCGAGGTGAAGTATCTGCCATCTTACATATCGGTACTTGCTATCCATACTTGTTTAGAGAGCTGTACAAGTGGCATATATGTAGGGAAACCATATTTCCATACATCTAACTGATTGTGCACAATTGGAGTTTAGCTGTACAACTGAACATGTTATAATTTACAGTAACAGTGACACGCAAAAAACTGTGCTGCATTACCACCAGTAAAATGCACAAAACATCAAGTAATGGTGTGAGTGGCATTCCCATTTTTACCTAAAGTAGTTCCCCAAATTAGTATCCTCGGATCTAAATACAGTGGAAACAACAGTGTTTTCACCATCACTACTGAGCCAGATTGTATTTGGAACCATAGAACCATGCGATTGTAAAGCTTTGCAATCATTGTGATTGCAAAATCGGATTTTGCTATGTACAATTTCCCTGTTATGTCTCTGAATGGATGCCTGATTCATAAACGGAGGTTTGTGACTCAGTGTGAATCAAAAACAGGAGGAAGTGTCAAAAGAGTAGCTCCTTCCTTTTAGGGAGTTGCAACGGTATGTATCAATAGATTCAAACCACAGTTGCAAACCATTTAACAGATATTGACACCCAAGTTGAGATGGTATCTTATTCGTAAAGGGGAAACTGGTGAAGTGGAAGCTGTGCCTATGGGATAGATTGCCTATGGGATAGCTTACTCTTTTGAAATAGTTTCAGAAGTGTTTGGTAGGAAAAGGAAGTTATCAAAGGGGACCATTGCATACTTCCCTACATGTCTTCTCAGCATGTCAATATATATATTTTTTTAAAGCAACACCTGCCCCTTAAAGGGACACAGACTACTTAAAAAGAAAATGTTGACATGCTTGGAATGTGAATGTGTATGCTGTCTCACACTGACCTCCATCAGTACATTATTAGACATTTGTACAGAGAAGCAATATGTGACTTATCTCATTAGAACTCATGATACATACACAATCTATACATTTTGTGATGAGACTGATTATTGCATCAGTCGCAACACTAAATGATGGTCAGCTGATAAACAAGCTGATGTGAAATTTGCTACCACTAAATTGTGACATACCTAATAATACATCAGACCCCTAGTTCTGTGCTCTAGTCTAAATGAGCACGAGTGTACATCTTTTACTCTTGAACACTCCACATACTTTCATCATATTTTATATTAGGTTATTATTTGGCCCGTGCTATTTCCCCCTGTTTCAGATGGTGATGGGCCTATGAGGTCTATACACCATATTTATTAACAATGCTGCAATTTCAATTTGTGAATGTTGCTAATTTGAAATTACTGAGTGGGAGAGTTATAGTGTTGTTTGAGTTCATCGCGTTCCTGAATCGTTAAGAGGTATGTGATACTTATTTACTAGTTAGGCATATGTTTTACTTACTAAGGTGGGATTGAATGGTCCTAATTGTTGTTATGTATCTAGTTCCTTTGCAGTTTGAATATGTGGCCCTTGTGTGTGTGATCCACACTCAGGCAGGATAGACGTCATATTAGCAGCCTGGGGCTTGTGTACCACAGGACCAGGTGTGCGTTTTTGTGGTGGATCAGCATTGTTCTAGTCTGAATTCCTCACTTGTGCGTTTATGGTGATTACATTGGATTCGTCATAGAGTCTATGATTCCTTCTTTGCCACTTCCGTAAATGTAAAGCGATCCTCAAAGTTAGCTGGCACCAGTTTAGGATTAGTATGTGGGGCATATTACCAAGGGCCTTATCGCCGCTTTAGCGGCACTTTTTGCCGCTAAAGCGGCGATATTTTTAACGCCCTATCAGCAAGCTGTCGCTAACAGGTGTTAGCTACAGCTTTTCAGTGATAGCGACCGTTTTGGGTGCCCCTTTGCATGTCAGCGATATTTATCGCTAATGACATGCAAAGTAGGCGTTCCCAACATAAACACCACGAAAACAGCCGCTAACAGGCCTAACGCCTATTAGCAATGAGTCCCCGGCCCTGGTGAGTGATATGAAAAGTCGCGCTAACCGAGTTTAGCGCAGGATATTTAACACCTACTAAAATCCTGACTTAACAATGATATCCAATGGGAGGTGGATTCATAGGCTGAATCCTCACCTGCCTATTAGCAAGCTTTACGTCAGCGATAACATTTTTATCGCTGTTGTACCCGTGTTACTGGAGAATTTTGCCGCTATCGCTGGTTTTAATATCGCATTGGAGATAAGCGTTGATAATAACGTGTTATCTCCACGATTAAAACCAGCGATAGTCGGCGATAAAAAAAATCGCACTAAGCGCGGTTTGCGATAATTATCGCACGCTGTTGGTAATAGGCCCCACATAGCGGCCAAATGGCAAGGACAAAATTCATATGGATATTTTTGCCTTTGTGAATTGGCCCTTTGTAACTGAAGGGGGGAATGTATCACCGTAGGTTAAATATACCGTGGAGGGAGGCCTCAATTGTATCTGATTGTTTCCAATAATGGTAATCTTTGTGAAAAACTCTTGAGATTCCACTTCATCTGCCTTCTACTTCTTGTTAACCAAAGTCGCTTTCTGGAATATCCCCAAGGAGCACTAAATTTACCCTGTCATCACTGGGTCTGTGGAGTCATTAGTTTATATACTGTTTTAATCGTCCTTTGTTAATGTGTGCCCAGAGATTATTTTGAAGTATTCACCTATGATCACTTACTTTAGTTGTCTGTGCCTTCTAATAAAATATGCTAAGGCGTTTTAGTGGTGCTAAAATGGACATTTCTATATAATGTAATTTGTTTTACTGTTTGAATTCCTGGCTTTGCAAATACCCTCTTAGCTTGTTTTAACTTTCCTCACAAGCTAATGATTTAATCAATTGTAAAGTCGTTTTGTAGATTTTACTTAAAATCAGATATTTAAACCAGCAATTAAAAAGTGCTGTCATTTGTTTTAGAACTTTAAAAGCATATGTAAATATGTAAAATCCCTTTCGACATGCACAACTTAGAATTCTTTTTCAAACGATAGAGATGTACAATCTCTGCAGTTCCAAATTTATGTTCATGCTTTCACACTGTGCATACGTATAAGGAAATTGGATGTGTTTGGAATATCCAATGAAGGGCATAGAGTAAACAAAACACGGGTATGGAAGCAAAACTATGGGAGATATGTACAAGAATTGGCGAAAAATATCGCTAACGTAAGTTTGCGGCATTTTTTTTATCGCCGCGTACCACCGCAAACTATCGGCACGTTAGCGACGTATTTACAAGACGTTGCTACATGGCGATAGCTTCAGGGATCGGCGGCGAAAACTGCCGCTAACATTAGCGTGATGGCGACAGGAATTCCAGCGTTAGTGGGTGAAAACCAACGAAAGGCCAATTAGCGGCAAAAAAACGCACGTTAGTCAGCCTAACGTGAGTTTTTTTTGTCTCTATTGGAAAAAATGACTTATCAGTCGACCTCCAGTAGAAAAATAGGCAAAAAAAACAAAGAAATGCAGAATGGAGCAGCCAGGGCCAAGTGAGGCACACATCAACAACCCCCTCAAGCCACCCAACAACCAGGTTGACCAGGATGAGAGCCTGGATGCCTCGCTGGACCTGCGCCTGGAGCCTGGATGCCTCGCTGGACTTGCGCCTGGATGCCACGCTGGACCTGCATCTGGAGCCTGGATGCTTCGCTGGACCTGCGTCTGGAGCCTGGATGCCTCTCTGGACCTGCATCTGGAGCCTGGAGTGTGATGCAGAGGTGCTGTGGAGTCGATGAGCCGTGGCGGTAGACACTGAGGCGCGGCGATCGCCCGTACCTGGTGGTGAAGTCTGGCAGGTTGCATGGAGACACGTTGCTGACCTGTGTGAGAAGACCGCCTTGAGCCCCTTAGAGCAGTGAATGGTAGAGGTGCTCCTGCGCACCAACGTAGGGAGGTCTGGTTCACATACTATGATCCACCACTACACTGAGGTGCACGGAGGGGATTACCAATGGTGGGAGGTGCCTCTCTGCATCACAGGACAGGTGATGTTGTGCTGGCCGGACGCTGTGGAGGCTGAGGCCCCTGAGCTGTGCCAAACTTGTGTGGTGGGAGCGCTGCGACTTCACGCCTTAGGGGGCCCTGCTGCATCAACTGCAACGGGAGGTACACCAGCGGACTTGGTGGCGACTGCTGTACCCAGGCTTGTGAAATCCCACCTGGCTGAGGCTCCTGCTGGCTGAGTCACAGATTTGGAGAGAGTGCAGCGGATTGCGCCACGGTGTCAATGTCCAGGTAAGGAGAAGGTGGGACACGTAGCGGAGGAGGCCCGGTGGTCGAGTCGCCCAGGCCTAGCACCCCCAGTGGCGGCTCATCCGCTATGGCGGAAGAGCGTTGCCCCCAGTGCATGAAGAGGAAAAATCATCACTTGATGATGATTTCCTGATGTAATCGTGCTATGTCTCCTTTGCGGGCGGGAGGGTCGTTAAGGCTGCTCCACTCACGGAGCAGGGCAGGGGCGGAGTGGCATGCCCACTCAAGTGCGCAATGACTGTTTGGTCGGCCAGCTCAGGCCGCCCAAAGCAGTCATGTGCACTGTCCTGTTCGCAATGAAGGCTGCATAACAGCCTGCATGGAGAACATGCCCACCCCTCCAGCCCCTGGCTGACGCCTTGTCAACTCCCGAACAACCAAAGAACGTCTCGTCAACTCCCTCAGCACCACCACTCCCCCAACTCTTACGCTCGATGACACCGCAGTGCGCAACCGCCACCAATGGATCTCCAACTGCGCCGACACCCTGGCACCCCTCAAGAATGGACCAGGCAAAACTAGCACCATGTAGCGCTGTATTTGCAAAGTGACGCATGTAGGCATATACGTGACCTGCATCAGGTATGATGTACGCAGGGTGTGCGTTCCCAAGCGACAAGGCCTCATAGGAGTGGCACAGTGACATCCCTCAGATTTCACGGTGACAATTGTAGTACGGCAGTGCGTCAGTTCCTTACGCCTACCTGATGGCAGGGGTAAGGGTGACGCAGTGCCACAGGGATAGGCTGGCCCCATGCATTGCTGGAGTTGCGTCATGCTTGTGACACAACAGCAGCAATGTGTGACTTTAGCGCAGATACGTCAGGATTCCAGACGTATCTGTCATTACTTGCGTCATGGAATGCTGTCCAGCGAAAACAGCGCATCCATGGAGTCGCAAGAAGGGCATAGTGAAAAGTGTTGCGACACTGTCTTGTCGCAGCGCTGCAACACTTTTCATGACTGAGGCCCAGGAATGCGCACTATCTTATTGATGGTGCGCATTCCTGCCCTGTAGTTTTGTCACAGGGCAGCGCAGCAACATTGCTTGCAGCGCTGTCCATCACCAAAACCTGCTGACATGAGGTCCCAAGTGTTCTCCATTTTTAAGACTAGCTATTTTCTGGTCTTAAAAAACTGCCTCTAACTTCAGTTAGAGGCAGTTTTTTCGGTCCTCCTACCTTCACGAAGTCCCTTGTAAATATCGCTAAGTGGGGTTAACAGCCGTTTTTGCACAGGAACGCCTCCCTTGCATGTCATTATCGCTAACAGAAGTGACAATCTTCAAAATGGATGTTTTCGCCGGAAAACTTCCGCTAACAGAGGTTAGCAACAGCTTGTACATACGGCGATAAAAATATCACCGCAAAACCGTCTGAAAAGTGCCGCTAAAGCGGCATTAACTCCTTGTACATATGCCCCTATGTTTCTCGCCTGTTAGCGCTGCCTACTTTGTTTTTGCAAATTAGCTACATTTGTTTTATATAACCCTTTGAACTACTAAGAAACAAGAATATGTTTGGGAGGAAAATACATAACATTAAAGAAGACACTTTAAAGGGTACAGCAAGGGGGAGGTTACTCATCCACTTTACTGTGCGTTTGGGACATTTTAAGTGTATCCAGTAAGTCATTTAATAATTCATGAAGAGAAATATACATATGAACTGTTTCAAAGATTCTCTTAATTACAAAATATAATTGTTTTTTATTTCAGTACTTAAATGCTTTACACTGAATGCAGCAAGCAGCACTCTCCGCAGATGGTTTTCGAACAAAATCAAGAAACTCTGCAATAAAACGTTGGTGCAGCCCAGTTTAGCACCAACGTTTGCATGAGCCTTTCATTACAAAGATGGCATTTACATGGGAAACACCCCTTACAACGCATGCATTACATCGTAATGCCTTTACAACGCAACTTCTACAATACAGGTGAAATTACATTGCATGCCATTACAACGCATGTGCCATTGCAACGCATGCCATTACAACGTATGCCATTACAACACAGTGTAAGGTAAGTAATGGAGGTAAGTGAGGTAAGTTTTTATTTTTGATTATTTTTGATACTTTGGTTTTTTAGGTAAGTAATGGAGGTGAGGTAAGTTTTATTTGTGATTATTTTTTTTTTAAAAACATTGGTGGGGGGGACTATTTGAAAATGTAATAATATAAAATTATTATATATGAAAAATATTAAGTAAAACGACATGGCAAATATCCCCAGATATTACATTTAATTTTTGTGAATTAATTAATATTTAGTTTACAAGCTTGTATTTAAAAAAAAAAGATATATAACAAAAAAGTAATTAAAAAGATAGGGTTTGCGTGGGGTAGTGTATTAATACTCAGGTGTTATTTTTAGAACTTGAGTTTTATTAAAAAATTAGATTAGTTGTTATTATTATTAGAAAAATAATATATATCTAAAATATATTATATTTGTTAAAAATATATTAAATGTGCCTTGCACTTATTCCCTGAGATGGGATGTTTGGGAAACAGGGGTTTTGGGTGGGAGAGTGTATTAATACTCAGGTATTATAAAAAAATTTTTAAACATATTTTATTAAGTTTTGAAAGTACCACATGGGCAAGAGCCCGACAAAATCCACTAATTGACAAACTATTAAAAGATTACCAGGTGTGGAGTCATCCGTGGGTACAATTTGTATACATAACAAAAGAAAACACGCTGAGAACTGTACACAGACTTCCCCACCCCACCCACATTGGCAAGCATATGTCAACACCTTTATACACCCAGAAAGACAAGATAACACATTGTACATAGCGATCTGTGAACCTCCCATTGGGTCACTATTACGGGGATTGTGATGGAAGGGGAGGAAGATCAATACCCCGGTATGCAGCCCATCAAGACCAAATTTTGCTATGTTTTTGGGGGCAACCCCTCACCTGAAAAACTGCCATTTCAGCACCCATGCACTTATCTAGTTCTCTTTGCCACTTTCCCATTGTCGGCGGAGAGGTACCCTTCCATAATTGAGCAATATCCCTTTAGGTGATGGTAAGGGCAAGAAAGAGTAAATGCTGCTTATATCGGTTACCACCTATGTCTTCTGGACTATGGAGTAGGACCAAACGGGGATCATGCTGGAGGTCCCAGGATAACACCTCTTTAAGGCAGGTCAATACCCTACACCAGAAAGGCTGTAGAGCTGCGCAACTCCACACAGTATGGAAAAAGGTCCCCTCCTCCCTGTCGCATTGTAAGCACTGGGAGGATGTCACAACTCGCATCCTCCAAAGGTGCAACCGGGTGTAGTACACGCGGTGCACATACTTAAACTGTATAAGACGGTATCTGGAAGCTACTGCAGCACCACAGGGACTAGCTATCACCTCCGCCCAGTCATCGTCCATCAGGTCTGCAATGTCATCCGGCCACGCCCTCTTTGTCTTATGCAAGGTCGTATTGGAGTGCGTTATCACCACCATACTTGACCTGCTTAATGCCTCCATATCCTCCGGCATTGTCCCTCCCCCCTGGAAACGCGCCATGGTTAAGGCCCTCTTGAAAAAACCTAACCTAGACCAAGATAACCCCAGTAATTATCGGCCAATCTCCCTGCTACCATGGCTGAGCAAGATCCTGGAGAAATATGTCAACACAGTACTGGTAGAGTTCCTGGAGAACAACCATTTGCTTGATCTCTCCCAGACAGGATTCCGTCCCATGCATGGGACCAAAACCGCCCTTCTCGCAGTAACTGAAGAGGCCAGGAAGATCCTGGACCAAGGAGGCTCCACAGCAATCATCCTCCTTGACTTAAGTGCCGCATTCAACACTGTAAACCACGACATACTAATATACCGACTTACCAACTTAGGAGTTTCAGGAAATGCCGTCACCTGGTTCATATCCTTCCTGGCAGACCGCTCTTTCCAGGTTTTTGAGGGCGATATCACCTCCCCCAGCAAGCCATTGGGTTGCGGTGTGCCTCAGGGCTCTTCCCTGAGCCCTACGCTATTTAACATATATATGAGCCCCCTAGCTGAGATTGTCCGTCATTTCGGCATAAAAATCATCACTTATGCCGACGACACTCAGCTAGTGGTGGCCCTTAACCAGCCAAACACCGCCCATAACAACCTGAGTGGATGCTTGGAGGAGGTGGCCAAATGGATGACACTCTCCTGTCTAAAGTTGAACGGAGACAAAACTGAGCTTATGCTCTTAGGTAACAACCCAAGCTCACTATTAACTCACTGTGGCCCATCTGCCTCGGCCCGGCTCCAGTGCCAAAGGACACAATCAAAAGCTTGGGCATCTGGCTGGATAACTCCCTTAACTTTAACAATCAAGCAGCTAAACTTGCAGCCACCTGCTACGGTCTACTTAGGCTACTCCGAAAAATTCTTCCCCTACTTCCATTCCAGGCGAAGCAGATTATGGTCCAGGGTCTCATCCTATCACGCCTGGACTTTGGGAATGCCCTCTATTTAGGAGCCCCTCAGTCCACCTTGCGCAAGCTCCAGGTCATCCAAAATTGCGCAGCCCGAACACTCCTTCAGATCCCCCGTCGACTCCCAATCAAACCTGGATTAAAGAACCTCCATTGGCTCCCAGTTAGGGAAAGAATTTAATTCAAGGCCCTGTGCATTGCCCACAGGGCCTTTTGGAAGATGGGCTCTGCCATTAATCTATCATTGATTACCCCCTACCACCCGAATAGACAGCTTAGATCAGCATCTTCCTTCCTCGCCATAGTACCCAGGATAAAAAGAGCTAGATGTGGTGGCCGCTCCTTTTCTTATAACTCGGCCAAGCTCTGGAACGCTCTCCCCCTCCATCTGCGGACAGAGCCCAATTTGCTCCCATTCCGTAAGCTCTTAAAAACTCTGCTCTTCAATAAATCTGAATAGTCTCTAACTGTACACCTGCACGCGTTGTCTGTAGCGCTAGGACGCCTTAGGGTAGCTATCGCGCTTAATAAATGGTCTTTTCATTTCATTTCATTTCATCAGCATGTGATATATTTGTCTTATTTTGTGTGCTCCTAGATCACCCAAAAGAAGTCGACCTTCTAACGGATGAAATTCAGGGAGATCGGGCATGTTCGCCAGCGAGGGAGTCAAGGCATGCGGCAGTTGGAGGTACCTATAGAACTGGGTTTTGTGTAAATGGAACTCCTCCTGTAGGCGCTGAAACGATTTAAGGACAGTGCCCCGCATAATGTCCCCCAAAGTGGAAATACCAATCAGGTCCCATTGGCGGAACCCCTTCAGAGCGCCCACCTGACGTAAATAGGTGCAGTGCCATAAGGGCGTTGCCTGTGTCAGCCGCCTGTGCCATCCCATTCATCGAACCGCATACCGCCACAGCCTGATCGTTGTCCGACTGGCGTGTGGTAAAAAATTAAGACTCTGTGCACTGTAGAGCAAATGCAGTAGGGGAGTCTTTCCCATGGCCATATGTTCTAGTGCGAACACCGGGTCCATAGGTGAGTTATACCACCAGTCGTTGATAATTAACAAATGCGCCGCCACATAATAGGACTATACATCTGCAGCAGCAATGCCTCCACAATATGTGGATTGCGTACATGTCTGAAGTGCGACATGAATCGCCTCTCCCCCCATAAGAATTTATTGTGTAGGGCATTAATCTGTGCAAACCACGCCCGCGGTATATAGTACAGGTAATTCTGGAGACGGTAGAGAACCCTGGGGACAGAGACCACTTTAAAGATGGCAGACCGCCCGTATAACGAAAGAGGTAGGGAAGACCAAACAGCTGTGTCGTCGCGGAGGCTGGCGAGGAGCAGAAATATATTGTGTGTCCACGAAATCTGCAGATAGGGGGACATATATACTCCCAGGTATTGAAATCATTCCGTAGCATGCTTTAATTGGGATGCCCAAGTACCTCTGCCCTGATGGCCACATACTGGGAACAGCACCGATTAGCAGGGTTAGTTTGGAGCCCAGAGTTCTTGCCAAAGACCCGGAGGATCTGCAGAATGCGTGGACCCGAAATCCAGGGGTCTGTCATAAAAAACTGGACGTTGTCCGCATAAAGTGCAATACGGTCCAACTGTGAGCGTGGCCAGTCAAAGCCTCTGAGCACAGGGTCCCCACGAACCCACGCCACCAGGAGCTCCACCACCAAGGCAAAGAGAAGAGGGGATAAGGGGCAGCCCTGACGCATGCCTCGATCCACAGGAAAGAAGGGAGAACAATGGCCAGCTATACACCCTGAGGCCATAGGATCGGTATATAGTAGGCGCACGTAGGCTAGAAAACGTGGACCGAAATTAATCGCTTCCAGGAGTCGGAAAAGGTATTCCCAGCTAAGGTAGTCGAAGGCCTTGTCAATATCGGCCAGGAGTAAGGCCGCGGGACGTCCCAACTCAGGCGCCAAGGCCATCGCATTGTGGACCTGACGAATGTTATGTCGGGTAGCCTGATGTGATACAAAAGGGGATGATGGACGGAACGTTTGAGCCAATCAAACACTCACCCCCAGTCAACTGATCTGGGTTTAATCCATCATCATTCTTTAGCTCACTCCACCACCCCAGTTCAGACATGGCCATATGCAAATCAGTCTGACCCTGTGCCTCATGGGAACAGTCCAGCCCGAACTGCCAAGCCATGTCTTCCCTGGACCGGAAACAAGCATCCTAGGACCGGTTTCTGGCATTTCAGCCGTCATCAGCCAGGCTTGCTTGAATCCAGTGGCAAAGTGAGCAAGGGACCCACGTCTGGGCATACCCCGCCAACTTAGGGCGACCAAAGCGATACAAAAGGGGATGATGGACGGAACGCTTGAGCCAATCAAACACTCACCCCCAGTCAACTGATCTGGGTTTAATCCATCATCATTCTTTAGCTCACTCCACCACCCCAGTTCAGACATGGCCATATGCAAATCAGTCTGACCCTGTGCCTCATGGGAACAGTCCAGCCCGAACTGCCAAGCCATGTCTTCCCTGGACCGGATACAAGCATCCTAGGACCGGTTTCTGGCATTTCAGCCGTCATCAGCCAGGCTTGCTTGAATCCAGTGGCAAAGTGAGCAAGGGACCCACGTCTGGGCATACCCCGCCAACTTAGGGCGACCAAAGCGATACAAAGGGGATGATGGACGGAACGTTTGAGCCAATCAAACACTCACCCCCAGTCAACTGATCTGGGTTTAATCCATCATCATTCTTTAGCTCACTCCACCACCCCAGTTCAGACATGGCCATATGCAAATCAGTCTGACCCTGTGCCTCATGGGAAAAGTCCAGCCCGAACTGCCAAGCCATGTCTTCCCTGGACCGGAAACAAGCATCCTAGGACCGGTTTCTGGCATTTCAGCCGTCATCAGCCAGGCTTGCTTGAATCCAGTGGCAAAGTGAGCAAGGGACCCACGTCTGGGCATACCCCCGCCAACTTAGGGCGACCAAAGCGATACAAAAGGGGATGATGAACGGAACGTTTGAGCCAATCAAACACTCACCCCCAGTCAACTGATCTGGGTTTAATCCATCATCATTCTTTAGCTCACTCCACCACCCCAGTTCAGACATGGCCATATGCAAATCAGTCTGACCCTGTGCCTCATGGGAACAGTCCAGCCCGAACTGCCAAGCCATGTCTTCCCTGGACCGGAAACAAGCATCCTAGGACCGGTTTCTGGCATTTCGGCCGTCATCAGCCAGGCTTGCTTGAATCCAGTGGCAAAGTGAGCAAGGGACCCACGTCTGGGCATACCCCGCCAACTTAGGGCGACCAAAGCGATACAAAGGGGATGATGGACGGAACATTTGAGCCAATCAAACACTCACCCCCAGTCAACTGATCTGGGTTTAATCCATCATCATTCTTTAGCTCACTCCACCACCCCAGTTCAGACATGGCCATATGCAAATCAGTCTGACCCTGTGCCTCATGGGAACAGTCCAGCCCGAACTGCCAAGCCATGTCTTCCCTGGACCGGAAACAAGCATCCTAGGACCGGTTTCTGGCATTTCAGCCGTCATCAGCCAGGCTTGCTTGAATCCAGTGGCAAAGTGAGCAAGGGACCCACGTCTGGGCATACCCCCGCCAACTTAGGGCGACCAAAGCGATACAAAAGGGGATGATGGACCATTGTGCAGCATTCCGTCCATCATCTTGTGTGTTTTGCATTTCGCCCTATGTGGGAAGGGTATGCCCAGACGTGGGTCCCGTGCTCACTACGCCACTGGAGTCAAGCTATTCTGGCTGATGAAGGCTGATAGCCTGAAACCGGTCCTAGGATGCTTGATTCCGGTCCAGGGAAGACATGGCTTGGCAGTTCGGTCTGGACTGTTCCCATGAGGCACAGGGTCAAGACTGATTTGCATATGGCTATGTCTGAACTGGGGTGGCGTGGGTGAAGCAAAATAACGATGGATTAAACCCAGATCTGTGACTGGGGGTGAATGTTTGCCATTGTGCAGCATTCCGTCCATCATCTTGTGTGTTTTGCATTTCGCCCTATGTGGGAAGGGTATGCCCAGACGTGGGTCCCGTGCTCACTACGCCACTGGAGTCAAGCTATTCTGGCTGATGAAGGCTGATAGCCTGAAACCGGTCCTAGGATGCTTGATTCCGGTCCAGGGAAGACATGCCTTGGCAGTTCGGTCTGGACTGTTCCCATGAGGCACAGGGTCAAGACTGATTTGCATATGGCTATGTCTGAACTGGGGTGGCGTGGTGAAGCAAATTAACGATGGATTAAACCCAGATCTGTGACTGGGGGTGAATGTTTGCCATTGTGCAGCATTCCGTCCATCATCTTGTGTGTTTTGCATTTCGCCCTATGTGGGAAGGGTATGCCCAGACGTGGGTCCCGTGCTCACTACGCCACTGGAGTCAAGCTATTCTGGCTGATGAAGGCTGATAGCCTGAAACCGGTCCTAGGATGCTTGATTCCGGTCCAGGGAAGACATGGCTTGGCAGTTCGGTCTGGACTGTTCCCATGAGGCACAGGGTCAAGACTGATTTGCATATGGCTATGTCTGAACTGGGGTGGCGTGGTGAAGCAAAATAGCGATGGATTAAACCCAGATCTGTGACTGGGGGTGAATGTTTGCCATTGTGCAGCATTCCGTCCATCATCTTGTGTGTTTTGCAGGGTAGCCTGATGTGGCATAAATCCGGATTGGTCCATATGGACAAGGTCCTGAATGCACGACCGCAGGCGATCCGCCAGGACCTTCCCCAATAATTTAGATTCAAAGTTGATTAAAGAGATAGGGCGGTACAAGGACAGATCCTCTGGTGGGCGGCCGGGCTTTAAGAAGAGGACGATTTCGACCTGACACCAGTCCCGAGGCAGTAATCGCCGTTCCAGGGCCTCGTGGATCGTACCCAGTAAGTGCGGGCCCAGCGCGGCCATATGGGAGCGAAGGAATTCCATAGGGAACCCAATTAGGGCCCGGGGCTCGACCCGGATGCAACACATTGACTGCATCAGTCAATTCGTCCAGTGTAATGGGGGCATCTAATTGATCCCTCATCTGAACAGACAACTGCTGAGGGGAATATCGCGTAGGAACTCCACAATGATATCTCCCGAGACCTGTTCCCTCCGGGTATACAGCATGGAGAAATGACGCACAAATTCCTCCAGCACCTCAACGGGGGTTGTACGCAAGGCACCGTCCTCACCCCTGATGGCAGGGACCATGGCCGGGCCCTGCCTGGCTTGACATAATCTATGCAGCATTTTGCTAGACTTGTCCCCCCAGTGGTATATCCGATATTGGGACGCCAACCAGATTTCCTTTGCCTCCTCAGTCAGATGATGGTGCAGCTGCTGTTGCGCAAGGAACAAGTTCCTCCGAAGGGTCGGGGTGGGCGCCAGCGAGTATTCTGTTTCCAGGGGAATGCACTTGGCCTCAAATTCGTGCCTCTGAGTGGAACGTTTGCGCTTATCGTTAGTCCTATAGCTAATGTCTACCCCTCTAATGGTAGATTTCAGGGCCTCCCACAGGGTAACTCTGGAGGGGGCAGAGTCAATGTTCAGAGAGAGATAGTCGTGAATCGCCGTGTGGATACACTCCTGGTACTTGGGGTTACGTAGATACCACGGGGACATCCGCCATCGGAACAGGGGCTTCTGAAAATTTAGGAGGAGTGTCACCTTGACAGGCGAATGATTAGACAACCCTCTCGGGAGATGTGAGACCAGGGAGAACCTGTGAACGTAACTCCGTGGTGTGAACAAGTAGTCTAATCGAGACAAGGAACCATGTACCACCGACATGTATGTGTAGCCTATCTCGGCTGGATGATATTCCCGCCACAGGTCCGCCCAACCCAGTGCCCCTGCAAGTGATGACAATTTAGAGGTGCCTGTGGGGGGAGCCGCCCTGGATCCCCTTCTCCTATCAATTGGTGTCATAATGTCATTCCAGTCGCCACCCAACACAGACAGGCCCTCAGGGAGCTTACCCCACAACCGAGTCAAACCTTCCACAAACGTAGTCCCGAGAGGCGGAAGAGCATATACGCTGCCCAGCGTGAGTTGTTCACCATAGAGCGTCCCCGTCAGGAAAACGTACCTACCCACTAGGTCTGCCCAAACTTTAGTATGGAGGAAGGGGACACGGGCGTGAATAATAATGGTACTGCCACGGGAGCCCCTGGTGAAACCTGCATGGAATACTTGTCGGAATCCGAACATAGCTAGACAGGGGGCCTTGTTGCCCAGGAGATGAGTCTCCTGCAAGAGAAGAATGTCAGCCTCATATAGTTTGGCCTGCCTGAGGATAGCCCCCCATTTTACCTTATTGAGCAGCCCCCGGACATACCATGTCACTACCATCAATTCACCAATATGGGTAGCCATAGTCAGAGAGGCCACATATCTAGTCTGGGTCTAATAGTAATGGTCTACCAGGTGAAGAGTGTGATGTGTGTCCGCGTGTGTAAACAACAAAAAACATAACTGTACAAATCTGGAACCCCTCTCCCAACGTCTCCCCTTCCCCCACTCGATACAGCCAAGAACAAGGAGCATCTGTCGCGGTGAGGGGAACCTTAAGACCCAAACCACAGACCCCAAGGCCCCCCCTCCAATGGATCCCAACCACTCCAAAAAACATGAACCTTGGGGAGCTAGTGGCAGTGCAAGCCAGCCACCATGCATAATGTCCAACCCCATGCAGAGTATAATGATCGGGATAAATCCAATCCTCGGAGAGTCAGTTATGTGCTAATAGGAACATCACAGGCCAAGGGCCAGTCAAGAAGCTTGCACAGGACTGGAGGAGCGACGATCTGAGCCAGAGCGATGCCGTCTCTTGGATTTCATCCTGCGCGATCGATTCCGCTGCGAGCCCATTGAGGAGTCAGATTCCAGTGGTGGCGGGGAGTGCGGCTTCAGGTGTGTCCTTTCATCAGTCCAGGCTAAAGCCGCTTCAGGCGAGTCGAAAAAGAATGTTTTAGAGTTATAAATCACTCGGAGATTAGCTGGATACAGTAACATATAAGAGATGTTGAGTTCACGTAGCCTCCGTTTTGCTGCGATAAAAGACTGCCTTTGTTGCTGCACCAGGCGGGTGTAGTCCGGAAAAATCATAATTAACAAACTTTGATACTGTGTCCTGTGACCACTTCAAGTTGGCTGCCTAAATCATATCATCTTCAATGAGTGCACATAATATTTTTATGCAAGTGACTCATTGATTAATGAATCAATAACATATTTTCACATATAAAGATAATCGTGAATCTAGTATTGACCTTAAGAATATTAAACACTCGTTTAGAACTTAACGATGTAGTAAAATAATGATTGAGAGTAGCCCCTGGGTTAAAAAATAATTTGTTCTGTGACCTCTTCAAAGATAGTGGCTATAATCATTTGCCCTGAAATGGGAGTACACATGAGAATGCTTTCCTCTATAATTGACTAACTTTAGATGCTGGGGTATTGACCACTTCAAGATGGCGATCAAAATCATATTACATCCAATGAGTGTAGATGTCACCTCGAAGTGGGAGTTCACATGAGGATACTTTCTCTCTACAACTGACTAATTCTAGACACTATGGTTTGTGACCACTTTAAGATGGCGGTCAAAATCGTATCGCCCGTATTAGCAAACATAATGTTTAAAAACTTTTTGCATGTTATTCATTGGTTAATTAAATTATAATATATCTCTATACACAAAGATAACTGTGAACTTAATAAGTAATAAATACTCGTGTAGAACACAACGATATAGTGGATTAATGACCTAGAGTCGCCTCTGCCTTAAACTTAAAAACTACCGGTTTTGTGACCACTTCAAGATGGCGGTCAAAAATATATCGCCTCGAATGGGTACACATAATATATATATTTTTTATGCCGGTGCTTCACAGTTAAATATAAAATTAATATATTCTTACATATGAAGAAAATTGTGAATATAAGTTATGTCCTAATAAATAATAAACGTACGTGTAGTACACAACTGTGTAGTGTAATAATAATCGAGAGTTGCCTTTGTTTTAAAAAAATAATTTTTTCTGGTTTGGTCTTATCAATGATTTCACAGATAATGCTTTATTGAACATATATTCGGTATACACCTTAAGAAATATTGCTCTTTTGGGTGAATTAACCGTGGGACCGGTACTTCCGGCCATTTCAAGATGGCGGCCATGAATACAGCACATACAATGTGCTTATGTCATGATTAATCACAGGTGGTGAGAGACACGGGCTATTTAAACATCGCGGCCGGAGAAGTCAAAATATGATGATTTGGCTACACGACGGGAGCGGCTTGACATTTGCTTGCAAGTAAGTCTGGGGAGGTTACGCTATTCTAACAGGGATTATGATGGGTTGCATACCGCTTTATTATCAATGGATTAAAATCTTCTAAGAGGGACACAAGCACCCGGCTAACTAAATTTGGAAATTAAGATCACAATCTGGTTTGGCCCTGATGGGGGTATTATAATCATTCTAGGGTGGACCTGTACTTTGGTCAATACCCAAAGGAACATTGTTGGGTTTGTTTTACCTATCATATATAGATAGGTTTGCGTGCTACACTCTTGTCCTATGACGCCTTGGCACTATCATGGCAGTCAATACCGCCTCACTGATGTGATGGTTGTCATGTTGTAGGAGGTTCTTGTAACCTCTCATTATTTATTTATCATATTATTAGGCCCCATTGTTCATAAATCCCTTAGAAGCCTGAAGGATCTTTATTGTATTACAGACTGCAATGGGCTAATACTTAATGCCGTACATAGATAGATGACACAAATCAGACCGGGAACCAGGAAGGAATTTATATGTTCCTTGATGTGATGTTTCGTGAATCATACGAGGTATGTTTCAACTGTTAACTGACTCCAACGTAATAAGACCTCTTATTAGGCATGAGACTATGAGACTATGACCTATGGTCATTGTGCATTTGTTTTATCTTTGATCAGGCCTCACTGATACTTACCCAAGGAAAAGGGACTCCATATAGATATCCATTGATGATTGTTGAGAAAGACTCACCATATTGCCTTTGGTAAGATTTACAGTTACACCTAAAGTGAGCGGATATCCCTTCAGATGTATATATTAGATGTTTATATAATGATGCCGTTACAATAAGCTTTAATTGAGCACCAGTACCCCGTCCCATCAGAAGGTCCGTCTGATACTATGACAAGAAAAAGACACTGGTTTCATTATTTGATATTTAGAACTAACATTTCCTTCTGAAGTTTTTTTTGTTCAGCAGGTATCGATGTGATCATGAGTTTATGATGAATTGTTAGATTCCTTAATTTTGTTGAAAATTAAAAAGTTCAAATAATATGCATTGTGTATATCTAAGTAGGTGTACAAATCTACATAAGAAGTTGTGTATATATTTTAGCTTAATCACATTTTCTTGTTTTCTTGTGTGTTGTGAGCACCGTGTTTTTAATTGTAAATATTATTGTAAATATAATGTATATTATGTATACTTATTTATAGCCCTGAAGAAGTCCTTTTGGGACGAAACGCATTGGCTACGGTCGTTTTAAGAAGAATTTGAATAAAGAAAGTTGGAACAAGACCTGCTGAATGAATATGAATTCTTTTATTCTTAATATTATGTTTGATTTACATTAATTGGAGTGCTGGATCACGTTGTGTCAGTAACATATAAGAGATGTTGAGTTCACATAGCCTCTGTTTTGCTGCGATAAAAGACTGCCTTTGTTGCTGCACCAGGCGGGTGTAGTCCGGAAAAATCATAATGTGCCTGGAGTCGAAGATGAGCTTATCTTTATTCAGGCGGGCATACTGCAACACTGCATCTCTGTCCGCATAGTTTAACAACTTGGTGATGACCGGCCGCGGATTTTCCCCGGGGGTGGCTTCTTTGTAAGCACCCGATGAGCCCTCTCGACCACAAAGCACGCCGAGTCTTGTCAGCCGGCAGCAGGTCCTTGAGCCATGAAGTGAGAAAACGATTCATGGAACCGCCTTCGCAACCCTCCGGAAAGCCAACGAAGTGGAGGTTATTGCGCCTAGCGTGGCCTTCCGCATCTTCGGCCCGGGGAGCAAGCTCTTCGGAAATCACAGTCAATTTATTAACTTGGCGTTGGAGGGTCTGCACGGTATCTTCCACAGACGACACCCGTGTCTCGGCCTCGGTAATTCGGTTGAGAGCCTTGCGCAGGCCCTGCCGCAAAAATGAGACCTCGGTACCCACTGCGCCAATCTTGGCCTCCAACGTGTCCCTTGCATCCGTAATGGCCACAAGCAAGGCTGCATTGTCCGGAATGGAGCCAAAGGGGGGCCCCCCGCTTGCAGACGTTGCAAACTGGTCCAGGGTGCTCGGTTTCGGGCCTGTGGTGCCAGGCTTGTCCTTCCCCATTGCGTGATCCACAAATTAACCGTTCTGGTCACCTCTGGGGAGGAGACTTGATCTGGCGGGGTATGCAGGATCACGAGGGCGCCGGTCCGCCACCTCAGGGGAACTCTCCAGGGGACGCCCCGCGGCCGGTCCTCACGGACTCCGTCTGCCGCTAGGTCGCCAGCCACACTGGAGCTAATCCTGCTGCTTCCACAACCAGCCGCAAACAGCCAAGCAGGCCCCTCTAATGGGACCTAGCTCACCAGGCCACCAGCATGCGGAACACCCCTGATACATCCTCTTCAGTAGCGGGGAATGCCAGGCACGACTTATCACCAAGATCCAGGTGGCACCACACAGGAGTAACCCACTTCCTGGGCTTCCACCACGGGGCACAAACCAGCAGTGCAGGATAGGCACGAGGGCCGGTGGCACCAACGCCCTCTGTCTGGAGGCCGTCAGGAGGATCAATTTGGCGGCAGGCTTGTATTTTTGCCCCCGGACCCAAGCCTTGGCTCTAAAGTAGGCGTTTATTCCAGATTCATGGGTGGGCTCCACGCCGCGTATCAGCACAGCAAGGCTCCCAATGCGGCTCAGCAACGAATCAAAATGGTGGCGGCAGGCGTGTATTCTGGCCCCCGGACCCAGGCCCGGGCCCTAAGGCTACCGCTTGTTCTGGATTCACGGGTGGACTCCACGCCCCGCACCCGCACCGCAAGGCTCCCAATGCGGCTCCGACGCAGGTGTGACCGCGCCTCAGCACCCGGGGCCTAGGCATCCCCCCTGGGGGAGATCTCGCACTGCAGCACCTACGGGGCCCCGTGGACGTGGCCCACGGCACCATTACCACTGGCCCCCAAGGCCCCAGAGCAAACGGTCTCCTGCACCGACCGACGCCCAGGCCGGAACGACCCCCACAACCACGGCAGGAACCCAGCCGGGATCACGGAGCCCCTCCACAGCCCAGGCCCCAATCGGCACCCAAAACCGCCACCCGGAAGGCCCGAAAGGGCGAGGAAGCGCAACCGCCGGCCGCCCCCGCCTAGCCCCCCAGCACTCCCTCTTACCTCAACCCGGGATACGACCATGCCCAGGCCCCAGACACAGCCACAGCCTTGCCGGATCAACCAACAACCGAGGGGGACGCCGCGGCACGTTCCTCGCAGACCTCGCACAATACAGCCGCAGAAATCCCTCTCCGGCTCCAACGACACGCCAGATGTCTCCTCCGTCCTGAGCACCAAAGATACCCTGCATACAGGTTGGATGGGGTAGGATAAACGACGGATTTAGGTGGCGGGCGCACAGAGCTTATTCAAGCTGTGTCCGCCATGATTGCTGGCCAAGCCACGCCCCCAGGTATTCATTTTAATACTTTGAAATTAATTGATATTTAGTTTTAGTTATAGAAGATGTTAAAAAAACATTACATTTTTAAATATAAATGCTTTGGCACCTATCCTCTGGGATAGGATGCATGTGAAACAGGGGCCTTAGGTGGGGGAGTGTATTAATACTCAGGTATTAATTATAATACTTGAGTATTAACTGATATTTTTTTGAGTGATGGTATATTTTAAAAATAATTTTATAATAAATTAATAAAAAAAGCTTTGGCTCCTATCCTCTAGGATGGGATGCATGGGAAACAGGGGTTTTGGGTGGGGGAGTGTATTAATACTCAGGTATTAATATTAATACTTGAGAATTAATAGTCATTTATTTTTACTGTTAGATAATTTTAAAAATGTTTTATATTTAAATTAATAAAAAAGGATTTTGCACCTATCCTCTGGGACGGGATGCATGGAAAACAGAGGTTTTTGGAGGGAGAGTGTATTAATATTCATGCATTAATTTTAATACTTGAGAATTAATTTATATTTATTTTTAGTAATATAATTTTTTTTAATTATTTTATTTTAAAATAATAAAAAAGGCTTTGGCACCTATCCTCTGTGATGGGATGCATGGGAAACAGGGGTTTTGGGTGGGGGAGTGTATTAATACTCAGGTATTATTTTTAATAATTGAGTATAATGTTTTACTTAATTAAAATTTTATTTTATTGTAAAATTGTTAAATTAATTTTAATTATTAAAATTAATAAAACTGATATGCAGACAAACTCAGGGTGTTTTTGGGGGGTAGGGAGGTGATTTGAAATCAAGGTTTAATCATAAGATAGCATTAAAAAAATTATATACATTTTAAATTTAATTTAATTAAATTATTAATCTTATAAAAGTATGTTAATATATTTTAAAAATTAAAAAAGCATATATGTACTATTTGAGTTTGCATAAATAGACATATAAAATGTTTAAAAACATAAATTTAAGTAATACAAAATGTAATAGTTAACAAAACAATAAATTGACACATTAATAGTTTTGTAGGTAATTTTATTACATAAAAATAATAATTCAGTTATATTAAATAATCAAAAAATGTTTTAAAAAACGTCATTAGTTGTATTTTTTTTTTAAATAAACAGATTTTTAAATGTATTGTAACATATAATTTTTACTTTCTTTGTAGGTTTTCCCACGGTTTCCCATTGATGTGAATGAGAGAAATTGTCCTTTTTTCCTTTTTACTAAAAGAGATGACGTTGCCGTTGTATGTAAGTTTTGTCATTGCACCAATCGTCGCGGTCTGGATCAGAAGCAAGGAAGAGCTGTGTCCAGGTAAGGCAAATTTAAATTATTAAAAATAGATTAAGGGTGGCATAGTTTATTGTAAGGAGAGAGAAGGGAGGTTGCAAGAACTAGTATAAGTTGTATTTTGATATTTTTGTGTGTTTTAACTTAATTTTTTTTTCCTAAACAGGTAGCAGTTGTAGGCCCACGTAACACTTTGGGGCCAATTCCGATCCGGGCCGGAAAACGTACCGACTGACTCGGAGCCGGAATTTATTCCGACCAACACGTACCGGTGCAGCCCGACCCGCAAAGTACGATGAAAAGCGTGCAAAATCCGACCGACTCGTACGGAACACAATACGAACGACCGAACCGCGCGGAAAAAAGCTATCCGGCCGGAAAAGAACGCGAATCGAACCGACCGACACGCACCAGGAAGAATCCCGAACGAAACGTACCCGCGAACTCCGACCCGCCAAGTACGATGCAACGCGTGGAAAACACGACCGAGTCGCACGGAGCACAAGCCGTACGACCGACACGCATACAAAACAGCGAGCCGAAGCAACCCAATACACTGCGACCGATGCGTACGCAGCACATAAAACAGCACAAACCCAGCGTGAACGACTCGGAGAAGCTCGCACGAGACAACTGCAGGGTCCGACTCGGTCAGAAGAACGTCTCCTACATGCACAAAAAGTACAAAGGGAAAAAAAAAGAAAAAAAGCCAAACAAGCAATTACAAAGCCAATAAATACTGGGGGAAACAGGGAACAAAGACACACCCACAACTCCACCCATATAAAGGACACAAATCTCTACCATGATCCTTTGCAAATTCAAATTACCTGCCAGCACAGAACACCAACAGACAGCAACCACACACACACTCACAGCTCATCCATCACACAAGCCACACACCATCAGCACCTCAACAAATAGCACCCTCACATACACCCAGCAAAACACACACTCACACACCCTCACTTGCACACCAACACACATCACTCACCACCACCACCCATCACCATGCCCCCAAGAAGAATCCAAAGTTCCTAGATAGTGAATTGGAAGTCCTGGTAGATGAGATCCTCAGGGTAGAGCCACAGCTGTTTGGTACACTGGTCCAACAGACCCCCATGTCGCAGAAAACCAAGATGTGGGCGTGGATCGTCGACAGGGTGAATGCACAATCACCATATTTGCGCACAAAGGAAGACATCCAGAACAGGTGGTATGATGTGCGCAGGAGGGTCAGGGACCTACTGAAGAAGGATTACATCTTGAGCCAACACACCGGCAGTGGCCCTCCTGCCAAACCACTATACCTCAGGCCCTGGGAGGAGAAGGTGCGGGCCATCCTACCACCAGTGAGCGTATATGGACTAGAAAACATCCCAGAGCCTGGTGAGTACACAACCAATATACCCAATATTGTGTGACAATACACACACATCACTGTCAAGGGGATAGTCAAACCATGCACCCTTAGCAAATACACAGCAACAAAAACAGAATCATCCCAAGATGTGTATGTCAGTCAGATAAACACAACACATGCCATCTCATAGTGATATGTAACTGTGTCATGACATGTACAAACCCTACAACAAATAAAGCTAGGCAGTGGCACAAATATAACCAACAAACACTGTCAGATATGTAGCCACCACAACAAAACCACCACACAGGGAATCCCACAGAAAGGAAGGAATTCTGTGTATGCTGGTCAAGTCAGTGCAGCCAATAGCATCATGGGAGTTGTAGTCACAGATATTGCCCACCCTCACAATACGCCCACCAACACCACTCTGAACCATGCTCACATCACAGGGAGTGGAAAACAACTGACAAGATGCCTGACACTGGCTACTGCTGTGGGGAGCACAAGGCCCTGCTGGGAACTGGGCACCAACCAACAGCAGGACACCACTGACTGACATCCTGAAAGACAACTTGCACTCCCTGCAATGGAAGCACGTTCCATGGTGGGATATCTGGCTGGGTGGGAAGGAGGACTGACAGCTATGACCATAGTTACCAGCAGCTCTCCCCACACACACCCCTAACACAAACTACACACAACGCACCTGGGAAAATGCATTGCCTCACACTAAAATTAATTATCCCACAAAGAACCACCACCCTGGGTCATGCTGTGGGAAGCACAGTGACACACATGGGACTTGTAGCCAAACAAACGCCAGGACAACACTGTCAGCCATCCATTCAGCACAGGCACACTACCCCACAGGGAAGCAGAGTCAGAAGGAAAGAAGTATGGGCAAGCTGGGAAGGGGGTGGAGGCACTAGCATGATGGGAGTGGTAGTCACAGATATTGCTCACCCTCACAATTGGCCCATCAACACCACTCTGAACCATACTCACATCACAGGGAGTGGAAAACAACTGACAAGATGGCTGACACTGGGTACTGCTGTGGGGAGCACAAGGCCCTGCTGGGAACTGGGCACCAACAAACAGCAAGACACCTCTGTCAGCCATCTTGCCATTGCTGTCACACCCACACACAGTGAAGTACACTCAAAAGGAAGGAAGTATGGGCATGCTGGGAAGGGGGTGGAGGCAATAGCATGATGGGAGTGGTAGTCACAGATGAACATCCCCAAACCACATGGCCCACCAAGCTCACACTGAAGCATGCACACCTCACAGAGAGTGGAAAGCCCCATCAAAGATGTCTGACACAGGTGCTCAGTTGTGGGGAGCACAAGGCCATGCTGGGAACTGGCCACCAACCAACAGCAGGACACCACTGTCAGCCATCTTGCCATTGCTGTCACACCCACACACAGTGAAGTACACTCTAAAGGAAGGAAGTATGGGCATTCTGGGAAGGGGGGTGGAGGCAATAGCATGATGGGAGTGGTAGTCACAGCTCAACATCCCCAAACCACATGGCCCAGCAAGCTCACACTGAAGTATGCACACCTCACAAAGAGTGGAAAGCCCCATAAAATATATCTGACACCGGTGCTTTGTTGTGGGGAGCACAAGGCCCTGCTGGGAACTGGCCACCAACCAACAGCAGGACACCACTGTCAGCCATCTTGCCATTGCTGTCACACCCACACACAGTGAAGTACACTCAAAAGGAAGGAAGTATGGGCATGCTGGGAAGGGGGTGCAGGCAATAGCATGATGGGAGTGGTAGTCACAGATATTGCTCACCCTCACAATTGGCCCATCAACACCACTGTGAACCATGCTCACATCACAGGGAGTGGAAAACAACTGACAAGATGGCTGACATGGGTACTGCTGTGGGGAGCACAAGGCCCTGCTGGGAACTGGGCACCAACAAACAGCAGGACACCACTGTCAGCCATCTTGCCATTGCTGTCACACCCACACACAGTGAAGTACACTCAAAAGAAAGGAAGTATGGGCATGCTGGGAAGGGGGGTGGAGGCAATAGCATAATGGGAGTGGTAGTCACAGCTCAACATCCCCAAACCACATGGCCCAGCAAGCTCACACTGAAGCATGCACACCTCACAGAGAGTGGAAAGCCCCATCAAAGATGTCTGACACCGGTGCTCAGTTGTTGGGAGCACAAGGCCCTGCTGGGAACTGGCCACCAACAACAGCAGGACACCACTGTCAGCCATCTTGCCATTGCTGTCACACCCACACACAGTGAAGTACACTCAAAAGGAAGGAAGTATGGGCATGCTGGGAAGGGGGGTGGAGGCAATAGCATGATGGGAGTGGTAGTCACATATATTGCTCACCCTCACAATTGGCCCATCAACACCACTCTGAACCATGCTCACATCACAGGGAGTGGAAAACAACTGACAAGATGGCTGACACTGGGTACTGCTGTGGGGAGCACAAGGCCCTGCTGGGAACTGGGCACCAACAAACAGCAGGACACCACTGACTGACATCCTGAGAGTCAACCTGCACCCACTGCAAGAGTGGCATGCTTCATGGTGGGATAACTGGGCTGGAGGGAGAAGGATGTCCAGATGTCAACCAAATACCACCAATGCTGGCCATGCACACACCTCAACATTCACATTGAAATGCTTCATGTTGTCAGGACAATGCGCTACACCAATATCAACAGCTGACTGTGACAACTTAGGACAATGCAATGTACAGGCCCGCATCCAGAGGTACAGTCACAACTGTCAGGTGTTTGAACCATTGATGCCTGTAGAAACATTACATACATTGTGTGTCTCTTCCAAATACAGGTGATGATGGGGACACAGCAGCAGACGCTGAGGAGTCCCTGTCCCAGGCTCCGGGGACACTGAGCTCACTGGTGTGGAACAGCCTCTGCCCACCTCGGATGACGAAGACCTACCTGGCACCTCCGCAGTGAGTCATCATGCAGCACCAGCAGGACCACCAGCTGCACCCCCTGCACCCACCCCTCCAACAACTGCCAACACACAGACCACCCCTGCCGACACGGACAGACCAAGGACCACCACCACCAACAGCACACGGACCCCGGCCCAACGTGGAGCTACGGATAACAACACCAGCAACAACCCCCAAGGGGGCCCAGGGTCACCTGTGCGTGCCACCGCAGGTCCTTCACATGTCGCCAGGGGTGGTGTGAGGGGTGGTAGACATAGGTCGCTACTTGCAGAGGGGTCTGGACTGCATGATGACCCACAACTGGTACGCATAGCTGATGCGTACCAGACTAGCACCAGAGAGTTCAGCCAGGTAGTGGGGATCCTCAGGGACATTCAACAGCAGCAGGCTGCCCATCATGCCCGCTTGGACTTACACATGTCCCGCATGGAGTCCAAGTGGGACACAGTGCAAGAACAGACGGTGGTGCATAGGGACATATTGCAATGCCTCCGCCAGATTTGCACCAACATGTCAACACCTCCCTGTGTGCCCACAACATCTGGTGCTGCAACAACTGCAACTGCCACAGGGAGGGAGGATGACTCTGGCAGAGAGTCCCCTGCACCGCAGCAGCCTGCACTTGAGGATCCCCCCCAAAGAAGAGGGGTCGTCCGAGGAAGGACAACTGAGAGGCAGATGGCCATGCACAACCCCCAGGAAGCCAACACCTGTTCTGGAAAATCACCTTTGTGCCCAAACTCTTCTCCCTGTCGAATGCAACACAACTCTCCCACATGACATGGGAGCTCAAGTTGGACCAATGTATCAGATGACTGTGGACTTTACTCTGGACATTTCTGCTACCAGGACTTCCAAATCATCTTGGAACTTTGGATTACAACCACAATGTACAGCACCCACCATCCTGTGCACTATACTCACACATGTATGTCAATAAACTCACTAATACACCATACTTGCCTCTGTTGTGACTCCAACGTTGTTTCTGAAGTGGAGATGATGATCTGTGAAATGACACTGTGCATGCTAACTGCTACAGCAAGTACAACACCGGCATGTGAGTCATGGCGACGTGACACATATGAGGGAGACACACCACCAGGGCTACACAACACATACACACCAGGGCCATCTGACTCATCGCCTACACTGATGTTGCCAGGAAATACGGTGCAATGCACAGACCAAACACCTATTCCCAGTCTGTGTCAACTAGCCCACTGGTGCAGTAAGCAAATGTCAGTCAGATGTGTGACCACAGACAACGCACATCACAAAGTGAAGCACAGGTTTATTACACATTTGCAACATGTTGTAACCACTACAGATGCAAGGTAATCCCACCTGGCAGTGGGCACACAGTCAACAAGTGTAGAAGAAAGGAAGTCCATGGGTGTGGTGCACATCACCTGTAGGGAAACGACAGCTACCACCCTGGAAGTTGATTCACGGTGTCGGGGGATCACAGTTGACCAAACAACTCTGAAAGTACCCTGTGAAGGACAGAAATGACACACAGTCAAAAGCACTGAAGAACCTGACAGAACTGCAATACTCATGCCCAATACATGTCACAAGAAACCCACCCAGAACCAAGTTAGCATGCCAACACTGTTGGGGAGTACAGACTACCTGTAAGGACACATCGCTGCATGCATCCATTCAAGTAGCACATGGACACACTCAAACAGCACCAGAGCACCACCAACACATATCATGCAAACTCACATCATTGACATAACATCCCTGGATACTCACATTCAGCTGAAGAAGTTGGTGATGAGCTGTGTGCGGACATCACCCTCATCATCATCATCATCACTGGCATCGTGGTCCAGCCCAGGATCCTCCACAGGTGGCGGATGTTGGTCATCGTCATCCAGGATGAGAGGCAACTCCTTCCGCACTGCCAGGTTGTGTAGCATGCAGCAGACGATGACAATCTTGCACACCTTTGCTGGGGCATATGGGAGGGCCCCTCCTGTCTTATCTAGGCAGCGGAAGCGGCTCTTCAGGAGACCAAAGGTCCGCTCAATCACTCTCCTGGTCCGACCATGTGCCTCATTGTAGCGCATCTGGGCTGGTGTCACAGGGTTCCTGAGGGGCGTCAGCAACCACAGCATGTTGGGGTATCCGGAGTCACCTACATACAGACAATTGCACATTAGCTGAGTTGGAAAAGAGGGTGGAACACTACATTGCAGAACACACACAATGGTACAAAGTCAGTACACACCAACAAGCCAGGCACGCTGGTTCCGCATCTGTGACATCATCCTCGGGATGCGACTACTCCTCATCACGTAGGCATTGTGTGCAGAACCGGGGAAACGGGCACACACGTGTGAGATGCTCATATCTGCAAGACATACCACCAGTGCATTGACCGAATGGTAGTGTTTGCGATTCCTGTATGCCTGCTCTTGGGCCTGTGCTGGTACCAAAGCCACATGTGTCCCATCAATGGAGCCAATGACATGCGGCATCCTCCCCAGGGCATAGAAGTCACTCTTCACGTCAGTGAGTTGTTGAAGTCTAGGGAAATAGATGTACTGGTTCAGGTATCTCAACATAGCCTCCAAAACATCACGGAGCACACGGCTAAACATGGTCTGTGACATCCCACCAGCAGACGCCACAGTGTGTTGAAAGGTACCGGTGGCAAAGAAGTGTAGGGCTGCCATCACCTTCACCTTGGGGGTCAGCGTTGTAGGGTATGTCTGGCCAGGTTGCAAATGTGGGGCCAACCGCACCGTCAATTCCTCAATCAGTGGCCTGGTGAAGCGGTACCGTCGGATGCAGTCCCGTTCAACTACTGTTGCAAGGTCAGGGAATGGCCGATGGACAGCTGGTGCCCTGCAGTGCATAGGTGAAGAAAGAAAGATTGTCAGTCACCCCACATATGTGGCATAGACCAGACTCAATATCACATGATACATCATTACGAGATACAAGTACATGATGCGTGTGCCGTTCCGTAAGGACATGTATGGCACCTACATGGCTAACATCTAACATCACAGTTCAACATGTTCCCTCAACAAGTCCCAGGTTGTGCTATGGGATATCATTAGGCTGTGTCACAGTACCCATGTACTGCTGTCACATTCCAAACACACACCACAGTGACATGTGAGGACAGATGTGCCCCAGGCATCACAGCTCATCGACAGGTAGATTCCCAGGGACCCTGTATTGCCACATGGACACTGGCATGACATGGTGTATCATGTATACACCACAGCAAAACAACCATGACCCCCACAGGTAGTGGTCCCTGTTGCCTCGGCAGGACAGACATGGACGTCTGTGACACACACACGCACAACATCAAAGTCCATGCACAAACAATGTGGATGTGGAGACTGTCTCCCATTGTGCACATGGAATCAGAGACATTGTAAACACAACATGCACACAGACTGTGGAGGGCCATCACAATTGTGGCAATGGGTCACCCTGGGACGTACATACCGTCCCACATGGGACTCAGGGGGTATGTGACATGAAATACACATACACAACCGTGAAATGTGACCATGCCACATGCCCTGAAATGAACAGTTGCACACCACAGTGTTCATGTGCACAACACACCAAGGATTCTGTCACCATGAACACGTGCACAGCCTGGGAGTGGCTGCCCCAAGTGCCACCCAAAAAACAACATGTTGACCCCCATACACAGAACAGGTAATGCAGCCTTTCATGCCTTAGGATAGAGTGTGGACAGGCTGTGGTGTTGTAGGTGTGCCCCTCACTCCCTGGGAAGTATATGTGGCTGGCATATGTTCACCTGTGACAGGCATGGTGACATATGCCAGTGACTTGTACAGGGACGCGTTGTACAGCAATGGACCGATCGGTGTGCCCGGCCGGCCCATTGCATTCAATGTGAGTGGGTACGCGTTGTATCCCGGGTACCCGTTGTACAGCAATGGACCGATCGGTGTTCCCGGCCGGCCCATTGCATTCAATGTGAACGGGTACGCGTTGAACAGCAATGGACCGATCGGTGTGCCCGGCCGGCCCATTGCATTCAATGTGAGCGGGTACGCGTTGAACAGCAATGGACCGATCGGTGTGCCCGGCCGGCCCATTGCATTCAATGTGGCGGGTAAGCGTTGTATCCCGGTACGCGTTGAACAGCAATGGACCGATCGGTGTGCCCGGCCGGCCCATTGCATTCAATGTGAGCGGGTACGCATTGTATCCCGAGTGCAGCGTTGTACAGCAATGGACCAATCGGTGTGCCCGGCCGGCCCATTGCATTCAATGTGGCGAGTGCGCATTGTATCCCAGGTGCAGCGTTGTACAGCAATGGACCGATCGGTGTTCCCAGCCGGCCCATTGCATTCAATGTGAGCGAGTGCAGCGTTGAACAGCAATGGACCGATCGGTGTGCCCGGCCGGCCCATTGCATTCAATGTGAGCGGGTATGCATTGAACAGCAATGGACCGATCGGTGTGCCCGGCCGGCCCACTGCATTCAATGTGAGCGAGTACGCGTTGTATCCCGGTGCGCATTGAACAGCAATGGACCGATCGGTGTGCCCGGCCGGCCCATTGCATTCAATGTGGCGGGTACGCGTTGTATCCCGGGTATGCGTTGTACAGCAATGGACCGATCGGTGTGCCCGGCCGGCCCATTGCATTCAATGTGAGCGGGTACGCGTTGTATCCCGGGTACGCGTTGTACAGCAATGGACCGATCGGTGTTCCCGGCCAGCCCATTGCATTCAATGTGAGCGGGTACGCATTGAACAGCAATGGACCGATCGGTGTGCCCGGCCGGCCCATTGCATTTAATGTGAGCGGGTACGCATTGTATCCCGGGTACACGTTGTACAGCAATGGACCGATCGGTGTGCCCGGCCGGCCCATTGCATTCAATGTGAGCCAGTGCAGCGTTGAACAGCAATGGACCGATCGGTGTGCCCGGCCGGCCCATTGCATTCAATGTGAGCGGGTACGCGTTGTATCCTGGGTACGCATTGAACAGCAATGGACCGATCGGTGTGCCCGGCCGGCCCATTGCATTCAATGTGGCCAGTGCAGCGTTATATCCCGAGTGCAGCGTTGTACAGCAATGGACCGATCGGTGTGCCCGGCCGGCCCATTGCATTCAATGTGAGCAGGTACGCGTTGAACAGCAATGGACCGATCAGTGTGCCCGGCCGGCCCATTGCATTCAATGTGAGCGGGTACAGCGTTGTATCCCGGGTATGCGTTGTACAGCAATGGACCGATCGGTGTGCCCGGCCGGCCCATTGCATTCAATGTGAGCGGGTACGCGTTGAACAGCAATGGACCGATCGGTGTGCCCGGCCGGCCCATTGCATTCAATGTGAGCGGGTACGCGTTGTATCCCGGTGCGCGTTGAACAACAATGGACCGATCGGTGTGCCCGGCCGGCCCATTGCATTCAATGTGAGCGGGTACGCGTTGTATCCCGGGTACGCGTTGTACAGCAATGGACCGATCGGTGTGCCCGGCCGGCCCATTGCATTCAATGTGAGCGGGTAAGCGTTGTACAGCAATGGACCGAACGGTGCGCACACATTGGCTGGGGCCTGGCATGGCAACGGACGCGTTTTCAAGCTCCAACGAGTCTGATGCAGTGAATTCAGTTGGCCAGCCACAACAATGTTGCAAAATCATGGGTGTCATGAAGTTGAAGATTTGAAGGATGCTGTGGGCGTGTATTAGTGCTGCTATTCCATGGATTGGTCAGATTCAGAAGATGCAAACGACTTGGACCTATCACTTTGGACACATGGGACAGTATCTGCCTCTGCAGCACACATATAATGCTGGCTGTTCCCCTGAGAGCTCACTTGCCTGCACTACATGCTCCAGGACGACATCTGCCACCAACACTGCTGCTGTTTATGCATCCTCTGGCTCCTGCAATGGCACGTACTGTGGAGAGAGCCCCAGCCTTCAGCCTTGAGGAGAACCAGGCCCTGCTGGACAGCCTCCTTCCACAGTACAGCAAGCTGTATGGGAAACCAGGGGAGCAGGTGAGTGTGCTGTCCACTGCATCACTGATTGTGCATGTTGTCTGACTAGCAGGACTTTCAGTGTGCACACCACTGGCTAGCATGCCCACTGAGTAGTTGTCACACCCCAAAGTGTGTAGTTACATGCACTGAACTGGTACAGTGCATTAACAGTGCATTCCAACTAGGTTTACTTCCCATGCAATGATACCATGTAGTGACTGCTGGCAAACTGTTCATAGCCATTGTTGCACTGCCTGTGTACATCATATGCCCCTGTGATTGAGACATGTATATCCAACTGTGTGATGCACGTATATGTTGCATGTGTAGTAATGGCCTTTTCACTTTGTCATCCTCACAGGTTGATGCCCACCAGAAGCAGGACATCTGGCTGACCATCGCCCGGAAAGTAAGATCCGTGGGGTCTACAGGCGCAGGATCCGCAACTGCCAAAAGAGGTGGCAGGACCTTCGTGGCTGGACCCGGAGGATCGCAAGGGTCCAGCTGAAGCTGTCGCCTCCTTGCAGGAGGGGCGGACACCGGACCCTGACCCCCACATGCTCCGGATCCTGGCGGTGGTCTTCCCTGACCTGGATGGGCAGCTGAAGGACAGACAGCAGCAAGGAGGGGGTGAGTCCATGACTGCACTGTGCACTTTGTCTGACATGCTATGTGCCCTCCTCTGGCCTGGTTAAACTTCCACAGTACATCAGTCATGTGGTCCAGGACCCATGTCCCTCATTTGTGACATGCCCACTTCTCCTCTGATACGCATATGTGTGGCCCTTATAGTCAGGAAATTGTGTCATTTGGGGACTGTGTCATTGCATTTTGCTTTGCTCAAGGTGGGGGTCAGCATTTGTTCCCGTGACTATGTTGTGCGATTCATGGGTGGGTCAATTGCTTACACAATGCCTAAGTTCTGACATGTGATTTGGGTGTAACTTTGATATGTGGTCCGCTTGCTGCTCTGACTCACCACATGTCCCTGGGGAATTTGGCACACACCCATGCTGCTGGTGGGAACAATGTTTGGGCCTCAGGAGTATGTGTATCCAGTGTGTCACACATGCTTAGCCACCTGCCTACTGTCCAGGACTCATCCCTCTTACAGGTGGAGCTGGACAGTCATGCCTACTCCAGGGCATACAATACACTCTGTACTCCCACTCCTGTGTATCATCTGGCATGTTGTGATCAGTGAAATGTACCCTCAGGTGTCTGCCTCTGTCTCATTGTGCTGTGTCTTCGTTGTCAGGACTACTGGTATGTTTATCGGTTAGGGCTCAGCATGCCATCTGAGATGTGACCATGATAGACGATACTTCTGTGACTTATAGGTGTCTGATCACTTGACTGTGCACACAGGTGTTTGTGACTGTGACTTTCAGGCGCTGTATTTTCATTCACAGCACACTGTGAGGTGCTCATGTTCAGTGAGTTGTGTTTCATGTCCCCCATATGTCCAGTTGGTATGACGTGGACAAATAGTAGTACAGATGATGTGGTTTTTGGGGGATGGACATGTGCACTTGTCAGTCACATAACTTGCATTCCCCATGCCCTCGGATTGTGACACAGTGCAGACTGTTGTTGGCTGGCTGCCATGGCCATGTGACTTGAGACAGTAATGTATGACTTTGCACGCATTCCTGTGTCATGGCATTAAACTTCCTGGGACTGATCCTGCAGGGGAGTGACATGTGCAACATGCACCCCATTGTGGCATTGACTATCCGGACATGGGTGCATCGTGGTGTCTGGTGCTGGTATGCATCACATGCATTTCTAATTAGATTCTGGCCATCCCTTTATCCGGACACCTGCACTGACTCAGTGGCAAGAGATGTGATGTGTGCATGTTCACATACTTCACCGTGTTCCCTGCAATGTCCAACAACTGTGTAGGTGGTGCATGTGTCCACACTGGGGTCTTACCATCAGACAGGCACCAGACAGATGGGTGCAAGGGCAGGAGGGGTGTGAGTCCCATGGTTGACCATCAGACTGACAATTGGCTTCCCCGAATCTGTGTGAGGACTTTAGGCAATGTTCAACTAAGGATGCCAGGGCTTGCTCTGTAATGTGCTGTACTTACTGTGGTGTGTGCGGTCAGTGCAGGTGACTGATGTTTGTCTGTTTCCCTAATTGTTTGCAGATACATCCACGGCCACAGGAGGGGACAGCTCCACGGACCAGTAGGAGCAGCGGAGCCAGATTGGGTCAGCATCGGACGAGTGGTCAGAAGGACCCAGTGGCACAGAGGGCGAGGGGAGCCACACCGAGGAGTCCTCAGCACCATCCACCTCAGCTGGGGACCACAGCAGCTCGGAGGATGACTCCCTTGTGGAGGCGGGTCTCAGCAGCCACCAAAGGCCAGCTAGTCTGTCTGGGCCCGCCACCACCACCACCACCACCACCACCACCACCACCACTGCCCTCCCATTGGCTCCCATTCCTGAGGTCCGTGGAGGCTCCTGTGCTCGGGAGCGTGTCTCCTTCGTGCCAGGCACCACAGCCCCTGCCCCTGTGTCCCCTGCTGCCCTGAGTGAGGAGTCTGTGTACCTCCTTCGGCAGCTCCATGTAGGGCAGACAGCAATGCTGAGTGTCCTCCATGCACACACCACTTTGTTGACACAGCTGGTGTCGTTCATGGAGGGCATCTCGACGGGTATGTCTGCCCTACAGAGGAGCAATAGGTCCATGGACTCCTCCCTGACGGCAGCAGTGTCCCTCCTCCAACAGTCCCTCACCCCTCCCACCTCCGCCCCATCCACACTTCCTGCCCCCCTACCTGTCCAAAGCACATGCACACCTGCACAGTCAACCAACCACACAGACACAAGCAGCACAGACACACCCAAGAGTAAGGCAAGATGTGCACACAAGCATCCTCAGGGGACTGATACCACAGACACAGGGGATGGGGAACACACACACACACAGGCATCCACATTCACTCCGCAGTCCTCCAAATCCTCTCCCTCCAAGACCCCTTCCCTTGCCTCGCCTGCTACCCCACCTACACAGCAGATCTTCCTGTGTGACCTCGGCCTCTTCCCCTCCATTCCTGCTGATCCAGCATACCAGGGGAAGAGGAAGTCCACCCACACAGAGAGGAGTGCCCCTCGCCCCTGGACACCCTCCCCCAGGCGCAGGCAGACACAGGAGCCCATTAGGAAGTCCCCCCGGAGCAGGAAGAGCAAGACCCCACCACCACCACCACCACGCAGCTCCAGTGCCCAGTCTCTCTCCTCCATCCCCCAGGCCACCACTGCACAGGTTCCCCCACCACACCCTGCCCCAGGTTCCCCCACACACCGATACCGCATCCCCAGACTGCTTAGGCCCTCCCCCCCTGCCACTTGCTCTTCCACCCCCAACCCAGATGCTCTGCCTGTTAGTGGCACTGTTGTCGGGACCGGGTCCCCCCCTCTGTCCTGCCCACCTCATCTGCCCACCCTTCCACTCCCTTGGAGTCATGCACTGCAGTGGAGTCCACAATCACCACGTCTGACTCGGGCACTGCAGTGGGTACCCAGTCCACTACATCAGTCCAGCCCACTGCAGTGGTTGCAGCACCCACACCAACTGACTTGTGTACCACAGTGGTGCCGGCCCCCCCTGAGTCAGACACCTCCACTGCAGTTGTCGGTGACACTCCTGCACCCACCACCCCTTCACTGCCTCACTCTGCCATCCCCTGATCCTGTCCCTGCGGTGCCTGGCCTGCCCCTTGTATGCCCCTCCAAGGGGATGTCCCCCAACCGTACCAGTGCAGGCAAGCAATGTGTGACCAGTTGTCACTTCTCACCCCATTGGTACTGTGATTTTGGAGTGGCCATTGGCCTTAGTTTCTTTTGGACTTCCGTGTTTACCCTGACATTTGCTGAATAAAGCCCCTTTTTGTTTACTTTTGGGTTTTCTTTTGATGTACATGATGTGGATGAGTAGCATCCTGCATTTGCAGTTGTAATAGTGTTCACATCAGGACGAAGAAGTGTTGCAGTGATGGACTCCATGTGGTCCATGGGATATGTGTCCTGTTGTAGTCTGGATCTATGGCATCCTTTGCTAGAGTCTAAGGGTGTAATGTTCAGCATTTGACACAGGGATGTCCTTTTTGCATTTGTAAATGAACATCTTTGTCTTACACTGATGCACATCTGGTGGGCTTACTACTGTTCAATGTTCCGATTTCCCTGACTGTGTGCCCAGCTCCACTAGACATGCAGTTTTGCACATCAATGTCGAAGGACTCATCTGTGTATACAGTGCAACTTGCTTGACACGTGTTTGGTGTGTGTGCAGATGACTGACGTGACACTCCCGTACCCAGGCTGATGTGAGCAGAGCCTTCTGTGTTGTGGTTGTTGACTCACTGACGGAGTGTTCTGCTGACATGTTTGGGTCGTGCACAGACAAGGTTTGGCACAGCGGACCTTCCACAGGAGTGGAGTGCCCTCATGGCAGTGTGTAATCTGTTGACATTGCGTGGGCCTGTGTTGTGTAAGCATGTCTGTGCGTGTTCCCTTCCCTTTTCCTACACAGGCTGTGTCCCTAGGGATGTTCCTGTTTGTGATGCTTGCTGAGTTGTTCTGTGTTCATCCAGCATCTTGGACCTGGTTTCTCTGTGATGTGGGTGCATGGCAAACTAATGTTCATGAGGTTGTCATCCCAGGTTGTCCTTGTTGTCAGTGCTGGGGATGTGGGCAAACGCAGATGGGACACATTCAGGATTCCCCTTGGCACTTGTTGTTTACACGAGTCATGTGATTTACAGTTTGTGTTAGCTTTCAGTGATTGTGACACGTTGTGTGTGTGACTGCTGCCACTGCTCAGGGTCAGAGCTGCAATGTTGGTAGTTGTGTACGTGTGTTCTTTGTGTGTCACCTTGGCTTCTTCATTGGTGTGTGACTATGGCCAGGATCCCATTGATTGTGGTAGATTTCACATCATGCCCATGTATGGCATACTGTGCTGTGTGTCAGACATTGACGAGTCTTGTTGACTGGCCATGTGTGATGGGTTTCTGCACCTTAGTTCCCACCACCACCCCTGGTATTGTCATGGGTGTATGTGCAATGTCACCAGTCCATGTGAGCTTCACTGCTGCACATTGGTGGAGATCAGGGTGTGTGGTGTTGAGTGTGTGCAAAAGTGAGTTGTTGCACGGCCAGACCCCTACCTCCATATTGGCCTTGGCTGGCAGGCCGTGCTGATTGATTGGAGCTTGTGTAGGTGTGATGGTAGTTAGTTGCTCAGGTCACATGGCTGGGGTTCACAGTGTGAACGACATCTGACATTGTCATCACAGTGGGATTATCATGCAGGCTAGTGTCAGCACAATATGGGGTCCCTGGGGGTAGTGCTGTGGTGGGTCTGTCTCTTGCTGTGTTAGTTGCTGTTCCTACAAGCTTGTGTGACATGTGTAATTTGTGCTCCCTCTCATCTAACAATGCCTGATTGCCCACATAGGGGATTTGGATCCATGAGTTACTTTTGTGTGGCACTGTATGTGCATCTGTGTAATTGGTATTCAGGCCTCATCATGTGTTGTGTGGTTGCCTGGGGACACTGGCACCCCCCTCACCTGTTGTGTTTGATGTGCAGTGTGGGTCTGCCTGTTTGTGTTTGTGCATCTGCACCACTGCATTGGCATATCTTTAGTGTGCCATTGGCTGTATGTTGTTTGGTGGGTTTCACCTGCTGCTCCTGGGACTCCTAGGTCATCAGTCAGCACAATGATCATTGTTTGTGTGTCCCATTGCTGCCATGGTATGTTATTTGTTCACCTCACATCTACAGTCTCCACAGGGTATCTCCATTTGTTTGGCCATTGGTGCAAATATGTGGGTCTGCAGTATGATGGTCACTTCTGTCATTGTGTCATTGATGGATGTTGACAGTGTCAGCCCCCATGGGTGATGTTTGTCTGCACATGGCCAAAGGTATGTCTTATTTGCACTGCACTGTTTGCCTCCCCCAATCTATGTTGCTATGGGACACAAGCACTACTTTGCCACTGATGTGTTTGTTGTTCTGTGACCAGGAATCATCCATGCAGTTTGGCTGTTGCAGCTTTTTCAATGTCAACACTTACATTTTGGTCACTGTGATAGACCCCATTGCCACAATGTTCAAAATGTGCTTCAGCTATTGGCCCCACACTTACATTTTGGTCACTGTGATGATGGGGGTTTAAACCCCATTGCCACAATGTTCAAAATGTGCTTCAGCTATGGACCCCACACTTACCTTTTGGTCACTGTGATGATGGGGGTTTAAACCCCATTGCCACAATGTTCAAAATGTGCTTCAGCTATGGACCCCACACTTACCTTTTGGTCACTGTGATGATGGGGGTTGGACCCCATTGCCACAGTGGTCATGGTCTGCTTGCATTGTGGGGGCCACACACATTTATGTGTGACATATGTGATAAGGGTCACATTGTATGTTCAAAGTCATGTTCAGTGTTGTAGGCATTTGACACAGTCTACACACGCTTGTCATGGTGTTGGGGGGATGTCTTTTTGTTGCATTCCTTATGTTGGTGTGTGCTTGTTGTGTCATGCATTACCCATCCTATGAGTGGGGGTGTTGTTGGTGGTAGGCATCCAGCCCCCCATGGGTAGAGGTGGTAGTAGTGACAGGCATCCAGCACCCCTGGGTAGGGGTGGTAGTAGTGACAGGCATCTAGCACCCCCTGGGTAGGGGTGGTGGTAGGGGTAGGCATCTAGCACCCCCTGGGTAGGGGTGGTAGGCATCTGGCACCCCCTGGGTAGGGTTGGTAGTGGTGGTAGGCATCCAGCCCCCCATGGGTAGAGGTGGTAGTAGTGACAGGCATCCTGCCCCCCATGGGTAGGGGTGGTAGTAGTGACAGGCATCTAGCACCCCCTGGGTAGGGGTGGTAGTGGTGGTAGGCAACTAGCACCCCCTGGGTAGAGGTGGTAGTAGTGACAGGCATCCAGCACCCCCTGGGTAGGGGTGGTAGTAGTGACAGGCATCTAGCACCCCCTGGGTAGGGGTGGTGGTAGTGGTAGGCATCTGGCACCCCCTGGGCAGGGGTGGTAGTGGTGGTAGGCATCCAGCCCCCCATGGGTAGAGGTGGTAGTAGTGACAGGCATCCTGCCCCCCATGGGTAGGGGTGGTAGTAGTGACAGGCATCTAGCACCCCCTGGGTAGGGGTGGTAGTGGTGGTAGGCATCTAGCACCCCCTGGGTAGGGGTGGTGGTAGTGGTAGGCATCTGGCACACCCTGGGTAGGGGTGGTAGTGGTGGTAGGCATCCAGCCCCCCATGGGTAGAGGTGGTAGTAGTGACAGGCATCCTGCCCCCCATGGGTAGGGGTGGTAGTAGTGGTAGGCATCTGGCACCCCCCTGGGTAGGGGTGGTGGTAGCGACAGGCATCCTTCCCCCCATGGGTAGGGGTGGTAGTAGTGACAGGCATCTAGCACCCCCTGGGTAGGGGTGGTAGTGATGGTAGGCATCTGGCACCCCTGGATAGGGGTGGTGGTAGTGACAGGCATCCTGCCCCCATGGGTAGGGGTGGTAGTAGTGACAGGCATCTAGCACCCCCTGGGTAGGGGTGGTAGTGGTGGTAGGCATCTGGCACCCCCTGGGTAGGGGTGGTGGTAGGGGTAGGCATCTAGCACCCCCTGGGTAGGGGTGGTAGTGGTGGTAGGCATCCAGCCCCCCATGGGTAGAGGTGGTAGTAGTGACAGGCATCCTGCCCCCCATGGGTAGGGGTGGTAGTTGTGACAGGCATCTAGCACCCCCTGGGTAGGGGTGGTAGTGGTGGTAGGCATCTGGCACCCCCTGGGTAGGGGTGGTGGGAGGGGTAGGCATCTAGCACCCCCTGGGTAGGGGTGGTAGTGGTGGTAGGCATCCAGCCCCCCATGGGTAGAGGTGGTAGTAGTGATAGGCATCTAGCACCCCCTGGGTAGGGGTGGTGTTAGTGGTTGGCATCCAGGCCCCTATGTGTATATGTGGCATTGGTGATAGCCATCCCACCCCTATGGTGCTGCTGTTGCTGGTGTAAGTAATTTCTGCATCCCTATGTGTGTGTGTGATTTGTCGGGTATGTGTGGTTTGTTTGTGTGGTGGGTGTCTGACTTACCTTCTGCGTCGTACGCGTCCGTGCCAGTTCCGGTAATAGATGTAGAATATTGATAGGATCGGCACGATGGGATTCATGGTTGGTTCGTCTCGTTCGTCTTTCTCTTTGCTTCGCCTCGTCCTCGTCGCTGGCGTGCTCGTCTCGTAGCCGTGGATCGTCTTGTGGCGTGAATCGGAGCTTATGTGCGCCTCTCCCGGATGCTTTGACGTGCCGTGCGTAGCGACGGTTTCGGCGCGTACGGATGGCGCATCATACTTGTCCGGCCGGACGGGGCTGCATTTTGGCTTCCGTGCGACTCGATTCTGCGTTTCCGGATCCGCCTCGGTCGGAGAACAGGACCTGTATTGGGTGAGTACGACTGGGTCGGGATTTGGGCAGTTGTGCGCATCGTACTTGCTCGTTCGGACGTATGTGCGACTCGGTCGGGAAACAGGCATTCGCCTGGCTTTTTCCCCGGCCGAATGGTATTAGGTGCGCCTCCGACCGGGATCGGAATCGGCCCCTTTTTGTTTAATAGAATTATTTTATAAGAATGATTACTTTTTGTACTAAACAATAGTGTTATGAAAGCAATATTTTTTGAATTTTTTTTGATGCAACAGGTTTTTGGAAATTAAGGTATTGTGCGTTCGTGGTTTTTCGGATAGGACATAGGAACATGGACAAAGACTTCATGGATTGCAGAAATTCTTTTGGTACATTTTTAAAACAAGGATATATGTTTTTGGAACTTATGCTGGGTTTTGGACGAGAGAGGATTTCATCGATGGATTTTTTTGTTGCGTTTTTTTCATAACGTTTTTACTTATTGCGTTCTTTTAACTTGAATTCGATCGAGAGAGGATTGCAATGATGAATTTCTTGTAGCATTTTTGCCAAACAAGTATTTTTTTTCTGTATTTATTTTTTGGAATGCGTTTTTTGTAGGTGAGCACAGTATAGTTTTCAGCACAATTTTTGTTGTCAAAAAATGGCTTTGAAACTGTGTCCATTTTGCTTAGTTTAACTCGGGTCATGGCTTACATCACAGATTATAGATTATTTCCTAGGACTGCTGAAGACTCTTGGTGAAATGTGGTATTGAACGCAAGTCCAAGAGTTGAAAAAAGAAGACAACTGAAGGTAAAAAAATTGACTTTTTTTTTTAAAATGCCAATTGAATTAGGGAAATTTATTGTCAAAACAGGCAAGTAAGGTGGTTTAGGAGTTAGTGTAGATTAGAAATGTGGGATGTGTGCAATATTATCTAGGTAGTCCGAAGCCACCATCAATTGCACCCAATAGTCGCTCGGACATTTCTTTTGTTCTTTTAGAACTTCATGCGTTCAGACTACCAGTTAATGATTGCACAATTCTCATTTCTTGGAAACTTTGCTCCTTCTTCAAAATTTTCAAAAAATGATAGAAGTTAGGATGCGGTTTACCTATAGATTTGTTGAAGGAGTTTTGCCATCCCTCTATGGCATTATTTGTTTTTGCTCCTCCCTCTAAGCAGGTCGAGTACCACTTCACATGGGAACGTGGCTTCCTCCTATCAGCCTGACCTGCTTAGATGGCCAATCCATGTGTCTTCAAAGTAATTTAGAAGGGGTGCCAATTTATCCTCGTTTGCAGTAAAATAGTCTGATTCAGTAATAGATGTGTAGTATTCATCTACACAGTCCGGAGGAACAAAGCAAAGTGCTGTTAGTTTCTTCAATTCAAATTGCAGTCTACTGTCTGATATCTAATCCACAACTAAGGATGTTTTTTGAATTTTTCACCAATAAGCCTGTGAAAAGTGAAAAAAACATCCTTGAATTTGGGTATCCGTGTACATTTTGGTAATTGTGTTAATCATAGGTAATTCAAAGTCAATTTTTTGTTTATCAGGGAGTAAACTGTACACTTAGGGGCCTATTCCAATCTCGCTGGGAAAAGGCTCCGTCCGACTCGGATCCGGGGGGCTTTCTGACCGACTCGTGCTCCGGGGCTCCGAGCGCCCGAGTACGATGCGAACAAGCGCTGACGGACACGGGTCGCTCGGAGCCCCATTGAAGTCAATGGGAGCCTGTTGTACGAGGCGTACATAGGCTCCCATTGATGAAAAAGGTACGTTGCGCACAAGGGTGCCCCCTGTGGTGGGGGCGCGTCTGTGCCACCCGCACCATACATGCATGTGTAGGGGGGACACTTGGGTCCCCCTTGTGATGGACTCGTAAGGCTACGGGTGAAGGGGGGTCTGGCGTGGACCCCCGAAGTCCGCTTCCCGGAGCGTTTACGTGTCGGAGGCTCCGACTCGATCTGGCTGTTCGAATCGTGCATCGTACTGGCTCGGTCAAAAATCGCCTCCATTGCACGGCACGGTTTGCTTACGGACGGGACGTACGGAGCGGGTCAGACCCGGAAGCGATTCGGTCGGCGATTTTGCGTTTCTCGCATCGTACTTGCTCGCTCGTACAGCTGGACGAGTTGGTCGGAAAACACGCATACGGCTCGAACTTTTTTCGGCCGGATCGCGTTCGGAGTCCTTCCTAGCGAGATCAGAATCGGCCCCTAAGTGTACTACTGTATGATTAATGTAGGCGTGAATAGTGTATATTTGGGTGAATGGATGGGGTGTGGATTGAAACGCCCCATCCATCATCCAAATATCACTACTCTCTAACTTAACAAGATTATGGGGTGTGTCAAAGATTAGAATTCTTTTAAGAGGGTATTTGTTATCATGCAAAAGAAAGGTTTCATTAGTAACAGTTACAGTAAGTTGAGGAGGAATGTTAATATCAGAGAAGGTTTGGGGTGTTACATGTAGGGAGTTACTTGCCTGTTTTTTACGCTGAATAATTCTGTGTAGGTTGGGAATTGTGGGCATACAACTTGCTACATGTGTAGGAATGTTTTGTGATACCTCCCTCAAAACTGAGCCACAGGGTTCATTGGAGGTGGATGCCAGGGTTTTCATTTCATTTATATTTTCTCTTACCTCTATCTCCATTGCAGAGGCAGGGTGGTTATGTTCGGTGGTCCTTTTAACAGTGTCACCAAGAGTAACCGCTCTGCCTGTGCAATGGGATGAGTAATCATGCACACTCCTCCAATGACACCTGGGCTCAGTTAATCTCTCCTTACAATAAACGTAGCCACTGTAACTTAACAGTCTTTTCCCCCTGATTGATTGCAAATTTTTGGCTTGTTTTCTTGCTGCCATTCTCTGTAGAAAGAAGAAAAAGAGAAAAAAATGTTTTAGTGTTTTTGTGTGTGGTTGCTTTAAAAAATATTTTGCCTGTAAGTGAAAAGTTAATGAATAAAGGGAAAAAAGCTAGAGACAAGTATATAGTTATCCAGAATTAAGGATTTCAGGGCAACACAACAGTCATGATACATAAACAAATGTGCATTATGATACAGTTAAAAACTAACCCTGGGCGGTGAACTACGCTACGCTCGCGGAGTTTGCGGAGTTTCGGTAACTTCGCGATTCGCGTAGAGCGCGAAGTTGCCGAGCACTACGCAATTTGCAGTGTAGCGTAGCTGTTTTTCTTCTTCGCGCGCTCAATATGCGTTCTCGCGCGCGCGGTAACGACCTACCGTGATTCTGCGTTCGCCGACGTGATTTCCTATCCGTTCGCGGGTGCCACGAGATTTGGAATCCGGCCGCACGATCCCGCGAGAGTGTGCGAACGCGAACACGTCATTCGGACGCGCGATCTGACTTCCGGCGGCAGTGTTGGTAAGATCGTGATCCCGAACACGAAGAAACTACAATCTGCCGAAGAATATCTCTCGAGCATCATAAAACCTTCTCGAAAATGATGATTTTGCTCCAAATAACTCCTCAGATTGTGATTTGGCTGTAGTGTTTTGTGCAAGGAGTCCTTTTTCTTTTTTACTTTTTTTTCCAAGAGGAAGGAAGTGCCCCTGAGTCTCAAACTTCCTGTTCCTGTCCAGCAGGCTCCTCCCAGTGCTTTGTCCATGTGCTGTTCACTTTCATTTGGATTTGGAGCTGGAAGGATCACTTTTTGTGTCTGTCTGCTGCATCATATCATTGGATTGGATTTGAGGACTTTTGGATTTGAGATTTTACAAGTAAGTTGGAGAATTGGTGTACTTGTTTGTTTGATTGGGGCTTGTTTGTACCTACATTTTTTGGGGATTTTCATCGTTTTTAAAATTTATTGTTGTGGCCTGTAGTTTCAGTAGGGGCCTAGTTGTTTTTCTTTGATTGTAATTTCAGTCAGTAGGCCCAGAGCCAGAGGTACCCATGGGTGCATGTTTCTGTGGTGTCTGTTGAATTTAATCATCATGTAGGGCATGGATGGCATTGGATTGAATTGGTAAATGTGGTTTTTGGGGTGTATTTCACTTTTTGGGTGTGTGTTAATAAATAAATACCTTTGTTGGATGTGTGTGTGTGCTTGTTGTGTAACTTTCCAACCTTTCGTAGCCCTGTGGATTTTCGTTTTTGCATTTTTGTATTAAAGCTGTGTTATTTAGCAGGCCTCCTTTGTCTGGTCATATTATAGGCCTGCTTGAGTTCATTGTTTTCCATGGCCTGTTGTGACTGTGAGTGACCACGTGGCTTGGGGCCATTTTGTGGTGGCACAAGAGTAAGAGTCAGCCTGAGACACCAAGGAGTACCGCAATGAAAAAAAGTGCGTTGTTGAGCCTAAGAGAAGGGAAAACCATGCAGCCTACCATTATCAGCATGTTTGGGGGGGAGGGGCAGTACGAACGCAACCACCCAATAGCACGTTTGTACAATGCGAAGCTGGCTAAAATGTTAGCACTGGACCTTCTCCCTTTTTCTTTTGTTGAAGGGGTGGGTTTTCTGGAATTTGTGACAACCATCTGCCCAAAATGGCATGTTCCCAGTCGCTACTATTTTGCCAGAGTTGCTGTTCCAGCACTACATCACGACGTGCTGGAATTGCTTGGAAAAGCCTTGAAGCAGAGTGCTGTTCACAGTATCCACCTGACAACAGACATGTGGACCAGTTGCCAAGCCACAGATTACATGTGCATCACTGCACACTGGATCTCTTTGCGGGGTTAGAGAACAGATATCTGCTGGTGTTGACGCTGCTGAGATTTTTCATGCCACTCGCAAACATGCAACTGTAGCCATGTTTGCCATGGAGAAATCTCATACTGCTGCAAACATTTTGGAAGAGTTTAACACCAAGGTCTTTAAGTGGCTGCGCCCAAGAGGGCTTAAGATTGGTTTTGTTGCCACGGACAATGGCAGTAATGTAGTTAAGGCCATGGGCGATGGTGGCTATTTCAGGGTCCCGTGTTTGTCACACTGCATTAACATTGTTGTTCAAGACTTTTTGAAAAATGAATCCAAAGTCAGCAACTTACTGGCCACCTGCAGAAGAATATGCACACATTTCAGCCATTCTTTTAAAGCCCGGAAGCAGCTGAGGGTCATTCAACGTGAGCATAAAATGCCAGGCAAAGCCCTCATCCAGGAGGTGCCAACAAGTTGGAACTCAACTTATTACATGCTTGATCATCTGTTTGACCTGTACATACCACTCAATGCTTATGTCATGCAAAGATTAGGGGAACCTACTGTGAGAGGCATGACCGTTGAGATGGGTCAATGGGACCTCTTTAAATGCCTGACTGAGATGCTACTTCCTTTTGAGATCTTCACACGTGAAGTCAGCAGGGAGGACTGTACTATGGGCCAAGCTATCCCATTGTTGCACATGCTAGAGCAACAGCTGAAGGAGGTGTCTGAAACGTACGCAGGTGTGGATGACAAACAAGACGCATATCATTTGGCGGAGTACTTAGCCGCTCGCTTATCTGAAAATACAAGGATTAAAAATAACATTGTGTCACAACAACATTACATTACTGCCACAATATTGGATCCACGGTACAAAGTATTTCTGAACAGTAAGGCAGTAATTCCTTTTTCGGAAGTGGATGTTGCCAACTACAAAACTTTGATAGCTGAGGAAGCCACTAACTTCGAAAATGAACGGCTGGTAATTACAGGCCCCCCACCCCAGGCCATAACAAGTACTACAGGGCATCCAGAGTCAAGTTCTACTTGGAGCCTGAGGGCAGTGCGTTTGCCTCCCAGCAGTCACCGACACCAACACTACCAATAACATCAACAACAGCAAGAACAGGATCATCCACAGTACAATCGGCAACTGATTGGTTTCTACGGCAGGGGTATGGTAAGTCCAGTGCTGATGCAAAGGCAAAACAGGCCGAGCACATCGGAGCTCCCCTGAACATTGAGCGGACGGTCCAGGCCTATCTGGATGACCCAACAGAGGTCTTCATGGATCGAAACCCATTGGTGTATTGGTATGGGAAAAGAAGCCAATGGACAGTGCTCAGCAGGCTGGCGATAAAGTATCTGGCTTCCCCTGTCGCAAGTGTCTCTTCTGAGCGTGTTTTCAGTGCTGCTGGTACCATTGTAACTTTGAAAAGGACCAGTCTCTCGCCCAAAAGCGTGGAGAGGTTAACCATGATCAAAATGAATCAGCACTTTATACCACCGGATTACAAAATACGTGAATCACAGCAGGAAGAGGAGAGCGACTTGGATGACGTAAGTAGTGGGTTACAGGACCTACTTCTGTCCGAACCACCAGAGTTTGAGGACGAGCTCCTCTTCCCCGACAACTAGGCTTTCAAATTGTTACTTTCTTCCTTCCTTTATTTGTCTGTGTATCTGTCTTTCTGGTTCAAATCAAATCACAACAAATCCATCACCACCGTCTTCTCTTTTTATTTCCCTATTGGAGTTGCACGTCTGTGCATTTAACTGTCCACTCTTCAGAATCCTGCTTCATCTTCCTGACTCGCCCTAATTACATTTCCATCAAGCCAGACATTGGAGTACAAGAAATGTTGCCTTTAACAGTCCCTCCATAAGAAGTGAAACGTGACTATAGCTTTCCTCCGTTTTGTTTCCGAGCCGAAACTCATCACTGTCCGAAGGCTACCGCCTCTGCAGGCATCCACAACTCTTCACTGTCAGAACTTGGGCAGGCATCCAAAAGTAAACCCATCACTCTCCGAAGGCTACAGCCTCGGCAGGCATCCAAAGCTCATCACTGTCAGGACAGAAGGTACTTGGCAGAGAAAGACAAGACTCTTCGAAGAAACTTGCTGACATTTGTGCAAACTCAATTGACCAGCAATGACCGCTACCCAGGCCGCGGCCCATCACAGCGCTGACCATGTGAAGCAACTTAAACTGTGACAAAGTGCCACAGATGAATAAGACGAAAACCGAAACAGCGACTAACACTCAAAATGAATGTGGAGTAATAATGAGGCCACTGCCTCGTTAAAAAAAAACACACACCTGTCAGAACTAGGCATCTGATGATCTGACAGCCAAAGAGAAGAGCAAGACAGGTAATGATGGCATGCATTGGATGCTTGCAGAGTCTGAGCGATTGCTGTTGTTTGTTGTGTTGATGTGCATGAAGTCGAACTCTACTCTACTAGTTAATCTACAAAGTGAAAGTGACTCAAGTGACAGTCAATGTTTCCCTTCTTGTTTTTTAATAACCAAATTGTACTCCTACTACTGCAGGTGCAGGCCAATATCTGTTGCAATGTTTTAATATGGAATATGGACTTAATTGGAGTCACTACAGACTGAGTTGGAGTTGGACAACATGTACCACACAAAGATGATGACCATACTATCTTTGCACGCAGTCAGTCAGTTGGATCGGAGATGATTGAAGGAATAACTGCGTTTCATGAAGTGGCATAAAAGGTAAACATAAACACAACAATTCAACAAGAAAGTAAACACAGCAGACCTACATGTCCATGTAGTGGTGGAGTCGAGTGTAGTCATATGACTGACAGCGGCGCATTCATTTAGTCACTTAATTTTGAAAATGCTAGGTTGCTGTATATGCCTTTTGTCTGGCTCTGTCAAAATTTAAGGTAAATGGAGGTTGGGTCACGGGCTGGTGCTGTGGTGGGCCTGTTCTTTCTGTCCTGTTGTTGTTGTAGCTTAATGCTGTAAACAGAATATACACGATATATCCAAGCCGCCTCAGTCTGAAAGTGTTCTCTCTTCTCTTCTTGGACTCCACCGTAATTGATGCTTTTTTTTATTCATTGATTTTTCTATACCCCTTTTATTTTTCCATCTACACTTACAGGCCGGCCTTTACCCTGTGCTATACTGGGAGACACAACTCACACCTACCTTACCAATCCGCATCAGGAAGGCAGTGGCACCCAAGATTGATGTGCGGAGCGTCCATGGAAGATAGGACCAAGAGGAATGACGAGATTCAACTCCACAATTTGACCAGGATAATACAGTAACTTTAGTATCATTCATCATTCGTCTTTTAATTATATTGATTCCTTTTTTCTCTTCAATCATTACGACTGTGTGTTGTGTTGTTGTTTGTTTGCTAATTGATCCCTACAGCTATTTTTTTATTTTCTTTGCTATCTTTAAAAGTAAGCCCGGTACAACATGGAATTTGGGTCTTTGAGGGCATATTACAGGCAAGGCAAATTGCATAGAATATACTGCTGCCCTGTACTGTCTAATTGTCTAGTAGTAGTTAGTAAGTACTACTCATTAACCATCAAGTTATCTTCATCATCATGCATGCATTTCCTTTTTCTCCCTTTATAGATTTATTGGATAAGATCATGGTCGTCTGCCAAGATTGCGCTTTGCTTTTGTTGTGTCCATGCGTACTGTTTTTCTTTGTCAAACCTTTCCCCAAACCCCCTTCCCATCCATTCATCAAACCCTAACCCTCTTCTCCCGGGCTGTGATTTATATTGAGGTCTGATGTGACTACATTAAATGTACACCAATTGATCACACGCTTGCTGGGGCAGATGTGGTGAAAGCAACACTAATTCAATTTCAAGGCAGGGCGAGGATCTTCTTCTGCTTGCCCACCCATGCTCAGTCTATGTGCAAGCCAATTTTTTTTCCAAAGGGACCGTCACCTAATACATCATAATTAATTGCCGGCATTGATTGGATTCATCATCAACATCCTACCACACAGCAGTAAAGGTTACGAATTACGATTGTGTTAAGTTAAGTGACTCACTCGACACAACTACAGTTTGTAACTTCTTGTACTAGGCTGTCCCCGCCACCATTATGTTTTATTTTACTTTAGCAGTTGCAATATTGTTTGTTTGGCAGTCTTCTTCTGTACTGTACTTTACTTCGTTCTACTACTCCTCCCACAGTCGCTCTCAGGCAAGTGACTGTCTCTTTTTTATTTTTTTGCAAATGCTACTGCCAGTGTCTACTACTACCACCACAACCATGGCATCTTCTCCATTCTCTTGGGAAACCATGCAGCCATCGCTGTGCCGAACTTAATCATCATCAATCACAGGTAAGATAAGTTTGGTGGGAGGTATAAATGGACTAGGAGGAGAGACTGACAATACTAGTAGGACAAATAACTCAGTGAGGGGTACCGCATCTATCTGTTTGTGTTACATCATCGGCAGATTATTTAAATCAAACACTGGCTGCGGCCCTGCAGCAGCAAGGAAACCATGTGATGTAAATTCGTAAAACAGTAACCCCCCCACAAAACATTAACATTGTATGTTTAAGTATAAATATAATTTATTACCCTAACAAAAATAAACTATCCCACACCTGACCCACCCCTCTCCCTAACCCTAACCAATGTCCAAAACGAAAAAGTCCAAACAATGTCCAGAAACCCCAACGCCCAATTCCCACCCACCAACAAAAGGAATAAAAAAGGGGCAATCCAACAGGGTCCTATAGTTCTTATATTCGGCGGGCTTTCAGGTGTTTGTCCAACAGGATCTTGACACGCTCCTCTAGTTGCTCCTCTAGGTGTGAAATCCGGAGGAGCATCTGGCGGCGAAATTCCCTGCAGTGGCATCCAGGGTGGGGGACAGCAGTGCTGGCTGATAAAGAATTGCGGCGGCGGGTGGCTGCCAGACCGCGGCGCTGTACCACTGGAGGTGGGGCCTGGCTGGGGCCCAGGGCATCGGAGGAGGCGGCAGCTGCTGCTGCCTCCTCCTCCGCCTGAGCCACCAGCCGCCGGTACTCTTCACAGATGGCCTCCAGTTTCCGGTGCCGGGCCCTGGCTGCCAACTCCTTCCGGGATGGTTTTTCTTGGGAAGGAGTATCTATATCAAGAAAGAAAAAGAATATTGTTGTAACCAATACTCTTAGCAAAACAGTAACACAAAATTAATTCAACACATAGTGGCACAGTAGCACTAGCAAGAAGCACAGTACATAACATTTGTGGTAATAATAATCTATCTAGCCTCCCACTTCCTTGGCCTCTAACATTTGTGGGAGTTTCAGGCATTATACTAGCACTATGGACTCCAGTACACAGTACACCAGTCTTCTTCTTATCTCTAGTTTAGCGAAATTACATAACCTGGTTGTAGCCGGCATGCCAGCTCAGTCAGCTATGCTTGCACCCAAGACAAACATACGAGTCATGATGCAGACTCACGTTAGTTTTATTTACTACTGTCTGCAGGTGGGGAAGCTCGTATTTTTCTATTTCGGGTGGCACTGGCCATACTTCTCTGTTACATGAAGGGCAATTGCTCAATTTCACTTTCACAGTGCCCTGGCTACTACAAAAAGGCAGATTATATATCTGATCCAATGATCATTGCTTATATATGGGACGACGACATAAGGTCAGTAGCGGTCGGTGGTGGGAGTGCTGCCGGGCGGTGACATGGGGAGGGGCAGGGTGGGGGTAGTAAACTATGGATTACGGCCAATTACAGGTAAGTAAACATATAAATAAATAAAACTAATTTCGTTGCGCGCACTGCATCGCATTTGGCGGTGCAGTGCGCACAATGAAATTCGCTTTATTTATTTTTATGTTTACAGTAAAGTTACCTGTATTTGGCCGCGTAATCCATTGTTTACTACCCGCCACCCTGCCCCTCCCCACATCAGCGCCCGGCAGCACTCCCACCACCGACCGCTACTGCATAAGGTACTTTGTTTTGATTGACTGTGTAACCAACAGATAGGCCACCCTTTGCAGGCTGGCTGACACATTCGAAAATAAATTAACATAGGTAGGGAGTGGTCCTCGGAGTCGAAGGAAGCCGCTTAATAACTAACTATACACAATATATATGATGTGCTTGCAAACTATTGTGAGTCAACTGTATTCTGAAAATACAACTTGTATTCCCTCGGCTTTGCTACTCTGGCGCGGTTTCTTTTACATTCCCTTCAAACTAAGACTCTGCATCCCGTGACAGTCTCCACCTATGCTGTCTATGATGAATACATACAGGCATCCATCCATTCTAAGTAAATGTCTATCATTCTTCTTAATCTCTCCACAAACCTTACTTTGTTTCACCAACAACCACCCATGCGTCCACTCCTTCCTTGCTTGCCTTGGCTTTGAGTTTCACCCAAACACCGCTGATGATTCTTGCTATCCACAGTATCCACCCATACTGTGTCGCCCACCCAGGCAGGCATCCATTCTTCTTTCACCTTCCACCCATCCTTCAACAACACATGCATCTGATTCCTATCAGCCACCTATCCATGCTTCCAACGTATCCTTCTCTGCCAGTCATATTAAATCTCGCCCGTCCTTCCTCCTTCCACCCTTCTTTCCCTTTTTGTTCAACACATCCATCAAGGTCATCTGATCTGGCTTTTAGTCTTCTCCATAAAACTTTCACAGCAGAGTTGGAGTCAGATAGAAGAGGCCATTGGTTACTCAACTCACGCTGCTAATGCTATTGCTAATGCATTGCTAATGCTAAGTAAAGGGTGTCTTCTTCAACCGTTGTATAATGTTCACTACAACTTCATACCTAATAAGTCTCAACAACAGTACAGTGAGTGAAGTGAACACCCTTCCAGCTAGTGCAATGTCAATAAGTAATGAATATAACTTACCACCACCCGCCACTGCTGCTGGCTCACCCCCTGTAGCTCCTGCAGGTGCCGCATCTCCTGCCCCCTCCGGAATGGTCGCATCGCCGCTGGCCCCGCCGGCACTGGTGGTCGCTTGTACGCCTAGAAAAGAACATGACACATTTTTAGATGCCTGTACACCTCCCCCTATTTATTCGTTTTCACTAGCAAGATTGAAAAAAAGTTAATACATACATATACAACATACATCACTAGTCCAAATCGGGTACTAGAGTAGAGTCAGTAGACACTAGTAGTGTTATGGTCCCTATGGTCATTATTATAGTATACTCTACTCTTTTCAAAGTTAGCCTGAGCCATGCAACCATTTTTCGCTTCATGTCTTTTGCGCATGTTACCTCGCAGCTTGTTGTGCAGTAACAGTAAGACGCCTTTTTGAGCCCACATGAGCTCATATAGCTACTGTCTGAGCGTTGCGTACAAGAGGTCGAAAAATAAGCCACTTTGTTATGGAGTTCGGTTAGTCCGTATTGCTTAGCCATAAGTAACATGTTACACTTTTTGGCATGACTGAGAAATGCTTTCATTATACTATCTAACGCGCACCATTTTTCTCATAACAGGCAGAAGATTCCCTTCTACGAACCAGAGATTTGCAGAGCTTATGAATGATGCATGTAACCAGTACTTCTACGTTCTACGGTGAGGGGTCTCCCAGAATTCGCACAGATCTTTTGTCTTCTATCATGCACTTGCAACAATGTTTATTGTTTTAATCTTATGCATTTTGCTGTTGGAGCTGGCTGTAGTACACTGAATTTTATAGAACAACATACAGAGCTTGTTAGTTGAAAATAAAGCTTTTGAACTTACACATAGACTCTGTGGTATTTGGTGTGGTGGTGGTGGTGGACTTACACGAGTGAGTGAGCGAAAGGGTGTTATGTTCTGTGTTGTGTAATCATTGGGTATCTTCGGGTGGGGGTTCGGGGACCTAATGAGACACTATAGCTAGTCATTCAGGGGATTGTGGGTTCACTTCTGACTGAGGTGTGAGGAAGGTCCAACCTCCCATCACCAACATCCTATTTTCTTGTGCATAGTTTTGTATGTGGCTGTGCAGAATCCCCACATTAGTAGTAGTATGTACTATATCCTATAAAAAATAGTCAAATATCTGGTTGGGCATTTTGTTTGTGGTAATTGTCAAAGCCTCAAGATTAAGAAGACTAGAAGAGGACAACCCAAAGGACTGGACTCAGTGGCTAGAGCTATTGGTCAATCTGAGTTTTATTCAAAACCGTAAAATAAAGAGTGGCAAACTGGGCAAGCTTAGCTACAGACAGACTAATAGTAGTAGTACAGAGAGTCATAGCAGAGGCATTTAGAACTTAGAGGCAGGGATAACCAGAAGTTAGAAACAGATAGTCAAGTCAAGATCAAAGAAGCTTTTGTAAAAAATAGAATTAGGAAGTTGACCATAATTAATAGTTTGGAAAAAATAAGGTGCAGTAAAAGTTAGGGAAATATAATTGTTAATATTAACCACTGGAGGACTTACTGGGGCCAGCAGCAGGGCCCTCGGTAGAGGAGCGGTCCTCTGGTGGTTGTCCCACCGACTCGGACCCCGTCTTCTTGCCCCTGGGTGCTGCAGATCAGTGATCATGTAAGATATAATAAAGAAAGAGACAAACATTAATGATTGCTGTGAAACAAATAAATTATCTAAAAAAACGCTCAAAAAACGTTTTAGGAAACAATAATTGCAATAAAATTGACCTATCTAATCCGATCGACTACTGGCTTGCGGGATTCACGGACCGTCTACTTATTTATGAACACTAATCCAGTGTTCCATTCTGATTGATTCGAATCCAGAACACTAACTAAGCCTAAGGACCACCTGACCTAGCCCACCTATTCCAGATGGGCCAATTGTTCACTAAGTCTGCATTTCCATTTTTTTTAGCCCTCAAAAATGCATAGATGAGATGGAGGACATGTGCATAAATTTGTGCATACACCAAATTGTTGGTTGGTTGCGTCTGATGTTCTGCTACTGACTGACACTGCTAAGCCTACCACTCACTAAACAAACTACAAAAGGTTCTACTAAGGACTGGGGTAAGCAGCACTCAGTGACAGAGGATGCGTCACGCAGACCGCTAAAAAATTATCAACTAATACTAACTAAACCTAGTATCAATCCATCCACCACTATTTGACAGGTGGACAAATGAAGGACTAGAGTCTCTCTAGCAATAGCATTACCTAACTTAAGTTCTCTAAAGTAAACTCTTACATAATAATAAGGCCAAGCGAGCGCAAAGTTGCAAACAAGTAAGAGTAGCGCCGAGCACCTGTGTCCTACAATCACAGAAGATTTTGAAACGTAATTTACCTGCAATGTAAGCAGCAGTATTCTTGTTATTCGTAAAAAAATTATACACAATACTTATACTACTATATATATTAGCTACTCACCAAGCCCCACGACCTCGACACCTAGCAGGTCCAACAGGTCCTGATCCCGGTCCAGGATGTCTGACCACCGGTGGGCCAGCTGGTTATGGGTACGCCGGACCCCTGAGCAGCGAAACACTGCCCGGCGCACCTTCGCCCACTGGCGGTGAACGCTCCTGGGTAGGGTACCCGGAGCCCGGCCTGCCGCCTGCTGCCAAGGTCAAGGGGAGGTGGCGCTGCACAAAAACAAGGGCGGCCACCTCCACCTCGCTAAAAGCTGCTGGGCTTGCACCCCTGCAGGGCGCAGTCTGCCGCAAGGCAGGCGGCTCTTGGGCGCACGCGCCTTGCCCTTGGAGCCGTTATTGCTGCTGCTACCCTTCGCCATGGTTCTGGGGTGTGTGGGAGGAGGCGGAAAAGAAAAGTTAGAAGGGAAAAATAAAGTTAGGGGAAGAAGTAGGAGCTTAAAGAAGAAAGTAATATAAAACAGTAGAAAAGTAAGAAAACACAGTAAAAAGTAGAAATAAATGCAAAATATAGACTTAGGCACAGAGAGAGATAGATAATAAATTAAAAAAAATGAAAAACAGTGTAAAAAACTAAGGATTGCAAAGATTGAGGGAGGATAGAAAAGCAGGCCCAGAACAATAGCATAGAGTGAAAAACAAGATGGCCGCGCCCATCACGACCGCGTGGAGTAAGTTCGCGCGATATTTCTCCCCGAGCACGCAAAAGCGTCACGAACACGTACAACGCGTTCCCGAACATGAAATGCGCATCGCGAGCACGCTATAAGCGACCCGGAACAGGAAATATGGCATCGCGAACGGGCGGGACAAGTGAAAAACAAGATGGTTGCGCCCATAGGCGACTGCATGGGTAAGTTCGCGAGATACTATCCCCCGAGCACGCAAACAGCGTCCCGAACACGCACAACACGTCGTTCCCGAAGAAGAAAAACGCATCGCGAACGGGCGCAACAAGCAACTACGCACGCTCGCGTAGCTACGCGTAGCGCTTTAACGTCTTCGCGTAGCTTCGCGTAGCGCGACTACGCGAACTACGCCCAGGGTTATTAAAAACATGACCATGTTGATATATTTATTATCCAAATCTTTTTATTTTAATTTTAATTTTGAATTATTTGTGTATATATTTATATCCAGTATCAAAGCATTATACATTTATGATAAATAGTTAAAATTGCCAATCCATAGAAGACAATACAACACAATCATGTATCCATGAAAAGTAGTGCAGTTGATATAGACAGATAATCAAGAAATATTTTGTTTCATTCTATTGTTATGAACAAGTAGGATGATCCACATAGGCTGTAAACAATGGGAAGGCTGGCGGTAGGTAGAAGCTATGCACGTTTCGGCTGGGGTACCTTCATCAGGGGACCGTCTCAACTTTCTCTGCATCAAAATACATGGTAGGTAAAAATAAGGATATGTATGCACATATGTTTGTTAGTTGCCCGAAATCGATTTTGGTATTTTACTAACGTTTAGAACTAAATCGTCTTAATAAACTATGTTCAGTAGCTATCGGTGGGAAAAGCAAAGAATAAGGAGTTTGGAAAGTTAAAAACATATTCCACATAGACTCATGGAATGTGTATATTAAAAAGACCTCCTGGCATGCTAATTTAGGAAAGTTACCTTATATCCAGAGAAATGTAAAGCACAGTGCAGAGGTGAACCAAGGTGTCATGCATAGAGGCTCAATGTGATCTTGGTTAGTGAACTGGGCATGCATCGCTTGTATATGGTCTTAATAGGTGAACTGAACATGCATCACTCATGATGGCATCTGGTAGATGTTATCTCATGCTTGTCCAGTAAGTGATCTGTGTAGAAAAGACTGCATGGACATGTAATTACCTATTTCTATGTTAACAGGGGGCTGTAAGAGGATTAGCCACTACTTCTTATCTTGGTTGTTCGTTGAGGATATCTATTATGTAGAGCCAAAAAATAAAAAGGCAATGAAAATGACTGTTACTAGATATGGTTTACATGGTTATTGGGCTATCTATCAATATATGTTATTACGCAATATAGGCACTAGTACCTGTATTTTGTGTAAGGGTCAAATCTTATATGAAGCAGGATCGTAATTAATTACTGTACCTTGTTCTACAGACACTCTAAGGTACCAAATGTTTCAGGATCATTGTATTGACTTCCTGCAGATATTGGTGGAAGTAAAGGTAAAAGTATAAAAAAACTCTCATTTCTGGTTGTCTAAAGGTTTAGTGCAGATACAGATCAATCAATGAGTTCTAAGAGTTGTCTATCAATATTACATGGATTCTTAATGATGGAGCCATGATTGCAGTGTTTATATCTATTAGATAGAAATGGAATATTGTTTCCTTTATATCAATGATGGCATACATTAACAGGTGCTGGCAATTTTAATTCACGTTTTGGAGATGCACATGAGTGTTTACTAATGTGAAGTATCTACACTATTGGCAACTATTGATATTTTTAGCCAAGTTAGTCTCATAAACGTGGGAGAATCAAAGTACCGTGCTCAATTGTGAGCGCTTTACGATGAATAGTTCTCGTGGGGGAATAAATGATGCCAATATTCATTATTAAGAATACTTCCTCATCTTGTGTGAATATTAATCAAGCCTGATGGTTAAGATAACGTCGTTATTGTACTTACAGCGCATTTTTGTTAATGGGATTATACTCTGCAGTTTGGTTAAATAGAAATCATGGAGATCCTGATTTCTGGATTCCAATGCGTGTTTATCTAATAAAGCAAAATATACGTAAAAAACCGAAGGTGTAATAACAGACTAGCTATGTATAAACAACACAAATGGGGAATCAGTTAGCAAATTTCTTACTCACGTCATTAGTAAATAGATGTTTGTCTGGCGATAACCAATAAGAAAAGCTGCAGGGCATATTCAGGGCTGCTATTTGAATTCTCCTATCGGACGTGGGGGATTATGTAAATGAACGTGTTAGCCGTGCTAACTGTGATACTATGGCAAAGAAGTCAACGATGGACTAAGTGGCTAGAGGCCAGACTAAAGAATACGTCGCCATCTTGGATGGGTATTCATGTGAGTGTTCTTTATATCGAGCAATGAAATATAAGCTCAATGATTAAATATGTTATTGCGTTTTTGCCCGAATGGCTAAATGGGTAATTTTTGTTGATATATCTTAAAAATTAACTAGGGATAATTATTTTTGTTTTCATATTTAGCTCATCAGATTACGTAAAGTTCATCATCCGACTACATTTATGGTTCTCACACTGTTACCTTAAGTACGGGCTTTTCCATGGCATAAATACAGGATATTAACAAGGTAGAATGTATTGCCTTTAATGAGGGCATTTACCTGGCCTGACTGAAAGGTGCCAAAACGATAGATTGATGTATGATGAGAATTGTCCCCCCTAAGCCATGCAATAGGTAGGCTATACTATGTGAACATTGCTACTATTCTACAGTGCCTAATAGACTGACTCTTACTGGTTAAATATTATCACTTGTTTCCATGGTATTTCCTGATTCAGACCCTTTTTAAATGTATCCAATGTGAAGATCCAGTAGACCTCCCGTCGTTTTCTTGTGGCTTCGGAGTCTTGGCCATATTTAGATTGAATTTTCTCAATGATGAACTAATGGATGTCATCTGCCGTGTGGTTCATTTGGATAAAGTGTTGTACCATGAGTGCTGCTATTTTTCTGGTACAAATTGCTGTTCTGTGCTCTGTCAAGCTTATATTTAGGGTACGTGCCGTCTCACCCACGTATCCCATTCCGGAGGGACAGATTAAGAGATATATAATGTCCTTAGTTTTGCAGTTCGTCATTCCTTTTGTAGTGATGGTCTGTCCATTAAATTGCAGACTGTCTGTCTCTAAAGCCAGTGGACAAACCCTGCATGTACCACATTTTTAATTACCTATTAGAGGCTGAAGCCCATCAATACTTCTCTGTATTGGCTGTTGCAATTGGGGCATTCGTGACCTGACCACGAAATCCTTAAGATTTTTGTTTTTGCGGTATGCAAAAAGTTGTTTTGGTATTTTGTCTTGATGTTCTTTATTGGCATTTAAGATGTGCCAGTTTGAGCAGATTATTTGGCGAATTTGTTCATTTAACATAGAATGTTGTGTGACAAAAACTAATTCAGAAATGTTCTTTTTATTGTTGTTTGTTAAAAGGTGCTGCCTCTGGCCCTTTTGTAGGAATCTCTCACTAATCTGTGAGGATAACTTCGTGACACAAATTTTTCCTTCATGACTACTGCTTTGGCATCAAAGTCATTGATACTGGTACAATTTTGGCGGGGACGCAGAAATTGACCGAATGTTATACTGTTTTTTGTGATGGAGGATGAAAGCTGTCATAGTGCAATAAAGTATTGCGAGCTGTAGGTTTGGTGAAATGTTAGTGTTCATTAATTATTTTACAGCTTTTTTAACAAAATTGTACCAGCTTTTAATTGTATTGGCTTGATAATGTTCGTTTGGAATTGTTTTCTTCTTTGATACCTTTGATTGAAAAAAAGGTTAATTTTGGATTGACTTGACAGAATGAAAAAGGTTACCTTTTTTAGGGTTTTCTGTTGTGTGGTTGGAAAGTCCTGGTGTAGATGCTGGTTTTCTTTTGAATGTTTCTTTCAGTTGTTCTTTATGTGGTGTTTGGAGCATTTGATTCTTTGGTTCTGAAAATAGTGAAGACATTTTATAAGTTTTTTGCTTTTGTTTGTGAGGCTCACATTTTTAATGCAATGATACATTTAAAAAAAAAATGCTTCTTTAGTTGAAACCTGTAAAAAAAAAAAAAAATTGTGGTTTTGGATCATTTTTACCTTGTATGGTTTGGCTTCTTCAGTGGTGAAGGGCTTGTTTGCATTATTGTGGTTGTGGATGTGTTGCTCTACTCTGTTTGGATTATATGATTTTATCTGTTGAGAATTGTAAAGAAAAAAAAACTGTTTGATTGCATACTTCACAAAGAACAGAAATGAAAATGTGAAATTTACAGTTTTAATTTTTAATTTTTAATTTAAGTGCAATCAATTTGCCCCCAACTCCATCCAGCACTTTCTCTGTGGTAAGCACCGGTCAGAGTAGGAATAGTAAATGTGCCCCCACCACCATCCAATACTTTCCCTGAGGCAAGCACCTGTTGGAGTAGGAATAGGAAATGTGCCCTACCACCATCCAACACTTTCCCTGTTGTAGTAGGAATAGCAAATTTGCCCCCACCACCCTCCGGCACTTTCTCTGAGGCAAGCACCTGTCAGAGTAGGAATAGCAAATTTGCCCCACCACCATTTGGCACTTTCCCTGAGGCAAGCACCTGTCGGAGTAGGAATAGCAAATTTGCCCCCACCACCATCCAGCACTTTCCCTGAGGCAAGCACCTATTGGAGTAGGAATAGCAAATTTGCCCCACCACCATCCAACACTTTCCCTGAGGCGAGCACCTGTTGGAGTAGGAATAGTAAATTTGCCCCCACCAAACATATCACTTATCAGTGCCTGCTAATATATTAATTCTGACATTAATAAAGTTTTTTTTGTTTACTTACATTTGATTCTATAAATGTTTGTATGTTATTGGTAGGTATTTGGTGTTGCTGTATGTCCAATCTCTGTGAATACCAAAAGGAAAATTGTAATCTTTTTTTTTTGATTTATGTTTTTTTACTTTTTCTTTTATTCACTTACTTTTCAAAGGAAAGATAATTTTATGAATATCTGCTGTAGATTTGGATCTGCTTTTCAAATTCAGTAAATGCTGTAAATAAGTTAAAATATATTGTAAGTACTTGAGAATCAGGTGTAATTATTTGGAAGCTGTTTACTTAGAAGCGTGCACTTACTTCGGTCTGTAGATGGCAGTGTTCAACTGGAAAGTTGGTAAAATTATCCCGCTACTCCTGCTGTGTGTGGTTACTATGAAAGTAATTTTACCACTGAGCACAAAATGGTGGACGGCTTCTTTTATATGTTTTTTGGGGGGTAAACGAGAATTCAAAAAATATGTTTTTGAAACAGTTTTTTTGCGTGATTCATACCATGACTGAATGTATATTTATTTTGACTTGTGTAAAAAATTTTGTTTAGACGTTCCTTCTCGGAATGTCAGCCATTTTGAGTAGATGCTGGCTCTGGGGCTGTAATAAAAATAGTTGAAGGACTTTATTTTATGTGCTTCCAATTGATTTTATGTATAATCTCTTTTTGACTGACATTAGTGTGTATTTTTAAAAAAATGCTGTAATTATATCTGTAATTTTCGACGTTTTTTCAAACATATTTTTAGATTTTATTATTAATACCCAGGAATTTTAATGGATAGGTACTTTAAAAATACCCGGGTGCTAAAATTAATACCTGGGTATTAATAATCTCCCCCACCCAAAACTCCTTTTTCCCTTGCATCCCGTCCCAGAGGATGGATGCAAAAAAGTTAACTAACTGAAATTTTAATAAAAATCAATGAAAACATATTACGTGTTGTAATGGTATGCATTGTATTAGTATGCATTGTAATGGAATGCGTTTTAATGGTAGTTTTAATATATTGCAATAAACATGCGTTGTAATGGTATGCGTTGTAAAAACATGCATTGTAATGGTATCTGCGTTGTAAAAACTGCGATGTATTTATTTATTTTCATTTATTTACTTGAGTTTTATATAGCGCTGGCTAGACCCGGAGGTATCAGAGCGCTTTACATGAGGAGAGTTACATAGGTTACAAGTTACACATGTAAAAGTAAAAGTATGCGTTGTAATGGTATGCGTTGTAACGTCATATATTCCATTTACATCAACCAGCCGGTCTGAAATGTGCCTTCTTGCAAATGTATCTCTGCAAATACGTATTTTGTCCTATTTCATGTTTTGGAATGTCGATGCAGGATTACAAATGGGATAGTAAATGTCTTAATTTCATTTTCATTGTTAATATATTATTGTGAGTGTTTAAGAAAATGAACATAGTTCAGTTTCATATGTATTTCACTATTTCTGAAAGCATGTATGGATTTTATAGAAGTGTGCTAAGTGACAAGGTTTTGCTTCCTTACATTCCTCCAAATTCGTTGAAAGAAAAATTTGGGCTATTGCTGATTGATTCCGATTAGGTTTTAAATTTTTTGGCATTCACAACCTCCTCTCTCTGACAAATTTGCACTGTGGAAATGGTCATAGATTTGCTCCAGGAAAAAGTTTGCCTACATTTCTTTTCATGATGAAAAGAGGAACTGATCATCCCTAAACTTCACAAAACAAAATTAAATGTGCAATTGCACAGTTGGACTGCCTTTCCTCAATGCGGAATTGTACAATTCTGTAAAATTCGGCAAACAAATGCCACATGACATTGTCAGTAGAACCCCTAGAATTGTATGACTGATGCAGCATTCCATACATACTAATTCCAGGTATACTGCTTGCTTGTTTGAGGATAGGTTTACTTTTGTTTTTGTATGATGTACAGGTTTAGGTTTTGCATGTCCGGGCAGTCAAAAACTCCTAAAGTTGTTTTGCACTGCTGTAAGGTCTATCTCTCCCATAGCCTAACACTGGGTTACTTTATTACATTGAAAAAGAGCTAACTTCAGATTGGGACAGATAGAGATACGCTGTGTACATTCAAATCAATTGTAATTTGGAATCCTCTTTAATGGTGTTGAATTTTAAGTTAAAATTCTAAAAATGCCACAAAGACAATCCTCTGAGGAATTTTCTTCTTTATATGTGTGCTGCAGAATGATATTTCTCCTTGTTACACCTCACATGTGGAGGCTTAACATTTTGAATAATTCCCAGGTCTACCAGTAATAGTAAATCTGTGAATGTGTCAAAATGCCTGGGTGGATTCATGGGAACACCAACGCTCCACCCATGGAACGCCTCCCTAGGGCAGAGTACTGAAACCCAGCGATTTGCACTGCATTGCATTACTCTAGACTTATCAAGCCATGTAGGGCCATGCAAGGCTTGATAAATCTAACTTTGTTGTTGCATCTCCCTTGTGTGGTACGAGGGCTGCACAGCAATAATGATAAATGTATCCATTTGTATTGTAAGCAGCCTTGAGTTATTAGACAGAATGGTCTCAGCATGCATAGCATACTAACCAATGTACATGTGCTTGTTTTGCAGAATATGGGTTATCTGTAAAGTTTTCATCACAGTATGAAGGCTGCAGGTAGTACAATCTTTAGCACCTTCAGACCTTCGTTATATTAAGGGATAATGTTTTGACAAGTGTTCCATAGAATGTACACTGTTCTTAGTTGATACTTTTTAATACTCTGTGGTGTATTTTTCCAGAGACTTTCACTGTTTGCAAACAGTGTGGCACAGAGTAAACTCTCTCCAAAGAGTAAACACTGTTACAGTACTCACTTTTCTACTCATATCAAAGTCCTTTCTCAATGTAGGTTTGATGACTGTGAGGGGTTTGATACAGATAAAAACTGTCTGTAGTAGGGCATTAATTAACTGGATCAGTTGAGTGTCTTGTTGGAAAGTGGTTTATTAGCATTGGCAGATATATACCACCTGCACCCACTCTCGGACAATTTTTAATTTCCAGCATGAGAAATCTTTGTGCTATTTTTCAACGAACTAAATTACATCCCGCTAATGTTGGGTTCTCCCCGTAATGTTTATGCTGTTTCTGAACTCCCACTTTGTACCTGTGATAATCGATCTGCACAGGTTGATATACATTTTTTGTTTTTCTGTAAATTTTATCATGATGAAAGGAAGCGTTTTATTATCCCTATTATGCGTAAAATGAATTTTAACCAGTGTCGTGTAGCCCTTTACTATCTCCAGCTACTACCTGATCCTTTTATTTGTTTTTCTCTAGCGTCTTTTTATTATTGGCACTAAAAAGAGATCTATAACCGGCTAAAATTCTATATCTACAAATGAAATGAACCTATTATTGTGTAAATAAATATGAATTTGTCTTTTAAATGTAATAGCTTTTTAATATTGTTAATATTTTAACTGTGTTGTAATGCTGTGAAATGTTTTCTTTCTCTTATATGTAGTATACTTTTTAAGCCTACATTGTGTTGGCGAAATAAAGTTATTCTGACTGACTGACTTTGTGCTATTTTTTAACGAACATGCACGTGGTCACTTTATTTTTGAATAAGACAAAATGCACTGATAAACATTTTTAATCCTGACTGTGGTGAATATGATGCAATGTGGCAAATATTAACATGGCACCACAGACATTGACATTAAATAACAACACTGGTGCATTGTGGTGCATTGTGGTAACTGTAGGAGTGTGAGATCCTGCCACGTGGGTGCAGAGATAAAAGCAACGCCTAGTGTTTGCATTTCACTCACCTGTGATCAAGGCAGCCCGGCCGAAACGCGTAAGGAAATGAGAATGCAGCCATTTTCACGATGGGAATAAAATGCATGGCGTTTCGAAATCTGCCCTCTGCATCTTTTGTCTATTGGATTAATTACACAGAATCTCCATTCCTGCTCGCAGAGGCCGCCCTGCAGGGTTATGGGCCCCCGTAATTGAGTCTGGTTGTTTAATGGTGACATTTACCGGGGGAACAACTCGCTTGCCTCATATCAGAGGTAATCAGCACTTGCTTTGGAATTCTGCATTATGAGGTGAGAAAAGGAGATGAGAAAGGCAACTACCCTTCTCGGACAATTTCGAATTTCCAGCATGAGTAATCTTTGTGCTATTTTTCAACGAACCTGCACCTGGTCACTTTATTTTTGAATAAGACAAAATGCACTGATAAACATTTTTAATCCTGACTGTGGTGAATATGATGCAATGTGGCAAATATTAACATGGCACAACAGACATGGACATTGAATAACAACACTGGTGCATTGTGGTAACTGTAGGAGTGTGAGATCATACCACGTGGGTGCAGGGATAAAAGCACCCCCTTGTGTTTGCATTTCACTCACCTGTGATCAAGGCCGCCCGGCCAAAACGCGTATGGAAATGAGAATGCAGTCACTTTCACGAAGGGAATAAAATGCATGGCGTTTTGAAATCTGGCCTCTGCATCTTTTGTCTATTGGATTAATTACACAGGATCTCCATTCTTGCTCGCAGAGGCTGCCCTGCAGGGTTGTGGTCCCTTGTAATGGAGTCTGGTTGTTTAATGGTGACATTTACCGGGGGGAACAACTTGCTTGCCTTATATCAGATGTAATCAGCACTTGCTTTGGAATTCTGCATTATGAGGTGAGAAGGGAGATGAGAAAGGCAACAACCTTTCTCGGACAATTTTGAATTTCCAGCATGAGAAATCTTTGTGCTATTTTTCAACGAACATGCACGTGGTCACTTTATTTTTGAATAAGACAAAATGCACTGATAAACATTTTTAATCCTGACTGTGGTGAATATGATGCAATGTGGCAAATATTAACATGGCACAACAGACATGGACATTGAATAACAACACTGGTGCATTGTGGTAACTGTAGGAGTGTGAGATCATACCATGTGGGTGCAGGGATAAAAGCACCACCTTGTGTTTGCATTTTACTCACCTGTGATCAAGGCTGCCCGGCCAAAATTCGTAAGGAAATGAGAATGCAGCCACTTTCACGAAGGGAATAAAATGCATGGCGTTTCAAAATCTGGCCTCTGCATCTTTTGTCTATTGGATTAATTACACAGGATATCCATTCCTGCTCGCAGAGCCCGCCCTGCAGGGTTGTGGGGCCCCGTAATGGAGTCTGGTTGTTTAATGGTGACATTTACCGGGGGAACAACTCGCTTGCCTCATATCAGACGTAATCAGCACTTGCTTTGAAATTCTGCATTATGAGGTGAGAATGGCAACAACCTTTCTCGGACAATTTCGAATTTCCAGCATGAGAAATCTTTGTGCTCTTTTTCAACGAACATGCACGTGGTCACTTTATTTTTGAATAAGACAAAATGCACTGATAAACATTTTTAATCCTGACTGTGGTGAATATGATGCAATGTGGCAAATATTAACATGGCACCACAGACATGGACATTGAATAACAACACTGGTGCATTGTGGTACCTGTAGGAGTGTGAGCTCATAGCACGTGGGTGCAGGGATAAAAGCACCGCCTAGTGTTTGCATTTCACTCACCTGTGATCAAGGCCGCCCGGCCGAAACGCGTAAGGAAATGAGAATGCAGCCACTTTCACGAAGGGAATAAAATGCATGGCGTTTCAAAATCTGGCCTCTGCATCTTTTGTCTATTTGATTAATTACACAGCATCTCCATTCCTGCTCGCAGAGGCCGCCCTGCAGGGTTGTAGGCCCCACGTAATGGAGTCTAGTTGTTTATATGTGTATATATATATATATATGTATGTATATATATATATATATATATATATATATATATATAATCTACTGGCGGTCGCCAGTAGATAGTTATAGTTACAACCTATTATCCATAGGAAATCCGCGACATTCTATTTGAAATAACTCTCTTGCCGGTTGACGTATCTTCGCAAAATTTTCAAACTTTGTGGGCGCTCCGGTCCGCTCCTACCCTGAAAGTCTCGGGGATTCGTCAAGCGGGGGCCGAGAAAAAGGGAGGTCCCAAACGTGTTTCACCATGCAATTTTCCATAGGAAACTTTAGACACGGCTACAGCCCGAACTGCTGAACGGAATTACACCAAATTTGGCAAAGAGGTAGTTCTTGGTTCAGAAAGAACCCTTTTTGTTAAATGGTGTAAATCCGTTCAGTAGTTGCTGAGAAAATCAAAAGTAAAAGTACATATATATCTATGGGCACGGAGGATTCGCGCACCCTGAGCGCACCCTGCGCGCACCGTCCCGATCACGAGCTGCATGTTAATTGGCTGTCAGCTGGCTGTCAACATTCCGATTCAGGAAATGTTGGCAGCCATTTTGTCTCCTCGGTAGAACCGAGGGACAGAAACAAGTGCGCAAGCAAGCACAAAGGGGGCAGGGTAGAAACACCCTGACCCCCTAGAGTTTGCTCAGGGGTCCCACAAGGACCCCCTGGGCAAAAAAAAATAAAAATTTTTAAAAATCGTCAGGATGCGCTCAGGGTGCGCGAATCCTGCCGAGAAAAATCGAAGCGCGATCTCCCGCGCTCGATTGATACTTGCCTCGGGTGGCCCAAGTCCCGGGGGCATGGTGGGGGTTTAATTTTATGTGTGGGGGACCGCCACCCCTCGGGGCTTTCTTTTGAAATGGTGCGGGAGGGCTCTGAGCCTCCCGCAGCCCCGGGACCACCACCTCCCGGGGCTTTTTAAAAAATTAAACAACCTGTGTGGGGGCTCCAGCCCCCCACATGCCCCGGGACCGCCACCTCCCCGGGGCACTAACAAATAAAATGGGGTCCGTTTTGGACCCCGAAGCCCCGGGACCACCACCTCCCCGGGCTGTGCTGATGTAGGGAGGGGGCCGCGCGGCCCCCTCCTGGAGCCCTTGATGGCCCTGGGGACCACCACCCCCAGGGCCGGCTCCTTGCAGTGTCCCGGGTGCCTACCCCGGGACACTGTAGTTTGCTATGGCAGGACGGGAGCCTCGCGGCTCCCGTCCTGCCATAGCAAACTGCTTTGGATATTGGAAGAGAGAGCAGGGAAACCTGCTCTCTCTTCCAATATCCAAAGCCGATTGCTTTCCACATGGGGAGCAGCATGTCAGCTGCTCCCCATGTGGAACTAGCAATGCCGGCTCCCAAGGGACGTGGGGAGCCGGCGGGACTGTGGGGGGATTGGGGACCCCCCACAGTCCCCAACGGAGAGGGCCAGTCCCGGGGGATGGGGTCCCCGGGGCAAGTAGTGGCCCAGGAGGGGCCACGCGGCCCCCCTCCCCAAAAAAAAATAAAAAAAAATGGAAAGGCCGGCCCCGGGGGATGGGGTCCCCGGGGCCTTAAATGGCCTGAGGAGGGGGGCCACGCAGCCCCCTCCCAAGAAAAATAAAAAGGCCATGCCCCGGGGGATAGTGTCCCGGGGCCAATACAGGCCCAGGGAAGGGGGCCACGCGGCCCCCTTCCCGTTTTTTTAATAAAATTAAATTTAAAAAGGGGTAAGGCCCTGGGGGATGGGGTCCCCAGGGACAAAAACAGGAAAAAGGAAGGGGCCACACAGTCCCCCTTCAGGGGACAAAAAAAATGATCGGGCCCGCAGGCCCCGCCCTTCCTTCACCACTCTGCAAACGCGCCCCCTGGCGCGTTTGCAGAGAGGGGAACGATCCCCTTGAATACTGGGGGTCCCTGGGGGCCAACTAGCCCACCAGGAACCTCCAATATGCGCCAGGGGCTGCGTTGCAGAGACGTGTAGAGGCCACACCCCTTTACACCTCTCTGCAACGCAGCTCTGTGGCGCTTTGGAGGTATATGGTGGGCTAGTTGGACTCCGGGGACCCTCAGGATTCAAGGGGACTTAATCCCCCAACTTAAAACGCGCCACGGGCGCGTTTGCACAGTGGTGAAGGGAGGGGGCGGGGCTTCAGGTGACATGTGTGCGAACAGCCCGTGGCGCGTTTTAAGATGGGAATTAAATCCCCTTCAATCCTGAGGGTCCCTGGGGCCAACTAGCCCAACAGGTACATCCAGAAAGCGCCACAGAGCTGTGTTGCAGAGAGGTGTAAAAGGGGTGTGGCCTCTCACACGTCTCTGCAACGCAGCCCCTGGTGCATATTGGAGGTTCCTGGTGGGCTAGTTGGCCCCTAGGGACCCTCAGGATTCAAGGGGACTTAATCTCCCAACTTAAAACGCGCCACGGGGCGCGTTTGCACAGATGTCACCTCAGGCCCCGCCCCCTCCCTTCACCATTGTGCAAATATTCTTCTAAAATCATCTGAAATACGAATTCCGATTTACTCACCTGTTATCAGGAGAGACCTCAGTGCTGCATCTTTCAGCCCAGTACTGATCCTCAAAAGTAATTTTAACCGTACTTACCAGTAACTTGAATTTCCTTCCATAGGATATCATTGCCTGCTTTTTGCTGAAAATTTTCTAAGTGTTGATTTTTGAAACATACAAATATTCCTCTAAAATCAGCCGAAATACGAATTCCGATTTACTCACCTGTTATAAGGAGAGACCTCAGTGCTGTATCTTTCAGCCCAGTACTGGTCCTGAAAAGTAATTTTAACCGTACTTACCAGTAACTTGAATTTCCTTCCATAGGCTAACATTGACTGGTTTCACTTGGAAATTCTTCTAAGTGTGGAGTTTTGGAACTTTAAAATATTCCTCTAAAATCAGCCGAAATACGAATTCCGATTTACTCACCTGTTATCAGGAGAGAACCCAGTGCTGCATCTTTTAGCCCAGCACTGACCCTGAAAAGTAATTGTAACCGTACTTACCAGTAACTTATATTTTCTTCCATAGGAATCCATTGTCTGGTTTTCAGCAAAAAGTTTCAAAGTGTTGATTTTTACAAACTACAAATATTCCTTAAAAATCGCCTGTATGACTTAAACGCATTCTTTCAACTGTTTACAGGAGATGCACCAGTGCTGGATCCGGGATCCAACACTGAGTAAGAAAAAGTAACGATAACAGTTTTTACCTGCTAAGTGAATTTCCTTCCATAGGATAACATTGGTGATTCTATGAGAAAAAGTTTCTAAGTGTCAACTTTTAAAATACAATAATATTCCTTAAAAATCACGACTGTAACCAAAACGCTTTTACTCAACTGTTTACAGGAGATGTACCAGGACTGAATCTAGGATCCAGTCCTGTGGTTAGAAAAGTAATCCATAAAGTAACTAATTGCATTTAACTAGAAATTCACATTGAGCTGAATGTTGCATTGTGTTTGAAAATGTGTTGCCCATTGCAACAACTGTAACTACTGTACTTAAAAGTCTATTGCCTATGTGCAAAGTATTTAAACTAAAGTAATTCATTCTGAGAAAGTATTTTTTGTAATGTATAATGTAATTACAATGTAATTTAAAAAATAAAATATGTTAAAAAAATTGTTTCTAAAAATGTAGTAAATCAGTATGAAAAAATTAATATAACAATTAATACATTTAAAAATTGTCATTTACAAAACCTTTGAAATTCACTGAAAAAACCATAGGTTTCAGACACGTTATAGTTACAAATTAGCATTTAAAAAACCTTTGAAATTCACTGAAAAAACCATAGGTTTTAGGGACAGTTATAGTTACTTGGACATTGCACTCGTACAAAACCCGTGGAAATTCTCCCGTTATAGTTAGTTCAGCTAACTATAACTCGCGCCCCCGCAATGCACTGCTGATGACGTCACATATTACATCACTCATGACATGGTCAGTGACATCACTGATGACATCACTCATGACATCTCAAATGACATCACTGATGACATCATCCACGTGATTATCTGATGCACCTCCTCACACCCTAATATAATCTTTGATACACCCACTCTAAATTACAGACTGCCATTCGCAAAACCATAGACACTCCAACACCAATAACTACATACCCACTCACTGATTCTTAGGTCTACACACACACATCCACTCACTCACCCGTACAGTCACTCATACTTACGGTCACTCAGTACAGGACTATCATATGCACTCTTACTCCTATATAGACACTCAAACAACGCCACTCATCCATAGAGATACTCAGACACCTAGTCAGTCATGCAAATAATTAAACACACTGCCATTTACTCACCTATACAGTTATACACACACCAGCTCACTTACTCATACAAATAGTATCACATTGTTACGCTCTTATACAATCACTGATACAAGCACACACTCATCCATACAGCCACTATCACAATCACTCACTCTTGCTTATAGCTATTTATATACTCCAACACACATATATACTGCCTTTCACATATGTAGTTACTCACACATGTACCACTGGGACATACATTCACTCACTAACACACTCTTACACACACTTACCCACCCATACAGTCTATCACAGATGCACTCTTGAAACCATCCACCCAGTGAATCACCCACTCACACATCTATGCACAGAGTTGCACACACCCCTCCCACACAAACACTCAGGCACCCATACAGATACTCAGACAAGCATTCAATAACTCATATAGACACTCATTTAGCTATTCACAAACACATGCAGCCACTTACACAGCAACAGACAGACGGATACAGACATTCACCCAGATTAGTCACTAACCCATGCATTCAGTAAGATACGTTAAATCACTCACTTATAGAGTCAGTCACGCACCTACTAAATCATCCATACAGACACTTACACACCCACTCATTCTTCAATACGTCTTTTCCTATATATATTAAAAATATTTAAACTTTACAGAAACACAGTCACTGGATGATGTCATCAGTGATGTCATTTGAGATGTCATCAGTGATGTCATCAGTGATGTCACTGACCATGTCATGAGTGATGTAATATGTGACGTCATCAGCAGTGCATTGCGGGGCGCGAGTTATAGTTAGCTGAACTAACTATAACGGGGGAATTTCACGGGTTTTGTACGAGTGCAATGTCCAAGTAACTATAACTGTCCCTAAAACCTATGGTTTTTTCAGTGAATATATATATATATATATATATTACCTACTGGCGGTCACCCGTATGTAGTTATAGTTAGGACCTAGTTTCCATAGGAAAAGCGTTTTTTTCTTTTGCCAATATCTTTAGCGGCGTTTGACGAATCTTCGCGAAATTTTCAAAACTAATGGGGCGCTCAGGTCAGCTCCTGTCTTTAAAGATTTGGGATGATTTGTCAAGTGGGGGCTGAGAAAAAAGTGGTGTCCCAAAACACGTTTTCTCCATGATAATTTCCATAGGGATTTTGGGAACAGGCTACAGCCCGAACTGCTGAACAGAATTACACCAAAGTTGGCAAAAAGGTAGCTCTTAGTTCAGAAAGCGACAATTTTTTAAAATGGTGTAAATCCGTTCAGTAGTTTCTGAGAAATTCAAAATATTGATATCTGAGCACAGAGGAGAATTTGTGACTCCTCCCGAGCACGAGATTAATTCTGATTGGCTGCCACTCCAAACCAGAATGTGTTGGCAGCCATCTTGTGACTCGGTAACCGAGTCACAAAAAAAAGGAACAACAAAGTTAAAAATAAAGAAAAGGGGGCAGGGGAGAAACACCCTTACCCCCTGAGCCTGCTCAGGGGGTCCCACAGGGACCTCCAGGCCCAAAAAAAGCATTTTATTTTTTCATTTTCGGCCGGAGTCGTGCTGGGTGCGTGAATCCAGAAGAATTTTTTTTTTTAAACGAAGTCGTGGTGTTTATAAAACGCCATGGCACATAGCCTGCACGCAAAGATTGCAGCGTCCAGCTTAATAACATAATAGAACGTAGCTGAGATTGCCCGTGTTGTAACAAGGCCAGATCTTGTTCTAGTATGTCGATTGCCGAGGACACAATGTTGCCTAAGGAGTAAATCCTGGAGGTCAATGTTGTTGACCCATTATCCACCATAGCTAATGCCTTTTCTAAGTTAATACGGTCTATTTCCTGTATCCTTTCTGCGGCCTCTTGTTGGGATATTTTCCAGTTTTCATTATAGTAGGCATAAAGGCCTGCATATTTGAAACGTTTCTGACGTTGTTTCCTGGGACCTTGTAGAAAATCTCTTATATCCATATCAGGTGTGAGTAAGGTCAAGTGGTGCTTTACTTCTGTCAGTGTTGAGGTCTCTAGCCAATCAAGGCACAACTTCCCAACACTATACGATGTCACTACCCCTGGGTGTTGTCTTTGTACATAGCGTGGATCTTGCCTATGGATACTAAACCCTTTGGTTGTATTCATAAATCTCTGTTGACATTTGTTTGTGTCAATGGGCCAAACCAGCCATTCTGTCCAATCAGGATCTGATCTGTTGTACTGGAAAATGTCATCTAATCCTACCCCTTGTGTAGTTGAATTCTGCCCCCTACCCATCTGCGCTGGTGTTGGAAACCCCGGTGTGTTCATTTCCTTGCCTTTGGCTAAGCCAAGGCAGGTTGTTTGTTGCACAGTTTCATTCAGAAATAAGATCTGCTGCGGAATGATGCATGCTCTAAAAAGGGTGGGCAGTCAAAATATCGAATTTTAAATATCGACCTAAACTAATATCGAGTTTTTAATATCGTAGGGACAGAATATCGAAGTGAAGAATATCGTTGACCAAAATGTCGACTTTAAGGTAAGTAATATCGATTTTTTTTATTTATTTTTTTATTTTTTTATTTTTTGTTATGTATTTTATATGTATGTTTAACATTTTTAAAAAAAAAATTCATTATTTTTAAATATATGTATTAAATGTTTAGAAAATAGTAATTTTTTTAAAGGAAATTTTGCGTTTTAGTATCAGAGCGGGTTGTGGGCTTATAGGGGAATAGGGTGGTAAGTAATTTAATTATAATTAATTAATTAATGTTTTTATTTATTGTTATTTATTGTTAATTTCTTGTTAATTAATTATTATATGGTAATTAATTGATATTAATTGGTTAATTTATAAGTATATTAATTATAATTAATTTATTATTAATTTTGTATTTATTGTTGTTGTTAATTAATTTATTGTAAATTAATTATTTGGTAATTAATTTTAATTCATTGATTAATTGGTAATTAAATTACTTATGTTATTTTTAATGTGTAGCGGGTTGTGGGTTTATAGGGGAATAGGCTGGGAAGTAATTTAAATCTAATTAATTAGTTAATATGTGTATATTTATTGTTATTGATTAATTTATTGTTAATTAATTTGTAATTAATTTTTATTAATTGATTAATTGATATTTAAATTAATTGTCTTATTTTTTTATGTGTAGCGCCTTGTGTGTTTATAGGGGAATAGGGTGGGAAGTAATTTAATGTTATTTAAGTAAATATTAATTTAATTTAATAGGTATTTATTAATAATTATTTGTTTAAATAATTATTAATATGTTATTTATTTAAAAAATTATAATTTATAAGTATGTTAATTTAACCCCTACGCGATCATACATTTTCCCTACTGTTGCACTCACTGGAGTGAGAATAGTAATTTTTACCCCTACGGAATCCAACACTTTCCCTACTGTTGCACTCACTGGAGTGGGAATAATCAATCAATCAATCATGTCACTTATAAAGCGCACTACATACCCGCGAGGGTCTCAAGGCGCTGGGGGAAGAGGGGGGTGGTGCTGCTACTGATCGAAGAGCCAGGTCTTGAGGAGTCTTCTGAAGGCCAGTAGGTCTTGGGTCTGTCGGAGGTTGGTGGGGAGGGTGTTCCAGGTCTTGGCGGCGAGGTGGGAGAAGGATCTGCCGCCGGCGGTCGTTTTCCGGATGCGGGGGACTGTGGCGAGGGCGAGGCTGGTCGAGCGGAGCTGGCGGGTGGGGGTGTAGAAGCTGAGTCGTCTGTTGAGGTAGGCTGTTCCGGAGTTGTGGAGTGCTTTGTGTGCGTGGGTGAGGAGCTTGAAGGTTATCCTCTTGTTGACAGGGAGCCAGTGCAGGTCTCTCAGGTGGGGTGTGATGTGGCTGCGTCGGGGGATGTCGAGGATAAGACGTGCAGAGGCGTTCTGGATGCGTTGCAGCCGTCTCAGGAGCTTAGCCGTCGTTCCTGCGTAGAGGGCGTTTCCGTAGTCCAGCCTGCTGGTGACGAGGGTCTGGGTGACTGTTTTTCTTGTTTCGGTGGGGATCCACTTGAAGATCCTGCGGAGCATTCGGAGGATGTTGAAGCAGGATGAGGAAACGGCGTTGACCTGCTTAGTCATGGAGAGGGTGGGGTCGAGGATGACCCCTAGGTTGCGTACGTGGTCGGTGGGTGGCGGGGCTGTTCCCAGTGATGTTGGCCACCAGGAGTCGTCCCAGGCTGAAGGGTTGGAACCAAGGATGAGGACCTCCATCTTGTCCGAGTTCAGCTTCAGGCGGCTGGTCCTCATCCATTCGGCGATGGCCTTCATTCCTTCGTGTAGGTGGGCTTTGGCGGTGTGAGGGTCTTTGGTGAGGGAGAGGATCAGCTGGGTGTCGTCGGCGTAGGAGATGATGTTGAGGTTGTGCTGTCGGGCGACGTGGGCGAGGGGTGCCATGTAGATGTTGAACAGCGTTGGGCTGAGGGAGGAGCCTTGGGGTACGCCGCAGATGATCTTGGTGGCCTTGGATCGGAAGGGGGCGAGGCGGACGCTTTGTGTTCTGCCGGAAAGGAAGGATGTGGTCCAGTCCAGGGCCTTCTCTTGGATCCCGGCGTCGTGAAGGCGTGTTCGTAGTGTGTGGTGGCAGACCGTGTCGAAGGCGGCTGATAGGTCCAGGAGGATGAGGGCTGCTGTTTCTCCGTTGTCTAGCAGGGTCCTGATGTCATCGGTGGCGGCGATGAGGGCGGTTTCGGTGCTGTGGTTGCTGCGGAAGCCGGACTGGGAAGGGTCCAGGATGTTGTTCTCCTCGAGGTAGCGGGTCAGTTGTTTGTTGACGATTTTCTCGGTGACCTTCGCGGGGAACGGGAGCAGAGAGATGGGTCGGAAGTTCTTGAGGTTCTTGGGGTCTGCCTTGGGTTTCTTGAGTAAGGCGGTGATCTCGGCGTGCTTCCAGCTTTCCGGGAAGGTTGCTGTCTCGAAGGAGATGTTGATTATTTTCCGGAGATGGGGCGCGATGGCTGTACTGGCTTTGTTGAAGATGTGGTGAGGGCACGGGTCTAGTGGTGAACCGGAGTGGATGGTGTTCATGATCTCGCTGGTGTCCTCGTCGTTGATGTTGGTCCAGGAGAGCAGGCGGTTGGTGGTTGTGGGGGCAGTGCTCTCGGTGGTTGCCGGGGCGGTCGTGGTGTTGAAGCTGTCGTGGATGTCGGCGATTTTGCGGTGGAAAAAGGTGGCCAGTGAGTCGCACAGGTCTCGCGACGGCTGGATGTCGTTGGTGTTGGAGCTGGGGTTGGAGAGTTCCTTCACGATGTTGAAGAGCTCTTTGCTGTTGTGTGCATTGTTGTCTAGGCGGTCTTTGAGTGAGGCCCTTTGGCGGATCTGATGAGGTGATGGTGACTGCGGGTGGCGCTCTTGTGGGCGGCGTAGCTGTCCGCTGTCCGTTCGTGGAGCCAGATCTTCTCCAGTTTTCGGCATGTTCGTTTGGAGGCCTGGAGGTCTTCGGTGAACCAGGTGGCTTTCTTGCTGGTGTGGCTGTTGGGAGGATTCTTGAGCGGGGCGAGGGTGTTGGCGCAGTCGTCGATCCACTGTCTGAGGTTGTGGGCGGTGGTGTCGGGGTCGGAGGGTTCGGCGGGTGGGCTCAGGGCGAGGGTTGTGGTTAGCTGGTCTTCCGTGACTCTGCTCCAGCAGCGGCGAGGCATTTGTTCGGTGCGGTGGTGCGTGGTGGGCTTCCTGTAGGTGAAGTGGATGCAGTGGTGGTCAGTCCAGTGGGGTTCAGAGGTGTGGTTGAAGGAGACGTGTGGGCTTGCGGAAAAGATGGAGTCGAGCGTGTGGCCGGCGGCGTGGGTGGGTGTAGTCACCAGCTGTCTGAGTCCGAGGGTGGCGAGGTTGTCGATCAGGGTGGTGGAGTTGGTGTCCTTGTTGTTCTCGAGGTGGAAGTTCAGGTCCCCGAGGAGGATGTAGTCCGTGGAGGCGATGGCGTGTGTGCTGACGAAGTCAGCGATGGAATCACTGAACTGTGGTCGGGGTCCGGGGGGTCTGTAGATGAGGGTTCCTCTGAGGGTGGTGTTTGGATCGGTGTGGATCTGGAAGTGCATGTGTTCGGCGGTGCTGAGGGTGTCGTCGGTGTTGGTTGAGACTCTGAGGGTGTTCCTGTGGACGATGGCGATGCCTCCTCCGACTCCGTTGGTGCGGTCCCTGCGGGTGATCTTGTATCCGTCCGGGATGGCAATGGCGATGTCGGGGGCTGAAGCGGGATTCAGCCAGGTCTCCATCAGGAATGCGACGTCTGGGGAGGTTGAGTCGAGAAGGTCCCAGAGTTCGATGGCGTGTATGCGGGCGGAGCGGGTGTTGAGGAGGATGCATCTGAGGTAGTTGGGTTCTTTCCTGGGCGGTGGTTTGGCGGGGCGGGTGCTGGCGAAGCTGCAGTTCCGGCAGGTGAAGGGCCCTTGGGTGCGCTCGGGGTGGCCTGGTAGCAGGCGTGATCTTTTCCGGGGTTGAGTGCGTGGAGGGTGCTGGCGTCGTATCGGCGTCTGTTGATGTGGCGGGCACGGGGATGCCCGGACCAGGGGGTCTGGCACTGGGCGCGGTCACGGCGCGGACGGGCGCAGACGGGCTTGCCTTAGGCGCGCCTTCGGCGCGCGCCAGCGGCGCGGACCGCACAGCGGCCGCTATAAATGGGGAGGTGGGAGGGAGGAGCAGGGAATGGGGCAGCGAATGGGCAGTGAGGGGCGGGGCCGCAGGGCGCAGCGGCGGGAAACAGGCACAGAAGGGAAAACGAGCACAATCAGGGCATCAAGGGGGCACAGAAAGGAAAAACGAGCACAATCAGGGGCAGCAAGGGGGCACAGAAAGGAAAAACGAGCACAATCAGGGGCAGCAAGGGGGCACAGAAAGGAAAAAACGAGCACAATCAGGGGCAGCAAGGGGGCACAGAAAGGAAAAACGAGCACAATCAAGGGCAGCAAGGGGGGCACAGAAAGGAAAAAACGAGCACAATCAGGGGCAGCAAGGGGGCACAGCAAGGAAAAAAAACGAGCACAATCAGTGGCAGCAAGGGGGCACAGAAAGGAAAAAACTAGCACAATGAGGGGCAGCAAGGGGGCACAGAAAGGAAAAAACTAGCACAATGAGGGGCAGCAAGGGGGCACAAAGGAAAAACGAGCACAATCAGGGGCAGCAAGGGGGCACAGAAAGGAAAAAGCGAGCACAATCAGGGGCAGCAAGGGGGCACAGAAAGGAAAAAACGAGCACAATCAGGGGCAGCAAGGTGGGCACAGAAAGGAAAAAACGAGCACAATCAGGGGCAGCAAGGGGGCACAGAAAGGAAAAACGAGCACAATCAGGGGCAGCAGCAGGGCACACAGACGGAGCTGTGTGGTGGGGGAGCGACCTACCAGTCAAGGGAATAGTAATTTTTACCCCCCGCTATCCAACACTTTCCCTACTGTTGCACTCACTGGAGTGGGAATTGTCATTTTTACCCCTACGCTATCCAACACTTTCCCTACTGTTGCACTCACTGGAGTGGGAATAGTAATTTTAACCCCTACGCTATCCAACACTTTCCCTACTGTTGCACTCACTGCAGTGGGAATAGTAATTTTACCCCTACGCTATCCAACACTTTCCCTACTGTTGCACTCACTGGAGTGGGAATAGTAATTTTTACCCCCCGCTATCCAACACTTTCCCTACTGTTGCACTCACTGGAGTGGGAATAGTCATTTTTACCCCTACACTATCCAACACTTTCCCTACTGTTGCACTCACTGGAGTGGGAATAGTCATTTTTACCCCTACGCTATCCAACACTTTCCCTACTGTTGCACTCACTGGAGTGGGAATAGTAATTTTTACCCCTATGCTATCCAACACTTTCCCTACTGTTGCACTCACTGAAGTGGGAATAATAATTTTAACCCCTACGCTATCCAACATTATCCCTACTGTTGCACTCACTGGAGTGGGAATAGTAATTTGATTTCCTCCGCTATCTAATATTTTGTATTTTTTTAGCTAATGTACTGTATAATTATTTTTAAAAGATTTAAAATAATTTTAATTTTTTACAATTTATTACATATATTTATTTAATTTTTATTTATATTATTGTTTTATGTGTATAGATGTATTTATAATTTATAAAAATAAATTAAACAATGTATAAGTTATTAAAATAAATATTAAAACATATTAATACGTAAGTATATATATATTATATATTATATGTATATGTTTAATGTATTTTCGAATTATATATATTACTTATAATTTTTAAGCATTTAAAAATATTTTTAACTATGTTTCTTTTAATTATATGTATTTACTTTATTTTACAATATATTTTTAACTTAAATTAAAAACGATATTTTTAACAACAATATTTTTGACATCGATATTTTTTTTCCGATATTTTTGTACTTACCTTAATGTAGATAGTATGTCGATATTCTTGTCTTCGATATTTTTGCTGCGATATTTGTGTAGGTCGATATTGTGACCTTCGTTATTTAGTCAGTGATGCCTAAAAAGTGCTTCTATTCCCTGGACTTGCCAGTCCCTAGAACCCCAGATCGATTTGGAATCTATTGTGTCTTTCCATAGATCAAAACCCTGTTTAGACAACTGGTTCAGAAAGGATGCAGAGTAAATATGTTTGGTGTTTGTTAACATAATTTTCTGAGCTGACATTTTCGCCACTTTATAATAAAATGACTTTGGGTCGGATGTGTTAAACCCTGAGAAGTATGTGAATTTCTGTGCAAATGCTTGTGAACTACCTTTTGGAGGTGTTGGGCAGTGTTCCCACTGGTGGTACTCAAATACATTTCTAGGTGTTATAGATTTGTGCAAGAAATGATGACCATATTGCTGGTAAAACCAAAGGGGATGATGAGTTGACTGGGGGTGAGTGCTTGCAATGTTCAACACTCCGTCCATCATCCCCTTTGGTTTTGCTATGTTCGCCCTAAGTTGGCAGGGTATGCCCAGACGTGGGTCCCTTGCTCACTTTGCCACTCGATTCAAGATAGCCTGGCTGATGACGGCTGTAAGCCAGAAACCGGTCCCAGGATGCTTGTTTCGGTCCAGGGAAGACATGGCTTGGCAGTTTGGGCTGGACTGTTCCCATGAGGCACAGGGTCAGACTGATTTGCATATGGCCATGTCTGAACTGGGGTGGCGGAGTGAGCTAAAGAATGATGATGGATTAAACCCAGATCAGTTGACTGGGGGTGAGTGCTTGCAATGTTCAACACTCCGTCCATCATCCCCTTTGGTTTTGCTATGTTGACCATATTGCTGGTAACAGTACAATGTATCATAGTCTGAAGTACCTTCTAACATTTCATTGTTCGGAAATGCGGCAGTTTTTTCTAAATCAGACATCTTAGCATTTACTGTTTCAGTGTCCCAATCATCAGAAAATGTACTGGAGGTAATGATATCACTTAAAGAAATTTTAAATACATGTTTTAGCTTTAAAAGTTCAGTCGGACCTAATATATCATAATCAATCTTGTCCCATACTATACCGTCCGGTATAGGAACTGCTGTGATGTTCACTGAAGACAAGTCTCTTGGTTCACGATGTGAAGACTGGTGTGGTTTTAAAATCAAATTGACTCTTTGGGCTGTAGAGCTTGGTTGCAGGTATCGTCCATTAATAAGCTTACTAAAAATTATTATTAAACCAAGCCAGAAAATGAAAAATAAAATCCCAGTGATATGCCATAGTTCTGTCCAAGGTGACACCAGGTAAGTCTTTCTAAAAAAGTTCAAAAAGTCATTGAGTTTCTGTAGGAGTGATTTTTTTGGCTGGCGTCATTTCCGTCTCGCTTGGATCCAGTGAAAACCTATCAAAGTTCATGAAATAGCCAGAAGCAGTTCGATCAATTGTTGGAATTGCATCGGGATTTGTTAAAATCGGATTTTGCTCTTGACGAGGCATGTTGACGTAGATGTCAGTATTAGGTCTGATTGCAACTTGGTTGTTAAGTTGATTTTCATTTTGAAGATGAATTTCTTGTTGAAGTGGAACGAGTTCCATAGCATTGTTGTTTAGTCCTTCATTCCGTACAGGTGGCTCTTCAATGTGATGAGTCTTTCTGTTTGGACTTCTTGGATTGTAGCGAGAGGAGGGCGTCTGCTACTGTGGAGACCACAAGGCCTACTGTTTAGTATCGGCCACATAGTGTGGTTTGATTAAGTCGATTGAGACAAATCTTTTCTCCTTTTTTCCGGCAAGAGGTGGCAGAAGTACAGTTCTTGTGCCGTGGATTGCTAGGACCGGTACAGGCTTTCTGTAGGATGGCCCAAATTCTTTCTTGTCAGCAATCTTCTTTCTGACTAGATCCCCGATTTTTGGGATCCAGATAGGTCTTGCCGTTACTGCCTTGACTTCCTCAGTGGCGGCCTGTTTCTGGAGCACGTTACTTTGTTGTGTCCTGGATTCATTTAGATCCTGTAAAACAGCCAAACGATCATGGATATCAAATGGTTTTTCATCCGCCACTGTGCCTTCACAATCAATATCAGGTACCCACATTCTTGTCCCAAATAGGACCTCGTAAGGAGTGACACCTCCTAGAGAGCTTCTTGGCTGGTTATTGAGCGTGCGCTGTACCCCATAAAGGTGATCGACCCATCTACCACCCTTGCCTAATACCCTAGCTGTTTTTCCTCTCCACAACAGAATTTTCCTCGGGATGGTACAGAGAGGAGTACCGCAATGCTACGCCCATTCCTTCCATGGCCTCTTTGTAAGTCTGAGAGCTAAACGCCGGTCAGAATGTAACGTGCCAACTGCGTATGTGCCGATAAAGACTCGCAAATCTTTTATAACAGTTCGAGCGTCAGCCGAGCGCTGAGGCCAAACCTTGAGGAAACTTGAGCTGGACGCGCACGAACGGACAACCTAATGCTGTCTAACAATGGTATCTGTACTGGACGTGTTGTGGTGGACCCATTCATCTGCTTGCAGATGTCGCAGTTCCAGACATAGGGGTCGATTCCGATGTCGGCCGGAAGCGCACCTAACAGTATTCGTCCGGAAAAAATACGAGCCGAACGCGTGTTTTCCGACCGACTCGAACACTCTACCGAACGAACAAGTACGATGCGCATAACAGCCCAGATTCCGAGCGAGCCGTACTTACCCATTCCAGGTCCTGTTCCCCGCCCGAGCCGGATCCGTAAACGCCGAATCGAGTCGCACGGAACCAAATACACAGCACCTTCCGGCCGGACTAGTACGATGCGTCTCCCGTACGTGCCGAACTCGTCGCTACGTACGGCACGTTTGAGCATCCGGGAGAGCTGCATAAGCTCCGATTCGCGCCACAAGACGATCCACGGCAGCGAGACGAACAAGCCAGCGGCGAGTACGAGTCGAAGACACGAGAAACCCGAACGAGACGAACCAACCATGAATCCCATCGCGCAGGTCCTACCAATACTCTACATATATTACCGGGACCGGCACGGACGCGTACGGCGCAGACGGTAAGTCAAACACCCACAACACAAACAAACGACACGTACCCGAAATATGTCACACACACATAGGGATGCACAATGACGTACACAAGCAACAGCAGAACCATAGGGGTGAGATGGCAAACACCAATGCCATACACACCCATAGGGGGATGTACGCCTACCGCCTACCACCACCACCCTACAACTACCCCTACTCATGGGTGGCTAGATGCCTGCCACCACCCCCCCCACTCATGGGGGGCTGGATGCCTACCACTACTACCATCCCCACCCATAGGGGGCTGGATGCCTACCACTACTACCATCCCCACTCATGGGTGGCTAGATGCCTGCCACCCCCCCCCACTCATGGGGGCTGGATGCCTGTCACTACTGCCATCCCCACTCATGGGGGGATGGATGGCTGCCACTAACACCACCCCCACTCAGGGTGGGCTGGATGCCTACCACTACTACCATCCCCACCCATAGGGGGCTGGATGCCTACCACTACTGCCATCCCCACTCATGGGGAGATGGATGGCTGCCACTACTACCATGCCCACTCATGGGGGGCTGGATGGCTGCCACTACTACCATCCCCACTCATGGGGGGCTGGATGCCTACCACTACTACCATCCCCACCCATTGCTGTCTGCCCTACATGGAGCTGCCGAAGGAGGTACACAGACTCCTCACTCAGGGCAGCAGGGGACACAGGGGCAGAGGGTGCGGTGCCTGGCACGAAGGAGACACGCTCCAGAGTACGGGAGCCTCCACGGACCTCAGGAATGGGAGCCAATAGGAGGGCGGTGGTGGTGGTTGGGGTGGCGGGGCCAGACACACTAGCTGGCCTTTGGTGGCTTCTGACACCCGCCTCCACAAGGGAGTCATCCTCCGAGCTGCTGTGGTCCTCAGCTGAGGTGGATGGTGCTGAGGACTCCTCGGTGTGGCTCCCCTCGCCCTCTGTGCCACTGGGTCCCTCTGACCACTCGTCCGATGCTGACCCAGTCTGGCTCCGCTGCTCCTCCTGGTCCGTGGAGCTGTCCCCTCCTGTGGCCGTGGATGTATCTGCAAACAATTAGGAAACAGACAAACATCAGTCACCTGCACTGACCGCACACACCACAGTAAGTACAGCACATTACAGAGCAAGCCCTGGCATCCTTAGTTGAACATTGCCTAAAGTCCCCACACAGATTCGGGAAGCCAATTGTCAGTCTGATGGTCAACCATGGGACTCACACCCCTCCTGCCCTTGCACCATCTGTCTGGTGCCTGTCTGATGGTAAGACCCCAGTGCGGACACATGCACCACCTACACAGTTGTTGGACATTGCAGGGAACACAGTGAAGTATGTGAACATGCACACATCACATCTCTTGCCACTGAGTCAGTGCAGGTGTCCGGATAAAGGGATGGCCAGAGTCTAAATAGAAATGCATGTGATGCATACCAGCACCAGACACCTTGATGCACCCATGTCCGGATAGTCAATGCCACAATGGGGTGCATGTTGCACATGTCACTCCCCTGCAGGATCAGTCTCAGGAAGTTTAATGCCATGACACAGGAATGCGTGCAAAGTCATACATTACTGTCTCAAGTCACATGGCCATGGCAGCCTGCCAACAACAGTCTGCACTGTGTCACAATCCGAGGGCATGGGGAATGCAAGTTATGTGACTGACAAGTGCACATGTCCATCCCCCAAATACCACATCATCTGTACTACTATTTGTCCATGTCATACCAACTGGACATATGGGGGACATGAAACACAATTCTCTGAACATGAGCACCTCACAGTGTGCTGTGAATCACAACACAGCTGCCTGAAAGTCACAGTCGCAAACACCTGTGTGCACAGTCAAGTGATCAGACACCTATAAGTCACAGAAGTATCGTCTATCATGGTGACATCTCAGATGGCATGCTGAGCCCCTAACCCATAAACATACCAGTAGTCCTGACAACGAAGACACAGCACAATGAGCCAGAGGCAGACACCTGAGGGTACATTTCACTGATCACAACATGCCAGATGATACACGGGAGTGGGAGTACAGAGTGTATTGCATGCCCTGGAGTAGGCATGACTGTCCAGCTCCACCTGTAAGAGGGATGAGTCCTGGACAGTAGGCAGGTGGCTAAGCATGTGTGACACACTGGATACACATACTCCTGAGGCCCAAACATTGTTCCCACCAGCAGCATGGGTGTGTGGCAAATTCCCCAGGGACATGTGGTGAGTCAGAGCAGCAAGCAGACCACATATCAAAGTTACACCCAGATCACATGTCAGAACTTAGGCATTGTGTAAGCAATTGAGCCACCCATTAATCGCACAACATAGTCACAGGAACAAATGCTGTCCCCCACCTTGAGCAAAGCAAAATGCAATGACACAGTCCCCAAATGACACAATTTCCCGACTATAAGGGCCACACATATGCATATCAGAGGAGAAGTGGGCATGTCACAAATGAGGGACATGGGTCCTGGACCACATGACTGATGTACTGTGGAAGTTTAACCAGGCCAGAGGAGGGCACATAGCATGTCAGATAAAGTGCACAGTGCAGTCATAGACTCACCCCCTCCTTGCTGCTGTCTGTCCTTCAGCTGCCCATCCAGGTCAGGGAAGACCACCGCCAGGATCCGGAGCATGTGGGGGGGTCAGGGTCCGGTGTCTGCCCCTCCTGCGATGAAGCAACAGCTTCAGCTTGACCCTTGCGATCCTCCGGGTCCAGCCACGAAGGTCCTGCCACCTCTTCTGGCAGTTGCGGATCCTGCGCCTGTAGACCCCCACAGATCTTACTTTCCGGGCGATGGTCAGCCAAATTTCCTGCTTCTGGTGGGCATCAACCTGTGAGGATGACAAAGTGAAAAGGCCATTACTACACATGCAACATATACGTGCATCACACAGTTGTATATACATGTCTCAATCACAGGGGCATATGATGTACACAGGCAGTGCAACAATGGCTATGAACAGTTTGCCAGCAGTCACTACATGGTATCATTGCATGGGAAGTAAACCTAGTTGGAATGCACTGTTACTGCTCTGTACCAGTTCAGTGCATGTAACTACACACTTTGGGGTGTGACAACTACTCAGTGGGCATGCTAGCCAGTGGTGTGCACACTGAAAGCCCTGCTAGTCAGAAAACATGCACAATTAGTGAGGCAGTGGACAGCACACTCACCTGCTCCCCTGGTTTCCCATACAGCTTGCTGTACTGTGGAAGGAGGCTGTCCAGCAGGGCCTGGTTCTCCTCAAGGCTGAAGGCTGGGGCTCTCTCCACAGTACGTGCCATTGCAGGAGCCAGAGGATGCATAAACAGCAGCAGTGTTGGTGGCAGATGTCGTCCTGGAGCATGTAGTGCAGGCAAGTGAGCTCTCGGGGGAACAGCCAGCATTATATGTGTGCTGCAGAGGCAGATACTGTCCCATGTGTCCAAAGTGATAGGTCCAAGTCGTTTGCATCTTCTAAATTTGACCATCCATGGAATAGCAGCACTAATAGACGCCCACAGCATCCTTCAAATCTTCAACTTCATGACACCCATGATTTTGCAACATTGTTGTGGCTGGCCAACTGAATTCACTGCATCAGACTCGTTGGAGCTTCAAAAACGCGTCCGTTGCCATGCCAGGCCCCAGCCAATGTGTGCGCACCGTTCTGTCCATTGCTGTACAACGCGTACCAGGCATACAACGCATACCCGCTCACATACAATGCAATGGGCCGGCCGGGCACACCGATCGGTCCATTGCTCTACAACGCGTACCCGCTCACATACAATGCAATGGGCCGACCGGGCACACCGATCGGTCCATTGCTCTACAACGCATACCCGCTCACATATAATGCAATGTGCCGACCGGGCACACCGATCGGTCCATTGCTGTACAACGCGTACCAGGCATACAACGCGTACCCGCTCACATACAATGCAATGGGCCGACCGGGCACATCGATCGGTCCATTGCTGTACAACTCGTACCAGCCATACAACGCGTACCCGCTCACATACAATGCAATGGGCCGGCCGGGCACACCAATCGGTCCATTCCTCTACAACGCGTACCAGGCATACAACGTGTACCCGCTCACATACAATGCAATTGGCCGACCGGGGACACCGATCGGTCCATTGCTCTACAACGCGTCCCTGGACAGGTCACACGCATATGTCACCATGCTGGTCACTGGTGAACCTATGCCAGCCACATTTACTTTCCAGGGACTCAGGGGCACACCTACAACACCACACCCAGTCCACAGTGTATATAAGGCATGTGTGGCAGCATAACCTTATCTGTGTATGGGGGTGAACATGTGGATTTTGGGGTGGCACTTGGGGGCAGACACACCCAGGCTGTGCACGTGTTCATGGGGACAGGGTCCTTTGTGTGTTGTGCACCTGACCACTGTGGTGTGCAACTTTTCATTTCTGAACATGTGTCATGGTCACATTTCCAGGTTGTGTATGTGTATGACATGTCACATACCCCCAGGCTCACATGTGGGAAGGCATGTACGTCACAGGGTGGCCCATTCCAACAATAGTGATGTCCCTCCACAGTCTGTGTGCATGTTGTGTATCACATGTCTCTGACTCCATGTGCACAATGGGAGACAGTCTCCACATCCACGTGGTTTGTGCATGAACTTTGATGGTGTGTGTCACAGACATCCATGTCTGTCCTGCAGAGGCTACAGGGGCCACTACCTGTGGGTGTCATGTTTGTTTTTCTGACGTGTACATGATACGCCATGTCATGCCAGTGTCCATGTGGCAAGACAGGGTCCCTGGGAATCTACCTGTCAATGAGCTGTGATGCCTGTGGAGCATCTGTCCAGACATGTCACTGTGGTATGTGTGTGGAACGTGAGAGCAGTTAATGGGTACTGTGACACAGCCTAATGGTGTCCCATAGCACACCCTGGAACCTGTTGTCAACACTTGTTGAACAGAGATGTTAGATAATGTCCATGTAGGTGCCATATATGTCCAAACGGAACGACACACACATCAAGTATTTGTGTTTGTTAATGATGTATCATGTGAAATTGAGTATGGTGAACGGCACATAGGTGGGGTGACTGACAATCTTGCTTTCTTCACCTATGCACTGCAGGGCTCCTGCTGTCCATCGACCATTCCCAGACCTGGCAACGATGGTGGAACGTGACAGCATCCGACGGTACCGCTTCACCAGGCAGCTGATTGAGGATTTGGCAGTGCGGTTGGACCCACATTTGCAGCCTGGCCGGCCGTATCCTACAGCGCTGACCCCCAAGGTGAAGGTGATGGCAGCCCTACACTTCTTTGCCACCGGTACCTTTCAACACACTGTGGTAACTACTGGTGGGATGTCACAGACTATGTTCAGCCGTGTGCTACTGCGATGTTTTGGGGGCATTGTTGAGATACCTCAACCAGTACATCTATTTCCCAACACGTCAACGACTCACTGACGTCAAGAGTGGCTTCTATGCCCTGGGGAGGATGCCACATGTAATTGGCTCCATTGATGGGACACATGTGGCTTTGATACCACCACAGGCACATGAGCAGGCATACCGGAACCGTAAACATTACCATTCGATCAATGCTCTGGTGGTATGTCTTGCAGATATGACCATCTCACATGTGTGTGCCCGTTTCCCCGGTTCGGCTCACGATGCCTACGTGATGAGGAGTAGTCGCATCCCGAGGATGATGTCACAGATGCCGAACCAGCGTGCCTGGCTTGTTGGTGTGTACTGACTTTGTACCATTGTGTGTGTTCTGCTATGTTGTTTTCCGCACACATTTTCAAATCGGCTAATGTGCAATTGTCTGTCTGTAGGTGACTCGGGATACCCCAACATGCCATGGTTGCTGGCACCCCTCAGGAACCCTGTGACACCAGCCCAGATGTGCTACAATGAGGCACATGGTCGGACGAGGAGGGTGATTGAGCGGACCTTTGGTCTCCTGAAGAGCCGCTTCCGCTGCCTGGACAAGACAGGAGGAGCCCTCCCATATGCCCCAGCAAAGGTGTGCAAGATTGTCATCGTCTGCTGCATGCTACACAACCTGGCAGTGCGGAAGGAGTTGCCTCTCATCCTGGATGACGATGACCAACGTCCGCCACCTGTGGAAGATCCTGGCCTGGGTCACGATGCCAGTGAAGATGATGGTGATGATGATGGTGATGTCCGCACACAGCTCATCACCAACTTCTTCAGCTGAATGTGAGTCTCCAGAGGGTTGTAATGTCAATGATTTGAGTTTGCATGATATGTGTGTGTGGTGCTCTGGTGCTGTTTGAGTGTGGCCATGTGCTACTTGACTGGATGCGTGCAGCGATGTGTCCTTGCAGGTGGTCTGTACTGCCCAACAGTGTTGACATGCTAACTTGGTTTTGTGTAGTTATCTCGTGACATGTATTAGACATGAGTATTGCCGTTCTGTGCTGTTCTTCAGTGGTTTTGACTGTGTGTCATGTCTGTCCTTCACAGGGTGCTGCAGGAGTTGTCTGATCAACTTGGATCCCCCGAATCCATGATTCAACTTCCAAGGTGGAAGCAGTCGTTTCCTTACAGGTGATGTGCCACACACCCCTGGACTTTCTATCTTCTGCACTTTTTGACTTGGCCACAGCCAGGTTGGATTTGCTTGCATTTGTAGTGGAAACAACATGTTGCAAATGTGTAATAAACCTGTGCTTCACTTTGGGATGTGCGTTGTCTGTAGTCACACATCTGACTGACATTTGCTTACTGCACCTGTAGTCTAGTTGACAGTGACTGTGAATAGGTGGCGTGTCTGTGCATTCCACTGTATTTCATTGCAACATCAGTATAGGTGATGAGTCTGATGGCCCTGGTGTGTATGTGTTGTGTGGCCCTAGTGGTGTGTCTCCCTCATATGTGTCATGTCGCCATGACTGACATGACGGTGTTGGACTTGCTGTAGCAGTTAGCATGCACAGTGTCATTTAGCAGATCACCATCTACATGACAAAAATCACGTTGGAATCACAACAGAGGCAGATATGGTGTATTGGTGAATTTATTTACATACAGGTGTGAGGATGGTGCACAGGATGGTGGGTGCTGTACATAGAAATTGGAATCCAAAGTTCCCATGTGTATTGGAAGTCTTGGTAGCTGAAATGTCCAGAGTAAAGTCCACAGTCATCTGATAAATTTGGCCAACTAGAGCTCCCCATGTCATGTGGGAGAGTTGGGTTGGCTTCGACAGGGCGTGCAGTTTGCACACAGAGGAAAAGTTCCAGAACAGGTGTTGGCTTCCTGGGGGATGTAGATGGCCATCGGCCTCTCAGTTTGGCCTCCTCGGACGGCCCCTCTTCTTGGGGGGGGGGGACCCTCAGGTGCAGGCTGCGGCGGTGCAGGGGACTCTCTGCCAGAGTCCTCCTCCCTCCCTGTGGCATTTGCAGTTGTTTCAGCAGCAGATGTTGTGGGCACACAGGGAGGTGAGGCCATGTTGGTGCTGATCTGGCGGAGGCATGTCAGTATGTCCCTATGCACCGCTGTCAGTTGTTCCAATGTGTCCCACTTGGACTCCATGCCAGACATGTGTGTCTCGACACGTGACATGTGTGTCTCGACATGTGACATGTGTGTGTCGACAAGGGACATGTGGGAGTCCAAGCGGGCATGATGGGCAGCCTGCTGCTGTTGTATGTCCTTGAGGATCCCCACTACCTGGCTGACCTCTCCGGTGCTAGTCTGGTACGCATCCACGATGCGTGCCAGTTGTGGGTCATCATGCAGTCCAGCCCCCTCTGCAAAGAGCGACCTATGTCTACCACCCCTCCCACCACCCCTAGCGACACATGCAGGACCTGCGGTGGCATGCACAGGTGACCGTGGGCCCACTTGGGTGTTGTTCCTGGGCTCGTTGTCACCAGCTCCAGTTTGGGCCTGGGTCCCTGCGCTGTTGTCATCTGTGGTCCTTGGTCTGTCCGTGTTGGCAGGGGTGGCCTGTGTGTTGGCAGTTGTTGGAGGGGTGGGTGCAGGGGGTGCAGATGTTGGTCCTGCTGGTTCTTCGCCATCCGAGGAGTGCAGTGGATGATCCACACCAGAGAGCTCAGTGTTCCCCGGAGCCTGGGACAGGGACTCCTCCTCGTCTGCTGCTGTGTCCCCATCATCACCTGTTTTGGGGAGAGACACAGATTGTATGTTATGTTTCTACTGGCATCAATTGTTCAAACACCTGACAGTTGTGACTGTACCTCTGGATGTGGGCCAGGACATTGCATTCTCCTAAATTGTGACAGTCAGAGAGTGATATTGGTGTAGCACATTGTCCTGCCAAACTGTGGCATGTCAATGTGAATGTTGAGGTGTGTGCATGACCAGCATTGGTGGTATGTGGTTGCCATCCAGGCCTCCTTCTCCCCCCAGCCCAGTTATCCCACCATGAAGCGTGCTTCTGTTGCAGGGAGTGCAAGTTGTCTTTCAGGATGTCAGTCAGTGGTGTCCTGCTGTTGGTTGTTGCACAGTTCCCAGCAGGGCCTTGTGCTCCCCCCAGCAGTACCCAGTGTCAGCCATCTTGTAAGTCCTTTTCCACTCCCTGTGATGTGAGCATGGTTGAGAGTGGTGTTGATGGGCCAATTGTGAGGGTGAGCAATATCTGTGCCTACAACTCCCATCATGCTATTGCCTCCACCCCCCTTCCCAGCATGCCCATCCTTCCTTCCTTTTGACTCTGCTTCCCTGTGGGGTGGGGTGCCTGTGCTGACAGGATGGCTGGGAGTGTTGTCCTGGCAGTTGTTTGGCTACAAGTCCCAAGAGTGTCCCTGTGCTTCACATAGCATAATCCAGGGTGGTGGTTCTTTGTGGGATCTTCAGTTAGGATGTGAGGCATTGCATTCTCCCAGGTGGGTTATGTGGAGTTAGTGTTGAGGGGGTGTGTGAGGGGAGGTGCTTGTAACTATGGTCAGTGCTGTGAGTCCTCCTTCCCACCCAGCCAGATATCCCACCATGGGACGTGCTTCCATTGCAGGGAGTGCAAGTTGTCTTTCAGGATGTCAGTCAGTGGTGTCCTGCTGTTGGTTGTTGCACAGTTCCCAGCAGGGCCTTGTGCTCCCCACAGCAGTGTCCAGTGTCAGCCATCTTGTCAGTTGTTTTCCACTCCCTGTGATGTGAGCATGGTTCAGAGTGGTGTTGATGGGCCAATTGTGGGTGTGACCAATATCTGTGCCTACAACTCCCATCCTGCTATTGCCTCCACCCCCCTTCCCAGCATTCCCATACTTCCTTCCTTTTGAGTGTACTTCACTGTGTGTGGGTGTGACAGCAATGGCAAGATGGCTGACAGTGGTGTCCTGCTGTTGTTGGTGGCCAGTTCCCAGCAGGGCCTTGTGCTCCCCACAACTGAGCACCGGTGTCAGACATCTTTGATGGGGCTTTCCACTCTCTGTGAGGTGTGCATGCTTCAGTGTGAGCTTGCTGGGCCATGTGGTTTGGGGATGTTGAGCTGTGACTACCACTCCCATTATGCTATTGCCTCCACCCCCCTTCCCAACATGCCCATACTTCCTTCCTTTTGAGTGTACTTCACTGTGTGTGGGTGTGACAGCAATGGCAAGATGGCTGACAGTGGTGTCCTGCTGTTTGTTGGTGTCCAGTTCCCAGCAGGGCCTTGTGCTCCCCACAGCAGTACCCAGTGTCAGCCATCTTGTCAGTTGTTTTCCACTCCCTGTGATGTGAGCATGGTTCAGAGTGGTGTTGATGGGCCAATTGTGGGTGTGACCAATATCTGTGCCTACAACTCCCATCCTGCTATTGCCTACACCCCCTTCCCAGCATGCCCATCCTTCCTTCCTTTTGAGTGGACTTCACTGTGTGTGAGTGTGACAGCAATGGCAAGATGGCTGACAGTGTGGTCCTGTTGTTTGTTGGTGCCCAGTTCCCAACAGGGCCTTGTGCTCCCACAGCTGTGGCCAGTGTCAGACATCTTTGAAGTGGCTTTTGACTCCCTGTGAGGTGTGCATGCTTCAGTGCTAACTTGCTGGGCTATGTGGGTGTGAGATGTTGATCTGTGACTACCACTCCCATCATGCTATTGCCTACACCCCCTTCCCAGCATGCCCATCCTTCCTTCCTTTTGAGTGGACTTCAGTGTGTGTGAGTGTGACAGCAATGGCAAGATGGCTGACAGTGTGGTCCTGTTGTCTGTTGGTGCCCAGTTCCCAGCAGGGCCTTGTGCTCCCCACAGCAGTAGCCAGTGTCAGCCATCTTGTCAGTTGTTTTCCACTCCCTGTGATGTGAGCATGGTTCAGAGTGGTGTTGATGGGCCAATTGTGGGTGTGACCAATATCTGTGACTACCACTCCCATCATGCTCTTGGCTACACTGACTTGACCAGCATACACAGAATTCCTTCCTTTCAGTGAGCTTCCCTGTGAGGTGGTGTTCTAGTGGTGGGTAAATATCTGGGAGTATTTGTTGGTTCTATTTGTGCCACTGCCTTGCTGTATTTGTTGTTAGGTTTGTAGATGTCATGACACAGTTACATATCACTATGAGATGGCAGGTATTGTGTTTGTCTGACTAGCATTCACATCTTGGGATGGATATCTTTTGGTTGCTGTGTATTTGCTAAGTGTGCATGGTTTGCCTATCCCCTTGACTGTGATGTGTGTGTGTTGTCACACCATATTGTGTATATTAGTTGTGTACTCACCAGGCTCTGGGATGTCTGTTAGTCCGTATACGCTCACTGGTGGTAGGATGGCCCGCACCTTCTCCTCCCAGGGCCTGAGGTATACTGGTTTTGCAGGAGGGCCACTGCCGGTGTTCTGGCTGAGGAGGTAGTCCTTTTTGAGTAGGTCCCTGACCCTCCTGCGCACATCATACCACCTGTTCTGGATGTCTTCCTTTGTGCGCAAACATGGTGATTGTGCGTTGACCCTGTCGACAATCCTCGCCCACATCTTGGTTTTCTGCAACATGGGGGTCTGTTGTACCAATGTACCAAACAACTGTGGCTCTACCCTGCGGATCTCGTCTACCAGGACTTCCAATTCACAATCTAGGAACTTATGGTTCTTCTTTGGGGGCATGGTGATGGTTGGTGGTGGTGATTGATGTGTGTGTGTGCAAGTGGAGGGGGTGTGAGTGTAGGTTTAGCTGGGTGTGTGTGAGGGTGCTATTTGTAGGTGTGGTAATGGTGTGTGGCTTGTGTGATGTATGAGCTGTGAGTGTGTCTGTGGTTGCTGTGTGATGGTGCTCTGTCTGGCAGGTCAGTGGAATTTGCAAGGGATCATGGTAGGGATTTGTGGCCTTTATGTAGGTGGAGTTGGAGGTGTGTCCTTGTCCCATTTTTTTTCCTCCCTGTATTTATTGGCTTAGTGGTTGCTTGTTTGGCCCTTTTTTTTATTTTTCCTTGGTGTTTTTGGTGCATGTAGGAGTCGTTCTTGTGTCCGAGTAGGACGCTGCAGTTGTCTGGTGCGATCTTGTCCGACTCGTTCCCGCTGTGTGTCAGCTAGGTTTCATATGCGGCGTACGAGTCGGTCGCGTAGTATTGGGTTGCTTCGGCTGGGTTTTGTATGCGTGTCGGTCGTACGGCTTGTGCTCCGGGCGAGTCGGTCGTGTTTTGCACGCACAGCATCGTACTACGCGGGTCAGAGTTCGCGGGAACGTTTCGTTCAGGTTCAATCCGAGTGCATGTCGGTCGGTTCGTTTTGCATGATTTCCCGGCCGGATGGCTTGTTTCCATCTGGCTCAGTCGGTCGTTTTGTATTCCGTCCGAGTCTGTCGGATTTCATCGTACTACCCGGGTCGTGCGGCGCCGGTCCGAGTCGGTCGGACTAAATTCCCGTACCGAGTCGGTTGGTATGTTTTCCGGCCCGAATCGGAATCGGCCCCATAGTCTCTAATCAGCCTTCTCATCACGGGCCACCAGTAGCGTTCTTTTAACAAAGCAACAGTCTCCCTAAGTCCATTATGTACAGAACCTGTCCCTTCGTGTGCTGCCACAATTAAGCCTAGCGTACGATCCATATTTGGTATTACTCTATCCCCCACTCCAGGAATCTGAGCATATGGAATGTTTTGTGCATCTAACTTGTAGGAGTACTTGAGTGGAAATTTTTTAGGTACTGCTGTGCTGCCTTTGCGTGAAGCATTGACAGGTACCATTATCTCGCCGTCTAGCCTCGTCTTTGAATGAGTAACTGCAGCTACGGCGGCTGTGCGAACAGCCCCCTTTGTGGCTTCATCAGCCAATGAATTCCCTTCAACGCGAACGCCATCACGCTGATGACTCAGTGTATGTATCAATGTATCACGTGAGCCCTTGGTAGTTCGTTTCTCAACTCCACTACCTGTTCCCATAGCATTTTATGCTTAATTGTGCCACCTTTTGCATCTTTGAACCCGTTTTGTTCCCAATGGTGTAGATATTCATTGTACGACTGTACACAGTAAAAGGAATCACACACAATGAGTGTGGGGAATTCGTGATCCGTATTTATAAGTGCCAGTATAAGTGCTTTGAGTTCTGCCAACTGAGCCGTGCAGTCTCCTAGAGATTGCGTTTTAGTACAGCTTGGATGCAACTTGCCATCACGCATGAGACCTTTAACGATTGCACACACTGCGCTGTAAGTTTGCTTGCTCCCTGTGGCTGGTTGAGCAGAACCGTCAGTGTAAATAATGTATTCATACTGATCTAGAGGCAAAATTTCATTTGGTAGAGGATATTCTTGTTCGTCTTGCAGGAATGCCTGTGTTTTTAAACTTGGATCAAATCTGTATTCAACATCCATTGCAGTAAGAGAATTAGCCCATTGTATCCATCTTGGATGTAAGGCTTTAGCATTTGGAATGCTAGATTTTGTAACAGCTTCTAAAGCTGGTACTGGGGTCACGACAATTATGCGCTTTCCCTGAGCCAGAGCTCTTTCTCTTGCTACAGCGGTCTGCACTGCTGTCAGATTTTTTTCTGTTGAAGTGAAACGCATCTCTGCGTTTGTGTACAGGTGTGATTTTATTTGCGATTGGTACTGTTTTGCCTTCATTAAAGTTAAATAAGTGTACCTGCATTGACCTGCTATGACTCGGATCACTAAGTTCTGTGCGTTTACGCGTGTCTGTAAATGTTTAGAAGCTATCATGTCTTCCTGTAGGGAACGCAGGATATTTGTGTGTTCCTGTGTCCATTGTCTGACTGAAAAATCAGGTTTTATTAAGTCGTAGAAAGGATTTACTCTTTCTGCGTACTCCAAAATGTATGTTCGACCAAAATTTAGGAATCCCAGAATTGATTGTAAATTCTTTAATGATTTTGGAGGTTGGAGCAGCGCACACTTTTCTAAAAAGTTAGCTGCTAGGCTTTTCCTTCACTTGACAGCTCGTATCCTAAAAACAGGACATTGAGGTGGGCAATTTTTGATTTTTTTTAAATTAAATTTATAGCCCTCAGAGGCGAATCCCATAATAATGGTGCTCACCCTGGTCAAGTGCCTTTTTAAGTCATCGTCCGTCAGATAAATATCATCCACATAGGACAATGCTTCTTCAGCCAAATTTTGGAGTAACTCTGTTACCCTTGCTGAAAACAAACCCGGGCTATTCTTATACCCTTGGGGGAGTCGGCAGAATTGCCGTTGTGACCCTAACGCACTGAATGCGGTCAAATACCTGCTTTCAGGTGCTATATTTTGACAAAAAAATCAATTTGAGATGTCAAGTGTTGTTTTGTATTGTTTGCGCACAATGTTATTCATTAATGCAGCACTGTGTGCATTTTGTACTGCATATGTCTTTGTGCAAGTGTTTAAATGTCTGTAATCTAAAACTAGACGATATGTATTGTCAGGTTTGGCAACGGGGAACAAAGGATTGTTCATAGGTGAAGTGCAATTTTGTATCACCCCCTGGTATTCTACTTGGTCTAGAATCTCCCTGACTTGTTTTTTAGCTTCCTGCCTTATAGGGTATTGCCTTTGAGCATTTGGGGAAACTTTTAACGGGATCACGTGGTGGGTAGACTCCTCATCCCAACCAGCATGAGTTTTGTACACTGCTGGAGCTAGGGCAACCGCCCACTCCTGCGCATATGCATGTTTTACGTGAATGGGAACGAGGTCGGAAAAAGTCTGGAAAAATTACAGTTTCTCCCCTAGGGCACTCCATGATGAATGCTGGCGGCCAGTCTTGTTCTGCTAATAGAATGTCATACCCAGATGACAAATTTTTCCAAAAGAGACCTTTAACTTTTCTGGGCTTGTCCCCCTCTATCCGGAGTGTTATCTCATGTAACTTATGTGGGACACTTACCCGAGTATCAGGTGTTTCCACCGTGATATACTCACTCAACTCCGCTGTCCCCAGAAATTCCTTCAGGTTCTGGTGAGCTATCGTTACTAAGCCTGGGCAAAGCACTACGCTCGCATAGTTTGCGAAGTTTGCGCTACTTTGCACTACGCGAATTGCACTTAGCACAGTGCAAACACGCGTAGCGGTAATTTTTTGCTTGCTCGCGGTCCTCAACGTCAAGTTGGCGACCGCGAGCAAGCAAAATGACATCCCGGCGAGACTTTTTCCTCGTTCGCGATCAGCAACATCAAGTTGCCGATCGCGAGCGTGGAAAATAAACCTCCCGGCGAGATTCTCAACGCGGGGAGGTCAGGTTTCTCATTGCGAGTGGTTGCGCATGCTCGCGACCGCTCACGATGAGAAACTACCAGTCCGCGTTGAGAAAGGTGCCGCTCGAGTAAAAATCTACTCCAGCGGCAGTAAAAGACAGCTCGCACTGTGCAAGATGCCGTTTTCAATGATTGCACAGTGCGGACAAGCATCCGGCACTGTGCAATCAGTGCGAACAGCATTTTGCACAGTGCACTACGCAGTTCGCGTGGCTACGCGTAGCTCGCGTAGTGCGAGGTGCACTTCACGTAGCTTCGCGTAGCGCTACTTCGCGGACTGCGCCCAGGGTTAATCGTTACTTCTGCTGCGCTGTCTAGCATCGTCAGAGCCCACTCCCCATTCAGAAGCTGTGTCCTCAGAATTCTGGGCATGTCTTATCTTGAGACCTGCTACCTTCTTCTTTTTGAACTGAGGTTTTGATTTTTGTTTATCTTCGTTTTTAGGTGCGTAGTCCGCAGCGCGTTGCGTGTCTCTGGACTTTGTACGCTCCTCTTGTCTGTGTTCTGACCGTCCTTCCCTCTCGGAGTTTCTTGATGAACCCTGAAAGGAACGAGAGGAACGAGTATCAGTATCCTGATACCTGTCAGGTTTTTTTATATTATCCCTATTCCTGAGGTTATACCTCCTTTCAGAGGGCTCCTGTTGAGGAGACCTACCTCTGGACTGAGATCTGCAGTCTTTAGATTTTTTTTATTTTTTATTTTCCCACTTCTTTTTAGAAGAAGTAGGTATCTGCTTTATAGTGTCCTTTTCAGGACTGCCCACCAGTTGTGGTTTTAATGCTTTCCCACCTAGACTGTCTCTGCCTAGTTCTGCATATGCAGTTTCAATAATTTTGGGTAGTTTGTGTTGTTGATCCTCTGGACCGAACTCCCTCAGGTGTTGGCGGATTGCCACAGAAGCTGCTTCCCCCTTAATGTTAGCTAGTATTATGGCTGAGACCTGTTCAAAGTTGTTTAGCAACTTCATCCCTAAATTAAGGGCAGGCTCTGCTCCGTACTCATTTTGTATCTGTTTCAATACTTCAGGTACTACTGCTATTGACGGGATACCATGTGTTCTGGTATATATGGCAGCAAAGACTGAACCCCAAGAGGTGCAGTCCTCTACTTGTGGTGTGAGACCCATGGGCAAGCAGATTGTTAGAATTCTGTGTTTATCACTGGTTGTAGTATTCGGGAATACTGCTTCAAGCTGAGTTATTTTCTGAGCTATCCAGAATGGGATTTGTTCGCGTTTTGCTGGCATTTTGCCCATTATCGCGTGTAATGTTTGTGGAGTTATTTTATTAACTGTACTTTGGACTGGAGTGTCTTGTGCTGCAGCTGGTGCAGGCTGAACTGTTAAAGTCCTCATCACAAATTGTGTGAGGTTTCTGTAGATTTTAATAAAATCTCTGTGTTGCACGAGTAAGTCTGGCTGTGGCATTGTGTCAATGTCAGGATGTGGTGTGTATGCCGCTAATATGGGCCATGTGGCTCCTGCTCCTCCGAGCGGGCCTAATCTTGCTCTTCTTCGTACGTAGGGTAGGGCGCCTTTGAAACAGTAATTATGCTCCTGGTAAGTGAGCGGGACCTCTACTTCCTCAAAAGGAGTATAGTCCGCTGGTGTATCACCTTCTAGGTAGTAGTGAAATACATTTGTAATTGCATTCTCTGCTGGGAGTGTAACCCATGAATAGAACATCTCTGTTTTATTGGATTTGTGTGCCTCAATCACGAAAATTACTGTACCACCCCTGGCTCTTAAGCCATGTTCTAGAAGTTTTATGGTGACTGCCCTTCTGAAATTTGGTGCAATTTGTATTGCATCTTCAGGGTCTTCTTCTAAACCGAAGAGGTTTGTTGTAACTCTCCTTGTTTCGTCTGTTTCTTCCACCATTTTTAATTGAAAGAAGGGATTGGAATAAGGTGTAAATGCACAATTGTTGGAACCATATGTCCTTCAAGCTTGAATAACCAACAGCCAATAAATAGTATTCTCGTACTACTCAGCTGCGGCGGATTTTGTGCCCACCCACTCCAGACATCTCTGGGGTTTTGTAAGTAGGTTCTCTGAGAATAGCACGACTGAACCACTCAGATTCTACTGTTAAATACGTACCCAACCAACGTTGGTGGCGCCATGTCGTGTAGCTCCTATAGTACCCCTGCAGGACCTCCGCGTTTGGATAACATATACTGCGGGCTTGGTGGCAGACTGACTCCGTGCACCTCCACCTTATATGTTAGCCTAGTTTTGCATTAGCTAGCTCACAGTGCCACTAGTGTCTCCTCTTATCGGGGAGAGATTAGTTTCTGGCAACCTTAGATCATGACAACCCTGATTCCCTCTGAATCATGGAAACAATATACTACCTTTCGCTCAGTCACTCGTGATCACTTATTCGGTTTGTCTCAGAGAGTTGCACAGAATAAACAGTTGGGCGCTTCAATAAGTATTTATTGAACAGTTGTTATTCTAGTGTAAAATATATGTGCTGCGGTAACCAGCAGACAATAGCAGAGATATATTATCAGCAGTACGATAAAAGCAAAGGGATAGAACTGTTCTACCATATTGCTATAATCATGAGTACATACATGAATATAAAAGCATTATGCAAGGTGTGCGTACTCCTACAATGCCTACCTAGATGTACCTGAGTGTACCTAGCATATGTGTGTAGGTCTTAGAAGCTAAGAGCCAAGAATCCTTCTAGGATTTAGTCGAACCCCCATACCTGAATAGAGAGAATGTGGGACACCGTCCTGGTCTTGAGTTGGACACCCCGTCCGGGTTGTGTCAGACCACTGTCAGCTTGAGCGACTGCATGCAGGAGCCTCAGCGTCTCTGGTCAGTGTGTCAGCATGGAAGTCTCGGTTCCCTCTATCTTACCGGGGCAAGATGTGGTGTATTTATACCCTAAATAGTCTCGGTCCTCAGTATGGTTTGTATTGGACATGAGGAAGACATCAGGGGTGAACTTTGTACATACATATTATGCCGGTGGTGTATTCTTAGAAAGCCATTCATAATTAATGAGTACAGTGTGGGCCTCTGTTTGGAAGAACCCTGCTGTATTCAAAACCACAGGATAGATAACGTACAGCCCTCAGAGCTCGTTGTGTACTAGCTGGGACCAATGTAGGTGAAAGATCATGCTTATATAAGGAATCATACTATAATAGGACATGTACAGTTGTGACCATAATTGGGCACATGCGGCCATGACCATAATAGGGCAAGTACGAATATGACCATATTAGGGTAAATATGAATATGTCCATTTTAGGGCATGTACGAACGGGTCTACATTAGGGCATCTATGCGGGATATAACAGCTCCTACCCCCACGCAGCCGTGGGGACCGCCACCTCCCCTGGGATTTAATCATTAAGGGCAGGGGGTCCCGCCCCCCCACTGCCCCGGGAACCGCCACCTCACCGGAGCTTTTTTTAAAATGAAGTGTGGGGGGCTCGAGTCCCCCCACACAGCCCCATGGACCACCACCTCCCCAGGGCACCTATTAAGAAAATGTGGGGGTCTGTTGAAGAGCCCCGGAGAGCACCACCTCCCGATACAGATTAGAGCCAGCCATGGTGGAACTAAAATACCTTGTAAGTTCTGCATCCTTAATTCAGCAATAACCTGGTGTTTATTTCATTCAGAATTTCAGTTGGACATGCTGGCAGTGAGTTTCAATGTTTTGCTACTTTCACTGAGAATATTGTGACACCCAAAAACTTTTTATAACAGGAGAGGATGATTAAAAACATGGCTAGTAGTGGGTGTAGAGTTCAGTTTTGATAGTATCATGGGACTTTTGCTGGCAGAAACCACTCTCCTTTCCATTGCATTGCTTTGCATTGCTCTATGCACAATACAAGTGGTATAACTGTGAAATATCTAACTATAATTAGTCAGTTCAGTGCAGTAAGCAGCTGTGTCATTTATTGCTTAGGTGGAAATGAAGTAGCATTACAGCTGTGGTGTTTTGAATTCTTTGCGGTTTGATCAGTAAGAACATATAGGCCATATGGCCACAACTTCACAAGGGTGAGAATGGCTTCCAAATTCTTTGTTGATTCAAGCAAAGAAGTGTTGCAGTGTCTGCAGGGTACAGAACCCACTCAGGGACATCCAACAAAAGATCAGGAGCATAATAACGATACTGGGTTGAATTTGGGGAGTATAACAGAACGAATATGCATTCCTAAGCATATCTTACCCAGGACAACAATAATTTATACATTACCCAACATACATAAGAACAGTCATGACCTACCGGAGAGACTAATCATCTTAGGTTGTGGGTCAGTTTTAGAGCCGTTATGAGGACCAATATCTAAAATGATATGTACTTAAGATTGTGTTGTATGTCAAAGACAGTATGGTATTCATAAATTGTATTGCAAATACCAGCTTTGTTGTAGAGAAACAGATACTGGTTACCCTTGAGTTAGAGTTGTTATATACTAATTTCCCACAACAAACAGCTCTTGATATAATATGGAAAACTTTGGAATATAATCCCCGAAACGATTACCCGATAGTGTTCCTCCTATAACTGAGTGAGATTGCCCTGCGAAATAACTAATTCATGTTCTTTGCTTTACTTTAGAAATGTATTCGATCTATTTTTTCAATCATAAAAGTACATAAAAACAGAACTACAGAAACATACAATCCCAATTCATGGTGGAATGAGAGTGCCCAGTGAAAATTCATTATACATTCCATATACATATACACTTATGTCCATTTAAAAAATAAAAGTTAAAATATCAGTTAACAAATGTTGGATTGCATCATGATAAAATAATAAAGAGCCCATATCCTGCGTATGAGCCCACTTGTCTCCTTACTTTCATACATGCCCATAAAAATGACGCTACTGAGAAGCAGAAAAAAGGATCAGACAGGGATTTTAAAAAGTATAGTGCAACCCGACATTGTTTAAAATTATGCCACTTTAAAATTGGGACAATGAATTTCTTTCTTTCCTTCTGGTAAAAACCACAGAAAAATAAGAAATGGAGATCATTTTGGGGGGATTGGGTATCGCAAGGGCACAGAGTCAATTCGGAGTACTTAAACCTTCTCCCCGGCTACCCTAGCATCAGAGGTATCAAGTTCAGGCGGAATCTCAATAGAATTAATTTGTGGGGCGATAAAGGAATATCTGCTAGATAAAAGTACCCTCCCTCTAACAAAGGTGGAGTTAATTGGTACATGAGGACCAACTGTTTGCAATAGTTCCTCTCCCTACGAATATATTGTGCCTGCAGCATAAATGTGTTGAGAAAGCTCTGCCTAGACGTCTTTCTACAGGCAGTTGGTTCCTTAAAAAGGTCTCTCAGCCGGATAGCGGTCAACTCCAGTTCTACATAGTTCAGCCATCTGATCCTGCTGTAGTTCTCCAAATCTAGGCTTTCTCTTATTATATTTTGTGTTAGGGTCACTATGTCCCTACACCATATGGAGAGCCACAGTAGGAGATGGGCGAATCTGATGGAATCAGTGATATATGGAAAACCCAGTTCTATGTGTAACACATAACTAGAATAAAATTGCGGAAGATAAGCCAATGACTTAAAGAATGTATTCTCAATGTTTTGAAGTGAGTCAATAGGTGCCATACCCCATACGCCTGCCCCATAGGTTGCTGCTGACTTGGTGTTGGCGTGGTAGATCTTTTTAATGGGGACTAATGGTTTTGCACCCAGCCTAGTGGAAAAAGATTTTATTGACGTTAAATTCCTCTCCATTCCCATAGCCCATCCTTCGACCAGCTGTGACCACGATTGTTTTTTTTCAAAGAGTACCCCTAGATAAGGGAAGGACTCAACCACCTCAATTTTCCCTGAATCCATGTCGAAGTACGGTGATTTGTTTCGTTTACCAGCCCCTGCGACAATTGCGAATGATTTCGACTGGTTGACTTTTAGATCCAACGAGTACATAAAATCCGCATAGGCTGATATGAGGCGTTGGAGACCTAGCCCTGTTCTGGCAATCAGGAAGGCGTCGTCCGCATAGGCCAGAATTGGTAGCCAATGAAAATTGGACACGGGGACATCCAAGGTTGCGCCCGCAAGCACCTTTTCAACACCGTTCGTATAAATGGAAAAGAGGAACGGAGCGAGGACTCAACCTTGCCTTACCCCCCTTGAGATCTTGAAAGGCCGCGTGTATTCCCTTTTTTTTCCCATAGTGGTCACGTGCTGAAGCATCAGAATATAATTGGCGAATAAAGTCAATTATATCCTGATCGATCCCCATCTCTTCCATTATGTACCGGAGCTTGGAGTGGGACACGCAGTCGAATGATGCTGATAAATCCATGAATGCGAGGTAAATTTTCCCACCCTTAGCTCTAGTATATTTATCCACGATTAATGAAAAATTCAGGCACTGATCTACAGTGCCCTTTCCTCGCTGAAACCCATACTGTGGTTGCATTCGAATATTCCTGTTCTGCGCCCAGGTCTCCAGCCTAGATAAAAGGAGGCGGCCCATAAGTTTGGCTGTTGTATCTATGAGCGAAATTTGCCTGTAGTTCTTGGGGTTTCCCTAATGGCCCTTTTTATGAATCGAGACTATTACGCTAGTTTTCCAGGAGGGAGGGGGGCCTACTATAGCTATCTTGTTGAAAACGTTAGTCAGTAAAGGGACCCACAGATCTTCATTCTCATGGAAAAAGTCTATCGGCACCCCATCGGGGCCCGGAGCCTTCCCGGTACTACAGGCCTCTAGCCCACTCTTCACTTCTGTAAGCGAGAAGGATAGGTTATCCTGGGTGCCAGAACATGTAGTAACGGAAGGTAAGGCAGGGGAAGTGCTGGGAGAGAAGATGTTTGAAAAATGCCACCTATTCCACTTCTCCTACGTTAACAGCTAGAGTAGTGTCTCTTTGAGTCTTAAAATAGGGTGCGTTTATCCGTGTTCAAAAGTGACTACTATCAACAAAAGAAGGGAGTGTTGTGATTTAGAGATGAATGGACCCTTTTGGTCCGTGTTGAACTCCATAAGAGACTGACGTAAGTGCTTGGGTGTGGGTGATAGACTTCATGATGTAGAATGTTCAATTAATGGTTACACGCTGAGGAATAAAATTGGGTAATATCAAGCTCCGTGTGTGGTGCGATCCTTTGCATGTATCCCGACTGAGGAGTACGCTACAGGGAGTAGCCATGTTAGCCTGTTTTGCTCTAAACATAGTGAACTTGGTCATGGTTCAATTTGAAAATGTTTAAACCCTGTTGACCTCCAATCCCTCTAGACAAAATATTGCTACATGGAGAAGATATATTGATGATACTTCATGATATGGGACGGAGACTCACTATTTGTAGAATGGGTTGACACACAAGACCCTGATCTCTAATAAACCCATACTTACAGCAAAGAACAGATAAGCTATTTAGAGGTTCTGGTGAAACACAGTGAAGGTATGATATATACATTATATAGAAATCCCACAGATAAGTCTGAATAATTAGCATACAAAAGCTTTCACCCTTGATCATTACGCAACAATCTGCTGCACGGACAATTGCTCCATATCCAGAGGTGTTGCACTCAGAAAATAGACTATTTCAGTGAAGCAAGACTTTTATTAACTAAACTAATTGTGAGAGGATACCCTAGAAAGATATAAGATATAAGTCATGCATTGACGGTCCAAAAAGAATAATGAACGCATGAGTATGGTTACCATCTACATCCCAGCAGGCAACACTATCAGTAAGATCATCAACAGATACTGACATATTGTAAATGACAAAGTCAATAAAAATATGCCAATACCTCTGCTTGCATGTACAAGAAATAGCAGCATAAGAGATTTTGTAGTGAGAGCATACAGAGATCCTCAGAAACCAGAGACAATAACAGAAACATGGGGATTACCATCCATTGTAGGCCATTTCAGATGCAGGAAGTGTGAAGCCTGCAGATTTATATCTGATACCAAAACCATTGAGGTAGCGGAGGTCAAAATATAACTGAGAGGGCATTCAAATTGTAACAGCAAAAATGTGATATACATTATTATCTGTCCATGTGTTCTCAAAAACGTGGCACTAATAAATCAAATGGTGAAGCAAAGGATCTGCAAACATCAGAGCGGGATATGATTCCGCACAGAGTGAGCATCACTGGTTAAACATTACACAGAGATACAACATATGGAGGCCATGCTACGGTGGTACATGTTGGAAGTGGACAAACTTGAATCAAGAGGAGCAAATTTGAATGAACTGTTAAGCCTTTGTGAATGCAGATGAATGGATCACCTCAAAAGCACAGTAAGTGGACTAAATTATGTTTGTGAACTACAAGCAATGGCAGCTATTCTGACTCAAATATAATACTTTAATGTGCTAGATTTGCTTGTATTTTGGACAGATAAAATATGTGCAGAGACATACCTGCATTTGCGGGCTAATTCAATGGATTGTGCAATGATTAATACAATTGGTTCAAATTATCTAAAACCGTGATAAACAATTGTTTTCTCTCTTTTCTAACTTCAATTAAGCCCTCCTTTCCTTCCCCCTCTATCTCACACCATATTCCCCCCTTTTTTCTTGATGAGGTGATAATTACAGTGGAACATAAATCTTTTTAATACTAAGGGACAGTGAGTAGCACAACCAACTCAACATGGCCATAGTCTAGTCATTTTAGACCAGCTAGAAGATAAGAGAATAGCTGTTCTTCTCATGTCATTCGACAGCGCGAGTTGAAACAGCTCTCTATCTGTCCCCAATTCAATTGGTACTTTGCAGTGTAGTGATAACCAGTGAGGTGAGATTTTAAATGCATTGGTGATATTGTGATACACCAGCAAAGTTTTATTTCTTGTGGCCCTGTTATTTATGATCCCCATATCTGGGTTCCCTTAAAAGCCCACATAGAACTTGTGGGGGTTAAATACAATCCTTCTAATTTAATTGGGCATCAGATTCCACTCTATACACCTATCTGCAATTGTACGAAACAGTAGCTCTTGCACTATACTCTGAGCAGTCAAATGATTGCAACGATGCAATGTAAGTAACAGCTTATAAAGAGTAATGTTTCATGGAATGAACATCACATGACAGGACACTTACAGGCTGGTGAATGCAGTATATATAGGATACACTATGGTCATATATAGTACCCCCTCATATGGGCAAAAATATGTCCAACAAGGTTGGACATATTGACCTTCTATATGCACTGGGGTGACATCTCTGAATTGTACTCCTTGCAGGATAGAAATAGCAGGTTATCCTAATCATGCATTTTGAGCCACATGTTGTTATTTATTACAGTGGGGATCCTTGTTGAGGCCATCATGAGACCTCGACATCTGAAGAAAAACACAGCTAAGAGGTATGTTTCAATATATAAAGGTGCATCTCAGACATACGTAATATGCCCATGATGCTAATGGATGTTTTTTATAATTCATTCCCCTTGGTGTCATATCAGACGTCACTTTTTTGTCCTGAAGAGACCCAGCAAAATTAGTTTTTGGTTCGAAACATCAACACAGGAGTCAGGAGTATCCAATATGAACCGAATCAAAATCTGATCCGTATCAAAATCTGATCCGTATTTGTACTGAACAGAGTATTGCAATTGCGGATATCGCTGAATGCATACATGCATTATGTTTTAATTGTTTCACCACTGCACCTATGAGAACTGCACCGGCTTCACTTTTTTGATTCATTAAGCACCTAATGAAGGAATGATAAACTGCAATCAATGTAGTTGATTCAAATTGGAGTGTACTTTAATTTCATGGGAAGTTGTGATTGAGACTCATGGAACCATTTGCTTCATATTTTTATTCACATGTGGGCTTAGGGACAGGTGTTGTTCCATTTCTTTGGTCCAGATTGCTGTAGGTTGATAGTTGGTTTAATGTTTGCATATCATGTTGTCATTCATACAACTGTGACTTGTTAGGCTGAAATAGCTGATTAAGGTTGCTAAAAGGCTAGGTAGAGTTTGACCAAAAGAGGAGAGATGATTGAGCCGAGTACAAGCTACACTCTGGAGAGTGGAATGATGGAGTGACACCATACTTTTCTTTTGTTTGAGATGGGAGAAAATCAAATTTAGGATATTTCCTCAAATGCCAAGCCTTTATGGTCTCTATAGTACAGTCTATTAGTGGATGGTGTCATCGGTTGCTGGTCGATCCAGGATTAGTAATTCTAACACTCAATTATTACCTACTGTTAATTTAAGGTCACCCCACATGGATATTAAGGCAGATCCTATGCCTCTGTCTTGACATTAAGCAGTTTGCTGGCCAGAGAGTAGATTGTTTTGCTCGATAAAGTTTGAAATCGAGGAGAAAAAAGCTCTCTCTATCAATTTTGGTAGGAAAGGTCTATTGGACAGTGGTCAATGGTTGACTTGGTTGGATGGTTCAAGGTGTTTTTTTTTTTTCAATGAGTGTTTTGATGAAGTTTATCTTGATTTTGCAGGGGAAGGATCTTGTATCCAGGGAGTCAGTCAGTATGTTTCTTGCTTCACGCACAGCACACAGTCTTAGGAGGGTGCATTTTGAGAAGATTTAACAGTGAAGGGCTCGATGGGTATCAAGATGGCCTGTTTGCCTTAAATGACTGTTTCAAAGAATGCTTATGACTGTGGTATCTCTGCAGTGGTTTATTCTGAACTCTAGAGCTCAGGGAGGATTCTGTTTGTGATCCATATGGAGTATAGAAGTTTCTTTCTGTTTTTGTATTTCTAATTTCTATAGCCTTTCAGTTATATGAGGAGGAATTTGTCAGATTTCGATTTTGCATTGTAATGCACTCAGGGGCATATTCTCAAGCCCCTATCGCCACGGGAACGTCACTTTTTCTGACGTTCCCGTGGCGATAGGGTCAGCGCCTTATTCACAAGGCAGCGTTAAGCCACTTAACGTGGCGCCTTGTGAATAAGGCCCCTTTCACGACTTAGGGGCCGATTCCGATTTGGGCCAGAAATCTCTCCGACCGAGCCGGACCCGGAGAGATTGCCGACCGAATCAGACCCGTGCAGCCCGACCGAACGAGTACGATGCGCACGTATGCCATCGGACTCGAGTCGGTCGGACTCCCATTGAAGTCAATGGGAGCCTGTCGTACAACGCGTACACGGGCTCCCATTGACTCAATGGGTGCGAGGCAGACAAGGGCGCCCCCTACAGCGTGTACGCGGCGAAGCGACTCGCGCGGCTACGCGTACAGGGGGGTCCGACACGGACCCCCAAAGTACGGCTCCGACAGCTCTTTCGAGCCGGAGTGCGCGGCTCGGTCGGACTGCTCGCGGCGCGCATCGTACTTACCTGGCCGGGGAACGTCTCCATTGCGCGGTGCGGGTCGAGTCCAAGCGAGTCGGTCGGTGCGGTTAGACCCGGGAACGAGTCGGTCGGAGCGGTCGGGACGCCCGGACGAGTCGGTCGGCGATTTTGCATCGTACTCGCTCGCCCGGACGCGCGTACGAATCGGTCGGGCAATAGGGCTCCGGATCGGATCCGGTTAAGCCGAATCCGATTCGAAGCCCTACCGGCCGAGATCGGAATCGGCCCCTTAGTGTGAAAGGGGCGTGCAGTGGGAATTGCGGTGGGCGTTCCACTGCAACACCCATTGAATTCGACGCTGCCACCTATTCTCAAGGGCGGCGTTAATAGGCGGCATTGCCGAACTTAAGACCAGGAAAATCCTGGTCTTAAGTTGGCGAAACGAGGAGAAATGCTTTATTTCTCCTCGTTTTTGCTTTTTCCATGTGTGCTGCCTTGTGCAGCACACATAGAAAAAGCAAAATGCCATGGTTTGTTCATGTACAGAAAGGTGTCCCTTCCTGTACATGAACAAACCTTTTTAAAAATGCCATTTTGTAACTTTCATGTGTGTTGCACGAAGCAGCACACATGAAAGTTACAAAATGGTGTTTTGGGATTGTTTATGTGCAGGAAGGGACACCTTCCTGTACATAAACGACCCCCCATGCACACAGACACCCTTGCACTCTGGTGCAAGGGTGCCTGCGTTGGCGCTAAGTTCAGGGGGAAACGCCAGGCTGCACCACATTCTTGAGAATAGGGTGCAGCCTCGCGTTTCCGAATTGGCGGTGAGAGGCGTTAAGCCAAGGAGGCTAACGCCTCTCACAGCCACTTCATTGAGAATATCCCCCACAGTGTTTTCAGTTTATTTATCTTTTCATTGATTCAAGGGAACTTTTTTCTGCTTTTAGTGCCACAAGATGTCCTTCTTGATATATTTTTGTGCAAGCCATTGGCAGTAGAGTTGTAGAATTGCGCCAAATCTGGTATTTGGTTTAGTTTCTTTCAGTGTATATTGGTACTGTTGTTATGGGCTATTTCTGCTAATATTATCTGGATTGGAGGTTGATAGGGATAGAGAGCAGATGATGGTCACTCCAGGTATAACACTATTTATACACCTAGCAAATACTTTGCAAGGTAAGTCAAAGTAAGTAGATGAGGATGAAAGATTAGTAAATGTTTACTTACCTTGATGATGTAGTAATAGACAAGAGTCACAAATGATTTCTAGGAATGAGAGGGCATGGGTTCTTTTGTTAGGGGATTTGAATGCAAAGGTATCCAATTCTGCCATGGAAGCCTAAAGAATTTGAAAAACTAGAAAGCTTTATATATTCCAAGCCCATCTTCCCCAGTCACAAATGTATTAGAAGCAAGAGGGCGAATGTTTCTTCAATTTTTGGGGAAACATAATTGTTTAATCTCCAATGGGATAATTGAGAATGATAATCAGGCTAATTTTATGGACGAATGTAACTTGTACCGATTTATTTTAGTCTATGTAATTGTTTCTTTTCCTCTGTTTGGGTTACTCTAATTTGAGTGACCATAACATTATCCTTTTCATTTTGACGTGTCTGTGGCATATTTTTCATTAAATACCAGTAATGGGTGTACCTATTGGAACGAGCATGGTTATTCAGGATTTAGGACAAAGTCAGTCTGCCCTTGACAAAAGTATGGTTTAATGGATGAAATCGTTCATGAGGAAGAAATCTGACATATCAAGGGTTAGTTCTGCTACGTGAATTAATTTGCATTAATTAATTCATCGTCAAGATTCAAAAGCTGATTTAGGAAGGGTCATAAACAGAATTACCAGAGCCCAATTCTGGTTTTATTCTGCAGTAAGGGGCTAAATAATTTAGGGGCATATTAACAACGGCCAGCGATAATTATCGCTGGCCGTGCTTAGCGTGAGGAATCCTATCGCCGGCTATCGCTGGAAATTATCGCCATGCTAGCGCTGTATTAACAACGCTTAGCGCAAAGGCGATAATTTTCCAGTGATAGCGATGTTTTCCATGGAACATCGCTGGTTTTCCAGCGATGTCCCATGGAAAACGGCGATATACTTGGCGATAGGGCCTGTGGTCTTAGCCACACAATCCACCCCCCATGTTAGGTATGCCTTAGTCAGGAATTTAGCAGATGTTAAATTCCTGCGTTAAGGCATACTTAACGCAATTTAAAATATCGCTAACCCACGTTGCTAATATGGCGATACCTGGGTTAGCGATATTTCCCCCTGTTGTTTTCACAGGCACGCCCCCTTTGCATCTCATTAGCGATGCGATGGGAGGCGTGCAGAAAACGGACGCTAAGTCAGGAATCACGCGCTAGCGTGTCCTTGTTAATTCGGCGATAAAATTATCGCCGCTTTTCGTCCGAAAACGGACGCTAAAGCGGCGATAATTCATTAACGCCGCATTGTTAATATGCCCCTAAGTCTCTAAAGAGAACACTTGAAGCAGGTATAAAGTAGCCTATGAACAAAATCTGGAAGATTAAAAATGCAGGGAAGTTTTGGTCTTTGGTAGCAGACACCTGCGGAAATAGGAAGGCAGCTACTCCATCTGTTAATGATAATATTGATGGTTTGGATGTCCCGATGGCTGACCTTAATGGCATCTCTACCAGTGAATATGGCGCCCCATCAGCAGCTGTGATAAAAACCCTAATTCTGCAAGTTTGTTATTCGTGTGTTATGTGGCCAGATGAAATCCTTATTTCATTTCTTAAAAAAGAGGCTTTGCTTTGGTCCCTGTTCCTTGCCTCAATTTTTAGATATTTGTATGAGAAGGGTGTAGTTCAACCGTCTTGGCAAGCCAGTATTATTGTACCCCTGTATAAAAGGGTGATAGAGCTTATCCCAGTAGCTATCATCAAATAGCACTTTTAAATGCTACGGGAAAGGTCTTTGCTAAAAGTCATTTGTACCATCTGCAAGGATGGGTGTTCGATAAGGGTATTCTCCCTAAAGAACAAGCAGGCTTTAGGTCAAACTGTGCTACCACAGATAATATTTTTATCGTCCAGGCTATCACAGAAAAGTATGTAAAGACAAGAAGTCAATGCATTTATGCGGCATTTATTGATTTCTCAACTGCTTTTGACTAAGTAAATAGACCTACACCTTGGAAGAAACTTTCTAAACTGGGAATTCATAGGTCTTTACTCCACCGAATAGCATTCTTATGTTCCCCCACATGGTGCCAAGTGTTATTGGAAGTAAATCAATGACTCTAAAATAAGATACCAACAAATAACAGGCTGAAACAAGGCTGTCTGATAGGACCTTTATTGTTAACCCTATGTGCAGTAAATCTTCTGAAAGTTTTTCTGAATGTCGGGGAGAGCCCCTCTGAGTAGATGGCGAGGAAATACCTTGCCTCCCATATGCGGATTACATAATAATATTAGACCTAACACCCAGGTGACTCCAAAAATGGCTGGATCTCTTCAAATCGTTTGCCGAAGTTTATTTTTAAAAAAAAGTAAATATATCAAAAAGTAAATTTTTTGTTTTCACAGGCAAAAAAAAGTGCAAAGAATACAAAGTATTTGTGGCATCTGGGGGTGGACATTTTATAGGTGGTTAAGTCCTATGTATATTTAGGGAAAACATGAGCCAATATGTAGTCTTTGTACACAGGGAATACAGGAGTTTGATCATGTGTTTTTTGTCTCCCCACTTTGCACATATTGTGTATAAAGTTTCTGAAGTCGCTGTTTATTAGTAAAAATATTCATACTATAGAGAAAGCTTTTGCATTTTTATATAATCGAGAAAATGAAATGAATGTGTATACAATTTTACACTTGTTAACAGTTCTATAAAGCTGCATTGATACTGTTGTATGTCGCTGATATTTTTCTATAGGTAGTATTTGGTTTAAGTTATTGGACAATGCGCAAATACCTAATTCAGCGGCAATATGCAAAGGTGTTTGATATATATATATATATTCACTGAAAAAACCATAAGGTTTTAGGGACAGTTATAGTTAGTTGGACATTGCACTCGTACAAATCAGTGATGTCATTTGAGATGTCATGAGTGATGTCATCAGTGATGTCACTGACCATGTCATGAGTGATGTAATATGTGACGTCATCAGCAGTGCATTGCGGGGGCGCGAGTTATAGTTACCTGAACTACCTATAACGGGGGAATTTCACGGGTTTTGTACGAGTGCAATGTCCAACTAACTATAACTGTCCCTAAAACCTTATGGTTTTTTCAGTGAATTTCTAAGGTTTTTTAAATGCAAATTTCTAAATATAACGTGCCTGAAACCTATGGTTTTTTCAGTGAATTTCAAAGGTTTTTTAAATGCTAATTTCTAACTATAACGTGTCTGAAACCTATTGTTTTTTCAGTGAATTTCAAAGGTTTTTTAAATGCTAATTCCTAACTATAACATGTCTGAAACCGACGGTTTTTTCAGTGAATTTCAAAGGTTTTGTAAATGACAATTTTTAAATGTATTAATTGTTATATTTATTTTTTTCATACTGATTTACTACATTTTTAGAAACATTTTTTTTTAACATATTTTATTTTTTAAATTACATTGTAATTACATTATACATTACAAAAAATACTTTCTCAGAATGAATTACTTTAGTTTAAATACTTTGCACATAGGCAATAGACTTTTAAGTACAGTAGTTACAGTTGTTGCAATGGGCAACACATTTTCAAACACAATGCAACATTCAGCTCAATGTGAATTTCTAGTTAAATGCAATTAGTTACTTTATGGATTACTTTTCTAACCACAGGACTGGATCCTAGATTCAGTCCTGGGACATCTCCTGTAAACAGTTGAGTAAAAGCGTTTTGGTTACAGTAGTGATTTTTAAGGAATATTATTGTATTTTAAAAGTTGACACTTAGAAACTTTTTCTCATAGAATCACCAATGTTATCCTATGGAAGGAAATTCACTTAGCAGGTAAAAACTGTTGTCGTTACTTTTTCTTACTCAGTGTTGGATACTGGATCCAGCACTGGTGCATCTCCTGTAAACAGTTGAAAGAATGCGTTTAAGTCATACAGGCGATTTTTAAGGAATATTTGTAGTTTGTGAAAATCGACACTTTGAAACTTTTCAGCTGAAAACCAGACAATGGATTCCTATGGAAGAAAATGTAAGTTAGTGGTAAGTACGGTTAAAATTACTTTTCAGGGTCAGTGCTGGGCTAAAAGATGCAGCACTGAGGTCTCTCCTGATAACAGGTGAGTAAATCGGAATTCGTATTTTGGCTGATTTTAGAGGAATATTTTAAAGTTCCAAAACTCCACACTTAGAAGAATTTCCAAGTGAAACCAGTCAATGTTAGCCTATGGAAGGAAATTCAAGTTACTGGTAAATACGGTTAAAATTACTTTTCAGGACCAGTACTGGGCTGAAAGATACAGCACTGAGGTCTCTCCTGATAACAGGTGAGTAAATCGGAATTCGTATTTCGGCTGATTTTAGAGGAATATTTGTATGTTTCAAAAATCAACACTTAGAAACTTTTTCAGCAAAAAGCAGGCAATGATATCCTATGGAAGGAAATTCAAGTTACTGGTAAGTACGGTTAAAATTACTTTTCAGGATTAGTACTGGGCTGAAAGATGCAGCACTGAGGTCTATCCTGATAACAGGTGAGTAAATCCGAATTCGTAGTTCGGCAGATTTTAGAGGAATATTTGCACAATGGTGAAGGTAGGGGGCGGGGCCTGAGGTGACATCTGTTCAAACGCGCCCCGTGGCACGTTTTAAGTTGGGGGATTAAGTCTCCTTGAATCATGAGGGTCCCTAGGGGCCAACTAGCCCACCAGGAACCTCCAGTATGCGCCAGGGGCTGCGTTGCAGAGACGTGTAGAGAGGCCACACCCCTTTTACACCTCTCTGCAACGCAGCTCTGTGGCGCTTTCTGGATGTACCTGTTGGGCTAGTTGGCCCCCAGGGACCCTCAGGATTGAAGGGGATTTAATTCCCCATCTTAAAACGCGCCACGGGGCCTGTTTGCACACATGTCACCTGAAGCCCCGCCCTCCCTTCACTACTGTGCAAACGCGCCCCGTGGCGCGTTTTAAGTTGGGGGATTAAGTCCCCTTGAATCCTGAGGGTTCCTGGGGGCCAACTAGCCCACCATGTACCTCCAAAAGCGCCACAGAGCTGCGTTGCAGAGAGGTGTATAAAGGGGCGTGGCCTCTGTACACCTCTCTGCAACGCAGCCCCTGGCGCATACTGGAGGTTCCTGGTGGGCTAGTTGGCCCCAGGGACCCCAGTATTCAAGGGGAATTACTTCCCCATCTGCAAACGCGCCAGGGGGCGCGTTTGCAGAGTGGTGAAGGAAGGGGGCGGGGCCTGCGGGCCGATCGTTTTTTTTTTTTTTTCCTGAAGGGGGGCTGTGTGGCCCCCCTTCCTTTTTCTTATTTTTGGGCCCTGGGGACCCCATCCCCCAGGGCCTTACCCCCTTTTTTTAATTTTTTTTTATTATTTCTGGGGAGGGGGGCCGCGTGGTCCCCCTCCCGGGCCACTACTTGCCCCGGGGCCTGGCCTCTGGTTGGGGACTGTGGGGGGGGTCCCCAAACCCCCCACAGTCCCGCCGGCTCCCCGTGTCGTACGGGAGCCGGCATTGCTTTTACACATGGGGAGCAGCTAACATGCTGCTCCCCGTGTGGAAAGCAATTGTCTTTGGATATTGGAAGCGAGAGCAGGTTTCCTGCTCTCTCTTCCAATATCCAAAGCAGCTTGCAATGACAGGACGGGAGCCGCGAGGCTCCCGTCCTGTCATTGTAAACAGCAGTGTCCCGGGGGTAGGCACCCCGGGACACTGCAGGAGCCGGCCCTGGGGGTGGCGGTCCCCAGGGCCACCACAGGCTCCAGGAGGGGGCCGCACGGCCCCCTCCCCACATCAGCAAAGCCCCGGGGAGGTGGTTGTCCCCGGGCTTCGGGGTCCAAAACGGACCCCCATTTTAATTTGTTAGTGCCCCGGGAGGTGGCGGTCCCGGGCGTGTGGGGGGCTCGAGCCCCCCCACACAGGAAAAACTAAAAAAAAAGAAGCCCCGGGGAGATGGTGGTCCCCGGGGCTGCGGGTGGGCTCAGAGCCCTCCCGCACCATTTTAAAAAGAAAGCCCCGGGGGGTGGTGGTCCCCGGGGCTTGGGGGGCCCTTTGAGGCCACCCATACATAAATTTAACCCCCCCACCATGCCCCCGGGACTTGGGCCACCCGGGGGCCAAATACAATCGAAGCGCAGGAGACCGCCCTTCGATTTTTTTTTTTCGGCAGGATTTGCGCTCCCTGAGCGCATCCTGACGATTTAAAAAAAAAAAAAAAAATAAAAATGCTTTTTTCTGCCCTGGGGGTCCTTGTGGGACCCCTGAGCAGACCTAGGGGGTCAGGGTGTTTCTACCCTGCCCCCTTTGTGCGTTTGCGCACTTTTTTTACTGCTTTCTTGTTCCTCGGTTCTACCGAGGAATAAGATGGCTGCCAACACTTCCTGGTTTGGAGTGTTGACAGCCAATTAGCAGACAGCTCGTGATCGGGAGGGTGCGCGAATCCGACGCGGCCATAGATATATATGTACTTTTACTTTTGATTTTCTCAGCAACTACTGAACGGATTTACACCATTTAACAAAAGGGTTCTTTCTGAACCAAGAACTACCTCTTTGCCAAATTTGGTGTAATTCCGTTCAGCAGTTCGGGCTGTAGCCGTGTCTAAAGTTTCCTATGGGAAATTGATTTTTTGACTCTTATTTTTTTAATTTCTCCGCAACTACTGAACGGATTTACACCATTTAACAAAAAGGGTTCTTTCTGAACCAAGAACTACCTCTTTGCCAAATTTGGTGTAATTCCGTTCATCAGTTCGGGCTGTAGCCGTGTCTAAAGTTTCCTATGGGAAAATAAATGGGGAAAACACGTTTTGGGACCCCCCTTTTTTCTCGGCCCCCGCTTGACGAATCACCCTGAGACTTTCAGGGTAGGAGCGGACCGGAGCGGGCCATAAAGTTTGAAAATTTCGCGAAGATTCGTCAACCGACGCAAGAGTTATTTCAAATAGAATGTCGCGGATTTCCTATGGAAAATAGGTCCTAACTATAACTATCTACTGGCGACCGCCAGTAGATAATATGTATACATATTAATTTTAATAATTAATGTGTAATATACCACAGTAGTCTTTTTTGTTAATTTTCCCCCAAAATAGTTATTGTTTTATGGTGAACAACAAACAAGGGGTATGGGGTAATAATCAATGCACCTATCTCGATATCAAAGGTTAATATTTTTACAACATCTATGGGTGCAAGGAATCAGAGGCTCAATACCCCTTAAACCTCCTAGGAAATAAATCCTATGAATATACAACCAAAACAGTGATTCAGCACTCCAATGAGTTAAGGCATTAGTATAATTTGAAGACATAAGCAACGTAAACAAAGGCACATGACTTCAGCAGGTTCTTTTGTCTTGGTTTCTGTATTGAAAATTCTTCTTTTAAAACGACAGTAACCAACGCTGTTTGACTCAAAAGGTCTTCTTCAGGGCAGTCACACCAGTGGTAATGATTTTTAGAAGTGAAGAAAATAGAGAGAAGAGAATTTAAAAATCATTACCACTGGTGTGACTGCCCTGAAGAAGACCTTTTGGGTCGAAACGGTCGTTTTAAAAGAAGAATTTTCAATAAAGAAACCAAGACAAAAGAACCTGCTGAAGTCATGTGCCTTTGTTTATGTTGCTTATGTCTGCAAATTATACTAATGCCTTAACTCATTGGAGTGCTGAATCACTGTTTTGGGAGTTATTGTTTTATGACTATTTATAGTTGGCATTGTTACTGTCTTATTGAAATTGGTATTATTGTCTCAATTTTTGGGACAAAACAGTGAAGGATTTTGTCTGTCTGTCTGTAGTGACAGAAGATATAATGGTTGAAATATTTTTGTAGGACAATATAATTGACCTAGATATTGTCGTGTGGTTTGTGGACTCATGGTCTGCATTGCTAAGTTAGCTTAGGCCTGGCTGCCATGATGCCTCTTTGCGCACGTTACTTTGTGCCTTTGTTTTTCCAGCCTCTGCTATTTTGGAACTGTCTGCCTTTCACCTTTCTTCCTATTCCCTTTGGGTTTCGTCTGCACATCATGTACAAGGTCGAAAAACAATGTCACTTGTTCTTGCTGATCTGGTCAGCCCCTGGCACTTAGACATAACACTGAATGCAGCTGCACTGGAGGAGAAATTCATGTGCTTTTAATATTGTGATTTCACTGTTAGAGGCACTTGGAGAAATACCTTTCCAGAGAGAAGAGCTGTGCTTGTCTGATGATGTAAAACTTGCATCTAGATATTGAGGTAAGAGGGTCCGCCTGACAAAGCCCAGAGGTCTTCTATTTTTTATAATAAACTAGCTACTAGCACGGGGAGGGTGGTATGGTCATTTAGCCCTATATCCACTGCTTTATGAAATGCTTTCCCCGTTTATATTCTATGGAATTGTAACTATGCTTATTGTTTTATTCTTATGCATTATGCTGATAGTACTGGCATGTGTACTGCATCTCAGAGCACCGTAGTTGAAATAAACATTTTAAACTATACAATGACTCTTATTACACACGTTGTGGACATGTATGAGTAAGTTATGAAAGGGTGTTCTTGCTCCTGCGAGTCCTGAGAGAGAGAGACCGTGTTCTGGGTTGTCTAATCATTGGTAGCATTGTTGCTAATGAGACGCTACTGCTAGTCGGGTTGGGATTGTGGGTACTAAGGTGTATTGTTGGCTCACCACTATACTCCGAGGTCCTATTATCCTGTGCATAGCTCTGTGTATGTGCAGAATCCCTACAACATGGTGCAACCAACCAGTGGGCTGCTTATCTGCGAGACGCTTGAGTAGTTCTTGTACTTGTCCACAACCCCCTTCACAGACGCCTCCGGAGGCGTGTGTGAGGGTGATACCGCCTATATTGACGTTTTTATAGGTTCTTTCAAGCTTGAAGTTGTTAAAAGGTGTTTACATAAAACCCTATATTGACGATTAGTTTGCCAAAAGACCTAGTTCCTGAGTTGGCAGAATGCAACAACTGGGGTAAGGTGTTCGCAGCAGTATATGCAAAGTGTTTCGGCACTCCTTCCATGACGGTTCTCCCCTCTGTGATTAAACGAGTACAGGATGAGCATGGCCCTGAGGCGGCTGTGGAATTAGGGATGAGACTGGTGGGAGTGTTCGATGTAGTAGCTGATTTGATCCTTGCGAATGTCAAGGGCGATGCAGTTAACTTGCAAGTAGCTAATGCTTTGGCGTTAGTCCCAGAATTGGACAGGCCGCAAGAATTACCGAAAATTATTGCACAGGCTTACAAAACCATTGGCCGTAATAGCCTGGGAGTCAAGCCTTTTGCTAAGACGCAAACACAATCGCAACCACAACCAAAAACTCAGTCTGAGAAAATGAGAAACCGTTCTTTACTAAAAAGAGCTGGAGGTTGAAAAAACAGGGTAAGCAACAGAAGAAGCCGGGGTCGCGAGGCGCTTCCCCAGTTTCCGTCTCTTCTGAACACACATATGATTTGCCCGATAGAGCGAGAATTAAATCTCCAGAGAGATTTCAAGTCCCTGATCTGCGTTCTCCTCGTTCTTCACAGGCACCGTCGACCTCCCAGACAGGTGGAGGAGATCGCCAGGATAGAGGCAGGGGTCGAGAGGCTCCACAGGGATGAGACCAACCTCGACAACAAGTCCGAGGGAAACGAGAAGAATTTCAACGTTCTTGCCCACAGTTTCAGAAGAAAAAAGTTGCAGCTGTAACAGCGAGGTATGCCACAGACAGTGAGAACGAGACTCCTGAATTGGACGTGGGCAGTGACGCTCCTAGACAGCGCCGCGGAAGTTACCATAGTGTGGGAGGCACTACGTCCTCATGTGGAGGCGACAGCAACTGATACATTCATTACTGTCGAGACAGCAGACACCAGAGTGGCACCCCCTGACAGACTATATAATATTGTCATTCAAATTGAGCGTGTTATTAAAGGGATTTTTTTGGGAGAATCTGACCTCTTCTTACGACATTTTGTTGGCGGAGGCGGATAGGCCGCCCCCATTTGTACTGGCTGCGCGTAGAGGGGAGGAGGTAATCCTTCCGAGCTTTTCTCGACATGTCCCCCAAGGACAAAGCGGAGGCTCTCGCAGCTGAGTGGGCTGTGTCCCTGGCTCCAGCGTTATACTGCAACCACGTGGGCTGGGATGAAGACTCACCCCCCCATGATATTTCTTTGCTGTCGCTGCCACAGCCACAACCCCAATATCCCATGAAGCGGGAAGCTAAAGGTCCCGTTTCCGAAATTCTGACACAGTTAGAATATCAAGGTGTAATTGAAACATGCGTATCACCCATGAATAATCCCCTTTTCGCGGTTTCTAAACCCGATGGATCGTACCGCCTAGTTTTGGATTACCGGCATTTGAACTCTCATTGTCGGACCTTTGCGGTGCAAAATACCCATAGTTCTGCGCTTGTTGACAGTCTTTTTCGTAAAAAATATAAAACGACACTTGACTTATCCAATGGATTTTACACGCACAACTTAGCCCCGGAGTGCTTTTACCTCCGGTGGTAAACACATCAAATTCCGGCGTTTACCTATGGGCTACAAAAACAGTCCAGGCATATTCGCTGCCCGTGTTGTCTCTTTGTTAGACGGCATAGACCCAGATGCATGTTCGTACGTCGATGATATTTATCTGACAGACGACGAATTATACCCGCATCTTTCCAGAGTGGACCGCATTATTCTAGAATTTGCAGTTTTAGGTTACAAGTTTAACTTTGCCAAATCTCACATTGCTGAATTTACCATTTTGTTTTTGGGCTATGAGCTCAACAATGAAGGTAAGGGCTTAGCCCCTCATTTCTTGGAGAAATGTGCACTTTTGTGCCCTCCAACCACACTGAAGAAACTTCAGTCTTTACTGGGTTTATTTAACTTCGGGCGTACTTACATTCCCGAATATGCCCAGCGTATCTTTACAACCTAACTTTTCGAAGTCATGCTGGCTTCCGGAGCATTCCTCCATACTGCAGTCTTTGCAGACAGACCTACTTGAATCTAAATTCTTGTTGACTCGTGACAACCACACAAGCCTGGTGATTAGAATCATTCTAGGGGCAGTGGGTTTCACATACTTGACCTTTAACGAAGGTGACACAGTACCGATTGCATACAAGTCACATCTATACACCTCTGCAGAAATGCGCTTTTCCTCTGTGGAAAAAGTTTTGACTGCAGTGCAAATGGCGATTCTAAAAGAACGCGCACTGGCCCAGGGAAAACGCATTTTGGTGGTAACACCCTATCCTGCCCTTGAGGCAGTGACGAAAGCAAGTATGCCGATCTCTAAGGCTTTGCACCCCCGTTGGATACAATGGCAACATCTTTGACGTCCCCGGATGTCACTTTTATCTTTGATTCTTCACTTCATACACAGGAGTTTTTACAGTATGAATTTGTTCATCCTCCTCCTCTGTCTTTGCTACCACTTGAGGAGTACGAATGTATTATCTATACCGATGGTTCGGCACAACCGGCCGCGGGTTCCAAGCATGCTTATTCCGCGGCATGTGCTATTGTTGCAGGTGTTATGGTGAACGGAGAGTTCAAACAGCCTGTGGTGCACACTCAGGCACTTGGAGACAGTACTGCACAATTGGCTGAGCTGCGTGCTTTGGTGCTCGCACTTGAGTTCACTAATCCTGATGTGACTACTCTTATTGTATGTGATTCTTACTACAGTGTTCAGTCTTACAGTGACAATCTATTCTTTTGGTCACAAAATGACTATAGAGATGCCAAAGGCAGCACAATTAAGCATAAAATGCTTTGGGTTCGAGTGGCAGATCTGAAACAACGTCTGTCTCTCACACAGGTGATTCACACCCTTGGCCACCAGCGTGTGGGAGCACACGCTGTCGGTAACGGTTTGGCTGATGAAGCTGCCAAATCAGCAGTAGCCACGTGCTCAGTCGCAGCAGTTACAAGATCCATGACTAAAATAGATAATGATATTTTGGCAGCTATTGCTGCGACAAAGGAAGGTGCTAATTACCCACGGGCTTTCCCTTCCAAATACTCTTATCAATTAGGTCCCGAACAGGCTCCTTATGTAAGAATTCCAGACTTTGGTGATCGGCTGATTCCCAACGCGGACCGCAGACTTTCCTTGATAACGGCCGCACACGAAGGCATGGCTTCGGCACATGCTGGCGTGTCTGCGACGGTTTCAATCTTGCAGCAGCGTTACTGGTGGTGTGGTTTATATAAACAGACCCGTACTTATGTGCTTTCTTGTGACGTTTGTCAGCAAATTAAGCCTTCCACGGTTACACGGCCACCACAAAGCCCGCTCTGCATTTCTAACAGACCTTTTGGGTGTGTTTACCTGGATCACTGCGGTCCATTTTCTTCTGACACTGCATATAAGTACATCTTGGTTGCCGTGGATTCGTGCACACGTTTCATCTGGGTCTGGCCACAACGGAGTGCTGACGCTCGAAATGTCATCAGGGATTTGCGTGTCTTTGTGGGAATTTTCGCCTGCGGCACCTTCCATTCTGAACAAGGTCCAGCGTTCGCCTCTAAGGCTTACAAGGACGCAATGGGGTCACTGGGGGTGCAGGTGAAATTTTCGTCTCCATATCGGCCTGAGGGCAATTCGATTGTTGAACGAATGAACCGTGACTTAAAGCAATCCTTGACAGCTAGAGTCTTAGGTACTGGCAGGAACTCTCTGGCCCACTTGTATACCGTACAACGTGCACTTAATAATCTCCCTAGAAGACCTCTGGGTGGGCGGACCCCATACGAAATGGTCTTTGGCATAAGAATGTTTGTGCCTGACCTTGATGGTCTAGACATGGCGGCGCAATCCACAATCTTTGACGTAGATAACCATTGTACTATGTTACAGGACTTACAAGAAGCCCGAGACAAACTTGCAATCGAAAATTTACCTTCAGCCACAGACGCTGCTCTGCAGATTCCGGTTGCCGGCTGGCTTCCGAAAGTTGGAGACCTGGTCCGAGAAAAGGTGGAGGACAAAAAAGAATTTGGCCCCTCTTATCGTGCACCGGTTCCGGTCCTTGGCTTGAAGGGTACTCGTACAGTCATCTTACCACCGCTTCCTGGTCGCAAGGAAAACAGATACATCTCAGTGGAGAATGTCAAGCTACAACATCTGGCCGATCCTGAATAGTGTAACACCAGCGGTCTCTTGTCCAGTCATTTCCAGGACAAATGTTTGTGGTCTTCCAGCCCGAACGGTCACTGATGTTGCCATTGAGATGGTAGATTTGCCTGATCGCCTGCTCGACTACCTGGATTCCCCCTGCAATGAGGAGACCGAGTATACCTACCCCGCCACCGAGTCCGTGGCTCATCTACCAACAACGCCATTGAGTCCAACACGTTATTCTTTTGACTCGGATTCCACCTCTGAACTTATCCCGTCCAGATTCAGCATTTTTGTATCCTGGTTCAGAGACAATTTTTTAATCTCCCCATGGACATACATCTGGTTGGTACTATTCCTGATTTTTCTGTTCATGTCCATTGGCTTTGTGACAGTATTTTTTCTACTCATTAATGGTCACTATTTACCAGAACGCTCTGCTGTGAACTGTCGCTGGAACTTTGGCTCCGCATTCTTCTTCTCACATCATGAAGCGTGACCACACATTTGTGAACATTTCAGCTTTCTCAGTCGCTGATGGCATCGTATGGGATGCGGTAAATTTCCAAATTCATGGACCAACCGAGATTATTAATGTACCCAATGTCCTCCGTGTTTCAATGGGTGATGTCATTAAAAGTAATATTCATTCTGACGATTGGGATGTGCATGCAGTTGAATCGTTATTCACTGATTTGAAATATTATGCTGCTTTTAACACTGAAGATTTGTACATGAATTCTGCAAGTTATGCCGATTTATATTGTTACCAGCATTGGGGCAACCACTTTCTCCATAAACCCAGTACCCTTCGGGGTCCTTTTAATTACACCCAATGGGAACATTGTGCGACCCCTTTGCCAGGTAGCTCCCAGACTCTTAGAAATAAGTTTACTTATTTTACAGATTTTGATAGATCGAACCCTGGGTCCTATTTTTTTTTTAATTAAACACTTCATCTACTCAGAAAATCATGTTGACCCACACCAAATTGCTGTATTCGGGTTCCTTTTTGAACGCCTTAGCTGTGGGTGGGTATGAACATTGGCGTGACACCATTGACTTAAAATCTATTTGGGGCTCCAAAGCATGTCAGGTGCAGGGCACAGAGGCCTTGCACCGTGCTTGCCTCATCCCGGCCCAGATTTTATTTTGGAATCAGACCATCTATCAAACAAACCTGTTGGGGTTTGGCTACTTCCAAGCAATTAAATGCCCCTTCCATTCCCGTATTTTCTTCCACTCCCAACGAAAGCTTACGCTTCAATATGTCCATTACCGATTTACAAGCTCTGTTTCAGAACAATTCGTTTAATGTCTCTACGTTGGTTCAGTCACCCTGGTTGGCTTGGCCCATAGCATCTAATGCCTGCCAACTGCGTTTTCATGATACAGATCCTGGTTACAAACAGGATAGGCCGGACCCCAGGTTTTCTGAATCTCGTACTGTTACAACATATTCTGTTGGTAAATTGTGTAAACAGTGGTTGCAGCACTCTTCCTTAGATTCTGTTAAACAACATTTATCCCTCCTATCAGGCAACATTGATCTGTCCGACTTTGTTCTGGGGCCTCGTGGTCCTCGACCAAAGAGATTAATTTATGAAACTTACAATGAACTCTGGAAGCTTTCGCAAATTGAGGCTGCTTCCCGTCTTCGGGAAATCGATCAAGCAAATTTAGAAAAGGTGCTTGCTGTTGTTGACAATAGTATTAATACCCTGTCTTCCCGCATTTACACATTAGAGAATATTGTTTCCTCTGTTGTTGATATTGTACAAGATGATGTTTCTGTGTTATATCATGGTCAAAATCAATTGCGTTCAGTAATGCAGTTTGCGTGGACTTTGCAAACACTTAAAATGGGGAAAGTTCCTTGGCACTTTTTGAACACCTCTGCCTTATTCTTACCTTTTTTTTTTGACTGAGAAACAGCGGTTCATGTCCATGAAAGATGCAGCATACACTCTGTTACATATAGAACAAATAGAGCCCTTACCATTCTCTGTTGCAGAATTAGATTCTGCTGGCTAGTACACGGGGTTATTGCTTTGCCTTTTTCTTTATTTGAGTTCAGCTCCTGCATGAAACATTATCCTGTTGGCCGTATTCAGCCTTTAGGAAGTGCTTTCCTGCATGAACTTTGGTCCCTGCCTTTCATGTATAAATGTCTTAGGGACGGGAAGGAAGTTTTTCTCACGGGGGAGTTATGCGATTCTACTGTGGGTCATTCCCTTGTTTGCAAACACATTAGAGTGCACAGGGCTTGTAATGTTTCGGCTCCGAATCTTGCTTGTGTTTTAAAGGGCATTCCTGCTCCTGCTATATCTCCTACTTTCACTGTGCTTGCAAATGGTAGCTATCTCCTTCTGAATAATCAGGACTGCTGTGGCATGCTTGCCAGCATACCATATATTGTAACGGTTTCCCACAGGGTTGTCTGCTGCAAAAATGTGCTTTTTCCTCCCCCGCACGGCATTGTAGATAGTTCCATTTGGCCTTCCATTCCAACTTTGAAGGCAGATTTCAATAAATTGAGCAGAATAAAGGCAATATTATTGAACCAGGAGGTTATGCTCACATCCGCCCGGGAGACATTCATTCTCCAGGTGGCGAGTACCCACAGTGAAATACAGGCCCTGTTGAACACAAACCTCCCACAACATTTCGGTGAACTGATTCACTGTGTTTTCAATGCTTCACGCACCGAAGGTCTTGTGCACTTTTTTAAAGTTGTGGGCTCTGGCCTTGTTACCTCCTTTCAAACTATATTTGGTGTAATACCAGCTTTTATTCATTCCATTTTTTCCAGCGTCTTTGGCAGCTTTCCGTTGATCCTCGCCTTAGCGGCTGATGTTTTGCTTTTGGTCTGTGTGCTACGCAATGGCTGCACTTCCTGGGGCCCTGCTCGACCACGGTCGACTCCGGATGCTCCGTGAGCACATCCTCGCCGGCTTCGGCGTCCTGCCATTGGCGACACTCGGTGTGTCATATAGACTTTCTTTTCGCTTTGCGTATTTCACTTGCGTGCAACCTGTGATGTCTTGCATCCAATGTCCTTTCTCATGGTCCTTGGATTACTGCCTCTCCAATACGTCTCTGTCTCGCCCGGATTTTGTCCAGTTGGTGGGTCCCTTAGAGGCCCATGAACGAGACTGTTCCAGAGCTGACTACATGGCGCGTGCGGCTGCACTTGGAATTTTGGCACAATGGGATGTCTGGGTGGCTGCTCAGACTCTCCTACAACAAAGTTATATTGAGTATCACGCAAGTTGTCCCACAATGCTGTTCGCTGCTCCCTCTTGCGAGGAACATGAATGCAGTTTTGATTTATTGGACTGGATGGCATCTCTTTTTTCTGACGATTCTAACGATGTCCTCTTGGAAGGTGTGGCGTTTTTCTGCACCTACACTTTTTTGGATTAGGGGGCCTCCGCTTTCGGCGTCCTGCCTCCCTGGACATTTTTATTCTATTTTTTTCTCTCCCGTTCATTGTCTTTCACTTGGGCACATTCAGTCACAGACGTTGCCGTTCTGCTCCATCTATTTGAACTCTGTCTTCGTCCTATGTCTTCGCCAATGGACTGACCAGGGGAGGGTGTCGTGTGGTTTGTGGACTCATGGTCTGCATTGCTAAGTTAGCTTAGGCCTGGCTGCCATGATGCCTCTTTGCGCACGTTACTTTGTGCCTTTGTTTTTCCAGCCTCTGCTATTTTGGAACTGTCTGCCTTTCACCCTTCTTCCTATTCCCTTTGGGTTTCGTCTGCTCATCATGTACAAGGTCGAGAAACAATGTCACTTGTTCTTGCTGATCTGGTCAGCCCCTCGCACTTAGACATAACACTGAATGCAGCTGCACTGGAGAAATTCGTGTGCTTTTAATATTGTGATTTCACTGTTAGAGGCACTTGGAGAAAAACCTTTCCAGAGAGAAGAGCTGTGCTTGTCTGATGATGTAAAACTTGCATCTAGATATTAAAGTATGAGGGCCCGCCTGACAAAGCCCAGAGGTCTTCTATTTTTTATAATAAACTAGTTACTAGCACGGGGAGGGTGGTATGGTCATTTAGCCCTATATCCACTGCTTTATGAAATGCTTTCCCCGTTTATACTCTATGGAATTGTAACTATGCTTATTGTTTTATTCTTATTCATTATGCTGATAGTAATGGCACGTGTACTGCATCTCAGAGCACGGTAGTTGAAATAAACATTTTAAACTATACAGTGACTCTTATTACGCACGTTGTGGACATGTATGAGTGAGTTATGAAAGGGTGTTCTTTCTCCTGCGAGTCCTGAGAGAGAGAGACCATGTTCTGGGTTGTCTAATCATTGGTAGCATTGTTGCTAATGAGACGCTACTGCTAGTCGGGTTGGGATTGTGGGTACTAAGGTGTATTGTTGGCTCACCACTATACTCCGAGGTCCTATTATCCTGTGCATAGCTCTGTGTATGTGCAGAATCCCTACATCTAGAACTAGTTGGCATTGTTACTATCTTATAGAAATTGGTATTATTGTCTCAATTTTTGGGACAAAACAGTGAAGGATTTTGTCTGTCTGTAGTGACAGAAGATATAATGGTTGAAATATTTTTGTAGGACAATATAATTGACCTAGATATAATGTCATGCAACATAGCTCCAGAATAACAGTGAGTTTCATGGTATTGTGCAATGCCATGGCAATGGTAACATTGCATCCAAGATGTGTCCTTCTGTGTTTCTTAGCCCTATCACAAGTCCTTGGAAGTTAAAAGATATGTGTAATGTATCTTGTTTGTACTAATTTAGGATAGAAAAAACAAATAACTATATTCCCTAGGACACATAAATTGGATCTTATTTACTTAAATAATATATTTGGTAAAACTGTACTACATGTATGTGAATCAAATATGCATTGAGTGAGAAGATGTAGTTTATAGGCATTCTTCATCTTTCTTTATCATTCATTCCTGCATCCAGATCAACTGTGAAATTAGACAAATGGATTGAAATTCTACTGCAAATGCTGCACACTGCTGGCTCCTTTCCAGGTACTTGAATTATTTTATTGTTTTATATTTAATTAATTGGTTCAGATTTTATACAATTTGTTGCATGTAAAGATTACTCTCCTTAGGGAAGCCTTAATATCCTACTGTGAATAACTCATTGTGGTCCTCTAGAAAGCTCAAACTAAGCTAATTGTGGCCATGTTGTTGAAGTAAATGCTGTGGTTTAAAATTCTTCCAAAGCAAATGTCAATGGAGAGACCTGCAATCTGACAATTACCTTAATGAATGTACTTTCAAAAAATTATTAAGGGAATTGAAGTAATATAATTTACACTTTGACTGTAATTATATGACATGGTTGACCCACTGATCCACCTTTTGAGGGCCTCCAGGAAGGGAAAGGAACTAGAAAACTATTGCAATTAAACAAGGCACTTAGACGTCTATGGGCATTCTTCTGAAGGGTTACAAATCCCACTTGGGGTCCAAATTTTTATTCTCAACTGTGAACAATTTACAGCACTGGTAGATACAATTTTTGCCAGATAAAACTTAGTGTAATTATTGCAGCCACAAACATGCACATTCAAAGTTTGTGCACTTCTGATGAGGAAAAAACATGCAGTATTATTTCTTTAGCCCACAGTTTAAGATGTGAATATCAGAATGACTTGATAACACTGTATCCAGTAAATATGCACCAAAATATACCAGTATTCAGTGAGTACAGCATTACTAATCACAATAATACACAGTCCTTATGAAGCCGAAAGAGTCCTGTATTCTTTTTGCCTCTAATTTAATTGACACTGAGAGCAGTATTAGCAATGACAGTCTGAACCAGGGGCAGAAGCTACTTCCTCTCGCTTTCCTTAATTAAGATCTATTCTGACCTCACAATAGCTGAATGACAGCCATCCATCTGGTAGCAGCTCTGCAGCTGAGAGTTTTAGGGGAAGATCTGAATAGCCATATTGCATCAGGGAAAGATGTGGCCTAACAGCTAGAGTGGTGAACCTCAAAGCTGGGGAACTGGGTTCGAGTCTCGGCAGGGAAGCTCAACATCCGGTGATTCTGGGCAAACCACTTAATCTCCCCGTGCCTAACAAAATTAAGGTGTTCATCTGTAACACAACTGGTGCTCATGTAAAGAGCTCTGATACCTTCGGGTCGAGTTTGCGCTTTATTTATTAAAAAAAAAATCCAATAAACAAACTGGCTACCCTGGATTTCCCATCCACCACTAGTAGTTGCCAAGAATGCTAGCAGACATCATTTCCTCTCCTAATGTAATATTTCATATATTAAATTTAGGAAAACGTGTATATTTTCCAGTGAAAAGGGCATTCTCTTCTATTGTAGCTTGATACAAAGGCCCTGATTACAAGTTGACCGGTAAATCAGATGTGGTACATTCACACCCAATTCTACCAATAAAATGAGAAAAATTGTCCTTGGGTCCAGAATAATTGTTCAGTTTAGAGTATTTTTTGGGTGCCATGGTAATGATTTTCCTAGGTGCAAATTTTTCTTTATGCAATTTGTTCGGCAAGTAAAACTGATCAGAAAAAAAGCATGGGGCTTATTTATGAGCCCCATGCAACACTTTTGCACCGCCGTTGCATCACTTTTCATGAAGCAGTGGCGGCTTAAACAATCCACCACGTTGCACCATATTTACAAAGTGACGCATCTAGGCAGATGCGTCACATTTTGAACCCCTGTGCCACATTATACCTGCGTCATGTATAATGTATGTAGGGTCAAAACCTTACGCCTGCCTCATAGCAGGCGTAAGGGTGATGCAATGCAATAGGTATAGGCCTCCCCCATGCATTGCTGGAGTTGCGTCATGCTTATGCCACAACTCCAGCAATGCATGAGTTTTGTGCCGACAGATATGTCAGTATTCCTGACGCATCTGTCAATCCCTACCACATGGAGCGGCATACAGTAAACATGGTGCATCCATGGTGTCACAAGGAGGGTGCAGTGAAAAGTGTTGCATCACTGTTTTATCACAGCGATGTAACACTTTTCATAAATGAGGTCCCATGTGTTGCAATCCGCATCAACAGGAAATTACATCACCATACCACAAAGTTGCTATTTAAAATTGCCAAAATGACTGGAAGAGCACAGAAGCATACTCTTATTGCTTTCTGTGCATTTTAGAGAAGCTAATTGCTCCAGCACCCTCTTATTGGCCTTAATCTTCTAGTCAATCAGAATATGACAGCCATGTTCTGGATTTTCAATCCACTTTCATCTGGGATAACAAAGACACATCCACCTTTAGTTTTCTTGTTACTCAGTACAATGGCTCCTGAATGCCTTGGAAAATATAAATTAATTGAGTCTGAATTCCAAGTTTTGGAGGAGTACATGATAAAATAACAGTCCCCGCTCATTGGGCCATTTGCTACAGAGTTAAAATCTGGAAAAAAAAATACTGCTAAAGTCACTGCATTAACATCCCACCCAAGGACTGTAGAAGACTCCAAGAAACTATTTTGCAATTTGAAGCGTTGTGTTTGGGATTTTCTCTCAAAACACAAAAATGACAGCCTCGCAAATGGAAGAGGACCACCCCCAGAACTGAAGGTTAGAACGTAAGAGGAGCAATTCTGGTCAATAAAAAACCTCACCATCATTACAGGCATTAAACATGTATGTGTTTGGTAGAATAAGAAATGGATTAGGAGTACTCTTTTATCTCATGGTATTAAAAGTGTGCCACAATTTACTAGTGCATTTTTTCCAACAATGTTTTACAATAAGGCCACATATAATTTAATTTCTTTTTCAAAAAAAGTTAATTCTAAACAGCATAGTATCATGAGATAATATCTATATCCCACCATTATCATTGCAGGAGAAACAGCGCTGAAGGAGGAGGATTGTCTTTTCTAGCTATGCCCCCACCACCACCAGCAGCAATACGTTCTAAACAGTCTTCTTCTATACTAGATTTTGACACTACTAGGTCAAACCCAACAGCCCTACCCACTCCTTCAACTTCTGTATGCACTGTGGGGCAGACTTACAAGAAACTGAAACATCTTTAGAGATGCGTCAGTTTCCCTGCGCCAGCCTGCGATACCCTTGCGCCACCATGGATGCGCCGTATTTACAATACGGCGCACCATGGCGCAAGGATTGACAGATGCTTCAAAAAGTCTGACGCATCTGTTGGCCCAAAAGTCATGCATTGCTAGAGTCGTGTTGCAAGCATGGCGCAAGTCCAGCAATGCATGTTGAGGCCTATACTCAGGCATAAGGCAGGTGTAAGGTTTTGACGCAGTGGCGTCCTAGAATTGGCGCAGTGAAATCTTGTAAATTTCACTATGTCACTTTTATGAGGCTTTCCTGCATAGGAACGCCCAGCCTGCATACATTACACCTGACGCAGGTATGATGTGACGCGGGGCTTTACAACGTAACAAATCTCCCTAGATGCTTCATGTTGTAAATTGGCTGCATTGTTTACGCCATCGCTGCGTCACAAGAGTGACGCAACGGCGGCGCAAAAGTGTTGCAAGGGCCTTGTAAATCTGCCCCTGTAAGTTTGTGCCAACTCCAATATCAGAAGCTGCACCACAAATTATAACAAGACTTAACAAGCCTGCCAGTTGTTCAGTCAACTCATCCACAACATCCACCCTCATTAATGTTGTAAGTTACAGCAGGGCTAAACCACAGGCCACCATGCCTGCATATGATGTGCCATGTTGGCGACTACTACTGTGACTGTGGCAAATCCAGTATTGTCTGCACCAATTCCTCTAAGAACAAAAGCAATGTCAGAATTGGAAGAGGAAGAAGAAAAAGATAATGTGCTAATGTCAGAACCTGAGGCCAACATTGAGTGTAGTCCTTTATGAGATGATGTTGAATATCAAGTACTAGCTGAGGACATTCAATCAGTGCCAACCACCATCAGTGTTGTAATTCAAACTCTAGAAAAAATTTCAAGTGGCGTTCCGGTAATGGAGTATAGTCATTTTATTCTGCAGGTACAGTCACAACACTCTGCAGGTACTATTCAAATACTGGGTACACACCTAGAGTCTATTTTGGAGGCCAGAGGGAAGGTAGCCAGCATTCGGCCTGAAGAACAAAGATCTTCGGACCACCATTATATTCAAATGTGATGTGATATGAGGTCTGTGCAAAGGCAGCATCAGATCGATCTGACTGAACAAAGGGCAAATAGACAATCTATTTATCAGATGACCCAATTTACCAGTATGTTTGGTGATGGACAGTTATCGTTGCTTCATTCCAAAGATGCACAAACACATGCATTTGAACAGGGATTCTTGAGACAAGCACCTACTAGAGCACAAATGGGCCAACCACATGCAGTTCCAACAGTCATACTTCTCCCCCTTCCACTACTTCAACATCATCCCAACAAATGTCTCCAATAGGCCCTAGAATTAATTATGTTCCTCCAGCACAAGTTTTAGACCCTTTGGCCAAAGCAATACACCTTAACAGAGATATTTATACAGAAGTACTTACTTTGAATCGGTTTTTGCATATCTAACTTTTTTAGAATCATCACTACATATAAAGATTTATTTGGGAAAATAATATTAAACATCAAACCTTCGTATAAGAATAGATAACCTTTGTTTGAGTGGCAATCGAAATACATACTTTTTTCCAAAGGATCTCTGTATTTGCTTTTGAAAAACAAATTATTGAGTCAGATTTAATTGGTCTTAATTTTGGGTCTTTCAGCTAAAATATACATTCTTCAAACAATGATGTTCTAATGCTTGTGCCTGACATTCTCTATCATCTCATTTCCAAACAGCAACAGCACTCTCACTCAGTGCTTAATTAAAAAATAAATAAGTGTGAGGGCCCTCGTCAGGAGGCCGCTGCAGCTTTCACCACCCGTTGTCTCTGCCAAAGCTGCCAATTATGGCACCAACACACTACTAATCATCACACTCTTAAAAGTGTGACAATTCAACGTCACCATGTGCAGACTTTCATAAGTGCCAGTGCTGAAAATTAAGTGCCAAGCTACCAGCTCAAATTAAGCACTGCTCTGACTGACACCTTACATCTAGTCAGAGCAAGCAGAAAAAACTTGTGTTGTTGTTGATAAAAAATGTTAAAATACTATTCAATAAATCATAAAATAGATGTGGGTCCAAGTAAGTATTTACGATTTCAGAGAGAAAATAATTATATGCTGTACATTCGTGTGGAGATATCAGTCAGTAATTTAAATTTGGGCCCCCCCTTGTTTGGGCCTGTTTAAAAAAGCATAAAATATAATAATTTATAGCTTTTTGGTTGGTTTCTAATTTTAATGAGACTATCAAATTTTGAGACTCAGGGCTGGGGATAACTTCAGGAGTTACAGCCTCATGTTGGGATACTTTCCTCATAAGTTATGATAGCTGTATTTTATTTCCCCATCGGACTTTATTGCATGGTAAAATCACATGTAATTTTTACCCATGCAATTATTTTGCATGTGATTTTACCTTTCAGTAAACAGATCAGCACAAATATCCATAGGTGTTAAACTACTTAGGGGGTCATTACGATGTCGTAACGTTCGCCACCGCCGAGCCAGCGGTGGCGACCGTTACGCCATCGTAACGAGTAATACCCCGCCATATTATGATGGCGGGGGTATCACGGCAGACGCAAAGTGCATCCGCCGCTTTTCCGCCGGTCGGCAATTGTTCCGATTGCCGGCCGGGCGGACTTGGCCCCAAATATGGTGGCGGTGCCTAGCAGGCACCGCCATCCATATTAGTATGCGTGCGGTCAAAGGCCTTTCCATGGCGGCGATGTGGAAAGGCTGGCGGGGAATTGCTTTGGGGGCCCGTTGCGGGCCCCCGGTGGGATGGAGGGGGGTGGGGGTGCACTTGAGGGGTACCCATGGTACCCCCCTCCATTTCCATGCACAAGGTGGCAGGCACCGCGCGGTGCCTGCCACGTTGTGCATGGAAATGCACAACATGTCAATTTGACATTGCGGCGGGTGCTGCTGTAAGCAGCACCCGCCGCAATGTTAAACTGCGGAATGCGACCGCCAGGGTGGTGGTCGCATCCTAATCAGGGGTGCGGGACAACCGCATGGCAGGTGGCCGGTCCCGTTACCACTGGGATGGCGGGCGGACTCCGCCCGCCATCCTAATGACCCCCTAAGATAGCCAGACCAGCCTTTGAATCAAAAAACTAGGGCGTCACTTTTAATATGGGAAAAAGTGACATGCCAGTGGTGCAAGAAGCTTGTAAATAAACATCCTAGTGCCGAGTCGAAACAGTAATAAACAAAGGTAAATGTGGCAATTCTCAAAAATCAATGCACTGCATATGTGCTACAGTGCACAGAGTCTGCCTAGACAGAAGACTTTGGACTGGAAAGGTATACTTCCAATACAAATCCAATTCTAGACAGCGGACACTCGCTTCTTTGCCAAGTTGAGACTCACACAGGGAACCCAATCTGTGTGCCAGCACATGGTATGGCAGCAGTAGTAGGTCAATCTTAATAAATATGGCTGTATAATGTGTCCCACCCCCCAAACCTCCGAGCAGCGCAGCTCAGCAAATTTGGTTTCTGCTCTGCTTCGCTTGAAAAATGAGTAAATCTGGGCCAAAGTGTAATTCACTTGGTATTGAGGGCAACGTTGCCAACAAAGAATTTGAATAAACAACATATCATTGAAACACTCAACTGCATTAGTTTTCTCAAGCTTAATAGAAATTAAACTTGAATAGCAAGTAGTTTTTCTCAGAGATAAAGATAAAAAACGTTATTATAAATGTCTGTCTTTAGAGCTAAATACACATATTGAATGAAAATTATGTTCTGCAATGCAGTTAAATATCCTGAGACCACTATATGCTTATGGGACATTTATTGCTCCACAGAAAAGTGTGTTTTGATCGTGTATGATAAAAGACAAAGAGCTCCTTTGATAATCGACATTCTGCCCCATTCAATGTTTAATGGCATCTTGTTGGAAGAGAAGTCGCAATATCTCTTTCCAAATAGTCATCTTGCACTCATTTTACCAACATCTATTACTTGCTAAATAATCAAAAATCGAAGCCCCCCACATCCCAGAACAGTCTAGATTTTCCCCAGCCAATCAATTATGACGGATGCCAAACTGTAAGGTGAATTATTCTGGCATCACAGCTAAAGTTCTGCGGACAACTTTGCAAGTTAAAGTGACTAAAAAATGCTATGCTTTCTTCACATTTGTGGGGAAAATCAGGACATTTGTGACAGTTTTTATTACAAAAGGTAACGTTGGATAGAAAACGTATGCAATTATGCATGGAAAATCTCTCCAAAAACGACTGGACACTTCCTCCATTTTGGCTCGGGTTGATCACTGTACCAATGATCTCGCAATGCAGTGAAAGTGAAGTTACAATATGCAGAAACATTAACGGGAAACAATCTTCACTAACTTAAAAAATGTTGAATTTTGAAAAACGTCGCTGTTTTAAACAAATTTGCACACCTCCAGCATAAACACCAAAGTCTCCATTTAACATATAGCTGATTTTTCTTCAACCTATAACAGATAGGCCAACTTCCACTCAAATACATCCTTCCACTATAAATAGTCCATTCTACACCATCATATCCCATATGGGCAGGTCAGCCACCTGACACATTTTCCTACCGGCAGAGGAAAGACATAAGTGGCATTAATCATCGCGGCTGACATAATTGTTTCACTAGAGCAGTATAATGCATATTTTAACAACTTACATTCGATAAAACTCACTTTTGAACAATTCACTAATGCAAAATCCTTCTTTTGTTTTTTTTTATTTGTTTTTTTATTGAGATTTTCTTAATTAATACATTGAATCAATAACATCGGTAATACACATGGCATGTCGATTACAATGACCGTTGACGTTCTATAAAATGTCTAATCTGGCTAGCAGATCAGCAGTACAACATATCTATATAACAATGACATTTCAGTTATACACACTAAGGATTCATCTTAAACACGTCAAGATGTTCTCGTAAATAGGTAGTGAGAGGTTCCCAGAAGTTAGATGGTTTGGCAGCTGTTGGCAATTCCTCAGTATATAGCAGAAAATTATCTCTGCAGTAGGTAGCGTCCGTAATCCAGTGTTGTATAGTAGGTGTTTGTTTACTGTCCCAATACATTGCCACTCTGCGCTTTGCCAGTAGTAGCATTATTGCCGCTAATTTTTTGTTAATAGACTTCAGAGGTATTTGATGGCCTAAAAGACATAATTGTGGTGTGCAATTTAGTTTACAGAGAACGATGTCTTCTAATAGACCTGTTACTCGTTCCCAATATTGTTTAATCTTACCACAATGCCATGCCAAATGTCCAAAGTCAGCCTGATCGAGCCCACATCTTTTGCAGTGCGCATTGTCACGTAATCCATATTTATATAATTTGAGTGGGGTATGATAGGCTTGGTGTAGGTACTTAAAATGGATGATACGGAGATTACCATTGGGTGTCAATAATTCAGTAAGTGCACAGCAAGATGTCCAATCTTCGTCATTCAATGGGGTTTCCAGGAGTGTATTCCATCTATCACGGGCACTGTGTGTGTTTGCACCTATCTCCGTCTGCACCCTTTTGTAGAGTTGTGCTACTATATGCTTGTTAGTTGGAGTTGTAATCAGCATCTGTAGTGATTCTAGTGTTGGAGGTTGATTCGGATAAGTGGGATAGAGGCCCTTGACAGCTGCTCGCAGTCTGTGGTAAATAAATCTAAATAACAGTGACTGGTTGCTTATGTATGCAAGGTCATCTTGTGCGATGAAGGCTCCATTAGGGTAAAGGTCACCTAGTCTTGTTATACCCACTCGTTTGAGAAGCGCCATGCTATTTTTTTCGTGCGTAACTGATAATTCAGGGTGGTGTGCTAGAGGCATGTCTGGAGCATAAATGGGAACCTTTTTAGTAAGTTGACTAATGTGTTGCCATGCTGTGGAGGTTGTTTGTATCGTATTTATTTCGTTTTTAGACAAATGTAACCGGTTATGCGGTAATATGCTGGCAAGGGGAATGGGATCAGCATCCCCATCTTCCACCGCAAGTTGTGGCATATACGGCACTGGATTATACCAGTAATGCGCATATTGCGCCTGAGCGCATAGATAATATAAATATATATCTGGTACTGTGAATCCGCCCGATGCATATGGGAGTGTCAACGTATCGAGACTGATTCTCGCCTGTTTGCCAGCCCATATTAATTTGATGAGATTTGTACGTATTCTTTTAAAAATTGGGGTGGGGGGGTGCATCGGGATATTTGTGAAGAGGTAAAGTAGTTTAGGTAATATCACCATTTTCACCAGTGAGATTCTATCTGCTAATGAAAGGGGTAGCGTTATCCATCTGGTAATTTGCGTTTCTATCTTATCAATTGCTGTGCCATAATTGTATCGGATTACTAATTCGGGATCGCGATGTATCCATATTCCGAGGTACTTAACCGGGTCTACCTGCCAGACCAGAGGGAATTCCATTTGTGGCGGTGGTGTATTTACTGTCAGTGGTAATACCGCTGATTTACTCCAGTTTATCTGAAGGCCTGAGTGGTGACCGAATTTTATATATTCTCTGAGTAACAGTGATAGATTCGTATCGGGATCTCTAATATACAGCACCATGTCATCTGCATAGAGTGAGATACCAATGGGTCGCATCTTGAAGCCCAGTGCCGTTTGTGCATATTTTTGACGTATTTTACAGGCTAGAGGCTCTAACGCAATTGAGAACAGCAGGGGCGATAATGGGCATCCCTGTCGAGTTCCCCTTTGTATCGATATAGCCTGTGATATGTGTCTATTGACTTTAATGCGGGCTGTAGGCCCATTATAAAGTAGTCTGATCCAGTTAATAAACAGGGGTGGCAATCCAATCCTCTGTAGTATAGTAAACATATATGACCACTCAACAGAGTCGAAGGCCTTAGCCGCATCAAGCAGGACCGCCACTGCTTGCAGGTCTGGGTCCAACCGATGTAGGAGAGCAAAGATAGTTCGGATATTATGTGCAGTAGAGCGGTTTGGTATAAAGCCAGACTGATCAGGTAAAACTATAGTTGACATTAACGGTTGTATTCGTGTGGCAATGATTTTGGCTAGAATCTTAACATCCGTATTTATTAACGATAATGGTCTGTAAGATTCGGCCCTGTCGGGAGTTTTATCTGGTTTTAACAATGCAACAATTAGCGCTTCACGTAGTGTTGGAGGGAGGATCCCATTGTTATAGGCTTCGTCATACATTTCAAGGAGATATGGACTTAATAAATCGGAATATGCCTTATAAAATTCTCCTGTGTAGCCATCAGGGCCGGGTGATTTACCGTTAGGGAGTGACTTAATAGCTAATGTTATTTCTTCTTTAGTTATGGGTTGCTCTAAGTATTCGCGTTGACTATCCGATAGCCATACTAACGCTATATCTTCGATGTATTGTAATATTTCTGGTATGGTCGCAGTGTCTTGCGTTTTATATAATGTACTATAGGTTTCCCTAAATGTTTGTAATATACCCTCTGTGTCATAGTGAATTATCTGATTATCATCCTCTATCCTCAAAACGGTGTGTTGTTTATGTTCTGTGCGTATAGTTTGCGCTAAGATCCGGCCTGGTCTGCCCCCTTCGCCCAATTTGCGTGCTGTGTGCCGTCTTGATATATATTTTATCTCTCCATCTGCTAAGTCATTATACCGGTTTAGTTCATCCTTTATGTCACTTAGAGTGCGTGCACTGTGGGTAGTGTCATATTCTGCTTCTAATTTCTTAATGTGCGTTTCGCATTTTTGAAGCTGAGTGTGAATGTCTTTTAGTATTCCGGCATTTGTACTAATGCATATGCCCCTTAGAATCACTTTAAAGGCTTCCCATAGGGTACCCGCACTATCTACTGACCCTTTGTTCATGATGAAGAAGTCTTCTATTGCTGTGTGGATAGCGTCTTTATAGAGTGGGTCTAGTAAAGCAGCAGCATTGAAGCGCCATACAAATGGTGGAGGGATATATGTTGGGATGTGTATGGTCAATAAAACAGGTTTATGATCTGATAACGTCTTGGGGAGATGACTAATGTTCTGGGTCCATGTACAGGCTTGCTCCGTAATAAGCCAGTAGTCAAGTCTTGACCAGCTGTTATGTACTGTTGATGAGTGGGTGCTGTCTTGTATAGTTGGATTGCGCATACGCCATATGTCATACATCCGGAATTCTGTCATGCCGTTTAGTATAGCTGAAACGGCCCGATGATGATGTTCCGTTGTGTTTTGAGACCTGTCTTGCGTTTCGTCCAGTGCCATATTTAAGTCTCCACCCCACATTAAGTCCATAGGAGGTAGTTCACGAAGTTTGGACCATACATTCACTATAAAGTCGGGATCGTCCACATTTGGACCATATACGTTAATAAGTCCTACTTTAGTACCCCGTAATATGCCTGTTACAATTACATATCTACCTTGGGGGTCTGTGATTGTCTGGTCAAGTATAAAACCCGTTCCTTTCCTTTATGAGGGTTATCACCCCACGTGCATAGGAGGAGTAAGATGACGACACCACCAGTTCTGCCCACCTGTTACCAAGTTTTACTGCTTTCTGTTGGAGTAGATGTGTCTCCTGCAGTAGTGCTATATCTATATTATGCCTATTTAAATAAGCAAACACTTGTCTGATTTTTCTGGGATTATTAAGACCTCTCACATTCCAGGTCACGAGTTTCAGAGGTGTAGGTTTAGCCATTGTATGCATTTGTGTGATCATGAGAATACCAATTATAAATCGCGACGTCAACATTTTGTACAGGGTTAAGCATGTCTGTATGCGTTGTAATTGAACATGTATTATGTGTTAGCGTGTATGAATCTGAAACCAATATGTATCCGAGTGCCCTATTGCCTAAACCCCGTATTCGCCCTCCCCCCACCCACTTCGCCATCCCAATTATAGTGAAGACAATCCCGATTAACTACTAACAAATGTGCCCACCCACAAATTATTCCCTACCAGGGAGAGAGAAAGTTGTGGTATACACAAGGTGGCGGAAACTGCCAGCCGTACACCCCTATGTCTAGCATATGGGGGATCGAATACACAAATATATAACATTCAAAATGAGGATAATGCATTGTGCATAATCTGGTGGTGTTAACAAGTTACCAACATGACGTTAATTATCATTCATATAGTGAACATAGGCGTCACTAGTTTTTAACTATGTAGTATTATTGTTCATAATGTGGTTCGCATTGAAGTGGCTATTCTTTACTTTCAAAACTTATCTGAGTCTTATGTGGCATCCACTGGAGTTTTTAGTGCGTTCCTCTGCGGAGTTACCGGTAATGTCATATAGGAGACGCATTACTCCACGTCTGAAGTGTTCTCCTGTTCTGCCTGCGCTCCTCTCGGGGATTTTCGCCTTGTAGATTGTGGATGTTTGAGTTGCAAGTATTTCAGTACCTCCTGTGGTTCATTGAAGATTTTATTTTTCCCATCCGCAGTGACTCTCAGGCGGGCTGGGTAGATCATGGCATAAGTAATATTGTTCTCACGCAGTTTCCGCTTTACATCCAAGAATTTCTTCCGTGCTTCTTGAACTTGTGAAGTAAAGTCCGGGTATATGGAGATAGTCATTCCTTCATATTGTAGTGTGCCGAGTTCTCGGGCTTTGCGAAGCGCCGCATCTCTGTCTCTGTAGTTCAGTATTTTGGCGATTATTGGGCGCGGTCGCTCCCCAGGTGGTGGTGGGGGCGCCAGGGATCTATGTGCTCTTTCAACAATGAACACGTCGGAGAAAGTTTCCTTTCCCAGTAGAGTAATCAGCAGGGTCTCAATGAAGCGTTCCATATTGCCTGTCCGGGTGGATTCCGCTACGCCCATCAAGCGCAGATTATTGCGGCGTGATCGCGCCTCTAAATCTTCAGTCTTTGCCATCATGGCTGATGAGGTCTTGTCCATTTTTGTTTGTTTCAATTCTAGTTGGTTTTGAGCATCTTCCGCGTCCGATATGCGGCGTTCCGCCATGTCGATACGCTCCGTATGTTTATCTAATCTTTCAGACATGCGGTCGACCCGGTATGTTAAGGAGTCTATCTTTCCATCAATGTTTGATAGCGTTGATTGAATCGTGTTAAACATCGCTCGGAAATCCACGGTTTCATCAGGGCCTGTTGTGGCTGCGTCTGTCTGCTCCTTTGGGTGGCTATCGGTGCTGCTTTCAGTTTGTTTTTTGGGTTGCTCAAATTGTAATTTGGGCTGATTCTTGTCCGGCTTGCCCATATTTGCAGGTGCTGAGACAGGTCCAAGTAGTGTTCTGTGGGGGGGGCTGTTTTGGCGCGGTCTTTCTTTCAGTATTCTGAGATGTTGCAGCAGTCGTAGGGCCACATAGCACCAAACTGTGTTCTATGCAGATCTAGTTAAGTATAGCGTTAAGTGCTCGTGCGCGCGTGCATCCCACCCAAGATCGCAGACACAGAGCACGTGGAACACTGCGCACGTGGATCCTTCGGGTCAGAATGCTAGCGCGCGCAGCACTGGTCCAGTGCACCACAACGCAGATCTGCGGCCCAGGCCCCTGTCGCTGTGTAATCTGCAGCTCCTCTGGTTTTGGTTATTTTATGTTCAGCTTTGCCTTAGTATGTACCATGGGTGCATCGGAAGAGATATAGGGCGCCCGATGTTGCATTTCATCCCAGATGAGGGGGCCTCTATGCCTTAAGTATATCTTCTCGCTCTTGTACATATATAGAGGCTATGCTCAAATCATCAGCGCAATCAGCAGCGCGCCACCTCTAATTGTCGTTTTGCCCGCAGTTTGCACCCAGTACGTCCAGCACAGCGCCTACCTCCCCCACGTGGAATGCAGGCTTTGGCTCGGGTGCTACTGGGCCTTAATCCGCCCACCGTCGCAACCGGAGGGCATGCCACACTGTTCGGTGGATAGGGAGCGGGTATTCACGGGCAACATGGAGGTACTGTCTCTTCGCTGCCGTCTGGGGCCGGCCAGACACACCCGGCTACGGCAGCACTAGATCACAGCTCCTGTGCACAGCGGGGTAATTGTGTCGTTGCCGCTCACCTTCTGTGTGGATTTGAGCTGTGGGAGGTCTGTGTGCACCATCGGTCAAGTCCGCTCTCGACTTTTCTATCGTTAGGCCTCCGCCGCAGATGTCGCCCCCAGGGCTTGCGTAGCTGTTACGTCCCAATGCGTGCGTTCGCGATAACCAGGCCGCTCCGCGGTCGAGTTTCAGCGGGATGAATTACCACCTTCCTGACTGACTGACTGACTGACTGACTGACTGAAATATTTATAAAGCGCTCTTATGCCGAGGCGTCTTGGCGCTGAGGAAGTAGCCAACCGCCAGATTTAACAGGCCTAGGGCTTAGTGAAGAGCCATGTTTTGATCATCTTTCTAAAGAGATCCCTACTTGGCTGCAGTCTCATGTGAATTGGGAGGGAATTCCACAGCTTGGCAGCTTGGTAGGAGAACCCCCTACCGCCCCATCTGGCTCTGCTTATAGTAGAGAGTAGGACCAATCCGGTGTTTGCTGACCTGAGGCAGCGGACCGGTAGATATCTTGGAAATAGAAGTTGGATAGCTGACGCCCCTCCTCCATAAAGGGCTTTATGGACTATACATAAAGCCTTGAAATCTATTCTTCTGCGAACTGGTAGCCAATGGAGGCTTTTTAGGCTTGCGGATGTTGGGTGATATTTAGGTAACTCTAACAATACTCGTGCAGCAGCATTTTGTAGAGACTGTAGTTAAGAGAGTTGTCTAACGCCAGCCCCCAGATATAACGCATTACAGTAATCTAATCTGGACAACACCAATGCACCAACTACCGTTTTTCTTAACGAAGGTGGAATGAATGGAAGAATCTTCCGTAATATTTTCAACGTGAAGAAGCATGCCGATGTCACTTGATTAATCTGGGAGGCAAGAGTTAGGTCCTTATCTACCAGGAACCCCAGATTTCTGGCCTTCAGAGCAGTAACAGGAAGAGTTCCTGCTTCAAGCGGCCACCAGAGTTCACTCCAGACAGAGGGTTTTTGCCCGAACTCTATGACCTCAGTTTTTTCTGTATTTAGCTTCAAAAAGTTTAGATTTATCCAGGTCATCAGAGCCCTTAGGCAGTTCCGGAACCTTTCCGCTGTTAGGTCCAGGTTTTGCGCAACTGACACCACTAATTGGGTGTCGTCCGCGTATGATACAAGAGAGAGACCAAAGCTTTTTATAACTCTTGCCAGAGGGGCAACATATACATTGAACAGGGTGGGGGAAAGAGCAGAACCCTGGGGCACTCCACACGGAAGTGTAAACTTTCCCGACTGAAGTCCATCCCAGTGAATTGCCTGTTCCCGATTTGCCAGGTATGAGGCTAGAAGATCCAGTGCCTTCTCCCCAATACCAGCTTCTTTCAGCCTTTGTACCAACACCGTATGATTTACAGTATCGAACGCTGCAGTTAGATCGAGTAATATCAGGATGGCCCTGCCGCCTCCGTCCATCACCTTTCTGATCTCTTCTGTGGCCATGATCAAAGCTGTTTCTGTTGAATGCTGAGCTCTGAAACCATGTTGTGTGGGGTCTAGGACATTATTATTATCCAGATATTCCGTCAGTTCTCTGTTTAGTGCTTTCTCGAGTATCTTAGAAGGAAACGGGAGGCAAGAAATGGGTCTATAATTCTTGACCTCCAAAGGGTCAAGTGAAGTTTTTTTAGAATGGGTCTAATACAGACTTTTTTCCAACACATTGGGAAAACCCCTGAAGTTATAATTGTGTTCAGTAAAGGGGTCAGACAGCCACTGATCAGCTCTGGGGCTAAGTGTATAATAGAAGGGGGCAAGGGTCCAGAGGGGAGCCCGACTTAGTTTTCAACAATAGGCCTAATACTTGACTCTGTTCTAACAATTGGAACCGTATCAGACTAGCTCCAGGGGCTGTCTCCTCTGTTCCATCTAACCCGTTCCCCACGGGGATTGGTACTGAGTTTGTAAGTTCGCTATACACTGACTGTACTTTATGCTGAAAAAACCAGCCATGTTATCCACTATTGCTTGATTTGGTGAAAACACCATATCCCGTGGGCATTTGGAAAGAATAGTGACAGTTTTGAACAATTCTTTGGAAGAGTTTGACGCCTCCTGAATTTTAGCCGTAAAATATTTTGATTTGGCTTGCTTTATAGAGGACTTGTATTCCTCTAATACTGAGTTATAGTGCCTCCTATGTTCCGCACTATAATTTGATCTCCAAATTCGCTCCTGACGTCTGCATTTGATTTTCAGCTGTTTAAGCTCAATCGAGTACCAGGGCGAGGAGGCTTGTCTAGTCCTTTGGTGCTTAGAACCTTCCGGTGCCAACTTATTTACTGCCTGAGTTAACCAGGTTTCATAATTGTTGGCTGCCACATCTGAGTCCAGAACATCTGGTAAATTCTTTGACAAGGCTGAAATCAAGTCCTGTTCATGGATTGACTTCCAGGGGCAAGAACTCCCCCTCGCGGAGCTGGTCCTGCGGCCATCGCTGGTAGCTACCATCCGGACATTAAAATGGACTGCGGAGTGGTCTGACCATGTTAATTGTTGAACTCTCGTCACTTCTGTGGAGGAATTATTTGTGAAAAGTCCATCTAGCGTATGGCCAGCTATGTGCGTAGGTTCTGATACTAGCTGGCTCAGGCCGTATCCGGCCATGTTGTCTATCAGGCTAGCTGTGTCGGTATCATTATTTGATTCCAAGTGGAAATTGAAATCTCCAAGGACTGTAAAAGAGGTGGTGTCCAAGCAAGATTCTAGGAAAGTCTGCAATGATCTAGTAAAAGCGGCTCTCGTTCCAGGGGGTCTATAAATAAGAGCGCCTGAGAAGAGCTCGCAGTTATTTCTTTTAATACTAAATGACATTGCCTCTGCTTCTAATGTAGGTTCATGCTTCGTTTTCACAGTAAAGTGAGACCGATAAATCAGCGCTAGACCTCCCCCTTTAGCGCCGACCCTATCAACATGGGCTACAAAATAGCCTGCAGGCACGGCAGCTCTCCAGTCAGGGTCGGAGAGATTGTTTGCCCAAGTTTCTGTAAGAAATAACAGATCTGGGTTTTCAACTTGGATCAGACATTCTAGCTCATATTTATGTTTGATCATGGAGCGTGTGTTCAGTAAAATACAGCAGATGTTTCCAAGCTCATTTCGACCTGCTCCGTGAGAAGGTACATGTCGCTGAGGAACCCTGGTGTTTCGTATAACTGCATGATCAAGGTTGCTACCCTGTTTGGTAGTTGTCCCTTCGCTATTAGGGAGATTGGTATTAATTAAAAGACATCCGGGTGTTAAAGCGCATGTATTACATTGCGTCGGGCTGCTATTCAGTGCATCTAAAATTAGCATAGGTTGGGAGCACTCGTCAGGTCTTAGCGTGAGGAGTTCATTTCGGGTATAATTGAAACTTCTAACCTTAACAGGACTCCTGGCGCTGGTATCGATTCCGGCTGCAGGGATACCACTTCTTATAGGACGCCTCCGTAAGTTGTGTCCACGATTATTTTCGTAAGGATTAGTCGGTTATGACTGCAGGATCATTGCAGGATTTAGGTTCGATCGGAGGAGCTCGCTCACAGTGCGGCCATCTCCAGGCTTGGCTAGCTCCGCCCCGCAAAATCCTTCTTTGACAGTATTATACAGGAATAGCACATGGGATCTTCAATCTACAAAAATCCACAGTGATGCAAAGGTATATGCACAGTAATACTTTTATCTAACGTACACTAATACATTTTTAATCTTTTCCCAGGCTATTAGATACAATTGAACCTGTTATGAGGGAAACCTCAGAGGCCAACATCAATGTTCCAGGCTCAATTTTATTCTGGCACTGTCACTCTGCCAAAGAAATACTTAGGCCCCGATTTACAAAACTGTTATGGGATGCACCGCAGTGTGTCAAAAAGGGGATCTCTGAATGCACTGCAACCTAAATTGCTGCCCTGTATTGCATGGCAGGGAGAGAGTGGGAGAGCACCATATCTCCAGAGATATCCACGCACACACCTGTGCACCATAGTGCAAACGTGTTTGCATGAGCCTACCATAGATTTTGTACTGGAAGGGTATTCTTCCAGTGCAAAAAAATATGCTTAGGCTGACCTTAAAACTTTTCCCACTTAAGATGTTTGCTGTACAGTTCGGCACACGTGCAAAGTGGGAGAGGCTAGGAGAAATAAAATCTTTTCTCATTTTTAATAGCTGCTTTCAAGTATCATTAATTTATGGAGCAAAGCCTTGTCTACTATTGTGAGTAGATAGGGTTTTGCATCAAAACCATGGGGTGGGTTTTACGGAAAAACCCATGTACCACCCATGTCACCACTCTTTGACGCAGAGTAATGCAAAGCAGCACTTTGCGCTGGTTTGTGTTATATTTTTTCATGCAAACCAATGCAAATACCAATTTGCAAATCCTGAAAAGGATTTTGTATTGGGTCTGCATTATAAAAGTAATGCAAATCCGAAGCAAAACCTTTATAAATCTGGCACTAACTGTTTCATTATAACTATGGCAGGTTTATCATGGGGAAAAACGGGGGTCAGAATTTATAACTCTAGTTAGTATCTCCATAACAAAATCTGGCCATTACAAGATAACGTAGCAGGAATAGGGATAACCTTAGATGGCCCAGAAATACCAGTTCATTTTTAGTTAGGTATCTCTGGTTCCTAGTACATTTCCACTTACATTTACCACCTGCTTTGTAGCTAGGGGGAGAATTATATGTACTCCCTGTCTTAGCCCATTTGTGACAGTGATTTTCTCAGGGGTGGATTTTCGCACAGTAAATTCAGGCCGTTGTCCTAGACTCAATAATCTTTAGTGCAGGAATACTGGATGCCATGAAATCAGGCAGGGAAGTATCCCACTGTGGATACCCCTCCGTCTGACTCATACTGGAGGCACCCACACATGTAGCAGGATAGTTACCTCTCAAAAATGTGTTCTTGGAGGGCTGGGAAGCTGACAGAGTAGCTTTCACTTAGTGAATCAATTATCTTCTTCTGCAGCAGCACATTTTGAGACCGCCTAATCATACATGCCTTAGAGAGCTTCTTTTTCCTGAGTTATGAAAGTTTGATCCCTGACTCTGCACTTTTTAAGTTAAGGATACGTAGAGCTTACATGCACCCCAAGATTATGGGTGTTCCAACTAATTAACTATCGTCTAAGAAACAAAGAACGGGGTGAAAGAGCCTAAGTTGCAGACTGGCAGGGCAAATTTGGCACATAACCAAGGATCAAGATCACAAGACACCTTAATCGCTAGCATCTCCAGGTGGTGGGGGGCTTGGTCTTTCATAGGGGAGTTTGGGACTTTTTTGCATTAAAAGTATCTTCTGGCCTCATTGCCAGCAGATTCCTTGAAAACTCCCTGGTGAAGATTAGAGTAACAATACTGCTTGTGTGGACTATCAGAGCAAAATATTTCCTTCATCAATAGGTTTTGCCCCAAGGTTTTTACAAATGTGTGTAACAAGTTTGAGGATTATTTGGCTGACCTTTATGACTGCAAGAAATATCTGTTCTTTCTCTACTTCTTTTGCTGGATTCTGAAGAATGGGTTGTCCCTCATGACTGCAATGCTATCAGCCTCCATTCTATCACCACACTGGTAGTTCAGCAGTTCCACCTATTTCTAATCAATCCAGAAGGATAGAGCTCCATAATTTGGACTGTTTGAATCCAAGCTTCCATAGAGGACCCTAAAGTCCAATGAACATTAATGACCCAGGTACTATGTCTGTTTAGTCGTTATGTGGGACTGTATGGTGATTGCGGAGTTACAGTTCTTTCCCGAGTGAACTGATGATGGGATCTCTTTCAGTGGGCTGGATCCAGCGTTTTGGAAATCCTGGGGTTGGCTAAATTCCATTGAAGGTTTTCAGAACATCTCCTGAGATTATATTCTAATCTTATAATCATGTTAGTACTCTTTCCCGTCTCAATTTTGTGCATAGTTTTGAGGTAGGTGGTTCTTGAATTGGGAGCTCAGATTTCAGGTCTGCCTTATCTTTGAGCCTTTTATAGATTCTTAAACTATCTTGATAGATCATTCCTAAAGGGATGTCAGTGTTTCCTGTTAGATAGGCGGTAACTCTTCCTTCCACTTTTTCTGATGCATTCTTGAATGAAAAGGTCCGAATTCATTCTCATTCCATTCAAGATATATCAATAATCTTATCAAGGAAGGAGTCCCTCTGTCACTGGTAGACTCTTCATTCACTTTAGCCTAGCAGGGTGCCTGAAGCAGTAGTTGAATAGGTGTATTTGTCAGGGATGGTTTAACAAATGCATGGCTGCATCGGGTGCAAAGTTGAACATAATTGCTCTTTCAGATATATCAGGCAAATGTATGGGCTACACCTTCTACTTTTATTTTCCATTACAAGCCTGATGAAGAGGTTGCAGAGCCTGCAGGTTCAGGAAATATATTTCCCAAGTAATAACTGCAGTTTGTGGCATTGTATGTCTTTGCTGCAGAACTCTGAAATAATGCCCTTTTGCTGTGATACAGCCTTAAATCAATTAAGAAAGGGAAAAGTAAGAAGACTATGGAATGAATATGGAATAATATTGGGAGATGAAGCAGAATATACTTAATGTTAGTTTTTCTTCTACTTTATTCATCCAAGTACTAAAACAATGTTTTTATTGTTTTAATATTCAAATTATACATAACACTGAAGGTCAGATTGTCCCTAACTGCTCTTTGCCAAGGCTAATATGCCCAACTGCTGATTTTTTTGCAAATTTCAAACCCATCTCAGATTACGTAAGGGATCGGTTACGGAACATAAATTCAAGCCATGATGACCATTAGGAAATAAAAAGGGTTTGTGATAAATATGGACTTAATGTTTATTTTTTTATACCTTAAATTATTCGGACCCTGGCCACAATGAGGTAACAATTACATTCCAAAAAATATTAAACTTGCATAACATTACATAGCATAACATTACATGGCACATAATTAATCATTATCTGAGTGGTTTGGATGGGTACTTTAATTCAGGAATGAATACTTTCTTTTAAGCTTGATGACATTAGGGTCACATAACGTCAGTGTTAAAATTCCCACTATGTGGAAATATTTTTGAACTAGCCTTAAATGGTTACAGCACTGTTTTAGACCTTCTCCTGGCCTATAGGTGCTCAGTGGATTTGTAAGAAAATGGATTATTTTTTGGGGAGAGCTAACGCTCACATCTAGGAACAATAACACAGTCCCATCACGGTGAACCTCTGAAAGCGACTAAATTAACTTGAGCTCAGTCCACTGGTACCTAAGGCACAATTCAGGCAGTTTTAACGTAGGACAATGGGTAAAGTATTTATGCAGGACCAAATCAGTATTAAAGTTAAAACACCAAACAATACAATTTCAAACAAATAAAAAAAAAAATAGAATACACATTAATAAATTAAAAATGACTTCAAAATGACAATAATCCATTAAGGCGAACTGGAGATATGAGTTGTTTAAAGTTTTAATTGAAAAGCACTAAGTGCCAATGAAACTCTATGGTCACAGAAGTCCTGGACCTAGGTGCACTTTGAGGCTGACCATGTTGGATCACACGATCAGATACATCAAGCGGGATGATCTGGTCAAGGATTTTACCTTCGTACTTGGTCTGCAAGATTGAAGTCAAAAACTCTCAACTGGGCAAGGTAGAAGAGAGTATCTAGGAACGTCTAATCAAAGTCTGATAGGCATTGAGTAAGGGTCCACTGAGGATGTTGATTTTAGCAGAGGCAAGTTTGAGCTGGCAAATTCAAATTCTTCAGCCCAGAAGAGCTAAAATGGCTCTGTTGGTTTGTCCAGGTCCTAGACTGCCTGGAAGTCAGAAATTCTCCAAGTCCCAAACTTTACAGTGTATGCCCCGTTTTCCTCAGCTTGTCACTTAAGGCTCCCAAGCTTTGTGGAGGGGGGCTCCTAAAACTCTTAGGCAAAGGCCCAGTGAAGGGTCCAGTGCAGGTCCAGTTGTGACTGGACAAGTGGTAATACAGAAAAAAGCGGTTCTTGTTGTGTCCCTGTAGCCACCGAGGAGGTCAGCACACTGACCCTTAGAGTCCATTTCTTTGTCCTGGATACAGAAAGAAGCAGATCCAGTCCTTCTGGGCTCCTCTCAGGTTTCAGCAAGCAGGGGTCAGTCCTCTTCTGATCATTTGCAGGTCCATAAAGTAGAGTGAGGAAAGTGCTGGGTTGCCACATTTATAATTGGCACTACTAGTGAGTGGGAGTGGCTCCTTGCTCCTCCTTAACCAATGAAGTAAACACTCCAAGGGGCAACCCTACCCACTTTTTCAGTAGTTCCTGTGTGCTCTACTGCAGACAATCCCACTGTGCACCTTACTTCTACAATCCAAGATTGGGAAACTCTTTCTACCTTGTGCATAGTCTCTATGCCTGCAGAGAGGTGTGCCCATGGACATGAGAAGCCCCCTCCTTTGTGATCACTTACAACTGGTTCTGGTGGTGGCTTCCCTCCCTGACTTTGGAGTCAGCCTGGATGGGGGAACTAATGTTTGCCTTTTACAGGTCTTTCCTCATATTTATTTGTGAAACTGTAGGATGTTTTCAAATTAATGAAAACCAGATAGGGTCAACTGAGTTGACCCTATCTGGTTGTCTTGCAAGGGGAAGAAAGCACCTCTCCAGAACTTCCACACCAAAGCAACTATGTTTGCCTTGGAAGCAGGTTAAATGTTAAGTTTCTAAAAATTGTGTTTCTTTAAAATGTATTAAAAATGCAACTTTAGAGGGTGTGGCTGTAATTAACTACGAGGAGGGGTGCCATATACTTAATTTGTCTACTGCTTATTGGGGTATCCTTCGTCACTCGGCCCCTGGGCTTCTGGACTTGTGCTCACCTACAGCCTCCATGCCTCTGAAAAAAGCACAGTCCAATAGGGTGTCGAGCTAGTTCACTTCAGCTGAACCAAGGGACTCCTGCCCCAACAACTACTCTGGAGAGAAAATGGCATTAACCAATGATATCTCCTCACTTCAAGAGGAAACTAAGGGAAGAACTGAAAGCGGACCTCACCACCTCCTTAGATGCCCTCAAATCCGACATTAATTCTAGGCACACCTCCCTTCAGCAGGATGTTGACTCAGTGGGAATCTGAACACTGGACCTGGACTCCAAGTACCAAGGCCTTGAACAATGATTCTGCTGAGTGGAAGACTCCGTGGACCAATTGCGGGATCAGTTCCAACCAGCCCTTTTGAAATGTGAGGACTCAGAAAATCGCTCACGGTGAGACAACATCTGGATTCGTAATCTGGAGGAGGGGGTGGAAGGCCCAGAGCCCCAAACCTGGAGACCTTTGTGGTCTGCATGTTGTCTGAGATTTTGGGAGAGAATTCTGCATAGGTTAAAGTAGATTGGATGCTTAGAGTTGGTCCATTGGCTCCGGGAGGGGGAAGATGGCCCTGTGATGTTTTAGCATAACTCCACTTATTTAAGGTGAAAGACTCAATCTTGCAAGCTGCCCGGAAACTTGATACTGCCTCCCTCCAGCAGACACATGAGATTTATGGGATGAGATGCACACCTCGTAATCCTTATTTCAATCCTTATTTCAATATTTCTTTTCATTCAAATTCTTAGCGGCGTGCAATACCTGCTACGCGCTTCATCTCTTTGCGCTGCTACGTAACACATCCACAGATGAACCCCTTTCTGTTCCGCCAGGATGGAATGATTTATTTTAAGATAACGGGGTGACCGGTAAGCTATGGTGAGTGCATACAAGTAAATAATAGCATTTACGTTCAGGATAATAAAATGGTTGTTTAGCATACCGAGGCCGAGGGGGTACAATTACTAGGAAATAATGTGCTGGGGTGAATCTGTGAGATTAAGGACAGGATGTAACAGTTTGGATGAAATATACTCGGCGGTTTTGGGAATGCGGTAAATTAACTTCATACATGCTTTGAAAACTTGATTATAGTTCATAATGATGAACTTCGTTTTTTTAAATCGTTCTTTAAACATTGTGAAGTGTTTTAATCTATGAAGTCAGTTAACACACTAAACATATATTTGTATTTGTAGATGCCCCTGATGAAGGGAATGTATTTCCCGAAATGCATTGGGTTATTGGAATAAAATCATGGCATTTGAAACCCATTCAATACTCCTGAGTTTTTGTGATTACCAACGTCAAGCTATATTTAGATAAAATGAATTGAACACAAGTTAAGAGTAATGGATAAATATGTATGTGAAACAATGAAGAAAAAGAGAAAAACGTATGAAATTGATTCATTGGATTCAAAATAGATTGGGGCTGTGCAGCCTGGTGGAACAGAAAGGGGTTCCTCTGTGGATCCCTCCAGCAGACAACATGCTCCCTCTTTCAGGACATTCATCCTGCTACATTATCATGCCAACTACAGTTTCGACCTGTCACTGTAAACTCCTTTGAGACCACATCAAATATGGATGGACCTACCCCTTTGGCCTCCTATTTGAATACCAGAATAAGACTCACCACTTTGTGATGCTGAATGACGTGCAGCTTTGCTGGGGATTCTGCTTTCTGAGCGCACCAAGAGATTGATGGGAGTCTGGGGGAGGGGCCCACAGGACTGGTGAGCAGCTCAAATAAAGGACAATGGCAATCGCAGCGCCATCCAAAATGACAAGGGGAGTGTAAGTTACACAGCTGACCTATTGGAGTTTGGAATGCTCCCCAGACCAGAGAAACTGGTGAGGACAGTTCTCTGTGGACATTTGTTGTGACTCGGGTCCTTCGGCCCCCTCCTGTACTGGAAATGTATATGCAGCACACTAGTTACTTCTATACATGTAGACTCAGCTGCCCTTCTGGAAGCAATCTACGGATTTCTACATCGACAGGCACTCCAACGCCCACCCACAGAGATGCAAAACCACTAGTCTGCCTTGATCTTACTGTTAATGTGCATCTTCTAGAACACTTTAGAAGTTCATGACCTGAACATCTGATTTTAAAATGCCAAATATGATTCTTAACTGTTATTGGGGAACCAGGTTTCCAAGTTTTATTGTTGCATTAGTTTTGTTTAAGTTACATGACTGGACACAATGCCATATGACGTTGGGGGACCGCTGGGAGGTATGTGGGTCTGGACCTGGGAGGGCTTTCCAACATCTACCAGGAGGGCTTTGGGGGGAGACTAGATTATGATTCATGTAAGGGTGGTGTTGATAATAGATAAGGTTAAAACACTGCCAAAATGGTGTTAACTACCATATCTTGGAATGTCAAAGGCTTAAACTCTCTGGCCAAGTGACATAAACTTTGGAAATATCTCCTTGACTGGAGATATGATATAGTTGCATCACAGGAAACACACCTCAAGTGTGGTAAAGAACACAGATTACAACACAAAGCATACCCCTTCCGCAAACACTAAACACAATGGGGTCTCCCTCCTATTTCACTCCTCATTAACGCTCCAGTAGGCGGGGACCAAGATAGATAAAGAGGTGAGAATGTTGATGATTAAGGGCACAATTAGGGGCTGGATGTGTACGGTGGTCTCAATCCACACACCCAATATGGGCCAAGTTGCCTTCGTCTACTCCCTCATATCTTTTCTGGAATGCTTTGCAGAAGGGAAGATTATCCTGATGGGAGACTTTAATCTCACGTGGGACCCCACTATGGCTAGCTCACACTCACACAGAGCCCACACTGGGAACTTCTCTAAGTCCCTGAAATGCGCCATCCTCAACTTAGGTTTGATCGATGCCTGGAGAATAGCTCACCCTACAACCTGAGATTATATTTTCTTCTTTCACTCACATCGTACATACTTTTGGCTTGATTCTGTATTTGTGAGCCAAACCATGCACCATTCAATTAAAGAAGTCGGATTCCACCCTATTTTCCTTCCAGACCATCCTCCAGTCGCGATTACACTGGAGTGGTCTGCCCCAAGGCCTAAGTTCCATAGGTGGTTCTTTCAGGCGCCTCCCACAAGAGATCAGCTCTTTCAAGATGAGCTATTTAAGGCCATCAAAGATTTCTTTACATTAAACAACCCTTGTGACACTAATCGTTCTGCAACCTGGGATACCTTCAAGGTGGTAATTCAGGGGAGATGCATCTCTTTGATGTCCACCCTGCCCCAACAGAAGGCTTGGGACTGGCATGCTCTTGAGGCTGAACTGGAGTTAGCTGTGCGTGCCCATAAAGACTTCACCACTCTGACATTGCAAAGGAAGGTTACAGCATTAAGAGGGAAGGTCACACTATCTACACAAATAGAACCAAGTTGACACTATTATGCCTTATAAAAACAACATGTGACCAGGGTAATATAGTAGATTCACACCTAGCGCGACAGCTTTGGGCAAAACATGAGAAGGAATACATTGGCCAACTTCACCTAGGCTCTGGGAAGGTTGTTACAACGAAGGATGACAAGGCCTGGTCTTTTCAGGACTTTAATAAGCAACTTTACACTTCTGAACTTTCAGATGAGTCATCACAGCTAAACAACCTCAACGGGGTGGAGCTCCCCCTGGTGATGACGGCTCCCATTTGGGCAGATGAAGTCCAAGTAGCCATTAAAGCTCTTAAACTCCATAAATCACCTAGGCCGGATGGGTTTATTGCCCAATTTTACAAAACATTTAGCTCTGATTTGATACCCCATTTGACTGACTTATTTAACTACTTAGCCAATTCCCGCCGAGTGATACCCACGATGGGTGAAGCTTTGATCTCGGTAATATCAAAACCGAGAAAGGACCAGCAATTTTGTACACCCTACCACCTTATTGCACTATTGAATTTGGATTCTAAACTCTATACAAAAATATTGGCGACTCTGCTACATGACATCATGCCAGACCTGATCCACTCAGATCAGTTTGGGTTTATTAGAGGGCGCCAAGCTCAGGCTAACTTATGGAGGGTGGTCCATCTGGTTTAAAAAGCTACCACAAAGTGCATTCCGGCCGTCCTCCAGGCACTTGATGTCGAAAAAGCTTTTGACCAGGTGGACTAGACCGTCCTCTTTTAAAAACTCCTGCGGTTCGGCTTTGAGGAAAAATATATTGCCATGATTCAGGCCAGCTATGCTTATCCACAGTCCTGAGTAATAGTAAATGGGACTAGTTCAGAACTCTTCGATCAGGAGCACGGTACAAAACAGCGATGTCCCTTATCTCTGCTCCTAATTGCCCTTAGTATTGAGCCATTGGCAGCAAAGGTGAGGCCAACGAGCCTCTTTTTTGGCTCAATGTCACACAAAATGTCCATGTACGCTCTCCCCTACATCTCCCCAGATGTCTCTGATTGCCCTTCAAGCTGAACTTGCACACTATGAGGATGTGGCAGGTTTTTACATTAATCTCCATAAATCCTTTCTTCTGAACATGACTCTCCCTACTAATGAGATAGAGGCACTGGTGGACTCTGCTCCTTTTCATTGGGCCAAAAAAGAACTCACCTATCTAGGGATTTAGAACACCACTAAGGTGTCCGATCTCTACAGTGGGAACTTCCCTCCAATCTTGCAACAGCTTAAATCGGATATCAAAGGCTGGGCGCCCTTATGTTTATCTTGGCTTGGTTGCATCAAAGCAATCCAGATGTCTGTTTTGCCAAGGTTAATATACCTTTTCCAGGGTCTCCCCGTTGAGATTGAAAGGGACTTCTTCTCTATCCTTCAGTCCTGGGTCATGTGATTTGTCTGGCAAAGTCGCAGGCCACGACTCCCCTATAAACTACTGACAGTACCCAGAGATCCTGGTGGTTTGACCCTACCCGACTTTACACTATAAAATAAAGTGGCACCGCTGTGGGTGATCTCTGAGTGACTGTTAAGAGAATCAGACAAAAACTGGCTACACATTAACAGAGTTGTGGTGAGTAGATGCAACTAGGATGATTTGTGGAAACCAAAACCAGATTGACCACTCTTAAAGTGTGGGATGAAGTGAACCGATTGGCGGGATAGGCAACATTACCTTCACCCTATACTTCTATCCACTTTAACTCCACATTAATCCCTGCTCTTCAGCCTGGGCCCTTTGATCTATGGGAGGCGGGGTGGATTTCTTACCATTTCTGAGCTATTCCATGTGTAGGGCATCCTCACTTTTGAAAACTGCCAATGAGAGTTTGCGCTCCCAGATGATGAGCGATAGTAATGGATGCAGTTAGAATACTCCAGCCTGAGATGCGATTGGCACCCACTAGAGACGTATACCCCATAGAAATGTTTGTACGGAGGATGGGTGGACAGCTTGGTTATGTTTCCTATTTATTTTCACTACTGATTTCTACTGCCCACACACCCATTGCCTTGTTTGGTGCCTTGTTTGGTGGAGGGGGAGAGAGGACCACAAGCCCCAGCTCGCCCTGCAGCACTCCAAGCCGCTGTCAGCAACACGCGCCCCAAGAGGCGCATAAAGTCTTCTTGGGGCTCCCACAGCGCAGGACACCCTTTGCCTTGTTTGGTGCCTTGTTTGGTGGAGGGGGAGAGAGGACTACATCCCCCAGCTCGCCCTGCGGCACGCCACGCTGCGGTCAGCAACACGTGTGCCAGGAGGCATATATAGTCTTCTTGGGGCTCCCGAAGCATGGGATGCCCATTGCCTTGTTTTTTGCCTTGTTTGGTGGAGGGGGAGAGAGGACCACAACCCCCAGCTCGCCCTGCGGCACTCCACGCTGCTGTCAGTAACACGCATGCCAGGAGGCTCATAAAGTCTCCTTGGGGCTCCTGCAGCACGAGACGCATGCTGGCATGCCCGGGCCGTGCCCGGGTCATGCCTGGGCCAAGGGCGGGGCCCGTCTGCGCCATTCCGCAGCCAACTGTGGCTGGGCTGGGCTTACCCTTACCCTCTTGTTTCCACGCTAGCGGTTCATGCTAGCGCGATGGCGCGACAGCATCGGGATAGCAGCTAGCAGCAACGGTCAGAGGGGTTTCACATTGCTCAACATCGGCAAGTTCCCAGGAGGGCAAGGAAGTGGCTTGTGGCTGACTATTTGTATTTGTGAGATTTATAGAGCGCAACAGCTGCCCTGGCCAGGAGGCGTCCCGGCGCTAAACAGCAAATAGGAGACAACAGCGCAAAGGAGAAGCCAAGAGACTTACACAGTGGGAAATAGAAAAGTTTTAATAGCCTTCCTAAATTCGAAGAGATTACTGAGACCACGAATATAGAGAGGCAGTGAGTTCCAAAGGATAGCTGCTCTGTACCGGAAGGAACGACCTCCAGCCCGGGTCCTCCTGACCCGAGGGACCACTAGTAAATGTTGGCCCATAGAGCGAAGCTGACGGGAGGGGACATAAAAGGATAACAGATCCGTCAAAATGTTGGGGGAGGAGGCCTTCAAAATTTTAAAAGCTAAACAGAGAGCCTTAAACTCAATCCGTTGAGCTACAGGCAGCCAGTGGAGGCGGCGGATTGTATTAGCCACCGAGCAGACATTACGCAGACCCAGAAGAGATCTTGCTGCAGCATTCTGAACTCTCTGTAACCTGAGTACTTCAGCCTAGTTGGCCCCCAGATACAGAGAGTTTGCATAGTCCAGCCTCGATATGATCAAGGCCTGAATAATAATCTGTCTGGTCGGGGCATCAAAGAAGCCCAAAATAGGTTTGAGACCACGCAACAAACCAAAACAGGTACCCGCCACCTTCTTTGTTTGGGTCTGGAAATTGAGAGAGGCGCCCATCCAAACCCCCAAGTTCTTCACCGCCTGTTTAGGAGAAGGGGGGGTGCCTAAATTCATAGGCCACCAGTACTCATTCCATAACCCTTGATCCCTACCCACCAGCAACACCTCTGACTTACTAGCATTCAGCTGGAGGCAGTTAGCTGTCATCCACCCGGCAACTGCAGCAAGATCGCCTCGAAACTTCGAGGCGTCGTGCTTAGAGTTGCTCGAGAGGGCTACCACCAGCTGCATGTCGTCGGCGTAGGAGACCACAGTCAATCCTCTGCTCTTGGCTAAAACAGCCAAAGGTTGTACATACAAATTAAAGAGCAGAGGGCTCAATGAAGAGCCCTGTGGTTCCCCATGCTTGATGGGAAAGGTGGGCGAGGTAAAAGGGGGAGCAATCACCTGAAAAGTCCTGTCGGACAGAAATGATGCCAGCCATTTCAAAGCAAGGCCACCAATGCCAGCCTCTTGCAGACGGCGCAACAGGACAGCATGGGACACAGCGTTGAATGCGGCACTAAGATCCAGAAGGATCAGTGCCGATGTCTGTCCTGCGTCCATAGCTGTCCAGAGATGTTCCGTCACCGCCAGGAGCGCCGACTCAGTGCTATGTCCAGGGCGAAAGCCGTTTTGCGAGGGATCAAGAATATCGTTGGTAGTCAGATGGTCTGAAAGGATAGAATTAATATTTGCCTCTGTGATCTTAGCAGGCCATGAGAGTAATGAAATTGGCCTAAAATGTTCTGGCTTTTTAGGGTCCAATGAGGATTTTTTGAGCAGCGGTATCACCCTAGCCTGTTTCCATGCTGTAGGCACAACAGCTTGGCTAAGCGATTTATTAATCACTTGACCCAGGAGAGGAGATATAACAGGTAAAATTTTCCTAAAGTGGTCAGGTTTCAGTGGGTCGGCCGGTGAACCCGATTTAATTTTAACACAGAGGGCAAGTAAACGGTCCGACTGAATCTGAGGAAAAGCCTCTAAAGTGGAGATCGTATCCTTGTTCGGACACTGACAGTAGAACCTGCATGTGTGAGTACTTTTTCCATCCCTCTGGACTGTTGTATTCATTTTGGCATGTGTCAGGGAGGTGGGTTTATAAGTTAAGAGTACTATGGGGAAGAGGAAAGGTGCACCCTGTGTTCCCCACAGGACTCAAATAAGGGAACCATTGATTCATTTTTGGTAAAAGTGGTGGGGGCAATTACTAAAGAAATAGACAAGGCAGAGAGGCACCTCTCTCTGGAAAAGGCAGGGGCAGTACAATCGCTCCTGGGGGAGTTCTCGGGCCGGGCAGCTGGAAAGTATTTAGAGGGAGCCCTGGGACAAGGTCAGGAAGAGGAAGATCCAGGGGCTCCTAGTCCTGGCACCAGCCTAACTAACACTGCTGCTGGTCAGATCACACGGAATAGGGCTCTGACGACCCCTATCCATGGTGTGGATTCAAGTGGCCCCCCCGCTCCTAAGAAACAACGGAATGTAAATAAGAAAATAATTCTGCCAAAGAAAGTGGAAGGCACTGCAGGTTTGGACATCAAGGACGCTAAGGTCTTTGAAGAATTATGGGTGCCCTTGAAACAAAAAATTGTGGAATCAGTGACTGGTCTATTGGACAACTTTATTAATGACATTTCAAAAGTTTTGGATGACACTAGGGCCACGCTCAGTAAAATTGATTAAGTATTGTCTCCCCTTAGCCTGGTCACGCAGAGTTCAATTTCCCTTCTCAAGGATGCTCAATCCCCCCCTGTAGCGGCACACACTGAAACTCAGATCCCTCATGTAACCCCCGGCGTAACAGGGTCTGTGCAAGCTTCGAATTTGGAGATAAGGCTACCCGGACCGCTGGTAACCCATAATAGTGGGCCGAATCAAAGGGGTCACCGACCACAACAACGGCTGGCCAGTAAGGATAGTGTGTTTGCCCCTAATGCCCCAGACCTACCACTCATAGATCTCCCACCAACTGGCTGCCCTTATACCATGGTCCTGGTAGGGGTACCAGGACTAAATAGTGCAAAGGACGAGTCAACCGACCAGCTGATCAATAAAGTAACACACTGGTTATGTAAATTTGTGGGGTTTATTATGGCTGAGCACAGGCATATTCTGATGGCCAGGAGGGTAGCTTGGATTGGCAGGATCAAGAAAACATTTACAGGAGCTAGCGTGATTGTCAATTTAGGCACCCAGAACTGGCCCACAAGATCCTGTCTCACTCCCGGCAATCATATTCAGCAGAATCGGGGATTAAGCCTTACCTGTGTTTTTTTTTTTTATAGGCCACCTTTGAGTCTTATACCACCCCAACGCTTTGTTGTGTATGAAGAGGGTTCTACCCTGGGAAGGGGACTCTTGACATCACGCAATGCATTTGCCCCCCTGAGGGATCTAAATGATATAGACTGACTAGAAGTGGGGGAGGGTAGGGCAGAGTTACTGACATTTGCGTCGAACCCCCTGGGGAACTATGTGTAATGGAGGAGACCAATTCCGAGGAAACAACAGGAATCTCTCCCGAGTTCAGGGACCAAAGTCAGATGGGAGTATGTAATGCAGAGATGGCTACCACCTCCCCCTCCTTCATTCAGGGTGGGCATATTGTGGGTGACTTAAAAATAGTCTCGTGGAACGTGGCAGGTTTAGCCAGTAAGTTTTTGTGTGAGCAGTGGCTCCAATACATCAGAGATTTTCATATAATATGCCTTCAGGAAACATGGGAGCCAGTCAATAACTGTTTTATAGAGGGTTATAAAACTTTTTTCTGCCCAGCAAGAAAGTCGAGTGCAGGAAGAGCAAGGGGGGGTTTAATTGTGTTTATAGACCTCAGGATTCACGGTAGGTAGAATCAATCAATCAATCAATCATGTCACTTATAAAGCGCACTACATACCCGCGAGGGTCTCAAGGCGCTGGGGGAAGAGGGGGGTGGTGCTGCTACTGATCGAAGAGCCAGGTCTTGAGGAGTCTTCTGAAGGCCAGTAGGTCTTGGGTCTGTCGGAGGTTGGTGGGGAGGGTGTTCCAGGTCTTGGCGGCGAGGTGGGAGAAGGATCTGCCGCCGGCGGTCGTTTTCCGGATGCGGGGAATGTGGCGAGGGCGAGGCTGGTCGAGCGGAGCTGGCGGGTGGGGGTGTAGAAGCTGAGTCGTCTGTTGAGGTAGGCTGGTCCGGAGTTGTGGAGTGCTTTGTGTGCGTGGGTGAGGAGCTTGAAGGTTATCCTCTTGTTGACAGGGAGCCAGTGCAGGTCTCTCAGGTGGGGTGTGATGTGGCTGCGTCGGGGGATGTCGAGGATAAGACGTGCAGAGGCGTTCTGGATGCGTTGCAGCCGTCTCAGGAGCTTAGCCGTCGTTCCTGCGTAGAGGGCGTTTCCGTAGTCCAGCCTGCTGGTGACGAGGGCCTGGGTCACTGTTTTTCTTGTTTCGGTGGGGATCCACTTGAAGATCCTGCGGAGCATTCGGAGGATGTTGAAGCAGGATGAGGAAACGGCGTTGACCTGCTTAGTCATGGAGAGGGTGGGGTCGAGGATGACCCCTAGGTTGCGTACGTGGTCGGTGGGTGGCGGGGCTGTTCCCAGTGATGTTGGCCACCAGGAGTCGTCCCAGGCTGAAGGGTTGGAACCAAGGATGAGGACCTCCATCTTGTCCGAGTTCAGCTTCAGGCGGCTGGTCCTCATCCATTCGCCGGCGGCCTTCATTCCTTCGTGGAGGTGGGCTTTGGCGGTGTGAGGGTCTTTGGTGAGGGAGAGGATCAGCTGGGTGTCGTCGGCGTAGGAGATGATGTTGAGGTTGTGCTGTCGGGCGACGTGGGCGAGGGGTGCCATGTAGATGTTGAACAGCGTTGGGCTGAGGGAGGAGCCTTGGGGTACGCCGCAGATGATCTTGGTGGCCTTGGATCGGAAGGGGCGAGGCGGACGCTTTGTGTTCTGCCGGAAAGGAAGGATGTGGTCCAGTCCAGGGCCTTCTCTTGGATCCCGGCGTCGTGAAGGCGTGTTCGTAGTGTGTGGTGGCAGACAGTGTCGAAGGCGGCTGATAGGTCCAGGAGGATGAGGGCTGCTGTTTCTCCGTTGTCTAGCAGGGTCCTGATGTCATCGGTGGCGGCGATGAGGGCGGTTTCGGTGCTGTGGTTGCTGCGGAAGCCGGACTGGGAAGGGTCCAGGATGTTGTTCTCCTCGAGGTAGCGGGTCAGTTGTTTGTTGACGATTTTCTCGGTGCCCTTCGCGGGGAACGGGAGCAGAGAGATGGGTCGGAAGTTCTTGAGGTCCTTGGGGTCTGCCTTGGGTTTCTTGAGTAAGGCGGTGATCTCGGCGTGCTTCCAGCTTTCCGGGAAGGTTGCTGTCTCGAAGGAGATGTTGATTATTTTCCGGAGATGGGGCGCGATGGCTGTACTGGCTTTGTTGAAGATGTGGTGAGGGCACGGGTCTAGTGGTGAACCGGAGTGGATGGTGTTCATGATCTCGCTGGTGTCCTCATCATTGATGTTGGTCCAGGAGAGCAGGCGGTTGGTGGTTGTGGGGGCAGTGGTCTCGGTGGTTGCCGGGGCGGTCGTGGTGTTGAAGCTGTCGTGGATGTCGGCGATTTTGCGGTGGAAGAAGGTGGCCAGTGAGTCGCACAGGTCTCGCGACGGCTGGATGTCGTTGGTGTTGGAGCTGGGGTTGGAGAGTTCCTTCACGATGTTGAAGAGCTCTTTGCTGTTGTGTGCGTTGTTGTCTAGGCGGTCTTTGAGTGAGGCCCTTTTGGCGGATCTGATGAGGTGATGGTGACTGCGGGTGGCGCTCTTGTGGGCGGCGTAGCTGTCCGCTGTCCGTTCGTGGAGCCAGATCTTCTCCAGTTTTCGGCATGTTCGTTTGGAGGCCTGGAGGTCTTCGGTGAACCAGGTGGCTTTCTTGCTGGTGTGGCTGTTGGGCGGATTCTTGAGCGGGGCGAGGGTGTTGGCGCAGTCGTCAATCCACTGTCTGAGGTTGCGGGCGGCGGTGTCGGGGTCGGAGGGTTCGGCGGGTGGGCTCAGGGCGAGGGTTGTGGTTAGCTGGTCTTCCGTGACTCTGCTCCAGCAGCGGCGAGGCATTTGTTCGGTGCGGTGGTGCGTGGTGGGCTTCCTGTAGGTGAAGTGGATGCAGTGGTGGTCAGTCCAGTGGGGTTCAGAGGTGTGGTTGAAGGAGACGTGTGGGCTTGCGGAAAAGATGGAGTCGAGCGTGTGGCCGGCGGCGTGGGTGGGTGTAGTCACGAGCTGTCTGAGTCCGAGGGTGGCGAGGTTGTCGATCAGGGTGGTGGAGTTGGTGTCCTTGTTGTTCTCGAGGTGGAAGTTCAGGTCCCCGAGGAGGATGTAGTCCGTGGAGGCGATGGCGTGTGTGCTGACGAAGTCAGCGATGGAATCGCTGAACTGTGGTCGGGGTCCGGGGGGTCTGTAGATGAGGGTTCCTCTGAGGGTGGTGTTGGGATCGGTGTGGATCTGGAAGTGCATGTGTTCGGAGGTGCTGAGGGTGTCGTCGGTGTTGGTTGAGACTCTGAGGGTGTTCCTGTGGACGATGGCGATGCCTCCTCCGACTCCGTTGGTGCGGTCCCTGCGGGTGATCTTGTATCCGTCCGGGATGGCAATGGCGATGTCGGGGGCTGAAGCGGGATTCAGCCAGGTCTCCGTCAGGAATGCGACGTCTGGGGAGGTTGAGTCGAGAAGGTCCCAGAGTTCGATGGCGTGTTTGCGGGCGGAGCGGGTGTTGAGGAGGATGCATCTGAGGTAGTTGGGTTCTTTCCTGGGCGGTGGTTTGGCGGGGCGGGTGCTGGCGAAGCTGCAGTTCCGGCAGGTGAAGGGCCCTTGGGTGCGCTTCGGGGTGGCCTGGTAGCAGGCGTGATCTTTTCCGGGGTTGAGTGTGTGGAGGGTGCTGGCGTCGTATCGGCGTCTGTTGATGTGGCGGGCGCGGGGGATGCCCGGGCCAGGGGGTCTGGCGCTGGGCGTGGTCACGGCGCGGACGGGCGCAGACGGGCTTGACTTAGGCGCGCCTTCGGCGCGCCAGCGGCGCGCCCGCTGCGCACGTTCGCTGCACCGCCGCACAGCGGCCGCCATAAATGGGGAGGTGGGAGGGAGGAGCAGGGAATGGGGCAGCGAATGGGCAGTGAGGGGGCGGGGCCGCAGGGGCGCAGCGGCGGGAAACAGGCACAGAAGGGAAAACGAGCACAATCAGGGCATCAAGGGGGCACAGAAAGGAAAAAAAAACGAGCACAATGAGGGGCAGCAAGGGGGCACAGAAAGGAAAAAACTAGCACAATGAGGGGCAGCAAGGGGGCACAGAAAGGAAAAAACTAGCACAATCAGGGGCAGCAAGGGGGCACAGAAAGGAAAAAACGAGCACAATCAGGGGCAGCAAGGGGGCACAGAAAGGAAAAACGAGCACAATCAGGGGCAGCAAGGGGGGCACAGAAAGGAAAAAACGAGCACAATCAGGGGCAGCAAGGGGGGCACAGAAAGGAAAAAACGAGCACAATCAGGGGCAGCAAGGGGGCACAGAAAGGAAAAACAGAGCACAATCAGGGGCAGCAGCAGGGCACACAGACGGAGCTGTGTGGTGGGGAAGCGACCTACCAGTCAAGGTCAGGGGTCGCTCTCTTCACCACGCAGCGGCCGCCATAAATGGGGAGGTGGGACGGAGGAGCAGGGAATGGGGCAGCGAATGGGCAGTGAGGGGCGGGGCCGCAGGGCGCAGCGGCGGGAAACAGGCACAGAAGGGAAAACGAGCACAATCAGGGCATCAAGGGGGCACAGAAAGGAAAAAAACAGAGCACAATGAGGGGCAGCAAGGGGGCACAGAAAGGAAAAAACTAGCACAATGAGGGGCAGCAAGGGGGCACAGAAAGGAAAAACGAGCACAATCAGGGGCAGCAAGGGGGGCACAGAAAGGAAAAAACGAGCACAATCAGGGGCAGCAAGGGGGCACAGAAAGGAAAAAAAACGAGCACAATCAGGGGCAGCAAGGGGGCACAGAAAGGAAAAAACTAGCACAATGAGGGGCAGCAAGGGGGCACAGAAAGGAAAAACGAGCACAATCAGGGGCAGCAAGGGGGGCACAGAAAGGAAAAGACGAGCACAATCGGGGGCAGCAAGGGGGCACAGAAAGGAAAAACGAGCACAATCAGGGGCAGCAAGAGGGGCACAAAAAGGAAAAAACGAGCACAATCAGGGGCAGCAAGGGGGCACAGAAAGGAAAAAACGAGCACAATCAGGGGCAGCAAGGGGGGCACAGAAAGGAAAAACGAGCACAATCAGGGGCAGCAAGGGGGCACAGAAAGGAAAAACGAGCACAATCAGGGGCAGCAGCAGGGCACACAGACGGAGCTGTGTGGTGGGGGAGCGACCTACCAGTCAAGGTCAGGGGTCGCTCTCTTCACCACGCAGCGGCCGCCATAAAAGACCCTGTTGTGGGACTTGAATGTCGTTCAAGGACTCACATTATCAAGTAACTCATATCATTTGGTTCTAATTAATTTTTATAATGCGAGATCACACTCACAGGGATCGGCAGCTTTGATGAATTAAGTAGACGGCTGGAGCAAATCCAGGGGGAAGGCCTGTCGCAGTCTAAACTAATTTTAGTGGGAGACTTCAATTGCCATCTGTGTCCCAACTTAATGGTGGTTCATCGAGACTGGTCGACCTACACATTAAGCGAGGGACCGCATGTGGAACATACCCAGGAAGGGTGGAATTTGAGTGTCCTCCTAAACACCTATTGCTTAACTCATACTTTGGACCTGATTGCTACCCACCCCGATTCAGCTGTGCCCCCGACTTATAAAGGCAGAGGCTGCTCATCATTTATTGACTCATATTCGTGTTTCTAACATTGAGGAGGTTTATATCCTTTTTCAACATTAACCATAGTATATTTAGTGACCATAATCCTGTGACCCTGTCACTTGTTGCCCCTTGGAATCAGCCAGTACCCCATAGGATAACTGGGGGAACGATTTTGGCAACTGACCAAGGTAGGCGGTTACGTTGGGTACAGGTTGACAGTGTTGCTTTTAACAATTCACTTTTTAGTATTGGTAAACAGGAGATTTTGAAATGTTTAGATCCACAAGTGCAGGGGGAAAAAATAGTTCAGGCGTTTATTGCTATTACACAATTAGTGGACAGTTTATTAACATTACGTCTCAAGATGGTATGATGGGCAGTGCTCTCGGGCCCTTAGAAATCTGAAGATGGCCCTTAAACAGACACCGAGAGACAGGGGGTGGGTGGCGATCTCCCGTAAAATATACAAGCAAACCATAAAGGGGCGGATGCGCCAACTGCAAAAGAAAGCCTGGAAGAACCTAACAGAGGCATCTGAACTAAAAGACTCTACCCATTTCTGGAGGGTCATTAACAACCCATGTTTTAATGATTCGAACAAACCAGGGTTAAGCCATAACATTTTCCCCGAGCAATGGCAGGCTCACTTTGAGGGTGTGTATAATCATTCCCACAGAGATGAACAATTACAGGAACATAACCCTGATCAGTGATCTGATCCCATTACTTTCACTTTGGATGAGGTGAGACTAGGAATGTAGGGACTTTCGCGGAATAAGGCTCCAGGACCAGATGGGATCCCGCCAGACCTTTTCCAATGCAATACAGAGATATGGGCCCCTCTCCTAGTGAGGGTTTTCAAGGCGGCAGTAGCATCAGCAATGCCAGCATCATGGTCTACTGCTACCATTGTACCGATTTTTAAGAAGGGAGATAGGGATAGCCCACTTTGTTATCGCCCCATATCCCTTATTGACGTGACAGTGAAGTTTCTGGGTTTGGTGCTACTGACTAGGTTGTCTGAATGGGCAGAGGCCAACCAAATAATATCGGGCGTAAAATATGGGTTCTGAGCCGGTAAGTCCACGACAGATCAATGCCTCAACCTTTTCCTTATAATTGCAAAATACACAATAGCTAAATCGGGGGCGTTGTATCTCACTTTTATGGACCTTACTGCGGCCTTTGATCGAGTGAACCACTGTAAACTTTGGAAACTCCTAGGAGAGCTTTGGGTGGATCCGGTGATAACTAATACCCTAATGGCCCTACATTTTAACACTACTGCAGTGGTCAGATACACACAGGAGGGGAAAACCACAGATCATTTTAACTGGGGTCAGACAGGGTTGTATATTAGCACTGTTTTTGTTCACACTATACATAAATGGTCTCGACTCTGCGCTGTCGGCCCTACAGGCTGACACCCCGAGGATGGGCACAAGACCGGTCTCCGTTTTGTTATATGCGGATGACACAGTACTCCTTACATGTACCCCGACGGGCTTGCAGCTTTTATTCGACGGGTTTGTGACTTTTATGGATACAGTGGATTTGTCACCTAATTTAATGAAATCCTATCTAATGGAAATTGGAAAGCAGAGCAAGAAGCCTAATACACACAGATTAGGCACACATAGTCTAGGGAAAGTACCAGCCTTCTCGTATCTGGGTATTTTATTTGACGAGAATTTGAGTTTTAAACACTTATTAGAGGAGAAGTGTCTAGGAATGACAACGTCTACTGGAGCAATTGCAAACTATGCTCATAGATTAGGTAACTGGTCACCTGGGATCATTTTAAAGTTATACAACTCCTTCTGTATTTCTAAAGTGTTATATGGTAGTGAGGTATGGGGATATAACAAGGTGGTTAATAATTTACAAATTGAAGAAAATAAGTATTTGAGGCGGATGCTGAAAGTCCCTCAGAGCACCCCTGCGTACTCTGTACATGAGGAATTGGGGTCTAAGTATATCTCTGATATGGTGGCTGTCAAACCCCTCCTGTGTTGGGTGAAGATCTGGTCCAATGAGGAGGCAGGCTTTAACAGGCTGGTAATTCAGGACTGCCTCTCCCTCGATTATGCGTCAAAAATCCTGTGGTTAAAATATATAAAGGACACTCTCACCGTACTAGGACGGGAAGATTTGTTTACTGATCCTGGCAAGGTGGGATCTCAGGAAAAAGCGATTATCAAAGATTTCGCTTCCAGATTTGTGTCATGGCACACCGTGAGGTTAGGGAGATCAGGAAACCCACGGTCAGAGAACACATTTTAGTAAAGTCATTGCAGGGCATTGAACCCTATTTATCCCTTATAACAAGTGCACATGATAGATTTCTAATTACACGTTTTAGATTGAATTTATTTAATCATTTACTAGCCTTACCCCCCCGGCTTCACAGTATACGCAGAACACAGAGGACCCTGTGGCTGCAACAACAGGTCTCCACAGGACACTTTACATTTTGTCCTCCTCTGTCCATTTAAGCACATCCTAGATGAGTGTTCCTTAAGGGGCTTTTAAAAAAGCTTAGATTTAGGCAGGCACATGTTGCCTTACTGTTTTTACAACTTTCATCTGATGTTTTTACACTTTTCTCTATTGCAAAATTTTTAAGATCTGCTTTTAAGTTAAGAATAACTAGAGGTGACTGATGGTCACAAGAGTATTTGCTAATTTTGCACTATCTGAGGCTGCTACATTAGTCTTGAAATGTGGGTCACTTTTTAGGATTAGGGGTAGTTTTCACATCTTAAATTAATGCTAAATTAGGATTTTATTGATCAGACCTTTAATTGAAGAAAGGGCTGTTGGAAGTACTATGAACTTAAGAGACAAATGGGGATAATAATACACCATGGATCTCGTGCTGTCTTACCTGGTACACTTTGTTGTCTCACTGAAAATGTTTATATTTGATGTATGTGTATTTTAAATTGTTTCTTTTATGGTCGTATTTTTATATGCTGAATAAAGATTATTATTATTATTACTGCCCACACAACCAAATCTCGTCATTTAACTTTCGAGGAGCAGACTCTTGTGGAGATGTTCACGGAGAAGGAGTGGTGTAAGATTTAGCGGGACATTCTCAGATTTAATCACTCAATTGGTATGAGGGAAACACACTATAAAGTGCAAATGACTGGTATTTCTTCCCTACTAAATTTAGAAAGATCTATCCAACCACATCAGATTTATTTGGAGGGCTTGTGGGCTTCTTGGAGACTTTACACACATATGGTGGGACTGCCCCATTATTCAACCCTTCTGTGCTGAATTTGTAGCTCAGATAAAAGATATTCTGGGATATCCAGTTCTCAACACCCCTGAATTCACCCTTTTGGGGCTACGCAATGGCACCCTCAAGCACCAAACTTCTGGAGACTATTCCATTTTATGGTTGTGCCTGGGAGCAGCCAAGACAGTGTCGCTGACTTCCTCATGGAAGAAGCCTGAGGCACCCTCGATGTCCCAGTCACATGCATGACTCTGGCAAGCCATAACCAGTAAGCGAATGGCTGATATACTTCTAGAAAATTTAAAAAAAACTTTGAGTATACTTGGAGTGCTCTTGTGCTGTTCCTTTCAAATGGCCTTCCACTCTTCATGTGCCTTATACGTACTAGAGAACTCAACCTTTTCCAGTTTTAAGGTTGGGGGTTATAGAGACCCTCTGACAGCAAAAGTCCTGGTCCTGGCTGCACTCCCACTGTCGATGCTCTAGGTTCCTTCTGTGTCATCCACTTCAACAGCAACTACACTAATGTCAGTTGGTTTGGGGTTTCTGGTGTAGGGGGGGTTTGAGTTGGGGAAAATAAACTTTATAGCTTCATTGCTGCATTAAAGAAGATAGTGTACTTGGTAGGATTGATCATCATAGTGAGACCAATCTATAACTAAACCGGGTATTTTACTAGCAATTTGCATATACTCATGGTCTCCACTATATACATGAATTAATGCCTGCTTTACAAAACTCAATAAAGAAAGTTTGAGAAACAAAATCCAAATTTACCATTAAATTAGGTTGTTAATACATATTAAATATAGTCTTGGAATGACTTTTGTATCCATTTCCTATCAAAAGTTCAATATTAAAGTTTATAATCTGCATTTTGACATTTTCTAGGATTCATCTAAAACCTTGCAAGTGAAAATAGCTTTTCGAAGATAGTCACTGGAGGAACATGACATCTTTAAGTTCATACATGTTCCACTTCCAAATATCAGGTACCATACATTCCTGGCAACAAGGTACATAGGGGTGACATTTATATTCAAAAGCAGGGGCTCACGCCTGTCAAAAAGGTTTTTTTGATCAAGTTTGAGAGTAGGTGTTTAGGCTGCTGCAGTCAGTCTTCACATAGTAGGCCTGAAGTCCTATTTCACAGGCCAATCTGTGGATGACACAATTGGTGCTGCACTCCACAGGTGAAATTGAACTTCCAGGACCTGGGTGCATTTTCTACCCTATATATTAAGCACTTGTAGGCAAATTAAATGTCACTCAGGAATAGCCCAATTTAACTATGATTTATATGGAGCACAGGCAGAAAAGTCATATTTTGATCAGATGAACATGATTACCACAGACACTCACTAGCGGACTGTAAGGTCTCGTCCAAAGAGACAAGATTTGTGATAGGTTCTTACAATATTGCATTGTGAGGGCAGGTAATAAGTGTGGAAGTCAATTTATAACATGTTCTTGATGGAAAAGAGAACAATAGAGAGGTGAAATCCTTGAGGAAAGAGAGAATACTAACATATTTGGTAATTAAAGCAATTACAGATCATTGGTCTAAAATAATAGATAGGATTACTACAGATCTTGGGCTGTTGACAAAACCGGCATAGTAACAGCACTCCATATCCAACTCTGGGAGCAGCAGCAGTGCATGTGTTAAAATGGAATCGCCAACCTTGAGGAAATCTGGCAAGATGCAGCCCTAGAGAAAAGAAACACAAAGAGGAAAGTGGAAAAACAACAATGGTAATGAAATGCTAAAAGTGATCAATTAACTAAGCAGAGCGGGAACCTTACAATACAGCACATTGTGAGGTACAGCCTGATTCCCACTGATGCTAATTAAAGACACCTGGAATCAACTGCCCTATCCAAATGATTGAAAGGGCATTTCAGACTGGTTCTTTATTTGACTTAAGCTATATTGATAGTCACTGCTTTCCAGGAGCAGCCTCCACAGGCCTACCTCCCACCTCTTTCAACATCGACAACGTCTCGCTCTATGCCTTTTGGTCAGACATCTTTTTATCTGACAATCTATACATTCTACAGCCAAATTGTCACTCCTCTTGATGACCTGGCTAGTCTCAGGCACTCAGACTAATTGTTTCCTGGCAGTATTCATCCATAGCAAAAATCATACTCCATAATGAGGAGCTGATTTACAGGACAATGCCTTGTGAAACTATCTAATCATGTGTAGTTCATTTACAAAAAATGCCAATTCCCAAGTCCTCTTTGTGGCATCATAACCTTTCCAGTTTATCAAATACTGTAACAATCCCTGTCTACATTGAAACTAATGTAGCCTCCACATCATAGTCTGGATGTCCCAGTACTTGAAACAATGTAGGAGGTTGCAATTGTGTAGACTTGTGAGAAATTGGGTTGTTGGTTGACTGAGGTGTGAGCCCTGGTTAAGCAACAGTCACAATCCCTTGCAGGGCGAATCACAAAAAGTCACTAAATTAACCTGTGCTTAACCCTGGGTTGCATGGCATGAAAAGCAATCAGGCTTAACCTAGAGGCATTGTGAAAAGTATTTATGCAGCACGCAAACAGTAATAAAGTGAAAACACAGCATAAGAAAAATCCCAAACCAATTTAATTGTAAACAAATTATGTGACACCAAAATGACGAAAATCCAATCAGTAGAACCAGTGTTATGAATTTTTACAGTTTTTAGATCTAAGCTCCAACCGTGGACATCTGGTTGCGCAAGTCCAGACCAAAGTTAAGGCTGACTGCAATGGAACATGGGTCAGATACAAGAAGTGGATTAGGCCCGGTCCGCATTTACCTTTGGACTTAAAGAAATTGTTGAAGAAAAATGTCTGAGTTCAGGAGGGCAAGGCTGCAGGAGTGTCCGAGGAGGGAGTGTCACTGTCAGGTGGCCATGGAGTAAAGCAAAGGACTTAGCCGCCGAAATGGAAGTCGAAAATATCTAGTTGGATGAGGCAGAGGGCTGCAGCCGAAGATGAGGTCGGAAATCCATTTGGTGAAGCTTCTGGAAAGGTTCTTTGAAGTGCATGGAATTTCCTGACAGCCCTGCACTGGCTCCTAGCTGGCTCAAGTTACATTACAGGGTTGTTAGGTCTTTTGTGTGGAGACAGGACACAGCCTACTCAGGTATGTAGGGTTGTGCTCCGCTCCGCTCCCCCTTCTTGCCAGTTGATTGCCTATTGAGGCACACTTAATCCATTTATTGTGTGGCTATCTGGGAGGAATTCACAAAGTCTACAAGATCAACTACACCTAGTCATGCGACCCAAGACAGACTGCAGGCACAAAGGGCTAAAGGCAGGAAAATACCAACTTTCTGAAAGTGGCATTTTCAAAATTGTAATGAAAAATCTGAGTTTACCATTAAAGGGTTTATCATTACAATTTCATAGGTTCCAAAAATGAAATATCCATCTTCTCCCAATTGGAAATTACACTTATTAAATGTAATAATAAATCCCAAATGTTATCCTATGGGAGGGGTAGGCCTCACAGTAGTGAAAAGCAAACTTTTGAGTTGTGCATGCTATACTTTTTAAATACATTCCACTGTGTCTTCTGGGCTGTCCTACCCTAAGTGGTGATTTACATGTATTAAAATGAAAGGTTGGGGCCCAGCAAAAGGTTTATTTGCCAGGTCGAAATGGCAGTTTTAATTGCACATACAGGCTCTGCAATGGCAGGCCTGAGACATGTTTAAAGGGCCACTTAAGTGGGTGGCACAACCAGTGTTGCAGGGCCACTAATAGTATTTAATTTACAGGCCCTGGGAACATGTAGTGCACTTTACTAGGGACTTATAAATTAATTAAATATGCCATTGTGTATAAGCTGGTTCCACTATATTTTAAGGAGAGAGCACAAGCACTTTAGCACTCATAATCAGTGGTAAAGTGCACAGAGTCCTAAAGTCAACAAAAACAAATTAAGGGAAAAGGGGAAGAGGAAGGCAAAAAAGTTTGGGGATGATCCTGCAGAAAGATCCATTTCCAACAAGACTCATGGACTTTCTTCACTCTAAAAACAACTGAGTGTATTCTTCATTTATTAGATAGTTTTACCTGAAATTCTGTCTTTCCTACACTCCTTTCTATCTGAAAGGGTCTCACACAATGGGACGGCAACTTTGGATGTGCACCTTCAATGGCTAAAGTGGCTGTGGCCCTATTTGAAAATCTGGTGCTTGGGGTCTATGTCTGTCAATATATTGTTTGTAATCTGTAATTTCTAATAGCAGACTGTTGAATCTTGGACAGTGTACTGTAAAGGTTATGAACAGATGAAACCTCAGAAATTCTAAATGAAAAGGGTCATATCATAGTGTGAAACCATAGGTGCATTTGAAAGGTGAAAATCTAAAGCACTGTGGATTGAGATGCATGGAAACTCTGTCAATGTCGCCAAAAAAAACCTGGCATTTTGATTTTCCATTATGAAACAATGGAAGTATTGTTCAATGGCCTGGTTTAGTCTATCAGTCTGCCCATCTGTCCACCAGACTGTAGGGGACACAACACAAGGCATTGATGGGAAAACCCTAATATCAGGTGATGTGAGCTGAAAAACAAACACTCCTTCTAATGGTCTTAGAAAATTAACTTGAGGAATCACTAACTTTTAATGTTATCGCCACTCCCAAATTTCCATTGTTGTTAGAAACGTTATGGCTTTGCGCCCACAATCGGAACATATACTGCAAAGAAGAAAGAATCTCTTTGTCTTCAAGATATTGTTTGAAACATTGTTAGCCAAAAACTGGATTACAACATACTCAATGAAAGAAAACAGCTTTAAACACTCAATGATTTTGTCATGTCTTTCAACTGTGCAATACTAGTGCTGCTTTTCGACATTTTATCAAAATTGTATTTAGAGACATACTAGATACTTACATCATATTAAATAAAATTGACATTCGGGTCTTTTATGACAACTTCAAACAACATCGAGAATGTACGAAATTGGAATATTAGTTGAGGATGGTTACTACCCACCTCAAGTATTTATCACAATTCGTGAGAGGGGGTATCACTGACGTCACTAAATAAACCTAAGCTAGCTGTGGCACAGAACAGACAGGCTTAACTTGGAGACAATGTCAGTGGCGGCTCCTCCATTGGGGCATGGGGCGTCGCCCCACTGCTTTCTCGCAGTGCGAGAAACAGAAACATAAAATGGTAAAACGACCATTTTATGTTTCTGCTTCTTGCACTGCGAGAAAGCAGAAGTGCCTGGTTGGGGGCGGGCGGGTGGGCGATCCTGCTCGAGGGCAGGGGTGGAGTGGCTAGCCCACTATTGTGGGACCTGACTGTTTGGTCGGCCCTGGGGTCGACCAAAGCAGTCATGCACACTTTCCCTTTTCTCTATGTAGGCTGCATGCAGCCTACATAGAGAAAATGGCCGCCCAACAGGCGCCCGGCTGGGGCGCTGTCCGCTGCACAGCACCAATCACAACGCTGCCATTGCAGCGTTGTGATTGGCAGAGGGGACTGGAGGGAGGCTGCCTGCTGGCTGCTTCCTTTTCCTGCAGGAAAGCAGCAGGAACACCGGGACCCGGCCAGGGGCGGAGGAGGCGCGGGACCCGGCGGTAAGGTACGTTTTAAATTTTTTATTGCCCCCCCACCCGCGAACACCCGCGCCCCCCCCTCCCTCCCGCGAGCATGCCGGCCGCGGCTGGTGGGGACATCAAATCAGCATGCTGCAAAAGGAGGTCATCAGTTTTGGTAATCTGCTCCTGCTCTCGCTAGGTCCCAACTGCAGGCGCCAGAATCGGCTCTCTCTTGCAGACCTCGAGGGCCAGCTGACACCTTCCCCGCAGGGTTGGAGCCCCTGCTATTCCGTCTATGACAGGAGGCTGTAAATGCTGTGTCATAAATCGCTGTGTTGGAGTGGGAATCCGGCCTTCCCCTATCCTTGCTGCGTGTCTCTATACTATAAATGCAGATCGCAGTCCCTGTGCCACGCGCAGATGCCTCCTGGCATCGCACTGCTCAAGCAGGCCCTTTCCAACTCCCAAGAAAGACGAGGGTCAATCCACAGCTGGCAACTTTCACATGACAGCTGGCAACTTTTAAACTGGAAACCCTGGTTCGAATTTCGGCATCAGCTAAACATCCTGTGATTCTGGGCAGACCAGTTAATTGTAATTGCATTTATATCTCGCCGCACCTAAATAAAAAGAAAAATATAAATCTGACCTTGTGCAATGTAACAGTTGCTCAGGTAAAGCGCGCCAATACCCTTAGTGTGTGCTATATAACTGCAAGAACGGAAATAAACAGGAGAATATTCAGCTTTTGAAAAATAACTTGCATGTGAAAGCTTCTTTAGCATATCACTTGCAAAAACACTCATCCGCTGCAGAGCGGTCACAAAAACTTAAGCCTTCTAAAGTTAAATGTTACAAATGAATGCAATAGCTAACGTGTCAGTGTCATGCCCATTGTCAGGGATGCAAGGTAGCAAGAGAGAGAGGAGGGAGTCTGAAGAAGACATTCAAGAAAGAGTTGTCTCAAGACGTGACTATAGTTTTAAAGAAGTGAGGATCCGTGTTACATAACGAGCACCCAGCTGTGCAGTTTGCACTTTTTAGTAGGAATTGGAGACAAGCAAAAGACTGCCCTCAGTGCTATAGCTTGACCAGCACAGGCCCTGTCTCTTCTCAAAGGTAAGCGCTTGCTCCTTGCTCAAAGAAATGTTACTGTGTGCAGTTGGTTCCATCACAAGTGCAATTGCTGTTTGGCAGACAGTATGGGCTTTATTTGATAGAGTCTCCTTAAGCTTCATGGTGGGTGACAAATGTTTATTGTTTTTCAGCGGTTGATGTAAGGGTGTTATTTGGTGAGTTCTGGAGTGTGTTTGCACAAAATTTCACTTGGTGCAGACTTATTGCTGTTGCTAAAATATGTATCTTGAAAGCACTTTTTTATCTTAACCACTAAATAATTTTTCACATTTGGAGACAAATTGTGTGTAATTCAGTTGTAAAATAATGACTTCTTGTTCACTGTGCTTTAAGTTAAAGGCTGGGACAAGGGTCATAATAACACCATAAATACACGTCACTTGTCTCCAGTGCGCCAACCAGGATTCAATTATGTCACTCTTTGGATACACACACTAGCATCTGCACTATCGCATAATCCAATTACGGGTTCATAACATGAAAGAGTTAACATACCAAGGCTAGGTTTAGCTAACATTTATTTTTCACTTAAGGCATGTATGGTATTTTATACCAACCACCGTTCACATGACAGCTAACGTGTTCCAGAACCAAGCCAGATAGCATACTCTATGCACATTGGCTGGAATGCTACTTTGTAGGCAACTAACTGAAAAAGCATCTCTTTCTTAGGGGCATATTCTCAAGAACGTCTGATAACAATTGCAAAAGTTACTTAACGCTACCTCCAACATCGCAGTGTATCGCGGGAAATTTACGCCGTGTTAACCAAGTATTCACAACACGGCGGTACCATGCAATAGTCACCAGATAGCGCGTCAAATGGCCACGTTAAAATCAACGCCACGCCGCAAAAATGCGAAACACGAATGCAAAAAAAGCTGCGATGAGGCCAATCGCGACACAAAAAGCAGCGAAAACCAGCGGCAGGCCTGCAAATCCCACTCGTCTGGCGGGAAAATGCACTATAAAAGCAACAAAAACAACACACCAGAAACAATCCAAAGTGCATAGCAACATGGATGCACCCTGACCCAGCGCAGAGGCCAACGCGAACCCCACAAGCCCCACAGACCACCAGCAAGGACCAACGGGGTCGGGGAAGGCCAAGGAGAAGAGGGAGAGGAAGACGGGGTGCAGTCCGTAGGAAAACAAGACCAGCGTCACGGATGTGACAGAACACTACCAGCAACTGACCCACAATCACACTACCTTGAATGCAGCCCGAGTGTCGAGGAGGCCAATGGAGGAGGCCAAGAGGCGCTGGCATGATGTGAAAACCTAAACCAGGCCCAAAGCCGCTGCCAACAGGAAGGCAGCAACGGCAACAGGAGGTGGGAGTCCTGCGCCACAGGAGGAGCTGGAGGAGCTGGAGGAAATGAAGGCCAGTTATCAGTGTGGAGACGGTGCAAGGAGGTGGGAGTACGGACACAGCTCGAGAGGACCTGACACAACAACAACAGGGTGAGTAACCAACAGGGACTGGGGGGACGGGGGGAGATGGGCACAATGGCACACATGCACAAGGATGTGTAGCACACTGCACCCCCACAATTACCCAGGGTCATGTCCCCCATCCCCGTGGCACACTGCAGCACACACACATGGCAATCACAGCACATCCCATGACAATGTGGCACAAAGTGCAACACCGACACTGCAGAACAGGGGACACAACTGGGTCCGCCCATGCGCAGAAACAGGCCAATCACATTTGACAGAGCAGGGAACTGTGAGATGCATATGTACGGGTACAACCTCACATCAGTCATGTAGTCCAAATGTCCACTGTCCCCCCTCAAATTGCCAGCACCGCCCAAACAGTCACAATGTACATTGTCACACAGTCTGCATGTCTACAAGAACAATGCGCCAACATAAATGTCAACACAATGTCAACATGCATCTCCCCTTCACATTGCAGAGGGACAAACAACACCTCCAGCAGGTCAGACCAAACAACCCATCAGTGATGCCGGGGACGACCACCCCGCCTTCGACACCGACGCCCTACAACAGCCCATGGACATCCCACTCAACCCACCACCAGGACCAGGGCAGACAAGCTATTCAGAGGAGAACCCAGCCCCTGCAACAGACCAAACAGCATGAAGCACCCGCAAGCATGGCTGGCTCACAACACTTCACCGACCCACACATGGCACCCCAATGCCAGGTGTCAGAACGCCAAAAGGAGGTGGCTGAACAGGTGCGGGTGTGGTCCGGACCCATGGAAGGCGAACTAGATCACATACGTGGGTGTCAATTACCCTTCAGGGACCACCTACACCCCACAAAGGAGACCCACACTGCCATAGAGACACATGCAGATGCACATTCCCAGTACAGAACCACGCCCAGGGGCACGCACATATCAGTCACACACCCATGTTGGCTCTGCGTACGACGGCCCAGTCCACTCCCCTTACGAATTGAGTGGGTGACGACAAAGTCACATGTCCAAGCTGTAACCCGCTGCCTGCGGTGACATGTCTACGTCCGCTGTACACAGCACACTGTAATGTCGTAGGGCCCAGTGCCCTCATGCATACAACAAGACCACAGGGACACACGCAGATATTATGTTGAACTGGCTATGTGCACGTGCTCCCGGCCCCTTTATTGATACAAAAGGGGATGATGGACGGAACGTTTGAGCCAATCAAACACTCACCCCCAGTCAACTGATCTGGGTTTAATCCATCATTCTTTAGCTCACTCCACCACCCCAGTTCAGACATGGCCATATGCAAATCAGTCTGACCCTGTGCCTCATGGGAACAGTCCAGCCCGAACTGCCAAGCCATGTCTTCCCTGGACCGGAAACAAGCATCCTAGGACCGGTTTCTGGCATTTCAGCCGTCATCAGCCAGGCTTGCTTGAATCCAGTGGCACAGTGAGCAAGGGACCCACGTCTGGGCATACCCCGCCAACTCAGGGCGACCAAAGCGATACAAAGGGGATGATGGACGGAACGTTTGAGCCAATCAAACACTCACCCCAGTCAACTGATCTGGGTTTAATCCATCATCATTCTTTAGCTCACTCCACCACCCCAGTTCAGACATGGCCATATGCAAATCAGTCTGACCCTGTGCCTCATGGGAACAGTCCAGCCCGAACTGCCAAGCCATGTCTTCCCTGGACCGGAAACAAGCATCCTAGGACCGGTTTCTGGCATTTCAGCCACAGGGTCAGACTGATTTGCATATGGCCATGTCTGAACTGGGGTGGTGGAGTGAGCTAAAGAATGATGATGGATTAAACCCAGATCAGTTGACTGGGGGTGAGTGTTTGATTGGCTCAAACGTTCCGTCCATCATCCCCTTTATATCGCTTTGTTCGCCCTAAGTTGGCGAGGTATGCCCAGGCGTGGGTCCCTTGCTCACTTTGCCACTGGATTCAAGCAAGCCTGGCTGATGGCGGCTGGAATGCCAGAAACCGGTCCTAGGATGCTTGTTTCCGGTCCAGGAAGACATGGCTGGCAGTTCGGGCTGGACTGTTCCCATGAGGCACAGGGTCAGACTGATTTGCATATGGCCATGTCTGAACTGGGGTGGTGGAGTGAGCTAAAGAATGATGATGGATTAAACCCAGATCAGTTGACTGGGAGTGAGTGTTTGATTGGCTCAAGCGTTCCGTCCATCATCCCCTTTGTATCGCTTGTTCGCCCTAAGTTGGCGGGGGTATGCCCAGACATGGGTCCCTTGCTCACTTTGCCACTGGATTCAAGCAAGCCTGGCTGATGACGGCTGGAATGCCAGAAACCGGTCCTAGGATGCTTGTTTCCAGTCCAGGGAAGACATGGCTTGGCAGTTCGGGCTGGACTGTTCCCATGAGGCACAGGGTCAGACTGATTTGCATATGGCCATGTCTGAACTGGGGTGGTGGAGTGAGCTAAAGAATGATGATGGATTAAACCCAGATCAGTTGACTGGGGGTGAGTGTTTGATTGGCTCAAACGTTCCGTCCATCATCCCCTTTTGTATCGCTTTGTTCGCCCTAAGTTGGCGGGGGTATGCCCAGACGTGGGTCCCTTGCTCACTTTGCCACTGGATTCAAGCAAGCCTGGCTGATGACGGCTGGAATGCCAGAAACCGGTCCTAGGATGCTTGTTTCCGGTCCAGGGAAGACATGGCTTGGCAGTTCGGGCTGGACTGTTCCCATGAGGCACAGGGTCAGACTGATTTGCATATGGCCATGTCTGAACTGGGGTGGTGGAAGTGAGCTAAAGAATGATGATGGATTAAACCCAGATCAGTTGACTGGGGGTGAGTGTTTGATTGGCTCAAACGTTCCGTCCATCATCCCCTTTTGTATCGCCCGGCCCCTTTATTGGCAGGGCCACATGTACAGTGACGCCTATGCTGGATGTGTGTGGGGTGAGCATAAGCCAGCCCGCACAGAGTGCTTGGTGCTGGCAACAACTTCAACAGTGGACACCAGTGCAATGGAAACAGAAAACACCTGCATAACAGAGTCAACAGCTGAGCAACATGGAGGGAGCCGGAGCAAGTACAGAGGTCACCCAACATACAAACAGAAGTGTTCGTGAGTTGCAGTGCACTGAGGTTGGGGCACTAGAGCTGAGCGCGCTCATGTGATGAAAATGACTAGGATTGTGTCCATTCGGGATATTCCTGATGCAGATGCAGTGGGGTGTGTTAGACCTGCATCAACTTCCTCATCAACGTCCCAGGTATCCCACACTGCCGGAGGTGACATTGCTGCGCAACCTCTCCACAGCACAAAACTCAATCAGTAACGGTCCATGGGTTGCGGTGCACTGAGTCAGTGGCACCTGGAGTGCTGAGCAGGGGATCAGGCAGATGATGGCATCCACGACAGGTCTGAGCAACTCCGTTAGTCTGCCAGTACCACTGTTTCGACTCTGGCAGATGGTGGTTGGAGTTGGCCCTGGCGATGGTGGTGTGTGCCTCCTGCGGTGATGTGACGTCCGGGCTGGTCAGGACTCGATATGATGTGTGAGCCCTGGTGGTCCGCAGTTGAGGCCGGAGGCAGCGGACAGCGCAGGGCCACATGCACATGGCGTCGATGACCCCAAGACCACCGTCACAGAGGTCATCCAATATTCATTCAGACAGGGTCCCTGACTTGAGCTGCACAGAGTTGGTGGCCCCGGATGCACAGCGGCAGGCACAGGCACACCGCCACGGGACGGTGACTTGCGGTCCACTGAGGTAGGGCCACGCAGACTGAGCGGGTCCCCGTCGATGTCGAAGGTGAATGTGGCGGAGGGTTGCGGGGGACAGTGGAAGGTGTCCTCCAGGGCATGATGCAGAAGGCAGAAGCTATCCAGAAGCAGCAAATGGAGGAGTTGAAAGCGACTGTCTCGTTGCCACCACCAATTCGGCATCAGCTGCATGAGGATGAAAACTACCCCCTAGTCCATAGACTCAGACGCCACCAATGTACGACCAGAGAGTGTCCATGAATGTCGGGGAACAGACTTAGTGGCACAGGGGTTGAGAGGGGATGCAGTCTGCGATAATGCCGGTACACTGATATGTACTCCGGCATTGCCGAATCAAGACTCTGTGACCTACTGGACCGCAGTGTAGGCCGGAGGCAGCGGTCAGCAGTGGGCCACAGCCACGTGTCGTAGGCTCGCGATGCACAGAGTTAGTGACATCAGGGCAGTTGTCGGTAGTGTTCGATCACCTCCGTAACGATGATCCTTTTTTCCTCCCAAATGCAACGCATCATCCTCTTATGCCTCTCCTTGCGTGCAATGATTCGTACTCTGCCTTTGAATAATCGATGTTCAGTTCCAATTCTGTGACCTACTCGAGCGCAGCGTAGGCCGAGAGCAATAGTCCGCGTGGGCCCACAGAATCTAGCGGCTGTGATGTAACACTAAGACCTGTTGCCACTACATCGAAGGGTGTATAGTGACATACACTCAGCCATGACTTATGTGCTCTGCCATGGTGTAATCAAGACTCAGTTCCAAATGTGTGACCTACCTGTCCGCTGTGCATGCCGGTGGAGTACGTCAACGAGAATGGAGTGCTGCGGGCCTGTGTTGCGGAGGCCGTGATGGTCTGAGGAGGCTGCCAAGGTCGCAGGCCTCAGGCTTGGAGATTGCACCGGCATGTGGTGGGCCCTCTTCGACACACGCCGGTGTCGGAAGGTGGACATTGAGGCCTGGGTGCGCAGGGGCAGGCAGAACTGGTTCAGGGACCAGCGTCCCGGGGTGCAGCAGGGGCACAGGATCGCTGGCAACACCGCTCACGACGTCGGCCTCGTGGCGGGGTGAGAGGCGCCGCCCTGGCAGAGACGTTGGGCATTCCGGAAGAGGACCACGCCCAGAGTTACGTGCCTTTTATTCACACCCCTACGCTGGCCTGGCGTACGCCGGGCTAGCCCACTCTGCTCACGCTTACGGGGGGACGTCACAAGCTACATTTCCGCGATCTTCCCCACTGGCTGGGGTGACATGGTTGCGTCCACTGTCCACTACACTCCAAACACCAGCTGTGTGTGTCGACATGGATATGTGTGTGGTCTGCATACTGCAGTCTGGCCAGCACATCCACGCCACACTTGGCATTGTGTACATTCTCATTCATCGGTCCCTTGTCTCCTTCGCACATGCCTGGTCCCCACCTCTTCCGACATTCTGCTATTGTGTGTCCGAGGTGCCATGCCGTTGATGGCTCATGTACATGGCTGGCCCAGGTTCCCACAGTGAGTTGTGCTGTCATGTCTGGTGGGTGTGCATGTTGTATGTGAGCTTGTGATGTGTGCATTTCCTGTGTTGTATGTTGCATGATTGTGGAGTTGAGGTGTGTGGTGTGTGTATTTGGTATTGGCCAACGAGCAGTGCATTTCCATGGGTGCCATCCTGGTGGCGCAGGTTGATGATGGACTGTCGGAAGGTGCAGGTATCATGCACACTGCCTGGGTGGTTGGCGGCGGCGTTGGCGAGGATTCCACGGTGGTCCACTATTGTCTGCACATTGGTGGGATACGTGCGCTTTCTGTTGCGCTTATTGTGTGCAGTGTCGCCAGGGGCCACTAGTAGAACATGTGTGCAGTAAATTGCCCCCTGACACGTGCGGGAAGCCAGCTGTGGGGTACACGCCTTGCTTGGTCTCCGGCTGTTCCTGCGCAGTGTGTGTGAAGTATAGATAGTGGGGTACCAAGCTGATGGTGTCATCCATGACCGTTGTGGGTGACTTGGATTGGCCTGGCTGTGTGACTCCTCCGTCTCAGGCGGATGTTGGTTGGAGGGTACCAGAGGCCAACACGTGCAGCACAGCCAGCAGCTTTGTCTGCAGTGGGATGTTGGTTGTCCGCAGTGTTGGCACCGTCAGCCTGTGGGCAATGGTGGTCAGGATGCGGAGGAGGGTTGTCCCTTTGGGCATATAGTGGGCAATGACATTCACTGGTGTTGGGTCTATGAGGTTGGTGCATTTTCGGAGGGTCGCTGTCTTTGTCTGCGCTGCCTCAGTGTTGGTCCAGGGGGGGCGGTGGGTGTCTGGGGGGGTGGGGGTGGTCCTGGGGGTGGTGGAGGTGGGTGTTGGGGCCCTCTTGGGTGTCCGGCCCGCATGTTCAGTGGCTCCATGGCATCTGTTGGTCTTCAGGTGTGGCTGTGGGCTGGGCTCCCTTTTGTGGTGCAGGCTGCCGTCCGACTTTACACCAGGTCAGAGCAGGTGTTAATTTCCTGCCGCTAACGCGCATTATCGCATGTTTCGTGGTCTTTTCGCAAATCTGGCTGGTGGTTGAGAATGTTGCGGAGTGGTGTTTTCGCTGCTTTTTGCACGGGTACACATACTCTGCATCTCATTAGCGATAGTTGCCGGGGTCATCTGTGGCGATGTTTTTTGCGGCTGCTATCGCGGGTTAACTGGTGTTATGGGCTGTTAACACCAGCTTGTGAATGGGGCGATGAATTTATCGCAACTTTGGCTGCGATAAAGTGCCGTTAACTCGGAGATAGCTCCTTGAGAATATGCCCCCTAGTGTAATATACGTTTTGGACACCTACTTTGAAATAGGTTTTGAGCTTCCCTCAACCATCTGCAGTAGAATGTGCTGTTACTGAGGAGGACTAATAGACGGCACTACATCAGAGCTTACCCTCCATGTGTTTTTGGTCAATTTATTACAGAAATTACACCAGCAAAAGTCAAGCTCATTCATTACACTATAGTCCATTAACCCCTTCCATGCGTCGGACGCGCGGGAGCCGTCTGACGCACAGAGTGCTACTGTGCGTCGGACAGCTCCCGCGCGTCCGACGCCATTGCCCATGAAATCCCTCTGGTGCAGGCACCAGAGGGATTTCTTTTACACCCCCAAAGCGTCGGGAGCTGGGGAAGAGCTTCCCCAGCTCCCGAGGCCCCCTCCGTTTCTGTGAAATGACGATCAGCGCGCACGTCGCGCTGACGTCATTTCACAGAAACCGAAACTGAAATGAAACCTTTAGGCTCATTTCAGTTTCACTTTCTACATGCTCAGGGGGCTATCTCAGCCCCCTGAGCACGTAGAAAGACGGGTGAGGTATCATTGGAAAGGGGAGAATCCCCAGGAGGGCGATCCCCAAGCAGGAATCCACCCACTAGACACCAGAGAGGGGGGAGCAGCCCCTTGGGCAAGGGCCTTTGCTCCCCCAAAATAATTTGGGCAAATTCAGTCTTTCTGCACCCCCTGGAGGGCAGATGGGAGCAGTAGTCCTCATCTGCCCCCCCTGGGGGGGCAGAAAGCCTACTAAACGCCAGGGATTTTATTTTTCCAAAACAGGCAATCCAATGCCCCCACCCACCCGCCACAACAACAGCCTTTCTGCCCCCCCTGGGGAGCAGATGGGGGCAGTGGCCCCCAATATGCCCCCCCAGGGGGGCAGAAAGCCCACTAGATGCCAGAGATTTTTTGGGGCACATTTTAATTAGGGTGGGGGCTGCCCAAAATGGGCATGCCAATGCCCCCACCCCCCGCCACAATTTCAGCCTTTCTGCCCTCCGGGGGGAAGAAAGCCCACTAGATGCCAGGGATTTTTTTTGGGGCAATTTATTTAGGGTGGGGTCTGCCCAAAACGGGCATGCCAATGCTCCCACCACCCCCACCACAACTACAGCCTTTCTGCCCCCCCCGGGGGGGGGGGAAAAGCCCACTAGAAGCCAGGGATTTTTTGGGGGTAATTTGAATTAGGGTGGGGGCTGCCCAAAATGGGCATGCCAATGCCCCCACCCCCTGCAACAATTAGTCTTTCTGCCCCCCTGGGGAGCAGATGGGGGCAGTAGCCCCAATATTCCACCCTGGGGGGGGCAGAAAGCCCACTAGAAACCAGGGATTTTTTTGGGGCAATTTTAATTAGGGTGGGGGCTGCCCAAAATGGGCATGCCAATGCCCCCACCCCCCCCACCAAAATTACAGCCTTTCTGCCCCCCGGGGGGGCAAAAAGCCCACTAGATGCCAGGGATTTTTTTTGCCAATTTGAATCAGGGGTGGGGGCTGCCCAAAATGGGCATGCCAGTGCCCCCACCCCTGCACGCAAAAATTCCAGGCTTTCTGCCCCCCTGGGGGGGGGCATATGGGGGCAGTAGCCCCCAATATGCCCCCCGGGGGCAGAAAGCCCACCTGACACCAGGGATTTTTGTTTTTATTCGTGTAGGGGTGGGGGCTGCCCAAAATGGGCATGACAATACCCCACCCCCCAGAGAAATTCCAGTCTTTCTGCCCCCCGTGGGGCAGATGGGGGCAGTGGCCCCTGATCAGCCCCCTAGGCACCAACGATTACGCTGGCTTTTTATATGCGTGGGGGTGGGGGCATATCGGGGCAAACCCCCCGATTCCCCCAGGGCGGCAGAAAGCCTACTAGGCATCAACTTTTTTTAGCAATGTGCCTACCTGTCGATTTTGGGCTTTAGCGCAGCTGGCACATAGGGAAACCTTGCAAACCTGTACATTTTTGAAAACTAGACACCAAGGGGAATTCAGGACGGGGTGACTTGTCTGGCTCTCACCAGGTTCTGTTACCCAGAATCTCTTGCAAACATCAAACTTTGTCAAAAAATAATATATTTTCCTCACATTTATGTGGTGGAAAGTTCTGGAATCTGCATGGATCCACAAAATTCCACCCACCCCGCATTCCCCACAGTCTTCTGAGAAAAATGGTACCTCACTTGTGTGGGTAGGCCTAGTGCCCGCGACAGGAAACGGGCCAAAACGCAACGTGGACACACCACATTTTCACAGTGAAAACGTGCCCTTTTTTTGCAAAGTGCCTAGCTGTAGATTTTGAACCCTAGCTCTGCCGGCACCTAGGGAAACCTAGCAAACCTATACATTTTTGAAAACTAGACACCCAGGGGAATCCAGGATGCAGTGACTTGTCTGGCTCTCACCAGGTTCTGTTACCCAGAATCCCTTGAAAACCTCAAAATTTGTCAAAAAAACCACATTTTCCTCACATTTCTGTGGTGGAAAGATCTGGAATCTGCGTGGATCCACAAAATTCCACCCACCCTGCGTTCCCCAAAGTCTTCTGAGAAAAATGGTATCTCACTTGTGTGGGTGGGTCAAGTACCCGCGACAGGCAAGGGCCCAAAACCTATTGAGGCAACATCAAAATTTCCTATCACAAAACAACCTGGTTTTGCAAGGGGGGTCCCATGAGTTTTTGGCCCCGGGCTCGGCGGCCATCTAGGGAAACCTACCAAACCCACACATTTCTGAAAACTAGACAACTGGGGGAGTCCAGCAAGGTATGGCTTGCATGGGTCCCCCAACATTTTCCTACCCATAATCCCCTGCAAACCTCTAATTTTGTTGAAAAAATCAAATTTTTCTCACATTTCTGTATGAGAAAGTTGTAGGATTACAGGGCTGACACAAATTTACTACTACCCAGCTTTCCTACAGGTCTCCCGATAAAAATGGTACCTCACATGTGTGGGTAGGCATAGTGCCTGCAACAGGAAATGGCCCAAATCGTACTGTGGAGACTTCAAAATTACCTAAAACAAAAATACCTGGTTTTGGGGGGGCACCTGTTTTTTGGCCCCGGGATCGCGGCCATCTAGGGAAACCTACCAAACCCACACATTTCTGAAAGCTAGACACCCGGGGGAGTCCAATGAGGTATGGCTTGTGTGGATCCCCCAATGTTTCCCTACCCAGAATCCCCTGCAAACCTCAAATGTAGCTGAAAAAAACACATTTTCCACATATTTTTGGGTGGAATCACCATGCCGGCACAAATGTCCTACCCCACAGCATTCTCCTTAGTGTCCCGAGTAAAATGATACCTCACTTGTGTGGGTGTCCAATGCAGAATTGGCTAAAAACGCATTTTAAAAAGAAAATTGCGCTTAGAATTCTCAGTGCTATACCCTAAATCCCTATGTTTTGGGCTCTTCCCAGTCACAGGCCCTTGCCCCACCCACACAAGTGAGTTATCATTTTACTCGGGACACAGAGGAACGCTGTGGGGTAGGATATTTGTGCCGGCACGGTGATTCCACCCAAAAATATGTGGAAAATGTGTTTTTTCCAGCTAATTTTGAGGTTTGCAGGGCATTCTGGGTAAGGAAACATTGGGCGATCCACGGAAGCCATACCTCGCTGGACTCCCCCGGGTGTCTAGCTTTCAGAAATGTGTGGGTTGGGTAGTTTCCCAAGATGGCCGCCGAGCCTGGGGACAAAAACCCAGGTGACCCCCCTTGCAAAACCAGGTAGTTTTGTTATAGGTAATTTTGAAGTCTCCACAGTACGATTTGGGCCATTTCCTGTTGCAGCCACTATGCCTACCCACACAAGTGAGGTACCATTTTTAATGGGAGACCTGGGGGAACGCTGGGTGGGAGGAAATTTGTGGATCCACGCAGATTCCAGAACTTTCCCACACAGAAATTTGAGAATTTTTTTTTTTTTTTCAGCAAAATTTGAGGTTTGCAGGGGATTTTGAGTGGGAGAATGTTGGGGGACCCACGCAAGCCATACCTCGCTGGACTCCCCCGCGTCTAGCTTCCAGAAATTTGTGGGTTTGGTAGGTTTCCTTAGATGGCCGCCGAGCCCCGGGCCAAAAACTCATGGGACCACCCTTGCAAAACCAGGTTGGTTTGTGAAAGGTAATTTTGATGTCGCCTCGATAGGTTTTGGGCCCTTGCCTGTCGCGGGTACTTGACCCACCCACGCAAGTAAGGTACCTTTTTCTTGAAACACTTTGGGAAAGCGGGGTGGGTGGACTTTGTGGATCCACGCAGATTCCAGAACTTTCCACCACAGAAATGTGAGGAAAATGTGTTTTTTGGACAATTTTTAGGTTTGCAAGGGATTCTGGGTAACAGAACCTGGTGAGAGCCAGTCAAGTCACCCCATCCTGGATTCCCTGGGTGTCTAGTTCTCAAAAATGGATAGGTTTGCTAGGTTTCCTAGGTGCCGGCAGAGCTAGGGTTAAAAATTACAGCCAGGCACTTTGCAAAAAAAGGGTCATTTTTCACTGTGAAAATGTGGTGTGTCCATGTGCGTTTTGGGCCGTTTCCTGTCGCGGGCACTAGGCCTACCCACACAAGTGAGGTACCATTTTTCTCAGAAGACTTTGAGGAACGCGGGGTGGGTGGAATTTTGTGGATCTATGCAGATTCCAAAACTTTCCACCACAGAAATGTGAGGAAAATGTGTTTTGTTTTTTTAAATTGTTTAGGTTTCCAAGGGATTCTGGGTAAGAGAACCTGGTGAGACGCAGTCAAGTCACCACATCCTGGATTCCCCTGGTTGTCTAGTTTTCAAAAATGTATAGGTTTGCTAGGTTTCCTTGGGTGCCGGCAGAGCTAGGGTTAAAAAACTACAGCTAGGCACTTTGCAAAAAAAGGGTAATTTTTCACTGTGAAAATGTGGTGTGTCCACGTTGCGTTTTGTGCCGTTTCCTTTTGCGGGCACAAGGCCTATCCACACAAGTGAGGTACCATTTTTCTTGGAAGACTTTGGGGAACACAGGGTGGGTGGAATTTTGTGGATCCACGCAGATTCCAGAACTTTCCACCACAGAAATGTTCGGAAAATGTGTTTTTTTTTTACAATTTTTAGGTTTGCAAGGGATTCTGGGTAACAGAACCTGGTGAGAGCCAGTCAAGTCACCCCATCCTGGATTCCCCTGGGTGTCTAGTTTTCAAACATTTATAGGTTTGCTAGGTTTCCCTAGGTGCCGGCAGAGCTAGGGTTCAACAACTACAGCTAGGCACTTTGCAAAAAAAGGGTCATTTTTCACTGTGAAAATGTGGTGTGTCCACGTTGCGTTTTGCGCCGTTTCCTGTCGCGGGCACTAGGCCTACCCACACAAGTGAGGTACCATTTTTCTCAGAAGATTTTGGGGAACGCGGGGTGGGTGGAATTCTGTGGATCCACGCAGATTCCAGAACTTTCCACTACAGAAATGTGAGGAAAATGTGTTTTTTGTGACAATTTTTTAGGGTTGCAAGGGATTCTGGGTAACAGAACCTGGTGAGAGCCAGTCCAGTCACCCCATCCTGGATTCCCCTGGGTGTCCAGTTTTCAAAAATGTATAGGTTTGCTAGGTTTCCATAAAAGCCGGCAGAGCTAGGGTTCAAAAACTACAGCTAGGCACTTTGCAAAAAAGGGGTAATTTTTCATTGTGAAAATGTGGTGTGTCCACGTTGAGTTCTGAGCCGTTTCCTGTGATGGGCACTAGGCCTACCCACACAAGTGAGTTACCATTTTTATCGGGAGACTTAGGGTAACACAGGATTGTAGAGCAACTGTTATTACCTATTGACTTTCGATGCATTTCTGCCTTCCAAATGAAAGACAATGTGTAAAAAATAAGTCATTTTGAAAAATGACCTATAATTCTCATGCTAGTATGAGTATTCCCAATTTCGGAAATGTGCAAATATTTACTGTTTCTAAACTCTATATTTTGTTCCCATTTCAGAAATACATAGGTGTCTTTCATACCGATTTTTCCATGTATACATTTTCCCAGAATAATTGCTATATACCCGGTACATAATAAAAAACCATTGCAAGTCGCTGCTCAGTTATTGGCTCTGGGTTCGTCGGGTTCTTAGTGAACCTACAAGTCCTATATATCCCCACAACCTTAAAGGTCTAGCGGATATAATGGTATATTGCTTTCAAATAGCTGTCATAATTAGAAGAAGTTACAGGTGAAAACGTTGACACAAATGGCTGTTTTTTTCAACTAATTTTCAATTTTTCCTATATTTAATTGTTAGTTTCTATAAAGAAGCCTTGAAGGATCTACACAAATGACCCCTTGCTGAATTCAAAATGTTGTCTACTTTTTAAAAATGTATAGCTTTCCAAGATCCATTATTGCTTTCATACCCATTTCTACCATTAACTGGAAGGAGGTTGAAAGCACAAAAAATAGCAAAAATAGGCTATGTCCTAGAAAAATGCCAAAACTGTGTAAAAAATGTTGGTTTTCTGACAAAAGTCTGCTTGTCCCTGAAAGCTGGGAAGATGGTGATTTCAGCACCACAACCCCTTTTTTGATACCATTTGCAGGGAAAAAAACAGATGCTTTAATCTTTAGCCCTTTTTTCCCATTTTTCAAAAGAAAAAAAAAATTGCTGTATTTTGGCTAATTTCTGGGTCCCCTCCAAAGGAATCCACAAACCCTGGAATCCCCATGATGTTGGAAAAAAAGGACGCAAATTTGGCGTGGATACCTTATGTGGTCAAAAAGTTACAGGGGCCTAAGCGCGAACTACCCCATATAGCCAAAAAAAGGCTTAGCACAGGGGGGGAAAGGCCTAGCAGCGAAGGGGTTAAACGGTCTTACGCTCAGCACTTTCAAATTCTACCAGCCACCACTGGACAATGTGTAAAGTATATACGCAGTTCCAAAACAATAATAAATTCAAAACACAAGATAAGATAAATCCCACACTAATTTATAGAAGTAGAGTCAATTTTAAATGACAAATGACACCAAAATGACAAAAATCCAATAGGAGATATTATTTTTGAAAAATTTTAAATAGTGGGATCAACTGATACCGGTAGACAGGGACCTAGGTACAATTTGAGGTTGATCACGATGGAGCTCTGAAATGAAAGTCCAAAATCTTCAGTGGGGCACGGCAACAGGATGTGGCTAGTTTCCAGAACTCAGATAACGTTTGGATGAGGTGGTGAGGGAATCTGTTGACTTTTGTTGGGAAAGGTCCAGCAGTAAAATTTGGATTTAGTGGGGGAAACTTGAATCATCAGCTTAGTGGCAACACGTCTTCATCAGATCGGCTTAGCAGGTTGATTTCAGTGCTCTGGGGGTCTTTGGCGTGAAAACGTTTTTAAGACCCAGGTTTCTCAGGATGTTAGGAGGAGTAAGTTGACACAGCCTATGACTCCAGCACCTCAGAAACAGCACTTGGGTGTCAAGACTCACTCCAGCCGAAGCCCACAGCCTCGTCTAGGGCAGGTTCAGTTGCAACTGGTCAGTTGCAGGAAAGGCATCTTGTAGCTTGCTGTGCAAGGTAGGTGATGTGTGCATGTGACATGGCTTCAATGATGTTGGATGATTTTAAGAGGGGGTATCAGTTGGTCGAAAGGGTTAGAAGTTGGTTCTTCCTTTGTATCTGCAACTCTTTCACTTACCTGTATCTTGCCAACAAACTGTTGAGCTACTCCCAAACGTGCAGCAGTCTTTTTCATATTTTCTACATACTGAACTGGAGAAAAATCTATGAAATATGTATTAGACCTTTTTAGTTGGTCCTGGGATAACTGCTTGCTTATATGTTTTGAAAAATGCCTATGAAAGTAAGTACGTGAACATCAGATATAGTAACAGGTGTGATACATACCAAGTAGCAGTGTCCGGTAATTCCATATTAAAATGGCATTCTTGGGGGAGTTGTGCTCATGTGTCAAGGTGACAAGGGTTGCTGCTGCACCTTCCATGACACTGTGATATTTGTGTGTTTTCAATTTAGCACCTGCTTGGAGATGGGAAAAAACAGGGCACTTGTTGGAGGATTTGAGGTTTAAATTATGCTTTATTACTGGTCGTGGTAAATAATGTAGATGTACTTTTGTAATACCAGTGCATGCCTGATAACGCAATTTTTGCATTATCCAGCCAATCGTGGACTGACACAGCTTTACTATCACTAATACAAAAATATTGCTGATCACAACTTAACTGTAAAGCATGCAAACTGGGGCAACAAGAGCACAAAACACATTTTAACAAATTTTTGGCTGTTTCGGGTAATAAAATGACAACGAATTTGCGAACGATGTGTTTCAACTGCAGACAATTTTCGTTGCAATATAAGTACAAGCATACTCTCAAACAATTAATTATCTAGTATTTCCAAGCTGGTCAGGTTCGGAAAAATGATGGAAACGTCTGCAGAATGTAATACTGCCCTGCCCCGCCCGAGACGCCCATATGACACAGATAGTAATAGGCCTGAGGCCCAGTTGGGAACCCCCGAATCAGTTGCTGCAGTGGTCAGCGGTAGATCTCTCTTTCATGCAGGGGTTTTCCAAAGCTTTCCTCCAATTAAAGTTCTGTCTAAAAGTGAGTGACTTTTGTGTATATTTTAAGTCTTAGGCAGATATTTGCAGCAAAGACAGGTTGTTTTTCACATTTGGTGTAAGCAGTTTTCTCATTATAGATGCATATTTAAATTAATTGCAATGCTAGGCTGACGCCCTTCGTTAATTTAATGGCTAAGTTAGGTCTGTATGATAAAGCTGTCTATTATACACATCTAACCTCTGTGACCCGAAAGCATTTCGGGCACCAGGAGAGGTGGATCCTCTGCATGTGTATGGGCCGTCATGCATTGTTATTATATTCACCATTTATGTTCTGGTAAGCGTCCTTTGCTAATTGCAGGCTTTCTTGATTGTCCGTTGTGTCCATTTTCTTAGAACAATTTTAAATGTAAACGTCTAAAATTAGTATTCAAAGGAAATAAAACGTAAGCAATTTTGTCTCGGAAGCATTTTAATACATGAGCAGTATTCGTTATATAACTACACAGATTTTTGTCAGCAATATTTGAAATGCTAGGTGGTAAAAACTCTCGGTGGTATTTTAATTTGTGAGCAGAAAATTACTGTTTCATTACAGAATTATATTGTATCATGCAATACATTTTCATTGCTACTAATGATATTACAATGAATACTCTTTGCCCACAATTTAAGACATAGTGGGTGTTACAGCAGACAAATTCAAAAATGTTTGAAACTATTCTATTTTTGTTATTCGTATATCGGTAATATCTTTACATGCATTCTTAACTGTCCCCGCTCTATCTCTCTCTCACGCTCTCTATAAATACATACATATATGTGTATACATACGAATACATTTGTAAGCATTGAGATAGATAGCTAGATAGAAAGATAGTCAGACAGACAGACAGACGGATGGACAGACAGACAGAGATAGATAGCTAGAGAGAGAGAGAGAGAGAGAGAGAGAGAGAGAGAGAGAGAGAGATCATTTGAATTCCTACAAAACATTCTTTCTCTAGAAGGAAGAAATTGCTGAATCTGTTTTCTTCAAGGTACAGCAAACATTCTGCACTGATTGCAATTATAATTTCTAGGTTTAATTTCAGGTTTAAATTGGGCAATGGTCTGGGTCATTGAACTTACATGATTCAGTGGTTGCTGAGTTTACCACATAATTATTGATTTACTACACTGTCACATACTTTAGACATACTTTACTGCTTTATTTACAGCATACTCTCCAGGTTTTGTAAACTGTCTTAGCCAAAGACAATATAATATCATTCATCTGACGAAAGGAATGGATTGATAGCGTAATTAGTTAAACACAATCATTGCACAATCATTTATTTTCAGATTCACTCCTTTAGGCAGTGTTTGAACGAAGATTGAAAGAAACGGTCACAATTTTTTTTTCAAGAAGTTTAATGTGTGTTTTCTTACCTACTATACATTATGTTTAGAAATTTTGGGGCCTGAGTTAAGGTTTGATGGATGCTCCTCTATCAAAAATATGACGGACATTACAAGTGTGTTGAGATATAATCCATTTCTAATCAGGATGCGGGATATTTGTCACATTTGAGAATGAGTATTTGTCTAACAAACTTTAACCAAGGTCCTTAGCCAGTTAGGTCTGGTTTAGCACTATACTGTGTAGTACGAATTTCCCTATTTAAAATCACATGCCCAGGCTAAGAGGCAGAGGGAGAGAGAGAATGAATTTTCCATTTCATATACACTGTCCTAAAAGAACAGAACAACCAATCACAATTGCAATGTTTTAGTTTTTAAATGTAAAAAACAAGCGCCCTGCCTTAATATTTTCTCATTTAACAACTATGCATTAGACAATCTAGAACATAAAAAATGCAAGTTTTGCGTAAATGTCTCTCCTATAATTATGTTGCATTCTAGGCATAGATATGGCTGCATTAAGTGCCCTATTTTAGCTATGGCGTTCTGTGAGCCTGCCCCCTAGATTATGAGCTTAATCCAGGATGGATGGGTGATGCAATGGCGGTCTCACGGCAGCAGCTGTGTTAGGCTCATAGGAGAGCCTAAACAGCATACTGCCTTCGTGAGAGTGCCTGCAGGATGTTCCTGCATGGTGTTGTATGCACCACGTTATGTATGCCACACCGTGCAGGAATGAGGGCGCAATTCCAGGAGAGCCCAACATGTGCCCTCACGCATGCACCTCAGGCCCAGATTCAGTCAAGGGCCCTGCAGGGTCCCCCTATCTGCATGTCTGCCACCATTTTCATGTCCCAGCCATGAAAAAGGCGGTGGATATGCAGATCGTAAAATGCTTGGCTGTGCTGGCATCAGCACCGCCAGCATATTCAGGCCGTTTGCAGACCACTGCCGCAGTGGGATCCTTGATCCCGGCAGAGGCGGCAGTATCATGGTGGTCCCTCTTCCACACTCATAATACGGCGGGCTGACTCACCAGGGTGGTGGTGATCAGACCGCCCCCGTAAGCACAGCAGCCCTACGATTGCTGTACTCCCAATAAGGCCCTTAGTCTAGAGGTAGTAGTTTCACTTCTGAGAAGCTGGTATAATAGGGCTGCATCTGCCATAGTTCAGGCCTCTCTAAGAGACTATCATTCTCTAGCAAAGATAAAATAGCAAGCTGATGTGTCTGAGAGACTCCATGGGCAAGTGTCTATTCAGTGATTTGTTATGCCAGCACCTCCGGTCTCAGGAAGGCCTGTGGAATCAGTCTAGTCAGATTACTTCCTCAGAAGGCCAGTAAAACTGGGACAGAGTGTGTTGTAATTTAGACTCACTTGTGGATCAGTGCCTGGCAACACTTCCCAGATGTTTCATTTTACTTTTCTTCCCTCAGTTCCTCACTTGGCCTTTGTGATGCCTTGCTGCTTGCTATTTTTATCCTGCTCGGTCCTAGGCTGCTGCTTGCACCATTCTGAACAATGTCTCTGGTGGCATTTCTGTTCCCTCATTTTCCCCATGTATTATTATTCAGTATCTTGATTGGAACCAGTGGAATTGGTCATTAGTCAGGAAGTAGTCAGCAATCTTCCTTTTGGGGAACTACATTTTAAATTCTGTGAAGCTATTTTGTGAAAGTGCCTGACATTGAGGACATGATTGTGGGTTTGTTGTACATGTATTATAACATGTTATAATGTTGTAGCTATAAAAGGACTTTGCATTGTGATGTTACATGATGCTACAAGATTTTCTTCCCAAAACAAAAAACAGAAGTCCATCCATGTGTACTACTTGTGGTTGTAATTGCTGTTATGGTAGATTGTGTAATGTGGTATTGAATGTGTAAAACATTTTTGATTTTGGCAAGAGTTTATAGAAGGGGCTGTAGTAAATGTTAAGTTAGTATTGCAGGCAAAGGCGATATGGTAATGGCAGTACCTTACTCAAATAATTTTATGGCTTAAGGGTGCGTATTGACAAATTGTCAAATTCACCTTCATCTTAACTTTCCTTTTTTAATTTTCCTTTTTCTAATAGATTCATGGCTCTTGATGTGAAGATGATTTTGTAATAATGTTTAGGCTTACACAGCTATCCATAAGCATCATATAGCATTACATAGCGAAGTAGTGTTTAAAAATAAAAAATAAAAAATAAATATATATATATATATATATGTATGTTTCTGCAATCCAAGTAAAGCGATCACTCAGAGTTCAGCTGACACCAGAAGTTGTTTATTTCAGGTTACGCGTTTCGCTTGTCAAGCAAGCTTGGTCACACAGTGAGTTCCAGGAAAAGACTGCATACATAGGCAGTGCAGAAAGTAAAGAAGGACCAAAATTATAAGGGTACATAACATGGTCAAAAGGGCATCCATTTTGTAGTGGACCCTCTGTGGTTGTATTCCATCATACTAGACTTGCATAATTGTTATTTCAAGCAAAAACAAAGATTCATAATAGTTTGTAAACTTTGTAAACCAGTGTGAGCATCCTATTAACCAACTCTATTAATATATTAATATAGGAACACACGTATTGCATTATACTTATTATAAAATATACATTGAATTAGTGTGCATTCCAAAAGAAACCTGAAAGGGAAAAAGCAAATTAAACATGATTTGATCCCTGTAATTAAAAGTGCCTAATTGTAAGAAAAATTCTGTTCTCTTTTTAGCGGCATAGTGCCTTAGTATTGTCCATTACAAAATAGTAAGATGTTTATTCAAAGCACTAAATTTTGGACAAATCTATTCTCCAAGATTAGTTACAGGGTGGAGCAAATAGTAGGAAGAAGTCAAATACTTGCGGCATTGACCCAATATTGTCCAGTCTCTCATAATTACATGTTGGTAGGATGTTCCAATCAGAGATGAGTTATGTTCTGCTAGTGCTTTTCAACCTGGAACAACCACTTGAACATTACATGCTGCATGGTCCCATGTGTATGTCTTTTCTGGTAACACAACATAAACCCCCACAAGTTCTACAAGAACCAGGTGATTTTATTGAGATTAAAAATACACATCTAAAGAAAAACTAAATTCTATAATCAAGTAAGAGAAGTAACTCTTATCTGTCTGAATGGGCCCTCCACCATTGTGATAGAAGAAAAGGGTAGGGGATGGTCGCAGGAAAGAGTTTTCTCTGATTCTACCCCTTCCTTTCCTCCTGTGAAAAGAAAAAATATTAAAACATGAGTGTTATTATGTTCAGGATTAAAATTCTGTCAAAACACAAAAAACAATACACAATCGTTCTGTACATTCTGATCGGGCAGTTATACATGCAATAAGTACAAAAATTACTCATGAAGGTGAATACTTAATTCTTCATCCTGGTTGAGCCCTTCTGGACTTTTAGTTTCGAGGTTGATAATGTGCCATGATTCCTTTTTGCGCAAATGAAGGACTCTATTACCCCCTCTCAGTGTATGTTCAATCTGTTCTGTTGCAAAGAACGACAGAAGGGAACTGTTAGATAAATGGTACTCTGCAAAATGTCTTGCCACGGGATAGTGTGGGTCTTTATTCGTGATAGCTCTCATGTGTTCTAACACGCGTTTTTGGTAGCTAGAGTCGTACTCCCCACATATCTTTTCTTACATGGGCACTCCAAAATGTAGATTGTAAAAATTGTGCCACATGTGAGGAACTGCTTTATATTTACTTCCCCTGTGGGTGTCTGATATGTTTTCCTCATGGAACTGTTTCTACAAGCTTTGCAGTGTCCACAGGGGAAAAAACCCTGGAGATTAATTTTAGTGTTTAGATTTTTGTTGGTAATGTCACCTTTCACTAAGAAATCCCTCAGGTTTTTTCCTTTTCTGTATGTGATCTGTGGTCTATCTTGTAATGTATGTCCTATAACAGGATCACTTTTTAGGATATTCCAATTGTGTGTTAGTATTTTCGCAATTCCTTTCGATTCTTTGTTGAATGTAAGGATAACCCTGGTGGCATTCTCCTCCTCTGTAGTTGGTTTTTCTTTCAGAGTTTCCTCCCTTTCAATCCTGTCTTTAGCTCGTTTGAGTACCCAATTGGGATAACCTCTCTCTCGAAATCTTTGTAACATACTAGCCTGCTCGATCAGAAAGGCCTCCTGTGAGCTGCAGTTTCTCCGCGCTCTCAACAGCTCGCCATACGGAATGCTCCATTTCAGTGTTTCTGGGTGGCTGCTGAGAGCGTGCAGAAGACTGTTGCCTGCTGTTGATTTTCTGTGGAGTTTGGTATGTACTTTATTCTCCCTTATCTCTACTAGTACATCTAGGAATTCAGTCTGTTGTCTACTGATGTTATAGGTAAGGGTTAAATTAAAAGTGTTCCTATTGAGATCTTTAATCATGTTTATTGCACTTTCCTCGCTGCCTTTCCATATTACGAAAAGGTCATCTATGTACCTATACCATCTAACAACTTTGTTCCCTGTCTGGTCTTGTTTGAGTTTCTTTAGTATTTCCTCCTCCCATATCCCCAAAAAGAGATTTGCAAAACTTGGAGGCGAAACAAGTCCCCATTGCGGTACCCAGGACTTGTTTAAACATGGTATCATTGAATGAAAACATATTGTTCAACAGGCAAAACTTCATGAGTGTTAACAACATTTCAGTATGTTCAAGATAACATATTTCTCGTGTACTGAGAAATTGTTGGCAGCAGCGGATACCCAATGAGTGGTCTATGATGGAGTATAATGAGTTCACATCCAAAGTGACCATCTGGTAGTCATCCTCCCATGTTAGATCTTTAATTTTTTCTAAAAAGTCTTTTGTATCCCTGATATATGATGGTAATTTTTCCACATATACACGTAGGAAATGATCAATATACTTAGAGATATTTTCAGTTATACATCCAATGGAAGATACAATCGGTCTGCCAGGAGGTACTCCGGGGTCTTTGTGTACCTTTGGCAGAAGATAGAAGATTGGCGTTCTGGGATAATCACATTTGAGATAGCAAAATTCATCCCAATTTAGTATCCCTTTGTCTTTATATTCAGTTAGTATATTCCATACCTTGACTATGCTGTCATTGTACTCCTGCATCTCAATTTCAACATAAAATTTAGTGTCCCTCAGTTGTTTGGTTGCTTCTGTAATGTAAGCCGTTCTGTCCCACAGTACAATGTTCCCCCCTTTATCGGCGGGGCGGATTATGATGTTTTCATCTTTATTCAGGGAGTTGATAAATTGCCATTGTTTTTTAGAAAAGTTAGTGGGTGTGTAACGGTTATTGTTATTTAAGGCGAAATATATATATTCTGCTCCAAAGGTTGTCCTCCAGGTGAGTAGCACTCGATCAGCAGCTTTGTTTATGAAAGGCAGGGGCGAGGATCCGCTTGTAGAAGCTGCTCCGTAATGGAAATGCCTGACGCGTTTCGAAGCTCCATATGCTTCTCTTCAGAGGCTTGAACGGAGACAGTGTGTGCAAACGCTGAACCCACTTCACCATTTTCATATTGCACACCCACCAATGGGAAGCTCGAATGAGACTGTGCATTGTGGGAAATGTGGTCCGGATAGCACACAAATCTTGTCCTGTATGGACCCTGCAAGTGGACTCGTCCTCAATCCTGTTTGCGGCTGCTGATCGAGTGCTACTCACCAGGTGGACAACCTTTGGAGCAGAATGTAATACGCGGCTGTCCTGCCGCGGAGTGTGCACCACCCCGTAATGTTATGGGGGCTACGTGGGTCAGCAGCCGCAAACAGGATTGAGGACGAGTCCACTTGCAGGGTCCATACAGGACAGGATTTGTGTATATATATATATAGGAAGGAAGATGGCGGGCTGACTCTCGCTGCTGAGTGTGTGCTCTCTACCCTGCTCATAACCATCATTGCTCACCCTACCAGCTCTCAGCCTGTGGCCGGTTGTGGTTTCAGCCGGCTCAGTAAAGCGCTGATACCTGTCAGCTGAGAGGGATCTTTTTGAATCAGCCACACACAGCCGCTTAGAGCATGTGAATTTTAGATGCTGCAGCTTCGTGGCAGGAGGCTGCAAGGTCTCTGAGGGCATGTCAGCTGGCCACACAGATTACCGGCAGTGTGTCTCAGCCTCACATCATTAATTTCAGCCCCTATGCTATGTTGCCACAGCGAGTGAGTATGCACTGCGGGGGCAAGGAGCCCTCAGAGCGGCAAAGGGGGGTAATGCCTAGTCCCCGGAGCAGCAACCCAACAAGGAGGGTGAGGACAGATTACAGGCAACGGCTCCCTCTTCGGTAAAGTCACAGGTCGGGCGCCCCATCCTAAAGCTGCTTCAGTCTGGTGCAGCAAAGGACTGGTTACAAATGGCAGTCAAAGAGCAAACAGTTTTTGGCAAAGGGTCTTCACTAGTAGAGGCATTACTGGCAGCAGCTATGACTGGAGGGAGCACAGTAGCAACACCCTCTTCTCCGGATCTGGTTACAGATGGCGATAGGCTTGTAACAGACTCCGTGGATTTGCCTGTTATGCATCAATCTATCAGCTCCTATCCCCATCCCAGATGTCATAGCAAGCTACTCTGTGTACCTTCTCATAAAAGAGATGATGAACTATCTCCCCTGGCAGATACTCGGGCCTTGGCATCACAAAAGCTGTGAGTACGATGCCAGATACTTTTGGGGGAACAGGAGGGTGTGGTAGGGGCTGTGAACTGGAACTCTCAAGCTAGTCCACTGGAATCTAATGCTTGTACGATTGTGCAGCAGGCAGGTGATCCCAACTTGCAGTTAACTGAGTCTGAGCCCCCTCTAGCTCCCCGTGCTTCTGGACCTCATGTAGATGGTAATCTTGGCAGCAGTAATATGGGTGGTAAGGAGGAGGGTGGCCAGCCTGCTCAGAAATGTCAGAACAACACTAAGAGGATGCTATCCTTGTCATTTAGGCCACACCAACCTGGCAAATCTTTGAAACAGCAGCAGACAAGTGAGGTGGAAGTTTCTGGGGCTAAGAGTAGCCTGTTGCAAAAGTGGGTTTCTTTAAAGGGAGAGGTTAGAGCACTTATCTCTTGCCTATTAGGAGTTCAAACTGGGACAGATGAAGGTAAACAGCCTATAGAAAAGCATTATCCTCTCAAGTGCTCAACCCCTCACTCAACTTCTGATTTATCCTGCAGTACTCCCTCTGACCACTCTATGTCGCCGGCTTTCAAGGAAGTCTGTATAGAGGATAACTCTCAAGAACCGTCTTTGATGGCAACTCTGCAGATATTTCAAGCCTAGTAGTGTGAGGCACAGTCACATTATGTTCAGTCAAGGGCAGACAATCTGAAAATGCAGCAATCTGAGGTGTCAGGAAAGATCACTAATCTTACTACGGGGATCGCCAAGTTTCAACAGCGAGTGTTCGATGTTGAGGAGGATGGGAACAGCTACTGTTAAATCTATTGGAAGTCAGTTGGACTACCTCCAAACTAAGGTTGACGATATGGAGAATTGCCAGAGGAGAAACAAACTCAGGATATTTGGAATACCGTAGGGGAAGGAGGTGGCGGGCCCTCCTCAATACATTGTGCAACTCTTCATTAAAGCCTTTCCTGATCTGATGGACCGGGACTCACAAATTCAGGATCCCCATCACCTTCCTTTTAATCGCAACATGGGTAATTCCAAGTCAATGCAGTCTAGCCCAATTTTAATCTATGTAGGTATCTTTCTCCTCAGACAGGCAATCTCTTAAGGCATGTCCTACTATGCCTGTCTTGGTTGATGCAACGTCAATTGTAGCTCCCTCAGATCTCTGCAAGTCTACAATGGATTAACGGGTGGAAGTTGCGCCAAGACATACCCTCTAAAAACTGTCAGGGCTCACGTATTTCTGCAAGAACCAGCCTGTCTCAAGATTATTAAGGATGGACGGATCCAGATGTGTTACACTGAGATGGACGCTACGCAGGCTCTCAGTGGCTTGAAGGGTTCCACCATATAGAATTATAGCTTCCAAATGTTTTTCGTTGCTTCTCTTTTTTTGGCTTTTTGGTTTTACATTTTGGGCACCTATTTCTTTTTCGCAGTAATCTCTGTGTTATTGAACTATATGTTGGTCTATCTGTCTTGGTGGTTGGCAGGCAATGGGTGGTCTAAGTAGAGGGTCGCGCTCTCATAAGGGCTGTCGATCCATCAACAGCTCAGAGGGTTTGGAGGATTCCTTCCCAAGAACATAGGGGGGTGGTTTGGGGTGGTCACACTAGATAGCCTTATGAAGAAAAGAATATGGGTTCTTTTGGAGCATGGCAGGGAAGTAAAATAAGTCATAATGTTCTTAATTTTTCAAAGGTATATGTACTGCCTACATCTGTCTTTCAGAAAATGTGGTCTAGGGTATGGAGGATTGCCCAGCATAATCTCTCAAGCCTATCAGTGGGATGACATGTATGAACTGGAATATCTCTGGCTTAAATTCACGAAGTAAGCAGCAGTTTGTTCAGGAGGAAATAGGGATGTATAGACCCCAACTGCAAGCTTCAACAGAGACCCATCTGGCATATAAGGATCATTTACAATGCAGGCAGCTGGGCTTTGATATAAATATTTGCACTTGACAATCAGTTTTCATCCTAAAGGGTGGCTATAATATCTGCAAAGAATTTCCATTGTAAGGGTATGTAAACTGCAGCGGAGACAAGGGGAAGATGAGTACTGGCACGGTTGGTATTTTACTTCCAGAAATTTGTTATATGTGTAGTTCATGGGCCAAACATTGACCATCTGGAGGTATTGGACATCCTCTCCCTGGAGCTGCTGGATTGGACTGGAGAATTGATTGTAATGGGTGATTTTAAATGTGTAATGAATTATTTCATTGACTCCACTAAACATAATGCTACCCCTCATATGCCCAGGACCAGGGCATCAATTAACAACCTGATCCAGCTGCACAGGCTTTATGATGCATGGAGAACATATATCCTCCATGCATGATCAGGCTACACAGGCTTTATGATGCATGGAAGACCATATATACAGCTAACCCTAGGTATACTTTTTATTCATACCCACATAAACACTCCTCTAGGATTGATATTGTTATTTGCTGGGACGCCTCTATTAGTAAGTGCAAAAATAGAATTTGCCCCAGTATTGTTTCTGATCATAATCGAATTGTATTCACATTGTGACTCATTGAGGCTAGAGCTGGACGCTTTAGGTTTTCGTTTCCCTGCCATCTTCTGTCAAATGACGAATATGGAAGGCATGTCTCAGGTCTACTAAGGGAATTTCTCCTCACTAATACAGGCACAGCGACACCCCCAGTTGTCTAGGATACAATGAAGGAATATGTCTGTGGTATTACATTGCAGTATATTGTCAAACAAAACAGAGCTGCTCTGGAGGTTGCTTGTTTATTGTGTCAAGATATCCTGCACCTCGAAATCTTACACGCTCAGAAGATTGTTCAAGGTTGGGCGGATGAGCAAATCATTTTTCTTCAACTAATTGAAAAGCGATCTTTACTTGGGCGAGGTTTGAAAGAGCAGATAGCGGCCAGGTATGCCAAGAATAAAGCTCTGCAATATGAATATGGGGACAGGGTTGGTCGAGTCCTAGCCCATCAAATTTCTGATCGGCAGTCTTAATGTACTATCTAAGCTATTAAAGGTTTGGATGGTATGGTCCACATGAACCCTGAATTTATTATGTAGTAGTTTTCTCTCTTTTATCAGGGGTTTTATTACCAGCCTCAGTAATCAATCAATCTGGGCTTACGGAGTATGTTGAGCGGTGCAGGCTGCCCCATTTAGGGAAAAATCAGGCTGGTGTACTACAGGCTTAGTTCTCCATGGGCGAGATAGAGGCTGCTCTGGCGGCTCTCCCCTCAGGTAAGCCTGAGTGTGAGGACGCTATACCTTTGGAGTTCTATAAAGTTTTCAAGGATATAATAGCTAATTAATTTTTAAGGGTGATTCAACATATCTGCAATGGGGGGAGGTTTCGGACTCTTGGAATTTAATTAATAATATGGTATTTGTGAAGGAAGGCAAGCCTTTGGAGGATAGGGGTCTTATTGACCCATCTCCCTGACTTACATCGGATGCTAAGTGGTTTACTAAGATCTTAGCTATGCAACTTCCTACCTGGAAGGGACACCACTAATCTCACTAATACAGCAATTGCGGCGCTCAATTTTGCAGGGAAATCTAACACTAGAATAGGTATAATTTTATTAGATTCCGAGAAGGTCTTGACTGCGTGGCCTGGGAGTGTATATGGGCTACGTTAGGCGCTTTTGGTATCAGAGATACATTTATTCAATTGGTTCAGGCACGATGTAAGACCTCCTGTGCTAGGGTGGCATATTTTGGGAGGTATTCAAATACATTGCAGATATATCACGGTACCCAACAGGGGTGTGCGCTGTCTCACCTTATATTTGCTTTGTGTATTGAACCATATCTACGATCTCTACATATGAATGCAGGCATTTGTCCTTTGATGTTTGGTGATCAGTAACTCAAACTTACTTCATATGCGGATGGCATGGCTGTTTTTGCATTAAATCCATTTGCAGCACTGGGAGAGGTTGTTAATAAGGCCGCTGACTTTGGGATGTTTTCAGGGTATAAGATCAACATCTCTGAGACACAGGTCTTATTGAATTTTAAGACAAATGCTCAAACTTCAGGGGTAACCTTAACTGCTGTATATTGTGGTGTCAAACTGTGTTCGGAGGTTGGGGACATATTTAAACTGAATTACAAGCCTTTACCTTCATCAGTTACTGCTAGGATGAAATTATGGAGCAAACTCCCCCTTAGTATTATTAGACGATGCAATATCGTTAAGATGAATATCCTTCCGAAATGTCTTTATCTGTTCAGGGCAATCCCACTACGAGTCCCTGATTCTTTTTTATACATCTGGAAGCTGCTATTAGAAGTTTTATCTGAGGTTATAAGCAGGTAAGACGAGCAATTTGACTTATTAAACTTCCATATAAGTGAGGAGGATTCAACTCCCTGATTTTGAGTTATATTTTTGGGCTGCATTTGCGGGGCACCTGCGCAGTTTATTAATCCCGGCTGATCCACATACAGCAGCTTTCATCTATTAACTAGCGCTCGGGCCAAGTTCAGTCTTCTTTTTTATCGGCTGGGGATCCTAATTATTACAAGAGGGTTCAGTTTAAGGTGGTGAAGGATGCTATTTGTATTTGGCAGGAAATTTGTAATAAATATTCAATAGAAGAAACGCCGCTCTGGGATAATCCTTCTTTTCCACCAGTGTTTCATGATCCAATTGGTAGGGCCTGGGCATGATAAGGGGTTTAGACTATGGGGCAGCTGTATAACTTGAATGTCTTCTGCTCATCTGCTAGATTATAGGCTATTTATGGATTTCCAAATCATTTTACCTACAAGTGAGGGACTATTTTTGGGAAGGTGCAATTATTGGTTGGACAGATCTAATGTTACATTTATATAAACTAGGCAGGAAACCATTGATAAGCATGGTATATTAGGGCTTTTGTCAGTATGCCACCGACAATAGTGTGCTACTGCCAACAAAATGGAGCCGGCTACTATTTTCTGATATTCTTGTCTCAGAGATCCAGAGGGCATTGGAGATTGAGGATTGCTCAGTACACTCTATCAATCTGAATTTACAACAGTTCAAGACTATCTGTCTTTTATATTATACCCAGGAGAGAATTTCCAAATGGACTGCTAATGTATCTATGGATAAAATTAGTTGCCCTAAATGTAGTCTACAAATAGAAGATATTGGGCCCGATTCACAAAGGTAAAATGAGACAAAAGTCTAACTTGACGACTTTCGGTATTCACAAAGGGCGTTTACAAGTAGTAAAGTTAGACATGTGTCTCAGTTTAACTTAAGTGTTGGTTTTAAGTTTAACTGAGACCAAAGGTCTAGTCTCAGTTAAACTTTAGACCAAAACTTAAGTTAAACTGAGACAAAAGTCTAACTTTACTACTTATAAATGCCCTTCATGAACACCCGAAAGTCGTAAGTTAGACTTTCATCACAGTTTACCTTTGTGAATGAGGCCCATTGTACATATGTTTGCCACATGCCCTGCCTTACAGGACTTTGGGTCGGGGTAACGAAGCTAATGTAATCTGACATTGGTTTCCAAGTGGCATTATCCCCTAAAGAGATACTGAGGGGAGTTAAGTTTGAGTACAATGGGGGTATTAAGTATCTAATGACAATAATAATAGTCTATGCTCTGTTTTGTATCGCTCGGGCATGGATATCTGCTGTTCCCCCAAATGCATTTAAATGGTGGCCTCTTCTTAGTCAAATTTATGAGTCTAAGCGGGCCTTGGCCAAAGCTAGATGTCCTTCATCTCTGAGAAAATTTGACAAAATATGGGTAGGTTTTAGCTGGGATTTCCCAAACTATAATACTGATTGATTCTTTCTTCTTCAGTTGATTGCTAATTCTGGGTATAATCATGTCTGTCTTGGTGACATCCAAGTCCTAGACCATATTACAGTATGGAATATTTTATATCTGTTGTTATTTTTGCTTCTATGTTTCTATTCTATCTGCACAAATATTTTCTTTGAATATTATGTATCAAAAATTTCTGACTTGAAATAATAAAAATGATTTTAAAAAAAGAAATATATTCATAACAATTGTTACTATTTAAACAATAAACTAATGTATTTTTATATATAAAAATAAATAAGACACTCACATTAAAACAAATATACCACTATATATCAATAACATTATAAAATAAATATTAAGTAGTGTTCCCCATAAAAGGCAATAACCGAAAAACAAATTCAAACTAAAAGAACACTAACCAATAAAATCACAATACAAACAATATTTACCAATTAAGGTGAGAAAACCAATTTAACTGACAATATAAAAGGCACACAAAATGTAACTATCTACAAAAGCTTCAAGAAGATGAGACTCTGCCAAAATATTAGAAGAAAATCAACAAACAGAGGAAAAATGCAGACAACTACCATCAAATGTAATTAAAATATACATTTATAATAATTTATAAACAAATTAAGTTTTGTAATACTAAAACAAATCCTTATCTAACTAAATACTGAAGTATTTTTATTTCTCTCTATATAGATATCACACAGAAATTACTGCAACATTGAGAAAATAAAAACGTATACACCTGAACAAAGACTAACAAAAAGTTAATTATTTAAAACATTTAATGAACACAAACACTCCCTAAAATTGTTAGAAGCTAACTCAACTCCCTCTGTCCCCACTAATTACCAACAAACAGACATTTAAAATAAAGCACCCTTTCCCCCAACAGAAAAGTACACATCTGAACCACATTATAGAAAAACAGAAAATGTGAAGTGCAAAACAGACATGTAAGTATAAATAAACAAACAATAGAGATAATTTTGCAGGTTAGTGTGAAACATATTTATAATTTTTAAACATATAACACTTTAAATGTTTACACTATTTTTAGACAAATTGACAGAAAGAGCTAGATACATCACCTCACAGAATGGGAAACAATTTTCTCTCTCACATGAGCTACAGTTACGGTGGCAAAAGTTCAAGCACAGAAACAGTGAACTGGAAATCTACTCAATATTACTCTAATGAATGGTATGGGAGGGCCACAACAAAATATGATGTTGCTATTAATGTAAAAGACACACAGATGATGAACAGAATGCAGAGCAAATCAAACATTCACCCGCAGTCAAGAGATCTGGGTTAAATCCATCGTTCTTTTGCTCACCATGCCACCCCAGTTTGGACCCAGCCATATGCAAATCAGTCTTGACCCCAGTGGCGGCTCCTCGAGGGAGTGCTGCGGGGCGGCGGGCGGGGGAGGGGCAGGGTGGGGGGTAGTAAACTCCAGAATACGGCCAAACGGAGTTTAGTAAATAAATAAATAAATAAAACGAATTACATTGCGCGCGCTGCAATGCCAAATCAGCGATGCAGCGCGCAATGTAATTTGTTTTATTTATTTATTTATTTACTCAACTCCGTTCGGCCATATTCTGGAGTTTACAACCCCCCAACCTGCCCCTCCCCCGCCCCGCCTCACCACCCGCAGCACTCCCTCGAGGAGCCGCTACTGCTTGACCCTGTTCCTTATTGGAACAGTCCATCCCGAACTGCCACGCCAGGTCCTCCATGGACTGGAAACAAGCAACCTGGGACCGGTTTTGGGGTATCACCCCTCATCAGCCCGGCAAGGTGAACCAAGCGTAACAGTGAGCCCGGGACCCATGTCTGGCATACTCGGGGCACTTAGGCGAGAAAGCAAAAGACACACAGATGATGAATGCAGAGCAAATCAAACATTCACCCCCCAGTCAAGAGATCTGGGTTAAATCCATTGTTTTGTTGCTATCAATGTAACCGAATGCAACCATCCCCCAAATGTCACAGAAACTGAAGTAAGGCATGTACTACAAGATATAAGAAAAGCAAGAACCAGTTCTCAAGAGCCCACAACTAAAATATCAAAATATGTACTTCCCAAATCCCCGACCTCCGCAGAGGCCAGCTGCCTCCTTTACCCACCATAAAACACTCAGTAGAACAAACTAAAAAAAACACCACTGATACCCCTCTTGCAAAGTATTTGGAGACACCTACAACAATCTACACTGAGGGGCTGATTCACAAAGGGCCTCCGCACTCGTGGTGGAGGCCCCGCAGTAAAATCACCACAATGAGAATTCTCATTGCAGAGATTCCTCCCCGAGTGCATGAGACTCCCTCATGACTGTGGGGCCTCCTCCACGAGTGCAGAGGCCCTTTGTGAATCAGGCCCTGAGTGTAGAGTATGCAACAAACAGCCAATTGAAATAAAAACAAATGAGAGAACTAGCCTATGTCGCTGTCTGCAGAAGAGGCTAACCAATATGACTTACTGGTAGAAAGTCCTATCAAAATTATGAAATACAAAAAACAAATCAAACTGATGAGTAAAATTAATATGTATATTAATATATTAAACAAACAAACAAAAAACAACTTCCAGAATACATAATACCACAAAGTCATATGAAACCAATTAAATAAAATACATACAATACAAATTAAGATATAACAATGGCATCAAATCCAATTTCATGCATAAATATGTAATTTTCCACCCCACAATAAATAACTTTCACATCCTTTACAGTTCAGTAGCTGCAGATCTTTCTTTGTAGTGATCTATTCAAAAATATAATCCACCCAAAAAAGTAAATGCAGATAAACTAAATCAAATTGCAAGAACATAGCACAGGTCCACTAGTAATTCATCGAAGCAATCCAAAATTTTGCAGAATCATAAAAAACCTGAACAATTTTGAGAATAAAAATCTCTCCAGTAAAACCAAAAGATGAAAGGAAATCAAAATTAAAAAATTTGTTTCCTAGAAACCAAAATGATTTCCTTTAAAAAAAGAACAAATGCTCATAAGACACTTTCAGATCCATAAACCTGTTAAAAAGAGACAATTCCACCCACAAAGAACAATACATTCAAACCTAAAGAATGAATATTAGTTAAGTTATGCAATACACATACTATAACAAAATACAGTATATAACAATATCTCAAAAACATATCAAACCTAACAGAAATGACAAATCAACAAAAATGTGAAAACTAGTATTAAACTTAAATAAAATATAGAATGGAACACTCTAACTACTAAAAGGTACTACTCCTTAATGCCCTCACCCCCAAAACCCTAACAAAAACCTTTAAAAAATGTCTTACCTGGTCTGACAAACAGCAGCACCTAAATGCAACTTTGTTCATAGAAAATGACCCAAACATGAGACAAATAGACTAGTAAAAAAAGGTTAGAAGAAAAAAGTGCTCACTAAATTAAAATATAAAAAGACTACTTTCCTATAGAAAACAACGGAGATTAAATGTAAATATGTGTATAAAATGTATTAAACAATAATATTGAACTGTATTAAAAATGTGAAACGTTAAACAAAGGTTATAAAATATATGTACCACTTATGTAAACTGTAAAATAAATAATACTAACAAAACAATAGTATTATTTAAAAGGTTTACAAAACTGTATTTGCAAAAATGTATGTGAACCACTAACCTTGGCATTGGGATTTCTACATCTTACCTTGTAATTAGACCACACGGGACGTACTGTATCACGATTTTGTACTTATGTGAAGTTTTTATCGCTGCTTGTATGACTTTTATGGTTTTATTTGAAAAACTGAATGATGTGAACCACTTTGTTATGGACAAAAGAGTGAAAAACAAATGGTAAAAAACACTGTCTATATATTATTTAAAAAATGTTATTGATAAAGTACAGATGTATTATTTAATAAAATAGTATAAAAGCTTTTGCTTGATGTAAAATATGTATGCACAAATATACATGTAAACAACATAAAAAGATTTAAAAATCTAAGTTTAGTATGTACCTTTATTTTTATAAAAAGTATAAACTATAACCATGCATATTAAAAATAAAATGCTAACTCCAATGTACAAAATTTTGGATAACATCTTCGACACTAAAGAGGTTACCTTTGGTATTCTCACTCCAATGTACAAGATTTTGGGTAAGGTGTTGGATACTTGGATGGGGGCGTTGAATGGGATTGGATTTACTATTCCCACTCCATTCCTCACTATTTCAGGAAAGGTTTTGGACACTTAGGGCCCGATTCTGATGCGGGTTGGAAAAGCTTCCCGACCGATGGCCTGATTCTGATGCGGTTAGGAAGGCCTCCTAACGGCATTTGCTCCTTCCAAATCGGATCGGGAACGTGTCTTCCCGACCAAGGGCCCAATTCTGATGCGGTTAGGAACAAATGTTCCCATTGAAGTCAATGGGAGTTCAACCAAATCGTATCTGGAAACATCCGGATGCATCCTACTCTGCCGGTTGGACTTTCCCGATCCGAGTGGGTCGGAAACCATTTCCCAACCGATTCGGTCGGGAAGCTTTTCCAACCCGCATCAGAATCGGGCCCTTAGAGCCCGATTTTGATGTCGTTAGGAAGGCCATCCCTGAGCCGTCCATAGTCAGATCGTCCAACCGACTCATACTGGGATCCAGTTCTACCAAACGACTCTGTACAATGCCCAAAAGCCTTTACTTGCTGAACGACTCAGTCACTCCGATTCCGTCATCATTTTCTGAATGAGAAGCCTCTGGATACGCAGAATGGAGTCGTCTGGAGGCATTTTCCCAGTCCGATTCCGAATGCACAAGTACGATGCGCACTTCCTATGCGCCGAATCGGTCGCCACATCCAACACGTCAGAATGAGAGTATTTCAGCTCCGAATCGCGCCACAGCACGATTCCTGCAACCAAGACTGTCCAGCCACATATCCCATTGTGCATGTCATCCCTAAACTTTACATATATGATCAATACTACAACCCCAACCGACGCGGTCATCGCAGATGATAAGTCAGACACCTACCCCTACACAATAACGCCAGAACCCCACAAAAGGTACCATAAGAGAAAGGGGCGAGGCTACAGTTAAATTTGGGGTGGTGGGAATACTTACAGCAATGTAGAGGCAATGGGGGGCAATAGTTCCAGCAATTTAGACACAAAGGGGGGTCTGGGGGGCAAATACTCCCAGCAAAGTCCAGCCAAAATTGGGAGGTGGAGGTCTAACACTCCCAACAATGCAGAGTAAAAACTGGGGTTGTGGGCTAATACCCCCAGCGATGTACAGGCAAATTTAGGGTTGAGGGCTAATAACCCCAGCAATGTTTAACCAATGTGGGGGTGGGAGGCATATACCCCCAGCAATGTAGAGGCAAATTGGGGATTGTGGGGCAAATACCCCCAGCAATGTAGAGGCAAATTGTGGGTTGTGGGGCAAATACCCCTAGAAATGTAGAGGCAAATTGGGGTTTGTGGGACAAATACCCCAGTAATGTAAATGCAAATCTGGCGTTTGAGGGGCAAATACCCCAGTACTGTAGATGCAAATCTGGGGTTTGTGGGGCAAATACCTCCAGTAATGTAGAGGCAAATTGGGGTTTGTGGGACAAATACCCCCAGTAATGTAGATGCAAATCTGGGGTTTGATGGGCAAATACCCCCAGTAATGTAGATGCAAATCTGGGGTTTGGGGTGCAAATACCCCAGTAATGTAGATGCAAATCTGGGGTTTGGGGGGCAAATACCCTAGTCATTTCGATGCATATCTTGGGTTTGGGGGGCAAATTTCCCCAGTAATGTAGATGAAAATCTGGGGTTTAGGGGCAAATACCACCAATAATGTAGATGCAAATCTGCGGTTTGTGGGGCAAATACCTCCAGTAATGTAGAGGCAAATTGGGGTTTGTGGGACAAATACCCCCAGTAATGTAGATGCAAATCTGGGGTTTGAGGGGCACAGACCCCCAGTAATGTAGATTCAAATCTAGGGTTTGGGGTGCCAATACCCCAGTACTGTAGATGCAAATCTGGGGTTTAGGGGGCAAATACCCCAGTCATTTCGATGCATATCTTGGGTTTGGGGGGAAAATACCCCCAGTAATGTAGATAAAAATCTGGGGTTTAGGGGCAAATACCACCAACAATGTAGATGCAAATCTGGGGTTTGGGAGGCAAATACCTCCAGTAATGTAGAGGCAAATTGAGGTTTGTGGGACAAATACCCCCAGTAATGTAGATGCAAATCTGGGGTTTGAGGGGCAAAGACCCCCAGTAATGTAGATGCAAATCTAGGGTTTGGGGTGCAAATATCCCAGTACTGTAGATGCAAATCTGGGGTTTAGGGGGCAAATACCCCAGTCATTTCGATACATATCTTGGGTCTGGGGGGCAAATACCCCCAGTAATGTAGATGCAAATCTGGGGTTTAGGGGAAAATGCCACCAATAATGTAGATGCAAATCTGGGGTTTGGGAGGCAAATACCCCCAGTAATGTAGATGCAAATTGAGGTTTGTGGGACAAATACCCCCCAGTAATGTAGATGCAAATCTGGGGTTTGGGTGGCAAATACCCCCAGTAATGTAGATGCAAATCTGGGGTTTGGGGGCAAATACCCCCAATAATGTGTACATGACCAATGTAACTGGTGCTCATGCACAGTGCCTCAATACCTACAGGTGGAGTACATGCTGCTGGAATGTCTGAATAAACAAACACAAACGTCATTTTTCATGAAATGCATTCCCACACATTTTGAAGCAAAAGTAGCTGGCAACTTTGAGGAATGGGCAGAGTGGAGATGCAAGTGCTCTAGGGACCGATGAAAAACGAACAAAGCCTCATTATCTACTAAATGGTCCCTTAAAAACCTGTGAAATACTAGGGGGCTGATGCGCAAACAAGACAGATCATGTATTTTGTACGTTGACTCCAGAGACAGAGGAGTTCCCAAACTCGGATTTCTGACATTTTGTTGCAAAGAACTTTGATGAACAGAGGTTTGAGTACTTGTGTTCAAATTGTGAAACTTACACCCCTCCTCCCACCCAGCCCCACCAGGAAGAGTGTTGTCCAGACAATGCTGGTAAGTGTACTTGCAAGATGTTTGTCGCTGGTGGCTGGTGTTTGTAGCACAGAGGCAAATATGTTAGTTGTGATAGTTTCGGACATCAGTCCACAGTGTCTGACATCTTGGTAGTACACATTAACTCACTGTGTGGTAGACATCCCCCCCGATGAAGTGATTGTGCTATGTGTGTGGAGGAGTGTTTGCTGCTATTCAGACTCCCATCAGGCACAGTTCCACCTACACCTTCCCAACCAGCCCAACCATCCAACCTTGAAGTATGCTTTCCTAACATTGAGTAGCAATGTACTTGCAAGATGTCTGACACTGGGGAAAGGTGTCTGCCTTTAGGCCACCTCCCATCAGTGCCTTATGCTCCAAAAGCCATTCCCCAGTCTCAGGCACTTTGTTATAACATTAACAGTCACTGTCAGGTAAGCATGCTTCATTGTGGGCCTGTAGGGCTGTGTGGGAGGAGGAGTGTTTTAAATGGCCAGATCTCCCATCAGGCCCTGTACTACACACACACATTCCAACGTGCAAAACTGACACCCCTGGAACTATGCTTTCCATGAGAGTGAGTGGATATGTACTGACAAAGAGGGCTGACACTGGTGCCTGGTGTTTGGAGCACAAGGCCCTGTTGGTAGTTGTGGCAAAGTCAGACACCAGTGACCAGTGAAATGCATCCTGTTGTTAAATTTGGACACACTGTGGGTAAGCTTAGTTCCTGTTGGGCTATTTGTGCTGGGTAGGAAGGCGTATGTTGGACAGGACATGATGTGAGTTGTAGCCTTTCCAAATACTCTTCCTCCCACCCAGCCCTGCTAACTCCTCTGAGATGATGGCTAACTGTCAGTGAGGGGAAGTGTACTAGCAAGGAGGCTGACACTGCTGCATGATGTTAAACTATAAGACAACTCCCAACAAGGCCTTGTGCACCAAACACCGTGCAACAGTGTCAGCCATCTTGCTAGTGCACTTCCATTCACTGTCAGGTAGCCATAGGCCCAGATGAACTGGTTGTTTTGGGTGTGGGTAGGAGTGTTTGCTATTTCTCCAACTCGCATCAGGCCCTGTCCTCCACACACCTTCCAAGCCAGCACAAACAGACCACCTGGAACTATGGTTTCCTGAAAGTGAGTTGGAAATGTACTGGCAAGATGGCTGACACTGGGGCTTGTTATCAGAGTTGACCACAACTCCCATCATGGCCTTGTGTTCCAAACACCATTCCCCAGTGTCATCCATATTGTCAGTACATTTCAACTCAGTGTCAGGTAAGCAGAGTTCCATGTGTTCTGTTTTTGCTGGTTGGAAAGAGTGTGTGTAGGACAGGGCCTGCTGGGAGATGTAGTCAGGGGTAACACTCCTCCTCACACCCAGCCCAAATAGGCCACCATGAACCATGATTACCTGCCAGTGAGTAGAACTTTACATTCAAGATGTCTGACACTGGTGCCTGTTGTTTGACTTGACTGCAACACCCATCAAGGCATTCTGCTCCAGACACCATGCAGCAGTGTCAGCCTGGCCATCTTGACAGCACATTGCCACTCAATGTCAGTAAAGGAAAGTCTCTGGTAAGCTATTTGGGATGTGTAGGAATGTGTGTGTAGGATAGAGCCTGATGGGAGATATAGTCAGGGCAAAAACTCCTACCTCCAACCAGTCAAACCGGGTCATCTGTGCCTATGGCTACCTGACAGTAAATGGAAGTGTACTAGCAAGATGGCTGACACTGTTGCATGTTGTTTCAAGTTCAATACCATGCAGCAGTGTCAGCCACCTTGCCAGTACACTTCCCTTCACTGTGAGGTAAGCATAGGACCAGAGGAGTTCTCTAGCCTAGGTGTGAGGATGAGTAATTGCAATGGCTAAAAATCACATCAGGCCTTGTCCCACACACATCTTCCCACCCAGCACCAAAAGCCAACCTGTAACTCTGCTTCCCTGACAGTGAGTGGGAATGTACTTGCAGGAGGTCTGACACTGATGACTGATGCCTATTAGTCCACAACTCCCAGCGGGGCCTTGTGGTCCAGAACACCAGTCCACAGTGTCAGCCATTTTGTCAGTACATTTCCACTCAGTATCCGGTAAGTATGGTTTCTGGTGGGCTTGTTGGGCTGGGTGGGAAGAGGGGTATTTGCACTAACTTCAACTCCCATCATGCCCCGACCTCCACACACCTTCCCAGCCTGCCGAAACAGCACACCTGGGACTATGCAGTCCCTGAGAGTGAATGTAAATGTACTGGCAAGATGGCTGACACTGGGGCCTGGTGTTTGTAGCACATGGCCATGATGGTATTTGGCTTCAAGTGCAACACCATGTAGCAGAGTCATCCATCTTGCAAGTACACTTCCCCACACTGTCAGGTAGCCATAGGCACAGATGAACTATTTGGGATTGGTGTGAGGAGGAGTGTTTGTTGTCACTGCAACTCCCATCAGGCCTGGGCCCACACACACCTTCCCACACAGCTCAAAGAGCACACCTGGAAGAGTGATGTCCTGACAATAATAAAGTGTACATTCAAGATATCTGACACTGGTGCCTGCTGTTTGTTTTGACCACAACTCCCATCAAGGCCTTGTGCTCCCCACACCAATCCCTATCTTGCCAGTACATTTCCACTCACCATCAGGGACAGCATGGTCCCAGGTGTGCTGTTTGAGGTTGGTGGGAAGGTGTGTGTAGGACAGAGCCTGCTGGGAGATGTAGTCAGTGCAGACACTTCTCCTCCCAGGCAGCCCAACCAGGCCATCAGGAAGAGTGATGTCCTGACAATGAGTAAAGTGTACATTCAGGATGTCTGACACTGGTGCCTGCTGTTTGCTTTGCCCACAACTCCCATCAAGTCCTTGTGCTCGTCACACCAGTATCCACTGTCAGCCATCTTGCTAGTACTTTTCCACTCACTGTGAGGAAAGCATAGTTCCAGGTGGGCTTGTTGGGCTATGTGGGAGGAGGAGTGTTAGCTGTGACTACAACTCCCATTAGGCCTGTGCCCACACCCACATTTCCAGCCTTCCCAACCATCCTTCGTGTGACTCAGCTTTCCTGTGAGTGAGTGAAACTGTGCTGGCAAGATGGCTGATGCTGGTGACTGGTGTTTGGAGCACAATGCCTTGCTGTGAGTTTGTAAGAAGTATGTACATAGTTGGAATTTATTAAATTTTCTATTTCATGCAGGCATGTTGTTTGTCAATATGGCATACACATCACATGCTCATTTACTCTAGATTTTTATAACTTTGATAAGTCATTTGTATCATTGTATCCTTGACAGTGATGTCTGTGGATGGGTAATTGGTAACATTAGTGGAATGTTGAGTAGGCACTTACCAGACTCTGGTGCTCCTGGTATTCCATGAACACCCTCCGGCGGAAGGATGTCATGCACCTTCTCCTTCCAGGAAGTGAAGTGGACAGGTGGTGCAGGAGGGCCACCGCCAGCCTGCTGACTTTGGGCGTGTTCTTTTGCTATCCATTCTTTTACTCTCCTTCGCACATCATAGTACCTGTTCCTGATAGCATCCATTGTGTGCCATACAGGTGCTTGAGCATTCACCTTCTTGACTATCCTGTCCACATCCTATTTCTCAGGGACAGGGGGGGTCTGTTGGACTAGGTTCACACATAACTGTGTCTCTACTCTGATTATTTCATCTACAAGCACTTCCAACTCCTTCTCTGTGAACCTTGGCTGCTTCTTCTGGGGCATGGTGAGGGTGAAGAGGGAGGTGAGGGTGAGGGTGAGTGTGAAGGTGAGGGTGAGTGTGAATAAGTAAAAGAGTGTGTGTTTGAGAAAATACGTTTGCAAAATAAAAATGTGTGCAAGTTATGTGGTGTGTAAAGTGTGAGTGTATGAGTCAGAGAGGAGGGAATCTGTGGCTAATTCTGTGACCTCTCCGCAGTTCAGTTGGTGCAAAGGATCATGGTCATCTATTTGGCCCTTTATATAGGCGGATAGGTGGGTGTGGCTAATATTTAGATTTTTTTATTTGGTGTTGCCAGTGCTTGTTTTGACATTTTTAGACATTTCCAGTTGCCATTTGTGACACAAACCGACACGGTTCAAAAACTGCGTTGGATGCATCATCATCTGTTCACGGGGTAGACTGAGTCTCATTCATGCCCGGAATGCTAACTATGAACAAGTCGGTTGGAGTTTACATGCATAGCATCGTACTCCGTTGTTTGGGCAACTCGCGGTCGAGTCGTCCGGAAAGCATTACGGAATGGATTCGGTAGCAATGCTTTCCTAACGAGATCGTAATCCGTCCCTAAGTGGTTACATTTTCTATTACCACTCCAATCTGGACTATTTTGGGGAAGGTGTTGGACACTAAAGAGGTTCCATGCACTATTCCCTCCCCAGTGTTAACTATTTTCAGGAAGATGTTGGACACTGAGGCGCATATATTTTTGAAGGCTTTGCAATGCCTTTGTGCCATGCAAGGAAGCACAAGGGCGAGACAAAACCTAAGTCAGATTTATCAAGCCACACAAGACCACCTTGGGTGGCCCTGCATGGTTTGATAAATCTAGAGAAACGCAACCCAGCGCAAATCATTGCATTACGTTACTCTGCCTCAGGGAGGCATTACATGGGTGTAGCACAGGTGTTCCGATACATCCACTCATAGATTTTGGTGCATTCTCAGATTTACCAACACTGGTAAGCCTGGGAATGCGTGAAAATGCTATGCCCTCCGGGGTGGAGTAACAAGGAGACATATGTTTATCCTCAGAGGATTGTTTCTGTGCAGGAAGGTGTCTCTTCCTGCACAAAAACAATTCTGTCTGCAACACAGGCACCTTTTCACCACAACGCGTGGGTACCTGCTTTGGTGCTAGGCAGCTAAAAGGCGCCAGTGCAAGGGAAGGACACAAATGTGTTGTATTATGTTAAATACATCACACTCCTGGCTAAAAGGGTAATATTTACTATGCCCACTCCAATCTATACTATTATCTAGAAGGTGTTTGTCAGTAAAACGATTCAGTTTATAAAACCTATTGTATATATATGTATATATACACATACATACATACATATAAATATATATGTATGAAATATACCAAAATGTTAAAAAAAATCATAAATCTGATGTAGTAAATATTTAGCATTCCATAAAAAATGCAACTTGCTGTACAAAATATATCTTTAAAGTAAATATTTTAGGTTCCCAAAAAATCCCACAGTAAATACTACTAATTAACAAAATAAAAAACTGAAAATTATATGTTTATTATATATATATATATATATATATATATATATATACACATACATATATATTGATATATAATATATAATTTAAATATTAATGTTATTAAATATGCACTCATTTACTAACTAATTAAGTATATTTGCATAGTAACAAACCAACATATACAACACATATATAAATACACAAAATTTAGAATTTTATAATTAAATAATGTAGAGACAAAGCTGTAAACATCTTGTTTCTTTAAAAAATAATATACAATCTTACATTTTTTAAAAACATGATTTTAAAAAAACATATAAAAAATTCAAATTATTAATAACAATAGCCATAAATACATTTAAAATTATTTTTTAAACAGTATCAAAATAAATAAATATTATATTTTATATACACAAATATGCACATTTTCAGAAATAAACTAAAAACCTTCAGATAAATTTAAAAATTATTTTTCAAATTATTAAAAATACATATTTAATACTATAAATAAACATTAAAACAACGTAATACATTTATAATTATTGATTTTCAATCAAATAAATAATTTAAAATGTACAATTTTTAGAAATCTCCACAGAATGTTTCCCTAGAAACACAACACCCTGCTCCTATATGTTAAATACATTTAAAATATTAAAAAATCTATTTAAATTTCAAATAAATGATTATAACATTTTTAACAAATATACTATAAAAAATAATTAAACGGATTAACACAAAAAATAGCAGAGAAACATAATAAAACATATTAAAAAAACATATACATTTAACAACAAAGACAATATTTTTACAACGATATTTAACCCCTTCGCTGCTAGGCCTTTCCCCCCCCCCTGTGCTAAGCCTTTTTTGGGCTATTTGGGGTAGTTCGCGCTTAGGCCCCTGTAACTTTTTGACCACATAAGGTATCCATGCCAAATTTGCGTCCTTTTCTTCCAACATCATGGGGATTCTAAAGGTACCCAGGGTTTGTTGATTCCCCTAGAGGGGACCCAGAAATTAGCCAAAATACAGCTAAATTTTGGGGTTTTTGGGAAAAATGGGAAAAAAGTGCTGCAAATGAAAGCGTCTGTTTTTTTCCGGCAAATGGTATCAACAAAGGGTTTATGGGGCTGAAATCACCATTTTCCCAGCTTTTAGGGACTGACAGACTTTTGTCAGAAAACCAACATTTTGTACACAGTTTTGGCATTTTACTGGGATCTAGCCTATTTTTGCTATTTTTTGTGCTTTCAACCTTCTTCCAGTTAATGGTACAAATGGGTATGAAAGCAATAATGGATCCTGGAAAGCTATACATTTTAGAAAAGTAGACACAATTCTGAATTCAGCAAGGGGTCATATGTGTAGATCCTTCAAGGTTTCTTTATAGAAACTAACAGTTGAATATAGGAGAAATTGAAAATTAGTTGAAAAAAACAGCCATTTGTGCCAACGTTTTCACCTGTAACTTCTTCTAATTATAACAGCTGTTTGAAAGCAATATACCGTTACATCCGCTGGACCTTTCTGGTTGTGGAGATATATAGGACTTGTAGGTTCACCAAGAATCCAACGAACCCAGAGCCAATAACTGAGCACCCAGGGGAAATCAGGATGGGGTGAATTGTCTGGCTCTCACCAGGTTCTGTTACCCAGAATCCCTTGCAAACCTTAAATTTGTCAAAATAAACACATTTTCCTCACATTTCTGTGGTGGAAAGTTCAGGAATCTGTGTGGATCCACAAAATTCCACCCAACCCGCATTTCCCAAAGTCTTCCGAGAAAAATGGTGCCTCACTTGTGTGGGTAGGCCTAGTGCCCGCGACAGGAAACAGCCCAAAACGCAACATGGACACACCACATTATCACAGTGAAAACGGACCCTTTTTTTGCAAAGTGCCTAGCTGTAGATTTTGAACCCTAGCTCTGCCGGCAACTAGGGAAACCTAGCAAACCTATACATTTTTGGAAACTAGACAGCCAGGGGACTACAGTATGGGGTGACTTGTCTGGCTCTCACCAGGTTCTGTTACCCAGAATCCCTTGCAAACCTCAAAATGTGTCCAAAAAAACACATTTCCCTCACATTTCTGTGGTGGAAAGTTCTGGAATCTGCGTGGATCCACAGAATTCCACCCTCCCCGCATTTCCCAAAGTCTTCCGAGAAAAATGGTACCTCACTTGTGGGTAGGCCTCGTGCCCGCGACAGGAAATGGCCTAAAATGCAATGTGGACACACCACATTTTAACAGTGAAAACGGACCCTTTTTTTGCAAAGTGCCTAGCTGTAGATTTTGAACCCTAGCTCTGCCGGCAACTAGGGAAACCTAGCAAACCTATACATTTTTGGAAACTAGACAGCCAGGGGACTACAGTATGGGGTGACTTGTCTGGCTCTCACCAGGTTCTGTTACCCAGAATCCCTTGCAAACCTCAAAATTTGTCAAAAAAAACATATTTTCCTCACATTTCTGTGGTGGAATGTTCTGGAATCTGTGTGGATCCACAAAATTCCACCCACCCCGCATTCCCCAAAGTCTCCCGAGAAAAATGGTACCTCACTTGTGTGGGTAGACCACAAACTATGCACTATGCACTATCGGCACAGCAATGTCCTCCTCTAAGACAGGCACTTCATCTGCACTAAGAGTGGCTACATCATCCGATGATTCCTCGTGGACAGAAAACTCACTGCCAGAATCTTCCACTGCCCCCACTGCCTCCTCTGCCTCAGATGCAGAGTCAGTCTCTGAACCATGGTCAGAGGAAGACTCAAAAAGCAAACCAACAACCTGCTGAGCAGTAATACTGCGGCTAGCCATAGACCTTACAAAGAAAGGAGACTTTACAAACAAGTCAACTACAACAAACACTGCAAAATAAGTAATAAACAAAGTGTGGCTTTAGCACAAAGATCTATATACTCAAAGACAATGACTCACTTGCCAAAGATAGCTACACTCACCAGCACCTACTCTGCAGAGACACAGTAAAAAGCAACGATATCCCACTAGAAAGAAGAAACAAAACTAATTACTCACAAGACAACAAAATACACATTGAGCGCCAAATGCAAAAAGATTTTGACACTCAAAAAACAGAAGCCAAACATACTGCTATTATTACACCATTTGCAAAAAACACATTCATGCAGGGAAATGAAACTCATTTACATTGTACAAAAAAAAGTCTCTTACCAAACACATGCAACTACACAAACAGCAGAACGACCAGTAACGAAACCACAACCTGGAACAGTCTAAAGAGCAAAAGCCTTGAACTAGAACAAAAAGGGAGAAATAAAGCATTACAATTCACACGAAATAAAACAATTAACATAACACGCTATGTCACTACCCAAATGGTCAATCTGCCAGATGGGCCTTCAAATAGGGCTGAGAAAAATGGGGGGTGATCTTGCCCAGGGGATCGGGTGAGGTTTTCTGCCAGGCCGATCTGTCCCCCAGGTGGGGCAGAAAACAGCAGACAGAAATGTGCCCCCCTTGCAAAAGAAATAAATTCCTGGTGCCTTGTAGGGTTTTCTGCCCCCCCCCCTCCTGCCTAGGGCAGAAAGGCCAAAAGAAGGGACAGATCTGTCCCCAGGAGGGCAGAAAAACATTAACCAAATGTTACACTTTGGAAGCAACCATGTCACTTCCATTACACACAAAACAAAATCCCTGGTGCCTAGTGGGGTTTTCTGCCCCCCCCTCTTCCCCCACGGGGGCAGAAAGGCCAAAAAAATGGGCCGATCCGCCCCCAGGGGGGCATAAAAACATACACATTACATCAGCCCCCTGGAAGCGACCCTTGCCCAAGGGGTCGCTTCCATTTTAATTTAAAATAAAGTGCCTGGTGTCTAGTGGGGTTTTCTGCCCCGGGCGGGGCAGAATGGCCAAATAAACGGGCCGATCTGCCCCCAGGGGGGGCAGAAAAAACAAACAAACATTGTGCCCCCTTTGGAAGCGACCCTTGCCCAAGGGGTCGCTTCCAATACAATTTAAAAAGCTCTCTGGTGCCTAGTGGGGGCATTTCTGCTGCACGACCGTGACGCTGTGCGCGATCGTGAAGCAGAAATGCCCTGTACAGAGACATCAGGGGAGAGGAAACTCTTTCCTCTCCCCCGATGCCTCTGTGCGTGCAGGAAACCCCCCCACCCCCCAGGAGCAAGGAAAAGTACCTGCTCCGTCGGGACCCTGGAAGCAAATGGCTTCCAGGGCTTCCGGGGCTTCCTGATGATGTCGGCGCGCACTGTGCACGCTGACGTCATGGGATTGCCCGGGGGTGTCGGGGTGGCAGCGGAAACTCTTCCACTGCCATCCCCCTTTGTGGCAAGTTGTTGGGTTGCCCATGGGGGGAGCGCCAGTGCTTCCCCCTTGGGTGGGTGCCATGACGGAGTGGTTCCATCATGAGCACACGCCCACCGTGGCTCATGACGGAACCGCTCTGTCATGAGCACCGAAGGGGTTAAATAAAAAATATTTTTTTTAAAGATATCACAAATAACACTTAAAATGATATTTTTACCTTCAATATTTCTGTCAATGATATTTTTCAGAACACACTATTCTTGTAAAACAAATTTAGGAGTATTTCTCTACCAGAACATGCAAAACTTAAAAACACATGTCCTACGTCTTAAATACAATGTAAACTGCCCTGTGCGCTGTTTAGGTCCTACCTTATGGTTGACGTATATATTTTAAAAAGAAAGGTATAGGCCTGGCAAAATGCTTATTTTGCCAGGTCGAATTGGCAGTTTTAAAATTGGACTACAGACTGCAATGACATACCTGGGACATGTTTAAAAGGCTATTTAAGTGGGTGGCAAAATGACTGCTGTGGGCCCAATAGTAGAATTTATTTCCCAGGCCCTGGGTACAGGTAGTACCACATACAAGGGACTTATAAGTCAATTAAAAAGGCCAATCCACTGTAAGCCAATTGTGCCATGTTTTAGGGAGAGAGTGTTGGAATCATAGTACGCTTGTGGTAGATAACCAGTAGTTTATTTGCAAGAACAAGCATCTTAGTATGTCTCCTCTTCCAGCATCCTTCTCCAACTGTCCCCAATGGTTCCATCCTCACCCTCAACATTTCAGAATCGCTATATTAATATAGTGACAATACTCAACACGACACTCCCTCCCTTTAATTATTATAACAACAGAGGAAAAAAACAAAACAAATATTGATTCTCCACTTAATAATTCATACAACATTTGTATCCAACTCTACTGTACTTGTTGACCTGTACTCGAGATGTTAGGGAAAAAAACAACAAATAAACTTTCACCATATAGTGAAGTCATTGTGTTTTTTAGGAAGAAAACTCACTCTTCCAGACTGAGTTGTGGTACAGAACCAACCAGAGGACTAACTCTTTGTATGCCATCATCATTCCTCTCAATCAAATTGCTATTACCAGCATCATCAGAACCACCCTGATCATCCTCCTCCACACAACTATCCATTAGATTTAATGACATAATCATTAACACACCTTCACGCTCCCAGGTTAAAACTTTATATTGCATCCCAACAGTCTCCTGATATGCCACATTTTACTATCACTGAGTAGTGCTGAACATGAATAAACTTTCCTCACACATAAAGTTTCAGAGAACTTACTGTTCGCTTTCTTTATCTTGAACACAAGGTTCACCCATCCCCAGTCACCCTGTTCTGAGCCGACTTCATTCACTTCATGTTTTTTACCATAGTAGTCCTTATAAGTCGTTTGTGCTTCCAGCAAGTTTGCTTTAAACACCGATGGAGACCACCTACATTGTAGTACCATATTCAACCATGCATTATTATCTTTGGTGAAAGGTTCCCTACCTCTTAGTACCTTGAACAGACTGTACTCAGTTAAGGCAGGGGTAATCCTATAAGCCCAGATTAGTTTTCCAAGTTCACTTTCCAAAGCCACTCATGCATTGAAAACCCCCTGAACACTACACATAATCACTCCTTTGAAGCAATCTATAGCTCCACTCCCTTCAGGGTGGCATACAAATATAGGCTTGGCCTTAATATCATTCCTGCATAGGAACTTCAATTTTTCAGCTGTAAATTGTGGTACACTGTCACCTAACCAGGATTTCTTGATACCTTATCTAAAGAAAACCTTTTTAAGGAAATAAATAATCTCAGCTGAATCAACCTAGGCCAAATATCAATTTCTGACCATTTTGAATACATATCAAAGAGAGCAATTATGTATTTAGACACCTCCACAGAATTCAGAATGGGACCCAAAATACCCACTGCTAGCTCTTCCCAGTGAATCTCTGGGCATTCCGTAAGACCTAGTAGTGGTCTGAAAAGAGATAGCAATTTATCAGAATTGGCACAGTGTTCACAAGACCTCATACATGTTTACTTCACTCTACTTTTGGATTTTACAATGTCAAGGTGTCCTTCATGTGTAATGCCCAAAATTCTTTGTCTAAAGGAACATGGTGGAACAACTCCGTCAGCCCTCAAGAATTCTTGATCATTTGCACGTAACTCATCCTTAATTTCACAAAATATTTTGCATTTCTCATTCAGCTTGCTTTTATTAGGCCAACAATGTATAATATACCTCTTCACCACAGCCACGGTTCCATCACTTTCTTACTCACACATCCAATCCTCCTTCAAAGTAGCATTATTATCTTCAAACACTGTCACACAGTAGCTATCCCAGACATTAGAAGAATGTTCTTTCAAGGGTAAATGTGATCTGCTTAAATAATATGCAACCCTATTTTAATTTCCAGGTAAATAGACCACATCATAATTGAAATCTAGAAGTCTGAAGGAATGCGTGGACGTAGCAAAGTCGACTTTTTTGTCTTCATCACCCCTATTCGTTGACTTATACTGGTGGTTACTGACTCTGAAAGTGCCCTGGGCTCTGCTAACCAGGCCCAGGCCCAGTCCTTTAAAGCTATATAGTAATTTGTGTAATTATAATTGGCCAAGACAATCTGCCTGTATGTCCCTAGTATATGGTAGGGCATGTAGGTTTAGAGACCTCAGTGGACTTAATGCACTTAAGTGTGCACTGCTGTGGTGTCTGGTGTCATTTTAAAGCCAGCCCTGCATTGCAGGCTGGTTTTAAAATAAACTGTGTCCTAATTTGACTTTGGAATTAAACGTACTTGCAAAGTCCAATACTACCTCTATATTAAGGTCTGCCCTTGGTGTCCCAAGGGTAGGGTGCCTTGCTATAAAAAGCAGGGACATTATAAAATATGTTTTATATGCCCTGCTCAGGTAAAAACAGCCAAAGGCATTTTTCCCATTGTAGTGCTGCTAACTCTATGTGCTAACATGGGAAGGTTTTTATTAAACTTTAATAAAGTCTAACTGCTTGGAAGTAGCTAGCAGCCTACTTCAAAGTATCAGAATAATAGTTACAATAAATCCAAAAACTGGCCATGGTTGGATTTATTATAACCATGGCAGGGAAGTAGTTTTAGAACTTACTATCCTGAAGTTACCTAAAATAGCCCTGTAGCAGCCTCTTTTGATTGGCCAGCCACTGACAGACCTAAGCCAAGCTGCTCCCTGAGTAGGTGTGAAGAGGCCTGGGGCTGAAACAATACAGCCATTTGGTGAGAGAAGATTTGCTTCCTGGAGAAGTCAGGGACAGGAAGGGGGCTGCAGAGATAAACTGAACTTCAAAGGTAGAAGCCCAGTTGCCACAGGACCCAGGCCAGCCCCCACTTCCTTGATTCCAACCCAGCTGGGAGCCCCCCTAATTAGATTAGGAGAGGGGCTGGAAGGGGAGTGTAGGGAAATCACTCGTCAGCAGCAGACTCGACTAACGCAACACACTCTATGCCGGCACCACCCAGAAACTCCTAAATAACCTGCAGAACATCCAGAACGCCTCCGCTAGACTCATCTTGAACATCCACGCCGCAGCCACATCATCGGCCACCTGAGAGACCTTCACTGGCTACCTATTAAGAAAAGAATTACCTTTAAGCTCCTCACGAACGCCTTCAAAGCCCTCCACAATGCCAGACCTGCATACCTCAACCACCGCCTCTCCTTCTACACTCCCACAGATCCACAAGATCAAGGCTGGATTAAGATCCTTCTCCTACCTCACTGCAAAGACCTGTAACTCCTTGCCTCTGCACCTCAGACAATCACCATTGCTGCCGCAATTCAGGAAGAACCTCAAGACCTGGCTCTTTGACTGAACCACAGATCCACCCCCCGCCCGCCCACTCAGCGCCTTGAGACCCAAGTGAGTATTCGCGCTTTATAAGAAACCTGATTGATTATTGATGATTGAATGGTTAGCCACACCTGTGGGTTAGTTAAGCCAGACCTGCACTCCAAGGAGAGAATTTTTCCATTTTGATTATTGGTGAAATGCGCATTCTGGGATAAAAATATGCCACACTTCTCAGGAAGTTGTCATGGCAGAGGGTGGCAACTTGAACCCTATTGATTGGGCTACCTCCTTTTCCAACCCAGAAAGGGGAATACATATGGGAGATCTGCAGGAGCCCCTCAGATCCCTGACTGGAACATCCGAAGAAGAAGGAATGCCCTGCTGGACCCTTGGACTGCACCACAGAAGACTGCACTCAGAAGGACTGCACCTGATGCACTCTAAAGGCTCCACACAATAAAGACTGTGTCTGGCTTAAAGGATAAGGAATGGACTCCCTGAGCAGCAACAGATAGAAAAGTTCTGGAAGAAGCCACCTGCAACATCCACTGAAAGGACAGCTCCAGCTGACTAGCTTCACCTGGGTTTTCCTGGACTGACCAGGTGCATTGTGGGAGTCAGAGTCCAGACCATACCAGAGCTTCTGAACCCTTAGCTGGTGCTGTTGTGCCCTTCCTGACCCTCAAGAAACCTTTCAGAAGATCTGAATGTTCGAAATGTTTTGCCAACTTTTGTGAAAAAGCACCAGAAGAAAATCAGCCTCGACGATGAGTCAAGCTGGCAACGTTGAACTGTGACTTGGCCTGACCACACTCATTTATCCCACTGAAAGTCCTGCAGCTCTTCACCACCCAAAATGAAGACAAAGAGCTCCTGGGCTCACCGACTCTAAATCCGGATCCGAAGACCTGATCGCTCGACATCGATAGAAAAAGCTCCAAAAAGTGACTAAGTGAGAAGGTAAAAACTTGAACGGGCCCAACTTTTTGGCCTGCACATTTGACTTTGCCCTGGTCAAGCGCAGCCGGATATCCAATTTAAGCGCTTATTGCTTCTATGTGCTATTTTACCTTTATTCTTTAAAAATTCATATCTCAACTTCTGCTTGTATGATATTTGTCATTTTGGTCTTGTTTTATTTATGAGATTATTTTCTATTTCTTTTATTCTGGTCACTGTGTTACTGTCTGAAGTCTTGGACAAATTCCTTGCACATTGCCTAAGTTAAGCCTGATTGCTCTGTGCCAAGCTACCAGAGGGTGAACATAGGCTAATGTAGGGTGTGTTGTGACTTACCCTGACTAGGATTGTGGTTCCTGCCTGGACAGGGTGCATACCTCTGCCAACCAGAGACCCTATTTATAACTGTGTCATTTTAAAGATAAAAATGTTCCCTACATTTATCAATTGAGTTTTGATTTTTTTTGTGCTGTGTCTTCTACTTATGTACTGTTTTGGTGATATTCAATGCTTTACACGCCTGTCTCCTAAGTTAAGCCTGACTGCTCGTCTGCCAAGCTACCAAGGGTTGAGAAGGATTCATTTTTTTAAATGTGACTGGACCTTATTAGTGATTGTGGTAATATACTAGCTATAGGTACATACCTGCACCTTCTAATAACCCGCCTTCCTAAAGTGGAGTCACTTTAACAAAAACATCAGGAATTACAACCTCCAACAGTGGCTTATGGTCTGTATGTGGTGCAAACCTCGAACCCCAAAGATACTGTCTGAATTTTTCCATTGCTGAAACTGTGGCCAACATTTCTATTTCAACCACAGAATACTTCTCTTCCGTGGGTGTTAAAATACGAAAAGCAAAAGATACAGGGGCATATTCTCAAGGAGCCATCGCCGATTTATTGGCACTTTAGCGCCGCAAAAGTGGTGATAGACTTATCGCCCCATTCACAAGCTGGTGCAAACTGCCGACATCGCCAGTTTTCCCGCGATAGCTGCGGCAAAACACATCGCCACGGATGAGAGCGACAACTAATGCTAATGATATGCAGAGTAGGTGTTCCCGTGCAAAAACACACGAAAACACCACTTCGCAATATTCTCAACGACCAGCCAGATCTGCGGTGCCGGACAAAAACAGGCGGTAAGGCGTGTTAGCAGCAGGGACTTAACACCTGCTCATAACTGGTCTTAAGTAGGACGAAAACCTGCAGTACAGAGGGAGCCCAGGCCAGAGCCACATTGAAGACCAACAGATGCCATTGAGCTACTAATCATGCAGCTTGGAGACCCAAGAGTGCCACAACACCCACTGCCACAACCCCCAGGACCACCCCCCCTGGACCACACCCCCGGACCACCACCCAGGCAGCGCAGAGCAAGACAGCGGACCTTCCAAAAACGCATCAGCCTCACAGACTTAACGCCAGAGGATGTCATTGCCCACTACAGGCTCAAAAGGACAACCATCCTCCGCATCATGAACCACATTGCCCACCGGCTGACGGTACCAACACAGCGGACAACCAACATCCCTCCGCAGACAAAGCTGCTGGCTGTGCTGTACCTGTTGGCCTCTGGTACCTTCCAACCAACAACTGCCAGAGTCGGAGGAGTCTCACAGCCAGCCCTATCAAAGGCCATCACACCTGTCCTGGATGCCATCATCAGTTTCATACCCCAGCACCTTCACTTCCCCCACACTGCGCAGGAACAGCTGGAGACCAAGCAATGCTTCTACGCCATAGCTGGATTCCCGCACGTGTTGGGGGCAATCAACTGCACACATGTCCTACTTGTGCCCCCTGCCGACACTGCACACAATTACCGCAACAGGAAGCACACGCATTCCATCAATGTGCAGGCAATAGTGGACCACCGGGGACTGTTCACCAATGTCATCGCAAACTACCCAGGCAGTGTGCATGACTCATACATCTTCCGACAGTCCATCATCAACCAGTGATTTCAGGATGGCACCTATGGAAATGGACTGCTCGTTGGTAAGTACCAACGGAACACACCACACACCTCAATTCCACAATCACACAACGCGCAACTGTGGGAAAGGACACGTAACAAAATCACATCCAACATGCCAAACAACATGCACACCTGCCAGACACGACAACACAAGTAACCGTGGTAAGAGGGGCCAGAAATGTGGACAAACCATGCACTAAGGCATAGCCCCTCTGCCACACATATGCAGAATGTGGGGAGAGGTGGGAACCATGATTGTGCTAAGGAGGCAATGGACCTATGAATAACAATGTACACAATGCCAAGTGTGGAGGTGATGTGCTGGACAGTCTTGAGTATGCAGAGCACAGAAATTTCCATGTGGACACATACTGCTGGAGTCTGTAGTGTCATGGACAGTGGACGCAACCATGTCATCACAGGCAGTGGGGAACACCTTGGACAAGTAGCCATGTCGGCCCCCCTGTAAGCGTAAGCATAGTGGGCAGGGCCGGCGCACGCCAGTCCAGCGTAGGGGAGTGACTAAATAGGCCAGGGCTCAGGGAGTGGTTCACTTCCGTGACGGCCACCGAAGTAACTACTGCGTGTGGCTGTGTCCACCATATCCTGACCATAGGCCTACACACTCGTGGCCCCACACCTTCAACGGCCAACATTACAGTCTTGCTGTCAGTCCTGCAGACATGCGCAGACAGGCATGACAATGGTGTGCCATAGGAGTGCAAGTGATGCAACCGCGCAGCACACACAAGTAAATAGGCTCGGTGGGAGGGAGGAGCAGCTGTGAGGCTACGTAATACACATTGTCCTACCACATTTGCCAGCAGCAATACATGGCTAACATGAATCCCAAGGTCGCACAAATCACACACCACGAAACTTGTATGTCTGCCAACACACCATGCAGAACCATCAGTTGACACTGACCTCACTTACCTCTCACAGGTGATCAAGGATATGCACTCTGCCCGTGGATGATGACACCCCTCCGAGACCCGAACACCCCGGCCCAGAGGCAGTACAATGTGGCCCACAAACGCACCAGGGGCATTGTTGAACGCACGTTTGGCGTGTTGAAATCACGTTTCAGGTGCCTGGACATCACCGGTGGAAGATTCTTGTACAGCCCAGAAATAGTGTGCAAGATGATCACTGCATGTTGTGTATTGCTCAACCTATGTGTACGCACCAATGCCCCATGGATCCAAGTCCCAGAAGCACCGGACGATGATGAGGAAGATGATGCAGGTGGACCACACCCCACTGCAGCCGCAGCAGGAGTAGCCCAAAGGAACACAATCATCAACAATTTCTTCGCATGAGCACGTCACATTGTGACTGTCCACAGCAATCATGGCACAGTACAAGATGACCACATGACCAGCATGTGCAAATAAAATCTTAGCAACACACATTCCCCGTGTGCATGTCAGTCCTCTGCATTAGCACATTACTCTGATGGGTGTAAGTGCAACATTGAGTGCTTACATTCGCATATGTTGCAAGAAGAGATGGTGTGTAGGTCCTCTTCATCATCGGTGATGAGGAGTACGGTCTGCTCTGCAGGAGGTGATGTTTCTCCCTCTGCAAGGTGAGGGGGAGATGCAGTTTGACATTGTGTTCACATGTATGTTGACGCATTGGCCAAGTTTACAAACAGACTGCATGTCAATGTACATTGTGACTGTTTGTGTGGAGATGCCTATTTAATGCTGGACAGTTGACATTTCGCCACCATCACGGATGTGAGGTTGTATTTGTCCATTATCATCTCACAGTTTCCTGCTATGCCAAATGCGAATGGCCATTTTCTACACGCAAGCGGCAGCAGTTGTGTCCTCTGTTCTGTTGTGAAAGTGTTGCAGTTTGGTCCACTTTGTTGTAAATGTTGAGGTGCTCTGAGTGTTATGTGTGTGTGCTGCATTGTGTGTGATTTGCCCCTTCAGCTCTGATTTGGCTGGCCCTTATCCCTTTCAGGCGGTGTGCCTTTCACTTCTGTGCTTATACAGTGCTGAACTGTTGCAGACTTGGGTAAATTGGGCTCTTGGTCGGAGTTGTGACTCTTGGGCATGGTTTGTCCGCAGATGTGCTGTACTTACTTGTGCATGTGTGCCATTGTGCCCATCTCCCCCCGTCCCCCCAGTCTCTGGTGGTTACTGACCATGTTGCTGTTGTCAGGTCATGTTGAGCAGTGTCCGGTCCTCCGACTCCTGCCATTGTCTCCTCACTGATGACTGTGGACACCATTTCCTCCATCCCACCCCCAGTCTGCATTGCTGCTTTGCGGTTGTTGGCGAGTTTCAGCTTGGTTTTGCACTTCACATCATTCCAGCGCCTCTTGAGCTCTTCCATTGTCCTCCTCAGCACTCCGACTGCATTCTCCTTGTCCAGGATGGACTGCCGTATTCCATTTTTTGTTGCCAATGACACAGTGGAGGTGGTGGACAGTTGTTGATGGTGTTCTGTCACCTCCGTAATCAGGTTCCTGTTTTCCTGCGGACTGAACCGCGTCTTCCTCTTCTTCTTCTCCTTGCCCTTCCCTGACCCCGAGGTCCCAGGCTGGTCCTCCGTGGGGCTTGTGGGGATCGTGTTGTCCTCTGTGCTTGCTCCGGCTACCTCCTTGGTGCTTCGCAATTGTTTTTGTTTCATTTGTATTTCATTTTTTCCGCTTTTATGGTGATTGTTCCCGCCTTACTTGTGGGACTTGCGGGCTTGGCGCTGCTTTTCGCTGGATTTTTATCGCAGTTGGGCCCATCGCAACTTTTTTCAAGTTCGGGTTTCCTTTTTTATCGCCGTCGCAGTAGTTTTATTGCAGACATTTGAGGCGTTCTCGGGAAACTATTGCATGTTACCGCCGTGTTGGGAATATACGACGTTGACACAGAGTTATTTTCCCGCAATAGACGGCGATATGGAAAATTGCGTTAGCCTATTTTGGCGATGTTTATCGCACGTTCTTGTGAATATTAACCCTGGGTGTAGTTTGCGTAGTAGCGCTATGCGTAGCTACGCGAAGTACACTTCGCGAGCTACGCGTAGCACTACGCGAACTGCGTAGTGCGGTAGGAAATGCTGTTCGCAATGATTGCACAGTGCCAGATACTTGTCCGCACTGTGCAATCATTGCAAACGGCATCTTACACAGTGCAAGCGGTCGTTTTCTGCCGCTCGAGTAGATTTGTACTTGAGCAGCAGCTTTCTCAACGCGGACTGGTAGTTTCTCATCGTGAGCGGTCGCGAGCATACGCGACCACTCGCAATGAGAAACCTGACCTCCCCGCGTTGAGAATCTCGCCAGGAGGTTTATTTTCCACGCTCGCGATCGGCAACTTGATGTTGCTGATCGCGAACGAGGAAAAAGTCTCGCCGGGATGTCATTTTGCTCGCTCGCGGTCGCCAACTTGACATTGAGGACCGCGAGCAAGCAAAAAATGCCTGCTACGCTATGCGTTTTTGCATTGTGCTACGTGCAATTCGCGTAGCGCGTAGTTGCGCAAACTACGCAAATTACGCGAGCGTAGCTTAGTTTTCCGCCCAGGCCTAGTGAATATCCCCCACAGTGTACTCTGAGCCATCTCCCGAAATTTGTGACAAAACTGCCCCATATCTCTTACCACTTGCAGCAGTCTTTAGGACGCTATGTGGAGTGGTATCAAATCCTTGTAAAGGAACTGCATTGCAAATGTCTTTCTTAATACTTTCAAATTCCTGTTGCAGATCCTCACTCTACTTGAGTTCCTGGCGATCTTTCAACAACTGTCCCCTCAGCAAAATTACTTACAAAATTGGAGTAGATTTCTGACAGTTCTAAAATGGATCTTACCTCCTTCTTGCAGGTAGGTTCAGGAGAATCACTTATTGACTCAATAATCTTCTTCCTAGGAGAAATTCCTAATACACTAACTTCATATCACCAGTATGTCAGAGACTTCATAGCAAATTTCCATTTATTCAGTTCAGCAGTCAGCCCCTTCGCAGCCCACCTGTTAAGCACTCCTGGAAGTACATTACCCCATCAACTCCCTTAGCAATTGGCGCATGAGTTGTTGGAAGACTGCAGCTGCTGACGCCAGCCCAAACAGCATGCACAAAAATGTATAACTGGTATCTGGTGGTAGGTAGAGGTGGAGGTCAAATTAATTGTGGAAAACCATTTAACATCCTTGGTTTTAGGAAGAAGCTCATTATTCTTGGGTAGGGGAAACTTGTCTACTACAATATTTTTGTCGAAGTCTCTAAAGTTTATGCAAAGTCTTATCTTACCACTTGACTTCCTCGCAGCCACTATGGGTCCCAACCACTCAACACTTTCCACCACCTCAATGATACCAGTCAGCTCCAATTTGTTAAGTTATTTGACCACTTCCTCTCTAATGCTCAATGGTATATTTCTCACCTTGTGACAGGCGGGTAGAGTAGTAGTATATTCTTAGCTGGAATACCTTTAAACTTCCCTACATTACCAGAAAAGACATTCAGAAATTCCATTAGCATCTCTGTTTCAGTATTCAACACTGGATCACCCAACAACAAGACCTGATCTTTACCATTAAGATGCATAGTGATTCTCAAAGCTCTTTAATCAACCCACACTAAATTCTGTGGTCCTTTTTCAGCCATGTAAGACTTTCCCACAGTTTTCCTAAACCTAAATTCAAAGGTCAAGGGCCCTATTGTTATATGACTTAATTGGGCCTGCACTAGAGTCTCCATTTTTGCTACACCTTATGACTCAACATCTTTTTCTAATTGGGACTTTTTACATTTTTTGCACTTATACAACATTGTACTTAGAAATTACTCTGCATGTATCACATTTCTTATTAAGCATATTACCATATTGATGGTACACTCTGTCTAAGGTTAGGAACATTGAACGAAATCCCCATGCATTTGGTTGTCTAGTTGGAGACAGCTGTAAGATTCCAGACTAGCCATCACAACAGCTCTGCAGATTTGACAAAGTATGTTTGGAATAGTGCTTCTATTATGTAAACTGCCTTTGAGCCAAATTCGGCAGATGAGTACTTCTGCAATTATCCTGGAATGCTGTGCACTGTGACGGAGATGCAGCCCTGCTGACCTAACCATCATCCTGCAAAGGGCAATAGCCTGTTCTACACCAGATCGACTTCCTGACACTTCATATACAGGAATGGGGGTCGGACTGTCCCAAGAGATCTGCCAGTGGGTACTTCCACTATGCTCTCGATAGTGTAGGGAGTATTAGATAGGAGTATAAATATAATCATAATCACACAGTAATGTTATAATGGTTGAACTGTTTATCTTTTTCACCATTCTTGTAATGCTGGTTACAATGCTATGTCTCATCCTCCTAATAATTGAAACTCACACTTTCTATACAAGAATACAATTGTTTCAATAAATATTTGAAAATCATATTGGTATCTTTCTTTTGTTGATCTTGGGCATGCAAAAGTAAACAAAGAAAGGATAGATCTGTTGCCATGACTTCCTTGTGGAATTGATTTTCTGACAATGCAGATACGATCTGGTACCCTGGTAAGGTTAAGGGCTCAGATGGGGCAGTTTGAACCAGAAATGGGCCAACATACTCTGATGATATGTGGGGACTCAGTGCCCATATTCTGATGGTTATGTTGTGCAGATACAGTGTCCTACTTAATTTGTAGGAATTGTAGGATTCAAGTCATTCCCCTACATACTAGCAAACATGTCTTCCCATACAGAACATTCAATAATTGTGTAAGGAGACTCAGTCTACCACAATTTGTATCTGAACCGCCCCTATTTTTATCAAGCATGGAGGTTTGATTTGAAGCCTTATGTCCATATTCAATACAGAGTAATCAATGCTTAACATACCCTCTGCATTTACTGACTCATCATCATCGGTAGGCCCATAATCAGGCTCCTCAGTCACACATTTTACTGTTTGGCTTACAGTCTTACAAACTCTAGCAAAATGACAGATTATGCTACAATAACAGCATTTAAACTTAATGACTGGACAATTTTAGTCTCTATCCAAATGAAGGTTGTTACCACATCTATGACAACTTGGTCACTTATCAACTTTAATCTTGTTAATTTGACTTCTTCTAACACAACTCTTCCATAACGGCCTTCAATTCCTATTCTCAGTTTTGGAAGAACCCTCAGACACTTTACAAATGAATGTAGTCTCTTTATCATCAGGAGGTTTGTTTACAGCTGCTTCGGCACATCTTTTGGAATAGTTCTTTTTTTTTGACAATCACTTTGACATCCTTTGGCAGAGCACCACCCCTCACCCATAATCTCTCCTGTAAATTAGGTTTTATAGTTTGCATAATAATTCTGCCCCAGATGAGTTCATCTTGCAATGTGCCATATTTGCATGTAATGGGCAATTCTTAAGTGCCAAAAGATAATCTCCCACTGTGCAGTGGAAAACATTATTTCTATCAATAGCAGCACAAACAGCAGGTTGGTAATAACTATCCAGGTCATCCGGAGCATGTTTAAAAACATCTGTATCTTCTTCACTTCTAGTTATTACCCCATTTGAGAATGAACCCTCAAACTCTCAGGACCTAGACTATGCAGGAGTATCTTTTTTTCATTGATGGTGGAAAGTCATCCATGTTGTCCTCTTCAGTAGCTGAGATATAGTTTGGAAAGTATTCCTTCCACTCTGGCCACTTCATTTGTGGCTAACCACGATGAGGAAGAAAAGGCAAAAGAGGCGTATCGGTGAAGGTTTGTGCACACACAGTTCCCATAACATATATTCACAAAAACCTTAAAATGTATGCAGAAAGTCAGTTGACACGCAACATTGAATAAATACACGTGTACAGAAAATATGTTTCAATGCGTATTACCATTGATATATACATGCAGAATTCAGAAAATTTGCTTCAATAAATTGAGTGAGCGTATCACAGTTGATTGTCAGTCGACACACACCATTGAATATCCAGTGAACACAATGTTGCAGTCAAATCCACTAGGGTATGAGGCGGTACTCCACTAGGGTGTGAGGCGGTACCTCTAACACAGTTATGTAAACGCGTTGAGGCCCAAACCAGGATATCCACGACGTGAGGTCATGCTGCATGACCCCCGTGTCATTACATTGATATAGACAGCACAGACAGGTGCAACTGGCACAAGCAATGTGGCATGCGCATCAAGTTTCTGCATGGAGGTGCACAGTAGAGAGGCTCACGATAGAGAGGTCCCACTGAGAAGGCCTTAGTTAGTACAGATCCCCAACAATATTGGATCCAATTGCTGCCAAAGTACCCATGCATTAGCACGGCTGAAGAAAAAGCTTGCTCTCACTCAGTAATCTGGCAGTAGTGGACTGCTGCAATTTTCAAAGGTATAAAAGAAGATCTAGACAAGGTAGAAGACTGGAGATGCCTGAATCTGGAAGCACAAAGTGGGAAAGTCACTTGTCATCCAACTTGTAGGAATCATAGTACCCTCATGGTAGATAATTTGTAGTTTAGTTGAGAGAGCAAGGATCTCAGTAAGTCTCCTCTTCCAGCTTCCTTCTCAAACTGTCCCCAGCGGTTCCGCGTTCACCCACCCTCAACATTCCAGAATCCCCATATTACTATAATGACGAAATCAACACCACAGAGAGGGCAAGCACTTTAGCACTGGTTAGCAGTGGCAAAGTGCACAAACACCTATTGCCAACAAAAACAACATTCAGAAAACAGGAGGGTTGAACCCAAAATGCTTGAGGAATGACCACACCAACAATGAAAAACAGAAAGCAGCATACTTTATGGCCTGTTTGCTTATATAGCAATATGCCAATTAAGAATTTCACATCCTGGACTTCACCCATGGCGATTGTGACTTTTTGTTTGAAGTTAGCAAAAGCTGGAGTATTTTTTATTTTGAACCCTATATATCTGTAACAGATGCCTGTATGTGGTAGTTTTGCCAGTTGTGAAGTGTGTTTGTTGTATTTAATTTGAGGTTTCTGAACATTGGAGTATGTCTGGTTTTTTTAAATGCAACCTAACATGGCCATTGTATGTATAATGGTTGCAGTGAATGTGACCGGCCCAACATGGCCTGCCCTTTGCTTACTCTGAGGTTCCTGCACTGTTTTAATTTTAATGTTTGTGATAAGGAATGTTCACAATCAGCAATGATTGCAAACCTTTGGGATTGGTCTCACATTTCATTGTTCGTGTACTGGCGCATGTACTCTGGGGACTTAGGTTTCTTCATAATTACCCCAAAACTCGAGAAAAAAAGATGAATTCGGGTGGAATTTTAACTTTGTTCTACTCTGAGTAACTGAAACAAAAATGTTCTCTTTGCTCCATTTGTTTGTAATCTGGTTGATGTCAGGTTGTCACAAGATATATATGACAAATGACGGATATTATTTTCCATTGATGTAAACAAATCAAGGCCATCATTGCTTCCTCAGTAGCACCCCATATAGACTATTGTATTGAATGCATGGGGTATGTTCAAGCTCTCATTAATACAGTGATATAAAGGTGCATAATTTAGAAGCCTCCACAATCTACTCAATCAGGCCCTCAGATGCACCTGCAGTGTTGACAGTTTGGTGAGAAAAAAAGGAAACCATGTGTTATGACTCAGGTATTAATCAATGCAGAGCCAGGCGTTGAGGGGTGCAGTCTGGAATGATGTGACATCAGGTATGGAATTCAGGGCTGGCTGAGCAGTTGAGAGCTTTTGTTTGTGCTGATGGTTAGGTGGTCCTGCTGGTCTATACTTATTTTAATAAATGCCTTCGAAGCATTAAGAATTTTGGTGCTTTTTCCTGGGGCACACAACAACACAATTTTGGTGATGACTGTACATATATGTATACAGGCAGGACCATCAACCAGGAGTTCCTCCCCGTTGATATCGTTCAGGATGAGACTACAATTCCTACATGAAGACTATAGCAGTAGGAAACATCTCCATGTGTGAAGCCTTCATCAGGAAAAGAAGCACATGGTTTATTTGTTTACTGCTGACCTCATTTGGATAATGGGCACTGAGCGGCATTTCCATTTTTATTTTGAAGATTTATTCTAACCAGGAGGAGCGGTTGACTGATAGAGGCGAGGAGAGAACTTTTGCATCGATTTGCAAGTGATTTGAGAATTTTATTATCTTGTATTGGCAGCATCTCCATGCTTAGTAGTAGCGCCATTATCAAACCTTCTCAACTGTTAAAAATGTTTACTTACTCGACTTGCGGCGCGTGTGCGAGCACTGACCTGAGTGGACCTAACCCGATGCCGTCACAGAGGGGCGAGCGTGCGGCGCGAGGAGGTCTGCAATTTATTGTGTTAATCTGCGACCTGCCTGGCACTGTCACAGGAGGGTAAGTGTGGCATCAAACGGGTTGATGCTTGCACGCACAATGTGCTGATGTGCATGCAATGGTCATATTGGAACTGGATCTGGCATCTCTACATTCATGCGGTTTTGCAATGTGCACACAACATGTGTATAACATGCACACAGTTGCCATATTGTGTTGGGTTTTTGACATATTGCATCAGAGGCTAAGGAATACCTGGTAACATCTAGTGTGCATTTCATGTGCATAGCGGAGATAAAAACAAAATCTGTCACAATTGCGTGGAGTGGAGATGAACTGACAAGAGACAGGATTTTGGATTGACAGGAATAACAGATACTTTTATAAAATATTAACCATGTTTTGTTCTGATATTCTTGTTGTTTACTGTATTTCCTCTCTGTTCCATGGAGTGGTGAACAGTCTAGGGTATTACTAAGTATGGCAACCTCCAACATGTCCCAGCCACCAGCATTTCTGTCAGAAAAGGGAGAGCAAATACTTTGAAGCAATGGAGGAAATTATTTGACTCATACCAAGTTGCCATAGGTGGAGAACGTTTCTCCACAGCTAGGAAGCAAGCTGTTTTATTACATAACCTTGTACTTGAGTAAAGGAATATGTGCAAGAGTCTAGAAGAATTACCAGTGGGTGGAGGAGATGGAGACCTGGAGTATGAACTGTCACTGATGATGCTAGAAAAGCATTTTGTTACCAGGATTAACATTGTCCTTGAGAGACATACGTTTTTATGAGAACTCAGGGAAAAACAAAGCGAGTGGGGAACTAAATAGCATCTTTGAGGACACTCTCCCGCACGTGTGACTTTGGAGAATTGACAGACTTTCTGATTAAAGATCAATTGGTGAGGTACACCAATGATCGGAGAGTACAAGAGAAGCTATTAACTAAGGACCCTGATCTCAAGGAAGCGTTAGCAGTGGAAGGAGCTATGGAGATTGCTTCAGCCTGGGTTCGAGAATTCCATGGATGCAATGTAAAGAACATATATGTTTAATTGATGGGGTCAGGAAAAAAGAATGACACAGCCATGAAGAATTCTAGTACTAAAGCTAATTTGTAAGACTTCTCAGACCAATCTGGAGGGCAAAGAGACAAAATATTTCAGATGTGGTAGTACTGCATGCCTTTCAAATAGTTCAAATTGTTATGCCAGGAATGCATTGTGTGAAAAAAGTGTGGGGAGAAGGGACATTATGCAAGAGTATGTAAAAGTAGACCTGTGAATGTCATTTAAGAAAATGTGGAGTTTGAAGGCAAAGTAGTTTTGACAATGACTGAGGAAGGTGTGATTAATGGGGGTGTTTTGAGAATGCCTGAGGATGTTGTGGACATTGGTGGGGAGACTTTGAAGGACCTAATAGACTTGAGATCTCCATATACTATGGTAGGAGATTAGCACCAGCACAAACACTATGATGGGAAGAACATTAAGTTGCTACCACCTGATATCAAGTGTGGGAAGAATGGACATTAGGCAAGAGTATGTAAAAATGAATGTTGTTGAGGAAAACATGGAGTTTGAAGGCAAAGTAATTTTAACAGCAGCTTATGGAGGTGTGATTGATGGGGTGGCTTGATAATGTCTGAGGATGTTGTGGACATTGGTGGTGAAACTTGGAAGGTCCTAATGGACTCGGGATATCCATATACTATGCTAGGAGATCAGCATTGCCACAAACACTATGGTGGGAAGAACATTAAGTTGCTACCACCTGATATCAGCCCAGTGGATTATGGTGGAGTGAAAATTGTTATGTTGGGGTACACGGTTATGAAAATCCACTTACAGGATAGAAAGACTGTGGGTAAAGTATACATGTCAAAATGTGGAGACAGTCTCTTGGGATGGAGACATCAAGAAAATATGGGAATCATTCTTATACCCAATACCCCTGAACCCATTCTGTTGGTAAAAACAACGGTGATGAGTATGATGCGATGTGTGAATTTCCTAGTGTTTACTGAGGGTTTAGGTATGATGCATGGTTTTGAACACAGGATTGTGTTAAAAAAAGAATAAGGTACCATTAGTGTTTAAAGTCAGGAAAGTGCTACATTTGATAAGAGAACCGCTTATGGTTTAGTTGGAAAAACTACTGAGATTGGGTATTATTGAGGAAACAGAATCCTCCGAATGGCTGGCTCCAGCGGTTCTTGCCCCTAAGGATGGAGGAAGGACTGTACGACTGTGTGTTGATTTGCGGGGGCTTAACAAGCATATTTGGGTGGACTGTTAACCTGTTTCAAATATATCAGAGACGTTGGCAGTTCTCAAAGAGGCTAAAGTATTCAGTACCATGGATCTAGCCTCGGCTTACCACCAGATTTCCCTACATGAAGAATCAAGGTACCTCACATTTTTTGTCATACTTTTGGGTACTTTCTGGTTCTTAAGGAAGCCCTTTAGGTTGGCATCTGCAGCAGCCTGCTTCTAGGGAGTAATGAAGCAGGGGTTGAAGGCAGTGCCACAAGTTCTGTTCTTTCAGGATGATATTTTGTTGCATGGCAAAGATAAGCATGACCCTGATATTATCTTGAGTCATGTGTTAGAAAGATTTCAAACAACGGGATTGACTTTAAAGAAGAACAAGTGCAGGTTTGGTATTAGAATGGTCACATACCTTGGACACATGATCCCCGGTAAGGGAATCAGTCCAAATCGAGATTTGGCAAAGAGTATTGTTGAAGCTCCTAACCCTAAGAACAGACATGAGGTCAAGTCGCTTCTTGGCTTAGCTGAATTTTGTTCAAACTTTATTGCAAATTTTGCAAGTGTCTTGCAACCACTGAGGAGTTTGCTCAAAAAAGGTGTGGTGTTCGCATGGTCAGATGATTGTGAAACAGCGTTTCTGTCAGTCAAGTTGTCTATCAGCAAGTTGCCCACTTTGGGACATTTGGTACATGTAAAAGGACAGTATTAACAACTGACACAATTCTGAGTGTCCTTGGTGCTGTTTTGTCACAGGTGGTTGAAGGGGAACACAAGATAGTGGCATTCGCATGATGATATTTGAATGAGACAGAGGAGCAATACTACATAATAGAGTGTGAGGCATTAGCAGTTGCATGGGCGATACAACAGTTCAGTTTTATTTGTGGGGGATACCTTTTGTTGCAAGATCAGATCATCGTCCACTGATGCAGATTTTTACTTGCAGAGATCATGGCAATTTAACACCTAAAATCAGGAGATGGATGGAGGGGTTAATGGAATAAAAATTCCAAGTAAAGTATCTACCGGGGGAGAAGAATATGACATATGATTGCCTATCAAGACTGAATATTGACAGGCAAGTTAAGTTTACTGAGTCAAAGAGATCTGGTGATGCTTTGACAGTGTCTTGCGTGAAGGAAAGACTAATAGCAGGCAAGGAGTGGTGACAATGCTTTCCAGATATTATCTGATTTGGTGGTAAGAAGGTGGCCTGATCTTAAAGATGTCCCCAGTCAGGTGAAGGGATGTTGGAATGTAAGGGAAAAACTAAGGGCTTGACTTAGATCTTGGTGATAATGGTTCCGCTGTCACATTTCTATCGGATTCCCCATCCGCCTACTAGGCGGTCTCCCACTCTATTTACATGCTGGTGGTTCGATGGATGAAAGACCGTCAGAGTGCTGCAGACTCCGCCAGGTATGTTCATTGTGTCAATGGCATCATAGGCAAAAGCAGCAGTTGGAGGGAGGACAGCCAGTTTGTCCATCGGGCCAATCCCGATGTGCCTTCCTGCCAATGTGTCTGTGGCAGTAAAACCTCCACACCTGAGTTGGCGGTTTGGAAGGGAAATAAGGCAGAAATTCACCTTTTCCTACTTTCACACCTCCTTTCCTGCTATGGACCCGATCTTCCAATTCCTGCCTCTGCTGCTTGATGACGAACAAAATCAACACTGTGGTGGCTGAAATCAGAGGTAAGCTCCACTTTTAGCTGTTACCTTATGTAGTCGCAGCCGGCATGACTCGCGAGTGGGGGTCGGGGGTCACGCGGGGAGGGGGTCGAGCAAGGGGGGGTTTATGTAAAAAAAAAAAAAAAGTTAACTTACCTTCGCCGGCCCAGTCCCGCGTCGTCTCTGCTTCTCTGCTCCTCTCCTGAACAGGAAGCAGGCAGCCTCCCTCCCCTCCCCTAAGCCAATCACAATGCTGCAATGGCAGCGTTGTGATTGGTCGGGACGCCGACCAGCCAGGTGTCTATGGGGAAGCTATTTTCTCTATGTAGGCTGCATACAGCCTACATGGAGAAAAGGCAGAGTGACCATGACTGGTTTGGTCCAAACAGTCAGCGCCCTCAGCAGTGGGCAAGACACTCCTCCCATGCCCTAGAACAGACACGCCCACCCGGCCGCCCCCATCCAAACCCTTCTGTTTTCTCACAGTGTGAGAAGCAGAAACATAAAATGGTATTTATAATACCATTTTATGTTTCTGCTTTTCGCACTGTGAGAAATTAAGAAAAATATTTTTGGGTGATTAACAAATGACTTCTACAGCATATGTAAATACACAGGCCTTGATGCATTTTAATCCACTTCAGTACAAAGCACAACCATTTTCACATTTGACTCCTAAATATCTCTAGTTATTTGAAGTTTGTTTTACCATTGTGAAATTGTTATACAAAAAATGCTGGCTTTCACTTTAGGCAAAAAGTGGTACAACATCACAGTAAATATTACATACACTGATTCATATATATATTTTACATCAAATATTCAAATGTAATTCACAATATGCAATATATTACACCTTGAAGCATTTCTACATATGCCTAATGAGTCATGATTTGGGCCTGATTTTGAGTTTTCCAGATAGGATACTCCTATATATATATAGGATGTAACATTCCATCTACAAAAGTCCCTTTAGGTATCCCATTTTTCTCAATCATTGATTTATCATCTGGACATAATAAAGGACATTGAAAAATGGTTTTGGATATGTGTTACACTGTCACCAATAGGTACACACTCCTGTCTGTGTTGTTCCAAAAATTGTATGCATCTCACAAATATTTTCAAAAAAACAGACTGGCTTACACATTTGTGAAGGAGTAATATTTCATGCATATCTGTCACTTTTAACATGAATGAAATAGTATTTTGTAATCTAAAATGTAGCCATTTAATCTGATGTTACTAGACATTTTGGCTCACTTGCTCACTCTTATTTGTGTATAAAACCTACTTACCAATGTGATGTTTCAGCATCCACTGTATCATAAGTGCATTTTAGGCTATGTCCCCTTAATAGGACTAACCTTACATCATTCAAAATAGTGAAGGAGCATCACACCTGACACAATATAGACAGGTGGTCTGTTTGGTACAACTGTCCCTTATACAATCAAACAAACTGATGGTATATTTGTTGTTTAGGGAAGCATGTGTCTGCTGAAACCAGTCCTTTGGTATGAACAGAAACCAGGTGGTATTCTTTTCCACAAATTCATATAAAAAACACATCTTTATACACCTTGTGCAAAACATACACCTTCAAGAACTCTTCTTCTGCTTTGGACATATGTCAACCTTAATGTTGATGTAAAATGTGCTGCTGTAACAAAAGTTAGGGGCATATTAGCAAGAAGAGGCGATAATCATCGCTAACCCTGCTTAGTGTGATTTTTTTATCGCCGGCTATCGCTGGAATATATCGCCACGCTAACGCTGTATTAGCAATGATTAGCGCTATGGCGATGAATATTCCAGCGATAGCGGGGGAAATGGGCCAACATCGCTGAAAAACCAGCGATGTTGCATGGAGAAGGGAGAACACCTTGCTGATATGACCCTGTGGTCGTATCAGCATAATCCACCCCCATGTTAGGTATGGCTAACACCTGCTAATTGCAGGTGTTAAATAAATGGCGATGACCCCGGTTAGCGCGACTTTTCACGTCGCTAACTGGGGCCATGGCCACCTTGCTAATAGGCGATAGGCCTGTTAGCGAGTGTTTCCCAGGTTTGTTCGTTGGAACGCCCACTTTGCATGTCATTAGCGATAAATATCGCTGACATGCAAAGCGGTAAAAATGGGCGCTAATGCCCGCAAACTGTCGCTAACTGCTGTTAGAGACAGTTTGCTGATAGGGCGATATAAATATCGCCGCTTTAGCGGCAAAAAGTGCCGCTAAAGCGGCGATAGTGCCCTTGCTAATATGCCCCTTAGTTATTTAACATGTTCAACTCACACTAGAACTTACCCCCTTGATGCTGCTGCAGGGCTCTCAACTGCACATCAAGGTCCAGATAGGCCACTGCAAGTAAGCCAGGGATTTAAGGGGGTCAGGGGGCCAGGGGGCCAGGGTGCCATACACATGCTTCCCACATTGGGAGGACTTGCCGAGCTGGACTTCTGATGACTTCTTGGTCTAGCATCGTATGTCCTACCACCTCTTCCGGCAGTGAATGCGTCACCGCTTAGAGACCACCAGGGTCCATACCTTCTTGCTGATGACATTTCATATCTCTTTTTTTCTGAAGGGCATTGGTTGATCTGTATGGAAGAAATTAAAGAAAGAAATAATTATTTTGTGACTTTTTGTTTGTCTGTATTGATGATGAACACATTTTTACTACATCAATCACAAGCATTACTCAAGAGTAACTATACAATATATTTGTGCTTTTCATTTTGCCAAAATAAAACAATAAATACTACTGTTGTTGTAACCTGTTAACTACTCTTATCCCTTGTAATTTCCTACATTCAATTATCCAGGCCAATGACATCATCTAGGTCAGGGGGCTCCAACATTTTCTGCAATGAGATGCTGAAGGCTAAACAACTTTTGCATTGTTACCAGACACCCCCACGGCCAGCTACATTGACTTGAAGCCTAATGGCCATAGAGCCAGATACTATGGTTTGAACTAAATACTCATGTCAGTGAGAGTGTGTTCTTTGGGAATGTATGAACATGTGTGCATATGAAGGGGATATATTTTTATGGGTGACTGAGAGCCTGTGAAATTTAAACTGTGTAATTAATAACTCTCCATTTCATTTTCTTCCATTTAACAGCACTCAGAAAGACAATTTTATTCACAACTCCAGTTTTGAGTTGACAAGGATTTTTTTTCTAAGAGTTCAATAACTCAGTACTTCAGTTATTCACCTCTATGACTGAGCCCCAGCCTGGCCCTCAAATCTGACTGAGCACTGCTCATTGTCAGGCCCTGCTATCTGCAGTCTGATGAACATTATGTCGCATGAACACAGCCTTCCCTTAACTTGGAAATGAAAATATAACCTTGTGCTCATTTAAAAAAGAACTCCAGGCTGTGAGGTACTCTGAAGGTATCTGGGTGCTACTGCTAGCTCCCAAACGACTGGTTGGAGGCACCTGATATAGGCTGAATGATTTGTGGGATAATACACATAGCAAACATCATGTTAATTTGTTATGTAAACAATTATATATATGTACAGTTGTAAATAAGATGTAATGTGTTTTTTATTTTTTACATGATATGAAATGTCTACATTTCACATGAAAATCATACATATACATAGATATATCTCAAACTCATACCAAATAAAATATGGGGCTCAAAACATACTAATGTTGTAATTTTCTTTAATCATAAAGTGCTTAATAATTCATACCTTCATTTTATGTAATGTAAAAAATAAATTACACTTTACTTCAATCACTTCACTTCAATCAGGAACTAAAAGGGACATTCTAGCCTGTGTATAAAAAAACCCTGATAGACAGATTTACATTATAAACATGTACCTGATCTTCTGGTGAGCCATAGATCTGGCTGTACAGGGACAGAACATCAGTTGCCAGAAACTCCAGCTCCTCTGGAGAGAAGGCAGGGGCCCTGTCACCTGCTCTTCCTGGCATCGTGGCTCCCAGAGTTCAGAAACAGCAACAAAAGTTGAGGCGGTCTTGTTGGATGCAGTGTTTGGAGGCAAGTGAGATTTTATTGAAACCTGTGTACATGTACATGATGTATGCGATCATCAACGGTGACAGGCACATCCATTGACTGTCCTACATTGCTTTCAATCAATCAATCATACATTTATATAGCGTGGCAATTCACCCTTAGGGGCTAGAGTTGTTTGCTCCTGCATAGAGGTGTGGTCATTCAAACATCCAGGTCTTTAGTTCTCTTCTGAATTGCTGGAGCAACTGTTCGGTCCTGAGGTGCAGGGGAGGTTTTTCCAGGCCTTGGCAGCCAGGTGCAAGAAGGAGCGTCCTACACTGTTGGCTCGACAGATCCATTGGGTTTCTGCGAGGGAGGAATAAGCTGAGCAAAGTTGTCTGGTTGGTTGGTGGAAGGTCAGGTGTTTGTTGATGTATGCTGGTCCTTCGTTGTGCAAGGCCTTGTATGCGTTGGTCAGCATCTTGAACTGGCATCTCTTCTGGATCGGGAGCCAGTATACTTGAGATGTGGGTGATGTGGGTCCTTCTGGGGATGTCTAGTATGAGTCTTGCTGCTGAATTCTGTGTTGTCTGGAGTCTTTTCTGGTGGCATGCGGTGATTTCTACATAAAGCGTGATTCCGAAGTCCAGTCTGCTAGTGATGAGAGCCTGCGTGATGGTCTGTCTGGTGTTTACCGGAAGCCACCTGAGGATCTTGGGTAGCATGTGAAGGGTGTGGAAGCAGGAAAATGACACTGCGTTGACTTGTTTCTTCATGTATAGCTTGCTAGCCAGGATGATGCCAAATTTGCGGACGTGGTCTGTTGGGGCTGGGGTCGTCCAAGATTTGCGGGCCACCATGAGTCGTCCCATAGTGAGGGGTTATTTCCAAAGATGAGGACTTCCTTCTTGTCTGTGTTGAGTTTAAGATAGTTGTCCTTCATCCAGTCTGCGACATTTATCATGCATCTGTGGAAGTCAGCTTCAGTGGTGGAGGGGTCTTCGGACAGTGAGAAGATGAGCTGAACATTATCAGCATAGGAGATGATGTTGAGTCAGTGCGATCTGACAGTATCAGCCGGGGAGGGGGGTCATGTAGGTGTTGAAGATGGTGGGACTGAGGGACGATCCTTAGGGGAATCCGCAGAGGATCTTCTTGGGCTCCAAGGTCAACGGTGGGAGATTGATCCTTTGGCTTCTGCCGATGTGGTGGAGGCTTTTGATTAGTATGTGATTGGAGACAGTGTCAAATGTGGCAGACAGGTCCAGGAGGATGAAGGCTGCTGTTTCTCTGTAGTCCAGGAGGGCTCTGATGGCATTGGTAGCTACAATCAGGGCTGCCTCAGTGCTGTCGTTAGCTCAAAATCCAGACTGGGAGGGGTCCAGGAGCTTGTGATCTTCTAGGTGTTGGGGAAGTTGCTAGTTGTTGCCTTCTTGAAGACTTTAGCTAGATAGAGGAGCAGCGAGATGGGTTCTTCAGTTCGGCTGGGTCGACGGATGTTTTTTTCAGGAGGGGTTTCACTTCTGCATCTTTCTAATCCTCCGGAAAGGAGGCGACAGTGATGGTGGTGTTCAGGACCTTCCTGAACTCGTCGCTGATTGTCTTGAATCTGAGGTTAAAGACATGGTTGGTGCAAGGGTCTGTGGGTTCATGATAGAGATGGTGTCTTGCTTGGTGAGGGGGTCCCAGTGGGTGAGCAGGACTTCGGGGTATGCGTTTGTGGGTGAGAGCTGTTTGATGCTTTCAGCAGCAGAGGGTTGGCATTTGAAGTTCTCATAGATGGCCGGGAGCTTGGTGTGGAAAAAGTCAGCAAGGTTGTCCCACAGTTCCTGGGAAGGAATAATGTCATTCTCGGTGGCTGCGAGACTGGAAAACGTCCTCACAATGGTGAAGAGTTCCTTGCTGTGGTTTGTGCTAGAGATGGTGTCTTTCAGTAGGTGGCAGTACTGGTTTAGAGTGGTCTTGAAGGCGGTGCGGTCTTCCATCATTTTGCTGATGTGTCACTTCCTTTTTAGTTGCATTTGGTGGAGTGCAGTTCTTCGTTGAACCAGCTTGCTCTTTTGGTTGGTCCTTTGGCCTTGACTGTCTTAGAGGGGTCGATGGTGTCGGAGCATTTCACACACATAGCCTATGGCTGGGTCCATTGCAGAGTTTCACACCCACTAGGCTATGAACTTCTGCCACGGTCAACAAATTCCAAATATCCTGATGGCGAGGTCAGGCAGCCACCCTTATAGATTGTGGAATAGTGTGTTTGTGCCTGTTAAAAGTGTCACCACCACTCAATATGGTGGCTACTTTGTTTACATGTCAAAAATGCTAATGTTGTTCATTTGTTTTTACGACAAATTATAATGTAGTGCCTTAATGTGTTTCGAAGCAAGATTTGCGCAGTGGTGTTTATACTGCCGTTGACTGTATTTTTGCAGAATTTAAAAAAAGAAAGATTGTGTAAATAATACATAAAAATGTGTAAGGTTCTGTATAATTATGTGTAAAAAATGTGTATGGATGAAAAGTGTGGTTTAATTTTAAAATATGTTTGCAAACATTTATAATATTATTTTATTTTTCAATGCAGACATATGAACCCAGGGAGAATGAGGAGATGACAGCCTCAAGTATTCCAATAATTTCCAGACCTTGCCACCATGGAAGACCGGTATATTATCAGAAGATTCAGATTGAATGGGCAAAACATTCTTGATTTATGTCATCAGCTGCAGCCATATCATTTGCCTTACAATAGTAATCCCAAATCAATAACACCAATATTAAAAATAATGGCAGTACTCCATTTGTGGACACAGGATCATTCCAATACACTATGGCAGTATCTGGTGGAATGTCACAACCAATTTTGCATGGTGTGGTACAAGACGTTCTTTCTTCAATGATGAGACACATCAGCAGCTTCATTCAGTTTCCTACAAACCAGGATTTTGCCAATGTGAAGGGAGATTTATATACCTTGGGCCACCTACCACATGTGGTTGGTGCAATTGATGGCAATGATATTTCCCTAGTGCCACCACACACCAGAGATCAAGTTTACCACAATCAAAAGAACTTCCATTTGATCAATGTGCAAGTTGTCTGCTTACCAGATTTGCACATGACAAGCGTGTGTGCATGTTTTCCTGGACCAACCCATTATTCCTTTGTACTACGGAACAGCAGCATACCCCTGCAAATGTCACAACTTGGACCTGAGAGGGCCTGGCTTTATGGTAAGTACTATCTGTCATTATATTGTTTAGTTAATGTAAAGTGTAATGATGTATAATTTTTTCATCCCATATAGGAAACTCAGCTTATCCTAACCGACCATTGTTAGCACTGCTGAGGAATCCAACAGCCCCAGGGGACGTCTGCTTCAATGAGATCCATGAAAGTACACGGAGGCCAGTGAAGCAGGCTTTTTGGGCTCCTAAAGGCCTGATTTCGATGTCTGGACAAGACTGGTGGAGACCTCCTCTACTCTCCTGCTAAAGTGTGCAAAATCACAATGGCATGCTGCATGTTACACAACATAGCCCTGCGCTGAAACATCCCATACATTGCAGATGAAGAAGACCATGAAGGGCCGTAGGGTGAGATGTTGAAATGCCAAATGAAGATGACAGTGTTGAAGAGGAAGGAACTGACATACGTCAAGATGTCTTTGACAACCTGTTCACAAGAGTGTAAGTAAATAATTAAATTTTATCAAATGAAATGTTAAACCAACTTTTAATATAATCAGGATACAAGTCTGTGCTTGACAACTTTTGGAAACCCAAGTAAAGTGACATCAAGGGCAAAGATGTTTGTTGAGCTAAGTTTTTACACATTGACTACTGTGTTCATTTGCTTTGATTGTTCTTAGGAAATGTGTCTTCAAATATATTAATCTGTAAGGTCTCTATTTTGTTATATAATTTGCTGAACCTTTTTGTTTTTAGCTGTTTTAGGACCCTTTACCATGTCATCTTCATTTGGACATTTGCAGTTATATGCTGCTGTTGCAAAGTGCAAGGAGAACATGGATTGATTCTGTGGAAGACACGCACAGACTTTGGATGTACATATTTTGTACTGAGACAACTCGCACAATAATTGAAAGGAATTTGTTAAATTTGCATTAGACTTGTTTTCAGTTGAATGTTGGCCCCAAGCCAATATGTTCTGCTAGTATTGCTCTAACCACATGTAGCAGTGGACCCAAAGCATGCTATTCTCCCTTCACATTGGCAAAATGCTCATTTTGTGTTAAGTTTATAAAGCTGTTGTGTTTTATCATTGTAGAAAGAACTTCTTGTAGCACACCACTTATTTTGGTTGTGACATTCCCTCAGATACTCCAACAGTGTATTGGACTGATCCTGTGGCCACAAAATTGAGTACTGACAGGATTTATGACTATTGGTGTTATAGTTGTGGCTCCAGCTGATGACATAATTAGATAATCTTTTGCCTATTGAATCTGATTGTTTTGATTGTATCCCCTTCTTCTATGGTGGCAAGGTCTGGAACTGGAAATATAAACATTTTAAAATGGCACAGAGTATTTGTTATGTATGGTTTGTTACGTTTAGGAAAATGTTGACAGATCAATCTTTTTCAAATGTAATAAAATACTAGTTGATGAGTTTTTTGTATTTGTATTTTGTTGTCATGGTAGAAAATTATGACAAGCATTACCTACATGCAATTCATTCATAAATATACAATCATTTGGTTGTTTACATTTTAAAATGTCTGATGGAAGTTAAAACATGAATAAATACAGAAAAGAACTACAACACCAGTCTTTGGCTTTCTTAGTTTTGCATTATTGAAGAGCCAAAATTGTTCGCAGTCCAGTGTCCAAGATACAACTGGCATCAGAAAGGTAAACATGTCCGCAGAGTGAATGGTAGTCACACACCAGAGGAAATTAGGTTCTGTGTCTATTGCTGGTGGTGGTAGTCTTGCCTTCCTCTCCTGATGGTATGGATGAATGTGTGCAACTGTGGGGGACTGGCGGATCCATAGTTGCAGTGGCTGAGGCCAGTGCAGGTGTTGCCTCTTATGGCAGGGCCTCCCTTTCTGTGGCTGAAGCAGATGTATTTGGCCCAGATGTTGTTGGACCACAGAAAGGGGACAATGGTGCTGGAAAAGCCCTGCACATATGGGTGTAAATGTTATGCAGCACCCTAGTCAGGGAGCCCAAACTGGAGCTCAGATTCTCCATCAGTACATTGTGTTCCCTATGCAACTGCTGCATCTCCTGGAGCTCTGTAATGACCTGGCCGCCCATCATGTCTTGGGACTAATGGAGGGATCCCAAGACTTTGTTGATTGTGGCCTGGGTTCCCTCCCATGTCCCCTACCCTCACTACCCTGTGCCCTTGACCTAATGTGCCCTATCCCACTGGGTCCTGGCTGATCTGTAGGTGGTGTTGATGTTGTTTGGTCTGATGTTGCTTTGAACACAGGAAGTGGAGGTATCCATAAGTTGAGGTGCTGTAACAGCTGGGGTGGGAGGTGCAGGTGTGGGCTGCATGAGACTCACTGGAGCCGTCTGCCCAGTCAGACTAGATGGACCAGGCTGCTCCTCTTCATCCGGACTTTCAGGAGTGGAGTCCTCCCTGGAGGCTTGATCCTGGGCAGGAGTGGATGTTTCCACAGTGACAGATGTTCGGCCACATGCTCTGACTGTTGGCCCAATTATGAATGTTAAAAAATGACTAAATTGTAAAAGTATGGATAAAACATCCAATGAGTTTCAAGCAAAAAATGTTTGAACCTGAAAGGGAAAAGAAATTGAATATCATGAATAAACCTTTCAGTGGTATTGTACTTAATTACACAAACAGTTTAAATTTCAGACAAAACTACTTCAAAGAAACAGGTAAGAAGATGTCCTGAAATGAAAAAGAAATTCGTAACTATACAAGAAACGTACCAACCGTTCAATACAACACAGTAGAGAGGAGAAATGTGAAATTAACCATTCCAAGGCCTAGCAGGCTAAAAAAACAGACATTCAACTTAGAAGGATGCTTAGCATTAGTCATTATATAAACAGTGCAGAGTAACTTTTTCACATATACCACTTATAATCAGCATACATTTGTACATGCCTTAAATTTTTAGGTCAACAAACTTCAATTTGATTAAATTAAATTACTTGACAAGAAAAGGACAACATACAAAATTCTACACAAACAATTTCAAAAGAGAGCATTAAATAGAGATTGATCAATAAATTACACTTTACCATATGTGAACATATGATAGAAAAGGGAGAATGAGCAAATTTACATTATTTTCAAAAAACAGAAACAAGGCATCAGGGTAGTCGTAGTTCTTTCAATGAAACATTCACAACATTTGCAAAATTGTAACTTGAACATACCTAGTGAAAATCTGCAGTAAAAAGAGAACAGACATATACTATATGAAACACATATATGTCATTTGTTATTTGGTGACAATCCTTTGCAAGCACCATCACATCATGTGAAATGTAATTGAGATTGAAACCTGTAATCTTAAATACAACACAATACATACAAACAATCCAAAGAAGAATTTACTGATATATGTAGGTTTGTATTAGGCCTGGGCGGTAAATTCCATTCCGCTCGCGGAATTTGGGTAATTTTGCATTCTGCGGAGAACGCGAAATTGCCAAAAATGCCGCGATCCGCGGCTTCGCGGAGTTTTTTCCTTGTTCGCGCTTTCAAAATGCGTGTTCGCAAGATATTTCTCCCCGAGCACGCAAACAGCATTCGCGAACAGGAAAAAAGCATTGAGAATGGGCGGAACAAGCAATTTTGCGTGCTCGCGGAGATTTTTTACCGTTTCGCGGAGCTTTGCGTAGTGCGACTACGCGAATTCCGCCCACCTCTAGTTTCTATATCAGACAAAATGTGCTGAACACATTAGCAACAGCTAACTTCAAAGCACACAGGACATTTAGGTTTATTGACACATTGCAAAGGATTATTTACCAGTCTCCACTCCACCAGGGGTTCCTGTCAAGCCTTCAGAATGTAGGATCTAAAAGACCTTCTCCTCCCAGGGAAAGAGTTGTGATGGGGGGCTGGGAGAACCACCACCAGTCCTCTGGGCCTCCAGGTGATGCTTAGAGAACAGGGAACAACCTCTCCCCCGCAGGGTCGTTCCACCTCTTCCTAATTTCCTCCTCTTTGCGTAGTTTGTTTGCTACAGCATTCACTCTGTCAACTATTCTGGCCAAAATTTGCCTTTTCTGAAATATGGTTGTATTTTGAACTTGTGCTGCCAACAATTGAGGCTCTACTCTAATGATTTCATCCACCATGACTGACAATTCACCCTCTGTAAAACGGGGATTTCTTGTCAGTGCCATTATCCAAATAAATATGACAAAATCCAATTAATTAACTACAAGGGACGACATGAAAGAAAAAAGGGTCAAGAAACAGGGAGAAGCAACAAAATAACCAGACTTCAGTGAGCAAATCCCTCCTTTCAAATGTTGTGGTAGAGCGGAGTGGCAAAGGGTCATGGTCTGAAATAGAGTGTGTTTTATAGGATGGTTTGCAGGTGAAAATAATTAGGCAAAAGGTATCGGGTGTGTTATAGTGGCATCCATCCAATAGCAATAGTAATGGTACATTGTTGACCGCGTCTTGCGATGGAATCTTTGTCGGGGAACCGCCACTTGGACAATATCAGCACAACTGTGATATCTAAATATCCATGGTGCAATCCCACCACCCTGACGGCGATAAAGTAATGTTCTCCAGCAGAGGAGTCCGCTGCGTCGGCAACAGTGAGCTGCGTACGTGATGGTACACACTCTGTCGATGCGAACAGAGATTCCACCATCACTCATCTAAATAGCGCGGGCAGGATTCCGGCAGCTTGACGAAGTTCATGAAATCTCTGCAGCGGGGTGACGACGGTAGTCCTGCCTAGATCTAAATCAGGCCCTAAGTCTCATTGGGGTTATTTGTTCAGGGTGCACATCTTGTACCACCATTGAGTTTGCAGGCGGAAATTGTAAATTTGGGGCACAAGGGTCACCTGGGAAGGAATTTAACAAAGTCTTGGATATGAGTTATATTGGTGGACAAATTTGGGTCGGCAAGTGGAGCAAGTTGTAAAAGATTGTTTGGCTGTGTACCAGGAATGACAAAAATAAAGTTACTAACCCTGGGCGGTGAACTACGCTACGCTCGCGGAATTTGCGAAGTTACGGTAACTTCGCGATTTGCGTAGAACGCGAAGTTACCGTGCACTACGCAATTTGCGGCATAGCGTAGCTGTTTTTCTTCTTCGCGCGCTCAATATATGTTCTCGCGCACGCGGTAATGACCTACCGTGATTCTGCATTCGCCGACGCGACTTCCTATCCGTTCGCGGGCGCCACGAGATTTGGAATCCGGCCGCACGATCCCGCGAGAGTGTGCAACGCGAACACGTCATTCGGACGCGCGAACTGACTTCTGGCGGCAGTGTTGGTAAGATCGCGATCCCGAACACGAAGAAACTACAATCTGGCGAAGAATATATCTCGAGCATCATAAAACCTTCTCGAAAATGATGAATTAGTTCATTTTGCACAAAAAACTCCTCAGGTTGTCATTTAGAGATGTAGTTTGGTGAGCAAGGAGTCCTTTTTCTTTTTTTCCAAGAGGAAGGAAGTGCCCCTGATTCTCAAACTTCCTGTTCCTGTCCAGCAGGCTCCTCCCAGTGTTTTGTCCATGTGCTGTTCACTTTCATTTGGATTTGGAGCTGGAAGGATCACTTTTTGTGTCTGTCTGCTGCATCATATCATTGGATTGGTTTTGAGGACTCTTGGATTTGAGATTTTACAAGTAAGTTGGAGAATTGGTGTACTTGTTTGCTTGATTGGGGCTTGTTTGTACCTACATTTTTTGGGGGGATTTCCATAGTTTTTAAAATGTATTGTTGTGGCCTGTAGTATCGGCAGGGGCCTAGTTGTTTTTCTTTGATTGGAATTTCAGCCAGTAGGCCCGGACTAGAGCCAGAGGTACCCATGGGTGCATGTTTCTGTGGTGTCTGTTGAATTTAAAGTTTAAACATCATGTAGGCCGGGCATCCATGGATGGCATTGGTTTGAATTGGTAAAAGTGGTTTTTGGGGTGTATTTCATTTTTTGGGTGTTTGTTAAATAAATAGGCCTTTTCAGCCAGTAGGTAACCCTGGGCGTTCAGCTCGCGGACTTTGGGCAAGTCCGCACTGCGCGACAACGCGGACTTACACTTTTTATCTTCTTTGCGCGCTCAATGTACGTTTTCGCGCACGCGATAACGACTTTTTGTGACGATCGCGATGCCGAACACGCAGAATTTACAATCTGGCGAAGAATATCTCTCGAGCATCATAAAACGTTCTCGAAAATGTTGATTTAGTTCATTTTGCACAAAAAACTCCTCAGGTTGTCATTTAGATGTAGTTTGGTGAGCAAGGAGTCACTTTTTTTTTGTTTTACAATTTTTTTCAAGAGGTAGCAAGTTACCCAGAGTCTCCAACTGCTGGTCCTGTCCTTTGTCTTCACTTTTTTGTTATTTTGGGTGGCCTGGCCATGTGGGTGGCGGCCATTTTGTAAAGCCAGCCACTGTGTTTTTGCCATAGGCCTCCAAGCTTGCGGCCCAGTATGCCAGTAGGCCCAGAGGTAGTCACCATGGGTGCATAAAACTGTTTCTGTGTAGTCTGTGGAATTTTGACATCATTTAGGCCATGGATGGCATTGAATTGATTCAATTGAATTGCGAAATGTGTTTTTTTTGGAGGGTCTGACTATTTCACTTTTTGGGTGTGTTAAATAAATGCCTTTTTTGCGTGTGTACTGTGTAATTATAATTATGTTGTTGTAGTGGTTGTCTAACTTTCCAAAGTGTTTTTAGCCATGTGGATTTTAGTTTTTGCATTAAAGCTGTGTGTGTTTTATAAGGCATCCTTTGTCTGCCCATATATAGGCCTGCTTGAGTTCATTGTTTGCCGTGCTGTTTTTGCCACATAGGCCTGCGTGTCTTTCCATTGTTCCTCTTGTCTTACTTGTCTTACTGCTTCCAAATCCATCCCCATTGCCAGCTGCAGCTCCCTGATGCTGCTATATAATACATCCCACGTGATGCACAAATTTAGGCCAAACATGCTCCAGTACATTTTAGTTTTTGTTCTTTACTATTCTTATTCTTCCAGAGTGTACACTAGCACTACACAGTAGCCAGGAAAGCCCTGGCCTTGTTGTCAACGTCTCATAAATGGCTAGACTGTGTGTTGTTGTTCACAGAGTTTCTGAAATTTTATAATTGAGGCCACCACACACTAAGTTCTATATTCTATTTGTTTGATTTGTGCTATGTTTGACTGATGTTCTGGCTTTTTTGCTTTTAGGTGCACAAAGACTGAGGAGGAGGTGTGTCTCTCATCATTGCCCGTTGCACTTCCAGACAGACATCCTGCTGCTGTACACACAACACAACGTGACGTGTGACCTGACCAGACATCTCTGCAACTGAGTGCTGCTGACATCTGAAGAAGATGGGCCCAAAGAAAGCAGGTACCAGGTCCTCCAGTACCAAGAAAGTTGCTATTGAGAAGAAGAAGGAACAGAAGAAGGAAGTGACACTGAAGTCTGGTGTGCCGGCCAATACCTTTTTGGGAAAAAAATTGCGCCTGCAGCAGCGGTGTCCGGGGGCAAGCTGGGGGCAGCACCTCCGCATCAGTGGACCCAACCCACCAACCCAGGCCCAAGCACATGAGTGTGGAAGAGGTAGCCAGCCTAATGGTGGAAAGCAGTGATGCTGAGCCTGAGATAAACTTATCGCTATCTCAAAGTAGTACCCAATCAACGCAGGAGGAAACACAGCAGATAAGTGGTCAACAACAATAGCTGCAACCACCGCCCGCAATAGTAGTTGTTGTTCCTCCTGAAGTAGGGGCAGTTCAGGAAATTGAGCCTCATGCAGAGGTAGAAGAAGAAGCCACTCATTCAGAAGATCCATTGTCTTCCAAATCCCCAGCAAGGAAAAGGAGGGGTAGTCCATCAAGTTCTTCACCAAGCCCCCTTCTGATGATCTAGATGCCACTTGGAAGCCACAAACTGAGTCTGAGAGGGAGCCACGTTCCAAGACCAAGCTAGGGAAAAGGAAGGTTCCGGAAAGCCTTACACTTATGGAGGTCGATGTAGAACAGCAAGATGATGATGATGACGACGAGCCAGTCATCACGAACATCACTCCCGGCCCCGAGGAGATGGAGACCAACATTCTTACCCTATCCAAAATCGCTGCGAGGGATGTAGCACGCATACCTCCACAGGTAACACCAACACGACCTACAGCTTCCATATTTGCATTAGCAAAGGCCCGGCAGCGACCTACATCCAGCACCACCACCACCTCTGTAGGAGTAGGTAGTGGTACAGCAGCACAGAGTCAAATTCAACACACACCCTACAGATCATCCGGCATTGGAAGTGGCACCTCCAGCAGGAGGCCAAAGTTAAGCTCCCCAGTTTGGGACTTCTTTACGGTTAGCGAAAAGGAGGAGAACATTGCTATATGCTCCATTTGTAATACCTCTGTTAGTCGTGGTAAGCTTGGTACAAACTATGGTACCGGAGGCCAAATGACCCATCTGAAAAAACACCACTTGATCAGCTGGGAGGACCACCTTCGCGGCAGAAAAAAACTGCAACCATTGGTGTTGGTGGGGATAAAGGAGTAGAAGAAGAAGATCCGATCACGGTGGAAGAGGAAGGACAGGGAGACATTCTCTCTGGTAGTGGTACACAAGGTGTCCCTGACCCCAGCAGTGCAGTCTTAACGTTGCACACATCTTCAGCAACATCTCAGTGGCACAAGAGTAAGAGTCAGCCGGAGACACCAAGAAGTACCAGGTCCGCACTACCAAAAAGTGCGTTGAGCCTAAGAGAAAGGAAAACCATGCAGCCTACCATTATCAGCATGTTTGGGGGTGAGGGGCAGTACGAACGCAACCACCCAATAGCACGTTTGTACAATGCGAAGCTGGCTAAAATGTTAGCACTGGACCTTCTCCCTTTTTCTTTTGTTGAAGGGGTGGGTTTTGTGGAATTTGTGTCAACCATCTGCCCAAAATGGCATGTTCCCAGCCGCTACTATTTTGCCAGAGTTGCAGTTCCAGCACTACATCACGACGTGCTGGAATTGCTAGGAAAGGCCTTGAAGCAGAGTGCTGTTCACAGTATCCACCTGACTACAGACATGTGGACCAGTTGCCAAGCCACAGATTACATGTGCATCACTGCACACTGGATCTGTTTTGCGGGGGTTAGAGAACAGATATCTGCTGGTGTTGATACTGCAGAGATTTTTCATGCCACTCGCAAACATGCAACTGTAGCCATGTTTGCCATGGAGAAATCTCATACTGCTGCAAACATTTTGGAAGAGTTTAACACCAAGGTCTTTGAGTGGCTGCGCCCAAGAGGGCTTACGATTGGTTTTGTTGCCATGGACATCGGCAGTAATGTAGTTTTGGCCATGAGCAATGGTGGCTATTTCAGGGTCCCGTGTTTGGCACACTGCATTAACATTGTTGTTCAAGACTTTTTGAAAAATGAATCCAAAGTCAGCAACTTACTGGTCACCTGCAGAAGAATATGCACACATTTTAACCATTCTTTTAAAGCCCGGAAGCAGCTGAGGGTCATTCAACGTGAGCATAAAATGCCAGTCAAAGCGCTCATCCAGGAGGTGCCAACACGTTGGAACTCAACTTATTACATGCTTGATCGTCTGTTTGAACTGTACATACCACTCAATGCTTATGTCATGCAAAGATTTGGGGAACCTACTGTGAAAGGCATGACCGTTGAGATGGCTCAATGGGACCTCATTAAATGCCTGACTGAGATGCTACTTCCTTTTGAGATCTTCACACGTGAAGTCAGCAGGGAGGACTGTACTATGGGCCAAGCTATCCCATTGTTGCACATGCTAGAGCAACAGCTGAAGGATGTGTCTGAAACGTACGCAGGTGTGGATGACAAACAAGACGCATATCATTTGGCGGAGACCTTAGCCGCTCGCTTATCGGAAAATACAAGGATTAAAAATAAAATTTTGTCACAACCACATTACATTAGTGCCACAATTTTGGATCCACGGTACAAAGTATTTCTGAACAGCAAGGCAGTAATTCCTTTTTCGGAAGTGGATGTTGCCAACTACAAAACTTTGATAGCTAAAGAAGCCACTATTTTCGAAAGCGAACGGCTGTTAATTACAGGCCCCCCACCCCAGGCCATAACCAGTACTACAGGGCATCCACAGTCAAGTTCTACTTCGGAGCCTGAGGGCAGTGCATTTGCCTCCCAGCAGTCACCTACACCAACAATAACATTAAGAACAGGATCATCCACAGCACAATGTGCAACTGATTGGTTTCTACAGCAGGGGTATGGTAAGTCCAGTGCTGATGCAAAGGCAAAACAGGCCGAGCACATCGGAGCACCCCTGAACATTGAGCGGATGGTCCAGGCCTATCTGGATGACCCAACAGAGGTCTTCATGGATCGAAACCCATTGGTGTATTGGTATGGGAAAAGAAGCCAATGGACAGTGCTCAGCAGGCTGGCGATAAAGTATCTGGCTTCCCCTGTCGGAAGTGTCTCTTCTGAGCTTGTTTTCAGTGCTGCTGGTGCCATTGTAACTTCGAAAAGGACCAGTCTCTCGGCCCAAAGCGTGGAGAGGTTAACCATGATCAAAATGAATCAGCACTTTATACCACCGGATTACAAAATACGTGAATCACAGCAGGAAGAGGAGAGCGACTTGGATGACGTAAATAGTGCGTTACAGGACCTACTTCTGTCCGAACCACCAGAGTTTGAGGACGAGCTCCTCTTCCCTGACAACTAGGCTTTCAAATTGTTACTTTCTTCCTTCCTTTATGTGTCTGTGTATCTGTCTTTCTGGTTCAAATCACAACAAATCCATCACCACCGTCTTCTCTTTTTATTTCCCTATTGGAGTTGGATGTCTGTGCATTTAACTGTCCACTCTTCAGAGTCCTGCTTCATCTTCCTGTCTCGCACAAGTACATTTCCATCAAGCCAGACATTAGTACAAGAAATGTTGCCTTTACCAGTCCCGCCTCCATAAGAAGTGAAACGTGACTATAGCTATCCTCCGTTTTGTTTTCGAGCCGAAACTCATCAGTGTCCGAAGGCTACAGCCTCAGCAGGCATCCAAAGGTCCTCACTGTCAGGACAGAAGGTACTTGGCAGAGAAAGACAAGAGACTCTTCGAAGAAACTTGCTGACATTTGTGCAAACAAAAATGACCATCAATGAGCGCTACCCAGGCCGCGGCCCATCATCACAGTGCTGACCATGGGAAGCAACTTAAACTGTGACAAAGTGCCACAGAAGAATAAGACGAAAACCGAAACAGCGACTAACACTCAAAATGAATGTGGACTGGAGTAATGATGAGGCCACTGCCCCGTAAAAAAATAACAACTGTCAGAACTAGGCATATGATGATCTGACAGCCAAAGAGAAGAGCAAGACAGGTAATGATGGAATGCATTGGATGCTTGCAGACTCTGAGCGATTGCTGTTGTTTGTTGTTGATGTTGTGCATGAAGTCGAACTCTACTCTACTAGTTAATCTACAAAGTGACTCAAGTCAGTGACAGTCAATGTTTCCCTTCTTGTTGTTTAATAACCAAATTGTACTCCTACTACTGCAGGTGCAGGCCAATATCTGTTGCAATTTTTTAATATGGAATATGGACTTAATCGGAGTCACTACAGACTGAGTTGTAGTTGGACAACACGTACCACACCATGATGATGACCATACTATCTTTGCACGCAGTCATTCAGTTGGATCGGAGATGATTCAAGGAATAACTGCATTTCATGAAGTGGCATAAGGTAAACATAAACACAACAATTCAACAAGAAAGTAAACACAGCAGACCTACATGTCCATGTAGTGGTGTGTAGTCGAGTGTAGTGATGACTCACAGCGGCGCATTGATTTTGTCACTTAATTAGGAAAATGCTAAGTTGCTGTGTATGCCTTTTGTCTGGCTATGTCAAAAATTAAGGTAAATGGAGGTTGGGTCACTGGCTGGTGCTGTGGTGGGCCTGTTCTGTCCTGTTGTTGTTGTAGCTTAATGCTGTAAACAGAATCTACACGATATATCCAAGCCGCCTCACTCTGAAAGTGTTCTCTCTTCTCTTCTTGGACTCCACCGTAATTGATGTTTTTTTTATTCATTGATTTTTCAATACCCCTTTTGTTTTTCCATCTAGACGTTACAGGCCGGCCTTTACCCTGTGCTTGCTATACTGGGAGACACAACTCACATTTACCTTACCAATCGGCATCATGAAGGCCACCAAGATTGATGTGTGGAGCGTCCATGGAAGATAGGACCAAGAGGAAGGACGAGATTCCACTCCACAATTTGAGCATGATAATACAGTAACTTTAGTATCATTCATCATTCATCTTTTAATTAATTTGAATCCTTTTTTCTCTTCAATCATTAGGACTGTGTGTTGTGTGTTGTTTGTTTGCTAATTGATCCCTACAACTGTGTTTTAATTGTCTTTGCTATCTTTACAAGTAAGCCCAGTACAACATGGAATTTGGGTCTCTGAGGGCATATTACAGGCAAGGCAAATTGCATAGAATATACTGCTGCCCTGTACTGTCTAATTGTCTAGTAGGAGTTATTAAGTACTACTCATTAACCATCAAGTTATCTTCATCATCATGCATGCATTTCCCTTTTCTCCCTTTATAGATTTTTTGTATAAGATCATGGTCGTCTGCCAAGATTGCGCTTTGCTTTTGTTATCCATGCGTACTGTTTTTCATTCTCAAACCTTTCCCCAAACCCCCTTCCCATCCATTCATCAAACCCTAACCCTCTTCCCCCGGGCTGTGATTTATATTGAGGTATGATGTGACTACATAAAATGTACACCAATTGATCACACGCTTGCTGGGGCAGATGTGGTGAAAGCAACACTAATTCAATTGCAAGGCAGGGCGAGGAGCTTCTTCTGCTTGCCCACCCATGCTCAGTCTATGTGCAAGCCGTCACCGGCTAATAGTAGTACATCATAATTAATTGCCGTCATTGATTGGATTAATCATCAAACTCCTACCACACAGCAGTAAAGGTTACGAATTACGATTGTGTTAAGTTAAGTGACTCAATCGACACAACTACAGTTTGTAACTTCTTGTACTAGGCTGTCCCCGCCACCATTATGTTTAATTTGACTTTAGCAGTTGCAACTGCAATATTGTTTGTTTGGCAGTCTTCTTCTGTACTGTATTTTACTTCGTTCTACTACTCCTCCCACAGTCACTCTCAGGAAAGTGACTGTCTCTTTTTAAATTTTTTAGCAAATGCTACTGCCAGTGTCTACTCTACTACTACCACCACAACCATGGCATCTTCTACATTCTCTCTGGAAACCATGCAGCCATCGCTGTGCCGAACGTAATCATCAATCACAGGTAAGATAAGTTTGGTGGGAGGTATAAATGGACTAGGAGGAGAGACTGACAATACTAGTAGGACAAATAACTCAGTGAGGGGTACCGCATCTATCTGTTTGTGTTACATCATCGTCGGCAGATTATTTAAATCAAACACTGGCTGCGGCCCTGCAGCAGCAAGGAAACCAATGTGACGTTAATTCGTAAAACAGTAACCCCCCACAAAACATTAACATTGTATGTTTAAGTATAAATATAATTTATTACCCTAACAAAAATAAACTATCCCACACCTGACCCACCCTTCTCCCTAACCCCAACAAATGTCCAAAACGAAAAAGTCCAAAGAATGTCCCGAAACCCCAACGCCCAATTCCCACCCACCAAAACAAGGAATAAAAAGGGGCAAATCAACAGGGTCCTCGATGTTAAATTCGGCGGGCTTTGAGGTGTTTGTCCACCATGATTTTGACCCGCTCCTCCATTTGCTCCTCTAGACGTGCCATCCGGAGGAGAATTTTCCTGCAAAATGCCCTGCAGTGGCATCCAGTGTGGGGGACAGCAGTGCTGGCTGCTAGTGAATTGCGGCGGCGGCAGGCGGCTACCAGACTGCGGCGCCGTACCGCTGGAGTTGTGGCCTGGCTGGGGCCCGGGGCATCGGACGAGGCTGCAGCTGCTGCTGCCGCCTCCTCCTCCTCCGCCTGAGCCACCAGCCGCCGGTACTCCTGGCATATGGCCTCCAGTTTCCGGCGCCGGGCCCTGGCTGCCAACTCCTTCCGCGATGGTTTGTCTTGGGAAGGAGTACCATCTATATCAAGAAAGAAAAAAATATTGTTGTAACCAGTACTCTTAGCTAAACAGTAACACAAAATTAATTCAACACATAATGGCACAGTAGCACTAGCAAGAAGCACAGTACATAACATTTGTGGTAATAATCTATCTATCCTCCCACTTCCTCGGCCTCTAACATTTGTGGGAGTTTAAGGCATTATTCTAGCACTATGGACTCCAACCAGTACACAGTACACCAGTGTTCTTCTTTTCTCTAGTTTAGCGAAATGACATAACCTGGTTGTAGCCGGCATTGCCAGCTCGGTCATCTATGCTTGCACCCAAGACAAACATACGAGTCATGACGCAGACTCACGTTAGTTGGATTTACTACTGTTTGCAGATGGGGAAGCTCGTATTTTTCTATTACGGGTGGCACTGGCCATACTCTCTCTGTTACATGGAGGGCAATTGCTCAATTTCACAGTGCCTTGGCTACTACAAAAAGGCAGATTATATATCTGATCCAATGATCGTTGCTTTTATATGGGACAACGACATAAGGTCAGTAGCGGTCGGTGGTGGGACTCGGGGAGTTCGGCCGGGCGGTGACGTGGGTAGGGGCAGGATGGGGGTAGTAAACTATGGATTACGGCCAATTACAGGTAAGTAAACATATAAATAAATGAAACTAATTTTGTTGCGCACACTGCATCGCATTTGGCGGTGCAGTGCGCACAATGAAATTCGCTTTATTTATTTGTATGTTTACAGTAAAGTTACCTGTATTTGCCCGCGTAATACATTGTTTACTACTACCCCCACCCTGCCCCTCCCCACATCGGCTTTGCTACTCTGGCGCGGTTTCTTTTACATTCCCTAAAACTGTGCATCCCGTGACAGTCTCCACCTATGCTGTCTATGATGAATACATACAGGTATCCATCCATTCTAAGTAAATGTCAATCATTCTTCTTAATCTCTCCACCAACCTTACTTTGTTTCACCAACAACAACGCATGCGTCCACTCACTCCGTTGCTTGCCTTGGCTTTGAGTTTCACCCAAACACCGCTGATGATTCTTGCTATCCACAGTATCCACCCATACTGTGTCGCCCACCCAGGCAGGCATCCATTCTTCTTTCACCTTCCACCCATCCTTCAACAACACATGCATCTGATTCCTATCAGCCACCTATCCATGCTTCCAACGTATCCTTCTCTGCCAGTCATCATATTAAATCTCGCCCGCCCTTCCTCCTTCAACCCTTCTTTCCCTTTTTGTTCAACACATCCATCAAGGTCATCTGATCTGACTTTTAGTCTCCTCCATAAAACTTTCACAGCTGAGTTGGAGTCAGATATAAGAGGCCATTGGTTAATCAAGTCACGCTGGTAATGCTATTGCTACTGCATTGCTCATGCTAAGTAAAGGGTGTCTTCTTTAACCGTTGTATAATGTTCACTACAACTTCATACCTAATAAGTCTCAACAACAGTACAGTGAGTGAAGTCCACACACCCTTCCAGCTAGTGCAATGTCAATAAGTCATGAATATAACTTACTACCGCCCGCCAACGCTGCTGGCTCCCCCCCTGTAGCTCCTGCAGGTGCCGCATCTTCTCCTGCCCCCTCCGGAAGGCTCGAATCGCCGGTGGCCCCGCCGCCACTGGTGGTTGCTAGTCCGCCTAGATAAAAACATGACACATTTTTAGATGCCTGTACACCTCCCCCTATTTATTCTTTTTCATTAGCAAGATTGAAAAAAAAGTTAATACATACATATTATTATAAATCACATTCAATAGTCCAAATCGGTTATAGAGTACAGTCAGTAGACACTAGTAGTGTTATGGTCCCTAGGGTCATTATTATACTATACTCTACTCTTTGCAAAGTTAGCCTGAGCCATGCAACCATTTTCCGCTTCATGTCTTTTGCGCATGTTACCTCGCAGCTTGTTGCGCAGTAACAGTAAAACGCCTTTTGAGCCCACATGAGCACATACAGCTACTGTCTGAGCGTTGCGTACAAGAGGTCGAAAAACAAGCCACTTTGTTATGGAGTTCGGTTAGTCCGTATTGCTTAGCCATAGGTAACATGTTACACTTTTTGGGCAGGACTGAGAAATGCTTGCATTATACTATATAACACGCACCATTTTTCTCAGGCAGAGGATTCCCTTCTACGAACCAGAGATTTGCAGAGCTTATGAATGATGCATGTAACCAGTAATTCTACGTTCTACGGTGAGGAGTCGCCCAGAATTCGCACAGATCTTTTGTCTTATATATCATCAATGATCATGCACTTGTTGCAACACTGTTTATTGTTTTAATCTTATGCATTTTGCTGTTGGAGCTGGCTGGAGTACACTGAATTTTATAGAACAACATACATACAGAGCTTGTTAGTTGAAAATAAACCTTTTGAACTTACACATAGACTCTGTGGTATTTTGTGTGGTGGTGGTGGTGGACTTACACGAGTGAGTGAGCGAAAGGGTGTTATGTTCTGGGTTGTGTAATCATAATCATTGGGTATCTTCGGGTGGGGGTTCGGGGACCTAATGAGACACTATAGCTAGTCGTTCAGGGGATTGTGGGTTCACTTCTGACTGAGGTGTGAGGAACGTCCAAGTTCCAAACTCGCATAACCAACATCCTATTTCATTGTGCATAGTTCTGCATGGGGCTGTGCAGAATCCAAGTAGTATGTACTATATCCTATCAAAAATAGTCAAATATCTGGTTGGGCATTTTGTTTGTGGTAATTGTCAAAGCCTCAAGATTAAGAAGCCTAGAAGAGGACAACCAAAAGGACTGGAGTCAGTGGCTAGAGCTATTAGTATTGGTCAATCTGAGTTTTATTCAAAACCGTACAATAAAGAGTGGCAATGCAAACTGGGCAAGCTTAGCGACAGACTAATATTAGTAGTACAGAGTACAGACATTCATAGCAGAGGCAGTTAGAACTTAGAGGCAGGGATAACCAGAATTTAGAAACAGATAGTCAAGTCAAGATCAAAGAATCTTTTGTAAAAAATAGAATTAGGGAGTGGAGCCAGAATTAATAGTTCTGAAAAAATAAGGTGCAGTAAAAGTTAGGGCAATATAATTGTTAATATTAACCACTGGAGGACTTACTGGGACCAGCAGCAGGGCCCTCGGTAGAGGAGCGGTCCTCTGGTGGTTGTCCCGCCGAATCGGACCCCGTCTTCTTGCCCCTGGGTGCTGCACATCAGTGATCATGTAAGATATAATAAAGAAAAAGAAAGACACAAACATTAATGATTGCTGTGAAACAAATAAATTATCTAAAAAAACGCTCAAAAAACGTTTTAGGAAACATAAATTGCAATAAAATTGACCTATCTAATCCGATCGACTACTGCCTTGCGGGATTCACGGACAGTCTACTTATTTGGGACCACTAATTCAGTGTTCCATTCTGATTGATTCAAATAAAATCCAGAACACTAACTAAGCCTAAGTACCACCTGACCTAGCCCACCTATTCCAGGCGGGCCAATTGTTCATTAAGCCTGCATTTCCATTTTTTATTGACATCAAAAATGCATAGATGAGAAGGAGGACACATGCATAAAGTGCATAATGCATACATCAAATTGTTGGTTGGTTGCGTCTGATGTTCTGCAGCTGACTGACACTGCTAAGCTAAGCTTACCAGTACCACTCACTAAACAAACTACAAAAGGTTCTAAGGACTGGGGTAAGCAGCACTCAGTGACAGAGGATGCGTCACGCAGACCGCTCAAAAATTATCAACTAATAGTAACTAAACCTAGTATCAAATGCATCCACCACTATTTGACAGGAGGACAAAGGAAGGACTACAGTCTCTCTAGCAATAGCATTACCTAACTGAAGTTCTCTAAAGTAAACTCTTACATAATGACAAGCGAGCGCAAAGTTGCAAAATAGTAAGAGTACCGCCCAGCACCTGTGTCCTACAATCACAGAAGATTTTGAAACGTAATTTACCTGCAATGTAAGCAGCAGTATTCTTGTTATTTGTAAAAAATGTATACACAAATCACAATACTTATACTACTATATATATATTGGCTACTCACCAAGCCCCACGACCTCGACACCTAGCAGGTCCAACAGGTCCTGCTCCCGGTCAAGGATGTCTGACCACCGGTGGGCCAGCTGGTTATGGGTGCGCCGGACCTCGGAGCAGCGAAACACTGCCCAACGCACCTTCGCCCACCGGCGGTCACGCTCCTGGGTTGGGTACCCGGAGCCTGGCCTGCCGCCTGCTGCCAAGGTCAAGGGGAGGTGGCGCTGAATAAAAAAAACAAGGGCGGCCACCTCCGCCTCATTAAACAGCTGGCGGGCTTGCACCCCTGCAGGGCGCAGTCTGCCGAAAGGCAGGCGGCAATTGGGCGCACGCGCCTTGCCCTTTGAGCCGCTGCTGCTACCATTCGCCATGGTTCTGGGGTGGGAGGAGGTGAAAAAGAAAAGTTAGAAGGGAAAAATAAAGTTAGGGGAAGAAGTAGGAGCTTAAAGAAGAAAGTTATATAAAACAGTCGAAAAGTAAAAAAACACAGTAAAAAGTAGAAAAAAATGCAAAATATAGACTTAAGCAGAGAGTGAGATAGATAAGAAATAAAGAAAAATTGAAAAACAGTGTAAAAAACTAAGGATTGCAAAGATTGAGGGAGGATAGAAAAGCAGGCCCAGAACCATAGCATAGAGTGGTAAAACAAGATGGCCGCGCCCATCGCGACCACGTGGGTAAGTTTGCGCGATATTTGTCCCCGAGCACGCAAAAACATCGCGAACACGTACAACGCGTTCCCGAACAAGGAATGCGCATCGCGAGCACGCTATACACGACCCGGAACAGGAAATAAGGGATCGCGAACGGGCGGGACAAGTGAAAAACAAAATGGCCGCGCCCATAGGCGACCGCATGGGTAAGTTCGCGCCCCGAGCACGCAAACAGCGTCCCGAACAACCACAACGCGTTCCCGAGCAAGAAAAACGCATCGCGAACGGGCGCGGCAAGCAGCTACGCACGCTCGCGAAGCTACACGTAGCTCGCGTAGCGCTCCGACGTCTTCGCGTAGCTTCGCGTAGCGCGACTACGCGAACTACGCCCAGGCTTAAAAGTTACACATGCCATATCACTTTCTCCAGTAGAGATGTCAGAGAAACCTTGGAAGAGGCTAGGATTAGAATTCATGGGCCCTTTTGTGCTGTTTTTGCTAAAGGAATGCTATGTGTTGTTACTAGTCAGCTATACAACTATGTGGGTGGTGACTCCTTTTGTGAATGCTGCGAACACTAGTACTGCGATTGACTTTCTTAAAGATGAATTTGCATGTGATGGTATCCCTGGAACAATTGTCACTGACAACAGGGTACAGTTCACCTCTTCTGAAATGAGACAATTTCTGGATGTATTATCTATTCAACATCATAGAACAGCTCTTTTATCACCTCAGGCCAGTGACCTAGCAAAAACGATAAATAGAATGGTTAAATCTTGTTTGCAAAGAGTGGTGGATACAAGTACATTCTTAAGGGAGGTGTTTAGAGCGATATGTGAGCGCATCGAAATGCTCTGAATTCTGTAACTTTGAAATCACCTTTTCAAATGTTAAAGGCAGGATTCCATGTCCAGAGCTCAAACCAGCATGATTTGGGGTTTCTAAGTCCAAATTATTTGAAAGTAGCGTAGGAGAGGTGAACACGTTACAGGACAAGAGGGAGAATTATCAAGGAAAGTACAAATGACAGGCGAAATAGTGACAAGTGTGTGAAGTGGAGAGTTGGGGATACAGTTTCAGTGAAGAAACCAGGGTTTGTTAAGAAAAGCAAGTCCAAGTTTGTGGGACCTTTCAAAATAAAGGCAGTAAGGAAGAATTTGGTGGTGCTGGAATCAGGAGATTTGTGGAGTATATCCAGTCTGATAATGATGGATTGGATGTGAATGAAGGGAGTGGTGCTACATCCACATTTTCAAGTTAGATGGATGTTCAATAAAAAGATGTACTAGGACGCCAGCATGGTGGAAGGTCTATGTAGTAACGGGAAGTATTTAAGATGTCTCCATGTGGTTTTTATACATCTAACTTAGCACTGCATGCGCAGGTACCGGAGTATTCCAATTATACATTAGCCTGCTATTGCATTATGTTCCATTGTTATTTTATTATTATTATTATTATTATTTTCATATTATCACAATTGATTGTTTTACTTTTAGTGAAGAGAGATGTGTTATGACTAAGGTATTAGTCAATGCAGGGTCAGACCTATGTGGGGTGGAATTGGGAATTATGTGATAACAGATATGGAATTCAGGGCTGGTAAAGCATTTGAGAGCTGGTTTTTGCACCGATGGCTGGGTGGTCCTGCTGCTCTATATTTATATTAATAAATGCCATCAAAGCATTAAGGATACATGTGCTTTTTCCTGGGGCACACCAAAACACCACATTTATCTGTGGTGTGAAAATCGTTCTTGATTCCCTGGATAATAGGCATTGACATCCTAAACGATGGAATATTGGTTTTCTCACACTCTTTCTATTCTATCTACTATCATTCCTATGGAACGGAACACTGGAGGGGCCAGAACCTGCAACAGACTTACTCTAACATACTCTCACATATTAGAATGCCACAGGGTGCTTTATTGTACTGCTGCCCAACTGTAGATGTTCGATCTAAATGGAGTCCATGTCATATGACCATTTCCTGTAATTGTAGAGTGGCATATAGTGGTTTAGAGTGCAGAAGAGTGCCATAGAGTTGTGTAGAGTTTAATGGAGTAGACTATTATAGAGGGGATTATCGTAGAGTTTAGTGTCGTAGAGTGGCCTTGAGTAAAGCAGCGTAAAGTACAGTTGTGCAGAGTAGATTGGTATAGAGTACAGTGATGTAGAATGCATTGGTTTTGAGTAAGGTGGTGTAAAGTGCATTGACTTAGAGTGCAGTGATGTAGAGTGGTGTAGATCGCAGTGGTGTAGAGTGGTGCACAGTAGAGTGCAGTGGCGTAGAGTAGAGTGGTGCACAGTAGAGCACAGTGGCATAGAGTGGAGTGGTTCAGGGCAGCGTGCACTGGTGCAGGGTGAAGTACAGAGGTGCAGAGTGGCATAGAGTGCAGAGGTATTGAGTAGAGTGCCGTGGAATTGAGGCAGAGTGCAGTGCGTAGAGTGCAGTAGAGTGGCATAGAGTAGAGTGGTGCACAGTAGAGTGGTGTTGAGTGCATTGAGGGCAGTGGCATAGAGTAAAGTGGTGCAGAGCAGAGTGGCCCGGATGGGGTCCCGTTGGACCTCTACAAAGGAAAAGTAGATATCTGGGTCCCAGACATTGCTAATGTGGTCAATGCTGCTGTTAAAGTGGTCTCCCAGACTTGTGGCACTCAGCTGTCATCGTCCCAGTATATAAAAGTGTTGCAGGCAGGACCCCCGCTGTAATCGCCCCATATCTCTACTAGACTCAATGGTCAAAATCCTCAGTTGGACTGTACTAAATAGGATTGAGAATTGGACAGTTACTTAACAATAAAGTGTTTTCTCCTGTACAATATGGCTTGAGGGTTTGGGAACCGTTGAGCAGTGTCTCAACTTTAACTTCATCATTAATAAGTACACAATAGCCAAGGAGGGTGCACTGTTTCTGTCATTCAGGGACCTTAGCAGCACCTTCGATAGGGTTAGCCACAGCAAACTATGACGTATATTTTTGGAGCTGTCCAGATGTCGTTCACCCCTAATGGATTGCTGGCACTAATCTACAGCTTTGTCACTTTTATGGACAATTTAGACCTACACCTGAACATTTCTATAAGCAAATACATTGTCTGTGCCAAGAGATTAATCAAAACTGGCTCCTTCTGGATCAAGTGCAAATGAATAGATAAGGTCACCAATTTCCCATATCTCAGCATTTTGTTTGATTCCATTTATTCCTGGAGCCGATGTATAGCCAACCGCCGCTTGCGCTTTAACCATTCGGTCAGGGCCCTATTTGGATTTGCTCAGCGCGTTAGCAATAAGCCAATCAAGCCGGCCTTTGACGTTTATTCAAGAAAATGCCTGCCAGTATTAGCGTAAGGTGCTGGGATCTGGAGCTACTATGAGGTCTCCAAGGTTCAGGTGGAGGAGAACAAATTTTGTAGGCGCTTACTTGGTCTCCCCTGTTCGACCTCTCATTACTTCCTTCATGAAGAATTAGGGCTAACCTATATATCTGATCTCATTAAGGTTGTTGCCCTAACTCTTTGGATTTCAGTCTGGTCTAACAGTCATACTGGCTTAATTCGGGAAATAATCCAAGATTGTCTGAGGTGTGATAAGGATATCAGTATTCCTTGGATAAATTATGTGAAATGTGTTGAAGGTGCGATTGGTTGGAATGACCTGCTGAAGGGGGCATTCTCAAACTCAAGATACTATTTCTCAAACATATGACCTCAACTAGAGAGCAAGAGAAACTGAAAAAATCTTCCCTCTGAGATTATGTCTTGTCCAAACAACGCCCCTCATAGAACCATATTGCTCTTGGGTCCCTAGCCCATGGGAAAGGTCCCTTCTGGCTAAACTCCAACTAGGCACAACCAGGTCTATGCTTCCTTTGCTTAAGGCCAGTTTGATGAAGCCTCCATCCTTGCTTGTCTATGTGATGAGAAATCATTTCAAACACTGGAGCACGCTTTCTTTTCCATAAAATTACGAACACATAACAAAAAGGTTTTTAAAACCTATTCTTAAAATGTATGCTTTTACACAGCACAGGCCAGTTTTGTATTTTCTTTGGCAACTCGCTAATCCTAAAATCTGTTTTTTATGTGGGCTGTTTTCTAAAGTCAGCCATGCAAAAATATTGTCTGATGGACATTTTTTATCCTGTGGCTCAAAGGAGTATGCTTGTTTATATACCTTGTTCTTTGCACAACTGATGGCCATTTCTTATGCTGAAACTTTTTGACGTGTCTCTAATTATCTATTTATCTTGCTGTTTGCACATCGGGCGTCAGTTTACATGCCTTTTAGACCTGTATGATTGTGTAAATTACTTTTTATATTGTTATATGATGTACCAAGATGCTATTGTTTTAACTCCTGTGATTTTTATTGGAGCTTTTTAACTATGCCTGTTTTGTACCTTTTATGATAATTTGCTCTAAATGATCAAATAAAGAAATTGAATTGAATTGAGTGCAGCAGCATAGAGTGCAGTGGAGTGGAGTAGAGAAGACTGTTTTAGAGTAGAGTGAAGTGGCATAGAAGGGAATGGAGCAGGGTAGATTGGAGTGGTGCAGGTTAGAGTGCGGTGGCATGCAGTAGTGGCATAGACTACATTGGGGTAGAGTGCCGTGGCATAAAGTGCAGTGTTGCAGAGTAGATTGGCATAGAGTGGAGTGGCGTAAAGTGGAGGGGTGCAGAGTATAATGACTATAAACAGAAAGATCATTAGACATTCACTAGAGGATCACATTAAGCAAAAACGAACAGTGCTTTGATAGAAGATCCTCAACATGAATATTTGTTGCCACAGATAGTGTGTGCACCTCCTCCCTGCATGCTTATTTAAAGGCTATGTTACAGCCTGGTAAACTGGAGCACAGCAGGGGCACAAGTATGCTGAATGGGGAGAGAAATATGCATTCCTCTTGCTTTCCTATAAATTCTCTCACACTGAAGTCACAGAAAGAACAGTAAACACTCTAGCTCCCTCGGAAGAAGAAGCCTGATATTTGACCTTTGAGTTTAAAAGCACAGCAAATGTGACAAGATAAGAACAAGATTTGAAAGCCTGTTTACAGAACGTAATGTCTCATAAGAACACAGTAAACAAGGTTTGGGTAAGGGAAGGGGCAAATTCAAGCTGACCAGCCTAAAACAAATAGAGCCAGCAAATAGAAAACAAGGAAATGTGAGTGTTAGAACTGGGGGTCTCTAGTTGGCAATGGTATACACCTTTGTCCAAATAGGGACCCTTGCCTCTAAGTCAGGGAAAGGGATTACACACCTGGATAACCCCTGCTCACCCCCTTGGTAGCTTGGCACGAGCAGGCAGGCTTATCTAAGAGGCAGTGTGTTAAGCATTTGTGAACACATACAGTAATACAGTGAAAACACTACAGATGGACACCACACAGGTTTTATAAAAATAAGTATACTTTATATAGACTTATCACAAGACCACAAACGACAAAAATCCACAATACTGTACTCAAAATACTCTTAAAAGATGGTGAAGTTACTTAGGTCAAGTTGATGATAAATGCGACACAGTTCTCACAAACAGTACCTGGATGCGTAACGCAAAATAAACAAAAGGTTCGGAGGGAAGGAGATGCGTCGGTTTCCGTACTTCGGGGGATGCGATGCGTCGCACCTCAATGCTTGCGCAGAGTAGGGGATGCGTCCGTTCCTTACTGGAGGGGAGTAGATGCGTTGATTCTCGTGCTGCGTTCCGGTTGCGATGTGCAAGACGGCGCCGCGATGCGACACTGAGGTTGTGATGCGATAAGATGGCGCCCTTGATGCGACGATGTGAAGACGATGCGTGCACGCCGAAGGCCGTGCGGCGAACTCTGTACCTTTGGAGCCGCGACAGGCCCTGCGACGCGCTTCTCCGGTGATGCGACGGCGACCCTTGCGGTGGCGACACGCTTCTCCGGTGATGCGACACTGAGCGGCTGTTGATGAAGACACGCTTCTCTGTGGATGCGGCGGCAGCTTCTGCGCCGGCGACACGCTTCTCCGGCGATGCGACGGCAACAGCTACGATGGCAACACGCTTCTTCTCGTTGCGTCGCGCTTCCAGCTCCCAGCGACACGCAGGTCTCAGCAGACAGAATCCCCAGCAAGGGAATTCAGGAGGGAGCTGGTGGTGAAGTCTTTTGGCCCTGAGACTTCAGCAGGAGGCAAGCACAAATTCAAGCCCTTGGAGTAATATTCTGCAAGATGATGAAAAGTTCTGTAAAAGTTCCTTCTCTTTTCCTTGGCAATGAAGAAACCACTGCAGGCCAACCCAGCAAACAGCACACTTGGCAGAGGGGCAGTCCAACTCTTGCAGCTTCCTTGGTTCTTCTCCTTGGCAAAAGGGTCGTCTTGTTGTTCCAGAAGTGATCTAAAGTTCTTGGGTCTGGGTCCCAATATTTATACTACTTTTCTCTTTGTTCTCTGAAGGCAGAGAGGCCTTTGCCTAGTCAAAACCAGTTCTGGTCAGTCTTGGAGCACTTTGTTGACAAGACTCCTTCTTTCCTTTCACAGTGTAGGCCAGGGACATCAGACACACCACAGGAGGTGGAGCCAGCATTGTGGAGGGTAGGCACAGCCCTATTCAGGTCCCAGGTGCAACTCCTCCCTCCTATCTGCATGCAGATCTCTCTATTCAGCCCTGTGATGACTCACCCTGTCTCCTGGCAGCCCCCAGCCCCTGTCACTCAAACTCCAGACAAGGAATACACAACCTAGCAGAGGCAGGCTTGGATAGTTAGGCAAGAAAATACCCACTTTCTAAAAGTGGTATTTTCAAACACAGAATGTTAAAACCAACTTCACTAAAAGATGTATTTTATCATTCTGAGTTCAGGCATACTAAACTCGAATTTCTACCTGGTTCCCTGAGTCAGTTAGGATTATAAGATGTAATAATCTAACTGCCCATTCTGGCCTATGGGGAACAGGTAGCCTTGCAATAGTGAAAAACGAAAATGGCTGTAATTCACTATTAGGACATGCCACACACATCAGGGCAGGTCCTACCTTTTACTTACAATGCACCCTGCCCTAGGGCCTACCTTAGGGGTGACTAATATGCAGAAAAGGGAAGGTTTAGGGACTGGTAAGTGGGTGCACTTACCAAGTCGACATGGCAGTCAGACTGCACACAGGCTCTGCAATGGCAGGCCTGAGACACACTTTACAAGCTGCTTTTGTGGGTGGCACAACCAGTGCTGCAAGCCCACCAGCAGCATTTGATTTACAAGCCCTGGGCACACCTGGTGCACTATACTAGGGTCTGACAAGTAAATCAAATGATCCAATTATGGAGTCACTAATCAATGCATCAATTTACCATAGGGAGCACTTGCACTGTGGCACTGAATAGCAGTGGCACAGTGCCCAAAGCATCTAAAACCAGCAAACAGATCAAAAACAGAGGAGGCAATCAGAAAAAAATGGAAGGGAGACTCACGCCAATGATACCAGGTCTAACACGTGTCCCCTCCAGCTGAAATGTGGGGAGAACTACCCTTCCCGTAGGGAGTCCTCTTCACTAAGGCGGAAAAATCTGGACAGACCATCAGCATTGGCGTGTTCTGTACCAGGGCGGTGTTCCACCGTGAAGTCCATACCCTGTAGGGAAATGGACCACCTCAACAACTTTGGATTCTCACCCCTCATCTGTATCAGCCATCTGAGGGGCCTGTGGTCGGTCTGAACCAGGAAGTGAGTCCCAAACAAGTATGGTCTCAACTTCTTCAGTGCCCAGACCACAGCAAATGCCTCACGCTCAATTGCACTCCACCTCTGTTCCCGTGGAAGTAACCTCCTACTGATGAAGGCTACAGGTTGGTCTAGGCCTTCCTCATTAATCTGTGATAGAACAGCCCCCACACCATGCTCTGAAGCGTCTGTTTGAACAATGAATTCTTTCGAGAAGTTGGGCGCCTGAAGCACGGGTGCTGTGCACATGGCAGTCTTCAGGGCGTCAAAAGCCTTCTTACAGGTATCAGTCCAGTTCACTTTCTTGGGCTGCTTCCTGGAAGTCAGCTCAGTCAAGGGTGCAACAATGTTGCCATACCCCTTGACAAACCTCCTGTAGTACCCTGTGAGTCCTAAAAAGGCCTGTGTCTGAGTCTTTGGGGGTTCCCATGACAGGATGGTATCAATCTTGGGTTGTAGGGGCGCCACCTGACCATTTCCTACCTGGTGCCCCAAGTACACCACCGAACCCTGCCCAATCTGGCACTTACTCGCCTTGATTGTGAGGCCTGCCTTCCGCAGCGCCATCAACACTTCCCAGAGGTGGCGCAGATGTTCTTCCCAAGTGGAACTAAACACCGCAATGTCATCCAGGTAGGCGGCACTGAAATCTTCCAGTCCGTCCAACACCTGGTTGACCAACCTCTGAAAGGTGGCAGGGGCATTCTTCATCCCAAAGGGCATAACCCGGAATTGGTAGTGCCCATCTGGTGTGGAGAATGCTGACCTCTCCTTGGCCCCATCAGTTAAGGCAATCTGCCAGTACCCAGACATCAAATCAAACGTGCTGAGGTACCGGGCAGCTCCCAACCGATCAATGAGCTCATCAGCTCTGGGGATGGGGTGCGCGTCAGTCCTGGTGACTGAATTGAGTCCTCGGTAGTCCACACAGAACCGGAGTTCGGGTGTGGCACTAGGCGCGGCAGCCTTTGGGACCAAAACCACTGGGCTGGCCCAAGGACTGTTAGAGGACTCAATCACCCCTAAGGCAAACATCTTGGAGACCTCCTCCTTAATGTAAGCTCTGACCCTGTCAGTCACTCTGTAAGCCTTGTGCTTCACAGGAGGACTGTCCCCAGTGTCCACATCATGGACGCACCACTCAGTGACACTAGGAACCAGGGAGAACAAATCATGGAATTGCCCCAGCAGTTGGCGACAATCTTGCTGCTGTTCAGGGGTCAGTGTGGCAGAGAGGCCAACACCATCCACTGACCCATCTTGCTCTGCTGCAGACAGGAGGTCAGGAAGAGGCTCAGTCTCCTCCTCCATTCCATCATCTGTCGCTAGGAGCATGCCCACCTCGGACCTTTCTAAGTGGGGCTTCAGGCGGTTAACATGCAGGACCCGCAAAGGGTTCCTGGGAGACCGCAAGTTCACCAGATAGGTGACATCACTCTTGCGATCCACCACCTCAAATGGACCGGTCCACCTGTCCTGGAGCGCACAGGGCTCCACAGGGGCCATGACCCAAACTTTCTGTCCAGGCTGAAGCTCAATCAGAGTGGCATTCTGATCGTACCACCGCTTCATCTCTTCCTGGCTGGCTTCCAGGTTCGCCTGAGCGAGTTCTCTGAAACGCCGAGTCTGGTTCCTGAAGGCCAGCATGTAGCTATATACATCCTGGGGAGGTTTCCTGGGAGATTGCTCGCAGCCTTCTTTGACCAGACTCAAAGGTCCTCTTACCGGGTGACCATACAGCAGCTCAAAGGGGCTGAACCCTAAGGACTTCTGAGGCACCTCATGGTAAGCAAACAACAGGCATGGCAAGAGGACATCCCACTTACGCCTCATAGGTTCCTCAAGACCCATAATCATGCCCTTAAGGGTCCGGTTGAATCTCTCAACCAGCCCATTACCTTGGGGGTGGTAAGGAGTGGTGAACTTATAGGTAACACCACACTCCTTCCACAGGGACTTCATATAATTAGATATGAAGTTGGTACCACGGTCGGACACCACCTCTCGGGGGAGCCCCACACGGGAAAAAACCCCATCAGTGCACGTCCCACCACGGGGGCTGTCACTGTCCTGAGAGGGATGGCTTCCGGGTACCGGGTAGCATGGTCCACCAAGACCAGGATAAACCTGTTGCCAATGGCTGTCTTGGGGTCCAGTGGCCCCACAATGTCAATGCTCACCCGTTCAAAGGGGGTACTGACTACAGGGAAAGGTTGGAGAGGAGCCTTGTGCTTCCTTCCACTTTTCCCACTTGCCTGGCAAGTTTGGCAGGTCCAACAATGAGTATCTGAACTCTTGCGCATCTGGGGCCAATGAAAATGGGAAACAAGCCTTTCAAAGGTCTTGTTCGGCCCCAGATGTCCAGCTAAAGGAACGTCATGAGCCAAACCCAGTAGGAAGGCTCTGAAGCGCTGGGGTACCACCAGCACATGGGCTGAACCAGGCTCAGCAACCTTAGGCTCGCTATACAGGAGGTCGTTCTCCCAGTAGATCCAATGTGATCCAGACTGATCACCTGCTGCCTAGTTTGTGGCCTGTTGCCTCAAACCCTCAAGAGAAGGGCACTTCCTTTGCTCCTCACAAAATTCCTCCATGGAGGGACCTCCTTCTTGCTGCCAATGGGTCAGCTCAGGCAGGTCTCCCAGTTCAGCAACTTGTTCCCCTGTAGGTTCCAGGGCATCCCCCTCAAGGTCTGCCTCCTCCTGGACCGTGGGAACTATGGGGGCTGGTTTCCCGCGCCCCCTACCTCTTCTCTTTAAGGCAGGGGTCTGGGCCATATTTTGAGGCTCCAGAACCTCTTGATCACCCTTACTGGCCGCCATGGACTGAGTGGTTACACACGCCCACTCAGGCAGACCCAACATCTCTAAATGAGACCTTCTCTCCACCTTAGCCCAAGGGGAGTCCTCTAAATAATTGCCCAACAGACAATCAACAGGCATGGCTGGCCTCACAGCAACTTGGAGAGTACCTGAGACCCCCCCCACTCAAAGGGAACTTGAGCCACCTCACACTGGCTCTGTGAGTTGTCTGCAGCAACAACAGGGAAGAATGCATGGGGGACAACCTGCTCTTTGGACACCAACCAACAACTGACAGCTGTCATACTTGCACCGGTGTCTCTTAGAGCTTCCACCCTATGGCCATTGATGGTCACCCACTGCCTGTACTTTTTAATGTTATCAGGCAGCTGAGTTTTAGGGACCATCTCAAAGTCTCCTAATGAGACAAGGGACATCTCTGCGGGATCCCACCCACCTTGGGCACCCATCTCCTCCCCCCCCCAGGGCTACACTGGCAATCTGACAGGGTGGTGCACGGGGTGGTACTTTGGGATCTCTCATGGGACATTGAGGATCATACCAACGGTGGCCCAATTGACCACACGTAAAACATTTACAGGGGCCCCTCTGAACAGGTTTACCTGTTGGGGCCTCTTGCTTCTTCTCAGGGGGAGGCTGGGAACCATTCCCTTGGTTTCCTTGGGAATTACTTTGGGGCCCATTTTGGAACTCCCTCTATTTACCCTTGTCCCCCCCACTCTTCTGCTGGGGACCCTGCCCACCTTTGGCGGAGTCTCCCACATGACCTTTGTGGACCCGGGTGCTTACCCAGAGGTCCGCCTCCTCAGCAAGTTTCCTAGGGTTAGTTAACTTGCTATCAATAAGGTGCTGGCATAGCTCTGGAAAACAGTTAGCAGACAAGTGCTCCCATGCAAACAAATCATAGAGAGCTTCAAAAGAATCTACTTTGCTACCCTTCACCCAACCATCCATAGCTCTGCAAAAGAAAGACTGATACTCCACCCAGGTAGTTGCCTCCAGTTTCTTACAATTTCTGAACCTCTGTCTATAGAGTTCTGGGGTCAAACCATACCTTGTCATAAGGGTTTCCTTCATATGGGCATACGACATCCTATTCTCACTGGGCAGGTTTAACAAGCTATCCCTCCCATCACTCACAAAGCAGCCCCACAACCCTGCTCCCCAATCCTTCTCAGGGACCCAGTGGGCCAACATTGCTATCTCATAGGCTGCAAACCACTGCCCAATATCTTCCTGTCTGTGAAACTCTTTGATGACATCTTTGGGAATATAAACTTTACCTTCTGCAGGCACAGATGGTGTGCTGCCACCAGAGGGGTTGATTCCTAAGCCCTGCGCTTTCAGCTCCAACTCCCTCAACATTCTCTCATGTTCCAACCTCATTTTCTCTCTTTCCAAGGTTACCCTGCTATTTTCTAGGTCCCTCTGACCCTCCATTTTGAGCCTTGCCATCTCCAGCTTGTGCACCCTATTTCTCTCCCTGTCCTCCAACTCTCTTTGGGAGAGGCCTTTGGAAGAGACACTACTGCCAGGCAGGGACGGTGCCCCTGCCCTGACTGGAACAAATGAACCATCCATGTGCCCCTCTGCATCCCCAACTGGCTCCACCACCAATCCAGGGTCATTTCTTGCTTCTACCCAGGCCCTCAGCGCCTTTTGGTACTCCTCCTTCTTGGAGATACCTTGGGTAGCAACTTTCAATTTTTTGCAAAGGTGCTTGAGCTGTTTCAAATTGTAGGTTTCCACCCTCTCTTCCTCAAGCTCCAGATCCATAGAGGCAACAGATGCTGGTCTGCTCATGGCAGTAAGACTTGGCAGTTCTCAGGAAAAAATAACAGTCCAAGGAATAAAAGTCTACCAAAAAGGTATGTGGTTGCGTTTGGTCTGCACTCACTAGTAGTGTACACCAATCACTGTATATGAGTCACAAATGCAAAGTTCAAATCCTCACCGCTGACCACCAATGTTAGAACTGGGGGTCTCTAGTTCGCAATGGTATACAACTTTGTCCAAATAGGGACCCTTGCCTCCAAGTCAGGGAAAGGGATTACACACCTGGATAACCCCTGCTCACCCCCTTGGTAGCTTAGCACGAGCAGGCAGGCTTATCTAAGAGGCAGTGTGTTAAGCATTTGTGAACACATACAGTAATACAGTGAAAACACTACAGATGGACACCACACAGGTTTTATAAAAATAAGTATTCTTTATATAGACTTATCACAAGACCACAAACGACAAAAATCCACAATACTGTACTCAAAATACTCTTAAAAGATGGTGAAGTTACTTAGTTCAAGTTGATGATAAATGCGACACAGTTCTCACAAACAGTACCTGGATGCGTAACGCAAAATAAACAAAAGGTTCGCAGGGAAGGAGATGCGTCGGTTTCCGTACTTCGGGGGATGCGATGCGTCGCGCCTCAATGCTTGCGCAGAGTAGGGGATGCGTCCGTTCCTTACCGGAGGGGAGTAGATGCGTTGATTCTCGTGCTGCGTTCCGGTTGCGATGCGCAAGACGGCGCCGCGATGCGATGCGACACTCAGGTTGTGATGCGATAAGATGGCGCCCTTGATGCGACGATGTGAAGACGATGCGTGCACACCGAAGGCCGTGCGCCGAACTCTGTACCTTTGGAGCCGCGACAGGCCCTGCGACACGCTTCTCCGGTGATGCGACGGCGACCCCTGCGGTGGCGACACGCTTCTCCGGTGATGTGACACTCAGCGGCTGTTTATGAAGACACGCTTCTCTGGGGATGCGGCGGCAGCTTCTGCGGCGGCGACACACTTCTCCGGCGATGCGACGGCAACAGCTACGATGGCGACATGCTTCTTCTCGTTGCGTCGCGCTTCCAGCTCCCAGCGACACGCAGGTCTCAGCAGACAGAATCCCCAGCAAGGGAATTCAGGAGGGAGCTGGTGGTGAAGTCTTTTGGCCCTGAGACTTCAGCAGGAGGCAAGCACAAATTCAAGCCCTTGGAGTAATATTCTGCAAGATGATGAAAAGTTCTTTAAAAGTTCCTTCTCCTTTCCTTGGCAATGAAGAAACCACTGCAGGCCAACCCAGCAAACAGCACACTTGGCAGAGGGGCAGTCCAACTCCTGCAGCTTCCTTGGTTCTTCTCCTTGGCAAAAGGGTCGTCTTGTTGTTCCAGAAGTGATCTAAAGTTCTTGGATCTGGGTCCCAATATTTGTACTACTTTTCTCTTTGTTCTCTGAAGGCAGAGAGGCCTTTGCCTAGTCAAAACCAGTTCTGGTCAGTCTTGGAGCACTTTGTTGACAAGACTCCTTCTTTCCTTTCACAGTGTAGGCCAGGGACATCAGACACACCACAGGAGATGGAGCCAGCATTGTGGAGGGAAGGCACAGCCCTATTCAGGTCCCAGGTGCAACTCCTCCCTCCTATCTGCATGCAGATCTCTCTATTCAGCCCTGTGCTGACTCACCCTGTCTCCTGGCAGCCCCCAGCCCCTGTCACTCAAACTCCAGACAAGGAATACACAACCTAGCAGAGGCAGGCTTGGATAGTTAGGCAAGAAAATACCCACTTTCTAAAAGTGGTATTTTCAAACACAGAATGTTAAAACCAACTTCACTAAAAGATGTATTTTATCATTCTGAGTTCAGGCATACTAAACTCGAATTTCTACCTGGTTCCCTGAGTCAGTTAGGATTATAAGATGTAATAATCTAACTTCCCATTCTTGCCTATGGGGAACACGTAGCCTTGCAATAGTGAAAAACGAAAATGGCTGTAATTCACTATTAGGACATGCCACACACATCAGGGCAGGTCCTACCTTTTACTTACAATGCACCCTGCCCTAGGGCCTACCTTAGGGGTGACTAATATGCAGAAAAGGGAAGGTTTAGGGACTGGTAAGTGGGTGCACTTACCAAGTCGACATGGCAGTCAGACTGCACACAGGCTCTGCAATGGCAGGCCTGAGACACACTTTACAAGCTGCTTTTGTGGGTGGCACAACCAGTGCTGCAAGCCCACCAGCAGCATTTGATTTACAAGCCCTGGGCACACCTGGTACACTATACTAGGGTCTGACAAGTAAATCAAATGATCCAATTATGGAGTCACTAATCAATGCATCAATTTACCATAGGGAGCACTTGCACTGTGGCACTGAATAGCAGTGGCACAGTGCCCAAAGCATCTAAAACCAGCAAACAGATCAAAAACATAGGAGGCAATCAGAAAAAAATGGAAGGGAGACTCACGCCAATGATACCAGGTCTAACAGTGAGTTACAAAACAAAGCCAATAGTAAGCAATGGGCAGAATGCAATTCCAAGGAAGCTTTCTGAATGTCCCCAAGATGCCTTCAGCAAACCAGACAGTTGTGCTGTCTGGTAGGCTTCAACCTAAAAAGAGGAAAGAACTGGAGATGCATTAAAGATTATTGCATGGGAAAGTAAAGATGTCCAACCGTAACCCACATTTCTGCTACCCTAAGTTCTTTGAAGGCTATGAGGAATGCCTGCAACAGAAAAATAGAGTAATGCAAGTGTTTCAGTTTTGTCTAACTCCTCAGTACTATATGGTTGACAATCAGCTAATGTTGGCAGGGCACTGTTGTGCACCTCTAACAATCGGGATATCCCCTGTCATTGATACCACATGAAAAACAAATGTTAAAGTGCTACCTCAATTACCCGTGAATCAATATCCAGAAGAGGTGATGTCTATAATGCCCACCTTTTTATTGACCTCTTCTTTAAACACTGTTAAAACAATGCTCTTTTATATTTTGGAGATTTAAACATTAGTTTCTTCACATGTGACAATCGATCACTAAGTCAATTAATTTCAGTGCCTTTTGCCCAAATCTGGCGCTTTCATCAGGACTAGCAATACTTAAAATAAAAAGTACAATACACGTTTCTTTATATGCTGAAAGAGATATGTTATCCATTCAGAGGTATGGCCTGGAAAACAAGGTAGAAAAGAGTGCTAAAAATATACATATGTATGAACACGTGGTTTATTTGCAATTTTGCTAATAATACAGCTTTTACTTATACCTTTTTGGTACCATTGTTAGTTTAACATATATGTATTTTCTTCTGTATTTATTCCAACTGTTTCCCAGCTTTGCCTCATCAAATGTCTATGGTTATCTAAAGAAAGATAAAAAGCCTGCAAATCCAGCGCTAATATAATATGTTCAATGACTCTTCTGAGAGCATCTCTACTACCTCGTCGAATCTGCCAGCCATTTCAACTTATTCTTTAACTTTTTTTTTTTATTAAAATGACTACTGCATCTCACGTAGTCCATCTTACGCGATGCTATTGCACATTTTCCTCACCATGAAGATGCAATTCACCACTGTACTTGAGCCTACAGAGACGCAACTCTCTGTGCTTCCTCTTGACAATTTAATGGGCGCGCCATAATACGAGACCCTGCAGAGGTCTAGCTCTCCGATCTCAAACTCTCAGTCCCATCTGTTCAGAAAGCCAGATCCCTGTTTAATATTTGTACTTGCATTTACAGACTCTTGTCAGATTCCCTCCTGTAGTGTTGTGTGAGTCAGCAATGACAGAATCTTTATGGCTACTGATGGACTCCGTAGAACGGTGACATAAGTGTTAGAGCATAGTGAAGTGAATGCAGGTTTAGAATGTTGATTTCACGGATACACACAGAAGAATAAAGACGTGTTATGCTAAGCTCTGTGTGGCATTGTCATTAGCAGGTACCCAGGATGGGGAGGATGCTGCAGCTGGTGATGAGATAGGAGATAAGTAACCCGAAGCTCAACAATGCTCTCCCAGAGAGTTTGCTGTGGTCCAGGAAACTGCTTGTGCCTTCCACGTGTGCTTCAGTAAAAGTGCCAAATTGATACGCGGCGTATGTGGAGTCATAGTGCAACTCCAGCCTATGTAAAGCCTTTGAAGTTAATGAAAGACACACCGAGAAGTTTACACATCATTGGCAGAGAACCTGCTGGAAGCCCACAAAAAGAGGTACCGTACTACTACGCAACCGAAAGCCATCTATCATACGGAACGATAACGCTAAAGGCGGATGCAACCGGCTTTTGAAAGAGCAGAAAATGGTGACAGCCAATTGCCAGATAAGGCTGCGATCAGAAGCGCTGCGAGGCAGAGATCAACCAGGTGTCAGGCAGTACAAAGAGATTCTTACAAACAAACAAGCCCATTCAAGTGTAAGAAACAGTCATCTGCATACCAGAACTGAGTCAAGAGGGTCATCGTACCACAGAGCTGGGCGGAATTGGCCCAGAGGAAGCACCTGGGCTTGTGTTTGTGGAGCTGTCCATAAACAAAGCGGCATACCACCAAAACTGCTGAGTGAGGCTCAGAACTTCTCCAGAAGTCTCTGAAGATCAGAAACCTAAGAGCGGTGATCGGAATTGTGAAAGTTTGCTTTTCCAAAGGAGACCAAGAAAGAGGTCAGGTTTCCAGCAATTATCAAATATGCCCTGTGGCCAGCATGTCGCACGGCCTGAGAGATGGATTGCATAATCAAGATCACCAAGCAGCATTGGACAGAAAATTATTCTCCTCATCAGTAAGCTCCACCAACGGTTACAGTGGTGCCGCCTTACTGAAGCCACTGCCACCATTTGATACCGCCAAAAAGCTGACTATTGGTGACAGGTGGACTGTGTGCATGGAGACATTTGATGATTTCATTGATGTACTAGAGGTAACAAATAACAAGAAGATGATCAAATACCTTAAGAATCTAGCTGGTAAAGGTGTAAAAAAGTCATACAGAAAATGCTGCGAGTTGAGATTACATACAGTCAAATCAAAAAATCCTTGAATCTCCAATTCAATCCAATGCCGAATGTAGATTACAAAAGATATATTTTCAGTCAAGAATGACAGAAAGATGGTGAAACCATCAACAAATTTGTTGAGAGACTGGGTATGCTCATCAAACACTGTACATTTAATGAATTCAATGATGAGGAAGCTATACGTTTCAGAGTTATTGACAGATGACTGTCAGACTCATTCAGACGACAAATGCTGAGAGAAACTCTTAAGGGCATAATTACAAGGAATTAACGTAGAGCAGCATAACTTTTCATTTTGCTGGGCTGCCCTACGCCAATTTGAAATGAGAGGAATTCACCGTATTACAAGATATGGAGCATTCCTGACCTTTCAGCCAGCGCCGGCGCACATTTTGCAGCCATGTGACAATGCAGGCATCCTTGCACGATAGTGCAAGGGTGTCTGTGTTGTTGGCACCTTCCTACACAAAAATAATCCCAAGAGGCATTTTCCTCTTTCTATGTGTGCTGCACCCACAGCAACACCCATGAAATGCCTCTTTCACGCAGAGTATGGCAAGGCAGCGACTTGCACTGCCTCAACTTACTCCATATCTACAAGGCCATGAAAAGCCACGCAGGGTGGCTTTACAAGCCTTGTAGTTATGGCTAAGCCCTGGGCACTACTGGAACATTATAAAAAGTGACATTCTGATGTTTGTCAGGGCTTGTAAATATGCCCCCTAGTCTGGAGCAAGTTCTTATGGCTGCTTGAGCTGAAGAGCATGCTGATCGACAAGCTGCCAACATGGAGGGTCAGAGTTGCCCAGAGTGAGTCAGTCATGAACATAAAAAGCAAACCAAAGCATAAGACAGAGGGATAAAGGGTGATGTCTCCACAGAAGAAGTTGTGCTTCAGGTGTGGCTTTTCATTTCCACATGATGGTAAATGTCCCGCCATTGAACAGGTGTGCAAAGGTTGTGGGAAGGAGAACCAAAAAAACATTGTCTGAAGATTACACTAAAGGTACACGGTTGCTCAATACCTTTTATTAACAGTGGTGCATCAAAAAACATAATGCCTGAAGAAAAATACAATAAACTATCTCCAATGCCACAACTTAAGCTATCGAAAACTAAAGTTTATATATGGGCTGCCTCGATACCATTAAACAGTCAAGGTTCATTTAAAGCAACAATGAAATACAAGAAAACTAAAGAACAAGCACCCATTCTTCTACTTCAAGGTACGACGTCAAGTGCCTGTTTGATCAGCTTCAGCACAACTTCTGACATGGGACTGATATCAGTGAACTATAATATGAATGCTCATCATGAAATAGTAAGTAAGTTCCTTTCCTTGTTTCATGGGTTAGGAAAACTCAAGACTATGAAAGTGCGATTACACATTAATGAGGAAGTCGGTCTACACATGAACTGCATTTCATTTACAGGAAGCTATTGAAAAATAACTTGAATCATTGTTTAAAAATTATATAATTAAACAATCCACTTGACCAACACCCTGGGCTTCTCCCATTGTGGTAGCACCGACCCAAAATGACAGTGAAGTAGATGTATGTATCTGTATTGACATGTGTCAAGCGAACAAGCAAATGAACGAGAACGACATCCATCGCTGATATAAGAACCCAATTAAATGGTGCAAAAGCCTTCGCTTGCCTTGATTTGAATAAAGGATATCATCAGATGGAACTCAAGGAGAGTTGCAGGTAAATTACAACCTTTTCTACACATATCGTTCTGTTCCGATACAAAATATTGTGTTTCGGTGTGTCATCAGCTGCAGAGCTGTTTCAAGATGGCATTTGAAGTATCATACAGCCTATCATGAATGTGTTTAATTATAGTGATAAGATATTGGTTGTCGGAGCTGCACAGAAGGAGCATTATAAAGCTCTCACACATGTGTGTCGTTTATATGCAGAGGCCAGTTTGGCTTTGAATGCCAACAAATGTGAGTTCCATAAGACAAAGCTAAATCATCTTTCTGATGGGGGTATGACAGCTGATCCAGCTAAAGTGCAACCGCTGTCAACTGCCAATCCCCCACAAGAATTTTCCATGTTACGTTCATTCCTTGGCATGACCAGCTACTGTTCTAGATATATGCAAGACTTTGCCAATGTAAGTGCTCCTTTGCTAGAAATAACAAAAAAGAATGTTTCATTTCATTGATCACATGAATACGAGCAAAGTTTCAATGAGAATTAAACAAGTTACCGAGAACACTACTGGAAAGGCATACTCGATCCAAAGCTACATACAGAGGTTGTTGTTGACGCTAGCCCAGTCGGGTTAGGCACAATCCTTGCACAGTGGACACCCAAATGCTCAAAGGCATATTGTGGCATATACAAGCAGCAGTTTGTCCAAAACTGAACGTGCTTATTCACAACCTGAGAAAGAACGTTTGACAGTGGTGTGGGCTTATGAATATTTCCACTTATTCTTATATGGAAAGTCGTTCATGCTTTTGACTGATCATTAACCATTATTGACCATCTTTGGCAATCCAAAGGCCAAAAAGCCTCCTTGCATTGAACATTGGGGTCAACGATTACAAGAATACGACTGCACAATTGTGCATCATCTAGTGAAAGATCAAAACCCTGCTTATTCCTTCTCACGAGTGCCTCTACAGTGCCCTGGTACCCCTTCTAAGACAGCTAAAGAGTACATAAATTTTATTGTGAAATCCAGAACACCAGCTACCATTTCGTTGGAACAATTTGTCACTTCCACAAGTCAAGATAGTGACATGTTGAAACTGAAAGACATTATCACCTATCATTCTTGGAACCAGCGCACTTGACCTCTTAACAGCGACAGTGAATACCAGAAGTTTAAAAATGTCAAAGATGAACTGTCCGTTACTAAAGATGGTATTATTCTAGAAGGCTCGAGAATTGCCATCCCGGAGAGTCTGCAACAACAGATAATTGAAGTAACCCATGAAGGAGATCGTGGAATTGTTGCCACAAAACGAGCTCTCCGAGACTGAGTCTAGTTTCCCCATCTCGATGAGGGAGTTAAAAGAGAATTGAAAGTTTGTCATCTATGCAACTGCCTTTCATAAAAAACCATTCAACACACATTAAACATGTCAGAGTTGCCAAGCATGCATGGGATCGAATTGTCATTGACTTTTTCGGTCCTCTTTACAATGGACATCACTTGATGGTGATTGTTGATGAATACTCCCCTTTCCATTGATCAAAGATCTCTCAACCACCAATCAAGAAAGAGTCAGCGAGAGATTAGATGGGCTCTTCGTGATATGGGGTGATCCTGTGATCCTAAAATCGAACAATGGCCCACCTTTCAACAGTCGGGAATTCAGATACTTTCTCAGTCATCTTAATTTGAAGCATCAAAAGAACACAACTCTATGGCCACAGGCCAATGGACTTGTCAAATGTTTCATGAGTACTCTCAAGAAAGCTGTTCAGCATGCTGTATTGAAAAAGCTCAACCTTAAAACTGTCTTAAATTCTACTCTCCAAGCTTACTGTTCAACCTCTCACGCGACCACAGGTGAAAGCCCTGCAACCTTGATGTTCAGGAGAGCCATGATGACCTAGTTACCCCAATGGACCAACAGAAGATCAAGTACTGAGGAAGAAACCTGTATAAAGGTCAAGGATTGTGAAAGAAAAATGACGGTCTATGCAGACAAGCACAGAGACTCAAAAGACATTACGTTTACGCGAAGAGATCGAGCGCTTGTCCGTCAGCCTAGAAAACTGAAATACGATGCTCCCTTTGATGCTGAGCCCTGTCATGTTGTGACCAGCAAAGGACACATGGTGACTGCCTAACATCCTCGGAAGTATATCACGTGAGAGTCATTGCATTTCCGACATGTGGCTCATTGCTCGTAAGGTTCTGTTGTCAATGTAGAGACTGGGTCTGAAAGGACAATTCGAGACCACCTTACTGCTGTTGCTCCTACATCGCTGTTGGAACTGGCATTTTATGGTTGGCAGTACCCCAGCCAGGCAGAACCTATCACTCCCATCAGAAGGGGGTGATAAAACACACTGTATAATCTAAGCTCACCCTTGGTTAGCTTGGCACTTAGCAGTCAGGCTTACCACAGACGCAATGTGTAAAGCAATGGCACAGCACTCACTCACGAGAAATACCTTGAGCATCACAAAAGAGACTTCACACTTGTTGTATGTAAATAACGTTTGTATTCAATACACATAATATTCAACACAACTTGAACATCATGTATTTCTGGACATAAATCACATTCGGAATTATTACTAGCAGCATTAGGCCAAAATGTGTTCAAATGGCATCAGCAATATACACACTTGGGAAAGATCCTATTCTACACCCTCCCAGCACCCTTATGCAGTGAAACACATTGTCCATCCCAGGCCCACCCTCGTAATTCTGATAATTCAATACGACACAGTTAGAGGGTGCACCCCGGGTCACAACGATTTCGGAAATATGTACATACACGGAATGATACCACTTTTTAACAGTGCCTAGGCCGCATGGGGAAAAAACAATGTCAAACGTAATGCTCTTTTGGCAAAGAATCAACATATCAGACAAACCGCCATTCATTGTAATGAATCACGGGCGGTTCCCCACTGTCACTCCCACACACTCACTTTGCACACCTATGAGGTGCAATGGACATCAGACGAGTCCGTAAGGAAGCGCTCGCACACAAACGCACTCAGCACCCTAATGCAGGGCAACAGATACCCAGCAGTTCAATTGGTTACACACAGCAAAACCCATGGCCCCAAGCCTCCCTCCATCCTCCAACTCATCCTGACTATCCTACACCCACAGATTGGAGACATACCGTCCTCCCCCAGGCACTAGGCCACACGTGGCTGAAATCACTCTTCGTCAGGGTCCCAGGAAAGCAGGTGGGGTCAATTTGGAAGCAGTCAGCAAAAGGGTTTATCAGCCATTCAAGAGGTTCACCAACAGGATGTGAAGCAGACACGGGCCGTGGGCAATAGACGGTCACACCAATGGTGTCCCCAAGGGCCTTCCTGTACCAGCCCAGGTCTGCGAGGCACGGGGGTCCGGAAGTCGCTTGATCATTCTCAGAAGCATTCCTCCAGCCCAGTCAGTCACTCTCACCACCAAGGCTCGAGCCAGGCAATACTACCTGGCAACACAGTGTCATCAGGGAGGGCCAGGTGAGGAGTGGGCAGTTAGCCCGCCGCACTGAAGCCAAGTAAGGGAACAGTCCATGAATGGAGAATGAAGCGGGGGCCTCTTGGAAGAAGGAGGCACCTCGTCATGTACATGTTGATCAAAGTTGCACCCGGGCAATCAGGGCACAACCTCGCATGCACGATGTTACAGGTCGCACCAGACAGTCCTGGTCACTCACAATGAAGAGTTGCAAATTCCGTACCTCCCTGGAAATAAGGCACAACGTCTGGTGCATGTTGATATTGGTCACACCAGACAGCTCCAGTCAAACACACATGTGCAAGCTCACCAATACCTCACGAGGTAGAATGGGGCACTACTACAGTTATGCCCCCCACCGCCAAGGGTCACAACCTGTGAATTGGACACCACACACAATGAGCGTGCAGTTGCCATTTTACACAAGAGAGATGCAGCACGATCGACGAAGCAGGCCGCAGTGGGTCCCGCAACTGGTGAATCCGCTCACCACCAACGAGCCGCTTATGCGTGCCAAAGTCCCCATGATGTGGGGGAAACATGCCTTGGATGCGAGCCAGAATTCGGGGCTCTGCACAAGGCAATCCGGTCTCTGGGCACAAATATTAGTTCCATGCCCCCACGCTGCACTACCAGTAGGAATTCAGCAGCTGATTTGGGCACTTGAGAGGGCATCGTGCTTCAGGTGCCACAGGTAGAAGGTGTGAGTCCCTCTTAGGAGATCTTTGATGTCCCTGAGACCTCCGAAAGAACAGGGGGCAAGCTTAACATGCCCTTGCAGAGCACACTTCAGCATGCCACACAGCAGAGGGTAGTCAGCCCAGGCAAGCCCTATTCAGGAAGGGCATGCAGTCCCTTTCAATGGCAGTAATCCTCCTTGTGCACAATAGAGTCACCTAGCAATGTGCACCACGTAGTTCCAGGTTCTCCGGTCCCATGTCTGCACAAGCATATCTCACCCTGTGCTGAAGTATGGCATCAGTAGTTATACTGGAGTGCGCCTTTAAAGTTGGGGGTGGTTCAAAGGGTCTCCCTTTCAACCACAGATGCCTCCCTTACATTTCAGTCCTATCTGCCATGGGACCGTGTAATGCAGATCTTTATCTGTAGTGGGGCCATGATCTGGCTCCTTAGGCGAAGTGTCAAAAACTTTTCCTCCAATCTCTCCAGCCGGCCTGCAAATGGCAGAGGTCTGTCGTTCCAGTTGCATGGCCAGTGTTTTATAGCTGTTGCTGGGGAATGTCCAGATGTGCTCCCCCAACCTCCAGTGTGAACTGGAGCCAAGCACCAAGACACACAAAGAGTTTGAGAGCACAGAAATGCCCACTTTCTAGTAGTTGCAGTTCTATGCGAATTACCCAAAAGGCGCCTTTACCACAGGCAAGGGTTTTTCGCTGCGAATCCAATGATGGGAAACCTCATGAGGCTGCTCCACTGAAATCCACTATTGCAGCCTGAAGTGATTTCAACCATTTCCCCATGTTAGCCTATGGGAAGAGCAAACCTCTTACGTAGTGAAAACACCCATGGGTATCCCTCACTACCTGGGCAGGGGACACACTTGTGCTGCCTTTCACGAACCACTCACTTCCCCCTTGCCAGGTAGGTCGCTCCCCCACCACACAGCTCCGCCTGTGTTGTCCGCCCGCTGCTGCTGCTGGTAAGCTCGCCCCTCCGCTTGTGGCCTCGGTGCCCGTATTTCTCTGTTTGCTTTCTCTCCTTTTTCCTTATGTACCCCTCGCTGCCCCATTGTACTGAGCCCGTATTTCTCTGTTTGCTTTCTCCCCATTTTTCCTTCTGTGCCCCTCGCTGCCCCATTGTACTGTGCCCGTATTTCTCTGTCTGCTTTCTCTCCTTTTTTCCTTCTGTACCGCTCGCTGCCCCATTGTACTGTGCCCGTATTTCTCTGTTTGCTTTCTCCCCATTTTTCCTTCTGTGCCCCTCGCTGCCCCATTGTACTGAGCCCGTATTTCTCTGTTTGCTTTCTCTCCTTTTTTCCTTCTGTGCCCCCGCTGCCCCATTGTACTGTGCCCGTATTTCTCTGTTTGCTTTCTCCCCATTTTTCCTTCTGTACCCCTCGCTGCCCCATTGTACTGTGCCCGTATTTCTCTGTTTGCTTTCTCTCCTTTTTTCCTTCTGTACCCCTCGCTGCCCCATTGTACTGTGCCCGTATTTCTCTGTTTGCTTTCTCCCCATTTTTCCTTCTGTGCCCCTCGCTGCCCCATTGTACTGTGCCCGTATTTCTCTGTTTGCTTTCTCTCCTTTTTTCCTTCTGTCCCCCGCTGCCTCTCTCCATTCCCGCCGCTGCGTCCCCTGCGGCCCCGCCCCCTTGACTGACCATTTGCTGCCCCTGCCTCCCGCCTCCCAGCTGCTCCTCCCTCCCACCTCCCCATATATGGCGGCCGCTGTGCGGCCGCGCAGTGGACGTGCGCAGCGGGCACGCCGCTGGCGCGCCGAAGGCGCGCCTAAGGCAAGCCCGTCTACGCCCGTCCGCGACTGGACTGCGCCCAGCGCCAGAACCCCTGGACCGCGCGCCCCCCGCTCCAGCCTCGAGGACCGATGCCGATACGATGCCACCACACTCCACGCCCTCAACCCCGGACGGACGCACAACTGCTTCAAGGCCGCCCCGAAACGCACCCATGGTCCTTTCAGCTGCCGGAACTGTAGCTACACCAGCCTCAGAGCCACCGAGGCGCCCGCCAAGAAGGACCTCAACCACCTCCGCACGCAAACACGCCGTCGAGCTCTGGGACCTGCTCGACACATCATCACCAGACGTCGCCTTCCTGACAGAGACCTGGATGAACGACTCCTCCGCCCCCGACATCGCCATAGCCATCCCAGACGGCTATAAGATCACCCGCAGAGACCGCGTCAACGCAGTAGGAGGAGGAATCGCCATCGTCCACAAGAACACCATCAGGGTCTCGACCAGCACCGACGACACTCTCAGCACCACCGAACACATGCACTTCCAGATCCACACGGACCCCAACACCACCCTCAGAGGCACCCTCGTCTACAGACCCCCTGGGCCCCGACCCCAGTTCAGCGACTCCATCGCCGACTTCATCAGCACGCACGCCCTGACCTCTACCGACTACATCCTCCTTGGAGACCTGAACTTTCACCTGGAGAACAACAACGACAGCAACTCCACCACCCTGATCGACAGCCTCGCCAACCTCGGCCTGAGCCAGCTCGTCACAACACCGACCCACTCCGCCGGCCACACGCTTGACCCCATCTTCTCCTCAAGCTCCCACGTCTCCTTCAGCCACACCACGGAACTCCTCTGGACCGACCACCGCTGCATCCATTTCACCTTCCAGAAACCCACCACACACCACCGCACCCAACAGATCCCACGCCGCTGCTGGAGCAAAGTCACCGAAGACCAACTCTGGGCAACCCTCACTCTCAGCCCTCCCTCCGACCCATCCAACACCGACGACGCTGCCTGCAACCTCAGACGATGGATGGACGACTGCGCCAACACCCTCGCCCCGCTGAAAAAGCTCACCTACAGCGACACCACCAAAAGAGCCAGCTGGTTCACCTCGGAACTCCTAGCTTCCAAGCGTACCTGCCGGAAACTAGAGAAGAAATGGCACAGCGATAAGACACCGGACAGCCACACAGCCCACAAAGACGCCATCCGTAACCACCACCACCTCATAAGGTCCGCCAAGAGAATCTCCTTCAAAGACCGCCTCGACAACAACGCACACAACAGCAAGGAGCTTTTCAACATCGTGAAGGAACTCTCCAATCCCAGCTCCAACACCAACGACGTCCCGCCGTCGCAACCCCTGTGCGATTCCCTCGCCACCTTCTTTCACCGCAAGATCGCCGACATCCACGACAGCTTCAACACCCAGACAACCCCAACTAAGATCGATACACCAGACCCGCCACACACCATCGACCACGACCCCCTGCCAGCCTGGGCCAGCGTGAACATCGAGGACACCATCAAGAACATGAGCACAATACACTCCGGCTCCCCGTCAGACCCTTTCCCGCACCACATCTTCAACAAAGCCAGCAGCTCCATCGCACCCCACCTGTGCAACATCATCAACCTCTCCTTCGAGACCGCGACCTTCCCAGAGAGCTGGAAACACGCAGAGATCAACGCCCTACTCAAAAACCCAAGGCGGACCCGAGAGACCTCAAGAAGTTCCGGCCCATCTCTCTGCTTCCGTTCCCAGCCAAGGTCATCGAGAAGATCGTCAACAAACAGCTAACCCGATACCTCGAAGAAAACAGCATCCTGGACCCATCCCAATCAGGGTTCCGCAGCAACCACAGCACTGAGACTGCCCTCATCGCCGCCACCGACGACATCAGGATCCTGCTGGACAATGGTGAGACCGCAGCCCTCATCCTGCTGGACCTCTCCGCCGCCTTCGACACTGTCTGCCACCGCACTCTACGCGCACGCCTCCACGACGCAGGGATCCGAGACAAGGCCCAGGAATGGACCACCTCCTTCCTCGACGGCAGAACCCAGAGAGTCCGCCTCCCACCTTTCCGATCCGAAGCCTCCGAGATCATCTGCGGCGTACCCCAGGGATCGTCCCTCAGCCCAACACTGTTCAACATCTACATGGCCCCGCTCGCACGCATCGCCAGACAACACGACCTCAACATTATCTCCTACGCCGACGACACTCAACTGATCCTCTCCCTCACCAAGGACCCCCTCGCCGCCAAAGCCAAACTCCATGACGGAATGAAGGCCATCGCCGATTGGATGAAGATCAGCCGACTAAAGCTGAACACGGACAAAATGGAGGTCCTCATCCTCTGCTCCAACCCCTCAGCCTGGGACGACTCCTGGTGGCCAACGATGCTGGGAGCAGCCCCGACACCCACCGACCACGCACGCAACCTGGGAGTCATCCTCGACTCAACGCTTTCCATGGCCAAGCAAGTCAACGCAGTCTCCTCCTCCTGCTTCAACACACTCCGCATACTTCGCAAGATCTACAGGTGGATCCCGACAGACACAAGAAGAACAGTCACCCAGGCCCTCGTCAGTAGCAGACTAGACTATGGGAACACCCTCTACGAGGGAGCCCCGGCCAAGCTCATCAAGCGACTGCAACGCATACAAAACGCCTCCGCACGACTGATCCTCGACGTACCACGCCACAGCCACATCACCCCCCACTTGAGGAACCTGCACTGGCTCCCCGTCGACAGGAGGATCACCTTCAAACTCCTCACCCACGCACACAAGGCACTCCACAAAACTGGCCCAGCCTACCTCAACAGACGACTCTTCTTCTACGTCCCCAACCGCCAGCTCCGCTCCGCCGACCTCTCCCTCGCCACCGTCCCACGCATTCGAAGAACAACCACCGGCGGCAGATCCTTCTCACACCTCGCCGCCAAGACCTGGAACACCCTTCCACTAAGCCTACGAAAGACCCAAGACCTGCTGACCTTCAGGAGGCTACTCAAGACCTGGCTGTTCGACCAGTAGCAGCATCCCCCCCCCCTTCCCTCCCCCCAGCGCCTTGAGACCCTCGCGGGTAAGTAGTGCGCTCTACAAATTCTGTGATTGATTGATTGATTAAGACATACCCTCTGGGTACTCAGGTGGAAGGGAAAGGTCCTCTCAGGATGGCTAGTGACTCAAACAGGCCAGTCTGAGTAAATGTGCAATTGTGCGTATCAGCCTGTCTTGGCAGGCTGGACAAGTATTTAAGAGTGTCATCGGTGCAAAGAGCACACCTCCTTGCAATAGCAGGCTGGACCCATATTTAGGAGCACCATCGGTGCCTGTGCGCACACCAGCCTGCAATGGCAGGCTAGACACATATTTAGTAACGGCAGGTAAAGGCCGCTTCCTAACATGTGTAGGACGGGTGTGCACAGTTTTGCATTGCATTTACAGTGGGAAAGGGCCCCAGGCCCTAAGGCCCTAACAAAAGAATCACCAAAACCCGGGAGTAAAAAGCCAAAAGTTTGGGAAAATGCTACCTGAAAGGTTCAAGTCTCACAATGGCCAATGCAGATCATGGGTACTTCGACTGACTTTCCCCAGTTTCTGAAGACACAGTCGGGACATGTGATTAGAGTGCCACGGAGACTCATTAAAGAGTTATAATTGTATGTATTTGTAAAAATTTTAATCTTTTTATTCAACAGAGGGGGAGATGTAGTGTTGTGTGAGTAATCAATGACGGAACCCTTCTGGCTCCTGATGGACTCTGTAGAACTGTGACGTAAGGGTTACAGAGTAGTGAAGTGAATGCAGGTTTAGAATGTTGAGTTTGCAGATACACACAGAAGAATAAAGTCGAGCTATACTAAGCTCCATGTGTGGCGTTGTCATTAGCAGGTACGGAGGCTGGGGAGGACACTACGCCCCCCACTCTAGAAAAAGGTGGAGATTTGCCCTATTTCAAAATAGTAATATGAATGGACCTCTTCCAAAATTTATTAGAGTGTAGGGAAAGGGATTTATCTACACAAAAACATGGTTTCTCGTTGGAGTAAAAAATATATGCATTTGCACATAACACTGCACTTCCCCACTGCAGAGGTATTTGTTGTATTTGTTCCAGACTAGGTAAACAGCAGCAGTCAAATGACATTCCTAGGAGTTTTCCAATAAAGCTGCAACTGGTGCAGATTGCCAATTTCGAAAAGTAAAACATCTGTCTTTACTAGATTATAGAAATACTTCCTCTGGTGCAAATTTCCTATTTTTTTGTGAATTAGGTCACAGTAAAGCACGTTTATAAAAAAGATTCTGTCCTTTAGAGTTGGCTAATAGAAGGATCTCCTGGCCGTTGAGACACGGTCCTATATACTCAGGCCTTTATGAGTCGAACTACAGATTTCTGTGCTCTCTTTAGTGGATTAATTTAAGTCTCTGGGAAACTAGCATAGAGATTATCACAATAAGCCAAGCCCAAATCATCAGGGGCACCTGTGACTGAGACTTTAAGTGCAGGGCTGAGAATTGGTATGTGAGGCCTGAGTCTTGCAAGTTTGTCGAAACAGCTACTAGTTAGCAAACCTATTTGAATATTGATGGCCATTTTGGAATTACAGGTAGCACTCATAGGCCTGATTCACAAACTGCACTTCTAAGTAGGTTTACGCTTTTGAGTAAGGTTACTACTTTTTGGCCTTCACAAACTGCACTTTTATAGTAACTTACACTATTGTAGCAAATTAAGAACTACGGGGCATATTAGCAAGACCCACGTTAAAATTATCGCCGTTTTAGCGGCAGGAAACTGCCGCTAAAACGGCGATAATGGGCTTGCTAATATGCGTTATAGAATTCCAATAGAAGCCCAGGTTAGATGTGCAGGACATCTAACCTGGGCTTCTATTGGAATTCCATAACGCATATTATCAAGCCCAATATCGCCGTTTTAGCGGCAGTTTCCTGCCGCTAAAACGGCGATAATTTAACGTGGGTCTTGCTAATATGCCCCTACATGTGGCCAACCACTGTTACTGCAACACCCTCCAATAGAAAATAATGGAGTTAAGGACTTAAAATAAAACCCCATATGAAATACTGTTAGTTAAAATAAAATTATTTAACACAGTCAAAATTATGAATAATTATAAAGATGTTAAAAAATATATGTTCGTTGTTATGTAAGTGGTATCTCCATATAACTACACCACAACTGTGAAATGCTGACGGTTGAAAAGAGTAGGGCCTGTTAGACCTTACAAATTAGACAGCACAGAATAATTTTGATGAACTGCACAGGCTTGTGACACTTCTTGTAATACATAGCAGCCAGGGGTGAGCTACTGTTATCTATGGGCTTCCCTGTAACTCCGGGATGGGTGCTACCAATTTGATCTATGACGATGCCCCCCGGACTGAAACCTTGAGCATTGTACACACCACAGAGCCGGTTCAACAGGGCCCATGCCCGGTGGAACTTTGATGGAACTTTCGATGGACTTTTGACTATGACCCCTAGGCGGATACCAAAACTGTTTGTAGTTACCTCAGTGCACGAGCAACCCTGGCCGATGCCCGGTGGAGCTGTCATATGCAGCTATAGAGGAGTCTGGCCCTGGTTTCACCCCCTCGGCCGTCACCTACCCAGCCGGTCATCTGACATTGTTTTCCTCGTTTCCCCGTTGTGTTTCCTTCCCTCCCCCTCCTCCTCCCTCTGTGATTCTTTGATTTAATTGATGTAACTATGTAACCTGTAACTCGCTGATCCTCTGAAACCTTGAACATTGTACACACCACGGAGCCGGATCAACAGGGCCCTCACCTGGTGGAACTTTGATGGAACTTTCGATGGACCTTTGACGATGCCCCCTGGGCAGATACCAATACTGTTTGTACTTACCTCGGTGCACGAGCAACCATGGCCGATGCCCAGTGGAGCTGTCATATGCAGCTATAGAGGAGTCTGGCCCTGGTTTCACCCCCTCGGCCATCACCTACCCAGCCGGTCATCTGACATTGTTTTCCTCGTTTCCCCGTTGTGTTTCCTCCCCCCCCCCCTCCCTCCGTGATTCTTTGATTTAATTGATGTAACTATGTAACCTGTAACTTGCTGATCCTCTTGTAAAGCGCTCTGATACCTCCGGGTCTAGCCAGCGCTATATAAAACTTTTCAAATAAAATAAAACAAAAATAAATATGAGAGAGAAAATACTTAAACCAATGGGTGTTATGGATGTTATGTGCCCCCATTGCCAATGGTGTTCAATGTCGTTGAGGGGTCCAACATAATCAGCTGCAAGCCAACCTTTCCATCTGTCAAGCAATTTGTGCCATCACACTAGTCAAGAAAGGCACTATTAATGCTGTGTTTTGGGCAAAATTATTATTATTTCCACAGTAAGACAAATATTGTACTGCAGGTTTTATTGAAGTTGCGAAAATAATATTTTTTTCTAGCATCATAGCCAGTACAGGTAATTTTGTGAAAGGTCTAAAGATGGGGGATAGCCAGCAAAACAAGTTATTATTTTGTATCAGGACAACAATCCTTTGTTTCACACAGTTTGGACAAACTTTACCTGGATGAAATTGCTAACTAGGAAGCAAACTAGTGTGGAAAACATAAGGGTGTTAAGCTCTTTAAAATCTATGCTAATGTTTGGTCTGTGAAGGAGTGAGTGGATGTTAGTGCTTTGTGATAGGCATTTTCAGGGAAGTGGGTTGTAGAGAAATTATTTGATGTTTAGATTCAATTCCTGGAAGGGTTTTTATTAATTTTTTTTTAAAGTTTTTTTTATATTCATATAACCCTTACAAAACAAACAAACAAAAAAAAACAGCAGTACAGGCTTACAATAGTATTCATCTCAAAGCAAAATAGCTGTGCGATATATCAATAACAGTGATGATCTAAATAGTACATTACATGGTTTAACAGTGTATCTAAGTTAGTTACATAATTTCACACGTTAGATGATGCACTTTCACATTGTTGAGTCTGAAGGTAGTCCGTTAGAGTGATACAATAGTCTCTTGGCCTAGATCTAGTAGGGAGCTCCTCCTCATATGTCTGCAAGTTGTCCCTGCAGTATGCCATATCCTGAAGCCACTGTTTAGTGCTAGGGTAACTCTTGCCTCCCCAATTCATTGATACCCTCCTTTTTGCCAATAATAACGCAATTACACAAAATTTACGCTTTAGCGATCGTAAATTGTTCACCAGTCAAAGTAAACATATCTGAATTGTGCAGTCTATTTTAGTATCCAACATGTCACTTAGCATATTAGTAACATTTTCCCAGTATGTCCGGAGATGGGGGCACTGCCACGCTAAATGCAGGAAATCAGCATTATCTGTACCACATCTTTGACAACGTGCGTCAGGTCGGAGCCCACATTTATGTAATTTGAGCGATGTGTGATAAGTTTGATGCAAATACTTATAATGTATGATGCGCAAATTCCCATTGGGAGTAAGCATATCAGTCAGGGAGCAGCAAGTACACCATTCCTTATCAGTAATGGGCGTTTCCAGTAGTTTGTTCCATCTATCTAATGCTTTAGACGCATTGCCCCCTATATCCTCCTGAATTAGCTTATATAGTTTCGTAACTAGATGTATGTTATGGGGGTTTGTGATAATCATTTGCAGCGCTTTTAAAATAGGTGGCTCGCTAGGAAACGTGGGGTATAAATTTTTAACGGTGCTCCTTAACCTGTGATACGTAAATTTAAAGAGCAGCGTTTGATTGCTAATATAATCAAGGTCACCAGTGTCTATAAAGGTGCCGTCTTTATAAAGGTCTTCCATTTTATCTATTCCCACCCGTTGCAATAACTCCATTCCGACTTTCTCTTGAGTGACTGACAAAGCTGGATGATATTGTAGTGGCAATGCTGGTGCATATACTGGTAGTCTATGTGCCAATTTTCCCATTCGCTGCCGTGCCAAGTTCGTAGTACGAATTGTGTTTATTTAATGTTTGCTCACATGTGCGCGCGTATGTGGTAGTATATTATACAGTGGGATTGGATGGGCATCGCCATCTTCAACCGCCATATGTGGCAAATATCGGATTGGATGATACCAGTAGTGCGCATATTGCGCTTGAGCACATAAATAGTAAAGAAGGAAATCTGGCACTTTAAAGACGCCTTTTAAATAGGGTAACGTTAGTGTGCGTAATGCAATGCATGCTTGTTTACCGGCCCATATAAATCGGGTGACCGTGGTCAATAATCTGCGGAATACAGCTGTCGGTGGTGCAATGGGGATGTTATTAAATAAGTAAAGAAATTTGGGCAATATGACCATTTTAACAATGGCCATTCTATCTGCTAATGAGAGCGGTAATTTAATCCATCTCTCTACCTTCTCTTCTAATTTACTCACGGCTGTCCCATAATTCACTCGTATAACTACTTCAGGGTCCCGGTGGTACTAGATTCCGAGGTATTTAACCGGATCGCTCTGCCATTCCAATGGGAATTCCGCCTGACATGGTTGGGTGGCGTCTGTTAACGGGATAATTGTGGACTTGCTCCAGTTTATTTGGAGTCCCGATTGTCTCCCAAATTTAAAATATTCCCGTAGCAGGGGGGATAGATTAGCGATGGGGTCACGGACATACAGCACCATGTCGTCTGCATATAGCGAAATATTTAAAGGGCGTTGTGGGAATTGCAGGGCTGTATTTTTGTGGCACTGTCGTATTTTGCATGCCAGTGGCTCTAGCGCAATTGCAAATAGAAGTGGCGATAGGGGGCATCCCTGTCGTGTGCCTCGTGCAATTTGTATCGTATCTGAGACATATAAATTCACCCTTATTCTCGCGACTGGTGCTGTATATAATATTTTAATCCATTGCATAAAGATTGGAGGTAGTCCCATTTTGTGTAAAACAGTGAACAAGTATGTCCATTCGACGGAGTCAAATGCTTTAGCTGCGTCTAGTAAGACAGCAGCTGCTGGCAACTCTGGGTTTAACTGATGTGATAATGCAACTAGGGTTCGAATATTATGGACTGTAGATTGTTGGGGTATGAATCCCGACTGATCCGGTAATATAATATTAGTCATCAGTGGTTGTAGTCGTTTGGCAAATAGTTTGGCTAATATTTTAGTGTCCGTGTTTATTAGTGATAATGGTCTGTATGATTCACAGTATTCTGGGTTTTTGTCCGGTTTCAAAAGAGCTATGATCATAGCCTCTCTTAACGTGGGCGGTAGTATCTGTCTATCATGTGCATCGCCATACATTTCTACAAGGTGCAGGGCTATCAGGTCAACATACTCCTTATAAAATTCGCTAGTAAAGCTGTCTGGGCCTGGAGCTTTACCATTTGGGCAGTGTTTTAATCACTTCTGTTATCTCTTCAATCGTGATGGCTTGTGAGAGATATTCCCTTTGGGCATCTGAAAGCCATGCTATTGCAATGTCCTCAAGATACGCTAGAATTTCTCGTGATTTAGCAGTTTCACGTGATGCGTATAATTCTCCGTAGGCATTCATAAAGGCTTTTAATATCCCGTCTGTGTCATAGTGTATAGTGTCTTGATGGTCTTTAATTTTAAGTACGGTCTGTGTGGTGTGTCTACTACAGATTTTATTTGCTAGTACTCGCCCTGGCCTACCTCCCTCTCCATAAGTTCGAGCTATGCTACGCTTAGAAACGTATTTGAGTTCATCTTCCGCAAAATCTTGATATTCAGACATTACGTTTCTGATATCACCCAGTATGGCCGTGTTTTGAGTACGTTCAAATTCCTGTTCCAGGGCTTTAAGCTTGGTTTCGCGTTGGGTAAGCTGTTGACGAATGTCTTTCAGGATGCCTGCATTTGTGCTAATACAGACCCCACGTATGGTTGCCTTAAAGACCTCCCATAGTAGACTAGGATCATCAACCGAGGGCTGATTCAATGTAAAATATTCCTCCATGGCCCGTCTAATGGAGGTGTTATATGTAGAGTCCAATAGCGCTTTAGCATGAAATCTCCATATATATGGTGGTGGTATATAATGAGGGGGTTCAATAACCAGAAGGATAGGCTTGTGGTCTGATAGTGTTTTTGGCAGATGTGTAATGTCTTTCGTCCATGTGGCTACTTTCTCAGTCGCAAGCCAGTAATCGATGCGCGACCAGCTATTATGTATTGTCGAGTGATGTGTAGCTTCCATATGGTGTGGATTGCGCAGTCGCCAAATGTCTACCATTGTAAAGTCTATCATGCCATCTTTTACGACCTGGACTGCTCGCTTATGTGGTTCTTTAGTAGTCCCTGATCTATCCAATTCATCATTTAATGTCAAATTTAGGTCACCTCCCCATAGTAATTCTATTTCAGAGATATCTCTAAGTTTCTGCCATATGTTCTGGAAAAATTCCGGATCGTCTATGTTTGGTCCATAGACATTAACCAGTCCAATATGGTGCCCTCGGATGTGTCCAGTAACAATAATATATCTGCCCAGGTCATCTGTTAAGGTTTGATCAATAAGGAATTGTACGCCCTTCTTCACCAGTATAATGACCCCTCGAGAATAGTTAGAGTATGAGGATAATATTACTGTCTCAGCCCATTTACTTCCGAACGGACATTTAGTTGTTCTGGCAAGGTGGGATTCCTGTAATAGTGCTATATCAATGCGGTGTCGGTCTAAGTATGTAAATACCTGCCGTATTTTCTTGGGGTTATTTAAACCTCTAATATTCCAGGATAGCTATCTAAGTTGTGAGGATTTTACTCTAGTCTCGATACTCTAATAGAAAATATCTTGATGGTTATGAAATACCTTTTTCTCATACATCTACAATGTGCAATATACATCTTTACCATGGTTGCACCTAGTAGTCTATTCTTGATAGCACTGTTTGTTAAGTACTCTGTTCGTGAAAGCCTGTAATAAACAATAAACTTACCCTTAACCCCCCCACCCACTTTAGCATCCCAATCATGCTAAAGCCATACCCTTTTAAACAACAGTACCATTGTACTAACAGTTACGGGGAGCACCCTCGGGGGCCGCTGAGTGCTCGCATCAACACCCGTAAGAACGGATGTGGTTGGGTATACCTGAGAAGTTTGGTATGATATATGTAACAGGAAAAGAAGATTGCAGTTAGTACTCTAGAACAGCAAGATCCAGGCCCTATATGTCCCTTCTAGCGTAGATTCGCTACCTACCTAATATTATATGCATTATTGTGCTATATCTACCATTGTACCATATTGTCAAACCTGATCTTCTACATAAACACATAAACAATATCCATTTGTACACTACTAAATAGGGAAATGTCCAATCCTTAATGTTTCATATCAGGTAATCTCACTATGCAAAGCAGAAATTCCAATGTTCGTATAGGTGATAGTCCATACTTAAGTTATGCATCCTCCATAGTACAAACAAAAGGATAAAACAAGAAGATCAATAATAACTCCAGATATAATAATACACTATTAGATGCAGTCCCTAATTGAGTCTATGGTTACATAATGTATCATATACGTTACCACCAGTTTAACTTTATCAGTCTGAGTCAGGGTCAGAGTTCCCACTTCTCTGTGCTTTGCGCCTGGAGAGAGTTTTTTTGATGTAGTCCTGCGCCGCCTTTGGTGTTGATAGTATTTTCGAGCGTCCATCATGGGTTACCCGCAGCCTTGCAGGGTACAGCATCGCATAGTCAATGCCCATGTCTCTCAGTTTCTTTTTAGCAGAGTTGAAGTCTTTGCGCGCTGTTTGCACTGCCACCGTGAAGTCAGGATAAAAAGACACATTATTACCTTGATAGGTTATTTGCTGCTTCTCCCTTGCCATCCGTAGAATCACATCTCGATCTCTGTAATTAAGAACACGAGAAATGATGGGTCTTGGTGGGGCTCCTTGTGGTGGCGGAAGTGCCAGTGACCGGTGGGCCCGTTCGACGATAAGCACATTGGAGAAGCTCTCCGCTCCAAAAACGTCTTGCAGCATATCTTCCACATACGTTTCAAACCGTCCTGTGTTGGTGCTCTCTGGAATCCCCATTATGCGTACGTAATTGCGGCGCGGCCGCGCTTCTAAGTCTTCGTTCTTCTGCTTGATAACTTCCAGTATTTTTTCAAAATCTGCACATTGACGCGTCGTCGTGTTGGATTCATCTTCGTCCGCTGATATCCGTACTTCTGCTGCAGTTATGCGTTCATCTTGCTTGTCAAGCTTAGCGGCCATGTTATCTACTCTCTGTGTAAGGGAGTCAATCTTACCATCTATGGCTTGGAGGCTTAACTGTATGGCGTGCAAGGTGGCGTCCATATTGGATTGTTTCACTTGTTCCGCATCCAGCTCAGTGTCCGAGTGCGCCGTTGTTGTTCTAGGCGTGCAGCGGTTGTCAAAGGAGAGTTTTGGCTGCTGTTTGTCTGGTTTGCCCATGGCTCAGGTACTTCTATGATAGTAAGTGAAGGTGATAACTTCTTTATCACTGGTACACAGTTGGTGTAATTTCTACCACGCCACCTTGCTATACGCTGTAAGATTGTAAGGGAGCAGTTGGTATAGTCTTTTTCATAAGTCGGTGGTCAAGCCACATTTTCTATGGCCCCAATAATCGATGGTTGCGTTGTTTATCTCAGCCCATCCAGTGCAATCACGATTTACATTCTGCGCTGTGTAAAGTGCACGTCCTGTAAAATGATAGAGAGGCACTCCCTATTTCCTTGTGGTGCTCTTTATATTCAAAGGGTCTTTAGCGCCCCCCCCCCAATTCCTGGAAAGGTTAATAACAGTTGTGTCAAGTCCCTGCCTTTTGGCCTTGAGTTTATTGATAAAGACTAGATTTAATTCTTGGCATAACTTGGGATGGCAGATCAGACCAGCAATGTGAGTGGGTTGTGGCAGGTACTGCTAACTGAGCTTAGCATGCCTCATTAGTCATTGCTTTAGCTCAATAGGTTCATTTCGCATCGCTGATGAAATTGCCATAACCATATGCATGCTCCCATAAATCTGTCTATATTCATGACATTGTCATTTTCTCTTCCTCGTTTCAATTTTATGGTTCACCTGTTTCATGTGCTTATATGTCTTGTGACTAACCAGCATGTCTGATGGGGTTGTATGTTTTACTGTATTTTAGCAGAGGTGGCCAAAAGACTGTTTATAGAAACCAAAAAGTACCAAAAGATGTACAGCTGCAATCCTCTTGGTTTTAGATTAAGGATTCACTGTGGGCAATATGATAAAATAGAGGCTCAATATTACAATACCATTTTAGAATGGAGATTTTGGGCCTTTCAGGAGCAGGAAGTGCCACAAAGTAGTTTAGCTGGAAGCCAATCATGGTAAGATCGGGCCCACTTACTAGAGAGATCTCACTGTAGTAATGTAATGAACATAGCATTGATGATGTCTGCGTTGATGTGTGGAGAATCATCTCTGTTAGAGAGGTGGTAGCAGCGGCTTCTGAGGCCAGAGATTAAAGTCTCCAAATGCTGTGTGTGATAGTTGATAGACGCCCCTTCTATTAAATATGGCTATTTACAGAGGTATTATTTATTCCTTTGGGTCCCTGGGGTTGGTAACAAGCCATTCAGATTACCATGAGTTTCTTAGATATGACCATAATAAGATTAAGATACAGCCTATGGAAACGTTGGAAGTAGGATTGGCTAATATTGTAAGATGTGTTTTTTGTGTGTTTTTTTTGTTTAAATGACAACCCCGTTTTACATACCGGTTGGTCTGTTTTGATCTCATATACAATAGTCTGTTTGGACCAAATTGGAAATGATTACACAATGGTTAGCCAAGATTCCGCCCAGTAGAATATATCAGTTTTTTTTGTCACAATAAGGGTATGAAATTGTTTCGAGGCTTAACTGTTGATATAGTGTTAAAAGAAGGAATTACGTAAACACCATGTAGAAAAATTAAATGTGCGCGGTGCTTTCATGGATCAATCGCAAACAGAGGATCGATACATTCTTGCATCACTGGCAACAAGCAGCAAATGGCAGTTAACATCACTAAGTTGTTAGCAGATGTCTGTTGCTGCACGGCAGTCGCTGCACGCTAGAACAGTGAGTATAAATACATGATGCCATGGTGTAACCGTAATGCCAGCTCGTAGCACAGCATCTTTGAACCTGCATCAATGGTTAAGAGTGCCTTCCTGGGTGCAGCAGTGTCTTCTGGGAAGTATAGTAAGTTCTACAGGGTCGCAGCCGGATGTGTGTTGGCCAGCTGGAGATTGCAGCTAACTGCAGCACTCCAAGTTCATTCTCAAATCACTGCATAGACAGTGAAACGACAACTGGCAGGGCAAGACTAGTCATGGAAGCAGAAACTGTAGCCTTTGAAGCACACCTGACGACAGCTGGTGACGTAGCACTCCTCAGCATGTGCTGGTAGTTAGCAATGCCTGTCTGAGTACAGCAGAAGCTTCTGGGAGATGTGACCCAGATATACAGGGAGAGGATACACTGTGTCTTATCCTGAACCTGAAGTCTTCCAGCCCAATTTGAAGAGCTGGTGGGCCAAGAAGTGCAGGCGGCAGCTGCAGGTGTCATCTCTTTGTGCCCATTATGAAAGCACCACACAGCCAGTGAGACACCCAGACAGAGCAGGCCGAAGTTGTACTGTCTGATGCAACCTTGATGCTTGACGGTGGCATGGCATGCTTGCATGTGTGTACGCATGCCGCAACTGTCTAGGTGCAGAAGAGCCTTCTGTTAGGTGCACTCCAGCTGCAGAAGGTTGCAGCCTGACATCCTTAAACCAGCTGCAGAAACAGGTAGAAACCAGTGATTCAGTAGCTGTGAATCACAGGGAGTAGGTGAAGGCACTTAGCAGCACTCTGAGACAATCTACAGAGCACCAGTGAGCCAGTAAGACGCTAAATCCATAATGAGATCATAACATGCTAGTGTTTTACATCTGCCCAAATTCATACTGGATTTAGCTGGCAAGGATGCATCTAAATGTTTTGGTGGTAACTTTTTAACACTGTAGTTTAAGGTGGGCAGTCATTCCGACCTCACTTTAAATACATCACAACAGGTTGCCTTCATTATTTATAATTGTTTAATTCATCTGTAAAATATGCATTCTAGAAACAGCTTGATTTTTACAATGTTTTCAGATGTATGACACTGATTATGTTGTCATAGCCAATTGGTATATATTTTATGAAATTATTAAAATTAATAATACATAGCTGAGCATACTTCAATTGACAAGCCCTTCTCCTAAATGAATGTCCACCTACGTGAAAATAAAATTAATTTCTCACACCTACATTTACCAAAATGATTGGGCCTCCAAGAGAGAATACAAACAGAAGCTGAAGAGAATGACCGTAGCTAATTAGAATAATTGGCAATATCTTTACAAGTTTAATTCACAGCTTCAAGTATTTATAGCAGTATCTACAGGACGTCTTTGTAGCTAGGTGGGGCCCAGTTGGTACTAAAGACTATGACTAAATTAATTGGCATATTTCAAAAGCCACTGCGCCATGTTGAGAGCTCGCTTCATCCTTGTCAGCATCTGTGTTCAATTACAACTATTTTTTTTATGCTCTACTATTTAGTACCTCTCATTGTTCGCCTTGGTGTCCTGACACAATTGCAGCTTAGGCACTTTCAGGACTGAATGATGGACTTGTGATCACAATTCTAGTAAAAAAAAAATCAAAACTGTAACAACAGGGTCTTCTTGTCAACTAAGTGCACAGCAGTGACCAATTAGCAACATTTACTCACAAATATTAAACCGGCACAGACTACTTCTGTTGGTATGGACATAAATGTTAAAGGTTTATCAGAAAGTTTAACCAGCATTGAGTTAGGAATATTTGAAACTTCTGGGACTCACTAAAAAGCATTTACGGGCCTGCAAAAATATTGCAGAAAACTGACTTCTGTGAGTACGGGAAGGCTGCATTGGACAGTCCCGGGGGTTGGAATAAGTTGTGATAGATAAAACGCTCAAGGAAAAGAAGTTAACCAGGTTTTTTGTATATTCATTTGAGTGGTTAGATTCACAGCAGCAGCCCAAAGTTCTCTCTTTAATGGTTCTGTTTGCATAGACCATGGACATCCAATCCCAGCTATACTTTCTAGGCGCAAGAAAAAGTTGTAGAATTCTTTTTTTATTTTGGCATTTGTGTGCAAGAAAGGGACACTATGGATAAACCCCATGATCTATCCCACAAATAAACAGACCATGGAAAGGAATCTCCTGGCGGGTAGATGCTGAAATTAGTTCATCGATGCTTACTCATATTAATTTTTTGAGAATGGGCACAGAAAGACTGCACTAAAGTCAGAACGGGGAAATGTGTTAACTCTCCCCACATCCAATGCTCCAAATCATCCCTCATCCTGAAAACCGAAAAAGGGAAATTAGAGTGGCCTAAGACGTAGAGGAGGGTCTTAAAAAATTCAACTATATCCCTTTGAAAGAAATCTAGATGTTTGATATAAATCGCAACCATATGCTATAAATATAACCTCTAGGGAGGAAAACGTACACTCGTGATAGCAGGAATCTATAACCATCTTGCAAAGGATCTTCTTTGATGGAAAATGCAGGCAAAATAACTGCTGTCACAACTTGAACATAAATTAATCTGTAATGCATTTTTGGCAATCTCCCTAATTATAAATCAGTATGATAAGATTAAGTATATGTATAAAGGAGTAATCAGTCCAAAAACACAAATGGTGACGAATTGATGGGGGGGTTAGACCCTAGATGTTACAAATAGAGTGATGGTGTTTCTTGGTGAAGAAAGGAAGTTAAGGGAGAAGAGATATCAAAAATAATTTATACTGCCCAGCCAATCATCTTGCTGTTGTCCCTGAGGACTGAGAAATGTGTTGTAATCTATATTTTACTATCTAGTACTTCACCTCTACATGTTCTTTAAGTGCTACTGTGAATAATACATAGATATCCAAGAGACAAATTAGGAAACATGAAATTTTATTGTGTGTGGTGATTCCCATGCAACCTTCTAAAACATGAAAAACTCAAAATTAAACTTGAACGATTATGAAAAGTGGTCAAAACTATTTAACTTCCTGTATAGCAAAGGAAAGCTAAAGTATTAAAAAAGTGATGGATATTCTGTGGCGTAATCTGGATCTTGGAACATAAATGTTCTATAGGCTGATGCTGGGCTCCTGCATTAGTCACTAAGATGTACAGGCTGTATGGGGCTCTGCTCCCTCTTAATGTACAAATGCACGCGCTTTGTCATAACATCCTGATTGTATCCACAGATGTGTTCAATAAACAGAAATTAAACAAAACCAAAAAGTGATGGATAGAATGGTTAAATTAATCTCAGCCACTAGTAATTACTCAGGCCGCCTCCCAGTCCGTTATTATTTTGCATATGTCACCTCAGTTTGGACGAAGCCATACGCAAATCAGTCTTAACCCTTCTCCAATGGGAATAGTCCAACCCAAACTGCCAGGACTGGTCCTCCCTAAACCGGAATACAACCAGCCTAGGACTGGTTTTGAACCAGGTTGCTAGCTTGATTCCAGTGACACAGTGTGCATGGGACCCACAACTATGCATATCTATTCTGCTAAGGGCCCTAGTACGATCTCGCTAGTAAAGCCCTCCGGAGGGCTTTCCTAGCAAATTGTGCTCTGCCAGTCCGATCGACCGAGTACGGTGCACCCGTATGGTGATGGACTCGGTTCGCTCGGACTCCCATTGAACTCTATGGGAGCCTGTATACCGAACGCGTACACAGGATCCCATAGCAAAAAGGGGTGGGTGGGGAAAAGCATACACCCTGTGGTGGGCACCCCATGGTGCCTGCCACACTGTGCATGCATGGAATGGGGGGACCCGTTGGTGCCCCCACGGGACATATTCCAAGGGCCCCGGGTGAAGGGGGGCCTGCTACAGCCCCCCCAAAGCCGATTCCCACAGCTGTTTTGTCTCGCTGAGACCGAGTTGATACGGCTGTCCGAATCGTGCATCGTACTCGCTCGTTCGGAAGCTGGCTCCATTGCGCTGCACGATTCGGCTGCGAACAAGTCGAACTGACAGGATCGGGTTCGGAAACAATTCGGTCGACGCGGACGAGATCTTGGCATCGTACTTGGTCATTTGGAACGGGGGACGATTCAGTCGGAAACATAGGCTCTGAATCGGATTTGGTCGTTCCGGAACCCGTCTGGAGGCCTTCCTAGCACGATCCTACTCAGGCCCTTAGTGTGACACACTAATGTATACAAAAAGTTATGGATGGAATTCTGAATTAATCTAAGCCACTACTTATTACTGGGGGACTCATCCTAGTCCTTCATTGTTTTGCACACCATGCCACCTCAGTGTGGATCCAGACATATGCAAATCAGTCTTGACCCTGCTCCAATGGGACCAGTCATCCCGAACTGCCAAGCCAGCAGCTCCCTGAATGGAATACAAGCAATCTAGGACTGGTTTCACTCTAGTTATGGCCAGGTATAGCTTGATTCCAGTGACACAATGTGCACGGGACACACGTCAGGGAATACTCGTCCCACTAAGGGCCACACACTCAAGTATTAAAAAAGTGATGGATGGATGGAATGCTTAAATTAATCTCAGCCACTGGTAATTACTGGGGGCCACATCCCACTCCATTTTTATTTACCACACCATGCAGTCTCACTTTGGACCCAGTCATATACAAATCAGTCTTTATCCTGATCCAATGTGAACAGTCCAGCCTGAACTGCCTGGCCAGGTCCTCCCTTAACCAGAATACAAGGAACTTAGGACTGGTTTTGCCCTAGTTAGGGCTCATCAGCCAGGTACAGTGTAGTAATTTAATAACCTGTTTCCCTCATGTTAACCTGGTACTATGGTTACAGAATGTTGATGTTTGAACTGCCAGGGACTGTTGTTTCATTCCCTGGAAGCTGTGGAGATGAACGGTCAATAAACTGAAGGTTTCCTCACTCACCTGGTCCAGTGTGGTCACTTCAAATTTGGCGACGATTTGGACGATCGTTCTGTATCTCCACTCACGCGTGTAGCTGTGGCTGTTTGGTTCCTGATCACCCAACACTGGAATAAAACCCTTTGGAGCTGATTTTCTGTTTCCTGGCAAATACTGTCCATATTCTGTTTGGAGCTCTGACACTGGATTCTGCTTGCCTCGTTCACCGATGGTATTGCCTATACATTCTTGTGATGAGTTGAAAACCTCACAGTGAATCAGAGGCATTTTTTTTTCTGGTGCCTGTGACTTTATTGGTTGCTGGATTGCCCCGTGAGTCCGATAAAGGTGAGAGCTGTATCTGCTGCATCTTCCTTTGTGTCCTTTGCGTGGTGTTCTGGAGGAGATCACAGCGGTCCGCACTCCTCTGCTGCCGAGTACTCTTTGATGACACATTAGAACGCTGCCGGTGTGATGCGTGTCATCAGTTATGGCGTCGCGCACACGTGGCATATCAGATGTCGGAGGAGGTAGCGCTATTGTTGCCAAGGACACGAAGGATCGTGCATGGTTGGGTGCCCACGAGGAACCTGCACGAATGCTGTCAAGGACGCAGAGGAAGCTCTCACGCATACACCTTTGCCTGACAAGTCGTTCTTTCATTGACAATCTACGTCTAAGACCTTTTCGCTCACAGGATTTAGGGTACGTGCACAAGTGTATGGGCAAGTCATTTGGCTACATTATTTAGCTTTAACGCCTGGAACTTGTGGCAAGGGAAAGTTGGTGAGCGTTGGGCTAAATTTCGCCATTGTTGTCTATGGAGCGATATCTCACCGTTTTTCTTTTCCGGTAAAGAAGGACATGAAGGGGCATTTACTCTACTCTTTTTTTTCATACACATTTCCATGTTCCACAAAGCGTTGTGTACGCATTTAAGACAGCGTTGACTATAATATTTTTTTTCATTTTATAATTTCAAACATTTTGAAACTAAAAGGCGGCAAGTTCAACTTATCCACAAGTTTGAGATTTGTATATCTTGTTTATTGTATTTACAGTCAATTTTTATAGTCAAGTTTGTTGTGTGTACCTACAAGTCTTGCATTCATTTCCAATATGCAAAGCGTACAGGCTCCTCCCTCATTCTTACAGCTTCCAGGAGACCCACCCGTTAGGTGAAAAGTATGGTATAGGGCTTTTACAAAGTATTTAGGGGCCATGGGGGGATCAGATTCAGTGCAGAGTGGAAAAAGTTTATCTTAGAGCACAATCTGGGATTAGAGGGGCAAGCTGTGTTGGAACACTTACCACCTCTCGAAGTTGTTGAATGTGAAGAACCCCTTAATGAGTTTGAGCAAGCTGTCGCTATGCTAGAAAAACAATTTGATGTTGAAGGGAGTTTAGTAGTTGCAAGACACAAGTTTTTCACTAGAGAGCAAGAAGCTGATGAAAGTATTGTATCATATGTGGCTGCATTACGCATTTTGGCGTCAGAATGCGAATTTGAGCATTTTATGTCACAGTTGATCAGGGATCAGGTTGTGGTACGTTGCAGAGACAAAAAGGTTCAAGGGAAACTCCTCACGTTGAAAAATCCTTCTTTGCAAGAAACTATTTCTATTGTTAAAAGTATAGTATTATCACACAAAGCTTCTAGAGAGTTAAAACCTGACAAAGCAGTTGTCGGTGCGATAAAAGAGGCCAAAGACCAAGGGGAAAAACAACTTAGTGAGCAGAAGGGCAATACATGTTCTGTCACTAGACCTGAGAAAAAAACGGGTCAACAAAGGAATTTCTGTTTGAAATGTGGTTTTCCTTCTAATTTTCCCAATTCTCGTTTGTGCCCTGCAAGGAATGCCGCTTGTCGCAAATGTGGTAAACAAGGACATTTTGCTAAAGTGTGTAATTCTAGAGGTAATGTTAATGTAGTTTATGTTGATGAGGATAAGGGTGACATGTCAATGGATGTTGTTAGTTCCATGAGTGATTTATTGCTTGTTGTCAAAGATGATTCAGATGACTGTGTGGATCCTATTGTGGATGTGATTGTTGATGCAAAATCCCTTTGTTTGCTGGTAGATTCTGGTGCTTGTATGACTATGATTACTGAAGAGTTGTTCGATTGTAATTGGATGGATAAACAACTGGAATCTCCTGACAGAAATGCTGTTTCCTATGAGGGCAGTAGGATTGAATTGAAGGGATTTTTCGAAACTAGTTTGATCTTCAAGGAGAGATGCATTAGTGGAAAGGTTTATGTAGCAAAGAAAGGATGAAATATTTTGGGGTGGTACCACCAGGGGCTATTTGGGATGACCCTCAGACCGGGCACCAAGGAACAGGTGTCTGTAGTCGATGATAGTGTGCAGGGCGAGGGTTTATCCCACTGGGGCCTTAGGTTCGGGAATGTGTTTGCTGACAAGTTGGGGCACATTAAAGGGTTCAAACATCTTATCAAAGTAAAGGATCAAGCTGTTCCTGTAAAACATAAATTGCGCAATGTTCCCTTTAGTGTCAGAGATGATTTAGATGAGGAGCTCAAGAGGATGTGTGAGTCAGGGGTCATTGAGCCGGTGGAGTCATCTTTATGGTTGTCTCCATTGGTCGTGGCCCGCAAAAAAAATGGGAGTCTCAGGGTTTGTATTGACTTGCGCAGTTTGAACAAGGAGATATGGGTTGATTCTCATCCTCTTCCTCGGATTGATGACATGCTCTCCAAATCTGCAGGTTCCAAGTTGTTTTCTAAGATAGACCTATCCGCAGCATACCATCAGGTCGAGCTGGACCAGAGTTGCAAGCATCTTACAGCTTTTGTTTCTCCGGTTGGAACTTTCCAATTCAAGAGGATGCCATTTGGGCTTGCCTCGCCAGACTCTGTGTTCCAGCACATAATGGAAAAGGTGTTAGAGGGTATTGAGGATACTGTGGTTTTCCAGGATGATATCTTGGTGGCTGGAAAGTGCAGGGCATCGCATGACAGAAATCTCACTGAAGTTTTGAGCAGGCTGCAGGAGAAGGGCATTGTTGCCAACAAATTCAGATGTGTTTTTGGTGTGGAGTCTATTGAGTATCTAGGACATCGTATCTCCAGTGAAGGGATTCTACCGAGAGAGGGCTTGATTGATGCTATTTTGAATGCTCCATATCCCAAGTCAAAGGAACAAGTGTCTTCATTTTTAGGGGTTTGTGAGTTTTATACCAAGTTCATATCCAATTTTGCTGCCAAAACTGTGCATTTGCGTGAACTACTCCAGAGGAGAGTTACCTTTTTGTGGGACCAGGCGTGTCAGAATGAATTTGATCAAATCTTTTGATCCTTCAAAGCAGTGCATTGTCTCTGTTGATGCAAGTTTGGATGGGTTGGGTGGTATGATTACTCAAATCAAGCAGGGCATGGATCATACTGTTGGGTTCGCCTCTCGTTCTCTACGTCAAAGTGAGAAATATTTCTCTGTTATTGAGCGGGAGCTTTTGGCCTGCTGTTGGGCTGTTGAGAGATTTAAGACTTTTTTGTGGGGGAGGACTTTCAAGTTGCTGACAGATCACAATCCTCTCATTCCCATCTTAAATGGACTTGTTGTTAAAGAACATACCCCAAGGATTGCTAGATTAAGTTCAAAATTGTTACAATACAATTTTGTGGTAGAGTGCATTCCTGGTGGGAGAAATACGAGGGCTGATTTTCTCTCGAGGTCACTTTTACCTTGTCGTGAGGGTGAGTTGCCTGGATGTGATGATGATGTGAAATGCTTGATTGCAGCCGTTGATGTTTGTAGTGTTGGGTGTTTTAATTAAAAGGAATGGTTTGATGGAGTGGAGGGTGATCGTGTACTAAAAAAGTTAAGGAACATATTGTTCACGGCTGGCCCAAGGAGAAACATCTTGATGCTGAGCTCCAGCCGTTTGCTAAGATAGCTGTTGAACTTTCTTTGGAATGCGGGGTGACAAGTTTATTCCCCCCGAGTGTTTAAGATCTCGTGTTATTGATTCTGGTCATGAGGGTCATCTCGGGCAGACAAGCACCAAACGGAGGATTCGTACTGTCTATTGGTGGCCTTCCATGGATCGACAGGTTGATGATGCTGTCAGAATCTATGTCATTTGTTGCTCAAGTGACAAGGTTGTCAAAACAGTTACCCCCCCCCACACACAAGTGGTGGAACTTCCCAGTGGACCGTGGATGAAATTGGCTGTCGATTTTGTTGGACCTGTCAATGCTTTACCCAACAGGTATAAGTTTGATTTGGTAGTAGCTGACTACTACAGCAAGTGGTGGGAGGTGCATTTTATGGTCAATCCCAACACCCAGGAGGTCATCTGATTTTTTCAAAGTCTTTATGCCAGGGAAGGTTTCCCCAAGGAATTAGTGTCAGACAATGGGGTGCAATTCATCTCAAGAGAAATGTCTGATTTCCTTTCTCAATCTGGAATTATACATCGCCGGGTGGCTCTTTATCACCCACAAGCCAATGGGTTCATTGAGCGCATGAATCGCATCCTTGTTGAGTGTGTGCAGTGGGCTATTTCCTTTTTTTTTTTTTTTATTAAGCCACAAGGTACAAAAAGAAAAATAATAAATACACCACAATTCCATAATTTACATCACTCAATTCATTAATAACGAATAACAGTTTATCTTAAAGCACTCTAACCATACTATCCAATTGCAAATTCTTCCCTCAAAGAATTATATCAATCCATGAAGGAAGGCCAGTGCCTCTCTTTTTTTTTCTTATATGACATCTCATACCCGAGTCAGTTGCTCCTCATGTCTTTTATTAAGCCATTTGGTCATGGGTGCCCAAATCTTGCACCCTTTCTCCCTCGCTCGCCAGCCCTTGTTCTTATACAAAGCCATTTCCTGAACATGTATACTTAGCAGACGGTTGGAGCCAAGCTATGTAAGCGGGAGGTTCGGAATCTTTCCATGCAGTGGCTATCAATAGTCTAGCTACTGCTATTATAATGAAAACAAAATCTCTTTGTGATGTTGATAACTCAGCTCCGTTATCATACCCAAGTAGCATCATCGATGGGCTTAGAGTAATCACACGGCTGGTTGTTTGTTGCCAAAATGTTTCTCTGCCTTTTTTGAGAGGAATCAATTTACTACATGCATAGAACATATGTATGCTATCGGCAGGGCCATATCGGCACCTTGGGCATTCATCATTTTCCCGTTTCCCCCATTCAAAAAATTTTGCTGGGGTATAATACAAATTAAACAGGGTCTTGTAATGTTGAGCCTTAAGATTTGCCGCAATTCCAGTGACATATCTAGATCGATCTTATCATCTTCCATTTTTTCCGCCCGTTTCGTCTCCATTTTTCCCAGGTCTTTGGGAAGGGTTTCCATCAGTATGTTATAGTAATCCCCAATCCGACCATCTCCCCGATATACCATATCCAATAGCGGTATTGCCCCAAGATTAAAAGACTCTTTAGCCAGATTTTTTAAGCAACCCCTTATTTGAATGTACTTGAAATATGACCTACTGTCAATCCTCGATTTCTGGACTAATTCCGGGAAAGGTGGGATCTCTAAGTTATTATTACATAAGCTCGCAACCCTTTGTATACCGGCTCGTTCCCACCCCCTAGCCATGCCATCGTATACTTCGGCTGGAAGGAATGAATAGCCCCATAAGGGGGTATATCCGTTATATTTTGGGATTTTCAATGTTCTACTGACTTTGTTCCAGACCTTCCTAGCTGCTTTAAGGCATTTAAATCGTTTTTTTTTTTATAGTAGCTAGGCTCCAGTTGTCTAAGGAAGAGCCCCGTTGCTTCCTCACCGATGGCCAAATGATAGATAGAGGGTAGATCATCCTCCCTCCTAGACCTATCTGTTATCAACAGGTCCCCCATCTGCTGCAGGATAGCTGCCCAGTAATAGAATAACAGATTCGGAGCAGCCCAGCCTCCTCTTTCCCGCGGGAGAGTTAGCGTTCTCAAGGCGCGTCTTGTTTTTTGATAGTGCCAAATGAAATTCAAGAACATTGAATTCGTTCTCTGTATTGCAGTAGAGGGCAATTCTAAGAGGATAGAGTGAAATAGATATAGTATTCTAGGGAAAACTTTTATTTTCAATACGTTGACCCTGCCAACTATTGTTAAGTGCAGTTTGTCCAGCCGCCTTAGTTCTGTACTAATATCGTCCAGCACAGGATCAAGATTGTTTGACCATAATGCATCCATATCGGATCCTATCCTGACCCCCATATACATTGCGGATTCAATCTGGCGGAGGTCTTGTATGGCACATTGTCTTGTACAGATTATCTGTGTCTTCCCCTTGTTCAATAGATATCCCGATCTGCTTCCAAATTCCTCCACCATATTCTCAATTTCTTTGATTGCCGTCTCTGGCACAGAAGTAATAACGCAATGTCGTCCACATAGGCCAACACCTTGATCTCATAGCTGTTAGTTGTTATTGGTTTGATCACAGAGTTCAACATTATCTGATTAATTAAAGGATCCAAGTATATGGTGAAGAGAATTGGGGAGCACGGTTATCCCTGCCTTGTTCCCCTGGCCATCTCGATTGGCCCCGAAGTATTCCCCATCATCTGCAGCCTTGCATATGGTCTATGATACATCGCCCGAATAGTTGTAATCAATTGTGAGCCGAACCCCCTCTCTGATAAAGATTCCCAAAGATATTGCCATGCCACACGGTCAAAAGCTTTCTCGGCGTCTAAGAGGATCACAGCCATTCCGTCACCAGTTGCCTCGGCTATATCCAATAAGGAAATCACCCGTCTTATGTGATCTGTAGTTCCCCTACCGGGTACAAAACCATGTTGCCATGGCAAGACTAGTTTGGCTATGACCCTCTGAAGCAGATTGGCTAAAGCTTTGGAATAAATTTTGGCATTGGAGTTTATCAGAGAGATGGGGCGATACGAACCGGGCAGCTCTGGTGGTTTCCCCTTCTTGGGGAATATTATTATATCTGTTTCCTGCCAAGAAGTGGGTGGGATTCCTCGAGACTGCACGTCTAGAAAGAGATCATGGAATAGTGGGGCCAAATCGTGTTGAAGTATCTTATACAACTCGATTGGGATTTTATCCGGCCCAGACGTTTTCCCAGGAGATAAGGAGTTTAGAGCAGTCACTATTTCTTCAAGCGTAAATTCTGTTTCCATCTCTGAGCATGTATCTTCGTCAATTTTGCTCAGCAGTGGGTATCTCTTCCCAGTAGCCACTTGTGCAGAATCAGTGGGATCTGGTTGGTATAGTTTTTGGTAAAACTGCTCAAAAACCACCATGATCTTTGCAGAGTTGCTTTCGTACTGCCCTTCGGCATTCCTGATTTTAGCTATATTATTTCTAGATATCTTCTGTCTAGTCCGAAGGGCCAGTAGTCTGCCAGCCGCTTCCCCATATTCATACATATCTTTTTGATGTAGCTGATAAGACTGGGCCACTTGTATCTGAAAGTAGCTATTTATTTCTGATTTGGTGATAGCTATTTTGATCATAACCTCACTTAATCTCTCCTGCCCCCCCCCCTGACAAGTCAGATTAGTGTGTTCTCCCTCCAATTGTGCCAGCTGTGTCATTACGGAGTTGATCTCATTCCTACGCGCCTTCCGCTGCTGGCCAACATAGCTTATCATTTCCCCCCTTAGGCCAGATTTAAATGCATCCCACACTATAGTACGTGAGGTGCTATAGCGATTCATATAAAAAAAACTCTCTTACCCACTTTTTGATATGGCTCACGAATTCTTCATCTGCTAATAATTTTCTGTTAAAGGACCAACAGTGTTGTCTCCCTTCTATTCCCTGACATGTTATCTCCAACAGGAGCGGGTTGTGATCCGAGAACATTTGAGGCAATTTAGTTATCTCCACCTCATCAAGTATCCTAGTAGGGATCATAAAGTAATATAGACAAACATATTTTTGGTGGGGATGTGAGAAATGTGTATAACTGGGATCCTTAGTATTTTTAACTGCCCAGGCATCTGCCAACCCGTGACTATCCTTGAGGGTGTTTAGTGCCAGATTAAACTGTGGTTTCCTCCCGTTATAATGCAGCCCAGCATTTTGAGAAATCCCGAGGTGGATGTTAAAATCTCCACATAATATTAATGGAGTCGGCCAAGAGGCAAGCTCCACCTCGAGATCCTCCCAGATTTTAGGGTCGTCTTGGTTCGAACCATAGATAGTCCCAATCGTCACCCACCAACAATTGCCCATTTCCCCCATTTATCCACCATTATACGCTTATTGATGCCAGCATGATATCTAATGAATATAGCAACTCCCCTTATCATGGAGGTTTGTGAAGAGCAGACTGCCAACTCATAGCCCCTTATCTGTAGGGCGTCCTTGTTGCTCCATGGGATATGGGTCTCCTGTAAACAGATAACCTCTGGGTTTATAAACTGCAAAATATCATATATGCTGGCCCTTTTCGCTCTATCGTTCAGCCCTCCCACATTCACGGAGCAAATCCGCATTTTATCCATAACAGGCTATTTGAAAGAACCATCTATATTGAATACTTCTCCGATTTCCATCTGTTCCATCTGTTCCAACTGTTCTCTCAGTTTCAATGTACCTTGTCTGGCTTTTTTTCCCCTTAGTGCCTCCCCTAGCACTCACTGGAGCCGTAGCCACCCTCCCCCACCCCTCATTCCCCCGCCTAACCCCAAACCCCTCCCTCCCCCCCGCCCTCACCCTTCCCCATGTCTGGTAGGAGATAAGGCAGCGTTACGCCGTAATCCGTGAGCCCCCCCTTAAGTCAATTACATGTCTAGATCTTAAGGTAAATTACACCAAATCTAGTGCCCGAAAGAAAAAGAAGAAAGAGAAAAGGAGGAGACAAAAAAGAAAACCTATCCACTTTTCCATATTAGCAAGGGTGGTAAAATTGGGAAAGGTTTCTTTTATCCCCCATAAGCTGGTTTGATGATGAATAGTCCCAATTAAGATCTTGCCTTTCTTCCCTCCTTGCTTGGGCAGACAGACCTGCTACCCTACTAGCTTTCCGCATAGTTGCAGCAGAATCCCTTCCACTATTGTCCGGTAGGCTTTTGCTCTCACCTTCACTTAAACTCGTCAAGGACAGGGAATCCGCTATTGACCCTGTGTCATCCGATAGTAAGTAGAAATAATCGGTTCCCTCTACATCAGTATCTTTCATACGGTGACTCTTTTTTCTGCGTTAGGCTTAGACCCCTGTTGCTTTATGCCCCCTGTCCTAGTGATTGTAGCCAGTGTTCTTTTAGTTCTTTTTTGTAGAGAGTCTTCAGAGGTCTTTTCTGTATGGGGTAATTGGGCTAGTTGGGGTTCTACTTGCTTGGTTATATTGCTCTCCATCATGCCTAAAGGTTTTATGTTATCAATGCCTTGCGCATTCATGCCCCCAGCCTGGTCTTCCCTATCCCATCCAATCTCTGCCCCCGTAGACAGCAGCTATGTTTGTGTCTCTTGCCTCATTTTCCCCTACACAATCGCCCCAAGTCAAGAGGGGACCGGTCTCAGCTGGATCAAGCACAGCAAGTACAACCGGAGTGTCTCCCCCCACATTCTCTTTTACCTGCAAGGTTGGTGAAGTTACGGGGTTCCTCTTTTCCACGTCTACCATGTCTACCACGTCCACCGTGATATCTTGCTCCAGTGTTTCAGCTCCGGTGCTCCGCTCAGCATGTCCTGTATGTCCCTCCAGCCTCCTGGAGCCGCCAAGCAGCTCCACGGTTGTAGGACCGGGCAAACGTTGCTGGGGCGTCATCTCTCCTTTCCCCTTCCTGTCCGGGGCCTCCTTACGGGTCACAATCTGCCCTCGTCGTCCGGGCTGCCGAGTCGCTCCTGCTCCCTCTCTTGCCCCTACTGTAGCAGTGCATGGGTCCGGCGTGGGGCGCACAGCCGACGCTGCAGCCCCCAGCAGCGGGCTTCCACCGGTAGAATTCACCACTGTCTTACCGCGAGTCGCGGGAGGCCCCTTTTGCTTCATTGTGTCCCAGCGCTCCCAGTACTGCTCTCCTGATTGACAGCAAATGGAGCTCAACGTCCCGTAGATCCGCCGACAGGTCAGTGCAAGTTCCTGTTGTTTAATGGCTGTCGCACAGGTAGGGGTACAATTGCAAATCCTCTCCTGTAATAGATCCAGCATAAAGTTCAGGATCGGTAGAATCATCCTAATTCTACTGCCGGGGGGGGCATTTTTCCAGGGGGGCTCACAGGGTCAGGGCGGTTTATGCTGTGAGCGGCAGTCTATCCAGCCGCCATCTTGCTTCTGCAGTGGGCTATTTCCAACAGGGTGGAAGTTAAGGAAGCTGTGCAGAGCATGTTGTGGGCCCATCGTACTACTCCCAGTCTGGCAGTTGGGAAGAGTCCTTTTGAGCTGTTGCGTGGGAGAGTGGCTACGTTTGATATGTGTCCCGCTTGGATGAGGAAGTGGGGTTTGTGTTCTAAAGCTGGTTCTATTCATTCTGGTGTGGGGGAAGTTGATTCACAGAGCAGTACCCTTGTTCAGTCTTCCTCCAAGAGCACCAAGGATGTAAAGGATTGGTGTTCCAATGTTCAGGTGGGTGATCTCGTGAAAATTAAGCTCCCATATAGTGTTCCCAAGGGGTTGTCCAAGTTTGGTCCTCCTGTTCGGGTGGATGCCACTTCTCGGTATGTGGTGAGAGGCAATGGGAAGAGTTGGTGGAATCTCTCGAGAATCTACCAGGTTCCAGATCAAATGGTTTGACAAATGGGTCTGGAGGTTTGTATTGAGCACTCATCTGTTGATTCTGATCGGAGTGACTCCAGCACCAATGTCCATGGGAGTTCTTCTCAATCTCCTTATACGCGGAGGAGTGGTAGGAAAAGTGTTCCACCTAAACGTATGAATTTGTGATTTGTGATTTTGTTCCCTTTTTTGATTTATTTTATTTTATTTGAAAAGTTTTATATAGCGCTGGCTAGACCCGAAGGTATCAGAGCGCTTTACATGAGGAACAACATAGTTTCAAGAACATAGTTACAAAGTTACATCAGTTGCTGGGGCATAGTTACATGAGTTACAAAAGCATAGCATAAACATAGGGGGGAGGGGGGAGGAAATACAACGGGGAGACGAGGAAAAACAGTGTCCGACGTCCGGCTGGGTAGGTGACGGCCGCGGGGTGAACCAGAGCCAAACTCCTCTATAGCTGCATAGGACAGCTCCACCGATCATCGGCCAAAGGTTGCTCGGGCACCACAGTACATACAGAAGGTTCTAGATTCCGCCTAGGGGGCATCGACAAAAAGTTCCACCGTGAGCGCCGGTCACGGTGTGGGGAGCTGGGCTTCGAGCGGTAGTAGGATCATTCCCAATCCTCTGCTGTGTGTGACTCCCTTGTTGCTGTGGTCTCTCTCAGAGGGGTCTCTGAAACTCCAGAGCACAGATGCTGGATCCCTCCCCAACAAGGGGAGAAGGGGAGCTTTGGCGAAGGGCCCACTCATGGCGGCCATCTTAGGGACAGTCGGGCTGGTAGAGAAAGACCCTCACTGCAGTAGGGCAATTGAGAGTTGGGTCGCTGGTACAGAAGCCTGGCAGACTGTTGCCCCAATGCAGCAAATGTTGAAGGTAGCAGGTAGAGACCTGTACATTAACATGTGTTGGGAACCAATTTGATCGTAGCTAATTCAAAAGCAGTTACACTCGTGGACTAAAATGGGTGACAGAGCAGATTAAAGCGGGTCAAGGGTCCATAGAGTGAAGAGAGCGCTGTCAAACTTTGGGGTCCGCTATAACACGGGAAACAAATATTGAGGTGAGAAGAGGGTAGATGCGGATCGAGGGAATTTTTGGCCGCCATTTTAAAGTCAGGCAGTTACCGGCAGTATCTCCGGAGCGGTCACCGAGAGGGGCAAAAAACAGCGCAGAGAAGGTAAAGCCAAAAAGGGTACCTTAATTAGAGGGTCACAAATTGTTTTCTTCAGCGAGAATCAGCCGTACAGTGCAGAGAACATAAGAAGCTCACGGCGCTGTGAGCGGGAGCGTCGGCCATATTGGAGCCGAAGCGATGATCAAAAACTACTTTTCGGCTTGAAATTATGCCTTGGTAAGAGTGATTTGTCAGCTTGAGTGTCTCCTCCTTCAGGGCTCAATGGAGTTCACACAAACTGCTCCTTGCTAGACTGGGCAGCTCAAATACCACCCTCTTCACGGCTCCAGAGAGAGAGAGCAGTTGGAAGAGGCTCTTCCGAGGATAGGGTCCGGAGCTCGGACGACAGTGGAGGGGTCAGTCGTTGCTCAAGTGCGCAACCGAAGTGACCGATGAGGTGAGCAGGGTCTCCGGATTCAGTATGGTGTCGGTGGCATCGGTGGGGGCAGGTCAGGGAGGGAAATTCCACAGAATTGATGCGTCAGCCCGGGAGCTCCCATTCAGGGCTCTGTTCCGCCGGCCATCCTGGATTTGCTGACCTTATGTATCTTTGCGCTTATATGTGAGTTATCAATGTGCTCATGCTCATTTGTAACGTGCAAAAGTATTTGATGTATGTTGTTTCTTATGTACATTGATTTCTTTATCTATTCTGATTTTGGTTCTTACACTTTATTTCTTTATCTTTTTTCTGGTTATCCTCTTATACATTCCCTTTATGCTATTTTGGTAAAGAAGTGAGATATTGTAGTAATTGAATAACCTGTTTTCCTCATGTTAACCTGGTACTATGGTTACAGAATGTTGATGTTTGAACTGCCAGGGACTGTTGTTTCATTCCATGGAAGCTGTGGTGATGAACGGTCAATAAACTGAAGGTTTCCTCACTCACCTGGTCCAGTGTGGTCACTTCATATAGCTTGATTCCTGTGACAGCTTGTGCATAGGAACCACTTCTGGGCATACCTGTACCACTTTCAAAGACACACTAAAGTATACAAAATGTGATAGATAAAATGCTTGAATTAATCTCAGCCACTGGTAATTACTCAGACCATCATTGTTTTGTACACCATGCCACCTCAGGAACTGACCTGACAGTTAGGCCTGGACTGTTCTCATTGAAGCAGGATCAACACTGATTTGCATGTGGCTGGTTCCAATTGAGGTGACATGGTGGGCAAAATAATGATTGATTAGGGTGCGATGATGAGTAATTACCATTGGCTGAGATTAATTAAAGCGTTTCATCCATCACTTTTTTGTATAACTTAGTTGATAGAAAGGAAGACATGTGGGTGTGCCAGTTGATGGGTAAAAGACCATTGAGATTCAAATACTTGAGGTATTTTATGCGCTGTCTATAACTGGATATTGACCTATCCAGTCAAGTATTTGTTGCATAAAGCAGTCATATGGATCCTGGCACTACCTTGCATTCAATAAATGCATTACACCCAAAAGTTTAGAGATTGAAAGTTTTCAATCTTGATTTTGTATTTATTAATATTACCCAAAACCTTTATCAATTCATAAATCACTTTTTCTTTGCCAGGTATTGATTAGTTTAATTAATGTGTTAAAAAGTCTGTGGGTATTTGTCTACACGTGTAAGTCTATTGAAGATGTGCTAGTGGAGGGAAGATGCGCAGTAGTGGATCCATTATCAATAAAGGTTTAAGGGTGGATACAGAATTGTAGATGAGTAACACTGACTAAAAAGGATGTTTTTCACTGTGGGTTTCTAAGTGGCATCAAGACCTCAATAAAAGTGAAGGTTGACTTTTGTGTTATGTCACTCAGAACAGCAAGGTAAAAAACATACATGTTATTCACGTTTTGCCAAACTATAATTTTATGTTATGTGTGATCTATAAAAATCAGCTCCTTCTTACAACTGCTATTAAGGGGCAGGCAGGTAATGAGGGACCCATAAATAACATGGCCTTCCTTCGTGTAACTAATTGAAATGGAAAAAATACCTGGCCTTCTTCCATCCTGTCCTACCATTCTCTGTGACTTTCCTCCCACTCCACACCTAAATTCTGCTCCGTGCTCTCCATTGAAAGTCAGTGGTGCACTCTCTGAGAGCCCTGTCAAAATACCCTGGAATTCCTTACTAACAAAACAGTGGGAAACAACTTTTGTTTCCTACTATTAGGGCATAGCTGGGAATAATCAGATTTAGAATCTGGTATTAATTCATTAATGGCAGGGCACGTGGTCTTACTTCAATTGCCAGAACTCTGTCAGTCCATCAGAGTAAGCTACCCATCACTGAAGTCAATAGGGATACCACAGATGGAATAATAACGATCTGCTCTACTCTCAATGGCATGAATATCGAGCGTTTTATGGACTGGGTACTTCATCACGTTTGTGATGGAGTATCCTCTCCGCGAAACTCTGAATTTGGCCCTATATTGAAAACCTTATCCCCAGTTAATTTCATGATTTTGGACAGCTTTTTTCAGTCAGCACTGTGTGTTGGCCATAAAACTGTAATCTAGTTACTGCATTCCAACAAATGGTCAACTTAAGAAGGTCAACAAGGAACTGGGGCAATACCTCTGGTACCACCTACAGCTACAGCAACTGGAGTTACTTTCGTATGTAGAATGTGTCTTTACTAACGCTAGCTGCACCATTTTATTAACAGTGGTTACCATCAAGCCATGCATCTATAACAATACCATTCTTAAGTTAAAAATCTTCAGCATCAGAGACACTTTCATCTGCTAAAAGATACCTACAAGGCTTAGAAGAAAATCCTATACATAGGAAAGTAATTATGCAAAAGACATGATGAGAAAGGTCACAGATAAGTTCTTGTGTATTGAATTGGATTATGGCTCTCGATAAAAATGTACTTTTAAAGGATGCACAGACACTATATTGAGTTTCAAATATCGATGTACAAAAATATCGAGTTTGAAATATCGTCATACAGGAATATCGAGAGCAAGAATATCGTGGTCCAGAATATCGACATTAAGGTAAGAAATATCGTTTTTGAAAATATCGAAGTTAGTAATATCGTTTGTTAAAATATCGTTGTTTAAAATATCGATGTTTATATTAGTGTAATGTATATAGTATATATTTTAAAAGTATGTGATGTAATTTTTTTGTATAAGTATTGATTTTGTTTTTTAATATATGTGTTAAATGTTTAGTAGTGATTAATTTTATGTTAATTACATTTTGCGTTTTTTAGTTCTGTAGCAGGTTGTGGGTTTATAGGGGAATAGGGTGGGAAGTAATTTAATTATAATAAATTAGTTAATATTCTTATTTATTAGTATTTATTTAATCTAGATTTTATAGTGTTCATTGTGGAAATTAATGTATTATTAATTAATTATTAATTGGTTGTTAATTATTATTAATTAATTGGTAATTATGTTAATTGTGTTATTTTTGTAGAAGCGGGTTGTGGGTTTATAAGGGAATAGGGTGGGAAGTAATTTAATTATAATAAAGTAATTAATATTTTTTATTCATTTGTATTTATTTAATTTAGATTTTATAGTGTTAATTGTAGGAATTAATTTGTTATTAATGAATTATTAATTGGTTGTTAATTTTTATTAATGAATTAATTGATAATTATGTTCATTGTGTTATTTCTTTTAGGAGCAGGTTGTGGGTTTAAAGGGGAATAGGGTGGAAAAGAAATTTAATTATAATAAATTAATTAATATTTTTTATTATTAGTATTTATATAATTTAGATTTTATAGTGCTAATTGTGGAAATTAATTTATTATTAATAAATTATTAATTAGTTGCTAATTATTATTAATTAATTGCTAATTATGTTAATTGTGTTATTTTTGTCGGAGCAGGTTGAGGGTTTATAGGGGAATAGGGTGGAAATTTCATTTTAATAAATGTAATAATATGTTTTATATATTAATATTTATTTAATTTTTAATTTATAGTGTTAATTGTGGGAATTAATGTATTAATAATTATTTATCAATTGTTTGTTAATTAATATTAATTACTTAGGGGCTCATTACGATGGCGGGCGGAAGCACCACCGCCGTGCTGGCGGATGCAAAAAGCACCAGTTACCGCCGGCACGCAGCAGTCCACACGCCCGTCCAATTACGATGCGAAAAGTAGGCCAAACACCGCCGGCAAGCCAGCAACACCGTCCGCCATCAAAGTGCGCCCGTACACGTAGCGGCGCAGCCCAACTGACACACACCGTCCGACGAAACACGTCCCGCCCGGCGCATAAATTACGATGCCGCAAACAAACGGCTCCCACGGCCAAGAGATACCGTTCGACAAACCGAAGCGGTAACACGGATGCCGAGCACGGACAACGAAGAAGCGGCTCCCCGAGCATGAATCCAGCACTGCAGGCCCTCCATGCTCCATGCTCCTGCTGATGCACCACCAAGGACGCAACGTACCGCGGAGACGCAGGTAGGCACACACACAACAAGTGCACGCAAACAGCGCACACAGTGCAAGGGCGGAAAAAGCGGACAACCCCCCACCAGCGCGTGTACACAACACATCCACCATTGCATCCACATATGACACACAGGCCAAATCGTAACATCGCGGAACACATGTGTACACACCACCTGGGACTAGGAACCAACCACCCCGTCACGGCCCCAAAGCGCCGATGACGCCGCCACACATGCGCACAACGCAGAGGCCAACCGCAGCGCCATGCATGCGTCGCACACAGACACAGGGACACAACCAAGCAGCACACACATCAGCCCCACCCCGAACGCACATGACACGTGACAGGCCTGCCACAGACATGTCCCCAACGCCCAATTCACGGACAACACCCAACGCCACACAACCGACGCACACATGTCAGTGAAGACACGCAACAGCAGGACACACCCCAGTGTAACAAACATGGCGAAGCACACAGCGGCGTCAACACCAACTAGGAGAAGCAGGGCCCCTTCGGGAAGAGGAACGCCAGTACCACACTGAAACACCCATACCACCCTGCACATATGAACAAGACATATAAAACGGAACACCAAAGAGCCCGGGGACCGACAACAGGTGGCCCAAGAATAACATTCACACACAAGGCCCAACGCAGAGCAGAAAGGCAGCCTGCCGCCCACACAAGGGAGAGCAGACAGCACTGAATGACCTTCCATTCCAACTCCGAAACCACAGCCCTACGACAGAAGCCGGTGAATACAGCCATTGTCCAAGAATAGACCAACACAGGCATGCCGAGGAGACCGACCACAGGGCAGATAGCGCATATCACAGAAGCACACAACGGACGGGGAAGAAAGAAGAAAACACTCCCCCATGTCGGCCACATGCAAGTTAATTGGAAGGAGTCACACATCACTGACCTTGAACTGTCTGAGAAGCATGTGGGAAGAGGGCCCGTGTCCTCCAAACAAGCAAACAGAACACAAGTCCTGTCTCCCTACGACTACACAGAGCTCACAGCAACCTCGGAGCGTGCACATTGCAGACTGCACACACAGCCGGAGCACGCCACCACAACGCACCGCTGGGAAATGGCAACCGCAACACACCTACCCAACTACGCCGAACAGCTCAAGCTGTACAAAACCAACCTTTTCCATACATTGGGATGCGATCTCCTGTCCCTGCTGAACGTAAGTTACCGACTGACTTACCGCATCACATTGTTCAGCTGCGTCATGCCCGTCTTCTACTGTCGGAGGTGTCCATACCAGCATCCCGTCGAGATATGCCTCTCCAACCCGGCATGTCTGAAGGCGGACCTGCTACCACTACTCCTCCCTCTGGACGCACACGACAGGGCCTGCTCTGCCTATGGGGGCATGGCGTATGTGGCCAACATCGCACCCGCACTGAAATGGGACCACTGTGCCTCCACACGACGGATCATCGAGAACAGCTACATCGAATGTCACCCAGCATGCCCCATCATGGTCCTCCAAGGGACAACTTACGAACAACACCTTGACAGCCACCATCCGCTACATTGGCTGGCAAACATGTACACCACCAATGACATGGAAGCCCTGCTGGACGGCATCGCATACCTGACAACCTGTCAATTCGTCGGACCACAACACAGGTTCCCCGAGTGACCTATGATGTCCAACCCCGCACCCATGCTTAGCTTCCGCACGGACTGGCCAGTCACCACCACAACAGCCATACCAAACGACCGGCAACTGTAACCACACCATCAACGACATCGCCATGACATCGGATATGACCGGGACATGCACACTGTTCCCCATCACATCCAGGAACACCGCATGCATCGTGGGAGGCAGTGGCATGGGCTCTGTGTATCGCACCCACATGGACGGAACTGCACGAACAACCAGGACACGACATGGATCCAGCGCCCATGGACACACACACCGCTCAGTGGACATGAATAGGTCGCCTGGAGTCTGTGGGTGCTGCACCCCTCCCACCCCCGCCCCGGGAATCCCATACCAGGACCTTTGCATGGACGACAAGTGCATACAACAACAACACGACCCCAGTGACTGTGACATGTCCAGTAACCACCACAGTGCAACAACAAGTGGCACGCCGCTGCATGCACGCAAGCACATGCCCTGATGTCATCTCACATGCACGCGTGCATGAGGAACAACCGCAGCAAACCTGTCACATGGAACTGAGATGGACTGTGCCCATGATGCCAAGCGGTCTGGTAGGCTACATGTATACCGTCTGTGTCAAAGTCCGCAGCTCCGCAGCTATACGTAAATGTACATTAGCACAGCCTTGGCCAAGCAGATGTCACTCTGAAGCCCACATCCCACATGCAACAGCCAATCACATGTAACCCCACACCCTATCCCATTTGCAATCATGCTCAGTATATCCTCAACATGTATTCCGCTGCCAGTAGTGTCCACTATACTGCATCACAGAGGACAGAAGACTCAATATAATGTTTGAAACCAAAACTGTCTCCGCTGACTCATTTCACAAGTACGAATGAGAGAGGATGAGAGTATGTGAAGTACACGGCAGTCGTGACATGACCATGTAGTCCACTGGTATTGGATGTCAACGCAAATGAGTAGCACTACTGTGGAAGACACACATGTGTCGTGTGAAGTCGTATGGACGCAGTGCTCAGGTGGGTGGGTGCGACGGGTAGATGCGCACATGCCAAGTTGGAGCACGCCGTGTGGGGAGGGGTCATGAACAGTACACCACCGCTTCCTGGGCATTGTGAGAGGACACCTGTCGGGGGGAGTGAACACGTGTGTGCACAGCAGCCGGGCACACGTACAAAGCGGTACCAGGCGCACCTCAGCCCACCCTCTGTGGACAAGCTGGATCCTGTTGTGCGCCCGCCATGCCCCTTGACAAGGCACACACAGCCCCAGTCGACCAGGTGTAACCCCAACATAGTCAATCCGCACAGGCGATACAGGGCACGGGATGGCAGTGGAGCATGGTGTGTGAGAGGTCTCCTCGCGCTCCTCCTGGTCATATCACGCAGGCAATAGAACCTCAACGTCTAGCATGGCACAAGTCACATGGAAGTGTAGGGGGACGCACCACAGCACGAGCAGCACTGACGTCACGGGAGGTGGCTCGCACCATCCCATCCATTGCCCATCATACCAACCACGCCACATGCCATTGCGACTAAGTGCAAGCGCGTGCGCCACCACCCCCGAGCCCTCCCCAGAGAGGCCAAAGAGTGAATGTGTGGGCCATCAGCCACAGACGGACGCGGCCTGGCCGCAAGGGCAGCCACAGCCACTGGGTGTCGCAGGTGGCGGATCCGGAAGGCGAAGACTGTGATGCATAGTCCATGCAGGCCGGGTCTCCATTTGGGGCACCACGCAGGTGGACGGCGTCCCGCAACACATCATACCCTGAGACAGCCCACTCGTGCAACTGGACCCACACATACACTCCTTGCCCTCTCTGGTGCGAGCTTGGGGTTGCCTGTGCAAGCGCTAGCCTCGCAGGTGAGCATGCATATTGGGGGAGCGAGGGGAGGACATGAGGGCTGGGGCGAAGATGACTGTATCACTGTCAGATAGTACAAGGGATGACCCAGATGTGGAAAGGAAGAGACGTGTCCCGTGTGTACTGCAACTAGTCGCCAATCCAACTACCCCCCCATGTCCGGAATGTAAGCCCGCACCTAGGCCCGCCCATCCGCCACATCGAACATACCACCAGCACGACAACCTTCCCATTCGAAACACTGACTGGGGGTGGCGACCAGTGTACAATCATGTGTAGCCTACCCACGCGTACATGTGGGCCCTCCATGATCCATGTCACCTGCGGCAAAGTCATGACATGCGCAATGAGGGAAGTGAGGAGAGCTGTCCGCCCCACGCGCAGAAGGTGCATCAGCTCCACAGACCCAGCAGCGAGTCCAGCAGGGGTCACATGTGCAGGGGCAGCTGTGCCTGGTGTGAAGGCACATGCATATAGACAGCACATCGACCAATGTGTAGTCTGCCCACATCTACAGTCCATCATCATGCGGACATAGGAATTGAACACAGGGCAACACATCTTAGTTGGTGCACCCACCGTGACCAACAATGCGCAATCATCGACGTACCCGCCCTGTGCATGGCCCACCACCCAACGGAGGCACATCCAGTGCCACCATCCCACACACACAAGCCTTCCACGGAACATGCTGTGTCCAATGGTCAGTACAGAGTCAGCGCCCATGTGGTGGATCCTGAACAGGAGACACATGCACACACATGCCAGCTCCCACTGTGTACGTCTGCCACCTGGCACGTGCAATGTAACCTCTCACCTGTGACGTGTGACTGCAAGCACACAGCCGTCTTGGCATGGGGCTGTCAATGTGGACACCTGTCAATGTTTTGGGAGGTGTGATCCGTACAGTGCTGTACATAGGGTGCAGTGCTGACACCTACTACTGTCTCATATCCCCTCGTGCCACAGGTCCCACTTGTTTTGGCCGCTCAGCCTGTGCCCACATCGTCGTCGTCGTGTGCCATACTCATCCAACCGCGGAAGCAGTCCCATGCTCAGCAGACATTCATGTTGCCGTGGCGTTGCCGCTTGACGGATATGCAGTCAGTCCCCATCAGCACGCCCCGCAAGTCATTGGGGCCTAGATCCCCATGTGCATGCACATGGCAGTGGTTTGTATCACTAGCCATTGCCATTGTTGGGAGACCTGTGTAAGTGTATTGTGGCCGTGCCGTCCCAGCTTGACAGCTGGGCTGTGGCTCATGTGCTTGCTCAGTCATGTCAGTGATGTGTATGCGAAATTGCTATGTGTCGTGTTGCTTTGACATGTGTCCTCTGCCATTGTCCCTAGGCGGAGACCGAACATTGACCGCCCATACCAATTGCTGGCGGACATGGACGATACAGAGGTTATTAGGAAGTTTCGGCTGGACAGGCCAACCCTGCATCGACTGTGTGCCATGTTAGAACCCCATCTCCGTCCCCGCAGGGTGTATCCGACTGCTGTCACCCCCACGGCTAAGGTGATGGCCGCCATGCATTTCTTCGCCACTGGGTCATTCCAGCACACAGTGGGCATTGGAGGAGGGATGTCCCAGCCCATGTTCAGCAAGGTGCTGAGGGATGTACTGGCAGCCATGATGCTGTACCGAAACAGGTACATCCGCTTCCCCAGGGCTCGTGAATTGGCGGCAGTGAAGGGTGCATTCTATGCCCTTGGCAGAATCCCACACGTCGTTGGAGCCATTGACTGCACACATGTCGGCCTTGTTCCACCACAGGCCACTGAGCACCTGTACCGCAACAGGAAGCACACGCACTCCCTGAATGTGCAAGTGGTGTGCCTTGCGGACATGGTGATCACCCACGTGTGTGCAAAGTTCCCAGGCTCGGCCCATGACGCACACATAATGCGCAACAGCATCTTGCCACGACTGATGTCCAATATGCAACAGGATCGTGCCTGTATTGTCGGTGAGTATGTGGAGTGGTGTAGCGTGCTGGTTGTGCGATGCTGTCCCCTGTCCAGTTGGAATTGCAACGGTTCTCTGTGTCCCTCACACCCAGGTGACTCTGCGTACCCGAATGGGGCATGGCTGCTCAGTCCATTGAGGAATCCTCGCACCCCAGCAGACGATCGCTACAATGAGGCACATGGGAGGACCAGACGTGTGGTCGAGCGTACCTTTGGCCTCCTCAAGTCCAGGTTCAGGTGCCTGGACCGCACCGGGGTGCGCTGGCGTACTCCCCACAGAAGGTGTGCCAGATAGTGGTGGCGTGCTGCATGCTGCACAATCTGGCCATTCGGAAGCAGATCCCCCTCATCGTGGATGACGGAGATCAACCAGGGCCCCAGCCCGCAGACCAGGACAGCTCGAGTGAGGAGGACAGCGGAGAGGAGGAAGCTGGTAATGTGCGGCAGCAGCTCATCGCCCGCTACTTCACTTGACGGTGAGTGTCCATGTACGACGGCTGATGTGGCTGTATCTGTGCAGGTGTGTGTGTGCTGTGTCAGGGTGGCCGTTTGTTCACTGCGTGCTGTGTGTCAACGCTCCATGGCCAGGGTAGTATGCCACTGTTGGTAGCTGTGGCATTGTGCCCTATTGCTCTGTGCGATGTGTGTACATTGCTTGTAGTTGTTGACATGTACTGTGTGATGGGTGTGTGACACACTCATTGAATGTGCTCCTGTTCTGTCTCCCACCCCTAGGTCCCTACAGGCCCTCCGGATTCAATTGCCATGCCACGCATCAGGTGCCTTTCCGCCCAAGGTGGCCGTTGTATTCCGTACAAATAAAACACAGGGCACAAACAGCAGTTAGTGAAAAAGGTGCATTTATTACAAACTGTGACATGTGATTGTGTGTAAGGTGATGACAAAAGTGGTGCGTGCAGTGACAATGAGCTGTCGGTCATGGCTGCGTGATGCTCAGGGTGTACCCACTGGTTCTATGTCCATAGTCCAACACACACATGCCATCCAGATGGCTGTGTGGAGTGGGATCGTAGTCCAAGTCAATGCAGTGGCTGGTCAAGGAAGGCTGGCGGAAGGCTGGCTGGCTGCCTCACTTGCGTTTGGAGCGTGCGAAGTCCTCCCGGGAGATCTGTTTCCACTTCGGACAGCCCCTTCCACGTTTGCGAGGGGGGGTGCCTGCTTGCGACATGCTGGTGGTTGAGGTGTGCTCACTGGCTGTGGATGCAGGGGAACTGGACACTGCTGCTCCACCCTGCGCCCCGGCAGGTTGTGGCGGAGGGGGAGCTGCTGTCCCTGGCAGTGACCTCACCGCCACCACCAGCTGGCCCATGAGGTCCACGAGTTGGCCCATACGGGCGTCCATGGACCTCAGCACCCCCAGCACCTCACGCGTGTCTGAAGCAGACCGGACCCATTGTCCTTGGGCCTCTTCATAGGCCCCAAGGACTCTGGCCATTTGAGGCAGGGCATGGCTCCCAGGGGAGGCTGGCGTTTCCCTGACCCTGCTCCTCCTACCAGTCCTGCTGCCACCGGCCTGCCCACTAGCCACATTGCTCACCACGGTCCTCGCTGTGGCTCCCAGGGTGGATCCAGTCGGCCGGGCCACCACCTGCGCTGGGGCTGGTGCCAGCGAAGACGTGGTGGTGGTGGCGGCGGTGGTGGTCGGTGCGCCGATGGTAGTGGCCGCAATGACCGTGGGTGTGGCCGCAATGACCGTGGGTGTGGCCGCAACGACAGTGGCAGCAGGGGGCTGGGAATGTTCATCAGCCCTGGATGATGGGTTGGTGGGTAGGAGGGGTCCTGGGGAGCGGCTGGGCCCTGCCACACCAGATGGGCCTGCTTGGTGGTCCGTGTCCGAAGAGGAGGACAGATCCTCCAGATCCGTGTGTCCTCGTTGGGGGCTTGTAGGCTGGCTATGCTGGCTGCTGGCTCCATCCCCAGCATCCAGCAGTTCGTCACCTGTGGAGAGAATGAGATTTGTTATTGTGTTGCACCTGGCAAAGTATGTAGTTGTCGTCTGACATTAACAGTTCGTGCAATCTCGTACATGGGTTTCCCGGAGGCATGTGTGTGGCTGTAGCATTTGTAGTTGTGTGTGCTTGGCAATGGGACTGTGTGCTGTGCACATGTGGCATGGGACGGATTGGCCATGCCGATGGGTGTGTTGCTGTGCCCCTACTTATTGTGACTCTGGTGTATGCGGGCTCCTGGCCCATCCTGGGTCTGGTTTGTACTTTGCTTTTGGTGTTCAGATGGGACGCTTAGGAACGCATATGGCAACATGGGGGCCATGCCCCAGATTCGCATTTGGGTGGGAATATGCTTTTGGGGTTCAAATGGAACGCTTAGGAACGCATATGGCAACATGGGGGCCATGCCCCAGATTCGCATTTGGGAGGGAATATGCTTTTGGGGTTCAAATGGAACGCTTAGGAACGCATATGGCAACATGGGGGCCATGCCCCAGATTCGCATTTGAGAGGGAATATGCTTTTGGGGTTCAAATGGAACGCTTAGGAACGCATATGGCAACATGGGGGCCATGCCCCAGATTCGCATTTGGGAGGGAATATGCTTTTGGGGTTCAAATGGAACGCTTAGGAACGCATATGGCAACATGGGGGCCATGCCCCAGATTCGCATTTGGGAGGGGATATGCTTTTGGGGTACATGCTGTGAGCCATGGGTGCCGAACGTGACATGTGTTGTGGCAGCATGACAGTGCATGGTTTGAGGTGTGTGCATGCTTGACATGGCCTGCATATTTGCTGTCTGTTGTGATTACTGGACATGGCATTGGACGCATCGTTATGAGTGAGTGATGGTTGTGTGCCAGCCAACGTATTGCAGTTGTCCCATCTCCTTGGTGTGCGTGCTGCCCTGTGCCATGTGCATCACTGCAGTGCTCGGGGGTGTGGCCCATGTTGTGTGTTGTTGCTCACAGTGTGTCATGCGCTTCATTGACTTCTGGCACATGGTTGGTCATGGGCATGTATCTTAGCGTGACTGCTGTATGTGTGGCAGCTGTGCGGATGACATGCCTTTCATGAGACTGGGGCTGACGGATGGATGGTATGTTGTATGTGCATGGTGTGTCTGTGTGTTTGATGGGTTCAGTGGTGTTCGTGTGCATATATGTTGTTCCGCTCTGTTGCGTCTAGTGTTGTTTGTCTTACATAGGCGTAGTTGTGGGGTGTGTGGTTGACAGGCAGTAGGGGCTACATGGACAGGACTTCAATGGTGTTTCGGTTGTGTGTGATGAGTTGCACAGTGGCTGCCGTGTGGTACTATATTCAGTGTGGCTTGTGTATGCAGACGTGGCTCCTTGGGTGTTGCTATGTATGTGATGGGTCATGTGGGGTGTGAGTCTGTTGTTCATGTCCGTGTGCACATTGTTCACTTGTTCGTGACGGTGGGCGGTGCTGCGTGTTCGTCTGCTACGTGACATGTCCCATGTGTTGGTCGTGTTATGGTCCTCATGCCTCCAGTAATCCAGCCCTGTCCAGTTTCCCACCTGCAAGTTGTTCGTGCGTGCACTGTACTGGATGCCACATGGCTCTAAGCGGGGGGTGCTCCATGTTGCAGGTCTGTGGGGGTGGGGGGTGTTGTGGGTCGTGGGGTGGCTGGACACCCACTGACACCGATTGCTGTGGACCGTGATGTCTGCCTTTCGGCTGTCGTTGTGCACTGCGGTGGCTGACACGTGGCTGTGGGGTGTGGGGATGCTCCTCCTTGCTGTGCTGTGGGACTGGGGCCTGGTGTGTGTTGTACTTGGGCTGTCCACCCTCCCACCCACTGCACTTTGTGTTCCTGCCACTTACCTGTTACTTGTCGGTTAGTGCAGCTGTGGCGGACACATGGGTGTGGTGGGTGCTCGTTGTGGCGCTTCTGGCATATTTGGGGACCTGTTGGTGGTTACGTGGCTGGCTGAGTGTACACATGTCCCCACGTATGTTACAGTTGTTCGGTTTGGGCTGTGTGTGGTGGTGTCTGTTGCATGTGTGTGTGATGTGTTGTGTATTGTGTGCTGGACATGGGGGTGTTTGTCCCTGGGAGCTGTGGCATGGTGGTTGCGCATGTGAGTACATAGCGGTGTGCTGGTATACATTAGTTTGTACTTACCAGCCTCCACTCCCCTGCTAATCCGGCGAGGATCTCCGGATGTATTACGACTCGCACCTTCTCCTCCCATGCTTTGAAGGTCTTAAAGAGCGCGGGATTCCCTCCGCCAGTGACGGCAGCCAGCTCTCTGTTTTTGCCCTCCTTCTTCTTGACCAGGCTCTTTACGTCATTCCAACGTTTGTTTATTTCACCTCTGTTCCTGGGCAGGGTCCCGACTGCATTGACCTGGTCTACGATCCGGTTCCACATTCTGTTTCTGGTGGCTAGTGGTGTGTGCTGGACCATGTTCCCATAGATTTGTGGGTACACCTTGATGATCTCGTCGACCATGACCGTCAGCTCAATGGGCGTGTACTTGGGCATCCTTTGTGGTGCCATGGTGTTTGTGGTGCTGGTGCGGTGTGTGTTGTGTAATGTGCAGGGGGTTTGTGGTGCAGGTGTTTGGTGGTGGTGGTGGTGGTGGTTGTGATGTGTGCGTTTCTGTGGTGTGCTGCTGTCCTTGCTGTGTCACTGTGTCCTCTCCTCTCCTCTCTGGTTTGCAATGTAGCAAGGGGTTGTGGTCTGTGGGAGTGCTGCTTTTGTACTCACCTATGTGGGTGTGTCCTCATGGTCTGTTGTTTTCAGGTGTGTTGTGTCTGGGGTTCTGGCCTTTGTATTTTTTGTTTGTCCGGGGGGTGTTTTCGGGATGTGTACTGTGCTTGTGTATTTGTGCGTGCCTTGCTGTGTGGACTTGTTGGCCATGTTGTGTGCTATTGGTTTTGTGTGCGGATGGTTTCTGTGCAGGTACGTGGGCGCCATGGCTTCTGCCGTGTCGATTCTCATCGGCGTTGTTTGCGCTGGCGGGCGGTATATTTGTGGTTTTTCCGCGCTCATGTCGGTGCGATCGTAATTTCACGTGCGGTGTGTCGGCCGTGAGGGCGGGCGGTTTTGTGTTGTCGTGCGTGTTTCCGTCCGTGGCGGGCGGTTTGACTCCGACTCGGACGTTGGTGGGCGGTATTTTGTGTGATTTTTCCGCCGATGGCGGTTTTCGGTTTGTGTAATCGTAATGGCGTGGTCGGTGTTCAGGCGGTGTGTGCGGGCGGATTTTTGCCGCTTCCATGCCTGGCGGATTTTTTTACGCCGGGTATCGTAATGGGCCCCTTAAATATTTTGTAATTAATTATGTTAATTGTGTCATTTTTTAGGAATGGGTGGTGGGGCTTATAGGGGAATAGGGTGTGAAGTAATTTATTTCAAATTAATTTATAATTAATTGATAATTAATGGTTTTTAATTTATTAAAAATTAATTATGGCAATTGTGTAATTAATTTGAGATGTGGGTTGTGGGGTTTCATAGGGGTAATGTTTGGTTAGTAAATACATTTTTATATGTTTTAATTTGATTTTAATTAATATTTGTTTATTTGATAATTAATTATGTTAATTATGGAGGTACAATTTTTTTAAAAATTTATATGCGTGTTGGGAAATGTGTGGTGTTATAGGGTAGGAAATAAAGAATATTTATGTTATGTAACAATTAATGTTTTTGATTATAATTCATTTATAATAAATATAGTTATTTGTTTGTAAAAAACGTTTTTAATGTTTATAAAATAATGTTTGTTGGTAATTTTTAGATTTTTTTAACATTATAACATGTTTCTATTTTTTATTTTTACCCGCTATCCAACACTTTCCCTACTGCTGCACTCACTGGAGTAGGAATAGTAATTTTTAACCCTACGCTATCCAACACTTTCTCTACTGTTGCACTCACTGGAGTGGGAATAGTAATTTTTACCCCTTCGCTATGCAACACTTTCCCTACTGTTGCACTCACTGGAGTGGGATTAGTAATTTTTACCGATGCGCTATCCAACACTTTCCCTACTGTTGCATTCACTGGAGTGGGAATAGTAATTTTTACCCCTACGCTATCCAACACTTTTCTTACTGTTGCACTCAATGGAGTTCAAAATGTAATTTATAATATAATTAGGGCTCCCGGTTTTATGGTATTTATTTTCTTAACATTTCCGTCTATATTTATCCATATTTATTTTTTGGACATCTTATTGGTATTTATCCATGTTTATTTTAGCAAATTAAGCAGACAAATATAACAAAACACTACACCCACATGTAAATATAGCACTATATACAAATATATGTTAACTAATGCCTGTATTTAAGGAAATCACATCCTGTTTTTTAACTCAACATGCTTTCTATCTGCTCAGCTGTTGGCCTGGTATTCATGAAGGACAGCATGGAAAGTCCCTCACAAGGAGCACTATTTTCTGTATTTTTCCGTTTTTAAATATAAATACAGGTAGAAAACATATTGTTTTCTGTCTGTATTTATCTGTAAAAATCAGTAAAAATGGAAAACTGGGAGCCTTAAATATAATGTATTCTTTATTAGATTTTGTGTTATAGGTATATGTATATTTATATATATTTATTGGTTAATTTTTATATAGTTATAACATTTTTAAATAAATTAAAGTTATAAGTTAATTAATTGTTTTAAAGTAAATATACACATATATAACATTTTATATATGAACATTTAAATTAAATTTATTTATTATATTTGTTTAAATGTACATTAAATCTAATTTTTTTTTAAAGTTAATTTTATTATTTAATTTATTAAACATTATTTTTATATATAAAAAAAATCGATATTTTGTACATCGATATTTTTTACATCTATATATTTTTTTCCAATATTTTTGTATTTTACATTTTAAAGATGGGATGTCGATATTGTGGATGTCGATATTTGTGTGTCGATATTTGTGTATGGGGATATTTTTGTAGTCGATATTATGTCATTGATCCCTTTTAAAGGGCCCAAACCTTCGATCCACATTTCCTTTCATTGTAGAGAACATCATTATTCATGTATTGTTTTGACTGTTGCAGCTTGCAACCTGTAAGATTCACCAAATTTTCCCTTACTTCTTAGTGAAGTTTGGGTCACATATAACATATAACACAATTTGTTGAGCCTTCTCCACCAGTTTCCATAGGATGTTGCAGATCTTAGGGCCTGATTTAGGGGCCTATTAGGATGGCGTGCGGACTTTAGTCCGCCCGCCACCCTAGCGGTAACGGGACCGGCCGCCAGACATGCGGCGGTCCCGCCACGCTAATTATGATGCGACCGCCACCGCGGCAGTCGCATCTGGTGATTTAACATTGCGGCGGGTGCTGCTGGCTGCAGCAGCCGCCTCAATGGTGAAATGCCATGTTGTGCATTTCCATACACAACGTGGCAGGCACCGCGCGGTGCCTGCCACCTTGTGCATGGACATGCAGGGGGGTGCACCCCCCCGGGGGCCCGCAATGGGCCCCCAAAGCAAATCCCCACCAGCCTTTCCATGGCGGCATCGCCGCCATGGAAATGCCTTCAAAACCTCACATCCTAATATGGCTAGCGGTGCCTGCTAGTCACCGCCACCATATTTGGGCCCCTGCTCCGCCCGGCCGGCAATCGTAACGTTTGCCGACCGGCGGAAAAGTGGCGGACGCACTTTGCGTCCACCGCGATACCCACCACCATCGTAATATGGCGGTGGGTAATTCATGTTACGATGGCGTAACGGTCGCCACCGCCGGCCCGGCGGTGGCGATCGTTACGCCATCGTAATGACCCCCTTAGATTTCAGAGGGCGTGTTACTCCCAGTGGTGGCCGGCAAGGATCGGTGGGGTAAAGAGATCTAAAATAAGAAGAAAAAAAAACTTACCTTACTGCCGCGTCTCTACTCCGTCTCTCCTTCTCGTCCCTTAATTCATGTTTTTGATTATAATTAATTTATAATAAATAGTTATTTGTTTGTAAAAAACTTTTTTAATGTTTATAAAATAATGTTTGTTGGTAATTTTTAGATTTTTTTTTACATTATAATATGTTTCTATTTTTTGTTATTTTTACTATTTTTATATATTTTTATTTTTGTGTTTTTTACAATTTTTGTATTGTAGTTGATCTTTTGTTAGTTTTTTTTATTGACTTTATTGAGAATTTTAATTTTAACCCTCTGCTATCCAACACTTTCCCTACTGTTGCACTCACTGCAGTGGGAATAGTAATTTTTACCTCCGCTATCCAACACTTTCCCTACTGTTGCACTCACTGGAGTGGGAATAGTAATTTTTACTCCTCCGCTGTCCAACACTTTCTCTACTGTTGCACCCTGGAGTGGCAATAGTAATTTTTACCCCTCCGCTATCTAACACTTTCCCTACTGTTGCACTCACTGGAGTGGGAATAGTAATTTTTAGTCCTCCACTATCCAACACTTCCCCTACTGTTGCACTCACTGGAGTGGGAATAGTACTTTTTGCCCCTATGCTATCCAACACTTTCCCTACTGTTGCACTCACTGGAGTGGGAATAGTACTTTTTACCCCTATGCTATCCAACACTTTCCCTACTGTTGCACTCACTGGAGTGGGAATATTTATTTTTACCCCTATGCTATCCAACACTTTCCCTACTGTTGCACTAACTGGAGTGGGAATAGTGATTTTTACTTCTCCGCTATCAATCAATCAATCAATCATAGAATTTGTAGAGAGCACTACATACCCGTGAGGGTCTCAAGGCGCTGGGGGGGGAGGGGTGCTGCTACGTCTACTGCTCGAAGAGCCAGGTCTTGAGGAGTCTTCTGAAGGTCAGCAGGTCTTGGGTCTGCCATAGGTGGATGGGGAGGGTGTTCCAGGTTTTGTCGGCGAGGTGGGAGAAGGATCTGCCGCCGGAGGTCGCTCTTCGGATGCGGGGGATTGTGGCGAGGGCGAGGTCGGCGGAGCAAAGCTGGCGGGCGGGGATGTAGAGGCTGAGTCGTCTGTTGAACTACGTAGGTCCGGTGTTGTGGAGAGCCTTGTGTGCGTGGGTGAGGAGCTTGAAGGTTATCCTCTTGTTGACGGGGAGCCAGTGCAGCTCTCTCAGGTGAGGGGTGATGTGGCTGCGGCGAGGGATGTCGAGGATCAGGGGTGCAGAGGCGTTCTGGATGCGTTGCAGCCGCTTCAGGAGTTTGGCCGAGGCTACGGCATAGAGGGCGTTTCCGTAGTCCAGCCTGCTGCTGACGAGGGCCTGGGTGACCGTTCTTCTCGTTTCGGTGGGGATCCACTTGTAGATCTTGCGGAGCATGCGGAGGGTGTTGAAGCAGGAGGAAGAGACGGCATTGACCTGCTTAGTCATGGAGAGGGTGGAGTCGAGGATGACTCCTAGGTTGCGTGCGTGGTCGGTGGGTGTTGGAGCTGTTCCCAATGCAGTCGGCCACCAGGAGTCGTCCCAGGCCGAGGGGGTGGAACCGAGGATGAGGACCTCCGTCTTGTCAGAGTTCAGCTTCAGTCGGCTGTTCCTCATCCATTCGGTGACGGCCTTCAATCCTTCATGGAGGTTGGTTTTGGCGGTGTGGGGGTATTTGGTGAGGAAGAGAATCAGCTGGGTTTCATCGGCGTAAGAGATGATGTTGAGGTCGTGCAGTCGGGCGACGTGGGCGAGTGGTGCCATGTAGATGTTGAACAGCATTGGGCTGAGGGATGAGCCCTGGGGTACGTCGCAGATGATCTTGGTGGCCTCGGAGCGGAAGGGGGGGAGGCGGACGCTCTGTGTTCTGCCGGAGAGGAAGGAGGTGGTCCAGTCCAGGGCCTTCTCTTGGATTCCGGCATCGTGGAGGCGTGTGCGTAGTGTGTGGTGGCATACCGTGTCGAAGGCGGCTGACAGGTCCAGGAGGATGAGGGCCGCGGTCTCTCCATTGTCTAGCAGGGTCCTGATGTCATCGGTGGCGGCGATGAGGGCAGTTTCGGTGCTGTGGTTGCTGCGAAACCCGGACTGGGACGGGTCCAGGATGCTGTTCTCCTCGAGGTAGCGGGTCAGTTGTTTGTTGACGGTCTTCTCGATGACCTTCGCCGGGAACGGGAGCAGGGAGATGGGCCGGAAGTTCTTGAGGTCCTTGGGGTCCGCCTTGGGTTTCTTGAGTAAGGCGTTGATCTCGGTGTGCTTCCAGCTTTCCGGGAAGGTTGCTGTCTTGAAGGAGATGTTGATCGCTTTCCGGAGATGGGGTGCGATGGCGGTGCTGGCTTTGTTGAAGATGTGGTGTGGGCATGGGTCTGACGGAGATCCGGAGTGGATAGTGTTCATGATCTTGATGGTGTCGTCGTCGTTTATGTTGGTCCAGGAGAGCATGCGGTTGGTGCGGATGTTGGTCGTGGGGGCGGAGATCTCAGTGGTTGTCGGGGCGATCGTGGTGTTGAAGCTGTCGTGGATGTCAGCGATCTTGCGATGGAAGAAGGAACACTTTCCCTACTGTTGCACTCACTGGAGTGGGAATAGTAATTTTTACCCCTTCGCTATGCAACACTTTCCCTACTGTTGCACTCACTGGAGTGGGAATAGTAATTTTTATGGATGCGCTATCCAACACTTTGCCTACTGTTGCATTCACAGGAGTGGGAATAGTAATTTTTTTACCTCTGCTATCCAACACTTTCCCTACTGTTGCACTCACTGGAGTGGGAATAGTAATTTTTAACCCTATGCTGTTGCACCCACTGGAGTGGGAATAGTAATTTTTACCCCTACGCTATGCAAAACTTTCCCTACTGTTGCACTCACTGGAGTGGGAATAGCAATTTTTGCCGATGCGCTATCCAACACTTTCCCTACTGTTACATTCACTGGAGTGGGAATAGTAATTTTTTCACCTCCGCTATCCAACACTTTCTCTACTGTTGCACTCACTGGAGTGGGAATAGTAAGGTTTACCCCTACGCTATCTAACTCTTTCCCTACTGTTACACTCACTGGAGTGGGAATAGTAATTTTTACCCCTCCGCTATGCAACACTTTCCCTACTGTTGCACTCACTGGAGTGGGAATAGTAATTTTTACTGATGCGCTATCCAACACTTTCCCTACTGTTGCATTCACAGAGTGGGAATAGTAATTTTTTCACCTCCGCTATCCAACACTTTCCCTACTGTTGCACTTACTGGAGTGGGAATAGTCATTTTTACCCCTACTCTATCCAACACTTTTCTTACTGTTGCACTCAATGGAGTTCAAAATGTAAGTTTACATTTTTTAAATATATTAATATTTTAATTTATAATATAATGTATTTTTTATTCGATTTTGTGTTATAGGTATATGTATATTTATATATATAATTTTTATAGTTATAACATATTTAAATAAATCAAAGTTATTAGTTTATTAATTGTTTTAAAGTAAATATACACTTATATATAACATTTTATATATGTACATTTACATTTTTTTAATTAAATTTATTTATTATATTTGTTTAAATGTACATTAGATCTAAATATTTTTTTTAAAGTTAATTTTTTGTTTCATTTATTAAACATTATTTTTTATATATTAAAAAAAATCGATATTTTGTACATCGATATTTTTTACATCTATATTTTTTTTCCCGATATTTTGGTATTTCACATTTTAAAGATGGGATGTCGATATTGGCGATGTCGATATTTGTGTGTTGATATTTGTGTATGGGGATATTTTTGTAGTCGATATTATGTCAGTGATCCCTTTTAAAGGGCCCAAACCTTCGATCCACATTTCCTTTCAATGTAGAGAACATCATTATTCATGTATTGTTTTGACTGTTGCAGCTTGCAACCTGTAAGATTCAACAAATGTTCCCTTACTTCTTAGTGAAGTTTGTGTCACATATAACATATAACACAATTTGTTGAGCCTTCTCCACCAGTTTCCATAGGATGTTGCAGATCTTAGGGCCTGATTTAGATTTCAGAGGACGTATTACTCCCAGTGGTGGCTGCTAAGGATCGGGGGTGGCAGGCAGAGGCGGTGGGGTAAAAAAAACGTACCTTACTACCGCGTCTCTACTCCGTCTCTCCTTCTTGTCCCTCCACACCGCCGGAACAGGAAGCACATCCAGGCTCCCTTAAGCCAATCACAACGCAGCAAAGCAGCGTTGTGATTGCTCATCCAGGGAATGGGAGCCTGGGCATGTTCTCCACCCAGACTTTAATGCAGCCTGGGTGTAGAACATGCAAAGTGTGCATGAATGTTTGGCCATCCCGAGACGGCCGGCCAAACATTCATGTACACTTACAAAGTGTGCTCACCACTCCCCCTGCTCTTCATCAGAGCAGCCCCACCCCGCCCTGCAAAGCTGCCACAGCAGGACAAAATAAAATAATAATAACCTAGAGTTATTATCATTCTATTTTTATTTTGTTTCACTGCTGCAAAGCAGTGGGGTGACACTCCTTCGCCTTAGTGGAGGAGCTGCCACTGGTTACTCCGACACAACAGTGATGGCTATCCCGTCCGCAGAAATATTAATGACATTATGTCCTATGTGATATATATTTCAGCTGGTGGGATATCTGTCACTGTTGGACCAAGGAACCCATCCACCGAAATCTAAATCAGGCCCTAGGACTCCAAATGATAGGATGCGCTATAAACGATATGCTCGATTGCTATTGAGCTGTTTTTGTAGTTGTTATTTTGGTACCCAGAGCCTCCAAAGGGCTCTTCGTGGGAAAGGTACAGACAAGACACCATCTTTCACATTGAAATTATGATATATGATATGTTTCCCGAAAAGGAAATGCAGCTTGTTGGACTGCAGGAGGAGCACGGCTCTCTAATCGATTCAGCAAAAGACACACTAATGATGGACGGAATGCAGAACAAATCAAAACATTCACCCCCAGTCAAGAGATCTGGGTTAAATCCATTGTTCTTTTGCTCATCATGCCACCCCATTTTAGACCCAGCCATATGCAAATCAGTCTTGACCTTGTGCCTCATGGGAACAGTTCAGCCCGAACTGCCAAGCCAGGTCCTCGATTCAGCCACGGTATTACGAGATTGTCGAAGACAAAACGATGTCCTCGAATATTGTCAAACCTGTATCAAGCAGAAGCTCTAACTTGCACTTACAAATTTAGAATTTCTATGGTAGGAAAAAAAAGTCTCTGCTGCATGGAAAAACCCTGCGAATTGTCAGGTGAAGCTAGTTATGCAGGAGAATGCAGGCATGATTTGTGCAGCTCAACACTACATTTGTGTTATCCTTTACCTCAACTCCTTTCCCTCTACGTCTCTTGCCTGACCCAACTTCCCAAATCCACCCTATGCTCGGAAGCAGCAGCGAGCCAAAACAATCTAATTAAAAATATGCGACTCTCACAACCACGTGCACACATCTTGCTTTCATGCCACCTCACATAACTCTATCCCCACTTAAGATGATAGGTTTACATGTCTATCTGCCTTTGGACAAATTGTGTAGTATGTCCTACAAGTTGACGTGGAGTTGCACAAATAAAACTATGGGGCCTATTACGATGTCCGCCTGCCACAGTAACTGAGCGCGGGACCGCCCGCCGATGCTGTGGCGGTCCCGCCATGCACATTAGGATGCGCCCGCCACACTGGCGGGCGCATCCTGTGCCTTTTCCATTGCGGGTGGATCTGCTGGCTGCAGACCCGCCCGCAATGGAAAAGGACTGTGCACGGCACTGCCATGTACTACATGGCAGGCACCATGTGGTGCCTGCCACGTAGTGCATGGCAATGAGGGGGGGTACCATAGGTACCCCCATGTGCACACCCCACCCCCTTCACCCTAGGGGCCCGCAACGGGCCCCCAAAAGCAAGGACCGTATGCCATTCCATGGCGGCAACGCCGCCGTGGAAAGGCCATTGACCGCCAGCATTCTGATATGGATGGCGGTGTCTCGCAGACACCTCCACCATTTGCAGGCACTTTTTCCGCCGGACGACGAGTCTTCCCGTCCGCCGCGGACCCCCAGCCATCATAATATGGCGGGGGGGTCATTCTAGTGAGGATGGCGGGCGGATCGCCCCCGCCAGGCCGGCGGTGGCTACCGCCGGCCCGGCGGGGCAATCAGCCCGCCATCCTAATGGGCCCCTTTGTCTTTTTAGGACGGGTTATCAAGCCTTCCAGTGCTGCGCGACCATGTCCAATCACTCAGTTGAAAATGCACTTTAGTTAGTATCCACTTCAAATAGTCGTGAACAAGTTCCGCTATAAATGCTCACATTTCGGTGGACCTCAGTCCAGAGAAAGATGCATGTTTAACAAATCATAGGAACCAGGGTTTTAGGGCGGTGCGACTGGTGCAAACGCACCTGGCGCTGACCTGCGCTGGGGGAGTTTGATGCTGTGTTTAGGAATAACACAGGTTTAAAAAGCACCTGCTGCAGAGTTCCTTGTGTGGCCAGCAGTTTTTAGGTAACAATGAAAATGTCAAAATAGCTTTGTTGATTAATGTTCCTATTGTACATGTAGTTCATAAGTTACAACCCTAATATCGCACAGTGAGAGCTATAAACTGTCATCAAAAAGCTGCATGCAAACTACATGGTATAGGTTATATTGTTATGTTTTCTCCCAGTCTTTCATTATCCTAATGTTGCTAAAAAGGTGTTAATTTGGGTAGAAATAACTTCTTACTAGAACAGCCAACCACTGTGGTACGCTTTAAATCCTGAGTTTGTGCTTCACTAGACCAAACACTCTTAAAAAATACTGCTTACTAGTATTGGTGACATGTGACTTCTACTCCTAGCAATCCTCATTGTGTTAATATGTCCTATAGACTCATTATACAGATATGATTCATTGGCTCTGTATAATGTGTTGTGACGTAAAGTGCTCTGACACCCTACACTGGTATGAGTAGTGCTATAAAACAGATGAAATGCATGTGAGAGAGGGCTACGGAGAGACGAGAGTCACTGGTGGAACATGGTAGTGAGGAAATTTGTAGAGAGGGTTTTTTTTAGGAGGGGGGCGGTGGGTGCAACAAAGATTGTCGCATTGTGCGCCACCAGCGTTAAGGCCGACCCTGATACGAACACAATATAAGACACAGGGGCCGATTCCGATCTCGGCCGGTAGGGCTCCGAATCGGATTCGGATTTACCGGATCCGATTCGGAGCCCTGTTTCCCGACCGAATCGTACGCGGGTCCGGCCGAGCGAGTACGATGCAGGCACCCGCGAAAACTCCGACCGACTCGAACGCGGCTTCAACACGCTCCGACCGACTCGCATGGACACGACTCGCACCGCGCTATGGAGACGTTTCCCGGCCGGGTAAGTACGATGCGCGCCGCGAGCAGTCCGATCGACTCGCGCCGTCCGGCTCGAAAAGCTGTCGGAGCCGGACTTTGGGGGTCCGCGTCGGACCCCCTGTACGCGTAGGCGCGCGAGTCGCACACAGGGGGACCCATGGGTCCCCCTACCTGTGCGTGTACGGCGCGAATCGCTTTGCCGCGTACACGCTGTAGGGCGCCCTTGTCCGCCTCGCACCCATTGAGTCAATGGGAGCCCGCGTACGCGTTGTACGACAGGCTCCCATTGACTTCAATGGGAGTCCGACCGACTCGAGTCCGATGGCATGCGTGCGCATCGTACTCGATCGGTCGGACTGCCCGAGTCCGATTCGGTCGGAAATCTCTCCGGGTCCGGCTCGGTCGGAGAGATTTCCGGCCCGAATCGGAATCGGCCCCACAGTGTACATCGAAATACCTATTTGACCTTTATCGTGTAATATGAACAGAAAAGTAGCCGAAAGCTACACGTCTTTTTCAGTAATTACTAAGAGTATTGTTAAGTCAGCCATCACAACGCTTGAAGAGAAAACAGTTCCCGGTCCTGTTGGACTAAAATATGCGATGCTCGAAAATAAAATAGATGGATTGTGATAATATCTAATGCATGCGTTCCTGCTAGATCTGTTACAGCATCGTTGCTGGGCCTCACAATCATCATTATGTATAAAAAGCGATATGTGGGACCACCGCCGGCACACTGAATCATTATTTCACTAAATACAATTCGCAAGGTATTTGTCAGAATATAGTATAACCATCTCGCGAGCTCGACTGACGATAATAATAATCCTGTACGTCAGGACAGGTTTAAGACCTCACATAGGCCTCGAATCTCTCAACCATTGTGAAACAACAACGTAGATTTACGCTGCCATAAATGTATTTTTTTTTAAATGCATAAATTCAGAAACAAATCCAGGAGAGTTCCTGTGAAGAAGCTGAGGCTGTTTTAACTTTCTATGAGCATCCACAGGTGTATGAAGTTGCAGACGCATGATTTCGTTTTATACATAGACAACATGTTTAAGAAGGGGTATTTGCACATTCTAACTTTGATATTACCTTTTTTCTGCAGGACGAACATATTGTCACCCGCAATTTTGCTGATGTTCTTCTCATATCCTTACGAGATAAATGGATCTATTCTTGCTCTTTAGAGAAGTGCATTTCCGACTATATTCGGGCTCAGAGAATTCGCTGTGGAAAATTCATGGATGAGTTTGTGGAAATTCGCCAAATTCTCATGTTATGCCGCCCTGTAATACTCACTCTCAACTACTGGAAGCAATGTACTGCTACGTAAAATTACACCACACAGGTGTAAACGGGACTCTCAAGTAGAAATTCAAATTCTGTGAATTACCAACATAGGTTTGTATTTCGAAATTATGTAAATTGTGCAACTAAATGCAATTTAAGTGTTCAATTGGCTTTCTAAATGGGACCATATTGAAATCCTATGCTCTGCATCATTTAGTAACCAAAATGCGCCTCTTTTTTTTTTTTTTATTGAGCAGAGCAAATGAGACATAGCAAGAATAATCCATAACACGGAATTTAAACAACAATCTATGATCAAAACCTGGACGTTATGCATAAACCCAACATGGCATAAATACAAAAAAAAAAAAAGAAAAAGGCATATTGCTACCATAATCTGGCTACATCCTTGATTTTCACAAGTACTTTAGTCAATATCCCGACTATTTACAGATGTGCAAATCTAATATATTAAAGTGCTAAAGTGCTGTAATACACGATAAAAACCCAGAGTAAGTTATCTTTTCCCCGACATAAAACCAACACCGATTAAGTATAGCAAAACATATTGGAACAATAATCTGGCAGCATCCTAAAATTTTTAAGAAGTGCTTTGGTCACAGTCCCTACTTTTTAGGGATGTGCAAATTCAGCGTATTAAACTGCAAAAGTTCTAAAGTGCTATAATACACGAAACAACCAAAAACCGACTATCTTTCACCAAGCAGGATATCTCCACAGGATAAGCCATCATTCAAATACGTATGCTATTTTTTTAATCCTGATTAAAATATCTATAGAACTTCTGTTTCCACCATAGTTTCCAGGTTCAGTAAATATTTCCAAACAGCAGTGAACTTTCTTATAGCGCCCACCGTCCTAGCGTATGCTTCTTCGAACATCATAGTTTGTTTCATCTTATTTCGCCACTTCGAGTATGTGGGTTCTTCCGCTGACTTCCAATTCTGGAGAATTAAAGAGCGAGCAACAAGGGAGCAAATCGCTATAAAAGTCTCCTCTGCTTTTGTCAAGTTTTCTCTAACTTTAGTAATACCAAAAAAGGCTACCTCAGCCTCAGGATCTAAGCTCTTTTGGATTGCCTGGCTTATGGCCAAATAAATCTTAGCCCAAAATGGCTCTAGTTTTGGACACGTGAAGAATATATGTAGCCAAGCCCCTTCCCCTTCTGCCGAGCAGCAGAAGCATCTATTCTCCACTTCAGTGTATTTTTTGTTGAGTATTTTAGGAGTATAATATGCCATCCACCGGGACAAGAAGGCCATTCTTTTAAAATTGGCAACTCTTAATGCCTTACTCCCCAGCTGGGATATAGACTGCCACTCCTGACTTGACAGAGTGCAATTAGTTTCCCGAGTTACTCTTTCTAGAAATTTCTCAACCAGAGGAGATTAATTTTGATTGCACAACTGAGAGTACCAATTACCCACCCCTCTTAATTTGGCTCGAAATAGAGTGGTCACTAACTTAGTCGGGGCACCACTAGACGAAAGATTATATCTGTTTAAAAAATATGTAATCTGTAAATATTCGAAAAAGCCAGGCTTGCTCCGTTCACTGCATCTATTCTGAACCTCTTGCCAGGAGATAACTTTATTCTTCATAAAAAAGTGCCCCAGCTTGTCTAAACCACAATCCTTCCAATTTTTAAGGTGACTGGATTGGATTTGAAGACCCAAGCTTTTGCATTCACCTAATTTTAAATAGTGGAATCCAGAAGAACCTGCTTGCTTGAAAAAAGACTGTAATCTAGAGGTATAATCCAACAGTCTTGTATCTAGTCCTCTTTGGGAGTTTAGATGTTTTTAAAAATATCGGGATTTGCGAGCCAGATTCCTGTACCATTTTATCCCCCAAAAAATTATCTACTAATCCATTTGATTCCAGCAAACGAGCTGTTAGATCTAAAATAGCCGCCTCATAATATGTTCGAAATTTCAGCAATGCTAGCCCACCCTGATTAATATCTAGTTGTAGTGCTGGAAGTTTAACCCTGGAACCCTTCTTGCTCCAGAAAAACTCTCTAAACATAGATTCCAGCTCTTTAAAATAACTATTGTTAATTTTTAAGGGTACATTTATAAAAAGAAAAACAAGTAGAGGGAGTAGGGACATTTTAATGAGGGCTACATGACCTATCAAGGTTAGTGGTAAAAGTGACCAGTTATCCAGCAATATTTTAATTTTACCCCGCATTGCTTGATAGTTTAATTTAAATAGCTGCCCATATTGATTAGAAACAAATATCCCCAAATAACGTATTGGTTCTGATTTTCAAGCCTGATGTTTAAGATTTGAGGGAAGAAAATCACAGTCAGTATTTAAAGTTAAAATCTCTGTTTTGTTTTGATTTATTTTGTAACCCCCAATCAATTCAAATTGCCTAAATTCTGTTAATTCCCGATTTTATATTCAGGCTCTCAGGACTTAAATATAAAACAATATTGTCCGCGAACAACTTCATTTTCGCCATACCCGGTATCGGCGCTCTGATTTCCTCGTTGTCACAGATTTTTATAGCCAGGGGTTCGATAAAGAGGGTGAACAATAGGGGGGACAGCGGACACCCTTGTCTTGTCCCGCGATTGATCTTTACTATACCTGCTCGGTTTGCGTTTATCACCACCTGAGCCAGGGCCCCCTGATAAATATTCCTAAGCATTTCTATGACCTGGAAAGGGACACCAAACTTGCCCAGACCATAAAAGAGTGCGTCCCAATTAACCAGGTCAAACGCCTTTTCGGCGTCCACCATCATAATGAGCGCAGGAATACAGTTAGTATTAAATAAAAAAAGAGCCTGAATTAAAAACCGAGTATTAGAGGACATCGACCTTCCGGCCACAAACCCAGACTGATCTCTGTGGATCACTTCCTGTGCTAAGGGAGTGAAACGTTGGGCCCAAATTTTCATTAGAATTTTGTAATCAGCATTTAGAAGGCTAATCGGTCTCCAAGGAATTAACGTCCTTGGAGTTTTTACCCTTCTTCACGAAGCTTACAATTATAGCCTCTTTGAAAATTGAGGGGACCGCACCACCCATCCTAATATAATTAAACAGCTTTGTCAAGAAGGGAATCAACTCCTTAGCAAATGCCTTGTAAAATTCAATAAGCAGCCCATCATTTCCACAGGCTTTCGCTCCCGCGATAGAATTCAGAGCTGCCAAAGTTTCCGCGCCTGATATATCGAGCTGAATCTGTTCCGCAAGGGAATTAGATAAACTTGGAAGATTTACGCTCTCAAAATATTCCTGAATTGAGTCCTGCCTAACCGCATATTTGGTAGCATAGAGCTGTTGATAATTCTCCATGAAAACTTGGGCAATTCTGTCCCTGTCCGTTACCGCCACTCTGGTCTTGGGAGCTATGACCTCGGTAATTAAGGCCGCTTCCTGTCTAGTCTTAGCTAACCCGGCTAACAGTTTACCAACCATTTGGCTTTCCTCGTATACACGTTGTTGGAAAGTCCGAGAACTATTTATCTCTTCAATTAAAAGAAATATTTAAAGGCAGAAGAAGTAAATGATGAGTATCATGGTGGTTTTTAAAATTGTATTTATATGGTTTTATATGGTGCTAACATGGATGAAAGCGATGCAGGAATAAGATGGTGTTACCACATCACAAAGCAATAACAGTGTGTGTCAACGTGTTGGGAGACAAGCAAAAAGGAGTTCACGTTGCTAGTCAAGCATTTGGGGGTTCAACGCTAAATACAATACAACTAAGAGCATTCAGGCAGGAGCGGGGTGAGGCGAAGATTAGATGAGGCCACAGCATATAGCATGGTAGTACCTCTGGAACAAGAGGACTTTCAATTCATTGGTTTTTGAATCTAGATAAACAAGAAATGGAGCGCATGGCATGAGGAAGTGAAATTCAAAAGTCTTATTGCTGTGCCAGAGAAGTCATGCAACATAGGGGCTGAAGGAGGATTTGGTGAGGTGGTAAAACCAGCATTACTCCCTCCCTGCCAAAACCAGGGTTTCCACGCTCTTTTTAGAGTTGGGGACACCACAGGGTAACTGCCAGTGGATCCCCTGTTAGTTCAACTAGTGATACCCTTTAATCCTCTAGTCTGTCCACCACAGGAATTCTGGGTCACCCTGCCCTGCCTAGAACAAGACTACCATCACTCATTTTACCTTCCCATTTTCACCAAGTGACACACAGTGGACATGGGCAGGGAAAAGAATAATGGCCCACACGTGCAGGGAAAAAAGCTCTCTGCATGTTGGGGCTATTAGATTTGTTTTCAAATTTGGGAGTTTTTATCTTGGAAACCAAAATCTTTGCCAAGTGCGGGCTTTAAACATGGCACCCGCTCAACAAACCACTGCTGGGAATGTTACTGTCACAGTGGTGACTCCCATCACAGCAGGGAAATCCCCACTAGGCAGAAAGAGATCTCAAACCACCACGGGGCTGACAGATGTCAAGGCCTCAATCACACTGGCGGAACAGCAGGACACCCACCAAAGGCTAAATAAGATACAAAGGGGCATATTCACAAGGAGCTGTCGCCGAATTAATGGCACTTTATCGCAGCCAAAGTCGTGATAAATTTACCTCCCCATTCACAAGCCGGTGTTAACAGCCCACAGCACCAGTTTACCTGCGATAGCAGCCGCAAAAAACATCGCCACAGAGGACCCCCGCAAATATCGCTAATGAGATGCAGAGTAGGCGTTCCCGTGCCAAAAGCCGAGACAACATCACACCTCAACATTCTCAACTACCAGCCACATCGGCGATAAAAACACAAAACAGGCGATAAGGCGCGTTAGCACCAGGAAATCTACACCTGCTCTGACCTGGTGTAAAGTTGGACGGCAGCCTGCAAACCAAAAGGGAGCACAGCCCAGGGCTACATTGGAAGGGCAACAGATGCCATGGAGCCACCCATCATGTGGCCTGGACACCCAAGAGGGCCACAACACCCACCGCCACCACCCCCAGGACCACCCCTCCCTGGCACCCCCCGACCAAAGACATGCCACATCAGCCACACCTAAACATGTACAAAATATTCCGCTTGATGTCGCACAATCACAACTGGTGACATGCATGTGTCGTCACAGAAATGAGCAGCACACATTCACTTTCGAAGCAACAAATGAAACTTTATTAAAATGAACACCGAAATGAAATTAAGACACATGGCCGCTCCCCTCGGGACAATACGTAGGTCACACCCTGTAAGACAAAAAACATGATGAGAAGGTGTGTCCTGCGCAAATCAGAGGACAGAGAGAGAGCGAAGGAGAGAGAGAGGAAGAGAGGGAGGGAGAGAGCGAGGAATAGAGGGAGAGAGAGAGAGAGAGAGAGAGAGAGAAGAGGAGAGAGAGAGGAAGAGAGGGAGAGAGAGAGAGAGTGCCGCCCCTGCGCACCCAGGCCACACTGCTCACCTGCTGCCACCGGTGTGTCTCCAACCACGTGCCGTTATGTATAGCAGGACACCAGGTCACACATCTGAGTCAGAGCCGTCAGCTGAAACAGAGTCCAGATACATGACTTTCACAGTACACACACTTGCACAAGACAACATCACCTGCCCGCCCATGCACACCCAGGCAGAGGCACCTCAACCCCTCCCGCCGCCCATCGGAGCATGCCCGCCCATGCACACCCAGGCCTCAATGCTCACCTTCCGCCACCGGCGCGTAGACAGGAGGTCCCACCACGTGCCGCTGCAAGCCACAAGCCCGGGGCACGTGGAACATGGCACCCTCCACATCATGCAGCCCCGCTCCGCAGGCCACCAGGTCTCATGTTTGGTGCTGGGTCTTGATTACTCCATGGCATAGGACATACCAGTGCACCCGGGATCATCGCAGGCTGCACACCTGCTCAGCCCAATGGGTGCCACTAACTCTGGGATCCTGGAAGCGACGCCACGGGGCGGTAGGCCCCGCTGCCCATTGGCTCTGGCCTACACTGCGGTCCAGCAGGGCACACAAAACCTGAGCTGTCCGGACCGCCGGGACAGGGCATCATCGCAGGATGCACACCTGGTCAGCAGCTCAAGGTGCCACTGAGACACTGCACCCAAAGTCACCGTCCCGTGGCGGGGTGCCTGTGCCGTCCACAAGGCCCCGTGTGTCACTAACCCTGTGCAACCCCAGTCTGCGCCACGTGGTGGTAGGCACGTGCCGTCCACAAGGCCCCGTGTGCCACTAACCCTGTGCGCAAAAACTCATGGGCCCTATATGAGTGAGAACCGTGGAGCGTCCGTCATCCAGTCACCATTGGAAGAGGGGAATGTGACGTCGTCGACCCCTTATGTTGGCGGAGTCACATGGCCTGTGACGCCTCTGCCGGATGGGTGTGGTGTGTGTGAAAACCTGCCCTCAGGGAGTGGCTGTGACATGCTGACAACTAGACCAGTGACCTGCACACCACCAGCAAGTATGGCTGCGACGGGTAGCAATGAGGGCCCCCCTTGGGGCCTTAGCGGAGTGGTCTGGCCTGCCGTACGCCGGACCAGTGCAGGGCTTGCAACAATGACCCGTGGGCTCTGGGCATGGTCCAGTCCATGTCCGGACAAGTAAGTGACTGATGCGTGTGTCCCTGTTGTAGTGTTCACGGAACCCGGTACACAAAATGCAATGTCGCACCCTCTGACTGGCATCCCACAGGATGAACATCATTGACGCAAGGGAAGACACTGTCCCCACATTCATCCAGACATCCATACATGAATGACGTAAGACATTACACAGCAGTGCGTCACTGGATGTTTATTTGCACATCCAGTGCAGTCATGCAGCTGGAGCGGTACAGGGCAATGCCGAGCACACTACACAATATGGGCCCGTGGAGGGCCAGCCAGTGTCCATCCGGGGATGACCTGTACTGCGGAAGAGGAAGGGTACAGTCCGCAGTCTGTCCGCCATGTCATTGTTCGTCAAACAGGATGTGGAAGTCCATGTCGCTGTCCAAGGTGAGTGCATCGGAGTGTATTGGGGGTCAGTGGTAGGTCTTGAGGCCATGTGCGGCACCAAGCAGAAACAGGCAAGGTGGCGGAAATGAATGCTAGTGCCTCCAGCTGATCTCAATTCCATCCACGTCCTCGTCCCCGGATGTGTGCTCTGCCCCACCTGTGGGTGTTGCAGTACCGGCTGCGGCACTGTGTGCCACTGACACATCAGGGGCCGGAGGAGGATTGTTGGCCGCACTGTGTGGCAGTGACACACCAGGGGGCGGAGATGTGGATGGTGTGGGGGCAGCCGCATTAATCATCGCCATGCCTTGTGGCAGCAATGCCATGATGAGGACATGCAGGGCCTGGTAGATGCCAGCTACATTTCGCTGATGTGCAGCGGTGGCTGCCATCCTTTCCGCCTCCATCCGCACCATGTCCTCCATGAGCCTCCGCATGTGTGCCAGCTCATGGCTGGGATCGCTGGAGCCACTCTGAGCAGACAGGTATTCTTCCCTCCACGTCATGACTCCATCGATGTCAGTCAGGACTCGTTGGAGACCATGGGGCGGACATAGACACCCAAGGATGGCGTCCAGTTTGGTAGCCATGAGGTCGAACCCCACCCGCACCTGCTTGGCAGTCTCCCTCTGGCCTCCAGCACATGGCATTCGAAGGCCATGTGTTGTTCCTGGGGGACTTGGGAGGGTGCCGGGGCTGTGGGTGGCTCCTGCTGGGTGGTTTGGGTGGTGGGTGGGGTCTCATCGATGTAGCTGGGCTGCCCTGCTCCTGGAGGCGAGAGGCGGATGAGGTCAATGATGTCTTGGATGGTTTGGGTGTCGATGCTGGTGATGTCCTCCTCATCATCAGTGAAGAGTGGCTGGTACTGCTCTGCAGGAGGTGTTGACGATGCCCCTGCGATGTGAAGGGGAGATGGTCTATTACAATGTGTCCACATGTATGTAGCCGCATGGTACAGGTTGACATTCAGACAGCATGGCATTGTACATTGTGACAGTCTGTGGGTATGGGCGAGGACCCAGGGTCATTGTGGGTGTGCACTGTGCCCTGCTTGCTTGTGCATGTGTGCCATTGTGGCCATCTCCACCCATCCCCCCAGTACCTGGTGGTCACTCACCCTGTTGCAGTTGTGTTGTGTCCTGTCGAGCAGTGTTCGGTCCCCCGACTCCAGCCACAGTCTCCACACTGATGACTGTTGACACCAGCTCCTCCATGTCATCCAGCTCCAGCTGTGGCGCTGGGCCCCCATCTCCGGTCTGCGTTGCTGCCTTCTGGTTGGCGGTGAGTTTCTCCTTGGTCTTCCGCTTGATGTCATTCCATCGCCTCTTGACCTCGTCCATTGTCCGCTTGTGCTCTCCGACGGCATTCACCTTGTCGACGATGTCCTGCCATATTCCATTTTTGGTGCCCAATGACACGTTGGAGGTGACGAAGAGTTGTTGATGGTGTTCCATCACCTCCATGACTATGATCCTGTTCGCCTGCAGACTGAACTTGGTCTTCCTCGTCTTCTTGTCCTTGCCCTTCCCTGTCCCCGAGGTCCCAGGCTGGTCGTCCGGGGTGCTTGTGGGGTTGCGCTCGTCCTCTGCGCCTGCTACGGCTGCCTCCATGGTGCTTGGGTGTTGGTCAGTTTGTGTGTGGGTGTTTTTTCTACTTTTATGGTGATTATTGACGCCTGCCAGGTGTGTGTTGCAGGCCTGGTGCTGCTTGTCACTGGTTTCCTCATCGCGCTTTGGCCCATCGCGTGTTTTTTGGTGTTGTGGTTTGTGTTTTTATCTCCATCGTGGTGGTTGTATCGCGGACATTGTCCGCGGTTTCGGCAGACTATCGCTTGCTACCGCCTTGTTGTGAATTCCATGTTGACACAGGGTTAATTTCCCGCAATAGGCTGCGATATTGAAAGTTGCATTACGCTACTCTTGCGGTAGTTATCGCACGTTCTTGTGAATATACCCCATAGTCTTTTCTCGCTTGAAAGCAGGTCGAAACAAATTAGATCTGCATAAATTACATTGACCCCCTGGGAGTTTAATCTTATACGCCAGATAACCAAGAATCGTTATATGTATGGATTTATGGGTGATGCATGGTAACTTTAATTGAGTAATTGCTTTTAGGGGATGCCACTGTACTACTGCAAACATGGATGTAATCTGGCAAAACATCTTGCTTCCGGGGGCAAAGTGAGTTGCAGCATTACACATTCCTCAGAGAAGGTGGGCTCTGGGTAAGTCTGTGAATAATGAGTTGCAGTTATCAAGTCTGGAAAGGATGAGGGCTTAGACAAGGGATATCAGATGATCCTCAGGAATAAACTGTTTGATTCCCCAAAGCAATATGAGAAGTAAGTGAGCACTTGTGGCCATTTTGTTAATTTGGGACTGGAGTCTGTTGTCTAGGATGACTCCTAGCAAATTGGCATTTTCGACTATTGTGGGGTGGCAATCAAGGAAATGGAAAGAGTTAGTTAAGGACTGCACAAGTAGGTTTATTGTTTTGGGTGAAATTAAGAGAAATTCTGTTAGTTAAGAATTGCGTTTTTAGGTAGTGTGTGGACATCCAGCTTTGAATGGACTTCAGTGTTTTAGAAAGGAAAGTGATGTCACTAGTAGCGGCAACCTTCAGGTGCAGATGAGTATCATCAGTGTATTGGTGATGGAGGAAACCTGAGATGTTGAGCATGACCTTAAGATTTCCATGTAGAGGGTCAATACAGTGTGTGAAAGGATAGATCCTTGGTGAATCCCTTGTTGTATCTAAGCCAGGTTGGAGAGAGAGATCCCGATTTTATTTGCTTGGACCCAATTGGGCTGAGAAGAACCATGTAAGAGCAACTCCTTCGATGAACATTTTTTTTTTGAAGATGTTGACTAACAGAGAGTGATTGACCATGTCAAAAGCAGCAGACATATCTGGGAGCACTAGTAGGCATGATCATTCAGACTCATGGAGTCTTAGAACATTGTCAACAATTTGAAATATATACGTTTCTGTACTTCAGTCTCATCTGAAACTGGATTGATAATGTTGGGGAGATTATTATTGATCTAGATATGATGCAGGAGATGCAGAGGCACAACTTTCTTGCACCTTACCTAGAAGGGGTAGCCCAGAGACAGGACAGATTTTATTGAGATTGTTTACGTCACTGAAGGTTTCTTTAAAAAAGGTGAGAACTGGCCTATTTTAAGGCAGTCAAAAAGTGGCTTTTAAGAGAGAAGGGTTAATTAATAGGATTGGGAAAGGTAGAATTCAACAGGAGGACTCTTTGGCAACCTTTACAAGCACCTTATTGTGAAAGAATTTGTAGTTTTCACATGAAGAATAGTGTTAAGAAGATCACTCTTGGAGGCTTCCATGAAGTTAGTCTGATTTGGCTGTTGATGGAGCAGGGTTTTTGTAAAAATTAAACCTGCTTGGATTGAAACCCCTAGTAACATTTTCAAATTTTTCTAACAGTGTGCAGTGAAAAATGCGTGGTTTTATTAACTAACATAAGGGAAAATAATACTGTGCAAGCGCGTACTAAAGTACTGAACTAGGCCGCAAATGCTTGACTAATGAAAATAAAGAGACTAATGCTGCTTTTGTGCATGTTATTAACGTTTGCTAGGAAAATAATATGGGCTGCGTATGGTTAGATGCAGCATTTGGGAGGGTGCGTAAGGAAAAGCATTTCAAAATGAGTAATTATATTTGTTTTATTTTCCGTAGAAGCATGGGTTAAGCAAAAAGATGTATTAACTGAAAAAGCAAAAGAGATTGTGAAGGGAAGGCAAAGGCGAGCGACCTTCGAATTTATGTGTGGCTGCCAAAAGATAAACGTGAAGACGAAAAACAATCGACAAGTGATCGACTTCCTCTGGAAGTGCACGAGTGGCACAAGAAGTAACAGAACTGGAAACATTAGCGGAGAGAGAAGGAAGCTGAAGTCTGATATTTGTATATTTGTATTTCCTGGAATGATGTAGTCGTGATGGTGAAAAAAAAACAAAAAACAATAGAACATTGAGTAAGATGGACATGCCGAGTGTGGTGTGACAGTACACCCCCTTCCTTAACCAATCAAAATGTAGAATTGTCTCTGAATCGAAGCAAGTGTGGGTTGGACATTTGGGTTTTAGGGTATAATTGAGGTGCCTTAGTGGGAGGGGTTGCGTTGGTGTCTCTTTTTGCGATGCTGATGGCGTTAGGTGTGATCGTCGCTGTCGTCGGTTTGCTGTAGAGACCTACCTGTTTCCTTCCTGTTCCTGATTCCTGACTTAGACTTTGCCCTTACAAATCTTCTTGAGGGGGCTTACTACTCTCGTGGCCAGGGAGTAGATTTCCTGTTCCTTCTGGGTTAGTATAGATAGAAACCTGAATTTGCATAATCATTTTGCAAATGTATTTTGTCTTTGTACCTTTTCTCTCTTCACCTTTCCACTCCTTCAATGCACTGTCAATGTGATATGAATTTTGACATTTCTCTTTGCTAAGTGTTTATTCGGTGATATTTCATGATTTGTACTGTGTATTGGTACTTGATGAGCATTTATTTCTCATTATTTAGATAAACATTATAAATATACATACTGTGTCCGTTTTTATTTATTATTGCCTATAACTATTCAACTATAAAAAGATGTCACCGCCACATTATTTTTCTATGAGTAATGCAGGATCGGTTGGAGATTGGTAAGTTAGGTCTGAACTTTGCATTTACACTGAACCCAGCGCGAAGGGACTTTGTTGGGTAATGTAATTGGGCCTTGTTTATTGTAAATGTATTGATCCCTGAGTGCTGGATCAGTTTTGGTAGCAGAGGATGGTTAATGGTTAATATTGATTAGTTTGGCAATATTTATTTATTTTATTTTATTTGAAAAGTTTTATATAGCGCTGGCTAGACCCAGAGGTATCAGAGCGCTTTACATGAGGATCAGCGAGTTACAGGTAACAAAATTACATCAGTTACAGGAGCCAAGCATAGACATAGGAGGAAAACATGAGATTACACAGAAATGTGAGTTAATAGCGCGTAGCATAGCCAAGACAAACGTCTTGTGGAGAGTGACAGGTAGAGGGGGAATGGTAGACAGGGGTAAGGGATGCAGGTAGGAAACATAACGGGGAGACGAGGAAAACAATGTCCGATGTCCGGCTGGGTAGGTGACGGCCGAGGGGTGAACCAGAGCCAAACTCCTCTATAGCTGCATAGGACAGCTCCACCGGGCATCAGCCAAGGTTGCTCGGTTAAAACAGGGGTAAGGAGTGCAGGTAGGAAACACAACGGGGAGACGAGGAAAACAATGTCCGATGTCCGGCTGGGTAGTTGACGGCCGAGGGGTGAACCAGAGCCAAACTCCTCTATAGCTACATAGGACAGCTCCACAGGGCATTGGCCAATGTTGCTCAGGCACCGAGGTGAGTATATTTGAAAAGTTTTATATAACACTGGCTACACCCGGGGATATCAGATCGCTTAACATGAGGAAGGCGTACAGTGGGTTACAGGGTTACATAAGTTACTGGAGCATAAACATAGCATAGAGAACAACCGTGATTTCAAAATTACATCAGTTACTAGTACATTAAATAACAATAGAGAACAAGCTCTAAGGAGCATGGAGGGAGGTGGGGGAAAAGTAAAGGGGTTAGAAAGCAGATCAGGTCTGGAGGACCTGCCATGGAGGAAAGTACTTCACGAGACACCAAAAAGTCAGAGTATGCGAGTCTACAAACCGGTAAGGGTCCAGTGATAGAGCAACATCTAGTACCAGATACCATCATTGCGTCGGGTCGAAAAAGAAAAGGCATGGGTCCGAAACGAGTCACAAGGGTGCCTTACTGTGACCAAAACAAGAAGTGAGGGGTGTAAGTGAGGAGAGTCATAAGAGGGGGTCGACTAAGGCAAAGGTAAAACTGGCGGCAAAGGCGGTGACCAGCGGCATGAATCGATCATGAGATTCTGTCGTAGCCGCAAGATGGAGGATCCAAGTCATGGACCCCAATAATTTTGAAACAAAATGGTGGGGTTGCGGGAGAACAGAAATCCAATAATAAATTCAAAAAAGAAACAAACCCCAGGAGCAGGGCTGAATGAGGAAGGCAGCCACCAGATCTGGCGGGAGGAAGGCTGGAGGTCGACGAAATTATTCTCGGGTCATCATGGTCAGGGAGAGTCAGCGCGGGCGTCCATCATGCAGCCTATAGTTTTCTCTGGGAAACATGGCAATCCTAGAAGTGATACAGTTACCACCTGGCCTATATTTTTACGGACCTGGCCTATGTTTTTAATTCCAAGCAGGTCAAAATTTGTGGAAAATATGCGAAATCTGGTATTTTTTCCTTCTGAAACATAAACCTATTTTGAAAGAATCAAATACTTTTGTTGAATTGGTGAAACCTCGACATCAGACTACAGGAAAGTCCTCTCGACGCAAGTTATTGATTATTGATTTTTGGTTATTAATATGAAAAGTTAGTGTTCGTTTTGTTCCATGTAGTCTGGAAATACGGGTACGGAGTTGCCTAAGAACCCGGGATGATATTATTTTAGCCTTAAGGGGGCAGAGGAATAGTGTGGAAAAGTATCTGACTGCAGAAGTACTTTGTCTGTTGTTGTAATATCAAACAGTGAGATGCTGTTGATGTTATTTAGGGATTTATTTTGTTGAGAAAAGATTGTGTGGAATAGTGAAAAGTCCGCTTCCGAAATTTTGGCTTTACATCCCCAAAGGAGTACCAAGACTTTTTTTTCACTCGAAAATTCTCTTCCGAAACTTTGGCTAGTATCCCCAGAAGAGTACCAAGACCTCTTTTCACTTGATTGGGAGTAGAGTAGCGCTGGTCGTTATTTTACTAGAAGTAAAAGAATCTCTTTGAATGATCGAACTATCTCTTTATTTAGTGGAGCAGACAATGTAGCATTGTTTTGTTTTGTTTCTAACAAGAATTTTGTTAAGAAAAACCTTGTAGTACATTGCCGTATTATTTTGTAAAGGGAGGGTCAGTAGCAGGAGTTATACTGACATCACAAAAAGTCGCGCTGACATTGTTTAAGACAGTGGGCGCCTAGTGAGCCGTTATTGGTTAGTTGGTGTAAGCCGCGCTGGCATTGGTCGAGATAGTGGGTGTGTAGTGAGCCATGATTGGTTGGTTGGTGTGAGTCACGCTGGTATTGGTTGAGATTCAGTGAATAGATTGAGAGGATTTACGGAATGTTTCCCTTGTTTGTTTCTGGTTTATTTAGCGAGAAAAAGAGAGTTTAAAATGAAGATGGTAAAAAGAATACAAGATTTCTTTAAAAAGGATAAGCCGATAGTTACTAGAGAGGGGCTTCCTGTACCTCCTCCAAGATCACCTGCTTATTTCATGATGTTAGAGTGTGGATATCATATGTGTACATGGTTAGAGAATTGGATGGGTTACACGGAAGATGATGGAGTTTTAGCTTTTCCAAAGCATGGTACTTTTAACGTGAGGATATTGGAAAATTTGAGGAGACAAATGAATTCACTAAAACCAAATCCCAGACCTATGCAGTATGAGGCGCTTGAAGAATGGGAACATGAAGCGTATAAAAGGGAAAGAGACAGGAATGGGATAAGATATAGGAATACATTGAGGAGGTATTCAGAAGCTAGGTGGGATGATCAGATGAAGAGATGGAGAAGAGAAGTGATTGCGGATGGGTTATATCTAGTAATAGTTGCTGAGGATCAGGCTGGAGGAAAATGTAAAGAGAAAAAAAATAATGTAGAGACTTCAGAATTAGATATTGATCCAAATGAAATCGATGATGAATTATTAGATGAGATGCTATTAAAGAGACCTCCAACATATCAGGAGAGCCCGGATGGGATTTCTCTGAGTGCACCGTTAATTGAAATAGAAGTTCCACAATTTCCACAAGTTTCACAAGTTACACATGTTCCGGCAGCTTCACAGTCTTCATTAGGTACTCGAGAGTTACAGGAAAAAGACATTGACATGTTAAATAGAACAAGAGAGGAGTTGACTCAGAAAATTAGTCAGTTGAGTTTAAATGCAGAAGCATTGTCAGTACCAGTAACAATTGGTCCTATAGATCCATTGTACAGTGAGGGTCAAAATATTTCAGAGTTCATACATTGACAATTCCTATGAATAATGTCAGAAATGCTAGTGGATCGGAACAAGTTGAGAGGAGTGCTTCATTAATTGATCTTCCAATAAATGAAAAGGTGATTGAAACACCAAAAGAAGTGTGCAGCTAGATCCTAGGAGACTAGTGCAGAATGTGAAAGAAATGACTCCAGTATCAGGGGTTTCAGTGGGACCTTCGCCAGAGGAGTTAGATGACTGTATAAGAGGAATAGAAACTAATAAGTCTAAATTGAGTATAGATATAGGTAAATTGAGAGTAGATCTGGAAGAAATGATTAATGGCACAATAAGTCCAGAGAGATTGAGTAAATATCAGGATGAAGAGTTGCTATTTTTGTGTAAAAATATTACATGGAGAGCGAAGAATTTACATGAGAAATTGGTAGAGGTTGCACAAGAATATGGAGTGGATATTGGGAAATCTAAAGCTTTGCAGAAAACATATAGATTGGACTTTACTGAAAAGGTTTTAGAGAGTTTGAATACATCTGGTAAACGATTGCAAATAAAAGAGTTGATTAATACCATGAAGAGATGGGGTGATGTGGAACGATGGAAAGGTAGATGGGCGAAAAAGAAGGAAGAAATGATTGCTAGAAAAATGTGAATGCATCTTCTTTACTTCCGTTAAGAGAAGCAGACCAAGTCGAAATGATATATCCGATGAGAGAAGTTCCAGGTGGTGGATATGTTCACATTCCTTGGTCAAGACAGGATATATTGTCTTTTACTAATGATTTCCCCAGATTGAGAGAAAAGCCTGTCGAGTGGTACAAACAGGTAGAGTGGTTTGTAAAGGTTTCAAAGGTCTTGTTGAAAGACTTGGATGGCTTATTTGACATTGTAGTTCCAGCTGATTTATGGACTGAGTGTAAAATTGCAGTTGATTGGCCAAAAGAGGAATATCCTAGAGATGTTAAAACAGTAGCACCTTCAGAAGAAGTGATGAAAAAATATAATCAGGTAATTACTTACCTGAAGGGTAAAATGTCTCCAAAAGAAACAGATTGGGTTAAAATTGATAGGACAACACAGGAGTCAAAAGAATCAGTACATGCATATTTTGAGAGGCTTTTACAGGTGTTTAAACAGTATAGTGGTTTTGAAAGTATAACTGACAAAGATATGGGACATTTTGTATATAGGTTTCCTGAGATTAGTAATATGATTCAGCAACATTTGATTTATTGGCAGAGTAAGACAGTGGATGAGAGTTTGAGATATGCTAAGTATTGTAGTGATGATATTGAGTCGAGGCATAAGAAATTAAAAGAGAAGATGATGTGGGCACAAGTGAAAGTGGCGCAACAGAAAGATGGGAATTATGTCAATGGTTCTCAAACATTTTCAAATGAAAGGACAGAATCAGAATTTTCAAAATGGTCAGGTACCTAAAATGAATGGTGTATTAAATGGCGGAAAAGGTAGAGGTAAGAATAACAGAGAAGAAATGAAAAAGAAATATCCTTGTCATGCGTGCGGAAAGTTAGGACATTGGAAGAACGAGTGTAATTCCTTGCTAGGAAATAATGGAATGATTCAAAATTTCAATCCACAGATGCAGAATGAAGTGGTTGTGAATCAACAACAGCTGCAACAGCAACAGGTAGTTACACCACAGGTTCAACAAATACAAGTACCTCAAGCTCTTATGCCAAATAATGTGAATGCTCAGGTACAGAGATACAGTGCGAATGCTGGATTTCACCCGGGTGAACAAGTTGGTAAGAATCAAAATGCACAACAATATTGGTTGCAGTGTCCTGAGAGTGATTCAGATTCATCTCAATGACGGTGCCTGAGGGGGGAGGAAGAGTGCGTGCTTGGTGCATCTCTAGTGGTAGATCAATCAGGTCCTTTTGTTGATGGGAAAGTGGAAGGTAATAATATTACATTCCTTGTGGACACTGGTGCTACCCGTTCTACTGTAAGAGCAGCAGAAATTCCAAACCTACCCCTCTCTGGAGAAACTATCCAAGTCGTAGGAGTTTCAAATAAGCATATTAGAACTCCAGTGACCAAACCAATGGAGGTTCATATTGGAGAATTCAGAGATATGCATCATTTTGTGGTATGTGACACAAGTCCAATGAATCTTTGAGGTAGGGACTTACTTTTAAAGATAAATTGTACCATCTATTGTACACCGGATGGTATTGCTTTTCAGACACCAGATGAAGATGTTGCTTTTAAAATGATGTTAGCAAAGCAAGGGACAGAAGTGAATGATCTATATGCATTGCTCACATTTGAGGATTTGCCTGGTGAGTTGAGAGACACAGTAAGAACAGATGTGCGGGATTTTACAGGAAAAGAAATTGTACTGATGAAGGGTGTTGACCCTATTCAAATTACAGTAAAACAAGCTACAGAGTTTCCAAAAACACCACCGTATAAGATGAGTCCTGAGACCATAGCAGGAGTTATTCCTGTAATAGAACAAATGATTGAACAAGGCATACTGAAAGAAATATCGGGAAGTCCTTGCAATTCACCTATTATGGGGATTAAGAAACCAAGTGGAAAATACAGAATAGTGCAAGATTTGCGAAAAATCAATAAAATTGTGGTACCTTGCTGTCCAATAGTGCCAAACCCAGCAGTTCTTTACCAAATTCCTTGTGATGCGGAATGGTATACAGTGATTGATTTGTGTCAAGCATTTTTCTCGATACCTTTACATCCGAATAGCCAATATTTATTTGCTTTCCAGTTCAGAGACCGTGCTTTGGCATGGTGCCGAGTTCCTCAAGGGTATACAGAGAGTCCTTCAATTTTTAATCAGATTTTGAAAAAATGTCTAGAGTCCTTGGTTATGCCAGAGAATTCAGTGTTAGTACAGTATATTGATGACCTATTGGTGGCATCAAAAACACAAGAGGCATGTGTGACAGATACAATTGCTCTACTGAATCATTTGGCAGAAGGTGGGCATAAAGTGTCACCAGTGAAATTACACTTTTGTTAGAAAGAAGTTCAATTTTTGGGACACAAAATTGAAAAAGGAGTTAGGAGAGTGTTACAGGATCGAATCAATGTGATTTTGCAAATGGAACCTCCCAAAACACAGAAAGAAGTTTGAATGTTTTTGGGTATGGTAGGATATTGCAGGCAATGGATCAGTGGATTCCCACTGATTGCTAAACCCCTACAGAGGTTGACTCACAAAGATGTGATGGATCCGATTGAATTGGATGAAGAGAGCATGAAAGCATTCATTGAGCTGTGAGATAGTCTTTGTCGAGCACCTGAGTTGGGAATGCCAGACTATACGAACATTTTTGCATTGTTCTGTTGTGAAAGGGATGGGTGTGCACTTTCAGTTCTGACACAGACACACGGAATGGCACGTCGACCAGTGGCATATTTTTCTGCTACTTTGGACTCAGTGGCTGCAGCATTACCAGGTTGTTTGAAAGCAGTGGCTGCTACTTGTGTGAGTCTTGAGCAGAGTGAGTCAATTGTTATGGGACATCCAGTGAAAGTATATGTGCCACATTCTGTTGAGATCCTATTAACTCGTACACGAACACAGTACATGACGTACAGTCGTTTGACTAATTACGAGAGAGTGATTCTGGGTGCCTAGAATGTGACAGTAACAAGATGTACAACATTGAATCCAGCAACTTTGTTGCCTAGTTCAAGTTGTGAAGAAGTGAGAGACGAAGCAGTTCATGATTGTTTGGATGTGACAGAGTTGTGTACAAAACCAAGACCTGACATAAAAGATACACCACTGGAAGAATCAGATTGTGTGATGTTTGTGGATGGATCTTGCCTGAGAGATGAAAAAGGTGTATTGAATGCTTCATATGCTGTGTGTACAGTAGCTATGGTTCTTGAAGCATCCTGTCTAAGAGGGATAAATTCAGCACAAATTTCTGAATTAAATGCATTGACTAGGGCGTGCATAATTGGCAAAAATTTGAGAGTAACCATATTCACTGATAGTCAATATGGTTTCGGGGTGGTGCACGACTTTGGTCAATTTTGGATGCAACGTGGATTTCTGACTTCAGGATCACCAATCAGAAACAGTAAACATATAAAAGATTTACTGAATGCACTACAATTGCCTAAAAAGATTGCAGTGGTTAAATGTTCAGCACATAAGTCAGGAAATTATTATGTGACCAGTGGGAACAGATACGCAGACCAAGTGGCTTGTTTCTGTGCACAAAATTCAATTTCAATAAACAGAGGAAAAGAGAAAAATAATAGAAATTGTCACTTGATATTCTCTGCAATAGAAACATGGGATGAAATTAAACAATTGCAGGAAGAAGCTAGTGATGAGGAAATAGAAATTTGGATCAAATCAGGATGTAAAAATAGATCTGATGATGAAGTATGGGTGTATGTAGATGAGAGACCAGTAATGCCAGACTTCTTACTTTCACAGATGGCAAGAATGTATGATGGTTTAACACATGTTGAGAGAGATGCTATGATTAGACTCTTCAAACAGTCATGGTACAATCCAAAGTTCAGGGTCATTGCAGAGAGTCTATGCCAAAGATGTACAGTGTGCCAGCAGCAAAATCCAGGTAGAAAGACAGTTGTTAGTTGGGGCAGAATTGGGAAAGCTGCAGGACCTTTTACTAGGTTGCAGGCCGATTTTATAGAATTCCCTCCTTGTAATGAACTAAAATATGTAATGGTTGTTGTTTGTCTGTTTACTCGTTGGGTGGAAGCATATCCAACAAGAAGGAATGATAGCTTGACTGTTGCTAAATTGCTTTTAAGAGAGATAATTCCTAGATTTGGTTTTCCAGTCTCTTTAGAAAGAGATAGAGGAACTCATTTTAATAATGAAATAATTCGGATGATTTGTGCAGCGTTACAAATTGAACAAAAGCTGCATCATGATTAAAGACCAGAAGCATCAGGAGTGGTCGAGAAAATTAATGGCACTATCAAATCAAGACTGTCAAAAGTCTGTGCATCCACAGCACTGAAATGGCCAGATGCTTTACCCTTGGTATTGATGAGTCTGAGAAGTATTCCTGAAAAAAATACTGGATTATCCCCACACAAAATTATTAAGGGGAGAGCAATGAGACAGCCAATTGTACCAGCAAACCAACTGATTAATATTACTGATGATCTGGTGCTTGATTATTGCAAAGGATCGGCTGATGTGGTGCATTCTGTGTCTCATCAGGTTGGATAAATTGCAACTACAACTCAGCAAGAACAAGCACATGATCTAAGTCCAGGAGAGTGGGTCCTGGTGAAGAAACATGTGAGAAAATCGTGTTTGGAACCTAGATGGCACGGCCCTTACCAGGTGATACTGGTGACAACGACAGCAGTAAAGTGTGGTGGCTTACCAAATTGGATATATGAAAGTCACACAAGAAGAGTCCCAAGTCCACTTGAAAGACAAGAAGAAGCAGAAAGTGGAGAAAATGAAGTTGTATAGTCTGCAGTTAAAGATTCTGAAGTTGAACAAGGAACAAGTCGAATAGAGTGGGCACCAGCTACTGGGTCTCAAAAGACTGCTGTTGAGAAAGAAAAAGAGAAAGTGAATATTGAAAATCAAGAGCAAGTACAACAGAGAAAAGGACTAAAAAAAGAATTTGCAAACTTGACAACGAAGCAATGGAAGCTGTGCAAGCAAAGAAAGCAAGAAAAAGTGATATGTGGCCAGAAGAAGTGAAAAGACTAAAATACACTCTGAAACAAAGATCACCTGACACAATAATTGAAGTTTCAGATCATACTGAGCAAAGTGAGTCTGAAGAAGAATCAGTTTGTAAAACGGAAAGATTGAGGATTCCAAATCAGAAATACATAGCACCAGAATGGACATATGTGGTGTTGGAAGAAATAGAAAACACAGATCAGATCAAAGAAAACACTGGTACAGAGCAGGGTGAAGGAGACAATTTTGAACCACCTTAAAAGAACTGAGAAAAATTAAGGTGCAATAATTTTTGAGAAAATTATTCTGAATCATTCAAAAGATTTGAAAAAGAAGAAGAAGAAGATATAAAAGAAAAAAGAAAAAAGGGAGTAAAGAAGAAAAGCCATTAAGTGTGGGGATACACTGCTTCAGATAGATAATATTTTTTGGATAGAAATTTTTATAGATTAGATTTTTAGATATTTTTTGATTCTAAGTTAGATTTTTTGAGTTTTTTCTTAGTTTTTTTTTAGTTTTTTAGAACTGGTACAAATTTAACTAGAAATGGCAAATTCAGCAGAGACTGGACATCAAAATCGTAGTTTTAAAAGTAAATGTATTAATGCTTGCCTCTTTAGTATATTTCTACTAATGATAGTTTGGTTAACACTAATTGTCATTGTGCCTGTCTTAATGGTAACTAATCAAAAGAATAACACTAATACTAATGGTGTAATGAGTGAAAAAGTAGATACTAAAGGTTTAGAGGAAGACTCACATACTAAAATAGAAAAGATGAAAGGTGACAGTAACTATCATGAAAAATCAATTAATGATTTTTCGTTAAATGTCTTTACCAAATTATTGTATGAGTATGTTGATGTAATGGATGCGAGAGATTGTTATGTATGCATGCAATTACTGTCTGTCTCAGAGGGGGTGACATATCATCACCTACCTTTAACATATGGTGTGTCTTGTAGTGTCTTAACTAGTTTATTTTATGAGAGGGGAAGTCTTCAATATTTTTCTTCTAACATAGATTTAGTATTCTCAGAAATTCCTATTAGAAGGAATATGAATAAAATAAATAGTGCTAGAAATGCAGAATATATGGGAGAATTTTTCCAATCGACACAAACAATAGATACAGTATATGCACATAGACATAATCTAACTTGTAGATTATGATTTGAAGAAATAGAATTCATTAACATGGTTGAAGATAGAAGACAAGAGTTTCAGAGAAAGGCTGCTGAGCAAAAGTCTCATGTACCTCCATGGGCTTTCAGAGAAGGAGATTACAAGAAGGGCGAGACTTACACTGCCATGACCCTAGACTGGTATCATAGAGGGAAGCTTTGTTGACTTAGACAAAAGACTGACTATAATAATTATTTCATTGGTTCTAGTGAATGTGATCATACTTTTCTAGTTACGGGAGGATGGGGATTGAAGGGAGGAACTGATCCTGTCTTTCCGGGAATCTATTATGTGTGTGGTAAGAATGCCTACTATAGGTTGCCTGCACATTGGTATGGGTGTTGTTATTTAGCAAAAGTATTTCCAAAGATATACCACCTGGATAAGAATCATAGAATCAATGAAGTAAAGAATGGACTAATACGTAACAAAAGAGCGAGCTTTTCAGAAATTATAGGGGATGTTTTTGGAGCATTGATACCTTCAGTTGGAGTTATACTAAATTCGCTCAAAATTAGAAAATTGTCCACAGTGGTTGATCGTTTATCAACAGACTCTGCTGGTGGGTTTTTAATGGTTGATACTGAGATGGTTGCAATTAGATCTATGGTTTTGCAGAATCGACTTGCCCTTGATGTATTATTGGCTAAAGAGGGTGGAGTCTGCAATATGTTGAAAGTACAACAATGTTGTACTTATATCCCTGACAAGAGTAAAAATCTTGAGGGGTATATTAAGAATATTACAAATCTTCATCAAGATTTATCCGAATTGTAGGTTGATGGTGCTTGGGAGAAACTTGGTAAGAGTTTTTCCTCTGTGGGAAATTGGTTTTCTACATTTGGGAATAGTGTTTTAGGGAGAATATTAACACCTATTATTGCAGTGGCTACAGTGATATTAATGATTTTCTTGATTTATAAATGTTGCAAATGCAAGAAAGAGACATCTGATAACAAACGAAGAGCAAGAAAAAGAAAGAGAGGAGAAATAGAACTAGAGGATAGAAGAGGAAACTATTATGAATTGATGAGGGATTTAGATGGAATAATGATAAAACGCGAGAGAACAACAGCTTTTTAAGTGACAAATTGTACTGGTGGGTATTTGGTGATGGCTCAAAGACGCCATCAAAGGGGGGATTGATGGAGCAGGGTTATCGTAAAAATAATTGAGGTGCCTTAGTGGGAGGGGTTGCGTTGGTGTCTTCTTGCGATGCTGTTGACGTTAGGTGTGATCGCCGCTGTCGTCGGTTTGCTGTAGAGGCCTACCTGTTTCCTTCCTGTTCCTGATTCCTGACTTAGACTTTGCCCTTACAAATCTTCTTGAGGGGCCTTACTACTCTCATGGCCAGGGAGTAGATTTCCTGTTGCTTCTGGGTTAATATAGATAGAAACCTGGATTTGCATAATCATTTTACAAATGTATTTTGTCTTTGAACCTTTTCTCTCTTCGCCTTTCCACTCCTTCAATGCACTGTCAATGTGATATGAATTTTGACATTTCTCTTTGCTAAAAGTTTATTCAGTGATATTTCATGATTTGTACTGTGTATTGGTACTTGAGCATTTATTTCACATTATTTAGATAAACATTATAAATGTACACACTGGGGTCGATTCTGATCCCGGTCGGAGGCGCACCTAATACCATTCGGCCGGGAAAAAAGCCAGGCGAATGCCTGTTTCCCGACCGATTCGCACATACGTCCGAACGAGCAAGTACGATGCGCACAACTGCCCAAATCCCGACCCAGTCGTACTCACCCAATACAGGTCCTGTTCTCCGACCGAGGCGGATCCGGAAACGCAGAATCGAGTCGCACGGAAGCCAAAATGCAGCCCCGTCCGGCCGGACAAGTACGATGCGCTTTCCGTACGCGCCGAACCCGTCGCTACGCACGGCACGTCAAAACATCCGGGAGAGGCGCACATAAACTCCGATTCGCGCCACAAACGATCCACGGCTACGAGACGAACACGCCAGCGACGAGGACGAGGCGAAGCAAAGAGAAAGACGAACGAGATAAACCAACCATGAATCCCATCGTGCCGATCCTACCAATATTCTACATATATTACCGAAACAGGCACAGACGCGTAAGGCGCAGAAGGTAAGTCAGACACCAACAACAAAAACAAACTACACGTACCCGACATATCACACACACACAGAGGGATGCAGAAATTACTTACACCAGCAACAGCAGCACCATAGGGGTGGGATGGCCATCACCAATGCCACATATACACATAGGGGCCTGGATGCCCACCACCACTACCACCCCTACTCAGGGGGTGCCAGATGCCTGTCACTACTACCATCTCTACCCATGGGGGGCTGGATGCCCACCACCACTACCATCCCCACTCATGGGGGGCTGGATGCCTATCACTACTACCATCCCCACTCATGGGGGGCTGGATGCCTATCACTACTACCATCCCCACTCATGGGGGCGTGGATGCCTGCCACTACTACCATCCCCACTCATGGGGGGCTGGATGCCTGCCACTACTACCATCCCCACTCATGGGGGGCTGGTTGCCTATCACTACTACCATCCCCACTCATGGGGGCCTGGATGCCTGCCACAACTACCATCCCCACTCATGGGGGGCTGGATGCCTATCACCACTACCATCCCCACTCATGGGGTGCTGGATGCCTATCACTACTACCATCCCCACTCATGGGGGGCTGGATGCCTGCCACTACCACCACCCCTACTCATAGGACAGGTAATGCATGACACAACCAGCATACTCCCACATAAGGAATCACAGAAAATTACATCCACCCAAACAACATGACAAGCGTGTGTAGTCCATGTCAAATGCCAACAACACAAAACATGACAATGAACATACAATGTGACCCACTATCACATGTGTGACACATAAAAGTGTGTGGCCTCCACAATACAAGCCGACCATGGCCACTGTGGCAATGGGGCCCAAAGCCCCATCACCACAGTCACCAAAAGGTAAGTGTGGGGTCCAAGGCTGATGCACCTTTTGATCAGTGTGGCAATGGGGCCCAAAGCCCCATCACCACAGTCACCAAAATGTAAGTGTGGGGTCCAAGGCTGATGCACCTTTTGATCAGTGTGGCAATGGGGCCTAAAGCACCATCACCACAGTCACCAAAATGTAAGTGTGGGGTCCAAGGCTGATGCACCTTTTGATCAGTGTGGCAATGGGGCCCAAAGCCCCATCACCACAGTCACCAAAATGTAAGTGTGGGGTCCAAGGCTGATGCACCTTTTGATCAGTGTGGCAATGGGGCCTAAAGCACCATCACCACAGTCACCAAAAGGTAAGTGTGGGGTCCAAGGCTGATGCACCTTTTGATCAGTGTGGCAATGGGGCCCAAAGCCCCATCACCACAGTCACCAAAATGTAAGTGTGGGGTCCATAGGCTGATGCACCTTTTGATCAGTGTGGCAATGGGGCCTAAAGCACCATCACCACAGTCACCAAAAGGTAAGTGTGGGGTCCAAGGCTGATGCACCTTTTGATCAGTGTGGCAATGGGGCCCAAAGCACCATCACCACGGTGATCATAAGGTAAGTGTAGGCATGGTAAAAGCTGCCAAAGACAAACTGTATGGATGAATCCTGGTCACACAACAACTAAAACATCTGTGGCATAGTAGTGCTTGTGTCCCATTGCAACATAGATTGGGCGAGGCTAACAGTGCAGTGACACAGAAACATCGTTTTGGCCATGTGCATACAAACATCACACATGGGGGACCACATTGCCAACAATCAGCCAATTACACAATGACAGAAGTGACCATCATGATGCTGACCCACATATCTGCACCTATGGACACACAAATGTATATAACCTGTGGAGACTGTCGATGTCAGGTGAACAAATACCATACCATGGCAGCAATGGGACATACAAACCATGATCATTGTGCTGACTGATGACCCAGGAGTCCCAGGGAGAGCAGGGGAAAATCACCAAACAACATACAGCCAATGGCACACTACAGAAATGCCAATGCAGTGATGCAAATGCACTAACACAAACAGGCAGACTCACACTGCATATCAAACACAACAGGTGATGGGGGTGTGTGCCAGTGTCCCCAGGCAACCACACAACACATGAGGAGGCCTGAATCCCAATTACACAGATGTGTATACAGTGCCACACACAAGTAACTCATGGATTGGATTCCCCTATGTGGGCAATCTGGCATTGTTAGATGAGAAGGAGCCCAAATTACACATGTCACACAAGCTTGTAGGAACAGCAACTAACACAGCAAGAGACACACCCACCACAGCACTACCCCCAGGGACCCCACATTGTGCAGACACTAGCCTGCATGACAATTCCACTGTGATGACAAAGGTAGATGTTGATCACACTGTGAACCACAGCCATGTGTCCTCAGCTACAAACTACCATCACACCTACACTAGCTCCAATCAATCAGCAGGGCCTGCCAGCCAAGGCCAATATGGAGGTAGTGGCCTAGCCATGCAACAACTCACATTTGCACACTCAACACCACACACCCTGATCTCCACCAATGTGCAGCAGTGAGGCTCACATGGACTGGTGACATTGCACATGCACCCATGACAATCCCAGGGGTGGTGGGGGAACTAAGGTGCAGAAACCCATCACACATGCCCACTCAACATGACTCGTCTATGTATGACACACAGCACAGTACGCCGTACATGCGCATGATGTGAAATCCACCACAAACAATGGGATCCTGGCCATAGTCACACACCAACGAAGAAGCCAAGGTGAGACACAAAGAACACACGTACACAATTTCCAACATTGCAGCTCTGACCCTGAGGAGTGGCAGCAGTCACACACACAACGCGTCACAGTCACTGAAAGCTACCACAAACTCAAAATCACATTACTTGTGTAAACAACAAGTGCCAAGCGGAATCCTGAATGTGTCCCATCAGCATTTACCCACATCCCCAGCCCTGACAACAAAGACAACCTGGGATGACAACCTCATGAACATCAGTTTGCCATGCACCCACATCACGGAGAAACCAGGTCCAAGATGCTGGATGAACACATACCAACTCTGCAAGCATCACAAACAGGAACATCCCTAGGGTCACAGCCTGTGTATGAAAAGGGAAGGGAACATGCACAGACATGCTCACACAACACACAACACGGACACACGCAATGTCACCAGATCACACACAGCCATGAGGGCACTCCACTCCTGTGGAAGGTCCACTGTGCCAATCCTTGTCTGTGCATGACTCAAACATATCAGCAGGACACTCCGTCAGTGAGTCAACAACTACAACACACAGAAGCCTCTGCTCACATCAGCCTGGGTAAGGCAGTGTCACGTCAGTCATCTGCATACACCCAAAACACGTGGCAATCCAGTTGTACTGTATACACAGATGAGTCCTCCAAAATTGATGTGCAAAACTGCATGTCCAGTGGAGACGGGCACACAGTCAGGATACTAGGAACATTGGACAGTGGTAAGCCCAACAGATGTGCAACAGTGTAGGACAAAGATGGTAATCTACAAATGCTAAACGTACATCCCTGTGTCAAATGCTGAACATTACACCCTCAGAATGCAGCAAGGGATGCTATAGATCCAGACTAGATTAGGACACATATCCCATGGATCACATGGAGCCCATCACAGCAAAACTTCATTTACCTGATCTGAACACAATTACAACAGCAAATGCATGATTCTACACATCTATATCATGTACCACCAAAGATTAACCACAAGTAAACAAAAAGAGGCTTTATTCAGCAAGTGTGCAACTGAAATCAAAAGTCCAAAATTAACTACGGCCAATGTCCAGTCCAAATACACAGTCCCAACAGGGTGATGTGTGACAACTTGTCACCAATTGCTTGCCTGCACAGGTACCAACAGGGGACATCCCCCTTGGAGGGGCATACAAGGGGCAGGCCAGGCACCGCAGGGACAGGATCAGGGGATGCCAGAAGGAGGCAGGGAAGGTGAGGTGGGTGCAGGAGTGTCACCGGCAACTGCAGTGGAGGTGTCTGACTCAGGGGGGGCAGGCACCACCGCAGGGCCCAAGTCCGATGGTGTTGGTGCTGCAACCACTGCAGTGGGCTGGTCAAATGGAGTGGACTGGGTCCCCAATGCAGTGCGGTCAGACGGGGTTGTTGTGGACTCCACCGCAGTGCATGACTCCAAGGGAGTGGAAGGGGGGGCAGAAGAGCTGGGCAGGACAGAGGGGGGACACGGTCTCCACACCAGTGGCACATACAGGCAGAGCGTCTGGTTTGGGGGTGGAAGAGCAAGTGGCAGGGGGAGGGCCTGAGCAGTTTGGGGATGCGGTATCAGTGTGTGGGGGAACCTGGGGCAGGGTGTGGCGGTGGAACCTGTGGATTGGTGGCCTGGGGGATGGAGGTGAGAGACTGGGTGGGTGACTTGCAGGGCGGTGGCGGGGTCTTGCTCTTCTGGGTCCGGGGGGACTTGCGGGTGGGGGGCTCACTCTGCCTGCGCCGGGGGGCGGGTGTCCGGGGGCGAGGGGCACTCCCCTCTCTGTGTGTGGACTTCCTCTTCCCCCGGTATGCTGGATCAGCGGCATTGGAGGGGAAGAGGCCGAGGTCAGAGAGGAAGAGCTGCTGTGTATGTGGGGTTGCAGGTGAGGCAAGGGAAGGGGTCCTGGAGGGAGAGGATCTTGAGGATTGCGGAGTGACTGTGGTTGCCTGTGTGTGTGTCAGTTCCCCATCCCCTGTGTGTATGGAATCAGTCCCCTGAGGATGCTTGTGTGCACGTCTTGCCTTGGTTTTGGGTGTGTGTGTGCTGCTCGTGTCTGTGTGTTTGGGTGATTGTGCAGGTGTGCATGTGCTTTGGACAGGTAGGGTGGTAGGAAGTGTGGATGGGGCAGAGGTGAGAGGGGTGAGGGACTGTTGGAGGAGGGACACTGCTGCCGTCAGGGAGGAGTCCATGGACCTATTGCTCCTCTGTAGGGCAGACATACCCGTTGAGATGTCCTCCATGAACGACACCAGCTGTGTCAACAGAGTGGTGTGTGCATAGAGGACAGTCAGCATTGCTGTCTGCCCTACATGGAGCTGCCGAAGGAGGTACACAGACTCCTCACTCAGGGCAGCAGGGTACACAGGGGCAGGGGGTGCGGTGCCTGGCTTGAAGGAGACACGCTCCCGAGCACGGGAGCCTCCACGGACCTCAGGAATGGGAGCCAATGGGAGGGCGGTGGTGGTGGTGCTGGTGGCGGGGTCAGACAGACTAGCTGGGGTGTTGTGGCTGCTGACACCCGCATCCACAAGGGAGTCATCCTCCGAGCTGCTGTGGTCCCCAGCTGAGGTGGATGGTACTGAGGACTCCTCGGTGTGGCTCCCCTCGCCCTCCGTGCCACTGGGTCCCTCTGACCACTCGTCGGACGCTGACCCAGTCTGGCTCCGCTGCTCCTCCTGGTCCATGGAGCTGTCCCCTCCTGTGGCCGTGGATGTATCTGCAAACAATTAGGGAAACAGACAAACATCAGTCACCTGCACTGACCGCACACACCACAGTAAGTACAGCACATCACAGAGCAAGCCCTGGCATCTCTAGTAGAACATTGCCAAACGTCATCACACAGATTAGGAGAAGCCTATTGTCAGTCTGATGGTCAACCATGGAACAGACACCCCTCCTGCCCTTGCACCCATCTGTCTGGTGCCTGTCTGATGGTAAGACCCCAGTGTGGACACATGCACCACCTACACAGTAGTTGGACATTGCAGGGAACACAGTGAAGTATGTGAACATGCCCACGTCACATCTCTTGGCACTGAGTCAGTGCAGGTGTCTGTATAAATGGATGGCCAGAGTCTCAATAGAAATGCATGTGATGCATACCAGCACCAGACCCCATGAAGCACCCATGTCCGGATAGTCAATGCCACAATGGGGTGCATGTTGCACATGTCACTCCCCTGCAGGATCACTCTTAGGAAGTTTAATGCCATGACACAGGCATGCCTGCAAAGTCATACATCACTGTCTCCAGTCACATGGCCATGGCAGCCAACCAACAACAGTCTGCACTGTGTCACAATCCTAGGACATGGGGAAGGCAAGTAATGTAACTGACAAGTGCACATGTCCATCCCCCAAAAACCACATCATCTGAACTACTATTTGTCCACGTCATACCAATTGGACATATGGGGGACATGAAACACAACTCTCTGAACATGAGCACCTCACAGTGTGCTGAGAGTGAAAAACAGCTGCCTGAAAGTCACAGTGACATACACCTGTCTGCACAGTCATGTGATCAAACACCTATAACACACAGAAGTCTTGTCTCACATGGTCCAATAGCAGATGGCATGCTGACCCCTAACCGATAACCATCACAGGAGTCCCGACAACATAGTCACAGCACAACGACACAGAGGCAGACAACTGAGGGAACATTTCACTGAGCACAGCATGTCAGCTGATACACGGGAGTGGGAGTACAGAGTGTATTGTATGCCCTGGAGTAGGCATGACTGTCCGGCTCCACCTGCAAGATGGATGAGCCCTGGTCAGTAGGCAGGTGGCTAGGCATGTGTGACACACTTGACATACATACTCCTGAGGCCCAAACATTTTACCCACCCGCAGCATGGGGGTGTGGCAAATACCCCAGGGACATGTGGTGATTCTGATCTGCAAGTGGATCACATATCAAAGTTACACCCAGACTACATTGCACGACTCAGGCATTGTGTGAGCAATTGACCCACCCATGAAGGCTAACACAATATCACGGGAACAAAAGCTGTCACCCACCTTGAGCAAAGCAAAATGCAAGGACCCTGTACCCGAGTGACACAATTATCCTGAGCGTAAGGAGCACACTGGCCTATCAGATGGGTAGTGGCCATGTCACAATAGAGGGACATGGGTACTGGACAACAAGACTGATGTACTGGGGAAGTTTAACCACGCCACAGGAGGGCACATAGAATGTCAGACAGAGTTCACAGTGCAGTCTTTGACTCACCCCCTCCTTGCTGCTGTCTGCCCTTCAGCTGCCCATCCAGCTCCGGGAAGACCACCGGCAGGATCTGGAGCATGTGGGGGGTCAGGGTCCGGTGTCCGCCCCTCCTGCGAGGAGGCGACAGCTTCAGCGGGACCCTTGCAATCCTCCGGGTCCAGCCCCGAAGGTCCTGCCACCTCTTCTGGCAGTTGCGGATCCGGCGCTTGTAGACCCCCACGGATCTGACTGCCCGGACGATGGCCAGCCAGATATCCTGCTTCTGATGGGCATCAACCTGTGAGGATGACAAAGTGAAAATGCCATTACTACACATGCAACACATCCGTGCATCACACAGTTGGAAATACATGTCTCAATCACAGGGGCATATGATGTACACAGGCAGTGCAACGAGGGCTAAGGACAGTTTGCCAGCAGTTACTACATGGTATCATTGCATGGGAAGTGAACCTTGTTTGAATGCACTGTTACTCCACTGTACCTGTTCAGTGCATGTGACTACACACTTTGGGGGGTGAGTACTACTCAGTGAGCATGCTAGCCAGTGGTGTGCACAATTAGTAAGGCAGTGGACAGCACACTCACCTGCTCCCCTGGTGTCCCATACAGCTTGCTGTACTGTGGAAGGAGGTTGTCCAGCAGGGCCTGGTTCTCCTCATGGGTGAAGGCTGGGGCTCTCTCCACAGTACGTGCCATTGCAGTAGCCAGAGGATGCAGAGACAGCAGCAGCAGCAGTGTAGTGGCAGATGTCGTCCTGGAGCATGTAGTGCAGGCAAGTGAGCCCTCAGGGGAACAGCCAGCATTATATGTGTGCTGCAGAGGCAGATACTGTGCCATGCATCCAAAGTGATAGGTCCAAGTCGTATGCATCTTATGAATCTGACCAATCCATGGAATTGCAGCACCAAGACACGCCCACAGCATCCTTAAAAAATTTCAACTTCATGACACCCATGATTTTGCAACATTGTTGTGGCTGGCCAACTGAATTCACTGGATCAGACTCGTTGAAGCTTCAAAAACGCGTCCGTTGCCATGCCAGGCCCCAGCCAATGCGTGCGCACCGATCGGACCATTGCTGTACAACGCGTACCCGCTCACATTCAATGCAATGGTCCGTGCGGGCACACCGATCGGACCATTGCTGTGCAACGCGTACCAGGCATACAACGCGTACCCGCTCACATTCAATGCAATGGTCCGTGCTGGCACACCGATCGGACCATTGCTCTACAACGCGTACCCGCTCACATTCAATGCAAAAGGCCGGCCGGGCACACCGATCGGACCATTGCTGTGCAATGCGTACCAGGCATACAATGTGTACCCGCTCACATTCAATGCAATGGTCCGTGTGGGCACACCGATCGGACCATTGCTGTGCAACGCGTACCAGGCATACAACGCGTACCCGCTCACATTCAATGCAATGGGCCGGCCGGGCACACCGATCAGTCCATTGCTCTACAACGCGTACCAGGACAGGTCACACGCATATGTAACCATGCTGGTCACTGGTGAACCTATGCCAGCCACATTTACTTTCCAGGGACTATGGGGCACACCTACAACACCACACCCAGTCCACACTGTCTATGAGGCATGTGTGGCAGCATAACCTTATCTGTGTATGGGGTGAACATGTGGATTTTGGGGTGGCACTTGGGGGCAGACACACCCAGGCTGTGCACGTGTTAATGGGGACAGGGTCCTTTGTGTGTTGTGCACATGACCACTGTGGTGCGCAACTTTTCATTTCTGAGCATGTGTCATGGTCACATTTCCAGGTTGTGTATGTGTATGACATGTCACATACCCCCAGGCTCACATGTGGGAAGGCATGTACGTCACAGGGTGGCCCATTCCAACAATAGTGATGTCCCTCCACAGTCTGTGTGCATGTTGTGTATCACATGTCTCTGACTCCATGTGCACAATGGGAGACAGTCTCCACATCCACGTGGTTTGTGCATGAACTTTGATGGTGTGTGTGTGTGTCACATACGTCCATGTCTGTCCTGCAGAGGCTACAGGGGCCACCACCTGTGAGTGTCATGTTTGTTTTTTTGACGTGTACATGATACGCCATGTCATGCCAGTGTCCATGTGGCAAGACAGGCTCCCTGGGAATCTACCTGTCAATGAGCTGTGATTCCTGTGGAGCATCTGTCCAGACATGTCACTGTGGTATGTGTGTGGAACGTGAGAGCAGTTAATGTGTACTGTGACACAGCCTAATGGTGTCCCATAGCACACCCTGGAACCAGTTGTCAACACTTGTTGAACAGAGAGATGTTAGATGATGTCCATGTAGGTGCCATATATGTCCAAACGGGACGACACACACATCAAGTACTTGTGTATGTTGATGATGTGTCATGTGAAATTGAGTATGGTGAACGGCACATTGGTGGGGTGACTGACAATCTTGCTTTCTTCACCTATGCACTGCAGGGCTCCTGCTGTCCATCGACCATTCCCAGACCTGGCAACGATGGTGGAACATGACAGCATCCGACGGTACCGCTTCACCAGGCAGCTGATTGAGGATTTGGCAGTGCGGTTGGACCCACATTTGCAGCCTGGCCGGCCGTATCCTACAGCGCTGACCCCCAAGGTGAAGGTGATGGCAGCCCTACACTTCTTTGCCACCGGTACCTTTCAACACACTGTGGTAACTACTGGTGGGATGTCACAGACTATGTTCAGCCGTGTGCTACGCGATGTTTTGGGGGCATTGTTGAGATACCTCAACCAGTACATCTATTTCCCAACACGTCAACGACTCACTGACGTCAAGAGTGACTTCTATGCCCTGGGGAGGATGCCACATGTAATTGGCTCCATTGATGGGACACATGTGGCTTTGATACCACCACAGGCACATGAGCAGGCATACCGGAACCGTAAACATTACCATTCGATCAATGCTCTGGTGGTATGTCTTGCAGATATGACCATCTCACATGTGTGTGCCCGTTTCCCCGGTTCGGCTCACGATGCCTACGTGATGAGGAGTAGTCGCATCCCGAGGATGATGTCACAGATGCCGAACCAGCGTGCCTGGCTTGTTGGTGTGTACTGACTTTGTACCATTGTGTGTGTTCTGCTATGTTGTTTTCCGCACACATTTTCAAATCGGCTAATGTGCAATTGTCTGTCTGTAGGTGACTCGGGATACCCCAACATGCCGTGGTTGCTGACACCCCTCAGTAACCCTGTGACACCAGCCCAGATGCGCTACAATGAGGCACATGGTCAGACGAGGAGGGTGATTGAGCGGACCTTTGGTCTCCTGAAGAGCCGCTTCCGCTGCCTGGACAAGACAGGAGGGGCCCTCCCATATGCCCCAGCAAAGGTGTGCAAGATTGTCATCGTCTGCTGCATGCTACACAACCTGGCAGTGCGGAAGGAGATGCCTCTCATCCTGGATGACGATGACCAACGTCCGCCACCTGTGGAAGATCCTGGCCTGGGTCACGATGCCAGTGAAGATGATGATGATGATGATGGTGATGTCCGCACACAGCTCATCACCAACTTCTTCAGCTGAATGTGAGTCTCCAGAGGGTTGTAATGTCAATGATTTGAGTTTGCATGATATGTGTGTGTGGTGCTCTGGTGCTGTTTGAGTGTGGCCATGTGCTACTTGATTGGATGCGTGCAGCGATGTGTCCTTGCAGGTGGTCTGTACTGCCCAACAGTGTTGACATGCTAACTTGGTTTTGTGTAGTTATCTTGTGACATGTATTAGACATGAGTATTGCCGTTCTGTGCTGTTCTTCAGTGGTTTTGACTGTGTGTCATGTCTGTCCTTCACAGGGTGCTGCTGGAGTTGTCTGATCAACTTGGATCCCGCGAATCCATGATTCAACTTCCAAGGTGGAAGCAGTCGTTTCCCTACAGGTGATGTGCCACACACCCCTGGACTTTCTATCTTCTGCACTTTTTGACTTTGTGGCCACAGCCAGGTTGGATTAGCTTGCATTTGTAGTGGAAACTACATGTTGGAAATGTGTAATAAACCTGTGCTTGACTTTGGGATGTGCGTTGTCTGTAGTCACACATCTGACTGACATTTGCTTACTGCACCTGTTGTCTAGTTGACAGTGACTGTGAATAGGTGGCGTGTCTGTACATTCCACTGTACTTCGTTGCAACATCAGTATAGGTGATGAGTCTGATGGCCCTGGTGTGTATGTGTTTTGTGGCCCTAGTGGTGTGTCTCCCTCATATGTGTCACGTCGCCATGACTGACATGACAGTGTTGGACTTGCTGTAGCAGTTAGCATGCACAGTGTAATTTAGAAGATCAACATCTACATGACAAAAACCACGTTGGAATCACAACAGAGGCAGATATGGTGTATTGGTGAGTTTATTTACATACAGGTGTGAGGATGGTGCACAGGATGGTGGGTGCTGTACATAGAAATTTGGATCCAAAGTTCCCATGTGAATTGGAAGTCTTGGTAGCTGAAAAGTCCAGAGTAAAGTCCACAGTCATCTGATACATTTGGTCAACTAGAGCTCCCCATGTCATGTGGGAGAGTTGGCTTGGCTTCAACAGGGCGTGCAGTATGCACACAGAGGAAAAGTTCCAGAACAGGTGTTGGCTTCCTGGGGGATGTAGATGGCCATCGGCCTCTCAGTTTGGCCTCCTTGGACGGCCCCTCTTCTTGGGGGAGGGGCCCTCAGGTGCAGGCTGCGGCGGTGCAGGGGACTCTCTGCCAGAGTCCTCCTCCCTCCCTGTGGCATTTGCAGTTGTTTCAGCAGCAGATGTTGTGGGCACACAGGGAGGTGAGGCCATGTTGGTGCTGATCTGGCGGAGGCATGTCAGTATGTCCCTATGCACCGCTGTCAGTTGTTCCAATGTGTCCCACTTGGACTCCATGCCACACATGTGTGTCTTGACACGTGACATGTGTGTCTCGACACGTGACATGTGTGTGTCGACACGGGATATGTGGGAGTCCAAGCCTGCTGCTGTTGTATGTCCTTGAGGATCCCCACTACCTGGCTGACCTCTCCGGTGCTAGTCTGGTACGCATCCGCGATGCGTGCCAGTTGTGGGTCATCATACAGTCCAGACCCCTCTGCAAGGAGAGACCTATGTCTCCCACCCCTCACACCACCTCTGGCGACACGTGCAGGACCTGCAGTGGCACGCACAGGTGACCGTGGGCCCACTTGGGTGTTGTTCCTGGGCTCGTTGTCAGCAGCTCCAGTTTGGGCCTTGGTCCGTGCGCTGTTGTCATCTGTGGTCCTTGGTGTGTCCGTGTTGGCAGGGGTGGCCTGTGTGTTGGCAGTTGTTGGAGGGGTGGGTGCAGGGGGTGCAGATGTTGGTCCTGCTGGTGCTGCATGATGACTCACACCGGAGGGTCCAGCTGGTTCTTCGCCATCCGAGGAGTGCAGAGGCTGATCCACACCAGTGAGCTCAGTGTTCCCCGGAGCCTGGGACAGGGAGTCCTCCTGGTCTGCTGCTGTGTCCCCATCATCTCCTGTTTTGGGGAGAGACACAGATTGTATGTTATGTTTCTACTGGCATCAATTGTTCAAACACCTGACAGTTGTGACTGTACCTCTGGATGTGGGCCAGGACATTGCATTCTCCTAAATAGTGACAGTCAGAGAGTGATATTGGTGTAGCACATTGTCCTGCCAACCTGTGGCATGTCAATGTGAATGTTGAGGTGTGTGCATGACCAGCATTGGTGGTATTTGGTTACCATCCAGGCCTCCTTCTCCCCCAGCCCAGTTATCCCACCATGCAACGTGCTTGCATTGCATGGAGTGCAAGTTGCCTTTCAGGATGTCAGGCAGTGGTGTCCTGCTGTTTGTTGTTGCACAGTTCCCAGCAGGGCCCTGTGCTCCCCACAGCAGTACCCAGTGTCAGCCATCTTGTGAGTCCTTATCCACTCCCTGTAATGTGAGCATGGTTGAGAGTAGTGTTGATGGGCCAATTGTGAGGGTGAGCAATATCTGTGCCTACAACTCCCATCATGCTATTGCCTCCACCCCCCTTCCCAGCATGGCCATCCTTCCTTCCTTTTGACTCTGCTTCCCTGTGGGGTGGGGTGCCTGTGCTGACAGGATGGCTGGGAGTGTTGTCCTGGCAGTTGTTTGGCTACAAGTCCCAAGAGTGTCCCTGTGCTTCACACATCATAACCCAGGGTGGTGGTTCTTTGTGGGATCTTCAGTTAGGCTGTGAGGCATTGCATTCTCCCAGGTGGGTTATGTGGAGTTAGTGTTGAGGGGGTGTGTGAGGAGAGCTGCTTGTAACTATGGTCAGTGCTGTGAGGCCTCCTTCCCACCCAGCCAGATATCCCACCATGCAATGTGCTTGCATTGCAGGGAGTGCAAGTTGGCTTTCAGGATGTCAGGCAGTGGTGTTGTGCTGTTTCTTGTTGCACAGTTCCCAGGGAGCCCACAGCAGTACAGAGTGTCAGCCATCTTGTGAGTCCTTATCCACTCCCTGTGATGTGAGCATGGTTGAGAGTGGTGTTGATGGGCCAATTGTGGGTGTGACCAATATCTGTGACTACCACTCCCATCATGCTATTGGCTACACTGACTTGACCATCATACACAGGATTCCTTCCTTTGAGTGAGCTTCCCTGTGAGGTGGTGTTCTAGTGGTTAGTAAATATCTGTGAGTGTTTGTTGGTTCTATTTGTGCCACTGCCTTGCTGTATTTGTTGTTAGGTTTGTAGATGTCATGACACAGTTACATGTCACTATGAGATGGCAGGTATTGTGTTTGTCTGACTAGCATTCACATCTTGGGATGAATATCTTTTGGTTGCTGTGTATTTGCTAAGTGTGCATGGTTTGCCTATCCCCTTGACTGTGATGTGTGTGTTTTGTCACACCATATTGTATATATTAGTTGTGTACTCACCAGGCTCTGGGATGTCTGTTAGTCCATATACGCTCACTGGTGGTAGGATGGCCCGCACCTTCTCCTCCCAGGGCCTGAGGTATACTGGTTTTGCAGGAGGGCCACTGCCGGTGTGCTGGCTGAGGAGGTAGTCCTTTTTGAGTAGTTCCCGGACCCTCCTGCGCACATCTTACCACCTGTTCTGGATGTCTTCCTTTGTGCGCAAACATGGTGATTGTGCGTTCACCCTGTCGACCATCGTCGCCCACATCTTGGTTTTCTGCGACATGGGGGTCTGTTGTACCAATGTACCAAACAACTGTGGCTCTACCCTGAGTATCTCGTCTAGGAGGACTTCCAATTCACAATCTAGGAACTTATGGTTCTTCTTTGGGGGCATGGTGATGGGTGGTGGTGGTGATTGATGTGTGTGTGTGTGTGCAGGTGGGGGGGTGTGAGTGTAGGTTTAGCTGGGTGTGTGTGAGGGTGCTATTTGTAGGTGTGGTAATGGTGTGTGGTTTGTGTGATGTATGAGCTGTGAGTATGTCTGTGGTTGCTGTGTGATGGTGTTGTTTGCTGGCAGGTCAGTGGAATTTGCAAAGGATCATGGTAGGGATTTGTGGCCTTTATGTAGGTGGAGTTGGAGGTGTGTCCTTGTTCCATTTTTTTTCCCTCCCTGTATTTATTGGCTTAGTGGTTGCTTGTTTGGCCCTTTTTTTTCTAATTTTTCCTTTGTGTTTTTGGTGCATGTACGAGTCGTTCTTGTGTCCGAGTAGGACGCTGCAGTTGTCTGGTGTGATCTTGTCCGACTCGTTCCCGCTGTGTGTCAGCTAGGTTTCATATGCGGCGAACGAGTCGGTCGCGTAGTATTGGGTTGCTTCGGCTGGGTTTTGTATGCGTGTCGGTCGTACGGCTTGTGCTCCGGGCGAGTCGGTCGTGTTTTGCACGCACAGCATCATACTACGCAGGTCGGAGTTCGCGGGTACGTTTCGTTCGGGTTCAATCCGAGTGCGTGTCGGTCGGTTCATTTCGCGTGATTTCCCGGCCGGATGGCTTGTTTCCGTCCGGCTCGGTCGGTCGTTTTTTATTCCGTCCGAGTCTGTCGGATTTCACATTCATTTCATCGTACTACCCGGGTCGTGCGGCGCCGGTCCGAGTCGGTTGGACTAAATTCCCGTACCGAGTCGGTCGGTACGTTTTCCGTCCCGAATCGGAATCGGCCCCACTGTGTCCGTTTTTATTTAGGGTGTGTTTATAAATTATTGCCTATAACTATTCAACTATAAAAAGATGTCATTGCCACATTATTTTTCTATGAGTAATGCAGGATCGGTTGGAGATTTGTAAGTTAGGTCTGAACTTTTCTTTTACACTGAACCCAGCGCAAAGGAACTTTGTTGGGTAATGTAATTGGGCCTTGTTTATTGTAAATTTATTGATCCCTGAGCACTGGATCACTGTGCTTTGCCTATCACGGTAGAAATAACTGTAGTGTCTGTTATTGGAGAAAGAGAGCATGCACTAGACTTTAATTTTGTTGCTAAAGAATTGTATAAACTCATCGCTTTTGCGTTTGGGATCTGCAAAGCTGAGGCTAGACGAAAGAGTATTTGATGCTTCTACAAAATCACAGAGGGCTTTGAGTAGCTGTTAGAGTTGCCTAACAAGGATGTATTGAATTTGGATTTTTACAAAGAAATGTGTGTTTTGTTGTTATAACAAACTGACCTGGGACGAGATAGGCTGGCAACAGAGGGAGGTTATCTAAAAATTTTCTGTAAATGTTTGAAAGATTTTCTTTCTTTGTGAAGATTCTTAGAGAAACATGAAGCCTAGGGTTTTGGTCTCTTCTTTTTCTGTCCGAGAAGTGCTACATCCTTCAGCAAGACTATTATGCAGCAGTTGTATTGGCTGCTCAAAGGCTGAGTTCTTGTTTAAGGCTTGCGTACCCCCAAAGCATTTCATCTATCCATGTACCTGAGTTCACATTTTTCATTTATAAATGTGTGCTGTATCTATGATTGATTGCCCATGTACAGCATATAGCATTTGCTTTATTATAGCTTGATAGCACATCCATTATTCATATATATGCATTAACACGATGACTAGATGATCTTGCGAGCTGTGCTGCAAACATCCTTAGTGAATACCATCAGTTCCTCTGAAGCTTCTCATTTTTCTTATGATGCTCCTCTTATTTTTTCAATAGGCCCCAAGCGGTTAAATTTTGGAGTGCTCTCTCCAATTGGGCTAAGATAAATATGGGGTTCTCCAAGACTATATCCTTTCACCCACCCTGTTCTATCTCTACATGGAATTGTAAGGATGATCCTCAATAACTCTGTTGTCCTCTATCCCCAATACACCAAAATACCAAAACAAAGACAAAGCTACTGAGAGCGTCCGTGTAAAAAAACAGAACAATATGTTTGTGTTCTTCAGCTAAAGGAAGTAGGCTAGAGGCCACCTAAAGAAACTCAGATGGGTATTTTTGGTGCTAAATCAGCTTAGATAGGGACTAGGAAGGTGAGGTTGGTTAACAAAAATTGCTACCATCATTTAGTGCAATAATTTACTGAAACCCTATCAAAGTGGTGAAATTCATTTTAATATTTTACTTATTAGCTGCTTACTTTGTCACAAGTCTGTTTGTTTTTATAGTTTCATCTATACATATCATCTGCACTAGATTATGACATTAATTTGAATAAAGTCTTTAAAATATATAAGGCCTGATTTTAAGTTTGACAACCCATCAGGGGGGTAGAGGACATTAAATCCATCATTCCTGACGCACTACTCTCTATCAAATGTAAAGTTGGCCACTGGCCCAGCTTTCATCTCTGTACATTCAAGGTAATCACATTCTAGGCTTGTGTGAAATTTTAATTTATGAGTAGAGTGCCCTGAATAGGGTCCGTCCCCCTAGGCACAACGCAATACCTTCTGAAGGTTAATTCAATTCTTAAATGTCTCAACAAAACAATGTCATCAATCGTTTATGCTTGAAGATATTTAATAGGGTTATCCAAAGTTCATTGGACAACAATGTATCATTCATAAATGAGTTGAAGCAATGAACGATGAATCCAAATCAACAATAGCACTTCAAGATTATAATAATCCTTGTATTAACTTAAGCCCTTCCCGATGCATTTCGGGCACTTGGCCCTTCGTCAGGGGAAAATTCTATAATGGAAAAGAAATTATACAAAATAATACAAAATAATGAGGAAACCATCCTGTATGTAAATAACACCGCATGGTGATATTTAAAGGTGACACATGCTAACATACATCATCTAGAAGTCTGTGACAAAATGGAGCCATGCTGCGGTGAATAAATCAGTGAGCAAAACCTGTTGTTGTAGATAATTAAACACAGTATTGATTGAAATGAATGAACAAAAATACCAGTGGGTGAATGCCCGCTATATTCAAAAACGTGACACCAACATTAACTGTGATCATGTCACGGGTCAAGTGTGATTAAAGGAGCAGATTCAAAGAGTCAACAGTGTGTAGAACCTTCAGGCAATAACAAGCTTAATGTTTACGTGAGAAATGTGTATATGTAGAATCCGCGTTCATGCAAGTGTTGGTTTAATCCTATAGAAGAATGAACGTTGAATCCGACCGTAAAAAAGCCCCAAATCACCAATGTGTTGTTACTCACTCTTCTAGAAGGGTGAACGCGAAAAAGATAACACCAAGTAAAAATGATAAAATGAAAACAATAAAATGAAGCATTAAAAACCTCCATGCAAGCACTATCAAGCATGGTACTTACACGTGAAACCGCGTGTGTTCGGGACCTTCATCCATACATTTGTACAACCAGTGCAGAAAGGAAACAGTTTTAAAGCCCGGGAGAGTTAATGAGCTCAGGAGAGGTAATCCGTAGAGGACGGACCCCACTGGAAAAAGGTTAACAGTGAAACAGGACTGATTGGGAAAGAAATGCTTGCAATCCATGTCAGCCATTTTTGGAAGGGAACATAACATAGTGGCTGGCTGAGCGTGTACTGGACTAGTCAGTCCAGAAAGTAAGCAGTAATAGAACCCGTGAACGTTGTTCCGTAGAAGTCGGAACCTATTGAAAGAAAGTAAAACAGGACTAGTAGAAAAATAGAAGACGGAACCTATTGAAAGAAAGTGAAACAGGACTAGTAGAAAAATAAGTGTTCATTATGTGCAATTCATGGCAGCCATTTTTAAAGGGAGCATAACACAGTAGCTCGTAATTGTTGCAAATAAGCCAGAGAATATGTAAAACAGACAGCAAAGAGAAACATTCAATGAATGAGAACCAAGCAATCATTGGAGTGATGAAATATCATAAATAACATTGAAATTCCATTCTGTCATTCAATCCATGAGGTCGCAATGCTTCGAGGTGTTTACTCCAAACGTTCTCCCTGCGTAGTAAATAGTTGTTATTGTCTCTGCATTCTCTTTTTTCAACCACTTCCAACACTAGAAATTTAAATTGGCAAATGTTATGGTTTTGTTCAAGAAAGTGACTGGCTACAACGGATTTTAAGTTCTTCAATCTGGTATTACTTTTGTGTTCGTTTATCCTGATTTAGATTTTTCTCTCCGTTTTGCCTACATATACTTTTCCGCAAGGTCATTTTAAAAGATAAATCACGTTCATTGTATCACAAGTAGCCGAAACTCTCAAATTGATTTTAGTGCCCTTTCTAGGGTGTGTCATGGTGGAACCTTGAATGATGTTGTGGCAATTATTACAATTGTGACAAGGGGTAGTTCCTTTGTATTTGGATTTTTGAATTGATTCTTTTTTTGATATCAAGATCTCATGTATGTTTTTTCCCCTCTGATAGGCAAAAATAGGTTGTTCAGCAAATAAACCTTTGAAATCTGGTTCTAATGCCAAAATAGACCAATGTTGTTTGACAGATTTTTTTAAAGGACCACTCATGGTAGAAAATTTGGAAACGACAACCATGCAGTTTTGTGTGACCTTGATCTTGTTAGTGAGAAGCTCATCGCGGATCTTTGTGGAACTACGTCGTATGGCTGAATCCAAGACCTGCTTCGGGTACCCTCGTTTAGCGAATTTCGTTACCATGTTTTCCATACGTGTAGTGTATGTAGTAGGGTTAGAAACAATTCTTTTTGCTCTGAGTAGTTGGGAATACGGTAGATGATTTTTCAAAGATCGTTGATGAAAACTGTTGTAATGAAGTGTATTATTTCTGTCAGTTTGTTTTCTGAAAATGTCAGTTTCTAATGTATTTTGAGTTTTTCTGATGATTACATCCAGGTATGTTATACTTTGTTCTTGAATGTCAAATGTAAATTGTATCCTCTCATTCATTTTTTTCAGCGCTGAGAGAGATTTGAAAAGATCCAAGTGTGATCCGTTCCACAAGATGAAAATGTCATCTATGTCAAACAACTGTACATCTTTCTTCCATATCGGATTGGATAAGATGTTATCTTCCTCAAATTTACTCATGAAAAGATTTGCATAGGCCGGTGCAGTGCAATTGCCCATAGATGTTCCTGTCAATTTTAGAAACCATTGATTTTTCCATTTGAAGTATCTTTGGTATAGGGTGAAATGTAAAATTTCCATGAGAAATAGTTGTAATTCAGAATTCAAATTCGTATTGAGTAAGGTGTGTTCAATGGCTTCAATTCCTAACATGTGGGGGATTGAAGTATACAATGATTTAACGTCAACTGTACACAACAGAATGGGTTCATCTTTTGAGAATGTGATTTGGCTGATCTTGGTGAGGAAATCAGTGGTATCCATGATGTATGTACTCATTGTTGTAATGCTGGGTTGGAGGTATCGATCAAGGAATTGCCCAACTGGTTCATGTAAACTACCTCTTGTGGATACAATAGGTTGAAATGGTGGGTTGTGCAAACTCTTGTGAATTTTCGGCACCATGTACAAAGTAGGACTATTAGGGTTGTTGCGAATGAGGAATTTGTGAACTTTCTCATTGATGATCCCATTCTCCAAAGCCCTGTTAACAATGTTCTTCATTAAGCTCAAGGATTGCTCAGTTGGATTGCGTTCCAGTTTCACCTAGGTGTCCGGGTCAGCTATGTGTGCTTCTGTGAGAAGTTGGCCTGGCATATGCTGTCCACTAATTATAGTGGGCACCTTGCACCAGTCCAAACAACCCCTTATTGGAGATAGGTTAAAGACAACCTTTATTGAAAGCTATCCTAGTGGTAGCTATGGAGAGCAGCCTTCAGGCTAAGTCTTGAAGGAATGTAAAGCAGCTTGATTTACCAGTCTATAATCTCTTGAGTGACCAAATGAAAGAGGACCACACCAGGTATATATTCAAAATATATGTATTTATTACTAAACACACCCCTCTAGTCTCTTTATGAGGCTAGAGTTCGAAGTACATAAATTATAAGTTAGTTATCTACAGTAATAGCACAAATACACGTTTGAGCCCTAGGGGCGTACCAAACCATATACCAATAAAGTGGTATAAGAACCACAACTGAGCTAGACACAGGGCCTGGAGCCTGTAGAATTGCTTGGACCACAAGGAACCACCCAAGGTAGTGACACAGGGGACCCACGGGGGACGCGTGCAGTGTATGAACACAGCCGCGAATCACCGTTAACTTCTATGGGGAAAGTCGCGGTTTGAATTTAAAAGAAAAGGGACACTTAGAGGAGGACTTGGAGCAAACCCTTTGAGAACTAGGCTGTTCTAGTGTCAATACCCATGGGAGCACCGGAGTACTCGAGTTACCTCACCCAGGGAGCCGGGTGCATAGGTGTCTTTCGGGGTCGGGTTTCGTCGTCGCTTTCAATGGCGATCTGCTGCAAAGTGCTGCTGGCGGCCAAGTCGAAAGTGTTCGGGTGGATCCAAAGGTGGATCGAAGATCTGAAGAACCTGAAAGCAGAGGGGACAGAGTCTGGGTCACTAGCCAGTGACCAGGAAGGCGATGAGCAGATGCCCACCGATGTTGAGTGCTTCAGGTAGGTTGACAGTTGTCTTAACTCTTCAGCCACGAGGTCCAGGAGGCATCGACGATGACCAGGAGCTGGATTCGAGCTGTCGCTTGACGTTTGTCGATTGCAGGGGTGTCGGCGACCGGATTGGACCCAACAAGCCTTGGCAACGGCAAGTCTTGTGGAAATGGAAGAAGGACGATGTTGCAGACCAGCAAGGTCTGTGGGACTCACCCAGCGAGGGTAAGTCAGGGCACGCCTGGAGCAACCAGGGAGCCCAAGCAGAAGAAGATTGGCCGTCGGGAGGGCCTACTAGCCAATGGACTAGTGACCGTGAAGGAGCCTCGAGTTGACGCACGTGGAGCTACCTCACAGGACACTCGTGAAGTGGAGGCCAGTGGTCTTCGGTGCAGTGGTGCAGGAGGCTGGGGCTACTCGGAGCCCAAAGCACAACTTCGTGGGAGACCCAGAAGAGGATGCACTTACAAAAGTACGCGGTGTCCAGGGGTCACGGTTCCACGTTACCCACGACAGCCACGGGCCTCAGCTCTGCTGGGGTCTCAGGGTAGCCTCGGGGAAGTCTGGAAATCCACCTCTGGTGATGCAAAGCCTTCGGCGTCCGGCAGGAGCTTCAGCGATGCAGACCGGACAATTGCTTCATTGGTGCCTGCCAAGCAGGGGAGTCACTACTTGACCCCAAGGGAGATTCTTCAGTCCTCTAATCTTAAAGTAGAGCGTCGAAGGTCCAGGATTCTGTGTCAGAGTTTCATCCAGGTAAATCTAAAGTCCTAAGGACTGGGGTCCCATACTTATACTAAGGTAGGGGGTTGGACATACTCTGTGGCCCCACCTATGGGAGGGAAGAGGCAGAGGGGTGGTTACACCCCTTTCCCTTTGTCGAGTTTCGCGCCAGAGCAGGGACTGGAAGCCCCTGAGCCGGTTTGAACTGGGGTATGCACAGGGACACCAAATGTGCCCCCAGTGCAGGACTTCAAAGCACCAGAGAGTGCTCCCGCCCAGCCCCAATACACACTATCCTGTCTGGGGAGGTGGTTACACCTCCCTGGGACAGGAAACCTATTGTCCAGGCCTCCCCTGCCGGAGTTTCGGTCAGCAGCAGGAGGCCAGACTCGTGTCTGTGGCAGCGGCATCCATTTTGTGATGCCAGGGCTCTGGAAAGTCAGTACCGAGTATACCGGTGTGTACATGTCTCTCCCTCTAGAAGGGTGGAATGCTACCCCCGCCGCCAGAACTGGCGGGGGGTAGTATTCCAAGATGTTTGACACCAAACACGACATGTTTCCGTGCAGCCATCCCAAAGTTAGCATTTAACGCGAGGTTATAATGCGCTTAAGAGTATATGGTCGGGCTGCACTACAAACAGCACCAGAGAAGGGTCTCCGAACGCTGCAGAGGGGCCCTGCTCATGCAGGGGCACCCTCTCACATAGGAACCACGCACTCTGCCTTCAGGATTGATAAGGCCTGCCATAGGAGTGACTTATAGGTTTATATGTGTGTATGTATGTAGTGATATAGGTAGCCTATATCACAGTAAGGGGTGCATGCACCACCTTACCCAGGCTGCAGTAGCAGACCTGTGGTGTCCTTTTGGCTGGCCTTCCAGGGGTGGCACAATACATGCTTCAGCCCCTGGCAGGCCTCTGAGGTACCTATGCCCTGGGTACATAGTATACCATATACTAGGGACTTATAAGGGCACTCCAGATTCCAATCAGAGATGTGCCTAAGGCACATGGAAACCATTGTAGAGAGGAAGCAGCTAGGCTGGGGTTCTGATTAGCAGGGCCCCAGCCAGACTAAGGTCGAAAAACAGTGAAGCATCAGCAAAAAGTGGGGGTACCCATGTGAAGCAGATCCTACTCTCCTACACAACCCCCCAAACGTAGGGACATTAAACTAACCTTGCCCAGTTAAGTCTTCATGTTCTAAGTGGAAGTACCTAGAGAGTCCATCTGCATTGGCATGGTTACTCCCAGGTCTATGTTCCACTGTGAAGTCCATCCCCTGTAGGGAAATGGACCACCTAAGCAGTTTGGGGTTTTCACCCTTCATTTGTTTTAGCCATAAGAGGGGCTTATGGTCTGTTTGAACAAGGAAGTGAGTACCAAACAAGTATGGCCTCAACTTCTTCAGAGCCCAGACCACAGCAAAGGCCTCCCTCTCAATGGCTGACCAACGTTTCTCTCTAGGGGTCAGCCTTCTGCTAATAAAATCTACTGGCTGATCCTGACCTTCATCATTCAATTGTGACAGTACAGCCCCTACCCCCAATTCAGATGCATCTGTTTGGACAATGAACTTCTTGGAGTAATCAGGACTCTGTAGAATGGGAGCAGTGCACATGGCCTGCTTTAGGTCATCAAATGCCTTTTGACAGCTAACTGTCCACTGAACCTTTTTGGGCATTTTCTTGGAAGTTAAGTCATTCAGGGGTGTCACTATTGATCCATACCCCTTGACAAATCTCCTATAGTACCCAGTCAGGCCTAAAAAGGCTCTCACCTGAGTCTGGGTAGTTGGAGCAGTCCAGTCCATGATGGTCTGGATCTTGCTCTGCAGTGGTTGAACCTGGCCTCCACCCACAAGGTGGCCCAGGTACACAACCTGACTCTGCCCTATCTGGCACTTTGTGGCCTTGATAGTCAGGCCTGCTTTCTGCAGGGCCTGCAAAACATTTCTGAGGTGGACCAGGTGATCCTCCCAGGTGGAGCTAAAGACAGCAATATCATCTAGATATGCTGCACTATAGGCTTCCAGACCTGTAAGGACTGTATTCACCAACCTCTGAAAAGTGGCAGGTGCATTCTTCAGACCAAAGGGCATCACCACAAATTGATAATGCCCACTAGGGTTTGAGAATGCTGTCTTTGGCTTTGCATCATCAGCTAGTCTGATCTGCCAGTAGCCAGCTGTCAGGTCAAATGTGCTTAGATACTTGGCTGAGGCCAAAGTGTCTATTAGCTCATCTGCCCTTGGTATTGGATGGGCATCAGTCCTAGTGACTGCATTGAGACCCCTGTAGTCCACACAAAACCTCATCTCTCTTTTCCCACCATTGGTGTGAGGTTTTGGCACAAGGACCACTGGACTAGCCCAAGGGCTATCTGAGGGTTCAATAACTCCCAAATCCAACATCTTCTGGACTTCTGTCCTGATACAGTCCCTGACATGGTCAGGTTGCCTACAAATCTTATTTTTAATAGGCAGACTGTCCCCAGTGTCCACTTCATGAGTGCACCAGGTAGTCTGACTGGGTGTCAGTGAGAATATGTGTCTGAACTGATTGAGCACCTGTCTGCAATCAGTCTGGTGCTGGGTAGTGAGGCTGCCTGCCAAGGCTACACCATCCACTGACCCATCATCAGGGTTCTGTGAGAGCAGGTCAGGGAGTGGGTCACTCTCTTCCTCCTGTCCCTCATCAGTAGCCATGAGCAAGCCCATGTCTGCCCTGTCCACATATGGTTTTAACCTGTTGACATGGAGAACCCTGTGGGGACTCCTGGGTGTTCCTAGGTCCACCAAATAGGTAACCTCACCCTTCTGTTCAACAATGGTATGGGGTCCACTCCATTTGTCTTGGAGAGCTGCTGGGGCCACTGGCTCCAACACCCACACCTTCTGTCCTGGCTGGTAAACAGTCAGTACAGCCTTTGGTCATGCCAGGCTTTTTGAAGTTCCTGGCTAGCCTCAAGGTTTTTAGTTGCCTTTTTCATATACTCAGCCATCCGGGAGCGGAGACCAAGTACATAGTCCACTATGTCTTGCTTTGGGGGCTTGAGAGGTAACTCCCATCCTTCCTTCACCAAGCACAATGGACCCCTGACAGGGTGACCAAACAAAAGTTCAAAAGGGCTGTAGCCAACCCCTTTTGAGGCACCTCCCTGTATGCAAATAAAAGGCAGGGCAAGAGTATGTCCCATCTTCGCCTAAGCTTTTCTGGGAGCCCTTTAATCATGCCCTTCAAGGTTTTGTTGAATCTCTCAACTAAACCATTGCATTGTGGGTGATAGGGTGTGGTGAACTTGTAAGTCACTCCACACTCCTTTCACATTGCTTTTAAGTATCCAGACATAAAGTTAGCACCCCTGTCTGATACAACCTCCTTAGGGAAGCCCACTCTTGAGAAAATTCCCAGGAGGGCCCTTGCCACCACAGGTGCTGTAGTGGTCCTAAGGGGAATAGCCTCTGGGTACCTGGTGGCATGATCCACTACCACCAGGATAAACCTGTGCCCAGATGCTGTTTGGGGATCCATGGGACCAACAATGTCAATCCCCACCCTTTCAAAGGGAACCCCCACCACAGGTAGTGGTATCAGGGGGCCTTTGTAGTGCCACTTGCCTTGCCACTGGCCTGGCAGGTTACACAGGAGCGACAAAACTCCTTGGTGTCTTCAGACATGTGGGGCCAGTGAAAGTGAGGGACAATTCTGTCCCAAGTCTTGTTCTGGCCCAGGTGACCTGCTAAGGGAATGTCATGGGCTAGGGTCAATAGGAAGCCCCTGAACTTCAGAGGTATAACCAACCTCCTGGTGGCACCAGGCTTGGGGTCTCTACACTCTGAGTACAAGAGTCCATCATCCCAATACACAGTATGGGGACCACTAGCTTTCCCAGCAGCCTCAGCAGCAGCTTGCTGTCTGAGGGGTTCAAGAGAGGGGCAGCTCTGCTGCTCCTGGCTCAGATCTGCCCTGGAAGGGCCCCCTGTCCCCAAGAACTCAACCTGGTCAGGTTCAAGCTCCTCTGGGACAGTTCCTTCCTCAGGACTGAGATCATCCCCCTCAAGAGACTGATCTTCCTTCTGAGCCAAGGGGGAAGGCACTGCCTTTACCCTACTACTCCTCTTCTTGGAGGGCACTTGGTCCATTATTCCAGAATCCAAGGCCTGTTCAGTGTTAGACATTTTGGCTTGTGACCTGGTCACAGCAAACACATCTGCAGGGATGCCCAGCATTTCTGCATGGGTCCTGAGCTCCACTTCTGCCCAAGCTGAAGTTTCTAAGTCATTGCCAAGCAAGCATTCAACGGGTAGGTCTGCACTTACCACAACCTTCTTAAGGCCAGTTACCCCTCCCCAGGAGAAGTTAACAACTGCCAGAGTATGGTCTGTTCTGACGTTGCTAGCATTTGTCACTTGGTACATTTCACCAAATATAATCTGCCCAGGATTCACAAGGTCTTGTCTCACCATGGTGACACTTGCCCCTGTGTCCCTAAATGCCAAAGCCTCTTTTCCATTGATTAAGGGCTGTTGCCTGTACTTGCCCAGATTACTGGGACTCACAGAGGAGGTCACATCCATGCCTCCATCACAGACTAGGACAGCCTGAGTGAGTTCTCTGACTAGGTCAGAGCTCATCTCCTTACCTAGGGTCAACCCTACTAAACCCTTGGCTTGTGTAGTCCCACCACCAACTGTAACTGCACTAGGGGGAGCAGGTGCCTTAGGGGCATTGGTGGGGGCTGGAGTAGAGTCTTTGGACTTGGTGCAATCACTGGTCCAGTGGGTCTTTTGCTTACAGACCTTGCACCATGGTTTCCTTTGGCCTTTCCCTTTGTTAGACTGTGAATCCCCACCTGAAGAAGATTTTTGGGGGCCTTGTGAAGACTTTTGATCTTTACCCTTCTCCCCACCCTTATCAGAGTTTTTCGAATCTTTCTTCTTAGGGTCACCACCTTGGTTCTGTACCTTCTGCCTCACCCTGGTTCTGACCCATTTGTCTGCCTTCTTTCCCAAATCTTGGGGAGAGGTCAGATCAGAGTCCAGCAGGTGCTGATGCAACAGCTGATTTTGACAGTTATTAAGAATCTGCTCCCTCATGATCAGATTGTACAATCCTGTGAAGTCACACACCTTACTGCCCAATAACCAACCTTCCAGAGCCTTGGCAGAACAATCAACAAAGTCCACCCAGTCTTGAGTCTGTGCTTTTTGGGTATCCCTGAACTTTAACCGGTATTGTTCAGTGGTTAGGCCAAACCCATCAATTAGAGCACTCTTCAAGACTTTGTAATTATCAGCATCCTCCTCTCTAACAGTGAGGAGCTTGTCTCTACCTCTGTCTGCAAAGGAGAGCCACAAGATTGCTGCCCACTGCTCCTGAGGGACCCTCTGTACTTTACAGGCCCTCTCTAGAGCAGTTATCCATTTGTGGATGTCATCCCCACTCTGGTAGGGAGCGACAATCTTGCTCAGGTTTCTATGGTCATAAGACCTTTCCCTATCTTTGGGGAAACTGCTGCCACCATGGGACTCTAGTCCCATCTTTTGTCTCTCTCTATAGAGATCTAGGGACTCCCTGTCTATAGCCAATTGCTGTTTTCTGAGTTCAAGCTGGGCTTGCTCATACTGAATCAGTCTCTTTCTCCTTTCATGAGAGGATTCCCTCCTATGAGAGGAGACAGAGGTCCCTATTGAGGTGTCAGAGTGGTTGGACTCCTGAGAAGGAGACCTAGACCTTCTGGGCACACTCAGTACTCTTCCTGGGGGACAAAGGGGAGGTCATTCTGATCCTCCTCCTCCTCCTCCTCCACAGGAGGAATTGGGTTTTCCAGGACAAGGTCATTTTCACCTTCCTGGCCAGTTTCAGAGGGGGGGCTGGGTTTCTTCACCCCTGGCCCCTTCCTCATCTTCTGCCCCACCCTGTCTGCCTACCCCTTCAGACCCTAGGGGCCTGCTGAGATCATCAGCTAGTAACACCTCCCTGAGGTGTTGGGTGCTGGCACTTTTGCCTGCCTTCAACTTCCTAGTATTGCATAATGCTCTCAATTCCAAGAATGGGAGTTTATCATACTTGGAGGGAAGAAGCCCACTGGCTTCTGGCAAGGACTCACTGGGTCCTGGCTTTGAAGACATTACTAGTGAGGTGTGGTGTATGCACTACCTACTCTAGTGTGGCCTACTAAACTCTCTTGAGTTGTAGAAAGGGTGTGCTATCCCTTAACACACAACTCTAAGTTCAGTAGAACTTACTGTATTACTAAGCTTGATTTATATGTACCTTAGGTACCCTTAGTGGTTTTCAGTTGATCAATTCAATTGAGATTATCTGGTAAAACAATAGCAAGCTGGAATCCCACACGCTGCACACCAATGTGAGAAGTTGGCCTGGCATATGCTGTCCACTAATTATAGTGGGCACCTTGCACCAGTCCAAACAACCCCTTATTGGAGATAGGTTAAAGACAACCTTTATTGAAAGCTATCCTAGTGGTAGCTATGGAGAGCAGCCTTCAGGCTAAGTCTTGAAGGAATGTAAAGCAGCTTGTTTTACCAGTCTATAATCTCTTGAGTGACCAAATGAAAGAGGACCACACCAGGTATATATTCAAAATATATGTATTTATTACTAAACACACCCTCTAGTCTCTTTATGAGGCTAGAGTTCGAAGTACATAAATTATAAGGTAGTTATCTACAGTAATAGCACAAATACACGTTTGAGCCCTAGGGGCGTACCAAACCATATACCAATAAAGTGGTATAAGAACCACGACTGAGCTAGACACAGGGCCTAGAGCCGGTAGAAGTGCTTGGACCACAAGGAACCACCCAAGGTAGTGACACAGGGGACCCACGGGGGACGCGTGCAGTGTATGAACACAGCCGCGAATCGCCGTTAACTTCTATGGGGAAAGTCGCGGTTTGAATTTAAAAGAAAAGGGAAACTTAGAGGAGGACTTGGAGCAAACCCTTTGAGAACTAGGCTGTTCTAGTGTCAATACCCACGGGAGCACCGGAGTACTCGAGTTACCTCACCCAGGGGAGCCGGGTGCATAGGTGTCTTTCGGGGTCGGGTTTCGTCGTCGCTTTCAATGGCGATCTGCTGCAAAGTGCTGCTGGCGGCCAAGTCGAAAGTGTTCGGGTGGATCCAAAGGTGGATCGAAGATCTGAAGAACCTGAAAGCAGAGGGGACAGAGTCTGGGTCACTAGCCAGTGACCAGGAAGGCGATGAGCAGATGCCCACCGATGTCGAGTGCTTCAGGTAGGTTGACGGTCATCTTGACTCTTCAGCCACGAGGTCCAGGAGGCGTCGACGATGACCAGGAGCTGGATTCAAGCTGTCCCATGACGTTTGTCGATTACAGGGGTGTCGGTGACCGGATTGGACCCAACAAGCCTTGGCAACGGCAAGTCTCATGGAAATGGAAGAAGGACGATGTTGCAGACCAGCAAGGTCTGTGGGACTCACCCAGCAAGGGTAATTCAGGGCACGCCTGGAGCAACCAGGGAGCCCAAGCAGAAGAAGATTGGCCTTCGGGAGGGCCTACTAGCCAACAGACTAGTGACCGCGAAGGAGCCTCGAGTCGACACACGTGGAGCTGGCTCACAGGACACTCGTGGAGTGGAGGCCAGTGGTCTTCGGTGCAGTTGGTGCAGGAGGCTGGGGCTACTGGGATCCCAAAGCACGACTTCGTGAGAGACCCAGAAGAGGATGCACTTACAAAAGTACGTGGTGTCCAGGGGTCACGGTTCCACATTACCCACAATAGCCACGGGCCTCAGCTCTGCTGGGGACTCAGGGTAGCCTTGGGGAAGTCTGGAAATCCGCCTCTGGTGATGCAAAGACTTCGACGTCCGGTGGGAGCTTCAGCGATGCAGACCGGACAATTGCTTTGTTGGTGCCTGCCAAGCAGGGGAGTCACTCCTTGACCCCAAGGGAGATTCTTCAGTCCTCTAATCTTAAAGTAGAGCGTCGAAGGTCCAGGATTCTGTGTCAGAGTTTCGTCCAGGTAAATCTAAAGTCCTAAGGACTGGGGTCCCATACTTATACTAAGGTAGGGGGTTGGACATACTCTGTGGCCCCACCTATGGGAGGGTCAGGGCAGAGGGGTGGTTACACCCTTTCCCTTTGTCCAGTTTCGCGCCAGAGCAGGGGCTGGAAGCCCCTGAGCCGGTTTGAACTGGGGTATGCACAGGGACACCAAATGTGCCCCCAGTGCAGGACTTCAAAGCACCAGAGAGTGCTGCCGCCCAGCCCCAATACACACTATCCTGTCTGGGGAGGTGGTTACACCTCCCTGGGACAGGAAACCTATTGTCCAGGCCTCCCCTGCCGGAGTTTCGGTCAGCAGCAGGAGGCCAGACTCGTGTCTGTGGCAGCGGCATCCATTTTGTGATGCCAGGGCTCTGGAAAGTCAGTACCGGGTATACCGGTGTGTACATGTCTCTCCCTCTAGAAGGGTGGAATGCTACCCCGCCGCCAGAACTGGCGGGGGGGTAGTATTCCAAGATGTTTGACACCAAACACAACATGTTTCCGTGCAGCCATCCCAAAGTTAGCATTTAACGCGAGGTTATAATGCGCTTAAGAGTATATGGTCGGGCTGCACTACAAACAGCACCAGAGAAGGGTCTCCGAACGCTGCAGAGGGGCCCTGCTCATGCAGGGGCACCCTCTCACATAGGAACCACGCACTCTGCCTTCAGGATTGATAAGGCCTGCCATAGGAGTGACTTATAGGTTTATATGTTTGTATGTATGTAGTGATATAGGTAGCCTATATCACAGTAAGGGGTGCATGCACCACCTTACCCAGGCTGCAGTAGCAGACCTGTGGTGTCCTTTTGGCTGGCCTTCCAGGGGTGGCACAATACATGCTTCAGCCCCTGGCAGGCCTCTGAGGTACCTATGCCCTGGGTACATAGTATACCATATACTAGGGACTTATAAGGGCACTCCAGATTCCAATCAGAGATGTGCCTAAGGCACATGGAAACCATTTTAAAGAGGAAGCAGCTAGGCTGGGGTTCTGATTAGCAGGGCCCCAGCCAGACTAATGTCGAAAAACAGTGAAGCATCAGCAAAAAGTGGGGGTACCCATGTGAAGCAGATCCTACTCTCCTACAGCTTCAACTTGTGTTTCGTAAAAACTCGTATTCATCACAACAATTGCACCACCCTTGTCTGCCTTTTGACACGTGATGTCAGGATTGTCAGCAATATTTTTGAGTATCCTAAATTCTTTGTTGGTTAAGTTTTTTCGTCTGGATTTTTTCTGGAAGTTGAATTTTTGTATATCATGTCTTACCAAATTTTCAAAAATGTCTACGCTCGTGTGGCTTGTAGGGGCCATGTAGGTGCTTCTGGTTTTTAAACCACGTAATGGATCTTCCTCTGTTCTGTCATGTTGTGAGAGTACATTCTCGAAGAAGTGTCTTAATCGTAAGTTCCTCATGAGTTTGAACAAACTGATTTCAAGTTCAAGACAGTTAGTATGGTTCGTGGGGACAAATGAGGTCCCTTTCTGAAGTGTATTCAATTCGATTTGACTGAATTGATAAGATGAAATGTTTATTACGAAGTTTTTTTCATTCATGTTTTCTTGCCCTTGGTCTTCTTTGTTAGATTCGTTGTGCTTCTCGTTTCTGGATGTTCTTTTTCCTTTTCTTTTGCTCCTCCGGGGTCGTCTTTGTCTCCCTGGCCTGACTCTAAAAAAGAGACACCAGCGATTAGAGTTTGTTCAGTAGAGGTTTGTGGAGCTTGTTCTGGTCTCCTTCGAGGCTGATTAATGTCACTGTCTGAGGATGAGGTTTCAGTCTTGGTATTCTGAAAGTATGGTTTGTTTTGCCTCCTTCTGGCATATACTTCCGCCCAATTATACACCTCTCCCAGCTTGTAGTCGATAGTGTCTCTTCTAAATTTGCGAATTTTTCTGTCGTTAATCTCTTGGGAGTGCTTAGTCAGCTGGATGTTGATGTCTTCAAGTATATTAGACCATTCATTCACAGTCATAGAGCTAGCAAGCTCTTCTTTTACTTGTGTGATCTCCTTCTATAGGTCATCCAAAATATTACTTAATTCTTCAATGATCAATAAAATCAAATCCAAAGAACATTTGTTGAGTATTGCATACCAACAATCTTAAAATTTCTGTACATTTTTGCACAAAAGTGGTTTCAAAGGGATTCGCAAACCTCTTGCTATTCGTTGTACACGATGATATTTAATCAAGGTGCTAGCATGCAGCCTTTGGTTAATTTCCCTTTTAGCCAGGTAAAGTAGCTGTTTGATGTTCTGGTCTCTGTTGCGGCTTTTTGACAATGGGGATTTTTCCTCATGTATTAAAGCATAAATTCTAGTAGCTTCATCGTTGGCAAAAGCAAATGTGTTGGTTCGTAAATCGGTTAAGTTTGAAATTTCTTCATAAGCCATCTTATTTGATGAAATGGTGTGCTGTGTTCGTGTGATCAGAAAACCAGAAGAGCAACTCAATTGAATAGAATGAACACGCACAACCAGCGGATGCAGTAATGGTAGAAATGATATCCTTAATCTACAGTGTGCTCCTGGGGTATCGCTCATCCCATTCCTGACGCACTACTGTCTGTCAAATGTAAAGTTGGCCACTGGCCCAGCTGTCATCTCTGTACATTCAAGGTAATCACATTCTTGGCTTGTGTGAAATTTTAATTTACAGCAGAATAATCTTGGGAATATTGGGTTACTCTTTTGTTGTGAAATTATAGAAAATTGCACAATTATGCTTATTCAAGTAATTATGAGTAATTTGGCACAAATATCCTACTGCAGGAGCACAGGAACAACAAATTTAGCGAGCAGCTGCTGGCTGCTAGCTGCTGGCTACTGCTGCTCGTGTTATGTTGCATATAGCTATATTTTCTTAGTACAAAGTGCATCCTCTGGTTTTTTCTAGATGAGAGGGTGCATTTTGAGCTAAGAAAATAGCACTAAATGCCTGGTTACTCTCCTCACATAATTCCAAGTAATCTCATGTAACGTTGCTATCATTTTGCTGTAATTTTGCATAATTATTCTCCAGCACTTTACTCAAGCTATGCCCACCCCTGTGGCCATCATAGTGGGCCCTTCAAAGCACAAAACGTTTGGTGGATGGCTGCTGATAGTTATGAAGGCAGTCCACGTTTACCATACTATAGTTTTTCAAGAACAAACTCCCAAAGTGGAATTTTTTTTTTTAAAACAAAGAATAATGACCCCCACACCTTATGAGTTTTCTCTCAGGCTGTGGATATCATTATTGTATTATTGTTTTATTCTGTCCTCCGTGATGGACAGCAATAAAGGTTATTACACCACCCTCCTTAAATAGGGTTAGCAATGTAATGCTCTTCTGCCAATGGCCCCTACTCCACCCTATTTAAGGAGGATGGTGTAATAACCTTTATTTCTGTCCGTCGGGCTGTCAATGCACCTAACAGGGCTACATTGAAGGAAACCTTTTGCTCTGACCGTCTTTATATGTAGCAGATGGGCTTGAGTATGGTGGGCAATGTACTCTATTGCTTTTGTGGTAGAGTACTCTGGCTTCCAAACTCCAAATTAGGCCCATAGTATGAATTTCTTGTGCGTCTACACAAGGTGAAGGAATACTGCAGTCTCACAGGATTGATCAATGCCTGGAACTCACCAGTAATAAACAGGTGGTTTGTGGGTTGCAGTCAACCAGATTCCCTGTCTCCAGTTGGTAAGTTGGCTTTCGGCAAGTGCCGTGGTCAGAGGGTATAGAGAGTCTAAAACTGAGTCATATTTTGCAGAGCTACAAAAAGACTTTGCCGATAATTATTAATTGCATTGTAAAATTGTATTTAGTCCTCAGTCCGGAGAGGAGCTCCTCTCTGCAGAATGGTTTGTTAGGCACTTGACCAATAAAAAGTTTTACCCTTTAGATGTAACTTTTGAATCTTAGTCTGAATATGTCCTATGATGGCAGCCCCTACGGTGATAATGGTAACCTCAGAGCACCACCAAAACAATAACTCAATGGGAAAGGATTTCATAAGCAGGGGTGAACTCATTCTAGCTGTAAATGCAGATGCAGCTAGAAATCTTGAATGGATACCAGAATCACCAAACTTGGAGCATTTATCACAACCAAAGATAGGATGAACCCCTAAAGAATCCAGGAGCTACCTGGCCTGTGTTGGATGGTTATACTCCACATTTGGATACCAGAAACTTAACTGCCCCGGAACTGACAGTTACTAATCTAATTAGCGTATGTATGTACCTATGCATGAATGTGTGGATGTGGCATTTCTATTGAGCAAATCTAACCTTAAGACAGCATAGCACTCTCTAGGGTCAAAGGTAAGCATAAAGTCAACAATTGATAGAAGAGGAAGCAGAATTTTGGATAGCTAATGGATGGTGATGTAGTGTGATGTCCCTAGCATGGCCTATCAGGTGCTAAGGATGTGTCCAGAATGTCCTAGTACCCACCCTGGGTCACCCATCCACATACCCCTCTCCCCTTACTCTGCTAGATCATGACATCAATGCAAGCCATTTTGCTTCCAGCATGTCTTTGAGCAAGACCTCATTCAAGTAGGTCTGCTCTCCAGGGAAGATATCGGGGTGGAAGAGGCACACTGAGAGAAAGGAAAGAGTTTCCTCTTTTCCAGGCATCTCTCTTCTGTGAATTCCTGCTGTGGGACCATGGATGGGACCGTGATCCCACAGCAGAAATGCCTTCACTGGGCCACAAGGGATTTCTTTTTTGCTAGGAAGAGTGGCCCTGTGGTTAAGGGTCACTCTCTCCCCGGTGACATATGTTACCTTTAGTTTCTGCCCTCTGTAGGGGCAGATGAGCTATTTCTTTAGGCCGCTCTGACCCTGAGGTGGTGGGGGATGAATAGAAAACCACTAGATATCAGAGATTTTTTAGATATATGTGGCAGGAGTAGCTCCTTGTTCAAGGATCACTGCTCTAACTGGGGTAATTTTTTACCATTTCTTTCCACCTAATAGGGTCATATCAGCTGTTGTTATAGGCAGATCTGCCCCCTTGAGGGAAAAGAATCCCACTAGACAATAGGAACGTTTGAAAATATGTATGTGTGCGGAGCGGCCCCTGTGGGTAAGGGTTGGTCCCCTCAAGGGGGCATTTTTCTTTGTTTTTCACCCAACCTGGGAGCAGATCTGCTGTTTTATAAGCCAATATGCCCCCAGACGAGGTGTAAAAATCCTGTAGATACTAGGGATATTTTTTTTAGATATATGTAGGGGAGTGTCCTTTTGGGTAAGGATCACTCCCCCAATGGGTCATTTTTACCTTTGTTTTACACACTCCCTGGGTGTAGATCCGCCATTTTTTAGGCCGATCTACACTTTAGGGTGGCAGAAACTCACTAAACATCTGTGAATTTTGAAAATATGTAAGTGTGGGGAGCGGCCCCTTGGACAAGGGTCATTCTCCTTGAAGGGGACATTTTTTCCTTTACTTTCTTCCCCCTCGCGGGATTATAGGCCATTTCTTAGACTAATCTGTCCCTAGGTAGGAGGAAAACTTCTAGAAAATAGGGGCCCTGTTACACATAGGGAGCACTTTCCCTGTTTGTGCCACGGCGCACCTTAAAATAGGTGCGCCGGGTGCAAACATGGAAAGTGCACCCTATTACATTGAATGAACAGCCCCCAGGGCAGCCACAAAGTCATGCTGCCCTGGGGGCAGCGAATTCAAGTGAAAAATGGAACTTATTTGAAGCAATCGCTCCGTGTTTCACGGTGCAGGCACCAACACATCTGCACTTTTAAGAGAAGGTAGAGATCTCCTTGCAGGCATGTGCATTGAGTGACTGCACTTGCCTGCAAGGGGATGTCTTAGGGGTCCATAGGACCCCTTTACCCCTCCATCAGGGGGGTGCACTGACAGTGTGCCACCTTTTAAGTAGCACATTGTCAGTGCACCTCCTGACAGCTTCTTTGTCCCTGCGCCCGCATCTATGATATGGCGCAAGTGCAGAGGCAAAGGATTTCCTCATTTGCATGGGGCCACACCACCATGCAAATGAGGGAACACCCTCTGGTGATAGTGCTGACGTTATATGTGTGTCAGCGCTATCTGTACTACAGAAAGGGCCACACAAGTGTCTGCAGCCCTTTTTGTAATACCAAAGTTCCCTCGGGGGGTGCAAAGCGGGCGCACATGCCCATTGTGCCCCTGGGGTCTTTTCCATAATACGGGCCCAGGGATTTTTTTAAATATAAGTATATATATATATATATATATATATATATATATATATATATATATATATATATATATATATATATATATATATATATATGTAAAACAAAGACCCTCGATTCGGAGACGCACTCGGCATCAGATTTAGTGAAAGCACACAGGCATTTGTTCCTCTGATATTTTCCTCAGCCTAACGCGTTTCGGAGCGTCATGCTCCTTGGTCACAGGCATAACAGTCTCGGCGCAGTTTACACATAAGGGCACTCTATCAGCATTTAAATGTATTCAGCCTTTAATTGGCAACAGGTAAGTCAGTTTAGTACTGAATGCTGGGATTTGAAGTCTGCCATTTTTTTCTCTTTGCATGAGTTTTACGATGCCTTTAGTAATTGTTCCCTCATAGTAGGTACTGTGCTGATTCCAATTTGTTAAATTAATACTGCCCTCCAGTGGGCCTCCGAGATGAAGAAATGCTCCGTTATTTTTTTGCATTCTGATAGTCCACTCGGAGACATTAGAACAGTTCCATGTCTCAGTGGCCCCCTTGCAGTCAGTGGGGTGGTGCTGTCTCCTCGGCTGGATAGCCAAAAATCATTCTGTAAAACAAAGACCCTCGATTCGGAGACGCACTCGGCATCAGATTTAGTGAAAGCACACAGGCATTTGTTCCTCGGATATTTTCCTCAGCCTAACGCGTTTCGGAGCATCATGCTCCTTGGTCACAGGCATAACAGTCTCGGCGCAGTTTACACATAAAGGCACTCTATCAGCATTTAAATGTATTCAGCCTTTAATTGGCAACAGGTAAGTCAGTTTAGTACCGAATGCTGGGATTTGAAGTCCGCCATTTTTTTCTCTTTGCGTGAGTTTTACGATGCCTTTAGTAATTGTTCCCTCATAGTAGGTACTGTGCTGATTCCAATTTGTTAAATTAATACTGCCCTCCAGTGGGCCTCCGAGATGAAGAAATGCTCCGTTATTTTTTTGCATTCTGATAGTCCACTCGGAGACATTTGAACAGTTCCATGTCTCAGTGGCCCCCTTGCAGTCAGTGGGGTGGTGCTGTCTCCTCGGCTGGATAGCCGAAAATCATTCTGTAAAACAAAGACCCTCGATTCGGAGACGCACTCGGCATCAGATTTAGTGAAAGCACACAGGCATTTGTTCCTCGGATATTTTCCTCAGCCTAACGCGTTTCGGAGCATCATGCTCCTTGGTCACAGGCATAACAGTCTCGGCGCAGTTTACACATAAAGGCACTCTATCAGCATTTAAATTTATTCAGCCTTTAATTGGCAACAGGTAAGTCAGTTTAGTACTGAATGCTGGGATTTGAAGTCCGCCATTTTTTTCTCATTGCGTGAGTTTTACGATGCCTTTAGTAATTGTTCCCTCATAGTAAGTACTGTGCTGATTCCAATTTGTTAAATTAATACTGCCCTACCATGAGGGAACAATTACTAAAGGCATCGTAAAACTCACGCAAAGAGAAAAAAATGGTGGACTTCAAATCCCAGCATTCAGTACTAAACTGACTTACCTGTTGCCAATTAAAGGCTGAATAAATTTAAATGCTGATAGAGTGCCTTATGTGTAAACTGCGCCGAGACTGTTATGCCTGTGACCAAGGAGCATGACGCTCCGAAACGCGTTAGGCTGAGGAAAATATCCGAGGAACAAATGCCTGTGTGCTTTCACTAAATCTGATGCCGAGTGCGTCTCCGAATCGAGGGTCTTTGTTTTACAGAATGATTTTCGGCTATCCAGCCGAGGACAGCACCACCCCACTGACTGCAAGGGAGGCCACTGAGACATGGAACTGTTCAAATGTCTCAGAGTGGACTATCAGAATGCAAAAATAACGGAGCATTTCTTCATCTCGGAGGCCCACTGGAGGGCAGTATTAATTTAACAAATTGGAATCAGCACAGTACCTACTATGAGGGAACAATTACTAAAGGCATCGTAAAACTCACGCAAAGAGAAAAAAATGGCGGACTTCAAATCCCAGCATTCAGTACTAAACTGACTTACCTGTTGCCAATTAAAGGCTGAATAAATTTAAATGCTGATAGAGTGCCCTTATGTGTAAACTGGGCCGAGACTGTTATGCCTGTGACCAAGGAGCATGGCGCTCCGAAACGCGTTAGGCTGAGGAATATCCGAGGAACAAATGCCTGTGATGCTTTCACTAAATCTGATGCCGAGTGCGTCTCCAATCGAGGATCTTTGTTTTACAGAATGATTTTCGGCTATCCAGCCGAGAGACAGCACCACCCCACTGACTGCAAGGGGCCACTGAGACATGGAACTGTTCAAATGTCTCCGAGTGACTATCAGAATGCAAAAAAATAGCGGAGCATTTCTTCATCTCGGAGGCCCACTGGAGGGCAGTATTAATTTAACAAATTGGAATCAGCACAGTACCTACTATGAGGGAACAATTACTAAAGGCATCGTAAAACTCACGCAGAGAAAAAAATGGCGGACTTCAAATCCCAGCATTCAGTACTAAACTGACTTACCTGTTGCCAATTAAAGGCTGAATAAATTTAAATGCTGATACAGTGCCTTTATGTGTAAACTGCGCCGAGACTGTTATGCCTGTGACCAAGGAGCATGACGCTCCGAAACGCGTTAGGCTGAGGAAATATCCGAGGAACAAATGCCTGTGTGCTCACTAAATCTGATGCCGAGTGCGTCTCCGAATCGAGGTCTGTTTACATATATATATAACATATATATATATATATATATATATATATATATATATATATATATATATATATATATATATATATATATATATATATATATATATATATATATATATATATATGTGTGTGTAGTCAATGGCCCTTATGAAATTGTTGCTCCTCGAATGGAGACATTTCTTTACCTTTGTTCCCCCCCAAGGGGGGCAGTTCTACCTTTTTTAAGGCTGATATGCCCCCAGAGCTTGCAAAAACTCACTAGATTCCTGGTATGTCAAACAATATGTATGTGGGGGAGCAGCTCCTTGTGCAAGGGTTGCTCCTCTGAAGGGGACATTTTTTCCTTTGTTTTCCACCCCCCTTTGGGGGCAGATCAGCCATGTTTTAGGCCGATCTGCCCAAGGGTAGTAGAAAACCACTAGACACCAGGAAAGAAGTTTCTGTATGTGAGGGGAGCGGCCCCTGGGGTAAGGGTCGCTCCCCTCTGGGGTGCCAAATCTATGCCTTTGGTTTCCTCCCACCCCCCCCGGGACTTTTGGCTGCTTTTGATGTGGATCTGTCACCTAAGGCAGACTTCTTTGTTTTTTATACTGTTAACTTTTTTTTTTTATCATCATTTGTATTTGTGAACTTAATGGGTATTTTTTGCTTTTTATTGCAGTTCAAATCTTTTGATTTCCTTGGTGGTGAATCCTGCTTCCAGTTTTGGAATTGGTAGATCTGCAGTTTCTGTAGTGGCAGGTGGGTGGTAAGGGAACTTTTTTTGTAAATTTTACTTCAATTGATTATCATTGCCCTGCTTGAATGTTTTTTCTTTTTTATTGTTGTAATACATTTGCATATTTAGATTATGTTTTATTGAGTGTCAAATTCACATTTTGATTTGTGTAAGATCTATTATGTGTTGCTTTGTGTGCAATTTATTTTTTCTCTTTTATTCTTTTGAGTGGAATATCTTGCAGTTCAGTGTCTGTGCAGAGTAGTTGCAGTTTGTGCTCAGTCTAGCTGTTTATGGCTAGTGCGAAGCCGCTAGGTATCATTGTGTTGTAGAAAGTTCATTGTGTGCTTTGTATTGATAGTTTCTTTATATTTCAGTAGTTATATTTACAATTTGATACAGTCACATTTTGTTGAGTTCTAATTTGACAGTGTAGGCAATTGTTGTCTGTCTTTTGTGACAGTTTTATTAATAAGCAGCAAAGCTAACTACAGAGCAGATTGCTGATTTGCTTTTTGAATCTTCCTTTGAATGTAGCTCTAAGCCCTCGTCCCATCTGAGGTAGAGGATCAAGTGCAAGTTCTTGGCAGTGAATTTTCTGTTTAAGAGGAATCGCCTGATGTTGAATCTACTATTAGCACAGGTGAAGTACCTCATTTAGAGGTGCAAACTGTTTTGCCTATTTTTTGTGTGTTGCAGGGTGCAGAGTTAATACAAAGAACAGGTTGTCTATCAATTTCTTCCATGTCTTTATTGATGATGTGTTTTTTTAATTATATTGTTGAGCAGACCAATTTGTATGCAGAACAGATTTGAAGGACAACACTGACATATTTAAGACCCACTCTAGACTCCCACAAGTCTCATAAGATGAACCAGTTCTGGCATTAATCTTTTTGATGGGATTGCGATGGAAACCATCATTGTCTTTAAATTGGTCTACTTGTCCCTTAATGGCAACTACTATTTCTTCAGCCACCATGCACAGAGATTGGTACTTGCTTCTGCACTAGATGCTTTATTTTGTGGTTAATGCTACAGAAATGCCATGAGATAACCCTAATTGTGACTGACTCTTCAAGATTTGGTCTGTGCTTGATATTTTAGTACATAGTTTCTCAGAGATCTATGTTCAAGGCCAAGATACATCTATAGAGGAGTCTCTGATCCTGCTCAAAAGCTGTTTGATTTTTAGACAGATGTACCCAGCAATAGAACACATTATGGTATTAAGCTGTATGTATTGTGTCCCTCGGGTGTCTCGTGTTAAGAAATGTGTGTGTTTGGTAGGTTTCCCTTGGAACCTGCTGAGTAAGGGCCCAATAACCACAGCTAAGCCAATTGCAAAAAAGGGTTGGTTTTTAGTGGAATGTTGTGATCTGTCTATGTTGCATTTTAGCCCTTTTCATGTAAACGGTGCTAGGCCATCCTACACAAATGAGGTACCACTTACATGGTACCTAATGGGGGAAATACTGGGTGGAATGAAATTTGTGGGTCCCCACAGATTCCAGAACTTACCCTCACAGAAATGTGAGGAAAATATGTATTTTTTATCCCTAATTTGAAGTTTGCAAAGGCTTCTGATTAAGAAAACCTAATGGGAGCCATACTAGTCACATCACCCTGGACACCCAGGCTGCATTTTGGAGAATTTTGTGTCGCAGAGTCTAGGCCCAGCCACACAAGTGGTGTGCCATTTTTATTGTAAAGCATGTGAGAACACAGTACAATAAAAAAAACTGCTACTGCCAATAGGATTTCTCTGCATTGTTGGCTTCCAAATGTAAGCCAATGTGCAAGAAAGAAGGCATTTTGCAAAATGCCCTCTGAATTACATGATAGTAAGGGTAACCACAATTTCAGAGGTGTACAAATAACCACAATTCCTAAACTCATTACATTATGTACATTTAAAAAATACATAAGTTACCTTCATACCCATTTTAATTTTTTATATTTCACCATAAGAATTGCTGTATAGTTGGTACACAATGAGAAATCATTGTAAGGGGCTGCTCAGTTGTTGGTCCTGGATATTGAGTGATTTTTGGGAGCTGTTTTGAAATTGGGTTTCTGGTTGGCAGAGGTTTGCATGCTGTCCAAGCAGGAACCAGAATACTAGTCAGGATAAGTCAGATGCACACCATAAATTAACCTGTGCTCGCCTTCTGGTAGCTTGGCACAGAGCAGGCAGCCTTGTGTAAAGTATTTGTGCGATAGTTCAAACAGTAACACAGTGAAAACACCACAAAAAGACTCCACTACTGTTTAGAAAAATAGCTTCTATTTGTATGAACAAAACAAGACCAAAATGACAAAAATTCAATTAGTATAACCAAAGTTATAAATTTTTAAGGACTAAATGAAATTATAGTGCTTAAAAGCTTAAAGCGCCAACTGGGTCTATCTGGTCGCGCTAGACCAGGGTAAAGCCAAAAGTTCAGGCCATCTGCGATGGAGTGCAGGTCGGATGCAGGGACCAGCCTTGGCCCGCTCTAAAGTACCTGGGATGTGTCATCAATGGAGTCGAGATGCAAATAGAAAAGATGCGATGCATCTTTATAAAGGTGCAGGATGTAGGTGATCTGTCGGAAACTGGAGGCGATGTGCTGTGCAGTCAGCGATGCAAGGTCCGCGGTCTGTGCAGCAGCAGCAATGCGTTGAGGTAGATGTGGCAGTTCTGACGGCGCAACATTATCGATGCGTGGATTTTCAACAGTTGCAGCAATTTATGCTCACTTCCAAGAGCCCAAAATTGGATTTGCACCACTTCACATGGCAAAACTTGCAGCAAGTAAAGTTCAGGTGCTGTTGAAGGTGGATAAGAAGTCTTTGATATCCCTGAGACTTAGAACAAAGGGCTAGCCAGCATGCCATTGGAGTCACCCTGGGTTCAAGTGAGATGGGTCCAGTCCTTCCTCAGTGGGGCAGAGGGTAGCAGGCAGCAGGGCAGCACAGCAGAAAAGCAGTTCTTCCAGAGCAGCAGTCCAGCAGAGTGGTAATCCTTGTAGCAGCACAGCAGTCCTTCCTCCTGGCAGAGTTTCTTCACAGGTCCTGTAGTGTCTATTTGGTGGGGTCAGAGACCCAGTACTTATACCCAGTCATGTCTTTGAAGTGGAGGTGACTTTAAAGAGGGGCTTTAAAGTGCACAGAAGTCATTCCTCCCAGCTCTGATTCCAGACACATTACAGGGGGTATGCAGACCTTTTGGTTGGGGACAGGACACAGCATATTTAGGTGTTAATGTCAGCTCCTCCTTCCCATCCTCCTGAGGATGGCCTTTCATGATGTGTATGGCTACTCAGTCACACCTAAGCTCCCTTTATGTGTGGCTGTCTAGAGGGAATGCGCACTGTCAATCTGTCCCCCATCCCAGACGTGTACTGGAGACAGGCTGCAGACACATGGTACTAAGAGCCAAAAAATGCTATCTTTCTAAAAGAGGCATTTTTTAAATTGCAGTCATTTTTTTGTTTGTTTAATATAGTGTGAACTAGACCCAAAGGTATCAGAGCACATTAAACAAACACCAGTTGTGTTACAGACAGACACATTCATTTTTGTTAGGCACGAGGAGATTAAGGGGCCGATTCCGATTCGGGCCGGAAAATGTACCGACCGACTCGGTCCGGGAATAAAGTCCGACCGACACGTACCGGCGCCGTACGACCCTAGTAGTACGATGAAATGCATGTGAAATCAGACCGACTCGGACGGAATACAAAACGACCGACCGAGCCGGACGGAAACAAGCCATCCGGCCGGGAAATCACGCGAAACGAACCGACCGACACGCACCCGGATTGAACCCGAACGAAACGTACCCGCGAACTCCGACCCGCGTAGTACGATGCTGTGCGTGCAAAACACGACCGACTCGCCCGGAGCACAAGCCGTACGACCGACACGCATACAAAACCCAGCCGAAGCAACCCAATACTACGCGACCGACTCGTACGCCGCATATGAAACCTAGCTGACACACAGCGGGAATGAGTCGGACAAGATCGCACCACACAACTGCAGTGTCCTACTCGGACACAAGAACGACTCCTACATGCACCAAAAACAACAAGGAAAAATTAGGAAAAAAAGGGCCAAACAAGCAACCACAAAGCCAATAAATACAGGGAGGAAAAAAAATGGAACAAGGACACACCTCCAACTCCACCTACATAAAGGCCACAAATCCCTACCATGATCCTTTGCAAATTCCACTGACCTGCCAGCACACAACACCATCACACAGCAACCACAGACACACTCACAGCTCGTACATCACACAAGCCACACACCATTACCACACCTACAAATAGCACCCTCACACACACCCAGCTAAACCTACACTCACACCCCCCCACTTGCACACACACACATCAATCACCACCACCACCCATCACCATGCCCCCAAAGAAGAACCATAAGTTCCTAGATAGTGAATTGGAAGTCCTGGTAGATGAGATCCTGAGGGTAGAGCCACAGTTGTTTGGTACATTGGTACAACAGACCCCCATGTCGCAGAAAACCAAGATGTGGGCGAGGATTGTCGACAGGGTGAACGCACAATCACCATGTTTGCGCACAAAGGAAGACATCCAGAACAGGTGGTATAATGTGCGCAGGAGGGTCCGGGACCTACTCAAAAAGGACTACCTCCTCAGCCAGCACACCGGCAGTGGCCCTCATGCAAAACCAGTATACCTCAGGCCCTGGGAGGAGAAGGTGCGGGCCATCCTACCACCAGTGAGCGTATACGGACTAACAGACATCCCAGAGCCTGGTGAGTACACAACTAATATATACAATATGGTGTGACAACACTTACACATCACAGTCAAGGGGATAGGCAAACCATGCACCCTTAGCAAATACACAGCAACCAAAAGATATTCATCCCAAGATGTGAATGCTAGTCAGACAAACACAATACCTCCCATCTCATAGTGATATGTAACTGTGTCATGACATGTACAAACCTAACAACAAATACAGCAAGGCAGTGGCACAAATAGAACCAACAAACACTCCCAGATATTTAAACACCACTAGAACACCACCTCACAGGGAAGCTCACCGAAAGGAAGGAATTCTGTGTATGCTGGTTAAGTCAGTGTAGCCAATAACATGATGGGAGTGGTAGTCACAGATATTGGTCACACCCACAATTGGCCCATCAACACCACTCTGAACCATGCTCACATCACAGGGAGTGGAAAACAACTGACAAGATGGCTGACACTGGGTACTGCTGTGGGGAGCACAAGGCCCTGATGGGAACTGGGCACCAACAAACAACAAGACCACACTGTCAGCCATCTTGCCATTGCTGTCACACTCACACACAGTGAAGTCCACTCAAAAGGAAGGAAGTATGGGCATGCTGGGAAGGGGGTGGAGGCAATAGCATGATGGGAGTGATAGTCACAGATATTGGTCAGCCTCACAATTGGCCCATCAACACCACCCTGAACCATGCTCACATCACAGGGAGTGGAAAAGGACTCACAAGATGGCTGACACTGGGTACTGCTGGGGGAGCACAAGGCCCTGCTGGGAACTGTGCAACAACCAACAGCAGGACACCACTGACTGACATCCTGAAAGACAACTTGCACTCCCTGCAATGGAAGCACGTACCATGGTGGGATATCTGGCTGGGTGGGAAGGAGGACTCACAGCACTGACCATAGTTACAAGCACCTCCACTCACACACACCCTCAATACTAACTCCACATAACCCACCTGGGAGAATGCAATGCCTCACATCCTAACTGAAGATCCCACAAAGAACCACCACCCTGGGTCATGCTGTGTGAAGCACAGGGACACTCTTGGGACTTGTAGCCAAACAACTGCCAGGACAACACTGCCAGCCATCCTGTCAGCACAGGCACCCTACCCCACAGGGAAGCAGAGTCAAAAGGAAGGAAGGATGGGCATGCTGGGAAGGGGGTGGAGGCAATAGCATGATGGGAGTGGTAGTCACAGATCAACATCTCACACCCACATGGCCCAGCAAGTTAGCACTGAAGCATGCACACCTCACAGGGAGTCAAAAGCCACTTCAAAGATGTCTGACACGGGCCACAGCTGTGGGGAGCACAAGGCCCTGCTGGGAACTGGGCACCAACAAACAACAGGACCACACTGCCAGCCATCTTGCCATTGCTGTCACAATCACACACAGTGAAGTCCACTCAAAAGGAAGGAAGTATGGGCATGCTGGGAAGGGGGTGGAGGCAATAGCATGATGGGAGTGGTAGTCACAGATATTGGTCAGCCTCACAATTGGCCCATCAACACCACCCTGAACCATGCTCACATCACAGGGAGTGGAAAAGGACTCACAAGATGGCTGACACTGGGTACTGCTGGGGGAGCACAAGGCCCTGCTGGGAACTGTGCAACAACCAACAGCAGGACACCACTGACTGACATCCTGAAAGATAACTTGCACTCCCTGCAATGGAAGCACGCTTCATGGTGGGATAACTGGGCTGGGGGAGAAGGAGGCCCGGATGGCAAGCAAATACCACCAATGCTGGTCATGCACACACCTCAACATTCACATTGACATGCCACAGGTTGGCAGGACAATGTGCTACACCAATATCACTCTCTGACTGTCACAATTTAGGAGAATGCAATGTCCAGGCCCACATCCAGAGGTACAGTCACAACTGTCAGGTGTTTGAACAATTGATGCCAGTAGAAACATAACATACAATCTGTGTCTCTCCCCAAAACAGGTGATGATGGGGACACAGCAGCAGACGAGGAGGAGTCCCTGTCCCAGGCTCCAGGGAACACTGAGCTCACTGGTGTGGATCAGCCTCTGCACTCCTCGGATGGCGAAGAACCAGCTGGACCCTCCGGTGTGACTCATCATGCAGCACCAGCAGGACCAACATCTGCACCCCCTGCACCCACCCCTCCAACAACTGCCAACACACAGGCCACCCCTGCCAACACGTACAGACCAAGGACCACAGATGACAACAGCGCAGGGACTCAGAACCAAACTGGAGCTGGTGACAACGAGCCCAGGAACAACACCCAAGTGGGCCCACGGTCACCTGGCGTGCCACCGCAGGTCCTGCACGTGTCGCCAGGGGTGGTGGGAGGGGTGGTAGACATAGGTGGCTCTTTGCAGAGGGGTCTGGACTGCATGATGACCCACAACTGACACGCATTGCGGATGCATACCAGACTAGCACCGTAGAGGTCAGCCAGGTAGTGCGGATCCTCAAGGACATACAACAGCAGCAGGCTGCCCATCATGCCCGCTTGGACTCCCACATGTCCCGTGTCGAGACACACATGTCACGTGTCGAGACACACATGTCTGGCATGGAGTCCAAGTGGGACACATTGGAACAACTGACAGCGGTGCATAGGGACATACTGACATGCCTCCGCCAGATCAGCACCAACATGGCCACACCTCCCTGTGTGCCCACAACATCTGCTGCTGAAACAACTGCAAATGCCACAGGGAGGGAGGAGGACTCTGGCAGAGAGTCCCCTGCACCGCCGCAGCCTGCACCTGAGGGTCCCCCTCCCAAGAAGAGGGGCCGTCCGAGGAGGCCAAACTGAGAGGCCGATGGCCATCTATATCCCCCAGGAAGCCAACACCTGTTCTGGAACTTTTCCTCTATGTGCAAACTGCACGCCCTGTCGAAGCCAACCCAACTCTCCCACATGACATGGGGAGTTCTAGTTGGCCAAATTCATCAGATGACTGTGGACTTTACTCTGGACATCTCAGCTACCAAGACTTCCAAATCACATGGGAACTATGGATTCCAATTTCTATGTACAGCACCCATCATCCTGTGCACCATTCTCACACCTGTATGTAAATAAACTCACCATTACACCATATCTGTCTCTGTTGTGATTCCAACATGCTCTCTGTCATGGAGATGGTGATCAGAAAAATGACACTGTGCATGCTAACTGCTACAGCAAGTCCAACACCGTCATGTCAGTCATGGCGACGTGACACATATGAGGGAGACACACCACTAGGGCCACACAACACATACACACCAGGGCCATCAGACTCATCACCTATACTGATGTTGCAACTAAATACAGTGGAATGCACAGACACGCCACCTATTCACAGTCTGTCAACTAGACTACAGGTGCACTAAGCAAATGTCAGTCAGATGTGTGACCACAGACAACGCACATCCCAAAGTGAAGCACAGGTTTATTACACATTTGCAACATGTTGTTTCCACTACAAATGCTAGCTAATCCAACCTGGCTGTGGCCACAAAGTCAAAAAGTGCAGAAGATAGAATGTCCAGGGGTGTGTGGCACATCACCTGTAGGGAAACGACTGCTTCCACCTTGCAAGTTGATTCATGGATTCGTGGGATCCAAGTTGATCAAACAACTCCGCCAGCACCCTGTGAAGGACAGACATGACACACAGTCAAAACCACTGAAGAACAGCACAGAACGGCAATACTCATGTCTAATACATGTCACGAGATAACTACACAAAACCAAGTTAGCATGTCAACACTGTTGGGCAGTACAGACCACCTGCAAGGACACATCGCTGCACGCATCCAGTCAAGTAGCACATGGCCACACTCAAACAGCAACAGAGCACCACACACACATATCATGCAAACTCAAATCATTGACATTACAACCCTCTGGAGACTCACATTCAGCTGAAGAAGTTGGTGATGAGCTGTGTGCGGACATCACCATCATCATCATCATCTTCACTGGCATCGTGACCCAGGCCAGGATCTTCCACAGGTGGCGGACGTTGGTCATCGTCATCCAGGATGAGAGGCAACTCCTTCCGCACTGCCAGGTTGTGCAGCATGCAGCAGACGATGACAATCTTGCACACCTTTGCTGGGGCATATGGGAGGGCCCCTCCTGTCTTGTCCAGGCAGCGGAAGCGGCTCTTCAGGAGACCAAAGGTCCGCTCAATCACCCTCCTCGTCCGACCATGTGCCTCATTGTAGCGCATCTGGGCTGGTGTCACAGGGTTCCTGAGGGGTGTCAGCAACCACGGCATGTTGGGGTATCCCGAGTCACCTACAGACAGACAATTGCACATTAGCCGATTTGAAAATGTGTGCGGAAAACAACATAGCAGAACACACACAATGGTACAAAGTCAGTACACACCAACAAGCCAGGCACGCTGGTTCGGCATCTGTGACATCATCCTCGGGATGCGACTACTCCTCATCACGTAGGCATCGTGTGCCGAACCGGGGAAACGGGCAAACACATGTGTGATGGTCATATCTGCAAGACATACCACCAGAGCATTGAGCGAATGGTAATGTTTACGGTTCCGGTATGCCTGCTCATGTGCCTGTGGTGGTATCAAAGCCACATGTGTCCCATCAATGGAGCCAATTACATGTGGCATCCTCCCCAGGGCATAGAAGTCACTCTTGACATCAGTGAGTCATTGACGTGTTGGGAAATTGATGTACTGGTTCAGGTAAATCAACATTGCCCCCAAAACATCGCGTAGCACACGGCTGAACATAGTCTGTGACATCCCACCGGCAGTCGCCACAGTGTGTTGAAAGGTACCGGTGGCAAAGAAGTGTAGGGCTGCCATCACCTTCACCTTGGGTGTCAGCGCTGTAGGATATGGACGGCCAGGCTGCAAATGTGGGTCCAACCGCACTGCCAAATCCTCAATAAGCTGCCTGGTGAAGCGGTACCGTCGGATGCTGTCACGTTCCACCATCGTTGCCAGGTCTGGGAATGGTCGATGGACAGCAGGAGCCCTGCAGTGCATAGGTGAAGAAAGCAAGATTGTCAGTCACCCCAACTATGTGCCGTTCACCATACTCAATTTCACATGATACATCATTAACAAACACAAGTACTTGATGTGTGTGTCGTTCTGTTTGGACATATATGGCACCTACATGGACATCATCTAACATCTCTGTTCAACAAGTGTTGACAACAGGTTCCAGGGTGTGCTATGGGAAACCATTAGGCTGTGTCACAGTACCCATTTACTGCTCTCACGTTCCACACACATACCACAGTGACATGTCTGGACAGATGCTCCACAGGCATCACAGCTCATTGACAGGTAGATTCCCAGGGACCCTGTCTTGCCACATGGACACTGGCATGACATTGCGTATCATGTACACGTCAGAGAAACTAACATGACACCCACAGGTAGTGGCCCCTGTAGCCTCTGCAGGACAGACATGGACGTCTGTGACACACACACACACAACATCAAAGTTCATGCACAAACCACGTGGATGTGGAGACTGTCTCCCATTGTGCACATGGAGTCAGAGACATGCGAAACACAACATGCACACAGACTGCGGAGGGACATCACTATTGTGGCAATGGGCCACCCTGTGACATACATGCCTTCCCACATGTGAGCCTGGGGGTATGTGACATGTCATACAATTACACAACCTGGAAATGTGACCATGACACATGCCCATAAATGAAAAGTTGCACACCACAGTGGTCAGGTGCACAACACACAAAGGTCCCTGTCCCCATGAACACGTGCACAGCCTGGGTGTGTCTGCCCCCAAATGCCACCCCAAAAACCACATGTTCACCCCCATACACAGATAAGGTCATGCTGCCACACATGCCTTAGATACAGTGTGGACTGGGTGTGGTGTTGTAGGTGTGCCCCTGAGTCCCTGGAAAGTATATGTGGCTGGCATAGGTTCACCAGTGACCAGCATGGTGACATATGCGTGTGACCTGTCCAGGGACGCGTTGAACAGCAATGGACCGATCGGTGTGCCCGGCCGGCCCATTGCATTGTATGTGAGCGGGTACGTGTTGTATCCCGGGTATGCGTTGTACAGCAATGGACCGATCGGTGTGCCCGGCCGGCACATTGCATTGTATGTGAGCGGGTACGCGTTGTATCCCGGGTACGCGTTGAACAGCAATGGACCGATCGGTGTGCCCGGCCGGCCCATTGCATTGTATGTGAGTGGGTACGCGTTGTATCCTGGGTACGCGTTGAACAGCAATGGACCGATCGGTGTGCCCGGCCGGCCCATTGCATTGTATGTGAGCGGGTACGCATTGTATCCCGGGTACGCGTTGTACAGCAATGGACCGATCGGTGTGCCCGGCCAGCCCATTGCATTGTATGTGAGCGGGTACGCGTTGTATCCCGGGTACGCGTTGAACAGCAATGGACCGATCGGTGTGCCCGGCCGGCCCATTGCATTGTATGTGAGCGGGTACGCGTTGTACAGCAATGGACCGATCGGTGTGCCCGGCCCATTGCATTGTATGTGAGCGGGTACGCGTTGTATCCCGAAATATGCGTTGTACAGCAGTGGACCGAACGGTGCGCACACATTGGCTGGGGACTGGCATGGCAACGGACGCGTTTTCGAAGCTCCAATGAGTCTGATGCAGTGAATTCAGTTGGCCAGCCACAACAAATTTGCAAAATCATGGGTGTCATGAAGTTAAAGATTTGAAGGATGCTGTGGGTGTGTATTAGTGCTGCTATTCCATGGATTGGTCAGATTCAGAAGATGCAAACGACTTGGACCTATCACTTTGGACACATGGGACAGTATCTGCCTCTGCAGCACACATATAATGCTGGCTGTTCCCCTGAGAGCTCACTTGCCTGCACTACATGCTCCAGGACGACATCTGCCACCAACACTGCTGCTGTTTATGCATCCTCTGGCTCCTGCAATGGCACGTACTGTGGAGAGAGCCCCAGCCTTCAGCCTTGAGGAGAACCAGGCCCTGCTGGACAGCCTCCTTCCACAGTACAGCAAGCTGTATGGGAAACCAGGGGAGCAGGTGAGTGTGCTGTCCACTGCCTCACTAATTGTGCATGTTGTCTGACTAGCAGGGCTTTCAGTGTGCACACCACTGGCTAGCATGCCCACTGAGTAGTTGTCACACCCCAAAGTGTGTAGTTACATGCACTGAACTGGTACAGTGCAGTAACAGTGCATTCCAACTAGGTTTACTTCCCATGCAATGATACCATGTAGTGACTGCTGGCAAACTGTTCATAGCCATTGTTGCACTGCCTGTGTACATCATATGCCCCTGTGATTGAGACATGTATATCCAACTGTGTGATGCACGTATATGTTGCATGTGTAGTAATGGCCTTTTCACTTTGTCATCCTCACAGGTTGATGCCCACCAGAAGCAGGAAATCTGGCTGACCATCGCCCGGAAAGTAAGATCCGTGGGAGTCTACAGGCGCAGGATCCGCAACTGCCAGAAAAGGTGGCAGGACCTTCGTGGCTGGACCCGGAGGATCGCAAGGGTCCAGCTGAAGCTGTCGCCTCCTCGCAGGAGGGGCGGACACCGGACCCTGACCCCCCACATGCTCCGGATCCTGGCGGTGGTCTTCCCTGACCTGGATGGGCAGCTGAAGGACAGACAGCAGCAAGGAGGGGGTGAGTCCATGACTGCACTGTGCACTTTGTCTGACATGCTATGTGCCCTCCTCTGGCCTGGTTAAACTTCCACAGTACATCAGTCATGTGGTCCAGGACCCATGTCCCTCATTTGTGACATGCCCACTTCTCCTCTGATACGCATATGTGTGGCCCTTATAGTCAGGAAATTGTGTCATTTGGGGACTGTGTCATTGCATTTAGCTTTGCTCAAGCTGGGGGACAGCATTTGTTCCCGTGACTATGTTGTGCGATTCATGGGTGGGTCAATTGCTTACACAATGCCTAAGTTCTGACATGTAATCTGGGTGTAACTTTGATATGTGGTCCGCTTGCTGCTCTGACTGACCACATGTCCCTGGGGAATTTGGCACACACCCATGCTGCTGGTGGGAACAATGTTTGGGCCTCAGGAGTGTGTGTATCCAGTGTGTCACACATGCTTAGCCACCTGCCTACTGTCCAGGACTCATCCCTCTTACAGGTGGAGCTGGACAGTCATGCCTACTCCAGGGCATGCAATGCACTCTGTACTCCCACTCCCGTGTATCATCTGGCATGTTGTGATCAGTGTAATGTACCCTCAGGTGTCTGCCTCTGTCTCATTGTGCTGTGTCTTCGTTGTCAGGACTACTGGTATGTTTATCGGTTAGGGCTCAGCATGCCATCTGAGATGTGACCATGATAGACGATACTTCTGTGACTTATAGGTGTCTGATCACTTGACTGTGCACACAGGTGTTTGCGACTGTGACTTTCAGTCAGCTGTATTGTCATTCACAGCACACTGTGAGGTGCTCATGTTCAGAGAGTTGTGTTTCATGTCCCCCATATGTCCAGTTGGTATGACGTGGACAAATAGTAGTACAGATGATGTGGTATTTGGGGGATGGACATGTGCACTTGTCAGTCACATAACTTGCATTCCCCATGCCCTCGGATTGTGACACAGTGCAGACTGTTGTTGGCTGGCTGCCATGGCCATGTGACTTGAGACAGTAATGTATGACTTTGCACGCATTCCTGTGTCATGGCATTCAACTTCCTGAGACTGATCCTGCAGGGGAGTGACATGTGCAACATGCACCCCATTGTGGCATTGACTATCCGGACATGGGTGCATCATGGTGTCTGGTGCTGGTATGCATCACATGCATTTCTATTTAGACTCTGGCCATCCCTTTATCCGGACACCTGCACTGACTCAGTGGCAAGAGATGTGATGTGTGCATGTTCACATACTTCACTGTGTTCCCTGCAATGTCCAACAACTGTGTAGGTGGTGCATGTGTCCACACTGGGGTCTTACCATCAGACAGGCACCGGACAGATGGGTGCAAGGGCAGGAGGGGTGTGAGTCCCATGGTTGACCATCAGACTGACAATTGGCTTCCCTGAATCTGTGTGAGGACTTTAGGCAATGTTCAACTAAGGATGCCAGGGCTTGCTCTGTAATGTGCTGTACTTACTGTGGTGTGTGCGGTCAGTGCAGGTGACTGATGTTTGTCTGTTTCCCTAATTGTTTGCAGATACATCCACGGCCACAGGAGGGGACAGCTCCACGGACCAGGAGGAGCAGCGGAGCCAGACTGGGTCAGCATCGGACGAGTGGTCAGAGGGACCCAGTGGCACGGAGGGCGAGGGGAGCCACACCGAGGAGTCCTCAGCACCATCCACCTCAGCTGAGGACCACAGCAGCTCGGAGGATGACTCCCTTGTGGAGGCGGGTCTCAGCAGCCACCAAAGGCCAGCTAGTCTGTCTGGCCCCGCCACCACCACCACCACTGCCCTCCCATTGGCTCCCATTCCTGAGGTCCGTGGGGGCTCCCGTACTCGGGAGCGTGTCTCCTTCGTGCCAGGTACCGCAGCCCCTGCCCCTGTGTCCCCTGCTGCCCTGAGTGAGGAGTCTGTGTACCTCCTTTGGCAGCTCCATGTAGGGCAGACAGCAATGCTGAGTGTCCTCCATGCACACACCACTCTGTTGACACAGCTGGTGTCGTTCATGGAGGGCATCTCGACGGGTATGTCTGCCCTACAGAGGAGCAATAGGTCCATGGACTCCTCCCTGACGGCAGCAGTGTCCCTCCTCAAACAGTCCCTCACCCCTCCCACCTCTGCCCCATCCACACTTCCTGCCCCCATACCTGTCCAAAGCACATGCACACCTGCACAGTCACCCAAACACACAGACACGAGCAGCACAGACACACCCAAGAGAAAGGCAAGACGTGCACACAAGCATCCTCAGGGGACTGATACCACACACACAGGGGATGGGGAACAGACACACACACAGGGATCCACAGTCACTCCGCAGTCCTCCAAATCCTCTCCCTCCAAGACCCCTTCCCTTGCCTCGCCTGCTAACACACCTACACAGCAGATCTTCCTGTGTGACCTCGGCCTCATCCCCTCCAATCCTGCTGATCCATCATACCGGGGGAAGAGGAAGTCCACCCACACAGAGGGGAGTGCCCCTCGCCCCCGGACACCCTCCCCCAGGCGCAGGCAGAGTGAGCCCCCCACCCGCAAGTCCCCCCGGTCCCGGAAGAGCAAGACCCCGCCACTGCCCTGCAAGTCAACCACCCAGTCTCTCACCTCCATCCCCCAGGCCACCACTCCACAGGTTCTACCGCCACACCCTGCCCCAGGTTCCCCCACACACCGATACCGCATCCCCAAACTGCTTAGGCCCTCCCCCTGCCACTTGCTCTTCCACCCCCAAACCAGACGCTCTGCCTGTTTGTGCCACTGGTGTGGAGACCGTGTCCCCCCTCTGTCCTGCCCAGCTCTTCTGCCCCCCCTTCCACTACCTTGGAGTCATGCACTGCGGTGGAGTCCACAACCACCCCGTCTGACTCGGGCACTGCATTGGGGACCCAGTCCACTCCATCTGACCAGCCCACTGCAGTGGTTGCAGCACCAACTCCATCTGACTTGAGCCCTGCGGTGGTGCCAGCCCCCCCTGAGTCAGACACCTCCACTGCAGTTGCCGGTGACACTCCTGCACCCACCTCCCCTTCACTGCCTCCTTCTGGCCTCCCCTGATCCTGTCCCTGCGGTGCCTGGCCTGCCCCTCGTATGCCCCTCCAAGGGGGATGTCCCCTGTCCGTACCTGTGCAGGCAAGCAATTGTTGACAAGTTGTCACACATCACCCTGTTGGGACTGTATATTTGGACTGGCCATTGGCCTTAGTTTATTTTGGACTTTTGATTTGAGTTGCACACTTGCTGAATAAAGCCTATTTTTGTTTACTTGTGGTTAATCTTTGGAGGTACATGATGTAGATGTGTAGAATCATGCATTTGCTGTTGTAATAGTGTTCAGATCAGGTAAATGAAGTTTTGCTGTGATGGGCTCCATGTGGTCCATGGGATATGTGTCCTAATCTAGTCTGGATCTATAGCATCCTTTGCTGCAGTCTGAGGGTGTAATGTTCAGCATTTGACACAGGGATGTACGTTTAGCATTTGTAGATTACCATCTTTGTCCTACACTGATGCACATCTGGTGGGCTTACCACTGTCCAATGTTCCTAGTACCCTGACTGTGTGCCCGTCTCCAATGGACATGCAGTTTAGCACATCAAATTTGGAGGACTCATCTGTGTACACAGTGCAAGTTGCTTGACACGTGTCTTGGGTGTATGCAGATGACTGACGTGACACTCCCATGCCCAGGCTGATATGAGCAGAGCCTTCAGTGTGTTGTAGTTGTTGACTCACTGACCGAGTGTTCTGCTGACATGTTTGAGTCATGCACAGACAAGGTTTGGCACAGCTGACCTTCCACAGGAGTGGAGTGCCCTCATGGCAGTGCGTGATTCCGTGATATAGGCTGTGCCCATGTTGTGTGTTGTGTAGGCATGTCTGTGCGTGTTCCCTTCTCCTTTTCCTACACAGGCTGTGTCCCTACGGATGTTCCTGTTTGTGATGCTTGCTGAGTTGTCTGTGTTCATCCAGCATCTTGGACCTGGTTACTCCGGGATGTGGGTGCATGGCAAACTAATGTTCATGAGGTTGTCATCCCTAGTTGTCTGGGCTGGGGATGTGGGCAAACGCAGGTGGGACACAGTCAGGATTCCTCTTGGCACTTGTTGGTTACACGAGTAATGTGATTTTCTGTTTGTGTATGCTTTCAGTGATTGTGACACGTTGTGTGTGTGACTGCTGCCACTCCTCAGGGTCAGAGCTGCAATGTTGGAAGTTGTCTATGTGTGTCCTTTGTGGGTCAGCTTGGCTTCTTCATTGGTGTGTGACTATGGCCAGGATCCCATTGTTTGGGATGGATTTCACGTCATGCCCATGTACGGCATACTGTGCAGTGTGTCAGACATTCACAAGTATTGTTGACTGGCCATGTGTGATGGGTTTCTGCACCTTATTTCCCCCCACCACCCCTGGGATTGTCATGGGTGCATGTGCAATGTCAGCAGTCCATGTGAGCTTCAACGCTGCACATTGGTGGAGTTCAAGGTGTGTGGCGTTGAGTGTGTGCAAATGTGAGTTGTTGCACGGCTGGGGCACTACCTCCATATTTTCCTTGGCTGGCAGGCCGTGCTGAGTGCTTTGTGCTTGTATAGGTGTGATGGTAGTTTGTTGCTCAGGACACATGGCTGTGGTTCACAGTGTGGATGACATCTACCTTTGTCATCACAGTGTGATTGTCATGCAGGCGAGTGTCACCACAATGTGGGGTCCCTGGGGGGAGTGCTGTGGTGGTTCTGTCTCTTGCTGTGTGTGTTGCTGTTCCTACAAGCTTGTGTGACATGTGTAATTTGGGCTCCCTCTCATCTCACAATGCCTGTTTGCCCACATAGGGGAATCCAATCCATGAGTTACTTTTGTATGTGATTGTGTTGACATCTGTGTATCAGTGAATCTGGCCTCCTCATGTGTTGTGTGTTTGCCTGGGGAAACTGGCACACAACCCCCTCACCTGTTGTGTATGATATGCAGTGTGAGTCTGCCTGTTTGTGTTTGTGCTTTTGCACCACTGCATTGGCATATCTTTAGTTTGCCATTGGCTGTATGTTGTTTGTTGGCTTTCCCCTGCTGGCCCTGGGACTGCTAGGTCATCAGTCAGCACATTGATCATGGTTAGTATGTCCCATTGCTGCCATGGTATGGTATTTGTTCACCTGACATCTACAGTCTCCACAGGATATCTACATTTGTGTGTCCATTGGTGCTGATATGTGGGTCTGCATTATGATGCTCACTTCTGTCATTGTGTTATTTGTGAATGTAGACAATGTGGGCCCCCATGGCTGATCTTTGTGTGCACATGGCCAGAACGATGTGTCATTGCCACTGCACTGCTTGCCTCACACAATCTATGTTGCTATGGGACACAAGCACTACAATGCCACTGTAGTGTTTGGTGTTCTGTGGCCAGGAATAATCCCTGCAGTTATGTTTTTGCAGCTTTTACCAGGACTACACTTCCCTTTTGGGCACTGTGGTGATGGGGCTTTGGGCCCCATTGCCACACTGTTCAAAATGTGCTTCAGCTATGGAGCACACACTTCCCTTTTGGGCACTGTGGTGATGGGGCTTTGGGCCCCATTGCCACACTGTTCAAAATGTGCTTCAGCTATGGAGCACACACTTACCTTTGGGCACTGTGGTGATGGGGCTTTGGGCCCCATTGCCACACTGTTCAAAATGTGCTTCAGCTATGGGGCACACACTTACCTTATGGGCACTGTGGTGATGGGGCTTTGGGCCACATTGCCACAGTGGTCATGGTCTGCTTGCATTGTGTAGGCCACACACACAATTATGTGTGACACATCTGTTAGGGGGTCACATTGTATGTTCAATGTCATGTTCAGTGTTGTATGCATTTGACACAGACCACACACGCTTGTCATGGTGTTGGGGGCTGGGATGTAATTTACAGACAGTCCTTATGTGGGAGTATGCTAGTTGTGTCATGCATTACCCATCCTATGAGTAGGGGTGGTTGTAGTGACAGGCATCCAGCCCCCCATGAGTGGTGATGGTAGTAGTGGTAGGCATCCATCCCCCTAAGGGTGGGTATGGTAGTAGTGGCAGGCATCCAGGCCCCCCTGGGTAGGGGTGGTAGTAGTGGCATGCATCCAGCCCCCCCTGGATAGGGGTGGTGGTAGTGGCAGGCATCCTGCCCCTCCTGAGTAGGGGTGGTGGTAGTGACAGGCATCCAGGCACCCCTGAGTAGGGGTGGTAGTAGTGGCAGGCATCCATCCCCCTAAGGGTGGGTATGGTAGTAGTGGCAGGCATCCAGGCCCCCCTGGGTAGGGGTGGTAGTAGTGGTAGGCATCCACCCCCCCATGAGTGGGGATAGTAGTAGTGGTAGGCATCCAGCCCCCCATGAGTGGGGATGGTAGTAGTGGTAGGCATCCATCCCCCTAAGGGTGGGTATGGTAGTAGTGGCAGGCATCCAGGCCCCCTGGGTAGGGGTGGTGGTAGTGGCAGGCATCCATCCCCCTTAGGGTGGGTATGGTAGTAGTGGCAGGCATCCATCCCCCTAAGGGTGGGGATGGTAGTAGTGACAGGCATCCAGCCCCCTGGATAGGGGTGGTGGTAGTGGCAGGCATCCAGCCCCCCTGAGTAGGGGTGGTGGTAGTGACAGGCATCCAGGCCCCCCTGAGTAGGGGTGGTGGTAGTGACAGGCATCCAGGCCCCCCTGGGTAGAGGTGGTAGTAGTGGCAGGCATCTATCCCCCTAAGGGTGGGTATGGTAGTAGTGGCAGGCATCCAGGCCCCCCTGGGTAGGGGTGGTAGTAGTGGCATACATCCAGCCCCCCCTGGATAGGGGTGGTGGTAGTGGCAGGCATCCAGCCCCCCCTGAGTAGGGGTGGTGGTAGTGACAGGCATCCAGGCCCCCCTGGGTAGGGGTGGTGGTAGTGGCATGCATCCAGCCCCCCCTGGATAGGGGTGGTGGTAGTGGCAGGCATCCAGCCCCCCCTGAGTAGGGGTGGTGGTAGTGACAGGCATCCAGGCCCCCCTGGGTAGGGGTGGTGGTAGTGGCAGGCATCCATCCCCCTAAGGGTGGGGATGGTAGTAGTGGTAGGCATCCAGCCCCCCATGAGTGGGGATGGTAGTAGTGGTAGGCATCCAGCCCCCCATGAGTGGGGATGGTAGTAGTGACAGGCATCCAGGCCCCCCTGGGTAGGGGTGGTGGTAGTGGCAGGCATCCATCCCCCTAAGGGTGGGGATGGTAGTAGTGGCAGCCATCCAGCCCCCTATGGGTGGGGATGGTAGTAGTGGTAGGCATCCAGCCCCCCATGAGTGGGGATGGTAGTAGTGGTAGGCATCCAGCCCCCCATGAGTGGGGATGGTAGTAGTGGTAGGCATCCAGCCCCCCATGAGTGGGGATGGTAGTAGTGACAGGCATCCAGGCCCCCCTGGTTAGGGGTGGTAGTAGTGGTAGGCATCCAGCCCCACATGAGTGGGGATGGTAGTAGTGACAGGCATCCACGCCCCCCTGGGTAGGGGTGGTAGTAGTGGCAGGCATCCATCCCCCTAAGGGTGGGTATGGTAGTAGTGGCAGGCATCCAGGCCCCCTGGGTTGGGGTGGTAGTAGTGGCATGCATCCAGCCCCCCTGGATAGGGGTGGTGGTAGTGGCAGGCATCCATCCCCCCTGAGTAGGGGTGGTGGTAGTGACAGGCATCCAGGCCCCCTGGGTAGGGGTGGTGGTAGTGGCATGCATCCAGCCCCCCTGGATAGGGGTGGTGGTAGTGGCAGGCATCCAGCCCCCCTGAGTAGGGGTGGTGGTAGTGACAGGCATCCAGGCCCCCTGGGTAGGGGTGGTGGTAGTGGCAGGCATCCATCCCCCTTAGGGTGGGTATGGTAGTAGTGGCAGGCATCCATCCCCCTAAGGGTGGGGATGGTAGTAGTGACAGGCATCCATCCCCCCCTGGATAGGGGTGGTGGTAGTGGCAGGCATCCAGCCCCCCCTGAGTAGGGGTGGTGGTAGTGACAGGCATCCAGGCCCCCCTGAGTAGGGGTGGTGGTAGTGACAGGCATCCAGGCCCCCCTGGGTAGGGGTGGTGGTAGTGGCAGGCATCCATCCCCCTTAGGGTGGGTATGGTAGTAGTGGCAGGCATCCATCCCCCTAAGGGTGGGGATGGTAGTAGTGACAGGCATCCAGCCCCCCCTGGATAGGGGTGGTGGTAGCCGCAGGCATTCAGCCCCCCTGAGTAGGGGTGGTGGTAGTGACAGGCATCCAGGCCCCCTGAGTAGGGGTGGTGGTAGTGACAGGCATCCAGGCCCCCTGGGTAGGGGTGGTAGTAGTGGCAGGCATCCATCCCCCTAAGGGTGGGTATGGTAGTAGTGGCAGGCATCCAGGCCCCCCTGGGTAGGGGTGGTAGTAGTGGCATGCATCCAGCCCCCCCTGGATAGGGGTGGTGGTAGTGGCAGGCATCCATCCCCCCCTGAGTAGGGGTGGTGGTAGTGTCAGGCATCCAGCCCCCCCTGGGTAGGGGTGGTGGTAGTGGCAGGCATCCATCCCCCTTAGGGTGGGTATGGTAGTAGTGGCAGGCATCCATCCCCCTAAGGGTGGGTATGGTAGTAGTGGCATGCATCCAGCCCCCCCTGGATAGGGGTGGTGGTAGTGGCAGGCATCCATCCCCCTAAGGGTGGGGATGGTAGTAGTGGCAGCCATCCAGCCCCCTATGGGTGGGGATGGTAGTAGTGGTAGGCATCCAGCCCCCCATGAGTGGGGATGGTAGTAGTGGTAGGCATCCAGCCCCCCATGAGCGGGGATGGTAGTAGTGGTAGGCATCCAGCCCCCCATGAGTGGGGATGGTAGTAGTGGTAGGCATCAAGCCCCCCATGAGTGGGGATGGTAGTAGTGACAGGCATCCAGGCCCCCCTGGGTAGGGGTGGTAGTAGTGATAGGCATCCAGGCCCCCCTGGGTAGGGGTGGTAATAGTGGCAGGCATCCAGGCACCCCTGGGTAGGGGTGGTAGTAGTGGCAGGCATCCATCCCCTATGGGTGTGTATGGCATTGGTGTTGGCCATCCCACCCCTATGGTTCTGCTGTTGCTAGTGTACGTTATTTGTGCATCCCTATGTGTGTGTGACATATTTCGGGTACGTGTAGTTTGTTTGTATTTTGGTGTTTGACTTACCGTCTGCGCCGTACGCGTCCCTGCCGGTCCCGGTAATAGATGTAGAGTATAGGTAGGACCTGCGCAATGGGATTCATGCTTTGATCGTCTCGTTCAGGTTTCTCGTGTCTTCGAGTCGTACTCGTAGCAGGCTTGTTCGTCTCGTAGCCGTGGATCATCTTGTGGCGCGAAACGGAGCTTATGTACGGCTCGCCCGGATGCTCAAACGTGCCGGACGTAGCGACGAGTTCGGCGCGTACGGAAGACGCATCATACTATTCCGGCCGGAAGGTGCTGTGTATTTGGTTCCGTGCGACTCGATTCGGCGTTTACGGATCCGGCTCGGGCGGGGAACTGGAGCTGGAATGGGTAAGTACGGCTCGCTCGGAATCTGGGCTGTTATGCGCATCGTACTTGTTCGTTCGGTAGAGTGTTCGAGTCGGTCGGAAAACACGCGGTCGGCTGGTATTTTTTCCGGACAAATACTGTTAGGTGCGCTTCCGGCCCACATCGGAATCGACCCCTATGTGATTTGCCCAGAATCACGGGATGTTGAAAGTCCCTGCCAAGATTCGAACCCGGTTCCCCAGCTCCGAGGTCAACCGCACTAGCCGTTAGGCCACATCCTCTCCCCAAGTAATACATTAAACTTTACCAGTAGGAGAGTACAAGAAGATTTATCACTACCATTCCAATGATATGAAGCATGACCAACCCACTCCTTCTCAATCAGGAATTACAACTTATACGTGTAATAAGGAATTCCCAATGTTAAGCTATGAGAGGAGTAGGCCTCACAGAAGTGAAAAATGAATTTGGGAGTTTATCACTACCAGGACATGTAAAACTTAAAAGTACATGTCCTACCTTTTAATTATACAGCACCCTTCCCTATGGGCTATATAGGGCCTACCTTAGGGATAACTGCTATATAATAAAAGAGGATTGTAAGGCTTGGCAAGGGGTTTTAAATGGCAAGTGGATGTGGCAGTGTAAACTGCCCACACAGGCCTGAAACATGTTTAAAGCGTTACTTGTGTGAGTTGTACAATCAGTGCTGCAGGCAAATTAGTAGCATTTAATTTACAGGACCTGGGCACATGTAGTGCACTCTACTAGGGCTTATAAATAAATTAAATCTGCCAATTGTGGATAAGTCAATCAAACCATGTTTTAGGGGAGAAGCACATGCACTTTAGCACTGGCTGCCAGTGGTAAGGTGCTCAGAGTCCTAAGGCCAACAAAATAAATCAGCAAAAAGGTGAGGCAAGCAAGCAAAAGGTTTGGGGAAGACCACCCTAAGACTGTCAGGTATAACAGGAACCCTACTAACCCTACATAGCTCTGTGAACAGAAAGGTCTTTCGGATATAACAATATATTACTTTTGTGACAAATTACAAATGTTGTCACAAATATCTGTTTTTTCCATTTTCATTTTCATTATTATTTTTATTTCAAAAGTCGATTTCTTCAGGAGAACTTTGAGGCATCTACAGAAATGACCCCTTGCTGAATTCATAATGTTGTCTACTTTTCAGTATAGCTTTCCGTAATCACCCATGGGTTTTGCACCTGTTTCCATCATAAATTACATGTAGGTTGAAAACACAAAAAAACCCAGGTAAAATAGACTACCTCTTAGAACATGCAAATACTGTGATAACAAAATGTTTTTTGATGCAACTGTGCATAGTCCTGAAAGATCAGAAGAAGGTGGCCTGAGTAATTGAGAAGTACCAAAAATAGTGAAAAAAAGGCTTAGAATTCTAGGTCGAAAAGATGTAGCATCCAAGGGGTTAAAGAAACGCATATTCAGCTGTTTCTGAAATTGAGGAATCATTGGGGTGACCCTGATGGATATGGGGATGTTGTCCCAGATCCTGGGTGCATAGATGGAAAAGGCCTGCTGCCTTGTTTTTTCTGTTTTACACTTCCTATTCTGCTGTCTGATAGTGTGTCCTGCCTGCGTGTGTGCTAAGAACCATGGGTGAAGCTGAGCTTGTCTGCAGGATAAGCAGGTCTGCTGCTCATGATGGCTTTGTAGAAGATGCAGTTGATTTGGAAGATGGTTCAGGCCAGCAGGGGGAGACAGTGTAGTACAATCAAGAGGTGGTCAATGTGACCATAATTCTTTAGGCCCTGGATGAGACATGCTGTGGCATGTAGGTTGCCCTTAAGGGGTGTCAGTGAGGAGTCTGGAAGGCGAGGGAGCAGGGTGTTGCTACCATCCAGATGTGGGAGCAAGAGGGCTTGAACAGCAGTACTGAAGTCACTTTCTCTAAGAAATGTTTTCCCTTTCTTTATAAGAGAGAGCTGGTACCAGGCAATCTTTGCCTTTTTTGGCAATGTGATCCTTGAGGGTGAGGTTGGAGTCCTAGGTAGCATTCGCTAAAAGTAAGGGTGCAAAGCAGAAAGGTTCATGTCATTGAGCTAGTTCTTTACTGTTTCATGTTTGCAGCTCTTGGCAAATAGCAGGAAGTTTGTGTTGGTTGGGTTGAGCTTCATGTTGTGTTTCACATCCATGTTTGGATGATGCACAGCCAGTTTTTAAGATGTTAGGATGTCTAAAACAGAAGACTAATTCTAGTATAGTTGTGCATTGTCAACAAATTGGTGAATCTTGATGCTTTTATTTATGAGTAGTGCAAAAAGAACAGATGATGGACGGAATACTGAACAATGTTAAACACTTACCCCCAGTACAGAGATCTGGGCCTAAACCCATTGTTTTTTTGCTCATCATGCTATTCCAGTTTGGACCAAGCCATACGCAAATCAGTCTTGACCCTCCACCCCATCAGAATAGTTCAGCCCGATCTGACTCTGGTGGCATGGTGAGCAGGGGGCCACGTCTGGGCATACCTGTCCCACTTAAGGCGACACATGCAAATAGAACAGATAGTCATCTGTCTTTTTGCTTTTGTATGATTGAATAATTTCTACAGTATAAACAAATGATTAAAAAAACTTCAAACATCCTACCATAGAGGAGTACAGAAGCATGTTTTACATGGACCTCTCTGCATAACCTCCCTTTAGCATCATGCAGAAATATTTTGCGGCTTGCGCTGCAGTGCAAGGAAATTTTTTAAGAAGGCAGCTTCACGGCGGTATGTGCACCACTGCACGCATAGCAGAAATGAATGCCCTTTTACTTGCCCCTCAAACAGCTGATCCATCAGTTCCCACACTAAATGCTTCAGATTCAGCGATCTCTGTACAGGAACATAATGCAGAGCTGCCACATTGTTACCTGAATATAGTCAGGTGTTCAAAAGGTAAACTGATAAAAGCAAAGCAATTTTGAGGACAGATACATTTCCTACAGGCCAAGCTTCCTTTTGTCCATATTCCACACATCATGGACCATAAAAGAAAAGGAATACATGCTAAGGAGAATGTTGTGGCTGTTAGGCTCCAAAGACAGCAGTGCAGACTTTTAAGGTAACTGCTGTGACTCGGTCTCAGATGATAATTGATGTAGACTTAATAGCAGCAATACAAGTAACATTGAAAGTAGAAAGGCTTACTGATTGTGTGCCTTCTAAATACTCATACACCTCACCAAAGACAATGTTTCCATTGTTTATATTCCAAGGATTGGGGATGGGCATGCACCCAATGAGTAGGTTACGTAGGATCAAATTAGTGCAGCTCACGAAGAGCTACCTTTGGGTCATGATGGCATCAGCACTACTGTGTCAATGCTCTAGCAATTATACTGGCTGCCTTATTTACTGAAGAATGTTGAATAGGTTTGTACAGCATTATAATGTTGTAAACAAATAAATCAGTCAACTGTCCTAAGAAAAGTGCTGCTCTTCTTACAATAGCCAATAAACCCTTGGGTTTTATTTTCCTTGATCATGTTGGTCCATTGCCAGCAGTGAATCAATATAACTGCATATTGGTTGCAGTCGATTCCTGCTCTAGATTTCTATGAGTGTGGCTATAAAAGAGTGCCACTGCTTGAGCAGTCATAAAAGACTTGCAGTACCTAGTGACAATGGGAGAAGATCATACTTTTCATCCAGATAATGGTCCTGCATTCACCACTGCGGTGTTTATGGATGCTATCTGTGCTCTGGAAGTGTGAATGCTAAACTCACACTTTTTACATCCAGAATTAAAGGGTGTGGTAGAGTGAGTCAATGGTACACTAAAGCAAACCTTGACTACTAGGGTACTGGACTCAGGATAGTTTTATTATCACAAACTGTATAGGATTCAGTGAATGCTAAATATGTTGGTTAGAGCAGTATTAGGTTGCCAAACCTCCTACCATATGCTTTTCAGTGTTTCATTGTATGTATACCGGTTGTCTTCCTGGAAAATTGGAAAAGTCATAAACTGATTCATCCAACCCTGTTTCATAATTGGATTTGTTTGAGAACATTCAGAAAATTAGATAGACTCTCTTCACTAAACAAATACTCTACCACTGAAGACAAAGCTGTTGACGGGTGAATCCACAAAGTGGAAGAACTAGTTCAGGGAAGCATCCCTGACAAGCAAGTCCACAGGTCATCTTACAGACCACCTGTTCCCATTCTTGTACTAGAAGGCACACACTCTGTACTGCCACCATTTCCTGGTGCAAAGAAAACCACAAAGATGTTGATCAATCACATCAAGAAGCATATGTGACTGACTCTGTTTAGCAGACTTGCACCTACAACAAAGTGCCTCCAGATTAGTCCAGTAAGTCCTATCCCTATTCTGAAAATGCATCAAGAAGAGTACAGTTCATTGGCCCCATGCTGGAGACTGATGTTCCTGCAATGTCTGCAGCTTCACACTCATCGTCAAGTACTGATTTAAATCTGGTACACACATTATCTTCAACAAATAAACCTGCTACAACTTCAGCAACAATTGCGGCAACTGCAACCATAATGTTATGTGCACCACCAAAACAATCTCATGTGAAAGGATACAACTGCCCCTTAAAACCAAGTTGATACAGATACTGAAACAGGAGCTGTTTTCATACCATCTCTCCGAGAAACACAAGAAATGTCCACTTCTTCAATTAGTCAATGCTATGGATGGAATTTTAACCCCTTCTATGCTCATGACGGAACGGTTCCGTCATGAGCCATGGTGGGCGTGTGCTCATTATGGAACCATTCCGTCATGGCACCCATCCATGGGGGAAGCGCTGGCGCTCCCCCCATGAGTAGCCCATCTACACCCCCAAACAGGGATGGCAGCGGAAGAGTTCCCGCTGCCACCCCAACCCCCCCCCTCGGCAATCCTATGACATCAGCATGCACAGCGCACGCAGACGTCATAAGGAGCAGCCGGACGCGCTGGAAGCCATTTGCTTCCAGGTGTCGGAGAGGAGAGGTGAGTGTTTCCTGCTCCGGGGGGGAGGGCGGTTATGGTGCATCGAAGCATCAGGGGAGAGGAAAGAGTTTTTCCTCTCCCCTGATGTCTCTTTGCAGGGCATTCCTGCTGCACACTCTAGCACAGCGTCACGATCATGCAGCAGAAATGCCCCCACTAGGCACCAGGGATTCTGTTTAAATGTAATGGAAGCGACCCCTTGGGCAAGGGACGCTTCCAAGGGGGTCAATATAAGTTTATAGATTGGCCCTTTTTTGGCAGAAAACCCCAATAGGCACCAGGGATTATTTTTCTGTGTAATGGAAGTGACCCCTTGGGCAAGGATCGCTTCCAAGGGGGTCAAATTTAGTTTATGTTATTTTCTGCCCCCCCACCCCCGGTGGCAGATCAGCTTGTTTTTTGGCCTTTCTGCCCCAGGTGTCAGAAAACCCCACTAGGCACCAGGGATTTTTTTATTGCAGACGGAAGCGACCCCTTGGGCAAGGGTCTCTTCCAAGGGGGTTCAATTATCTTTATGTATTTAGATTGGCCCGTTTGTTTGGCCTTTCTGCCCCCAGGTTGGGCAGAAACCCCCACTAGGCACCAGGGATTCTTTTTTATTGCAGAGGGAAGTGACCTCTTGGCCAAGGGTCACTTCCAAGGGGGTTAAAATATGTTTATGTATTTTCTGCCCGCCCCGGGGGCAGATCGACTCATGTTTTTGGCCTATCTGCCCCCGGGGACAGAAAACCCCACTAGGCCCCAGGGATTTTTTTATTACAGATGGAAGAGACACCCTTGGGCAAGGGTCGCTTCCAAGGGAGTTCAATTATTTTGATGTATTTCCTGCCCCTCGGGGGCAGATTGGCCTTTTTGTTTGGCCTTTATGTCCCCAAGGATGGGCAGAAAACATCACTAGGCACCAGGGATTCTTTTCTATTGCAGTTGGAAGCGATCCCCTGGCCAAGGGTCGCTTCCAATGTCGCTTCCAAGGGGGTTAAATTATGTTTATGTATTTTCTGCCCCCCCGGGACAGATTGGCATGTGTTTTTGGCCTTTCTGCCCCCAGGGTGGTTAGAAAACCCCACTAGGTACCAAGGATTCTTTTTTCTTTTACAGATGGAAGCGACCCCTTGGGCAAGGGTCGCTTCCAAGGGGGTAAATTATGTTTCTGTATTTTCTGCCCCCCGGGGACAGATCTGCCCATCTTTTGGGGCTTTCTGCCCCTCTGAGCACCAGGGATCTATTTCTTTTGCAAATGGAAGTGACCTTTTGGGCAAAGGTCGCTTCCAAAGGGGACAAATTTCTGTCTGCTGTTTAATGCCCCACCGGGGGACAGATCGGCCTGGCAGAAAACCCCACCAGATCCATTGGGCAAGATCATCCCCCATTTTTTTTATCCTTGTCAGCCCTATTTGAAGGCCCATCTGGCAGAATGTCCATTTGGGTAGTGACATAGCGTGTCATAATGTTAATTGTTTTCTTTCTTGCGAATTGCAATTGTAATGTTTTTTTCCCCTTTTTATTCTAGTTTAAGGCTTTTGCACTTTTGGCTGATGTGTCAGGTTGCGGTTTCATCACTGGTAGTTCTGCAGTTTGTGCAGTTGCATTTGTTTGGTAAGAAAATATTCTTTTTACAATTTACTCTACATGAGTTTCTTTTCCCTGCTTGAATGTGTTTTTTGCAAATGGTGTAATAATAGCAGTATGTTTGGCTTCTGTTTATTGAGTGTTATAATCTTTTTGCATTTGGGCTCGATGTGTATTTTGTTGTCTTGTGAGTAATTGGTTTTGTTTTTTCTTTCTAGTGGGATATCGTTGGTTTTTGCTGTGTCTCTGCAGAGTAGGTGCTGGTGAGTGTAGCTATCTCTGGCAAGTGAGTAATATTGTTTTTGAGTATATACATCTTTGTGATAAAGCCACACTTTGTTTATTTTTTATTTTGCACAGTGTTGGTGGTTGTTGACTTGTTTTTGAAGTCTCCTATCTTTGTAAGGATTATGGCTAGCAACAGGATTACTGCTCAGCAGGTTGTTGTTATGTTTTTTGAGTCTACCTCTGACCATGGGTCAGAGACTGACTCTGCATCTGAGGCAGAGGAGGGAGTGGAAGTTTGTGGCAGGGAGTTTTCTGTCCACGACGAATCATCGGATGATGAAGCCAGTCTTAGTGCAGATGAAGTGCCTGTTTTAGAGGAGGACATTGATGTGCCGATAGTGCAGCAAGAGGCATCTGGGTTGAAGCCTGGGGCTGCAAGGCTTCCCATTGGAAGAGCTGACCTCTGAGTTGCCCCAGGCATGGTGCAGCCGGCATTGCCAGACGTTACTGGTGTTCCAGGGTGTAGAGTGGATACTGAAAACTTTTTGCCTATACATTTTTTTCAGTTGTTTATGGACACTGGGCCTGATTCACAGAACTAACTTACGTCAAAAACGTAAAGTTAGTACTTTTTGGTATTCACAGAATACACTTACTCATTTTGGTATTCACAGAATGAACTTACTCATTTCGGTATTCACAGAAGTTAGTAGTCCTAACTTTAGGACTCCTAAATGCCTCTGTGAATATCGAAAGTCTTAAAGTTAGGATTTTTCTCAGTTTTGGAGTAGTAGGACTCCTAAATGCCTTCTGTGAATACCTGAAAGTCTTAAAGTTAGGATTTTTCTCAGTTTAGAGTAGTAAGTTAGGACTCCTAACTTTAGGACTCCTAAATGCCTTCTGTGAATACCGAAAGTCTTAAAGTTAGGATTTTTCTCAGTTTAGGAGTAGTAAAGTCTAACTTTACTACTCCTAAACTGAGAAAAATCCTTTGATTCATTTGATTCATTCACACATGTGGCTGTGCAGCTTGAATGGGGACCAGCACCGGTTCCCTTTTGCTTGTACATACTTTCCAGCACATGGGGCGGAGCGCGATCAAGCTTGCCCGCCGTTTCAGTTTTGAAGCAGTTGAGTATCTAACTATGGAAGAAATAGAGTGCATCGGTGTGCAGTCTACCACTAACAAAGGTTCACATAGATTGAAAGATCGCCACTTTCCTGATCACATTCCTCCCACGCCCACAAAAAACTTTCCCAGTAGGAGATGTTGGCAAAAAGGTATGCAAAAGGCGATTCGTATGTACTGCCCAGAGTGTCCTCCTAACCCTGCAATGTGTGTGCCTGCTTGTTTTAGAATGTACCACATGCAAAATAATTTTTGGGAGCATCAATGAATGGTAAAGAAAACTGCCTGGTCTGTATTTTTTATATTTTTTGTTCAGTTTCAAGGTTGGCATTAGTGCAATGTATTTACTTTCAGCTTTTGTGTTTGCAGATTTGTATCTACTTACAATTTGTTTGTGTTTTCTTTTTTGTATAAGAAAAACCCTAAATATGATGGCAGTGTGTGTAGGCTGGTGTTGTGCGTGGACTGGTGCTTGGCTGGCGGTGTGCGTAGACTGGCGCTTGACTGACGGTGTGCGTGGACTGGCGCTTGGCTGGCATTGTGCATAGACTGGTGCTTGGCTGGCAGTGTGCGTGGACTGGCACTTGGCTGGCAGTGTGCGTGGACTGGCGCTTGACTGGCAGTGTGTGCATAGAATGGTACTTGGCTGGTGGTGTGCACGGAATGGCACTTGGCTGGCGGTGTGCGTGAACTGGCACTTGGCTGACGGTGTACGTGGACTGGCGCTTGGGTGGCGGTGTGTGAGTAGTGACTTGCTGCTGGTCACTACACACACTAGTAGCCAAACACCAGTCCACACAATCCATCAGTCGGTGTGGTTGCTGTGTCAGGCATGTGGGTGTGTGAAAGTGATGGGCCCTTGAATGGCGCTATCTGCTGATGTGAGTGGTGTAATGTGATGGGCCCATGGCCAGCGTTGTGAATGGTTTTGTATGTGTCACACGTATGAGAGGTGTATGAATGGCATGTAAAGAGGTTGGTGCCTTTTCGTGGCTTTACCGCTCACGAGCTGTGAGTCAATGGTTCATTTTCGTGTCCTTTCAATTATTAACAGTGCATTTCGTTTCTGTGAAATCTCTTGTTAATAACATTTTATATACTGAACCATCACTCACCCTCATGCCAAATCCAACCAGTATGTGTGTGTGCTTGAGAAATAGATGGTTGTACAGTAATATTTGTCTTTTCTGTCTTTCTCAAGCAGGGCATACCTTGTCCCTTTTTGTGAATGCTGCAATGTGTTGGTTCTGTGCCTGGTGGTGTGAATGGTCTTGTGTGTATCACATACGAAAGGTGTTTCAATGGCCTGTAAAGCAGTTGGGGCCTTGACGTGACTTTACAGCCCATAAGCTGTGAGTCACTGGTTCAGTTTTTTGTCCTTTCTATTATTGACAGTGCAATTCATTTTTGTGAAATCTCTTGTTAATAAAATTTTATATACTGAACCATCATTCACCCTCCTGCCAATTCCAACCAGTATGTATGTGTTCTTGAGAAATAGATGGTTCTGCAGTAATATTTGTCTTTTCTGTCTTTCACTGCCAAGGTGTACATTCCGTCTATGAAAAACCTACCAACTCTAGATATTTTCGTAAACTAAGCAACTAGGGGACTACATGGTGATGTCTCTCTCGTGGATCCCAACAAGTTATCTTACCCACAATGTCCTGCACACCTCAAAATATGACTGTCACATTTTCCTTGCATTACTGTGTCATAATTTTCATGCTTCAGAAAGAAACAACAAATTTCCTACCACCCAGAATTTCCCCAAGTCTTCTGATTAAAATGGTACCTCACTCATGTGGGTGGGCCAAGTACCCGCAGCAGGGATGGGCCCAAAACGTATTGTGGAGACATCAAAATTACCTATCACAAACCGACCTGCTTTTGCAAGGGGGTCACCGTTCTTGATAATATGGCCTTTTTGGTCCTGGGCTTGACAGCCATCTAGGGAAACCTACCTAACCCAGACATTTCTGAAAACTAGAGAGCAGGGCAGTCCAGGGAGGTATGGCTTGCATGGATTCCCCAACGTTTTCCTACCCAGAATACCCTGCAAAACACAAATTTAGCTAAAAAAAACCATTTGTTTCCCTTTTCTGTGTGGAAAAGTTGTGGGATCGCTGGGCTGACACAAATTTCCTACAACACAGTGTTCCCCCTGGTCTCCCTATAAAAATGGTACCTCACCTGTGTGGGTGGGCCAAGTACCCGCGGCAGGCAAGGGCCCAAAAGTATTGTGGAGACATCAAAATTACCTATCACAAACCGACCTGGTTTTGCAAGGGGGTCAACTGCCTTTCTGGTACCGGGCTCGGCGACCATCTAGGGAAACCTACCTAACCCAGACATTTCTGGAAACCAGACAGCCGGGGCAGTCCAGGGAGGTATGGCTTGCGTGGATCCCCCATTTTCCTACCCAGAATCCCCTGCAAACCTCAAATTTAGCTAAAAATATACATTTTTCTCACTTTTCTGTGTGGAAAAGTTGTGGGATCACTGGGCTGACAAACATTTCCTACCACACATCGTTACCCCAGGTCTCCCAATAAAAATGGTACCTCACTTGTGTGGGTGGGCCAAGTACCAGCGACAGGGAAGGATCCAAAACATATTGTGGAGACATCAAAATTACCTATTACAAACCAAACTGGTTTTGCAAGGGGGTCACCTGCGTTTTTGGTCCTGGGCTTGAGGGCCATCTAGGGAAACCTAACTAACCCAGACATTTCTGAAAACTATACAGGCGGGGCTGGTCCTGGAAAATATGGCTTGCGTGGATCCCCCAACGTTTTCATACCCAGAATCCCCTGCAAACCTCAAATTTAGCTAAAAAATCAAATTTTCCTCACTTTCCTCTGTGGGATCACTGTGCCGGGACAAATGTCCTACCACCCAGCATTCCCCTCGGTCCCACGAGTAAAATTATACCTTACTTGTGTGAGTGGGCCAAGGTCCTGCAACTTGGAAGGGCCAAAAACATAGGCATTGAGGGGATGGCACCGCGAGTTCTAAGTGCTATTTTTTTTATATTGCGCTCCCACACAAATGAGGCATACTTTTTATCGGGAGACCAAGGATCACACTGGGCGGTAGGACATTTGTGCTAGCGGGGTGGTCCCACGCACAACTGTAATGAAAATGTGTTTTTTTAGCTAAATTTGAGGTGTGCAGGGGATTCTGTGTAGGAAAACGTTGGGGGATCCACGCAAGCCATACCTCCCTGGACTGCCCGGCTGTCTAGTTTTCAGAAATGTCTGGGTTAGGTAGGTTTCCCTCTCCCTCTAATTCACATGCTTGTATGGGTACCCACAAATTTGGAGATGTGCAAATAACCACTGCTTCTAAACTCTACTTTATGTTCCCATTTCGGAAATATATAGGTTACCTTGGTACCTATTTTTCACTCTTTGTATTTTACCAAATGAATTGCTATATACCCGGTATGCAATGAAAAACCATTGCATGACAGAGCTCAGTTATTGGCTCTGGGTTCCTCGGGTTCTTGGTGAATCTACGAGTTCTATATATCTCCGCAACCAGAAGGGTTCAGCAGATGTAATGGTATATTGCTTTCAAAAGTCTGTTACATTTAGTTACAGGTGAAAATGTTGGCACAAAAGGCTGTTTTTTCAACTCAATTTCAATATTTTTTATTTTCAAAAGTTAGTTTCTATAAACAAAACCTTGAAGGATCTACACAAATGACCCCTTGCTGAATTCAGAATTTTGTCTTGTGCTCAAATATGTATAGCTTTCCAGGATCCATTATTGCTTTCACATCCATTTCTACCACTAACTGGATGGAGGTTGAAAGCACAAAAAAATTGCAAAAATAGGCTATGTCCCAGTAAAATGCCAAAACTGTGTAAAAGTTTTGTTTTTCTGGCAAACGTCTGCCTGTCCCTGAAAGCTGAGAAAGCAGTGATTTCAGCACCACCAACCGTTTGTAGATGCCATTTCCATGGTAAAAACCAGATACTTTCTTCTGCAGCACTTTTTTCCCATTTAAAAAAAAAAGAAGAAATTAGATGTTTTTTGGCTAATTTCTAGGTCCCCTCTAGGGAAATCCACAAACTCTGGGTACCTTTAGAATCCTCAAGATGTGGGAAGAAAAGGACACAAATTTGGCATGGATACCTTATGTGGACAAAAAGTTACAGGGGCCTAAGCGCTAACTACCCCAAATAGCCAAAAAAAGGCTTAGCACAGGGGGGAAGGCCTTGCATCGAAGGGCTCAATAGGGCTGTGACAGGAATATTTGCCCACCATGGTCCTACATTAGGATGTTTGCTACAATATCATCTGCCATTGTGGCTCACAATGTTAGATACTATTATGTTGATGGTACATAGGCACACTTTTCCTCAGAGTTTAGCACTGTCTCCGATGGTCCAGGGATTACAGCCACATTCTTTTCCAAACAGAGCTAAAAGGATTAACCATGCTGTCAACTTACTGTGCACTAGGAATTCCATGGAGTTACATGAAAACTCTATGAGATTTTGCAGAGTTGCACAAACATATGGAAATCGGCACGTCACACTGCTTGCACTGATTTTTAGTACCGGCTGTGCAAATGGAACCAAGCAGCAGCTTTCTCACCATGAACAGGTGTGACCGCTCGCATTCAGAAAATATCACTGGGTGCCCTCCTAGCGCCCAAAAATCCCTCTAGGGGACACCAATTCTTGCTCGCGCCCACCAACTTACCATTGGCAAGCCACGTGCGAGAAAAAACTGCACCATGTGGTGGTTGGCGGAGTTTGTCCAGAACGGCATGTTACAAGCATAATGGGGAATGGCCAAAGCTCCAGAAACTCTGCCGGCAGAGTGGAACTTATCACCCATGATGCTACTGAGTACCCTCTGCTTGAAAGTATTCTATGCAAAAAGTTGCCTCTTTAAATCTTGGGCCCTATGGAAATTATTTATTTTCCATATTTTTTAAGACCTGCGTTGGATGAAATTGTTTCTCCAGGTCCTTTTGCAAGTTCAATGGACATGAATGCTGATGTCTAAATTGAGATTATGTGCTTTGATAAACATAGAATATCTGCATCTTGATGCAGAGAATCACCAAGAACTCTTCACTTTCCATCATTATTGACACCTCTACGTTCATAGATCCAACAAACTTAGGAAGTATACAATGTTAAACAGTAGGAGCAGTGTAGGGCCTCCCATTTTTGGAAAACTAAGTTTTATTGACAGGTCAACCCTGTCTGTATTTTATTATTTCCAAGAATCTGGTAAGCTGCAAAGATTTTTTATTGCAAAGCTTTCTCTATTCACCACAGTTCATTTTTAGAAAAAAGGTACACAAATTGGAAGGAAACTATTAATGAAAAATGCAATTGGGGAACTAAATGTTGATATATTCAGGGCATTGATAAATGTTTCAGAGTATGTATGATTCCTAGGCAAATTATATTTTAGAAATAAGACTGTCTAGCAGATGACTTGCATGAGCTTCGTTTCCATTCCAGATTTAAAAACACCATCACTTGCGAAAATCATTTTGACACATTTTGTAGACTGGAAAGGGAAAAAAATTATTACTGGCAGTGAGTTGAATGAGATGGTTCAGGGTGGAACCTATACAAGCATACTCTGAGAGAGAAACTGCAGAAAGGATTGGAGACGCTGATGGGGAAATAATGCACACCACTTTTAAAGTTAATGACAATTGCTTTTAAAGTCTTTCTAACATATTTATACTATTTGTACTATCACCTCCTCTGCTTTAAATCTTTAACAGAAAGACTTGAATTCTTTGCATAGTTGGCGGGCTTAAATGCACACACTAACACAGGTAAATTGGGTGCTACAGATGATCAAGGCATAAAGTGCCCTTATCATTGATAAACAATTAAGCGTCCTTGCCATTTTAGTAACAGGCAGATAATGATTTCTAAAAACAAGGAGTCCTATAATCTTTCAATCAACAGAGAGCATGCCCTTTTCTGTGGTTTAGGGCCCACATATTATGTGACTGTTGCACTTAGTAATTTCCTTGCATATCAGTGATTTTCATGTCTGTGACTGCCAGAAACATACATTTCTTGGATGGCTTGAATGCATGTGTAGGAAATTGGGTTTTTGATTGAGGAAGTGAACACACTTCTCAAGCAACAGCCACAATCCATGTCAGGGTGAACCATAAAGGTTACTAAACTCAGGCTAAACTTAGAGGCAATGTGGAAAGTATTTATGCAGCACACAAACAGTGATAAAGTGAAACTACAACATATGAAAAATCCCACACCAATACAGAAAAATTGAGAAAATGTTTAATAAATAAAATGATGGCAAAACAAATCCAATCCAATCAGTAGAAGCAGAGTTATTAATATTTTTAATATTTAGGGCAAAATAGCACCTAATGCATCAAATCACCAATCACAGGGATCTGGTCATGTGAGACAGGGTCAAAGTCCAAAATTAAGGCTGATCACAATAGATCGTGGGTCAGATAGAAGGGGTGGATCTCAGCTTACCTTCTGACTTAAAAGGAATTTCAAAGAAATATTCCTGAGAAAGTAGAGTTCAAAGGGGAAGGGCAGCAGGATGTGTCCATGGAGGAGGCATTGTCTTCGGGGAGCCTCTGTACATAGTCACGGTGAAGATTTTTACGTTCAGACTTAATCACTTTTTTTCAAATCGATAATCTCCAGCAGGGTGAAGCTGCAAGCTGTAGACTATAAGGGCTCCATGAGACTGGATACATTCACAGAAAGGTCTGGCTGAACAGGATTTGCTGCTGCAGAGAAAAACCTGGCAGGAGCTACTTTGAAGTCAGGTTGGCAGGCAGGCAGGTCGGGGTCTTCTGTTGGTTCTCTGTGAACCTTTTGGTGAAAGTTGTTTTAAGTCCCATGTTTTTGGAGAGGTACCACCAGCACCATAACCAAGGTTCCAGGACCTGAAGGGCACCACTTGGAGTGTTAGAATTCACTCCTGTTGAGGCCAGGTTAAGGGTTCAAGTCCCAAAGAGCTTGTTATGTCCCTGTAGCTCAGGCAGGAGGCCAGCCAACTACCCCCTAGAGTCACTTCTGGTGATCCTGGGTTCGAGGAGATGGTCCAGTTCTCCTTCAGGCAACAAGTCAGTTCTTCAAGCAGCAGGGTAGTCCTCTGGTTGCAGCAGTGCAGTCCTCTTGCTGTCAAAGCAGTCCTTCTAAAGCCCTCCACAGGTCATGGAATGCACTGAATATGTGTTCTGAGGGTAAAAATACTTATACTTGGTGGCAATCCTTGTAGTGTGGGCTTCTCTATACTACCCCCACACCTTGTTCTGGAAAGTTCTGTCATTCTCCTGGCAAGGTTCCAAGAAATCTGGGGTGATGAAAGACTAGTGCCAAGCCCTTTTGAAATGTAATTGGGCAGGGAACAGTTCAGCCCCCAGGCATTCTGGTGAGATGGCTATCAACACCTAATCCCTTTTGTGTAACTGTCTGGGAGGAAGACACAAAGTCTAATAGCAGAGCCATTCACAGTCATGTGACCCACAACATTGGCAAACAGCACAAATGGTTAGGACAACAAAATGGCGACTTTCTAAAAGTTGCATTTTCAGAATTGTGACCTAAAATTTGAGCTTGCCAGAGGATCTTAAATTACAATTCATCTTAATCTGAACATGACATCTCTAGATGTTCCTAATCAAATGTCTGCACTTATTAAATGTAATAAGATAACCCAAAATCATCCAATCTTTTAAATACAATGCACCCTGCCCTGTGGGCCTTTAGGGGCTACCTTAAGGGTGACGTATGTCTATTAAAAAAAAGAGTTAAGCCTAGTAAAAGGTTGAAAATTACAACTGCACTACAGACTGCTGTGGCTGGCCTGGGATAAGTATTAAAGTATTAAAGTATTACTTTAGTGGGTGCCACAATGAGTACTGCAGTCCCACTAATAATATTTAATTTACAACCCCAGGGTACTATGTAGTACCATATATTAGGGACTTGTAAGTAAATTAGATAGGCCAATCAGGTGTAGGCCAACTTTACCATGTTTTAGGGAGAGAGCCCAAGCACTTTAGCACTGGTTTAGTGTTACGGTGCACATAGTCCTAATGCCAACAAAAACATATTCAGAAAACAGGAGGAGTGAAGGCAAAATGTTTGGGGGTGACCCTGCAGAAGGGGCCATCTCCAACAGCAAGCATGAAGTACTTTTAACTTTAGACTCAACAATGACATTTAAATCTATGGGTCTATGCTTATATTTGAGATAGAATTCAAATATTTTTTAATTCAAAGAGGTTTATAGGAGCCTTCCCCCGTGTGCTCATATGCATAGATAGTTAGACATGCATGAATGTCTTTATTAAGTATCACACACAAGAGCATGTCTCATTTATAGTGTTTACATCTTAACTGGGAAAGTTATTTTCATTATGCAGAAACACTTTCGTCTACACCCAATAATGGGGCTATTCTCTCCCCATTACCAACCTTGATTAGGACTTAATCTATTCATTGACATTAGTAAATCTCAAAAAGTATTCTGAGTGGGAATGTGTGTGCAAACGTTTGTAAAATAGTCACAAAATAGAAGGTTTATGGATATTGACCTTTTTAGGCAGTCGTTCCTGTCCTGAAGCACTGTCGAATTACCCTTGAGAATAGTGTGCAAAATTTGCATAATGTTCTTTTGCATGATTATGCAAAATTTCGGAAACATTATGTGAAATTATGCCAAATAATGTAAAACTCAAACCTTCCATTTTGGATCAATTTTATTGAATAATGCATCTAGGTGTCAATTTTGGAGGTGAAGGCACACTTCACACCAAAAAATAGTGCAAAGCACATGAGTGCTGCAAACAAGAGCCACTGGTATTCTGTCTGTTCACATTTTTCCGGTGCTCCCATTATAAGATTTTTAACAGAGAGATCCCCCAATTACACCAAGTGGTACTGTTCTTATTAGGCCTGCTTGGAGCAAATTCACAGAGATCACATATTACACAATGTAAATCCATTTTAAAGTATGAATTTATGTTTTGTGAATACCAAATCAATCAGAGATTATACTTAGAAAGAAAGGTATGAGTCCACCTAAATAAAATCTGGGAGCACAAATACCTCCGCGATTTGGGCAATTTAAACTGGCCAAAATTTCAATATTAACGTGTTCCAAACTGGCTTAAGAACAGTCATGCACCTGGAAAGTGTGGTTCTCTCCTCTCAACGCTATATTATGTCAGCATAGTGGTGGATGTCAGGAATAAAGGGGCTCATATATATTTACTTCATTGGACAACTTTAGTTTTAAACCAAATGTTTCAATCTTCAGTATCTGGATATCTTGTGCCTACTGGTTAAGTTCTATTAAAAATATTTGGCTCGTGTTTTACTCAATTTTGTTGTAAGACGTTTCAAATAGGCCATGGATACCAAGCTGTTGCTGCATTTTGAGAACAACAATGGCATGCTGCTATCAGCATGGTGCTTAACCACTTAAATGCTCAGGGTTTCCACCTAATGCTTAGCCATTTTTGATGTATGAGGCAGTTTATGCTCAAGTCTTCATAATTATTTGCACAAAGGACAGCCAGGACAAATTTGTGTCCTTATTTCCCAAATATTGGGGATCTAAACATACCCAGGGTTTGTGGATTCCTCAGGAATGAATCAGTAAAATAGGAAAAATGAAGTAAAATGTAGTTTTAAAGTAATCCTCGCAGAGTACTGAGAGGATTACTGTGCAACCTGGGCTTGTGTGTGCCTGACAGTGTTACAGGCTTGAGGAGACATCACACGAGGACTGGGTGCTTTGCTGAAGTAGCTGAATACTTCTCTTGAATCACCTAGAAGCCTGCCTGCAGAGAGAGGGAGGAGCCTGCCAACCCCACAGAGGAAAGAATATTCAAAATGGAGCGACATGCAGCATGTTCCCCGTATTTGTGGGGCACCCAGAAGAGTGGACTGCTGGAGAGTCAGCTGTTGGTCCCAAAGATTAGAGGGTCCTCAGACTCTCCAAAATGGCTCCTGGCAGAAATTGTGACTCAAAGACAGCAGTTGCTGAGGCCCAGTCAAGCTTTGATTGCATATTGTGATTGATCTGTGCGCTTCGACTGCGTATTGTGATTGATCTGTGCATGACTGCAACTGTTCAACCTGAGAACATTCTGTGTGTCGCCTATCTGCCCAAGTTGTGTTTGGCCTGTACAGGGCCGCAACTGCCAAAGCTGATATTGGCCTTTGCATGGCAACATATACCTAAGTTATTATTAGTCAGGTTCTTCAAGTCGGCTGTTGGGGACTCCAGGTTCCAGCAACCTCAGGCCCCAGGAGGTGGCTCTGAGTGCTTTTCCCACATGTGGCTGCAATTAGCACTATAAAGTGTCCTCTTCAACCTTGCAGCACAGTACGTGCATGGGACGTGTCCGGGCCAAGGCTGCAGACGGACGTAGCTGGGCCCTGTATCTTAACTACAGCGTTTGGCATTTGTGGAAACCCTTCCAGTTCTGGCTTTACGGGAATGTTGAAGATAAGGCAAGTTTTTTCATCCTGTTTTCCTGCTCTCATTTAAAATGGGTGAAAAGATTACCGCAGCCAGGAGGTCTAGAGGGGATATAGGGCTCCCCCACACAACTAACCTTACCTTTGTGATGGGTGGCATTTCCACTGAGCTGGAGATTGTGGAAGGCTGCATAGATGCAGTACATTGTTTCAAAAGACTCTACGGGTCGTTCAGCAGCGGTGTATGCACGCACCTCACCCTCTAAACCTGATCAAATCCAGGAGGTCTTGCCTGCCACTGGACCACCTTTGGACACTGTTTTTGGTTATTCAAAAGCCTTTTATTAGCTTAGATGCACCTTTAATTAATCTGCCAATCAGTGAAAATAACCTGCAGGTTTCCAAATCATCCCAAGCCAAGAGAAAAAGATATAATGACACCATCCCAAGGGACTCAATAGGTGCCAAAAAGCCACATACTAAGCTCAGTGAGTCCCAACCCTGCTCTGATCCTAATACTGTTCTCAACATCAAAGTTTCACTATTAGAGGCGTGCAAATCCTTTTTTTCCAATTTTGGAATCCCTCTTGTTGGAGCTCCGGAACGAGATCTCGGCTCAGTTTAAGTCCTTGGGGGATTAAGCTCAAGCACTAGTGACCCAAAGTAACACCTTGCTATCAGATTCGGGCAACCACATCCACCTCACCCTTTGCCCTTGACTACTACTTTCTGCGTGACCTCAAGGGGTGCTCCAAAACTACAATGCCTGGTCAGTCTCAGTTCAATGGCACTCACCTCATCTATACCAAATCATGCCTAGATGGTCCCGACAGAAGAAGTTCACTTGTCAGCACACGTGCCCACATGAGGAGGCTCAGCCCCAAGGCAAGAGTGCATGGACCATTTGCAACTCCCACAGGATTTTACACCGTATGTTGTAATCCTTGCAGGTGTACCGCCAGAGTAGACAGGAGGGCAGGAAAGTTGGTAGGGTTTGAAGAACAAGGCTGTCCATTGGTGCAACAGAACTTTTCGCTGGTTGACGAATCTTGCTAATGATATCATCATGGTCAGAAGGGACAGGTGGTCAAGGACTTTCCCAGAAGATGATTAGTGGTGATTGTGTGGTAATAAACTTTTAAAACCCTCACATGGTAGGGCACCTTTTATTTAGGATCAACAACCATCCTAAAGACTCTGAGGGCCCAAATTCAATCTGCGCTCTACCATTGGGCTATTTTTATCATCCCCTCTTTTCATCTCCTCCTTCCTTACAGAGGCCCTTGGGAAGCAGAAGCTCCACATCTGTTCCAGCCTTCATCCATCCTAATCACTTCGTTGTTTTAGAGGGGCTGTCGGAGGTAGACTTTCTGGCTGAACCATCGACATCATGCTTAACTCCCACTTCAGAAGACCCCCCCGGCCGCTTATCACATACCAAAGGCATACCAACCATAGATTCTCTCTGCTTTATTTCCTGGAAAATTGCCGGCATTTAAGAATAAACAGGATAATCCAGATTGGCTTGAGTTCATTGAGGATTTTGATGATGTCTGTTGTCAGGAGACCTGGTCCCAGGAGGACTTTTTTATAGACGGATTTCAATCCCTTTGTGTGCCGGCCTCACCACCTACTTCAGGTCATGCTAAGGGAGGGTTTGGTCATCCTCATTTCCTTAAAGAATAAATTCCTGAATGCCGAAAAGTTATGGGTTTCACCTTGCTCCAAAATCTTGCATCTTGGAATTCCAGGTTTTTTGGGATGTTCTTTTGATTAATTTCTATTTTAACTATTGTTTTAATTGCCCTATTAATTTGTGTCAGATTATCTTTCACGTCATCCAAACAGGGATGCAATTCTCTGCTGGATGATTTTAATTCTACTGTTTGTCCTACAGGGAATGTGCAGGTGTGCGGGGTTTTGGGTGGGTCAAATGAGAACGTGACACACTTTTTACATACCTTGTATGGGGACACCTTGAATCAAAGTATTGTGAACTTTATCCTGCCCTGCAGTGCGGATTTTTCTATGGAAATCGGTTCCCCCTGTCACACATTTAATGGTAAAGCAAGAGGCTCCATAATCGATTTAATCTGCCTTTCTCCCCATATAGCCCCGCACGTACCCAATTTCTATACTGTGCCTTCAATCTGAAGTGATCATAATACTATACTTTTGCTCCTTCCAGGTGCCCCCATGAAACCCCAAGGGACTAATTGCGCTTCTGATCTAAAATTCTCAAAAAATAAGAGCATTCATATTAAATGGGATAAGATTGACCATTATAATTTTTGGGAAAAACTAATCTCAGAGTTACCTAGACATCATTTTCTGTCTGTTGAAGGACAATAATTCTGGCGATATGGTAAAGAGCTTTGAGGGCTTTTGTGAACAGGCCGCCAGCCCGTTTATTGTCCAGGTGAAACTAAAGGACACTCGTCTTTTTAAATCATTTTCTCACAAATGCACACCTGAATTAAAACAGCTCAAAGAGGCCCCTAAAGAGTCTCCATACAACATAGTCCAAATTAAATCACTCAGATCTTCGTATAAAGCAATTGTTGCAGCCAGAGAACTGGAGGTCAGGAATCAGGCCTGGAATTAATTACTTTTAGCATAGACACTAAGAGACACAAGGGCTTTTTGGGAAGTCATTAACATGCCTTATTTTAACGATAACAATTCTCCCCAGATAGAACGTCATATTCCATCCACCGAGTGGCTTCAACACTTCTAGCAAATTTTTTGTAATGTTTGCCCATCCCAAGTTACGCAAGAGATACTTCCATCCCCAGACGAAGTCTTAGCCCTAATTAATGCCACTGATGTAGATATCATACCGATAGCTGTTCTTAAATCGTGCACAGGAAAGGGCCCAGGGGCAGACGGGGTGGTGCCATCGATGTTTTTAAACAAAATCCCGCTTTTTGGGCCCCACTCTTAACACATGTCTTTCACAGCATGGTGAAAGGCCAAACTCCCATTTCTTGGAAGGACTCAACAATTTTAAAAAGGGCAATAGGAACCTGCTCGTCTGCTACAGACCCATATCCCTCTTGGATTCCTCAGTTAAAATTCTAGGGAGGGTAATCCATCACATTCTTGGGGAATGGGCCAGTGGCATTAAGTTTTTCTCGGGGGCACAATTTGGTTTCTGCCCAGGAGTCTGAACCATGGAACAATCACTGAACCTCCTTATGATCTAAGGCAAATACGTACAAGCCAAGGGAGGGGCGATCCACTTGGCATTTATGGAATTATCCAGCGCTTTCGACCTGGTCGACATGGAAAAGCTCTGGTTAATGATGGGGAAATCTGGAATTAACCCAGCATTAATTGACCTTTTGACAAGATTGCACCAGGGGACGAAGACACAGGTCTGTTTTGACACAATGGAGATTGTTCTCCTTTTTTTCTCTAATAAGGGTGTCAGACAGGGCTGTATTTTATCCCCTTTTTCATATATTTTTCTACATTAATGCTCTAGAGGGTGAACTGGTGTCCAGAGGCCATGGATTGGGAACCGTGTCATCCCTGTGCTTCTTTATGCGGACAACACAGTTAGCTCGAACCGCGAATGGGCTCTAGTTGTCATTAGAAATTATTATTGATTTTATGAGGGAGCTAAATCTGAAAATTAACTACACATAGCACTACACTATGATTTGTGGGCCAAAAAAGACTCTTTCTAATCCCCATAACATTGCTTGGATCTCCATTGCAAAAGTCCAGAATTTTAACTATCTTGGGGTACTGCTGTCATTCGACCTAAGATGGAATAAACTTATGACTCAAAGAGTCGGCAAGATGGAAGGGGTGATAGAGGTAATTTTTCGATTTTCAAAGAAACTCGGCCATGAACCAATTAAAGAGCTAATTGCCTTTTACAGATCTAAATGCGTATCCTAGGGCACATATGAGGCAGGAGTCTGGGGCTACACATCACCAGGTTTATTGCAAATAACAGAAAATGTGTTTTTGTGCAGGCTACTTGCTATACTAAGGAGCACACCAGCCTTATTACCCACCTGGAAAAAGAAAAACACAGTTTAGTTGCCCCTGCTCCCGTGGCTTAAGATCTGGAGCTCCTTGTTTATCTCATTTTCTAAAGAGATATTAGAGGACTGTGTAAAGTTATAACATGCTGCCTCTATCCCCTGGTTAACTTACATTGAAATGTCCTTTATTGACCTTGGACTGCCCATTTTCCTTTTCTCTCCAAACAAAATTACAGGCAGTGCAAAAAAACGATGTAAAATCAGCGTTCTTTCAACACAGAACACAAATGAGACCTTCTAAACAATATTCCTCAGCTACAGTATCCCGTTATTTAGATCTTAAACAAGAAATGGGAGTGGAAAGTTACCTTCTTTGGGTAACCAACTCAGAAGACAGGTTTTACCTAATCAGATTCAGATTAGGTATCGTGCATTTTTTGGTTACTCACCCTCAGAACGGCTCATGGTTTGACAGTCAACTGCCCTGTTCCTGTGATGGTATTGCTAAACAAACACTCGCACACTTTTTGTTTTTCTTTGCATTTTATACCCAACACAGAATGCTTTATTTATGACCTGTCTTGTGTCATTTGGTGTCAGTTCTCACAGTATCTGTTTGTCATGTCTTTTACACTTAGAGTTACGGACAAGATTATGAATGCCCAAAACTGCCAGAAAACTGTATTCAAAGTTGTGAAAGAACTTTCTGCATCTAGCACCTTTCTGCCGTCTCCTTCACTCTTGTTACATCAATGCAACGAACTTGCATTGTTCTTCCACAATAAAGTAGAGTCTATTCACCATCCGCTTGACTCTGACCCTTCCTTGCAAGACAAATTTACCTTCCCTAACACTCCCTCTTCTGCTCAGGTCAACACTTTCTCCTCATCTGACGAGTCTCGTCAAATTAAGATCTGGCTCCCACAGACGTGACCTGCTTCAATGTTTGTTGGGAACCATCAAGTCCGGCTCTCCACTTGATCCTCTCCCCCCATCCAAGCTCAGACTTTTGGAAGAGTCAGCCCTTGGTGTGATTCTTACTCTCCTCAATTCCTCTCTAAGCTTAGGTCAGGTGCCCCGGAATTGGAAGCACGCTCTTGTGCTCCCTTTGTTGAAAAAGACCGATCTTGACCGTCTCTGTTGGTCAAATTATCATCCTATATCCCTTCTTTCAACCTTTTCCAAAGTATTGGAAAGACACATCAATTCCCAACTTTCCTCACATGTGGCATTGCACAAGTTATTTCATCCGTCACAGTCGGGTTTCTGTCCTGGGCATAGTACCAAATCAGCTCGGCTTGGTGTCACGGAATATCTTAGGCAGCAGCTTGACTGCGGTGGTACAGCAGCACTCATCTTACTGGACTTGAGCGTTGCCTTTGACATGGTCTCACAATCCATCCTGGTGGATCGCCTTGAAGCCTCAGGCATTGTAGGAGTGGCCTTGCAGTTGCTGATCTCTTTTCTAAAAGATCGCTCATTTCAAGTTTTCTCAAATACTACTAAATAGAACTCAGTAGCTCTAACATAAGGAGTACCGCAGAGCTCGATCTTAAGACCTTTGCTTTTTAATCTTTACGTTCGTCCGCTGGCAGACATTGCTGAAAAGTCTGGATTGACCATTTTTTCTTACGCAGATGATACTCAGATAATTTTCTCTCTCTCATCTGCTCAGCCTCAGGACCCTTCCTTGCTCCAGATCGGACTGCGTAATATCTCTTTGTGAATGTCCAGTAATGCTTTAAAGCTGAACGGCTCTAAAACTGAGGTCCTCATTCTGGGAAACAATCCTGAACTCTGGGGAGCTAGCCATTGGCCTGACTCTCTGTGACCTCTACCTGTTCCAGTCCCAAAGGTTAAGAACTTGGGTTTTACCATTGATAATAATCTCTCTCTTAGAGCCCAAGTGTCTGGAGTCACCGCAACTTGCTTTGCGATTCTCAAGTGGCTAAAAAAAATCCTTTGGTTAATTCCACCCGCAGCCCAAAGAACCGTATAGCAGGCATTGGTGCTCTCCAGACTTGACTATTGCAATGTATTGTATTTGGGCGCAGATAAGGCCTCTGTCCGCCGTTTACAGCTCATTAAAAATGCGGCTGATCGTCTGCTTTTTTGGTTCCCTCGACATGCCTCTGTCTCCCCTCTGCTCCATCAACTTCACTGGCTTAAGGTAAACAAACGCATCAAGTTCAAGGCTCTATGTTACATCTTTTGAGCTAAGCATGGCTTGGCACCCTCGTACATACAAAGCCTGGTCAAACCTTACCTACCCACCAGCCAGCTGAGATCGGCCAGCCTCTTTCTTTTCTCTGTTCCCAGAGTGCGGCTGACCCGTATGAGAGGCCACTCCTTCTGCTATCTTGGACCTAAACTGTGGAATTCCCTTCTTTTGGAACTTAGCCTTCCGAAAAAAGCTAAAGACCTTTCTTTATAACTAAGTATAATTCCTCTGTTTCAATTATCTGCAACCTCCAATGCCCTGCTTAGCGCCGGGAAACCCTGTTGGGTAGCTGTGCACTTTATAAATCTTTAAAATAATAATAATAGAGTCAGAATCATGTTGCCTTGCTATTACAAATTCTGTCTGTCGAGCCCTAAAAATGTGAAAATCTATCAGTTAAAAAGCACACTAGCCTTTAGTATCTGTAATGTGGTTCTTCTTTTGACAACTTTTATTTATTGCTTGAAATCTGTATATATTGTTTTTGAGTACTGTCCACAGCTGCCCAAATATTAATTTTAAATGTTATACATTTTTAACATTATTACAGAGTTTTTTATTGAGTAGTTTTATTGCTTTAGCATTATTGTATTTTTATCTGTATGGCATATTCATATCTTTTATGGCCATGTGCTGAATAAAGTTATATTGACTGACTGACTGATTAGGCAACTATAGGTCCAGATTTCTTGTTCTGGTTACTCATTTATTGTTTGATAAAAAATGTTTACAGTCCCCAAAAAATGAGGCCTGCCACCTGGAATCACCTGCATGAATTAAACATTGTACTCATGACTCACTCGTCAAGACTACATATTTAACCTAAACCAAACAGCCAAACTTTGTGTCAATCAGTGCAGCAACTGAAAAGCATGCTCAGTTACTGTCTGTCATTGCACAGGTTCATACTATGCAGCACAGTAAAATCAGTAGCTGACAATAGTAGTATATAGACAGAATTCATAAAATATATTTTAACATCAATTTATATTTATTGATATTCTTAAATATTTTAAATAATTTAATTTCTTTTTAACATTATTTCCTGCGGGGTTGGTATGGTTGCCCCTGGGAACTTTTACCTTATAGTTTAGGGAGTGCCCAGGAGCCCACCCGTCCCTGGATTGTGCTAGGCATAAATGTGGCACCCCACGGCACCTCCTTGGAACACTTACTGGACCTACAGAAGAACAGAAGAGGACTAAACCTTCTGTGTGTGGTCTGAGAGGAACCTTGAAGGACTGGACCTCAACCCTCTTGTACCAAGGACAAAGAAGTAGACTCCAAGAGTCAATTGACTGGCCTCCTGCGTGGCTCCAGGGACAAAACAAGTTTCAAGAGGCATTTTTCTATAGTGCCCTGCTGACCAATGGAAACTGGACTTTGCTGTTGGCCTTAGCTTGACACCCTATAAGTCTCTTAGTGCCTACCCTGAGATCCTATGGGCCTTAGAAGTGTGCTCCTGTGGTTTTATGGGCACCAAAAGAATGTTTGTAGCCTTTTGAAAACTTTTCCTCCAGACAAGTGGGATTTAGAAACATTTTTGAACTTTTGACTCCAGGACTTTCACCAGGACCAGTTCCCCCAGGCTCCATCACTGTCATCCTGAAATTGGAACTTGGTCCCGGTGTACCACGACCATTGACGATCATTAGTACTTTATTTTTTGGGGGTGCTTTTTCCATTGAAATCTGTAAAAGAGCATAGCTCCCATTTCCCTTACTGAATTTTTGTCATTTTACCTACTCCACTGTGTCCTCTCTTTTTATAACCTATAAGGGGATTTTTATGATACTTTGTTTTTGACCTTTCAACTGTTTTGGTACTTCTAAGTGTTTTACATATTTCTACAAATTACGCCTGTCTGATCTGTGCCACAGCTAACAGGGTTGAGCTCAGGCTTAAATTACTGAAACCATTTACTGGACCTAACAGGTTATTGACTTCGTGACATATGGTAGACTAACATCCATCCCATTTAATAATTCACTTTCCCACAAATAGTGTACATTGCAAATTCCTATTTAGTCATTGGCACTTTTGGGTCGAACGATTCATAAGTCAGCCTGAGAGGAACCAATATTCTTGCTGTATTCTAGTTTGAATACAGGCAATGCAGACGGTCTGCCTGTCTCCTTTCAAGGAAACCCACAGGCTTGCCTTTAGCATGGGTTACTTAGGACCACAGTCTTTGAAGTAAAAAATAACTTTTAGTCTCTGCTGCTGGTGCTAGCGATTGCAAAATATTGATCAGCCACAGTTGCAGTGCCTGAGCCTGTTGGACCTGTTAGCCTTAGGATAGTATTCCCCCAAAATGTTTGCCTTTCTTCTCCATTTTTCTGACCTCATTTTTGCTGGCCTTAGGACTGTGTGCACTTTATCACTGCTAACCAGTGCTAAAATGCTTTCTCCTCTAAACATGGTAATATTTTGGCTTATCCCCGATTAGCATATTTAATTTACTTATAAGTTCCTAGTAAAGTGGTACTACATGTACCCCAGGTCTGTAAATTAAATGCTACTAGTGGGCCTGCAGCATTGATTGTGCCATCCACTTAAGTTGCCTTTAAACATGTCTCAGGCCTACCATGGCAGGGCATGTGTGTGCAGTTTTAAACTGCCATTTTGACCTGGCAAAGTAAACCTTTTGCCAGACCCAAACCTTCCTTTTTAATACATATAAGTCACCCCTGGGGTACTTTTTTGAGATTTACATGTCCTGGTAGTGAAAACCTCTCAAATTCATCCTTCCCTATTGCAAGGCCTATTTTAAAGAAAGTTTCCCGCACTTGCATGTGCATGGAGAAGATCCGTGTTTTATGGGGGATAGAGAAAGGCCCATAATGTCCCTTCTTAAAACCAAATGGTTGAAAAAAGTAAAAAATTGAAGATTATGGGGGAGATTTCCTACTTTTTCACACAGCGCATTGCAGCAGCCAGAGATGCTGCGCTGCGCTGTGCAAAAAGGAAAGAGGAGGATAGCACCTAATTTACTAAAATAAGGCACTCTCCTCCCCTCTCCCTAGCGCCGGCACTGAAATCAGCTGCCATACGCCACGGAGACACCTTTGCGCCAGGGTGCAAGGGTGTCCCTGTGAGTCTAGCATAGGCTTTGTACTGGATGGGTACCCTTCTAGTACAAAATAAAATGCTTAGACTCACTTCAAACCTTTTCCTTCTTTGTTTGCTTGCTGTATAGTGCAGCACACATGCAAGTCAGAAAAGGAAGGAGAAATAAAAGCATTTCTCCTTCCTTGCGCCTACTTTAAAAGGGCGCAGTTTTCTGACGCTAAACCCAGTCCACTTTGTTTAGTAAATTGGGTTTAGCGTCAGAAACTTTGGGTGGTTGCATGGGAACGCCCATGCTCCACCCGTAGTACGCCCCCTTGGTGCTAAGTAATGCAAAGCAGCGCTATGCGTTTCTTTGCATTACTTTCATGTTATTTTAGCGCCAAACAAGTTTAGCGCTGTAAAGTAAATCGTGAAAAAAAGATTTTGCGCCGATTTGCATCACTTTTGTGATGCAAACACGGTGTAAAATCTTAGTTAATCTCCCCCTAGATGTTTTAATAGTATTGCGCTTCCTAAATCATTTATATGATAGGGCACCTTTACAATGATGCAAGTTTGGGAAGTGTATTTTTTTGTCCAAGATTTTAATAGAGTTTACTACCTCTGCCACTTCGGCTGTTGACCATCCAAAAATATATAGTTCTGTTGGGAAGGGCAGCATAGGTTTCAACACAAAACAGGGGAGGAGCTTATGTTGAAATATTTAGGTGAAAAAGCGACCAGTGTCTGTCAATGTTTGCAAGCATTCCACCAACAAATATGGGCACCTGCAAAGTCTCCCAGCGCAAAATGGAACTCATTATCAGTAATCACCCCGTAATGGTAAGCACACAATATTTACTTTCCACGAAAGTCCAGTACCATTCTTATGGCTGTCATGCAAGGAGATAATTCTGCCACAAATGGTGAAAGTCGAGTTATACTTTGGCACTCATCACGAGTTGTGGTATTTCACCAGAATCAAAAAGTCCAGGTGAAAAAACACATCTCGTAATTCAAAGAGTCTCTGGGCTGAAATTACCAGGTTCACAAATGTTGGGCCTGGAGACACTGGAGCCTTAACAGTGCTGCAGGGGCATGGCTGCGGACATCATCATTATTCAGGCTCAGACTGAACTCTTCAGCAGTCCGAGGGAGACGACAGTGCTTCCCCTGCACAGGCACAAACCTGCCCTGGATGCCTGGTCTTTTACTCCTCCCACATCCCAACGGCCCCGCCGCTGACATTTTCTGCCTGCCCAGGTCAGGTGGAAAATGTCAGTGGTTTTCTCCCTGGGTCCAAGTAAAACACATAGCAAAAGACTCCAGGTCCCTGTGGTTATTCCCTATTCTGTGGAAAAAAAGTTGTAATTCTGAAATCTGATACAGGGATAGTGGCCGGAATTGTAGATTAAGGCCCTCTGCAATACCTGCACCACATTCCCCGATCCTTTTAATGAGAGATTATTGGAGAGCTGGACTGTCACCTTGTCTGGTGGATGGATAATGGGTCTTGAAAGAGCCTACGGCAGAACTGGGATTGTCCTTGCTGGTGGCTTGCCTGACACCATATGGCAGTCATCCCAGGAGGGGTGCTGATGAGGAGCTGGGGGATATGTACCAGCTCCTCAGTTCCCATGACGCTCAAAAAAATACTGTGTATCTTTAAGCACATTTTTGGGTGACATTATGTAATACACGAAAAAGCTCGATGGTAATTATATCAATACTGCGTTTTCCGAAATATAGCTGCCTGGAAGAAAGCAACCTTGTAAATTAATTAAGGAGATGTCTAGCTTGTTCAGACCTACATTATCCCTGCGAGACTAGATTTTTAAACATGCCTGATAGAGCTCAAGATTTAAAAGTACTTCGTAATTGTTTTCATTGACTTTTTGAACTCATACGTTTTAATTATGAGAGTGACCACATAATTGACTACATCGGAATTAATTTGGAGACATAATTAAGACATTGATTCCTGACATGATGTGATATTCTCAAGATGCTTTTGGAAAGATACTTTAGCCGACAAAGAACATCCAAAACGAAGTGCTACTTATTTATTACATCTTTATATGGCTATTTGGGGCTCTGAAATCTGTGTATGTGTGGTGCATTAAAAGATAACCTGCTGGAAGAAATACACTGTACTTGGTATCTTTACAGCAGAGAAACACGCAACACCTCTGTTATGTAATATTAAAATATTTGAGCGAATTAGCTGAATTCTCTGCTGGTCCTTTAAGGGACTTGTTAGGTTTTAAATTCCCGTCCCTGCAATGTATTCCTTTCACGTTTTAGTAGGTTAGCAATGTGTGGCTAAATAGATGCCAATTGTATTTACGTTATGCAACCCACTGAGTTATCCGTGTAATGTGCAGGCTTCAGTTGGCGAATGCGACTCCATTTTGTTTCTTGCAATCCTTATTAGGCTGCTTAGACTGTGCCCGAGTTAGGCCTCATGGCCCGTAATGCTTGCCTCAGCAGAACACTGTACTTCGCTAATGTTTTTTCTTTCTGTCCAAGGCTGTTTCTCGACCTGCTAATAAGGAGACAATTCAGTTCTCACATACCAATCTAAGTGTGTAGTTCTGCTCCCACGTTAGGAGACGCTGAGACCCAGTGCAGTGGCCTTGCGTTTCTGATAACATGTACCCATCTGGTAGCTGGTAGCTCATCTCCCAGTGCCTCCTTTGTTCATGTTCGGCCCCGGCTGGTAGTTTTCCATGGTGGGCGGGGTTGGAGGCTTTTGGGGAAGAATGATTACTCACTGTGGACCGTTGGGGAGTTAGTCCCTCGGCAGACATCTTAGGGTGCAGGTCATGATGGACTCCTCTGCAGAGCATTTCTAATAAAGCATGTAAGTTTGTATTCTCTACTGTCTGACCGACTCTTCATTCTTGGGAAGGCATAGCAGGTGGTTGTGAGAAAACCTGAGTGGCCGTAGCGGGCCACTTCCTTCAGTTGGCGCCCAAACAGGGACTCCGTAAGGTGATCCGACTCGCCCGTAATCGGGTTGTAGGGTCGGGGGACGCGTTTGGTAGGTTGGGCGGATCGGGGTACCCCACACAAGACCGAGCTTGTTTCTCGCAGCTGCCCCACCCGGCTGATTGGGCGCCCCCTCGTCTAGTGGTCACCAGCTGGGGTCCTGAGAAGGCGAATCCTTGGAGTTGACCGTTTGGTCCGAAGAGTCGGCAGTGGAGAATAACTTGGCTCGACCTGTGTGCACCAGGTGAGTGATTTGATTCTTGGGTAAAATGGCGCCATTCTTGGACGGCACAAGCCTGCGGGCTGTGTCTTGATACAGTCTTCGGACTGTCTTGTCTGCACTTTTTGAGCTGCCTTGCTTGAACGACATGAGTTGACTGGCTGTGTCTTGGTACAGTCTACGGACTGTCTTGTCTTGAACTTGGTGGGTCTGCGGACCCTTGGAAAGGCACAGAGTGTTTGCGAGCAGTTCATCGGACCACCTGGAAATTTGGCCCGCGCTTGAAAAGTCCCGGGACTGCCCGCTAACAATCTGCCAGACCAACTGGTAATTTGGCTAATGCTCGGAAAGGTCTGGGGCTGGTGCCTGCCTTCTTGGATCTGATACAGTCTCCGGATTCAGGGAGTGGTCCCTGGATTGTTTCTGTTGGGCTCCGTGACTACTATTTGTTACTTTATCTTCGACTTTGTTTGTCAATTGTTGGTGTTATGCTTGTCCATTAGGGACAGTGCCTGTATCTTATATTAAGATGCCTTGTTTTAGCAAATTGGGGTGTTTTGGATGTCGATGTTGTTCTACTGATGCTCGATTGGAAGAGAGCCAGCCTGCACCTCCAGAGGGTACTCCAAATTTTGACATGTCTGTTAAACATGGTATTGGCCCTGTTATGTTTAGCACATTGTGGCGTAAATATACAAAGGACAATGCTGAGTTACAGTGGCCGCTTACTGGCTCATTTGATGAGCAGAAATTGAACTTCTTGCAGGACAAGTTGTTTGCTGGGAGGAGCAGACAGCCCATGTTTGATTCTCTGAGATTATGGCAGAAGGAAGCAAAGCAGCGACGCATGAGGGCAGAGAAAGAGGCCCGGAAGAGGCAGACACAAACGATAACACAGAAAGCAGTAGCTTATGAAAGAGGAAAGGTAGAGAAGGGTATAGAATGTGCAGATAGAAAATTTCGGTTACAGACAGATAAGTGCTATGTGACTAGAGAGGAAGGTGATGATTTCGTCAAAGAACTACTGGATTCTCGTCCTCCTCCTCCTTATGCCCCTGAACGGATATACCCAGCAGTCCCAGCCTCTCAGTCCTTGCCCCCAGTGCCCCCCCTTCTAGCCTTCCCATTTCTGGCGCTACCGCTACAGCCCCGGCCCCTCTTGCTTCTCTCCTACTCACACCAGCCACCGGGGCGGGTGCTGTTAGTTCTCCTGTCCAGTCTGTCGGCTCTGGATCAATGGCTACTCTCCCTCTCATCCCTACCAGCCTGTCTCCCTACCTGATGGTACCTGTCTCTGCGTCTGCTCCTTACCCCATGAGTGTGGCACACCAGGCACAGTTGAATGTCAAAACTCCCGCGCGTGGAGTGCATGATGTGAATTGGGCAGCGGCGCGAGATCGAATGGTTAAAGTATTGGTGCGTTCTGCAGTGGGTGATGTGGAAAAGAAAATGGTGGTGAATCAAGCAGCTCAGTGGCTCGACACCCGATCTATAGTGTGGAGGATGTGTGGAGTGTGATGAAAGATTATGAGCTGTTTATACAGCAGCATGCCTTTAAACATGTCAGCGATGCTGATAGAGTTGTGGGAACAATGTTTTCAGGGTGTTGCACCGCAAATAATATATGACATACGGGATAGGGTATATGCTGCAGGCATGGCTCCCAATGAGGTTTTTAGCAATATAACGTCACTAGTGGGTTACCGAGGCAGATTGTTCCAGAAGGTACCGACAATTCGGACCCAGCATCCCATGAGGGCGGTTCATCCCATTTATCACCCTGAAATTCCAGAACTGCTCAACTCCACTAATGCTGTGATCAGGCAACAGGTCGATGCTCGGTTTCAGGAGCAATGGATTTATACTCCTTGGAAGAGGAGCGAGGTCCTATCCTTAAAGGGCCAGCTGTCAGACCTCTGGAAAAATCCTATTGCATATTATAAGGAGTTGACGGAGGCGGCTTCCTGTACACTAATGACGTTAGCAGATATAGAGTTGTTTTTCGGCTTGTTGGTACCAGTGGACATATGGAGGCAAGTCCATACGCAGGATCATGTGCTAGAGCTGGGGGGAACATGGGATGAGATAAGGGCTTGGGATAAGGAGCGTAAGCCTGGAGACAAGTGAAAGCGGAGCTCCTCGCTTTGCCAGGGCGTATTATCACGTACATGCACTCACTTATCCCGCCAAAGAGAGTGGATTGGGACAAGTTGATTGCGTGTCGCCAGAAGAAGGATGAAAGTGTGTCGGATTTCTTTACTAGATTTGAAGGGGTGTTCTTAGATTTTAGTGGACAGGACCTGTCACAGGAGGGTGGTGTTTGTTTATTTGTCAACAGATTTGTCACTAACTTACTCCCCGAGATTGCAACATGGTTGCAGGCTTTGGAAAGTACTTGGACGACATCATCCCCGTCCGTGATATTGTGTATGGCACAATATTACGAACATAGAGAGAATGAGGACAAGGAAAGGGTGGAAAAAAGTTGAAGGATTTGAAGACGAGGGTATTGATGCAGCAGGTTGCGAGAGGAAATGGACGAGGTAGAGGTTCGGGTTCAGCCCAGCAGCAATCTGGCAGAGGTGGTGCATCAAACGCGCTCCTCAGGCTCAACCAATGTGCGTACTGCAAAAAGGAGGGACATTGGCGGAATGAGTGTCCGGAGTTGTTACAGAAGGGTGAGGCCCCACGGGTTCGCGGTTTTCGAGGACGGGGGAGAGGAACATGAGGAAGAGGGGGAATGCAGTCTGAAGATACGTCACACAATAGGCAGAGCGGGAATTATTTTGATGATCCCAGGGGACGGCAGTATTATCATGACAATTATGACATGGACGAAGTGACAGGGCTGACTCACAGCTAGGACAGCTGAGGACAGGGCGAGGGACCAGTTCCTGTGCCCATAGATCAGAATGGAGCTTATGTCACTGCTGATTTACATGGTACTACTGAAAACTTTTTAGTTGATACAGGGGCTATGAATAGCTCTGTTTCCAGTTCACTGGTCCCGGGGGCAGCTCTGTCTGGCCAAAATAATGTCTCGGTGGGTTTCTCAGGCGTGCTGGTCATTAGCCCCATTTCCAAGCCCCTTGCTTTGACCATTGGCCCCTTTACGGTCGATTCACCATTTTTGCTGACGTCAAATTGTGGGGAAAATTTGTTAGGACTCGATTTATTGAAAAGGTTGCATGCGACAATTTTCTGTTCTCCGGACAGTGTTTATATGACTGTTGGACTGCAGGTGGCTTGTGCTAAACAGTGCTTCGCGAAAGATGCCCCCCTTCCAGCTGAATTTAGGGATGTACCACGTACGTTATGGGCTGCGGGAGATTCCGATGTGGGGTTACTCCAGATCCCGCCCATTTCTATACAGATTCGAGACAATGCTACATTGCCATGTATTCCCCAGTACAAGATATCCCTGGCAGGAGAAAAGGCCTTATTGCAAATAATACAGGATTTGATTGAGTCTGGTGTGGTTGAGGAGACTACGGCGAATGTGTGTAATAGCCCTATTCTTCCTATTCTTAGAAAGGCCCCCCTGGATTCCTTGATGCCCACCCTGATGTTTATTGCTTTGTGATTGACCTCAGAGAGGTTAATAAGATTGTAGTTCCCCAATACCCTGTGGTTCCGGACATTACCGCGATCTTAACAATGATTCCCCCATCAGCGAAATTTTTCTCTGTAATTGACTTGAAAAATGCTTTCTTCAGCATACCAATTCATGCAGATAGCCGATATCTGTTTGGCTTCAGTATAGCCGGTCGGAGCTTTAGATTTTGTCGTGCTCCACAAGGCTATACTGAAAGCCCCAGTATTTACAGCCAAGCATTGAAAGCTCAATTGGATTCTTTGGAGCTTCCCCCTGGTAATGTGCTGTTGCAGTATGTTGATGACCTCCTTATTGCTTCGGACAACGAGGACGGTTGCAAAGACGCCACTGTTAAATTATTGTTGTATCTGGCGCATCATGGAGACAAGGTGTCGCTTTCCAAATTTCAGTATTGTCGACAGGAGGTCACCTTTTTAGGTCACCTCCTGTCGAAGGAGGGACGCAGACTAACACCTGAGCGCATAGCTAACATCACTAATATGTCTATCCCTAGAACTCAACGCGAGGTACGCGCGTTCATAGGGATAACATCGCATTGTCGGCACTGGATCCCTAACTACTCCCTACTAACAAAGCCCCTTCTTTACCTGACCACAAAAGATGTGCATGAGCCCTTGCCTTGGACACTTGCATGCCAGCAAGCTTTTGAGCAATTAAAGACTGCGCTTTGCTCTGCTCCTGTGCTTGGTACCCCTGACTACCAGAAGCCTTTTGTACTCTACGTGAATGAGGTGGACGGTTGCGCGCTTTCTGTTCTAACACAGGGTTTTGGTGGTAAGCAGAGACCCTGCGCCTATTTCTCCGCCATGCTTGACAATGTCGCCAGAGCGCTCCCGAGCTGTCTGAGAGCTGCCACGACGGTGGCAGTGTCTATCAGACAATCAGTAGGGCTCGTCCTTGATACTGCTCTCACGGTGATGGTACCCCACGCTGTGGATACACTGTTGAATAAGACAAAAACGCAGCATCTTACTAGTGCGCGTCTGACTAGCTATGAACTGACTCTATTTGCTCTGTACATTACCATCAAAAGATGTGCCACTCTGAACCCAGCCACGTTACTACCCCTCCCTTCGGGAGAAAAGGGCAATGATGTCCATGATTGTTTATTTCGGACTGAGGAAGAAACGAAGGGACGGGTAGACCTGACTGATGTTCCCTTATCTGAACCCCAAGGGGAACTATATGTCGATGGCTCTTGTTTCAAGTTACCAGATGGCACCACTACTGGGGCCTATGCAATAACAACGTTACACACTGTAGTTGAGACATCCCGTATCCCACACCAATCGGCCCAAGCTGCGGAGTTGGTTGCCCTTCTCAGGGCTTGTGAGTAAAGTGAGGGACTGGCGATTAATATCTACATCGACAGCCAGTACGCTTTTGGGGTGGCCTATAATTTTGGGCGCCTCTGGGCGGAGAGGGGGTTCTTGACTTCGCATGGATTGCGGATTCAGAACGGGCCATTGATACATAGATTGCTGTCCGCATTGACACTTCCCAGTAAGTTAGCAATAGTGAAATGTAGCGCTCATAAGGCTATTACAGATGATGTGGGGAGGGGAAATGCTTTCGCAGACCAGACAGCTAAGGAGACAGCTCGATCAAAGATGACACAGATGTTGGTGGCAGGTCCCACGAGGTGGGTCCAAGACAATGGAATGTTTGAGGACACGTTGGAGAATGTCAGGGAAATCCAGGGTGAGGCGACCCTAGAGGAGTTAGCAATGTGGGAGGAGAGAACAGGTCATTTGGATGAGGATGGGTGTTGGACTAACTTGTGAGGGAAGCAGCGATGGTTGCTGCCTAATTCGTATGTGCTCCCTGTTGTGACTATGACCCATAGACCGGCGCACATTAGTGCTAAAGGAATATGCAAGTTGCTGGATCCAGTATGGCAGAATGATAATATCGCTAAGGCAGCCACGCATCTAGTGAAGCATTGTATCATTTGTCTGAAACATAACCCCGGGAAAGGTACACCTACACCTTCTGGTAATTTTGCACCGCCTTCATTCCCTTTCGAGGTTCTACAGATGGATTTCATCGAAATGGAACGGGTGAATAACTTGAAGTATGTGCTAGTAGTGATCTGCGCATTCAGTAAATGGATTGAGGCTTACCCCACTAAAGAGAATACAGCTATGGTGGCGGCGAAGGCACTTCTAAAAGAGTACTTCCCGCGCTATGGTTTGCCACGCGTGATCTGGAGTGACAACGGAAGTCACTTTAATGCAAAAGTCATTGAATTGGTGTGCACGGGTTTGCATATTAAACAGAAGTTCCATGCAGCAAATCACTCCCAGTCAGCAGGCCTGGTTGAGAAGTACAATGGTACTCTCAAACTGAAGTTGGCAAAAATTCAAGAAAGCACAGGACTAAAATGGCCGGATGCATTACCCCTGGCGTTATTATCTACCAGAGCAACAGCGCATTCTAGAACAGGGTTGTCCCCCTACGAGGTGGTCTTCAGACGCCCTGCTAATGTTTGGGGCGTCCCCAGACCCAAGCGCTTTTCCGAGATAGAGTACCCCTTACTTGTAGACTACCTGTATGAATTGTCTAAAGATTTTCGTTCTCTTCATCAACAGATACAAGCCACATTGCAGCCAGTACCAGAGGGGCCCGGGCATTGCATACAGCCCGGTGAATATGTGCTGATAAAAAATTTCCTGCGGAAGAACAGCCTGGAGCCGAGGTGGAAAGGGCCAATGATCGTGTTACTTGCTACCAGAACAGCTGTCAAGGTGGACGGCAGAAAGCACTGGATTCATGCGTCTCATGTGAAACGGGTGCCTCTCCCGCTTCCGTATGACCGCTGGGTCAACAAAGGCATCGGTGATCAGGAGTGTGAGCAGGTGCCACGCTTCGTTCCCTTCTCTGATGCCTGAGTAAGGTGGGCGCAGACAGACGAAGAAAGTGATGCAGTTCTGTCTGAGGCGCTCCCACCGGAGATAAAGGCCGCCCCGGATAACACCTTCTCTAACACACTGGAACCTGAGTATCGATGCCCATCCTGAGTATCGATGCCCATCTGATCCTGAGTTTCTGCCCCTTTTTGTTGACGAAACAGTGCCTGGAGTTATCAAATACAACCTGAGGCCCCGGAAAAAGGACGGTGCACCAGCCGAACAGTCTAGGAGTTAGGGAAGGACTTGAGCTTAGGGCGCAGGTGCTGTGCCTAAGGTGCCTGTATTAGACTAGGGTGAACAACACTGGTGCACTGCCCTGGACACTGGACAGGATAGCTGAGGGCATTGGCCCAGGAGGGAGGGTGCCCTATCCTGAAAGAAGAAGGATTTGTTTTTCTGCAAGGGTAGCGATTGCGCAGCTCCTCCGTGGGAGTGCTTCATAGCACCGTCGTTGATGAACAATAGGAGCCTACCAGTGAGGCTCTAAACGGACACTGGGTGATTTGTGCCCCCTGGTACTGTGGTTGCAATAAGTGGCTTTAGCCTGTGAATTTTTCTTTCCCTTTTTTGACACCTATAAATTGCCTTTGAAGTTGTACAAATGTATCCCTTTGGCCGTCCTATCTCTGATGAGGAGCAGCCCTTTGCGGCTCTGCGTCCTACTCCAAATGATCCTGTTTGGTCCTCTTGGTCCACTAAGAGTAAGGTAGTGTTTGTTGCCATAATTTTGCTTTCCTTGCTAGTTGTATTTGGGGTGCTGTTTGGTACCTGGAGGAGACAACATCCTGTGCACACCTTGATAGGGACTACACCTGGTCCTCCAGTAGAGCACATCGTTTGTTACATTGGCGCCTCACATAAGGAGAGACACTAGACAGACTTATGCACGACAATGCTTTTATTCAGATGCTTGCATCAAGCGTACACAGTACTACTAATGTCAACGAAATTGTTGGGTGTGTGGGCTACTTCCCTCAATTATGCATAAAACTGACTTGCTAGTATCATTGCCTCTGTCATCATGTTGGGTAGCTGTGAGGCCTGGTTTCCAACTGCTCTGCTATGGTATACATGCATTATCCCATGCTAGACTGCTGAATGAAAATGGTACAAGCTCGACTACTGACAATGAGTGTTGGAATCATATAGTAGTCGCATCAGGTGTATACACCCGGACGATGGATGGTTCAAGCGAGTGTACCCTGAGCACTTGCCTCAGATGCTTGTATGAATCAAGTTTGAAAGACCATGAAAATGTCACTTGGTTGCAAAATGAAATGCTAGATTTCCACAGGATTCAATGTCACCTGACTACTATAAATGTTTCCAGGAACGCAATACCACCGAGGATAAACCCATATGCCTGTCCCTGTGATCAGACGTCAACAGCTAGTTTCTGTGTTGAAGGAACAGGGAGACATTTCAGTAGGGGCCAGTAGTCACTGTAATTACCACATACCGTACTGAGACACTACCTAAGCAGCCCACCTTTGACTCCCACCTCCGAATGTATACTTCATCTGTGGGTACACATGGCTTATACATGGCTCCCTGAGAGGAGTGGTCTGGTCGGTGTTATGTTTCCTTATCTCCTGACTCCCTGTTTATATTGCACCGCCCAATTACCACAAGGACTCATAGAATACAGCGTAGGAATGCTCCGGGTACACCGAGTTAAGAGAGTTGTCAAGCCTGACGATATTGATCAGACAGATACCTCGTTGCAGCAATTTACTGACATAATGAAGGGCATTGTGCCGTTCTGGGGTCCCATGTTCAATAGTCGTAATATTCGTCGTCTTGCTAGGGTAGTTGAGGGAGTTATTAATACTACTGCTGGTATACTGACTAATATTACAGTCGAGTGTCAGGCTACGAGGCTCGTTTCTCTTCAAAACCAGGATGGTTTTAGACGTCATCCTGGCTGATAGGGTGGAGCCTGTCGCATCATCGGCAGCAGCTGCTCTGTGTACATTCCTGATAGTGCCCCTACTGTATACTCCGCAATACAGAAATTGCACTGACTTGCCTCAGACATCCATCAGGACAACGGTTCTTGGTCACTCACGGGGTGGCTCTGGGGTCTGGTGACATCAAGGGGTTGGAAAATATTGCTTGTCCTAATAGCAATTGCAGGAGTCATCTTTACCTGTTGCTTATGCATTAACTGCCTTCCAGCCTGTTGCACCTATTGTATGAGTAAACTTACACCTACTCCTACTTTGCCAAGAAGCGATAACATTTCTGTGATGATGATGCAGGAAATTCAGGATATCATGCTTATAGATGAGGGCATCTTCGAATATTAGGTGCCTCAATGTTTATGCCTTGCTTGTTTTCCCCCTGTAACATGAACGACTTTGCTCATTCTTCCTATCCCTTAGAATTGTAAAGACCCTACCGGATAGCAATAAAGCATTTAGCCACCCATGCTAAAAGGAGGGTCTGTTAGGTTTTAAATTCCCGGCCCTGCAATGTATTCCTTTCACGTTGTAGTAGGTTAGCAATGTGTGGCTAAATAGATGCCAATTGTATTTACGTTATGCAACCCACTGAGTTAACCGTGTAATGTGCAGGCTTCAGTTGGCGAATGCGACTCCATTTTGTTTCTTGCAATCCTTATTACGCTGCTTAGACTGTGCCCGAGTTAGGCCTCATGGCCCGTAATGCTTGCCTCAGCAGAACACTGTACTTCACTAATGTTTTTTCTTTCTGTCCAAGGCTGTTTCTCGACCTGCTAATGAGGAGACAATTCAGTTCTCACATACCAATCTAAGTGTGTAGTTCTGCTCCCACGTTAGGAGACGCTGAGACCCAGCGCAGTGGCCTTGGGTTTCTGATAACATGTACCCATCTGGCAGGTGGTAGCTCATCTCCCAGTGCCTCCTTTGTTCATGTTCAGCCCCGGCTGGTAGTTTTCCATGGTGGGCGGGGTTGGAGGCTTTTGGGGAAGAATGATTACTCACTGTGGACCGTTGGGGAGTTAGTCCCTCGGCAGACATCTTAGGGTGCAGGTCATGATGGATTCCTCTGCAGAGCATTTCTAATATAGCATGTAAGTTTGTATTCTCTACTGTCTGACCGACTCTTCATTCTTGGGAAGGCATAGCAGGTGGTTGTGAGAAAACCTGAGTGGCCCTAGCGGGCCACTTCCTTCAGACTGCAATACATACGTACACTTGTGGTAAACATGCAGCAAAATCAGTGACGGCCGGCACGGCTCGTGGGTGGTGAGGCAGGCGGGACTGGGGGGAACAGCAGTGGGAGCTGGCCACAGGGGTCACAATGTAAAAGAAAATTAAAAAATACGCTTACCTTGCTGCCTGGCCCTGCTTCTCCCCTCCTGCTCTCCTCTGTCTCGGACTCCGTCACAGGCAGGCTCCCCTGACCAATCACAATGCTGTAATGCAGCATTGTGATTGGTAAGCACCCAGGCTTCCCTTGCAGCGTTGTGACTGGCGCTCAGCCAGGGGCTGTTGTGGTGGGCATGTTCTCCATGCAGGCTGTAATGCAGTCAGAATGGAGAACAGGGAAAGTGTGCATGACTGTTTTGGGCAGCCCAAGAGGGCCGACCAAACAGTCCTTGTGCACTTAGGAGGGTTCTACCACTCTTCCCATGGTCTGCAGCTCCTCCCTGCCCCTCACGCAAAACTGCTGCAGCGGGTGGACAAAATAAAATGATAATAACATTATGTTATTATCATTTAATTTTTTTCCTTTTTTTCCTGCTTCATGGCAGTGGGACGATGCTCCTCCGCCTTAGCGGAGGAGCTGCCACTGAGCAAAATGCAACTGCACAGCTTGTTTTGGTGGTGATTGCTGTGAGTTAATGGGAGAGCTGTGTTTCTTAATTGTGTTGTTATTAGCTACAATATATGAATGGCTGAGTTCTGGTAACAGTAGATGGATGAACAGGGCAAGTGGCAAGTGTTATGCTGTATTTCAGTGGTAGTGTCTTCAGGAGAGCTGTGAGTTTCTGAGGGTGAGTATTTTTTTTTTTAGTTTAGTGTATTAGTCAATTAAAGCCATAAACACAATTCAGTCATGCAATTCAAAAAGATTAAAGATGAATACAAAAGAATCTAAAAATGTATCATACATCTACTTCAGCTCTTGGCCATCTTGTTACTAAACCTTCAAATTTTTTGACTTCACTTCCTTTACTATATCGATAAAAAATACCAAATATAGATGTACAACAGGTCGAGAAAGCTGTTCAAGGACTGACCTTTTCCCTAAAGGTTAAAGTGCGAATTTGCAGTGCTGCCAGTTTGGATTCTCATAGATAAATCACTGTAGGTAATTAAAGTGCTTGTGTGCAGGTCCAAAGTGGGTGTATACACAATACTGAAAGGGCAATGGTTTTCCCCCTGAAAGAAACCAAAACTACGGCTCAGTAAAGTGCCAATGTGCCAAAATTGAACAAAATAAAAAAATATAAAATGCGAAGTTAAACAAGTTTTTGCCTTAGCCTAGCGGGTTAGGGAACAGCTACTATAGCAGTCCCTAGCAGCCCATCCTCGGTGTTTACCTGCTCATGTAGGTTTTACCTTAACACTAGCGGGATAGGGAACAGCTACTATAGCGGTCCCCTGTGGGATTTAACTTAAAACTACTGTTTTGTCACAGCCTAATAGCAGATTCAAGGCCCTCCTCAAGTTTACTCGACACTTGACCTATATGCTAATCAATTTTTTTAAATTGGTCAAAAACTGGACTAGTCTAATATTCAACATTGTGTTACTTGGGTCCATTGACTCAACAAGTGCGGTCCTACAAGACCTAATTCCCCTATCAAGAAACTTTCATCTTAATAGAGTTCTTCGTTGCTCAATCAATACTGGACAGATACATACAATGTGAACCAAAATTTCAATCCCCTGATGGCATAGACGACAGGTCCGCTCTTCACTTAGGCCACTCATCCTCCATTTTGGTATGAGGTCTAGTGTGGGTAGCTCGCCAAATCTTAGGGCCAAAAATGACTGTTTAATCTGAGGATGAGTAAAAAGTGTCAAATGTTTATTGTAAGTTTATGCGTGGGAGTGATAGGATTCAGTGAATGGGGCTGTGAATAAAGAAATGTTGAGACATTGGCATGACAGTGTTAGAATTCAGTGGTTTTAGTGGTGATGAGCAATGGGTGATTTGAGTATGTTTGAAAGTTGGTTATTTATAGGGGCAAGTATGCACCTACCACTAGTAATAAGGCCACCAACACGACATAGGGTCCAGTAAAGGTCTCTTTAAATTAGCCCCTTGCTCAACCCTTGTTAGCTGACAGTGAGCAGTCAGGCCTAATTTAGGAGTGGAAAGCATGTCAAAACACCAAAACATCAAATAAGTAAGACACAACACAAAATAAAAATCCTACACCAATTTATAAAAATAGGAACTGGAGATAAGAATTTTTAAAGATTAACCACTTTATAATGCTTAAAAACATATAGCGCCATTCTGGGACATCTGGTAGCGCTTGACTGGGACAAAGTCAAAGTTTGAAGACGACCGCGATGGAGCCCTGGTTGGATACACTAAGTGAGAGGCCCCGGTCAAAATTTTACCTTCACACTTAGAAACTTTTCTGGAGCTTTTTCTTCCATCGCTTGATCCTCCACAGCAGAACGGATTCGGTAAGGGTTCGCCGCCTTGATTTTCTTTGAGGCCTCCATCAAATCCTGGACGTCTGGAGCTCCAGAGCTTTCAGCGGGTTGAACCTGAAATCCTGGCTGGGTTCTGGTTTCAGGTAGTCAGCTTGACTCTCGATGTCGGGCCATTGACCTCATGGAGCTTTTTCACATATTTCTCCAAAGTTCTCCATACTTCAGGAGGTGCTTCCAGAAGGTCTCCTTGTAGGTTCAAAGTGACCAAAACTCTAATCCAAAAGTCTGGAATCTCCTAGATGGTCTCTGAGATGTCTGGACTACAATTCCCAAAACGCACTTGGCCAAATCCTTAAAAGTCCAGGATAGGGACTCTTGGTGGAGATGATGCAGGTGGGCTCTGGTAACTTGTAGCTTGCAGGGAGTCTACTCCTTAATCCTTCTTGAATCAAGGTACAGTTCACAGGGCTGTAGTACCAGATTGTGCAGCAGGTGTAGTCAGTTAGAGTGCAGGCCTTTGGGTGCAAATCCAGATTCCAGCAGGGCAGTCCTTCTTCTCATTGTAGTTTCAGGAAGCCGATCTGAGAGACTATGCAGCTCTCACATATTTAGCCAGTGTTCTTGAGTGACAAGAAGGGGGCACCTCTGTCTAATGAGAAGCTGGGTGCCACCCAAAAGCTTGACAACTTCCTCCAAAGTGTGGCATCTTCTTGTCCCACAAAGCACAGCACTTCCAAAATCCAACATGGATGATTTCTTTCAAGAGGAGTAAAACCTGGCTAAACCAACCCACAGTATGGCTCATTTCCATTATCTCTCCCTCCCCCCCTGACCTCTGAAAATTCCAGTCCTAAGCCTGTCATCTGGCTAGGGGCACAAGATGTGGGGGTAGGAACACCTGGCCAGCCCCCTCTTTATGATCCATCCTCCACAGCTTCAGAGGTCTCTCCATCAGATAACCTCTGCTCCGGCCAAGCCACTTATCACCTAATCAAAGCAGTCTGGCTAAGCCTGTTAAGACTGACCAATGAGCAGAGACTACTAGAAGGCTGGATTTTGGCTTACAGAAAGGAAAGTTCTATAACTTCTCTTCTATACTCGTTATGATAAATTCAACAGTGGCAAGTTTTTGAATTTATCAATACCAAACTTTTAAGTCTTTGAGTGCTATTTTCCCCTTTCCTAGCAATAGTTATACCTAAATACAATATTGCAATGTTAGCCTATGGAGCTACGCACCTACAATGGGAATTTGTTTTTTAAATCAGCAGTTTTTCCCTCACAAGGGCATATAAAACATTGTTTAAAAAGGTCCCTGCTTACAGTTATATCCCCACCCCTGGGACATCTAGGGGAGACCATGGGGTGCCTAATATGTGAAAAAGGTAGATGATCACCAAAGTCGAATTTGCATACAATTTAATTTAGAGACAATCTGCAAAGCCAGGCTGCCCTTAAAATGACAGCAGGCACTCAGCAGTGCACACATGCAAGTGCAGGAAATCTGCTGGACCTCTAAACTTCCATGCCTTATTAATAGCACAATGAGATGTACAATCACCTGGGTGCTTCACAATCTGAAGTACAATTATTATCAGGGTGCTGCACAATGAGATATTCAATCAGCATCACTACTATCAATTTCATACGAAACAACTCACATGATGAACAAAATGAAGAACTTTCAGCAATGGAAAGATGTAAAGGCAACAGCAGTTAAAGAGGATAGATCTGTGTTTAAAATTTACAATGCAAGTGTGACATCACATTGAAGTTGATTATTGTGCTTCCTATATATTGATAAATGTCTGATTGTCTTGCTGATTAACTTCTCCAGTAGGAGATTTGGTTCCAGCAAACATATCAGGTGGGGACAGAGAAACCAGATGTCTGCGCTATCCATTCTTTGTTACTTCAGTTATCAACGCTCACTGTGCACCTCACAGAAACTGGATATTGGAATGCTACAAGGGAAGGATAGGTGAGATTATTAGGAACATATTATGAAACAGCAATCTCTCATCGAAAAGCAAATAGAGTGACCACCTCACTCTTCGTCCTTAAGCAGATTGTCTCCAGTACTGAAATTTCACCTACAAATTATAGATTTCAGGAATGTTATTCTAATTAATTCAATGTAAGTGTAACAGGACTATAACATCCACAGTGAACCAGACTATCGCACAAACCTTTAGAAAGGGCATTGCTGTCCGTAATGACGTGGTGGGTGTAGGTCACTGTAGGAAATTGGGTTTTGGATTGAGGAGGGTGAAAACCCTTGTCAAACACCAACCACAATCCCTGTCAGGTTAAACCACAAAAGCCACTAAAATAACCTTTGTTTAACCCTCTGGTAACTTGGCAGAAAAGTAGTCAGGCAATGTATAAAGTATTTATTGAGCACACAAACAGTAATATAGTGAAAAATACACAACACAAAAAAAATCTCACATCAATTTAGACCAATGGATTAAACCAGAGATATGCAATTTTAAAGTTTCATGTACAAATAGTGCCTTACCTTTGGGTAAGTGTTGCACACTAAAGACTTTGCATTTTCTATTCCCACTCCAGACTAAACCATTGTGGGGAAGGTGTTGGACACTTCATGGGGTTACACTAACTTTTCCCACTTGAATCTAACCCATTTTGGGGAAGGTGTGGCACGCTAAAGGGGTTACTTTTACTATTCTCAATCCAATCTAAACCATTTTGAGGGAAGGTGCTGGACTCTAAAAGGGTTAGATTTACAATATCCACAGAAATTGGAACCATTTTGAGAAGGTGGTGGCCATTAAAAGGGTTACATACACTGTAGATACTCCATGGTCAAACATATTAAAAATTTATTTTTTAAATAAATGAAACTGTTACCTATAGTGCACTGTTACCAAATAAAAACTGCCATATTTTTTACATTACAATTAACAAATTAAATAATTATTTTTTAAAAACATGAAATTAATTATACATTACATTGATATTATTGCAAAATTAACCCCCTACATGCTCAGGATTGAACGGTTCCATCCTGAGCAACGGTGGGTGTGTGCTGAGGGCAAAACTGTTCCGTCTTCGCACCCGCCCATGGGAGAAGCGATGACGCTCCCCGCCATGGGCCACCCCAAACAGGGATGGCAGCAGAAGCTTCCGCTGCCACCCCTGACCCCCCTCTCGGCAATCCGATGATGTTGGCATGCATTATGAAGAGCCGCCGGATGCTTTGGAAGCCATTTGGTTTCCAGCACGTCGGAGAGCAGGTAAGCTTTTCCTTCTGTGGAGGACGTTTGTAGCGTGCACAGAGGCATGGAGTTCTTCCTCTCCCCAATGTCTCTTTGCAGGGCATTCTTGCTGCCTGATCAGGCATGGGGTCACAATCGTTCAGCAGGAATGCTATCACTAGTATTAGGGATTTATTTTTTTGTAAATGGAAGCGACTAGGGTTGCTTCTAAACGTGGGCATTTTTTTCGGATCATTTACTGCCCCGCCTGAGGGCAGCTTGGCCTTATTTTGAGGCCCATCTGCACCGGGGGGGCAGAAAAGCCACTAGCACCAGGGATATTGTAACATTATGCATAGGGGTGGTTCCTTGGGCAAGGATCGACCCCATTGGTGGTATCATTTTTTTAAATAACTTTTGGACATTTTCTGACCCCCCTGGAGGCAGAACAGCCCTAATTTGATGCCCACCTGCTCCCAGGGGGGGGCAGAAAACCGACTAGCACCAGGGATTTTGTTATATTAGGCATGGGGGAAGTCCCTTGGGTAAGGCTCGCCCCCATTGGGGATATCTTTTTCAATAATTTTTGGTGGTTTTCTGCCCCCCTGGGGGTGGATCGGCCCTATTTGGAGGCCCATCTGCCCATTTTTTTTACTTTTGTTTTTTTATGCTCTCTCTGGGGAAATTGGCCCTATTTTGAGGCCCACCTGCCCCGAGGGGGTAGAAAACCCACTATCACAAGGGATTTTTTATATTATGTTTTGGGGAGGTCCCTTGGGCAAGGATCACCACTATTTGGGATAATTATTTTGGGAAATTACTTTTGGCTGTTTTCTGCTCCTCTGGGGCAGATTGGCCCTATTTGGAGGCCCATCTGCCCCCGGAAGAGCAGAAAACCCGCTAGCACCAGGGTTGTGTACATTTTATTCATTGGGGACGGCCCCTTGGGAAAGGGTTGCCTCCAATTGAGGATGACATTTATTTTAATTTACTTTTGGGCGTTTTCTTTTTTTATTTGTGCACGATGTGTATTGTGTTGTCTTCTGAGTAATTTTTGTTTGTTTTTTATTTCTAGTGGGATATTGTTGTTGCTGTGTCTGTGTAGAGTGGGTGATGGTGAGTCTAGCTGTCTCTGGTACTTGAGTGGTATTGTTTTTGAGTATATAGATCTTTGTGATAATGCCACACTTTTTTACTTATTGTACACAGTGCTGGTTGTTGTTAACTTATTTGTGAAGTTACTTTTGTTAGGAAGGATTATGGCTAGCCACAGGATGACCACTCAGCAGGTTGTTGGTATGCTTTTTGAGTCTTCCTCTGACCATGGTTCAGAGACTGACTCTGCATCTAAGCCAGAGGAGGGAGTGGAAGAGTCTGGCAGTGAATTTTCTGTCCAAGAGGAATAATCTGAGGATGAAGCCACTCAGTGCAGATGAAGTGCCTGTTGTAAAGGAGGACATTGATGTGCCGATACTGCAGCAAGAGGCATCTGGATTGCAGCCTGAGGCTGCAAGGCTTCCGCTTGGAAGAGCTGACCTCTGGGTTGCCCCAGGCATGATGCAGCCAACATTGCCTGACTTTACTGGTGTCGCAGGGTGTAGAGTGGATACTGAAAACCTTTTGCCTATACATTTTTTTTCAGTTGTTTATGAACAATGTATTTTTGAATGAGATTGTTGAGCAGACTAATTTCTATGCTGAACAGTATTTGAGGGACAACAGTGCCAGGCTTAAAACCTACTCTGGAGAGACTCGGTGGATTCCCACAAATCTGGATGAGTTGAAGATGTTCTTGGGTTTAACATTTTTGATGGGCTTGATAAGGAAGCCGTCAATGTCTTCATATTGATCTACTAGTCCCTTGATGTCAACGGCTATAGTTCCTGCAATCATGAGTCATGTTCGATATTTGCTTCTGCTTCGGATGCTGCATTTTGTTGATAATGGTTTCGTGCTGCTACATGATAACCCTGATTGTGATCGTCTTTTTAAGATTTGGTCTGGCCTTAATCACTTTGTAGATCGTTTTTCAGAGATCTATGCTCCAGGGAAAGAAATAGCTGTGGATGAGCCTTTGGTCTTGTTGAGGGGCTTTTTAGTTTTTAGGCAGTACATGCCTAGCAAGAGGGCATGTTATGGATTTAAGATATATATGCTGTGTGAGAGTAGGACTGGATATGTCTCTAAGTTCAGGGTGTACACCGGTAAGGATTCTAGGATTGACCCCCCTGGTTGTCCGTCTACGTTCGGAGTAAGTGAGAAAATTATGTGGGATCTTGGTAGAGGACTTTTAAACAAAGGTCACCATTTATATGTAGATAACTTCTACACTGGTGTGCAATTGTTCAGGGAATTGGTCAAAGTGGATACTGTTGCTTGTGGCACAATCCACTCTAACCGTAAAGGTTACTCAAAGGAACTTGTTTGTCAAAAACTTGAGAGGGGACAGTGCAGTGCCTTTGCGTAGTGATGAACTTCAAGCTGTGAAGTTTGCTGACAGGAGAGATGTCTACATGCTGACTACTTCACCTGTGACTGTTTGGGGTCAGGTTGCTGAATTGCAGAAACCTGTGTGCCTTTTAGACTATAATAGGCACATGGGTGGCGTTGATAGAGTAGATCAGAGGTTGGAACCTTACACTGCTCTTTGTAAGGCTTACATTTGGTATAAGAAGTTGGCTAGCCATCTTTTCCACTTAGCAACCTTTAATGCTTTTTTGTATTTAAGGATTGATCTCCAGAGTCAAAAATGACATTTGTTAAGCTTCAGGAGTCTGTGATAGGCAGCCTTGTTGTAGTGGAACAGGCAAGTGTTCCTAGAGTTGGAGTGGTGAAGGATGTGGCTAGTTCGAAAAATCACCACTTTGCTGATCACATTCCTTCCACTCCCAAGAAAGATTTTCCCAGTACGAGATGTAGAGTCTGTATGCGAAGAGGTGCACGGAAGGAGACTCGTATGTACTGCACTAAGTGTCCTTCTAAACCTGTGCTGTGTGTGCTTGCTTGTTTTAGAATGTACCAGGCGCGAAAAGGTATTTGGGAGCACCTGTGAATGTAAAAGTGAACTGCCGGGTCTATATTGTTTTATATTTTTTGTTCAGTTTCAAGGTTGGCATTAGTGCAATGTATTTAGCTAGAGCTTTTTTGTTTATAGTTTTGTATCTACGGATGGCGGTGTGGGTGGACTGGTGCTTGGCAGGTGGTGTGTGTGGACTGGTGCCTGGGTGGTGGTGTGCGTGGACTGGCGCTTGGATGGCAGTGTGCATGGACTGGTGCTTGGTTGGAGGTGTGTGTGGACTAGCGCTTGGCTTGTAGTGTGCATGAACTGGGGCTTGGCAGGTGGTGTCTGTGGACTGGCTTGGCTGGAGGTGTCTGTGGACTGGGGCTTGGCTGGCCATGTGCATGGCCTGGGTCTTGGCTGGTGGTGTGTGTGGACTGGCGCTTGGCTGGCTGTCTGTGAGTAGTGACTTGCTGCTGGTCAATACACCCAACGGTAACCAAACACCAGCCCACGCACTCTGTCAGCTGGTGTGGTTGCTGTATCAGGCATGTGGGCATATGAATGTGATGGGCCCTTGAATGGCGCTGTCTGTTGATGTGAGTGTTGTAATGTGCTGGGCCCACAGCTGGTGGTGTGAATGGTTTTGTGTGTCTCACATATGAAAGGTGTATGAATGGCCTGTAAAGAGGTTGGTGCCTTGTCGCAGCTTTACAACTCACGAGCTGTGAGTCACTGGTTCAGTGTTTTTACCTTACAATTACTAACAGTGCATTTCTTTTTTGTGACATCTCTCATTAATAAAATGTTATATTTCGAACCATCACTCACCCTTATATCAAATCCAACCAGTATGTGTGTGTACTTGAGGAATAGATGGTTGTGCAGTAAAAAGTGTCTTTTCTGTCTTTCTCTGCCAGGGTGCACATTGTCTCTTTTTGTGAATGATGCAATGTGTTGGTTCCGCAGCTTGTGGTATGAATGGTCTTGTGTGTAGGGGTGGGTGGAATTTGCGTAGTCGCGTTACGCAAATCCGCAAAGACGCGGAATTGCTTGTCCCGCCCGTTCGCGATGTGTTTTTGCATGCTCGCGGGGAAATATATCGCTAACTTGCCCATGCGTTCGCTAATGGGCGCGGCCATCTTGTTTTTCACTTGTCCCGCCCGCTCGCGATAGTTATTTCCTTTTCCGAGTCGCGTATTGCATGCTCCCGCCCGCTCGCGATGCTTATTTCCTGTTCCGGGTCACGTATTGCATGCTCCCGCCCATTCGCGATAAGTATTTCCTGTTCGGGAACGCGTATTACGTGTTCGCGACGCTTTTTGCGTGCTTGGGGGGGGAAATATCGCGCGAACTTGCCCATGCGGTCGCAATGGGCGCGGCCATCTTGTTTTTCACTCTATTGCTATGGTTCTGAGCCTGCTTTTCAATCCTCCCTCTATCTTTTCAATCCTTTGTTTCTGGAAACTTTTTTTGATCTTTTTATTTATTATCTATCTCTCTATTATCCTGATTCTATATTTTGAGTTTTTTTCTACTTTTTGTCAAAAATCTTTTTATTCAGCATTATTTGGAATAACACAGACAGAATACAGTAGGATGAACAAAACCTAGAGGCTAATCTCTTGGCTAATGAGATTCCAGTTGCACATATCTCTAGGTCTGATACAGTCCCCCTGTTATCTACTAGGCTGAAAATCATTTTGTGTCGGGCAAGCCGCCCGTAGACAAACCCTTGTAGCTAGTACAAATAAAAGGAAAAAGTGAGAACTAACAAAATAGAACTAAGCAACCCCAGCCCAGCCCTCCCCCTCCCCGGCCCTGGTGGTGGTGAAATCGTCAGAGTATAGAGTAAGTCACATGGGTTCGTCTGAAAGATGTGGCCACGGATGCGGATCTTCAGTTGAGAGAGGAGTGGTGGAAGATGTAGTCATTGTGTTACTAGGGGGTTAAAACTGAAAGAGATGCATGGCCCTAAGGAAGGGAGGGCAGACCGCCGAGGGTAAGCCTTTGGACAGGTAAGACACTAACGGGCCACATCTAGTTTCAAAGGCCTCAAAGTTGTCTCGGAAGATGTCGGCTAGGCGTTCCATAGAGAGGATTCTCCATAGCCTGGCATGCCATAAAGAAATCTCCGGCGCGGCCTTCTTTTTCCAGGCGAATGCAATCGTGAGTTTTGCCGCCCCCAGACATGTCCACCAGATAGTCTTGTCTGCCCTGGTACGGTGCTCCCAGCTGGGGTCTCTAAGGCCCAATAGCACCTCCGCTTTAGAAGTCGGTATGGGGTACCCTAGTATGTCCTTAATGTGCGAAAGGATCTCTTTCCAAAAAGGTCGGATACCTGGGCAATCCCACCATATATGGCGGAAATCCCCCTGAAGCCCACAGCCCGCCAGCAGAGATCTGAGGTGTCAGGGAAGATCTTTCTTAGCTTGGTAGGGTAGAGGTACCAGTCCAATAATGTCTTGTAGTGTGCCTCACGCAGGGCCACCGAGTGGTTGAATTTAACTATGTCCCCCCATAAATGTTTCCACTCGACGTCTGAAATCCCCCGATTCAACACCTGTTCCCTAAATGACATATAGCGCGCTTGGGGTGCGTGTAGGGTATCGAGGAGTATGGTGTAGAGTGAGGAGATCACCCCCTTCATGTTTCCCGCCTTGAGTACCAACCGTTCCACTGCCGTAAGCTCTCTAGTAGCGGCATCTCGTATGTGTGGGAGGGAAGCCCAATGTTTGAGTTGCAAGTAGTGGAAGTATTCTTTGTGGGTAACCAGGAATTCTCTTTTGCAGGTGTCAAAGGTTCGGATGTCAAAGTTATGAAACAAATCTGACAATTTCAGGCAGCCCCCCGTCCGCCAAATATCAAAAGGACCCTCGCTCATTGCAGGTGGGAAGGCCGGGTTGAAATGGATTGGAGTGTATGGCGAGGGAAAAGTGGTCCAGCCCTCCCGCTTCGTAACCTGATCCCATATAGTGAGTGTAGTACAAGTGGGTGTGCTGAGGTAAGCATTTGCCGGTCTGTCAGATTTCGGCTTCCAGAGGATATCCCAAATGGACCGCCCGACAATCGCCCTATCCATATGGAGCCAGTGTTTCTCAGATTCTCGCACCGTCCATTCCATAATTACCCTCAATTGAGCTGCCTGGTAGTATAGATGGAAGTCGGGGAGAACCAACCCCCCCCTATGTCTAGGACGTCGAAGGACGTGAAAGGGGAGTCGAGCTCTCCCCCCCTGCCAGACAAACTTGATGATCAGGGATCGCAGGCGCGGTAGGAAGTCACGCTCCAGTGTTATGGGGAGTACCTGAAAGAGATATAAAAGCTGGGGCAGCACTACCATCTTGACAGCATTAATCCGCCCCAGCCAGGAGATATATAGTGGCTTCCATCTCTTAAGCTCTCGGTTAAGCTGTGATTCCAGTGGAGGAAAGTTTGCCTTGTATAGGCCGCTAATTTTAGGAGTGAGATTTACACCCAGATAGAGCAGGGAGTGTCTGGCCCATTGAATTGTTGTTTGTCCCCGTAATGTCGCCACTGCGGCGTCTGAGAGTGTGAGATTTAATATAGAAGATTTAGAGAGGTTCACTTTGAAACCAGAGACCCGCTCAAAGTTTCGTAGGTCCTCCTGTACTGCTCCGAGGGACGTGGAGGGCTCCGTCAGTGTTAACAGAACATCGTCTGCAAAGAAGGAAGCTTTATGCTCCGTGCCTCCAAAACGTATGCCCCTTATTGCCTCGTTGTCACGGAATCGAGTAGCTAAGGGGTCGATGCTAAGGTCAAAGAGGAGGGGAGAAAGAGGGCAGCCTTGGCGCGTGCCCCTGCCAAGGGCAAAGGGGAGAGACTGGTGACCATTAACCCCTACTCGCGATTGCGGGAAAAGATAGGTGGCCCGGACCATTTTAAGAAACCCCTCCTTAAAACAGAGTCGTTGCATGGTGAGGAAGAGGAAGGACCAGTCGACCCTATCAAATGCCTTCTCGGCGTCAAGCCCTACCAAGAATGCGGGAATTCGGAACTTTGAGACCTTTTCTATGAGATGTATCGTGCGTCGGATATTGTCATGCGTTTGCCTACCCTTTATAAAGCCGGATTGGTCCGGATGGATAAGCGTGGGCATCAGGTCTTCAAGTCTGGCTGCTAATATTGAAGAGTAAAGCTTCGCATCGAGATTAAGTAGGGCTATGGGCCGGTAAGAAGCACAAAGTCGCGGGTCCTTCCCCGGTTTAGGGATGACAGAGATGACTGCCTCGGCCATTTAGGGTGAAACCCTGGCCTCCTCCGCAATAGTATTAAGCAAGGAGGTTAGGTGTGGAGTCAGCTCGGAGGCAAAACATTTATAAAAATGGGCCGTGAGGCCGACCGGGCCCGGTGCCTTGTGCAGTTTAAGCTTATCAATGGCTTGTCTGACCTCCTCAGCTGTGATGGGGACATCTAACGTGTCTGCCGATGCAGGTGTTAGGTGGGGGAGGTCTATTGAGTCAAGGTATTGTTGTTGCAGGATGGGATCAGGGGGGGCTCCTCGGTAGAGGTCACCATAAAATTCCCCGAAAATGTTAGCTTTGTTTTTATCATCATGGGAGAGGCATCCGCCCGCGTCTAGAATACCTCCTATATACTCACGCTCTCGCTTTTCTCACAACTGGCGTGCAAGGAGTGTCCCAACCTTATCCCCCTGCACATACGACGTCTGTCTCAGTTTGAGCAGCGTGTATTCGGCCCTATTTTGATAGAGAGCTCTGAGCTTCCCCCTCAGAGCCGTGAGCTGCCTCTGTAGCGGTCGAGTCGGCTGGTCTTTGTGCGCTTTTTCAGCGGCCTCCAGTTCCGCCTCCAGGACCAAGCGTTCCTTTGCTCTTTGCTTATTAAGGGCGGCGTTAAGTTGGATGCATTTCCCTCTCGTGACCGCTTAAAAGCGTCCCAGTTATTTTGTGGGGATGTGTCTGTCGGAGCATTAAGTAAGAAGAACTCAGTGATAGCCAACCGCAGGTCTTCCCTGAGAGATTTGTCCCTAGTAAGAGAGGCTGGAAAGTACCATCTGGCTGTGTCGGGTTTGGGACCCCCCATGCCAAGCTAATAGAGATGAGGCCGTGGTCCGAAACTGAAATTGGCAGGATCTGGGCGCCTTGCAGGGAACCCTGAAGTGTTTGGCTGACAAAAATGTGGTCTATTCTAGAGTAGGTGTGGTGTACATGAGAGAAATAAGTATAATCTCTGGCGTCAGGATTGAGCACCCGCCATGCATCCAAGAGGCCTAGGGTGTGGAATTGTTGCTTGAGTCGCTTAGGGAAGCAGGTGAGGGTCGACCTATGAGTGTGAGAGCTATCTAACGTGTCATGCCAAGTGAGATTAAAGTCGCCCATGAGAATCACTGGGCCCTCCGCAAAGCCCTCCACCAGATCAAGTGTGTTAGAAAGATAAGTCGCCTGACCTGTATTGGGTGCGTACAAAGATATGAAGGTGCACATGATGCCCCGCATCCTCCCCTTCACCATCAGAGTCCACCCCTCCCGGCCGGTTTTAACGGCTTCGGGCTGGAATTTAGTTGAGGACCGGAAAAGCAGAGCGACTCCATTGTGTTTGGTGTTGGCCGATGATTGGTAAACTAATGGATATGCTCTGTGACGGAGTCGACCATTCTCCAATCGCTTCAAGTGCGTCTCCTGGAGCGCCACTACCTCGAATTGGCGGTCAGTGATATATTTCCAAATTTTTTGCCGTTTTTGTGGCGAATTAAGACCTTTGACATTCCATGATGCTATTGAGACCATCTAAAGAGCTTAGCGACTCTGCCGTACTCAATGCACTCCCGTGGAGAACCACCCCATCCAGAGAACAACTGTGGTGCTATCGCTAGCATGACCAATGTTTCCCCATGTGACCGAAAGAACCTTGACCCCCACTTACCACCACCAGGATCATCCCTCCCCCCAGGCCCAATCCCAAACAACCCCAAAAGCCAAAGGCGCCAAAAGGCGCTCGGCAGAAAACTTCCTAAAGAAGCGAAACATTAACTTGGGCAGTACGGTCAAGGCCCGTACCCCCGGCTGCCATGCTTCTGTGTCAGAGAAAATACTTGTAAAGTCCATGGATGTCGAGTATTCCTTTGCACCGTGGTGTGGAAGATTGGCAAGCTTCTCCTATCGCCTCGTCGGGTCCTCGCAGACCCCCCCTGGGGTTCTACTCGAAGGTGTGAGACAGGAACCTTAGGTCTCCCCTCGAGGGAAGACCCAGTGCGCTGGACAGATCTCGCTCTGTGTTTTGTTACTGTTTGCCATGCTCGGGTCTCCCGTCTGGGAAGGACCTCGCCGGTGGAGGAACCCGGAGCGTCTCCGTCGTTGGTACCGGGCGGCCGAGGACCCACAGCCCCTCATTCAGCTCCGTTACATGATGGGACTTGTTCCGGAATTCGAAGATGAGACCAAAAGGGTAAGTCCACTGGTATTTGATATTGTCTTCTCGGAGCTTGGAGGTGACCGGCCGTAGAGATTGCCGTCGTGCCAGGGTAGCGGGTGCCAAGTCCTGAAAAAGAGAGCATTTGTATCCTTGAAAAGACGTCTCATCTTTTTTCCTCGCCGCCCCCAATATGGCCTCTTTCGTTTGAAAGGAGTGTAGTTTCACCAGCACGTCCCTTGTTCGTTTGCGTTCGCCCGCCGGCGAGGGTCCTACTCGGTGGATGCGGTCGATCTTGATCTTTAATTGCTTGGGAGCCAGCAGTTCCGTGAAGAGCCCCACGACAAAGGCCTCAAGGTCGGGCCCCTCTGCGCCCTCCTCCAGGTCTCGAATACGTATATTCTCCCTCCGAGACCTAATCTCCAAATCTTTCGTCTTCAGCAGCAGCTGTTGCAATTGGGACTGAGTAGCCAACTGGGATTCGTGTAGACTGTGAGCGCGGGCGTCGAGGGCCTGTGTCTGGTCCTCCGAATCCAGCACCCTGGAACCCACCGCGTCCACATCTTGGCGCAGGGAGGACATTTGACCTGTGAGGTCGGCTTTCAGTTGGTCTATGGAAGCATGGAGGTCTTTCTTCAGTTCTTGACAGAGGTCGGTTTTAAAATCGCGGAGCGTGGCCACCAGATCTTCCCTGGTAAGCGCCATGTCCCGTGCCTGGCCCAACTCGTCTGAAGTGGAGGACTTATCCGCAGCTGCAAAGTAATGGGAGACCTTGTTTGTGGACTTCTTAGGTGGCATAGGGGCTTTTGTGGCGAGGCACACCTGGGTCCGGACCCGGTTATGCAGAAGAAAGGCGTCCCAGGGGCCCCTCAGACTCCGCATGCACTCCCTTGCAGTTCCAGGCGAGACAGCAGTCAATGAGTGTTTGCGGCCATCTTAAGGTCAGGCATCTAGGGCGAGGAGGCCGACCCCCTAGGCGAAGTAGTCAACCGTGGGCGACCCAACCACAGGGGGGGGACAGGGGGAGAGAGTGTAGCGCTTCACTCACCTCCTGTGTTCAAGAGAGGCCGAACCGGGGATCCCCTGGGGTCTGGTCAGGGTGCGGGTGCCATTTTAGGGTCAGGCAGGGCAGCACGTGGAGACCTCTCCGTGTAAGGAAGACACCAAATGTTTTCAGGCATCCATGGGTGCTCTCACTCTCAGCACCTCCCACCATCTTCCCGCATCGAGTCCCAAGTCCTTTAGAGGCTTCCCGGTGTCGCGGGCAGCTCCAGGTGCAGTTCGAGCTCTGATCCTGCCATCAGGCTCCCCGCGGCCGCGGCGGAGGCGCAGGCGGGCAGGGGCATACAGGAGTCGATCAGGCGGCCCCCGCAGTGTCGGAGCCTCGGGGATAAGCGGCCCCGGCCGCAGCTATAGAGTGCCGGAAATGAGTGCCGATGACGGGCCCAGGGTCTCACCGATTCCTGCCATCGCCGCCCCTCGCCGCAAGATGGAGGACGCCCCGGGCCCCAGACTCACTGTGACAGATAGTCCGCTCCTCCTTCACAGGATCGCCACCAGAATCAGTCGCTGCATAGCGGGTCGGCTCCGCAACAAGATCCACTGGTGTAAGCCATGCTCGGTTCTCTGCAGGGCAATGAAATCACGTAGAACAGCCACGGGGGTCCGGAGCTGAAGCGGTTCACGGCCGCTCAGCCATCTTGCTTGGCCACGCCCCCCTTTTGTGTGTTTTTCACTCTTTTTCTATTACCTGCTTTTTCATTTCTTTTACTTACTTTTTTAATTCCTACCTTTTCATTTCCGCCCCCCGCCTACCCAGAACCATGGCAAAGGGCCACAGGGCTCGTAGCCGTAGCCAGAGACGCAACCACCTTCCTTGCGGAAGGCGGCGCCAAAAAGGGGTGCAGGCACGGGCCTTATTTGTTGAGGCAGAGGTGGCCGCACTGGGTTTTTTTTTGTGCAGCGCCACCTCCCCTTAACTCTGGCAGCAGGCGGCAGGCCTGGGTCCGGGTACGGGCTCCGGGAGCGTCGGGAGCGGTGGGGCAAGGTGCGTCGGGCAGTGTTTCGCTGCTCTGATGTTCGGCGCACCAATAACCAGCTGACGCACCGGTGGTCCGATATTCTGGACCGGGAGCAGGACCTGCTGGACCTGCTAGGAGTGGAGGTCCCGGGGCTTGGTGAGTAGCTATTTAATATTACTACTTTGTGTTCTTCTGCTCTGTGTTATATATTGCGAATATTTTTTTTTTCCGACCAGCAAGAATGCTGCTGCTTACATTGCAGGTAAATTATGTTTAAAAATCTTCTGTGATTGTTATGACACAGGTGCTCGGCGCTACTAATCTTACTTGTTTGCAACTTTGCGCTCGCTTGGCCTGATTATGTAAGAGTTTACTTTAGAGAACTTAAGTTAGGTAATGCTAGAGAGACTCTAGTCCTTCCTTTGTCCTCCTGCCACTAAGAAGAGATAGTGGTGGATTGATAGGTTTAGTTACTTATTAGTATTAGTTGGTAATTTTTAAGTGGTGTGCGTGACGCATTCTCTGTCACGTCACGTGCTGCTGAGTGCTGCTTACCCCAGTCCTCAGTAGAACCTTTTGTAGTTTGTTTAGTGAGTGTTAATAGGCTTATATCATCACTAGCAGAACATCAGCAGCAACCAACCAACAATTTGGTGTATGCAAAAATGTATGCATGTGTCCTCCATCTATGCATTTTTGAGGACTAAAATAAATGGAAATGCAGGCTTAGTGAACAATTGGCCCGTCTGGAATAGGTGGGCTAGGTCAGGTGGTACTTAGGCTTACTAGACGGTCCGTGAATCTCACAATACTACTAGTCAATCAGATTAGATAGGTCAATTTTATTGCAATTGTTGTTCACAAAAATGTTTTTGGAGCGTATTTTAAAATATTTTATTTGTTTCACACCAAACTTTAATTTTTGTCTCTTTCTTTATGAAATCTTACATGATCAGCACCCAGGGGCAAGAAGACGGGGTCTGAGTCGGTGGAACCAGAAGAACAACATGCCTCCCAGGGCAAGGACCACTCCTCTACCGAGGGCTCTGCTGCTGGCCCCAGTAAGTCCTCCAGTGGTTAATATTAATAATTATATTTCCCTAACTTTTCCTGCACCTTATTTTTTCCGAACTATTATTTCGGTTTCCTAATTCTATTTTTTACAAATTCTTCTTCGATCTAGACTATCTGTTTCTAAATTCTTGTTATCCCTGCCTCTAACTGCGTCTGCTATGACTCTCTGTACTACTACTATTAGTCTGCCTGTAGCTAAGCTTGCCCAGTTGGCCACTCTTTATTTAAAAGGTTTTAAACAAAACTCAGATTCACCAATAGCTCTAGCCATTGAGTCCAGTCCTTTGGGTTGTCCTCTTCTACTACTTCTAGTCTTCTTAATCTTGAGGCTTTTCGACAATTCCCACCAACAAAATGCTCAACCAGATTTTACTATTTTTGATAGGATAGGACATACTACTACTGTTGTAGGGATTCTGCACATACAGAACTTTGCACAAGAAAATAGTACGTTGGTGATGGGAGGTTGGACCTTCCTCACACCTCAATCAGAAGCCACCACAATCCCCTGACCGACTAGTTATAGTGTCTCATTAGCTCTCCGAACCCCCCCAAGATACCCAATGAGTAGACAACACAGAACATAACACTCCCGAACTCTCAGTCGCGGAAGCAATGCACACCCTTTCGCTCACTCACTCGTGTAAGTCCACACCAAATACCACCGAGTCCATGTAAGTTCAAAAGGTTTATTTTCAACTGACAAGCTCTGTACGTTGTTCTATAATGCAGCAGCAACAGCAAAATGCATAAGATTAAAACACTAAACATTGTTACACTTAGTTACACTTACAACTACAAGTCCATAGAAGACAAAAGGCGAAATCATGATAACTGAACAGTGGTGGAAGAACCACCCTCCCTTGGTAGGAATATAGTTTATATAAAATTATAAATGAAGATCTCTGAGCGAATTCTGGGGACCCCTCACCTTAGAAGAACCTAGTACTGGTTACATCATAAGCTCTGCAAAGCTCTGGTTCGTAGAAGGGAATCTTCCGTCTGTTATGAGAAAAATGGTGCGCGTTAGTATAGTGCAAGCATTTCTCAGTCGTGCCAAAAAGTGTAGCATTTTTATGGATAAGCAATTAGGACTAACACCAGAACTCCATAACAAAGTGGCTTGTTTTTCGACCTTGTACGCAGCGCTCAGACAGTAGCAGTATGAGCTCATGTGGGCTCAAAGGCGTCTTACACAACAAGCTGCGAGGTAACTTGTGCAAAAATAAAAGACACAAAGCTAAAATGGTTGCATGGCTCGGGGTAACTTAGCAAAGACTAGAATGACCCTAGGGACCATATAACACTACTAGTGTCTACTCTACTACCTGATTTGTACTAGAGATGTATGTTGTATATGTATTATGTATGTATTAACTTTTTTTTCAATCTTGCTAGTGAAAAATAGGGGGAGGTGTATATGGCATCTAAAAAATGTGTAATGTTTTTTCTAGGCGTACTACCGACCACCAGTACCGGGGCCAGCGGCGAAGGTGACGCGGAAGCTGAGGGTGCAGGAGGAGATGCGGCAGTTGCAGGAGGAGCTGCAGGGGGTGAGCCAACAGCAGTGGCGGGCGGTGGTAAGTTATATTCCTAATCATTACTTATTGACATTACACTCGCTGCAAGGGTGTAATGTATACTGTACTGTTGAGACTTATGAAGTAAGAAGTTGTTGTGAACGGTTGAAGAAGACACCCTTTACTTAGCATTAGCAATAGCATTAGCGGCGGGAGTGTACTGTTGAGTAACCAATGGCCTCTTCTATCTGACTTCAACTTATCTGTGAAAGCTTTATGGAGAAGACTAAAAGTCAGATCAGATGACCTTGATGGATGGGTTGAACGAAAAGGGAAAGAAGGGTGCAAGGAGGAAGGACGGGCGAGATTTAATATTTATGACTGGCAGAGAAGGATACGTGGGATGCATGCATAGGTGGCTGATAGGAATCAGATGCATGGGTGGTGGAATGCCTGAAACTCCCACAAATGTTAGAGGCCGAGGTAGTGGGAGGATAGATATATACCACAAATGTTATGTACTGTGCTTGCTAGTGCTACTGTGCCACTATGTGTAGAATTAATTTGTCTTACTGCTTTGCTAAGAGTATATTTTACAATAGTCTTGTTTTTTCTTCTTGATATAGCTACTCCTTCCAAAGTGAAAGCAGACAGGAAGGAGTTGGCAGCCAAGGCCCGGTGCCGGAAGCTGGAGGCCATACAAACGGAATACCGGTGGCTGGTGGTTCTGGAGGAGGAGGAGGCGGCAGCAGCTGCAGCCTCCTCCAATGTCCCGGGCCCCAACCACCCCCCTCCAGTGTTACGGCGCTACCGTCTGGCAGCCGCCCGCCGCCGCACTTCATTTAATAGCACTGCTGTCCCCCCGTGGATGCAATTGCCGCGCATTGAAGCGCCGCGTGGCCCGCCTAGAGGAGCGTATTCATGTCCTGGAGAGGCGAGCCTGCCGATGAACAGACCCTGTTGATTGCCCCTTTTTTATTGCTTATTTTGGTGGGTGGGAATCGGGCGTTGGGGTTTTCACTTTTGGACAATTGGACATTTAATTTGTTGGACTTTTTCGTTCCGGACAATGGACATTGGTTGGGGTTAGGGAGAGGGGTGGGTCAGGTGTTGTTGTGGGACTTTTTACATAGTTTATTTTTGTTAGGGGATTAAATTATATATTTATACTTTACATATGTTGTTGTTAATGTTTTGTGGGTGGGGTTACTGTTTTACGTCACACTGTTTCCTTGCTGGTGCAGGGCCACAGCCAGTGTTTGATTTAAATAATTGGCTGACTTAGTAAGACACAAACAGATAGATGCGGTACCCCTCACTGAGGGACTTGTCCTACTAGTACTGTCAGTCTCTCCTCCTAGTCTATGCATTCTTCAACTGGACTCAAAGGGGTGTGTGAAATAGAATTAATGAAAACATTTCCATTATTAATTATGCCTCCCCCAAACTTCTTCTCTTACCTGTGCTTGATGTTTAACTTAGGCACGGCGATGGATGCATGATGATGATGGTTTTCTTTCCCAACATGCCATGGTTGTGGTGGTAGTAGTAGTAGACCCTGGCAGTAGCATTTGCAAAAAAAAGAAAATTAGACAGTCAGTCGCCTGAGAGAGACTGTGGGAGGAGTAGTAGAACAAAGTACAGTACAGAACTTACTGCCAAACAATAATATGCCAAAATACAATAAAACATAATGGTGGCGGGGATAGCCTAGTACATAGAGTTACAAACTCTAGCTGTGTCGAGTCACTCGACTAGGCCTACAGTACACTCCACACAAGCGTAACCGTTAGTGCTGTGTAGGAGGATGACAACAAATCCAATCGATGCCTGCAATTAATGCTGATGGATTAGGTTCCTTTGGTAAAAAAATTATCTCGCAAATATACTGCTCATGGGTGGGCAAGCAGAAGAAGATCCTCGCCCTGCCTTGAAATTGAATTAGTGTTGCTTTTGCCACATCCGCCCCAGCAAGCGTGTGATAAATTATTGGTGTACATTTAATTTAGTCACACCTCAATAAGGCACACAGCCCGGGGAAGAGGGTTAGGGTTTGATGAATGGTTGGGAAGGGGGTTTGGGGAAAGGTTTGACAAAGAAAAACAGTACGCATGGACAACAACAAAACACAATCTTGGCAGACGACCATATCCATAAATCTGTTAAGGGAGAAAAAGGAAATGCATGCATGATGATGATAACTTGATGGTTAATGATAAGTAGTACTTACTAACTACTACTAGACAATTAGACAGTACAGGGCAGCAGTATATTATGCAATTTGCCTTGCCTGTCTGCCCTCCGAGAGACCCGAATTACATACAGTTTCTGTTCTGTTGTACCGGTCCGGGCTTACTATTAAAGATCGCAAAGAAAATTCAAAAATAGCTGTAGGGATGAATTGAATTATAAGCAGAGAGCAAACATAATAATAACAACAACACACAGTAGTAATGATTGAAGACAAAAAATGAATCAAATTATTTAAAAGATGATGAATGTTGATACTGTTACTGTATGTTATCCTGGTCAAAATGGGGAGTTGCATCTCGGCATTCCTCTTGGTCCTCCCTTCCATGGACGCTCCGGCCATCAATCTTGGGTGACGGCACTGCCTGCCTGGCAGATGTAGATTCATTGGTAAGGTAAGTGTGAGTTGTTTTTCCCAGTATAGCACAGGGTAAGAGCCGGCCTGTAATTGTAGATGGAAAAACAAAAGGGATATTGAAAAATCAAGTAGAAAAAAATGCATAAATTACGGTGGAGTGCAACAAGAACACTTTCAGAGGCGGCATGGATACATCATGTCTACTCTAGTCTGTTTCCAGCATTAACCTCCAACAACAACAGGACAGAGCAGGCCCACAGCACCCGTGACCCATCCTCCATTTAGCGTACATTTTTTGACAGAGGCAGACAAAGCAGATATACAGCAACATAGCATTTTACAAATTAAGTGACTAAATCAATGCACCGCTGTCAGTCATACCACCACACTCGACTCCACCACTACACAGACATGTAGGTCTGCAGTGGTTGTTGTTGACTTGTTTACCTTTTATGCCACTCATGAAACGCCCTGAGTTATTCCATCAATCATCTCGGATCCTACTGAGTGACTGCGAAGATATTATGTCACTGTGGTCATCATCATGGTGTGTTGTCCAACTCAGTGTGCAGTGTACAGATTGAGTCCCCTTTCCATATTCAAAATGCAATGGATCGGCCTGCAGTAGAAGTACAAATTTGTTATTAAAAAACAAGAATGGAAACAAACATTACATTGAGTTACTTTTAGTGTGTATATTAGATAATAGTACACAATGAATTAACTTCATGCACTACAAACAACAACAACACAAATCACTCAGTCAGCGTCCAATGCATGTCATCATTCATTACCTGTTCCTTCTCATCTTCAGTTAATGGGCAGTCCCTATCGGCTCGGAAAGGAGGATAGCTATAGTAGTCATCATCATGTTCCACTTCTTTTGGAGAGACTCAACGAGGCAAGATTTTAGTTTTTCTTCGATTATGCTACAACCAATTATCATCTGGCTTGAGGGCAATAGATTTAGGTCGATTCAGGAGGATGGAGGAGCAGGACTCGGAGGAGTGGACTGAAATGCAGACAGCTGAAACTCATATATGGCAATAAAAGACTAGAAGATGGTGGTGATGGATTTGTTGTGATTTGAAATTTCCAACCAGAAAGACAGACACACAAATAAAAGTAAATAAGGGAGGACGACAGTAAGAAGTGGAAGCCTAGTTGTCAGGGAAGTATAGCTCGTCCTCAAACTCTGGGTGTTCAACCAGAAGTAGGTAATCAGCATCTAACACGCTACTCTGTCACCTGAGCCGCTGTCCTCATCTTCCTGCGTTGATTCATGTATTGTGTAATTCGGTGGTATAAATTGCTGATTCATTTTGATCATGGTTAACCTCTCCACGTTTTTGGGTGAGAGACTGGTCCTTTTCACTGTTACAATGGAACCAGCAGCACTGAAAACACGTTCAGAAGAGACACTTGCGACAGGGCAAGCCAGATAGTTTATCGCCAGCTTGCTGAGTACTGGCCATTGGCCCCTTTTGCCATACCAATACCGCAATGGGTTTTGATCAATGTAGACCTCTGTTGGGTCATCCAGGTAGGCCTGGACCATCCGGTCAATGTTCAGGGGTGCTACACTTTGTTCGGCCTCTTTTGTCTTTGCATCAGCACTGGACCTAGCAAGTCCCTGCTGTAAATACCAATCCTGTGCCATTTTTACTGGGCTGATGATCCAGTTCTTGCTGTTGTCGATGGTGTTAGTGACAGCTGTGAACCAAATGCACTGCCCTCAGGCTCTGAAGTTGAACTTGACGCCGGATGCCCTGCTGCAGTCCTTGTTGTGGGTTTGAGTAGCAGGCCTTTAATTACCAGCCGTTCATTTTCCAATTTACTGGCTTCCTCAGCTATCCAAGTTTTGTACCGGGCAACTTCCACTTCTGAAAAAGGGAGTAATGTCTTACTGTTCAGTGCCGATTTGTACCGTGGATCCAGAATTGTGGCACAAATGTAATGTTCTTGTGACAAAATCTTAGTTTGCACCCTTGCATTTTCAGTTAAGCGACATGATAAGCTCTCCTCCAACTCATATGCTTCTTTTTTTTCTCCACACCTATGTCCGCTTCAGACACCTCCTTCAGCTGTTGCTCTAGCATGTGCAACAATGGGATAGCTTGGCCCATTGTACAGTCCTCCTTGCTGACTTCACATGTGAAGACCTCGAAAGGAAGAAGCATCTCTGTCAGGCATTTAACTAGGTACCATTGGTCCATCTGAAGGGTCATGCCTTTCACAATAGCATCCGCCCTTCGCATGACATATTCATTGATTGGTCTGTACTGCTCAAACAGACGGTCAAGCATGTAATACGTTGAGTTCCAACGTGTTGCCACCTCCTGGTTGAGTGCTTTGACTGGCATTCTATAGTCACATTGAATGATCCTCAGCTGCTTCCGGGCTTTAAAAGAATGGCTGAAATGAGTGCATATTCTGCGGCAGGTGGTCAGTAAGTTGCTGACTATGGGTTCTTTTTTCAGAAAGTCTTGAACTATAATGTTAATGCAGTGCGCCAAACACGGGACCCTGAAATAGGCACCAACCTCCATGGCCTTAAGTACATCACTGCCATTAACCGTGGCAACAAAACCAATGTTAAGCCCTCTTGGGCGCAGCCATTCAAAGACCTTGCTGTTAAACTCTTCCAAAATATTTGCAGCAGTATGAGATTTCTCCATGGCGAACATGGCTACAGTTGCATGTTTCCGAGTAGCATTAAAAATCTCAGCTGTGTCTACAGCACCTACTTCAGATAGCTTTTCTCTAACTCCCACAAAAGAGACCCAGTGTGCAGTGATGCACATGTAATCAGTGGCTTGGCAACTGGTCCACATGTCTGTTGTCAGGTGGATTTTGTGAACAGCACTCTGCTGCAAAGCTTGTCCAACCAATTCCAGCACATCGTGATGTAGTGCTGGAACAGCAACTCTGGCGAAATAGGACCGGCTGGGAACCTTCCATTTAGGGCAGATGGCTGACATTAATTCAAGGAAACCCACCCCTTCCACAAATGAAAAAGGGAGAAGGTCCAGCACTAACATTTTAGCCAGCTTCGCATTGTACAACCATGCTGTTGGGTGGTTGCGTTGGTACTGCCCCTCCGACCTAAGCATGCTGTCAATGGTAGGCTGGAATATTTTCCTTTGTGGTGCAGCTGTCTTCTTGAACCCAGTTAGGCTCAACGACGACACACTTTTTCTCATTGCAGTACTCGGTTGCCTTGGTGTCTCAGGCTGACTCTTACTACAATGCCACTGAGATGTTGCTGAGGATGTGGGCGGTACCACTACACTGCTGGGGATAGGGCTAGAAATGTCTCCCTCTTGTTGACCTTCCACCGCGATCATATCTTCCCCTACTTCTCCATCCCCAACAACAGCAATGGGTCCAGTTTTACTTTTTCTAAGTGAAGTAGGTGAGCCTCCCACTTGATACTGTGGTGTTTTTTGAGATGACTTGTTTGTCCTCCGGTACCATAGTTTGTACCAAGCTTACCCCGCCTAACAGCCTGCCGACAAATTGAGCATATAGCAATGTTCTCCTCCTTACTGCTAACTGAAAAGAAGTCCCAAACTGGGGAGGAGAACTTTCTGGCGCTGCTGGAGGTGCCACTTTCAATACCAGATGAACTGGAGGGTGTGCCTGGAATTTGACTCTGTGCAGTTACATTACCACTACCTACTGAAGTGGTGGTTGAGCTGGATGTAGGTCCCTGCCGGGCCTTTGCAAAGGCAAATATGGAAGCTGGAGGTCGTGTTGGTGTTACCTGTGTTGGTGGTATCCGTGCTACATCCCTCGCAGCGATTTTGGATAGTCTAATAATGTTGGTCTCCATCTCCTCTGGCCCGGGAGTGATGTTCATGATGACTGGCTCTTCATCATCATCACCCCCTCGTCTACATCTACCTCCATAACTCTAAGGCTGTCTGGAACCTTCCTTTTCACTAGCCTTGTCTTGTGGCGTGCATCACTCTCAGACTGAGCTGGTGGCTTCCAAGTGGCATCTAGATCATCAGAAGCGGGGCTTGAAGAAGAAGTTGATGGACTAACCCTCCTTTTCCTTGCTGGGGGTCTGGAAGACAATGGATCTTCTGAAACAGTGGCTTGCTCCTCTTCGTCTGCAAAAAGCTTGATTTCCTGAACTGCCCCTACTTCGGGTGGAACAACTACTATTGTGGGCTGTGGTTGCGGCTGTGGTTGCAGCTGCGGTTGCGGCTGTGGTTGCGGCTGTGGTTGCGGCTGCAGCTGCGGCTGTGGTTGCAGCTGCGGCTGTGGTTGGGGCTGTGGTTGCGGCTGTGGTTGGGGCTGTGGTTTCAGCTGTGGTTGCGGCTGTGATTGGGGCTGTGGTTGCGGCTGCGGTTGCGGCTGTGGTTGCGACTGTGGTTGTGGCTGTGGTTTCCCACTTATCTGCTGAGTTTCTGCCTGCGAGTGCGTGGATTGGGTACTACTTTGCGATAATGACATTTCAACATCACTGCTCGTTAGTAGACTGGCTACCTCTGCCACACTCATGGGCTTGGGCCTACGTTGGTGGGGTGGGCCCGCTGATGCGGAGGTGCTGCTCCCAGCTTGGTCCCTGCCGGACACCGCTGCTGCAGGCGTAAGTTTTTTTCTCCCAAAAAACACATCGGGCGGCACACCAGTCTTGGCAAGTGCCACTTCCTTCTTCTGTTCCTTCTTCTTCTCACTGGCAACTTTCTTGGTACTGGAGGACCTAGTACCTTTCTTTGGGGGCATCTTCTTCAGATGTCAGCAGGACGCAGGTGCACAAGTTGCAGAGATGTCTGTGGTCACACGTGGACGTGACATGGTGCGCAGCAGGACTTCTGTCTGGCAGTACAACGGGTGATGATGATGACTCCTCCTCCTCTGTCTTTTTGTGCACCTAAAAGCAAAGAAGCCAGGAGAAGAACATCAGTGAAATGTTGCATTTGTTGTTGTGGTTCAATTACTACTAGTACAAACAAACAAATAAAATATATAACTTAGTGTAGCCATTTGTGAGACTTTGTCAACAAGGGCTTTCATGGTATACTGTGTACACTCTCAGGAAGGATAGGAAAGAAGAGGAACAACAACAAAAATACAAATGTAATGGAAGTGGACCCTGTTTGGCATTAAATTCTTTGCTCATCACATCATTCAGGGAGCTGCAGCTGGCAAAGCGGATGGATGGAAGCAGTAAGCCAAGAGGAAAACCATGCAGGCCTAAATGGCAAAAGCAGCACACTTATAACTCCCACCAGAAATGGCCACCAGCCACATGGACACTCACAAATCACAAGCAACAAGCAGGAGGCCTGGAAGACAATGTACTGAAAACAGGCCTATAATAGCCAGGCAAAGGCTGCATGCTAAACCACACTGCTTTGCCTGTAATGCAATAAAATGCAAAAACGAAAATCCACAGGGCAAAACAAGGCCTGCAAGGTACACAACACACCGCACACACAACAAAGGCATTTATTTAACACACACCCAAACACTGAAATACACCCAAAAATACACATTTTGCAATTCAATCCAATGCCATCCATGCCCTAAATGATGTTTAAATTCAACAGAACACACAGAAACAGTTGTTTCATGCACCCCTGACTACCTCTGAGCCTACTGGATGAAAGGCCTGTTGGCAGACTAGGCCACAAGCTTGCAGGCCTATGGATAAAAGCACACTACCGGGCTTCAAAATGGCCACCAGCCACATGGCCAGGCCCACAACAACAAGAAACTGAAGACAGACAATGCAGGCCTATGGTAAAAAGCACACTGCCTGGCTTCAAAATGGCCTCCAGCCTCATGGCCAGGCCCACCACAACAAGAAACTGAAGACAGAAAATGCAGGCCTATGGCAAAAGCACACTGCCTGGCTTCAAAATGGCCTCCAGCCTCATGGCCAGGCCCACAACAACAAGAAACTGAAGACAGACAATGCAGGCCTATGGCAAAAGGCACACTGCCTGGCTTCAAAATGGCCACCAGCCTCATGGCCAGGCCCACAACAACAAGAAGCCTAGGCCACAAAGGAAACACATGCAGGCCTATATGGCAAAAGCAGCACACTTATAACTCCCACCATAAATGGCTACCAGCCACATGGACACTCACAAATCACAAGCAACAAGCAGGAGGCCTGGAAAACAATGTACTGAAAACAGGCCTATAATAGCCAGGCAAAGGCTGCATGCTAAACCACACTGCTTTGCCTGTAATGCAATAAAATGCAAAAACAAAAATCCACAGGGCTAAACAAGGCCTGCAACACACCGCACACAACTAAAGCATTTATTTAACGCACACCCAAAAAAACTCAAATACACCCAAAAATACACATTTTGCAATTCAATCCAATGCCATCCATGTGCCCTAAATGATGTTTGAAATAAATAAATACATCACACAGCAAAGGAACAGTTGTTTCATCATGTTTCATCATGCACCCACCCATGACTAGCTCTGGGCCTACTGGCTACCCACAACTATTTATTTTTAAAAATGATGAAAAGTACCAAAATTGTAGTTGCAGCAACTGCAATGCCCCAATCAAACAACACCAACTTACTTGTGAAATCTCAATTCCAAAAGTCCTCAAATCCAATGATAATGATGCAGCAGACACAAAGAGTGATCCTTCCAGCTCAAATCCAAATGAGAAATGAACAGGAGATGGAGAAAGCACTGGGAGGAGCCTGCTGGACAGGAACAGGAAGTAGGAGACTCTGTGGCACTTCCTCCCTCTCCCCCCAAAAAAATTTGACAAAAAAGGACAGCCAAATATCAATCTGAGGAGTTTTTTTCATGCAAATCATCATTTTATAGAAGGTTTTATGCTGCTCGAGATATTATTCTTCTCCAGATTGAAAATTTTGCGTGTTCGGGATCGCGAGCTTCACCAACATTCCGCCGGATGTCCGATGGCGCGCCCGAATGACGTGTTCGCGATCGCAATCTCTCTCGCGGTGCACGATGGCGCGGCGAATGACGTGTTCGCAATCGCACACTCTCGCGGTGTCTGATGGTGCGGCGAATGACGTGTTTGCGATCGCAAACTCTTGCAGGATCACGCGGCCGGCTACCAAAATCTCATGGCGCACGCGATCGGATAGGAAAACTCGTCGGCGAACGCAGGAATCCCGGTAAGTCGCTATTGCGCACGCTAGAACGCAACAAGAAAATAATTCCGCTATGCCGCGGATCGCGGAATTGTTGGCAATTTAGCGTTCTCCGCGGAACGCAAAATTGCCTAAATTCCGCAAATTCTGCGAGCGGAGCGAAATTTGACGCCCATGCCTACTTGTGTGTATCATTTATGAAAGGTGTGTAAATGGCCTGTAAAGAGGTTGGTGCCTTGTTGCGGCTTTACAATTCACGAGCTGTGAGTCACTGGTTCAGTGTTTTTACCTTTCAATTATTAACAGTGCATTTCATTTTTGTGAAATGTCTTGTCAATAACATTTTATATATTGAACCATCACTCACCCTCATGCCAAATCCAAACAGTATGTGTGTGTACTTGAGAAACAGATGGTTGTGCAGTAATAGTTGCCTTTTCTGTCTTTCTCTGCCAAGGTGTACATTGTCTCTAGGGAAAATCTACTAACTCTAGATATTTTTGTAAACTGAACACCCAGGGGGGTACACGGTGGTGTCTCTCTCTCCCGGCAAGTTTTCGTACCCACTACGCCCTGCAAACCTCAAAATGTGACACATTTTCCTTGCATTACTGTGCCCTAATCTTCCAGAATCAGAAAGAAACCTCAACTTTCTTACCACCCAATGTTTCCCAGATGTCCCTATAAATATGCTAATAAATGTATGTGGGGTATGCAGTTCCTAAAGAAGAATAAGGGGCATATTATCAAGAACGGCGTTAAAAATTATCGCCGGTTTAGCGGCAGAAAACTGCCGCTAAAGCGCTAATAATGGGCTTGATAATATGCCCTTGAGAATTCCAATAGAAGTCCATGTTCTGGTGTGAACATGGGCTTCTATTGGAATTCTCCAGGGCATATTATCAAGCCCATTATCGCCGCTTTAGCGGCAGTTTTCTGCCGCTAAACCGGTGATAATTTTAACGCCGTTCTTGATAATATGCCCCACAGTGTCTATGTGGGTCAACGACTATTCTGTAGGGTACGCATGGGGCACGACTCTGCAAGAATCAAATGCCCTCACACACCTTGATAGGTGTCATGCTTCATCATAGGGCGTTTACTCCTTGTCGGGCCAGCGCTGCAATGCCCGGTGGGCACCCTCAATGGGGACTATTTGCCGGAGATTTTCTTGTCCGCCGTTTGGTGAAGTGCAGGTGTGGGGGCTTAAGGAGTAGATTGGTGTTGAGGTGGGAAGGTGTCAGGTTAAAAATAGGGAAAGAGGTACTTCTCTGGAAAAACTTTAATGAACATGTTCTCTTCCCTATATTAAAAATGTGTGGTGCTATCTATTAGACTTTAGTTATCTTAGATAGCTATAGGTCAACATGTTTCTAGAATCCGTGTAGTCATAACAATGATCTAGTAGCTATTCATCAGGAACAATATCAACCTAATCTTCTTAGTGATTGGAGTTTTAATATATGGGTTCATTGATTTTCTTCCAATCACACATACCTTGGTTTCGGTATTGATGTGATTTATTTAGCGATGACCTGTAGTTCAAAGACACATAGTACACAGTAAAAATACAATTCAATATTTTCAAATCATTATTTCCAATGTTGATTCTGATTCGCATATCGTGAAACACGTGCTTATTTTGTTACAGCAAACGCATGCTTATTTGTTTGCATCAATCGCGTGCTTTGTGCCAAAGTATGTGCCAAAGTATGTCACCTGTAAATATAAAAAACACCACAAGACACACGCAACATAAAAGTCCATCACAGTTGATAACTGTTAGAAATGGGGGTCTCTAGTTGGCAGAGTTAGGTACCTTTGTCTAAATAGGGACCCTTGCTTCTAGTCAGGGTAAGGGGGATACACTCTTAAAATAACCCCTGCTCACCCCCTTGGTAGCTTGGCACGAGCAGACAGGCTTATCTCAGAGGCAGTGTGTAAAGCATTTGTGAACACATACAGTAACACAGTGAAAACACAACAAATGGACACCACACCAGTTTAGAAAAATAAGTAATCTTTATCTAAACCAAAACAAGACCAAACGACAAAAATCCACAATACAGTAATAAGAATATGACTTTCAGATGGTAGAAATAGTTCAGTTCAATGCAAGTTGTAAATGCAAATTTTTTTTCTAAAGTACCTTAGATGCGTCACGCAAAATAAACAAAGTGGCCGCAGGGAAGGTGATGCGTCGGTTCCTTACACTCAGGGCAGGTGATGCGTCGATTCCTTGCTCCGTGGGGAGTTGATGCGTCTGTTTCTTACTGCGGCCCCCAACGATGCGACAGTCTTGGCGCCTCGATGCGATGATCCGGTACAATGCGTAGATTCGTGCAGCCGCACAGCAGGCTTGCGTCGGGATTGGTGCGGTGATCTCGGACTTCGGAGATCATTGCACCCGATGCGTCGTGCGGCGATTTGTCGAGCCGTGGCAGGCGCTGCAACGGTTTCTTCGGCGATGCGTTGGAAACAGGTGTGGATGCGTCACGCTTCTTCGATGTTGCGTCGATTTTCCAGCTGCCAGCGACAGTCTCTAGAGGTCCTAAACAGCAGCAGGCACATCTTTGCAGGTTGGAATTCCCAGCAAGGGAATTCAGGGGAGCTGGTGGTGAAGTCTTTGTGTCCCTGAGACTTCAGAACAGGAGGCAAGCTCTGTTTCAAGCCCTTGGAGATCTTTTCTTCAAGCAGGTGACAAAGCAAACAGCAAAGTCCTTTTTCTCCTTTCCTTGGCAGCAAGCAGCCACTGCAGGCCATCCCCAGACAGCAAACAGCACAGGGGCAGTATTCCTCCTCAGCTAATCCGGTTCTTCTCCTTGGCAAAGGTTCCTCTTTATTTTCCAGAAGTGATCTAAAAGTCTGGGGTCTGGGCCCCTCTTTTTATACACCAACATCCTTTGCTCTCTGAAGGCAGAGAGTGTCTGTACCCAGCCAAAACCAGTTCTTTGGGGCACTTTGCAAGTGCACAACAACCTCCATTGTCAGTGTGAGCCCTGGCTCCAGTCACACCACAGGTGGGCGGAGCCGTCATTGTGGAAGGCAGGCACAGCCCTATTCAGGTGAAGGTGCTACTCCTCCCACCACTCCAAATGCAGACCAAGCCTATTCAGCCCAGCCCTGACTCATTAGACTTCTGGAGCCGCTGTCTCTCTCCAGCCCCTGTCATCCAAAAGCCAGACATGCAATACACAAACCTAGCAGAGGCACACTGGAAGGTTAGGCAAGAAAATACCTACTTTCTAAAAGTGGTATTTTCAAACCCAGAATGTAAAAATCACCCTCACTAAAAGATGCACTTTAACATTCTGAGTTCAGGCATACTAAACTTTATACTTCCATCTTGTTCCTAGGGTCAGTTATGTTTATAAGATGTTATAAACATACTCCCCATTCCGTCCTATGGGAACAGATAGCCTTGCAATAGTGAAAAACGAAATTGGCAGTATTTCACTATCAGGACATGCCACACACATCAGGGCATGTCCTACCTTTCACATACAATGCACCCTGCCCACAGGGGTACCTTGGGCCTACCTTAGGGGTGACTAATATGTAGAAAAGGGAAGGTTTAGGGACTGGCAAGTGTGTGCACTTGCCAAGTCGACATGGCAGTCCCAGACTGCACATAGACTCTGCAATGGCAGGCCTAATTCACACTTTAGAAGCTGCTTCTGTGGGTGGCACAATCAGTGCTGCAAGCCCACCAGCAGCATTTGATTTACAGGCCCTGGGCACATATAGTGCACTGAACTAGGGTCTGACAAGTAAATCAAATAAGCCAATAATGGAATCACTAATCCATAACAATAATTTACAAAGGGAGCACTTGCACTTTGGCACTGAACAGCAGTGGCAAAGTGCCCAAAGCATCTAGACCAGCAAAAATGGAGTCCAACACACAGCAAAACACAGGAGGTAAAGGCAAAAAATGGAAGGGAGACCCACGCCAATGGTGCCAGGTCTAACAATAACTTACCCAAATTGGGAAAAGATTTGTGCCTCCTTGAGTTGTGCACAATAGCACAGCATTTGCATGCTGAAAAAGGTAATCAATGTTGTGTCAATTTGGCCCTGTTTGATTCAGAATCTAGAACGAGTTCCGTTCTGCGGCTCATTGGTGGCTATGTTGTACTTACAGTTTGGTCAGGAACGGTTCTCTGGATGACCTACCCTTGTGTGCTGACTCGGAAGTGTCAGCTCACAGGTAAGTTGGGAGTATTTAACCTGTTCCTGATTGATTAACAAGGACCAGGTGTTGATGGTATTGGACCCACCCTGCGTGCAAACGCTAGAGCGGAGATTGACTAGGCTGGTTTAGTCTGTTATTTATCTCCATTGGGAGGAAAAGGTTGCCTAAATGGCAGCCATCTTAACACTATAATTAAACCAATTGTCAATATCCATATTGGACTAAAGCTTCTACTTATTAACCATTACCAATGGGGTTTCTAACAGCGTATTCTCAATTTATAAGTCTAAATTCTGCTGGTCTTGGAACTGTAGTGATCAAAACGGTTAAATTATCGTTGATGAGGAAGGGCCTGTATGTGTGTTTTTTCAGCTCTCTATCTGTATTATACTATGTCATCCTGAAAGTAACAAGATATTTACAAGATATTAGGTGTATTAAGAGGAGGATTAGCTTCATATGATCAGGTAGTTCCATTCAGCAACATGGAAATAGGTCTCGCTATCGGAACAATGTCTATGTGGACTGTTCAGTACAAAATGTTACTCCCTTCATTAGGTGTTTTCATTCAGAACCGCTGTTGATTCTTTATGAGGAAGATAGGGTGGAGCACCTCAAATTATGTTACAATGTAAGGTGATCTCATGTGTCCCTTCCTGGTCTGATCTAGTCTAACCTATGAATGGAGTATCTATATCTCATGCCACGGAATGTCAGCGTTCAACCAAATGGTATTGGAGTAAAGGCGAAAGATCCATTGCTGTTCTTTTCTGAACAGTAGTTGCTTATTCATATTAGGATGTGTTTCTAGTATGATCCAGCTTATGTCATCTGGTGTGTGACCCTTAGTCAGGAAGTGCATACTCATTTTTGTGTTGGATTTTTTGCAGCAGATAGTGCTGCGATGTTCGTTAATTCTCAGTTTAATGGGATGTGTGGTCATTCTTACATACTGTTTTTCACATGGACAGGTGATAAGATAGACACAGTTTTTTGTGTTGCGGTTTGTATGTACTTTTAGTGTCCATACCCAGTCCATCCTGAGCTGTACCTCTCTGCTGGTGATCGTGGAGGCACAAGCTACACATGAACCACAAGGAAAATGACCTACCACCGGTGGAAGATCCCACAATGGTCTTTGTTCTGACTCCTTCATCTCTCGTGGAAGTGTGTGTATTAGCATGTCCTTCAAGTTTTTTGTACGTTTGAATGCGAATCTTGGTGGTGGGAGAGACAATTGCCCTGTTTTTAAAATTGGCCAATATGTGTTTATAATCTTGCGTATTCTGGTTGGATTGTGATGTAAAGGTAGTGACACATGTGAGGCTATTTTCTTGCTGTCTTGTCCTTGGTTCTAGTAGTGTCTCTCTATTGAAATTCCATGCATGTTTGCATGCTGTTTTTACATGGTGTGTAGGGTATTGTCTGCTCTCTAGATTTTCCACTAGTGTTAGTGAATGTGTGTCAAAGTCCTGAACTGTATTGCAGTTGCGTCGTATACATAAGAATTGTCCATAAGGCAGATTATCACATGGGGCTTTCGGATGGTGACTGCTGTAAAGTAGCAGACTGTTTCTGTCCGTTGGCTTCTTATATGTGCTGGTTATTATCTCATTGTCCCTTTTCTTCATCATCAGATCCAGGAATGGCTGTTACCTTATCTGTGATGGTCTATGAGAATTTCAAATATGGGTCAAGGGTATTGACCCCCATGCAGAAGGTTTTGCAAACTTTTTATCTCCACTCCAGAAAATGAGGATATCATCTATGTACCTACGCCATAGGAGGATGTTGGAGTCATATGGGTTGGTTGTGTTATAGATGTGTTGTTCCTCAAAGTGTGACTTGTTCAGACAAGCTAAACTGGGAGCGAAGGTACTTCCCATGGAAGTACCTTGTGTTTGTTGTTATAACTGTGTTCCATGTTTGAAAACAATCTCTGTGAGGGCCAAAGTGGCATATTCCATGATGAAACAGATGGGTGTGCTTGGGGTTTACTTCTCTGCTAGTAAAGTATTTTCTATGACTTCTAGAGTCGCTTGTTGTGGTGTATTCATGTCCAGTGCCTCTACATCTAGGGTGACCAATAGGTCTATCAGATGTGTGTTGTTACTGGATTTTATTATGTTCACTATATCCCGTGAGTCTTGGCTATAGGAAAGTGTTTTTTTCACATTAGGTTGCAAAAAGTGATCATAGAACTTAGAAAGCGGTTCCAAAAGTGAATTGATCCCTGAACCTATGGGTCTACCTGGTGGTGGGGAGATTCCTTTATGAATTCTTGGCAGGGTATAGAACAGCTGCAGTCCGTGCAGGTAACAGCGGTGGGGAGGTGAGGCTGGGTAAGGGGGGATTTCGAGGAACGATGCTGAGGGAAAATTAAAAAAATAATTAATTTTCCCTCGGCATCGTCCCTCAAAATCCCCCTTGCCCAGCCCCACCGCTGTTACCTGCACAGACCGCGCCTGGTATAGAAGTAAGGGATTCTCGGGTCTTTGTGTATTAGGAAGTCAGCCTCGTGTTTTGTATTCCACCCTTGTTCGACTGTAGAAATGGTCAAAATGATCTCTTTCCTTAACCTTGTTGTAGGATCATGTCTGATGGGGGTGTAGTATTTGCGATCAGCCAATTGGTTAAGACACTCATGTTCGTAATCTGTGGTAGCCATAATGACCGTCGTACCTCCCTTGTCAACTTGTTTGATCATTATTTCTTTGTCATTGGCCAATGTTTTTATTGCTTCAAGTTCTTTCTTAGACGTGTTCTGAAAAGGACAAAAACAGAAATGAGTACAATGGCAGGAACCACCTACGGCACAAATGACACTGAGAATAAACTGTATTCATACAAATATGCTTTTAACTATATTTGTAGTTTGGAAAAAGATAAAATTTGCAATACAGTCATTATTTTTATACAAATGGCAATCAGTAGAGGAAAGGATAACTCACACTTGGAAGCCTTAACATATGAAAAACTAGTAGACCTCTGAAATACCCTACGGCTTTATAAACTTCAGACTGAAATCAGCCATCGTCCCGCACCTATGCACTTTATTACTTTAGCACTTTTGTTAACCTAAGCATCGTGAACATGAAACTAGATGAATTCAATGTTATGCACTGTTCCCTGATTGTGAGTCAAAGTTTGTATAAATGCTGCTTTTCAGTGTAATGATTAGTATACTAATGTTTTTATATTAATTGTGATTAACATTGGAGCAGCAATATGTTCTGTTTTTTAAAAAAGTGCATTTTATTATTATTTATTAACTGTGATTGATATTGGAGTAGTCATTTGTATAGAAAATTATAATTGAGTGTTAACATGTAATGAACTGTTTTAGAACTATTTTAGTGACTAATAGCGATGTTGTTTTTTAGAATGCTTTTATGGTTGTACATTAACATTACCTACCGAATAAAGCTTGATTGATTGATTGATTGACACTGAGAATCCACTTGGGGAAGAAAGACTAGTTGTCTTTCTATCCCAAAGAGAACTTACCACAACTGAAGTAGAAGTATTACAAAAAGGACTAGGTTATGTATCAACACCCAAAATTGACGAATTCCAGAGGACTCAAGAATTGCACAACTTCTTTTGAAAAAATCATCTACAAGCATACTTCCAAGGGAAACCGGCACCTGTTCATATGGATACAGGCCTACGGAATCCATCAACCTTCACCCTCAACATGTCTACGATACCACACAAATTGATACCATTTTAACAGGCTGTTCTTAAAGAAGTAGGGAGCCAGTGCCACATCTAAGAAAGAACTTGAAGCAATAAAAACATTGGCCAATGACAAAGGACGACTCTGCATTGGATAACCACACAAGTGAGGTATCATTTTTATCGGAAGACCAAGGGGAATGTTCGGTGGTAGGAAATGTATGCTGGCGCTATGATTACAGGCAGAAATGTGAGGATAATGTGATTTTTTAGCTAAATTTGAGATTTTCAGGTGATTCTGGGTAGGAAACCTTTGGGTGATCCACACAAGACACACCCCACTGGACCCCCCTGGGTGTACAGTTTTCAGAATTGTCTGGGTTTTGTAGGATTCCCTAGATGACCACCAAGCCCGGAACCAAAAACGCAGGTGACCCATTTGCAAAATAAGGTTGTTTTGGGATAGATAATTTTGATGTCTCCACAATAAGTTTTGGGCCCCTCCCTGTCACTGGTACTTGGCTCATTTAAGTAAGGTATCAGTTTTATTGGGAGACTTGGGAGAATCCTGGGAGGATGGATGTTTGTGGCTCCCCACAGATTCCAGAACTTTCCATCACAGAAATGTGAGGAAAATGTGTTTTTGTTTTACACAGTTTGAGGTTTGCAAGGGATTCTGGGTAAAATAACCTGGTGAGAGCCACAAAAGTCACCCCATCCTGGATTCCCCTTGGTGTCTAGGTTAAAAAATGTATAGCTTTGCCAGGTTTTCCTAAGTGCCGGGTGAGCTAGGGTCCAAAATCCACAGCTAGACACATTGCAAAAAAAGGGTAATTTTTCGCTGTGGTGTTCACATTGTGTTTTGGGCCCTTTCCTGCTGCGGGCACTAGGCCTACCCCACAAGTGAGATACCATTTTTATCAGGGGACTTAGGGGAACACAGAATAATAGAAAAACTGTTCTTACCAATTGACTTTCTATGCATTTCTGCCTTCCAAATGTAAGCTAATGTGTAAAAGAAAAGTCATCTTGAAAAATGCCCTCTAATTCACAGGCTAGTATGGGTACCCACAAATTTGGAGACATGCAAATAACCACTGCTTCTAAACTCCATATGTTGTTCCCAATTCAGAAATATGTAGCCTAATTGATACCTAATTTTCACTCGCTATATTTTACCAAATGAATTGTGGTATACCCGGTCCACAATGAGAAACCATTGCAAGGCGCAGCTCAGTTATTGGCTCTGGGTACCTCGAGTTCTGGTGAACCTAGAAGTACTATATATCCCTGCAACCAGAAGGGTCCAGCAGATGTAATGGTATAGTGCTTTAAAAAATCTGCCATACTTAGAAGAAGTTACAGGTGAAATAGTAGGAACAAATGGCTGTTTGTAAGCTCAATTTTAATATATTTTTATTTCAACTGTTACTTTCTATAGGAAAACCTTGAAGGAATTTGAAGCTTTCTAGTATCCATTATTGGTTTGGCACCCATTTCTACCACTAACTACAAGGAGGTTGAAAGCACAAAAAATAGGAAAAATAGGCTATGTCCCGCTAAAATGGCAAAACTTTGCGAAAAATTTTGGTTTTCTAGCAAACGTCTGCCTATTCCTGAAATCAGGGAAGATGGTGATTTTATCTAAGCAAACCCTTTGTTGATACCATTTGCAGGGAATACACAAATGCGTTCTTCTGCATCACTTGTTTCCTATTTTTCCCCTAAAAAAACAAAATGTAGCTGTATTTTGGCCAATTTCTCTGTCCCCTCCAAGTGAACCCACAAACCCAAAAATTTGGCGTAGATAGATTATGAGAACAAAAGGTTACGGGGCCTAAGCGCAAACTACCCCAAATAGCCGAAAAAAGGTTTAGCACCTGAGGGGGAAAGGTGTAGCAGCAAAGAGGTTGAAGAAACATAAAATCAAAATAAAAACTAAAAATGATCAAATTAATGAAATTAAACAATTATTTAAAATTATATATGAAAAAGCATGAAGAAACAAATACGTATAAGATATAATCATTTAGACATAAATATCTCAATTAAATTCACAATTACCTATTTTATAACAATGAAACCATATTTTTTTTGTTTATTACTGAAAAAAATGTTATGTTTAAATTATAATACATATAAAATATCAATTTTAATAGCAATTTTCAGACATGCATTTACTTTCATACACGTTGATTACATTTTCAAAACAAAAATTAAACACATAAAAGCAAATTCATAAATACAATAGAATATTAGCTTTTGAAATTTACTAATTGTTGATTTTATACACAAATTAATTGTCATCATTTTAAAGTAATCTACATTTCTAAAGTAAAACCAAAACATACAGATACTGTGTTTGATTTTTTGCTTTAAAACTAAATGTATTATTTTTTTTAATATATTTAAATAAATAATTACAGAAAACAATACAAAGTTTAAATATTTAAATTTACAATTGAAATTTTGTTAAATTTTTGGGCAATTATATATATTAATCTGTAACATATTTTACATATATAATATTATATACACACAAATGTACATTTATTTTAGAACATGTATAATAATTTGAAATAAGATCATTGTTATTTTAATAGTTACTCATATTTATAAATAAATAAAAACTAATTTAAAATGCATATTTACAAAAATTAATATAAAATCATATTGATATTTACAAATTGTTATTATCTCCCCACTCGTATCCCCTAAAACCCAACGTCCCACTCCTATAACATAATTACATCAACATTGATTATACAAAATAAGAACATTTAAAAATATATATATTTTAAATTTCTGAAAAAATAACTAAACTAATTTACAAAACATACTACTGAAAAATTAACAAACAACTCAAATAAAACACAATACTAGGCGAGTAACCTATTTTGCGCATGCCATTAAGCTATGCTTAGTGGGGTTTTGCCTTAGGCCCTGGCCTCTGGTCAGCCTATGAACTTAGATCTTCATAGGGGGCTAACACTCATAGTCTACGATCTTTTTCCATCTGCAGATGGGGTTGACTGCAGGTCCTGGCCTTCGAACAGACCCTGCAACTGACCCACAACAGGCAGTCAAGCCAAACCACTCACAGCCTTTGTCCAAATCTTGATGTGCATAGCCTTTGGCTATATATAGTTCGGGTTGGCTGCAGATTGTGCCCTCTGGCCAGCCATTCAACCAACCCTACATGGATGTCAACCCCTGCTGAGCACAGCCTTTGGATGTTTGCAGTGGGGTCAGGTGCTTGGTTTGATATCTGTCTAGGATGGGTACCATACCCATCACACACTGGTCAGACAAAGAAAGGAGGCATGGGAAAATGGTAACACAGAAGAAAACAGCATTAATTCAGCAATGCCAAAAACAACATCTTGGCTAAAAGAAATTACAACTACACACATCCTCCAAAGCCATCAAATATATTACCCCACCTTTACACTGTTTATGGAACTAAAATTTGAATTATCCCCATAAAACACATTTTGTAATTTAGTCCAATGCCATCCATGACCTAAATGATGTCTCAATTCAACAGACAACAAAAAGAAGGAGTATACCCTATAAAGCCAAAAGGCTCGACGGGGTGCACGGGAGATGAAGAAAACCAAAGGGAGATTTCCTTTGTTCTAAGAAGACCCCTCACTCACCAACCTAGTTGGTGACATGCTTCATCATCGGGGTCCCACCCGAGCGGCCGAATGCCACCCGGGTGTGCTTCGACACCTGGTTACAGTGGAGCGGGGTTTTTTTTGTGTGACTGAGTGAAAAAAGTGAACATAAAATTATCTTTATTGTACTCCCTAAAATTTAATATGGAGCAATAAGATAAGGTTAAAAGAAAGTGTCCCACAATAATGTTACCGGTTCGGACTCAATTATTCAGTGGTAAATTCGTGGGTGGTGACAGTGAAAAATGGTCTACATGTTTCAACCTCTAATCGTTAGTACTAGGTTTTCGTCAGGACCTCAGTGAAGACCCCGGCGGTATGCACGCACTAAGGTGCACCCAACCAGAGGTCAATTACCATGCCAAGCTGTATACTCACATTCTGGCAACCTTTCAATTTTCTGCGAAAGGAGAACGTTTCTGAAAAGTAAAGAACAAACAAGCAAAGCAAAGACAGTTACATTGCTAGTCAGTTGTACCAAAAGTGACTCCTGGTCCGTGCAAACTCTATGGAGTGAGTCCCCATTATGGAGGTTGCCAGTGTGATACTGACAATGTGCGTTAAGAATGTGTGCTAAGGGAAAGTGTAACTATAACTTATAATTACAAGGTGTTTTAACACACTGGTCTGAATCATGCCAGAAAACCCTTATTGGGTATCAACAATTTGTGAAGGACTACCTCTACTCCGAGTGTAATCGAAATGTGCATGTATTATAAAGAAATATATATATATAAAATGTGGCCACGGGGAGCCTGGGAGATCAAAAAGGGGGGATGTTGCAGAAATCAAGGAAAGTCTTACAAAAAGACTCGATTAGTCTCGCCTCATGGTAACCGAGGGATAGGGACGCTGATCGTAGTCACACTCTGAGGGAAAGAACAGACGGTAATGTCAAGGTGGCTGGTTTAGGAAACTGAGTCAGGCTTGATTAGCGCGGAGCCCACCCGCGTACTTACTATGCCAGATCATGCCGTCCGCTGCTATACCTATAGTCGCTTTATAGGGTATACTCCTTCTTTTTGTTGTTTCTACTTACCTGAGGGGTTCAGGAGTATTTTCCCTCTTAACCTACCCTTTCTCTCCCATTGTTGAACTCAATTCAACAGACACCACAGAAACTGGTGTTTCATGCACCAATGACTAGTACTGGACCTTTTGGCTGACTGGGCCACATAGTGAATTAAATGAATATTACAAAATTATTAAAAAACATGGAGAAAATGTACTTCTGTGCAACATTTTTACTTTACAAAAGGAGAAACATTACTTGCAAAAAAAATAACTAGGCCCCTACTCAAACTGCAGTCCAACCACCACGATATTTTTTTTTAATGGAATAAAAGTACAAATATATCCTGGTGCATGCCCCCAATCAAACAAACACCACTATACAACAGTTTTTGAACTTACTTATGAAATCTCAAATACAAATCCCTTAAATCTAATGGTAAATATGCAGCAGACAAGGAGAGTGATCCTTCCAGCTCCAGATACAAATGAAAAGTGACCAGGAGATGGACAAATAACTGGAAGGATCCTGCTCAACAGGAACAGGAAGTTGGGGTCTCTGGGGCACTTCCTTCCTGTTGAATTCTTTTTTTTTTTAAAAGGCATCTGCCACAAAAAAACTACTCCAATGGCCTGTTGGAGAAGAAAATCCACGCGAAAAGTCTCTCAGCTGCTTCTCAAGCACAAAAAGCTGCTCGAGCGGTCCGTTCGCGATTGGCACTGCATTTGCGCCGTCACAGCCGGAAGCCGTGCAAGCAAGCACGAAGCATTGTGCAAACTCACAAACAGCCCAAGTTTATCATGGTGCTCACGAGCAATCACCAAAACCAATCTCGAGCGCGCAAACTGAAAAAAACTCCACTTTGTGCCGGGGAAGGCGGAATTCATGAATTCCATGCTCCTCTGCGGAGCACGAGCTGCCTCTATTCCTAAAACTGTGCAAGCGGAGCGGGGTTTTTACTCTCGACCCTACTTAGTAATTGTGTTGGTACTGGCACAGGCTTTATTGGCAGGGGCAATAGGCGTGTGAGCTGCAGTGGCCTCCTGAGAAGGGCCTTGGCACGTACTTTGTTTTTACAAATTAGGCACTCCAGATTCGAATTCTCTCATACTGGAGCCCAGATTTATAATAACTTTGCATCTAGTTTGCGTTACTTTTTTAACACAAACCCAACACAAAGTGTAGTGGTAGTATTTACAATACTAACCATATCACAACTTGTGTTTGCTAGTACCCAAACGTAACCCAAAGCTGTGCAGTGTGTTGCCTTGCCTTACTTTACATCAGGTATCTTCACCAAAGTCCTGTGCCTCCATGAGGCAGGCATAACCAGGAGAAATGTTTCATAGCTCCTTGTTTGTCCATCTTTGCATGTATGCTGCATTCTAGGGCACACACACAAAAGTGGGAAATGCCCTAAAACATAGTTTTTGTACTGGAAGTGACCTCTTTTTTGCACCAAACATATGCTTACCACAACACAGGCACTGTTGCACTATTGAGCAAGAGTGTTTGCATTGGTGCATGGCAGTCAAAAGTGAGTCAGTGCAGGGAGAGAGACGAATTAGACATGGCGCTGATCTGCTCTCTTCGATTCACGCAATGCAGTAACTTGACTTGTTGACTGCGTTCCATGATTTTTTAGTAAGTCAGTGCTATATTGTTTATCTGATTGTTGAAATATGCATTGAATGCATCTACCTACATACAAAGCTGCCTTTTTTCAGAAACACCTCATCTATTTAACAATGCAATAGCATGGACTACCTGATTGGTCCATCTATGGCATTCATTGTCTCAAGGTCTGTTAGCCCGAAACTGGTCCCAGGATGCTTGTTTCCGGTCCAGGGAAGACATGGCTTGGCAGTTCGGGCTGGACTGTTCCCATGAGGCACAGGGAGAAGACTGATTTGCATATAGCTGTGTCTGAACTGGGGTGGCGAAGTGAGCTAAAGAACGATGATGGATTCAACCCAGATCTTTGACTGGGGGTGAGTGTCTGAAAAGTTTCAGCGCTCCGTCCATCATCTCCTTGTGTTTGCTTTGTTCGCCCTAAGTTGTCAGGGTATGCCCAGACGTGGGTCCCTTGCTCACTTTGCCACTGGATTCAAGCTAGCCTGGCTGATGAGGGCTGTTAGCCCGAAACTGGTCGCAGGATGCTTGTTTCCAGTCCAGGGAAGACATGGCTTGGCAGTTTGGGCTGGACTGCTCCCATGATGCACAGGGTCAAGACTGATTTGCATATAGCTGTGTCTGAACTGGGGTGGCGAAGTGAGCTAAAGAACGATGATGGATTCAACCCAGATCTGTGACTGGGGGTGAGTGTCTGAAAAGTTTAAGCGCTCCGTCCATCATCTCCTTGTGTTTGCTTTGTTCGCCTTAAGTTTGCAGGGTATGCCCAGACGTGGGTCCCTTGCTCACTTTGCCACTGGATTCAAGCTAGCCTGGCTGATGAGGGCTGTTAGCCTGAAACTGGTCCCAAGATACTTGTTACCGGTTCAGGGAAAACATGGCTTGGCAATTCGGGCTGGACTGTTCCCATGAGGCACAGGGTAAAGACTGATTTGCATATAGCTGTGTCTGAACTGGGGTGGCAAAGTGAGCTAAAGAACGGTGATGGATTCAACTCCGATCTTTGACTGGGGGTGAGTGTCTGAAAAGTTTAAGCGCTCTGTCATCATCTCCTTGTGTTTGCTTTGTTCGCCCTAAGTTGGCAGGGTATGCCCAGACGTGGGTCCCTTGCTCACTTTGACACTGGATTCAAGCCAGCCTGGCTGATGAGGGCTGTTAGCCCGAAACTGGTCTCAGGATGCTTGTTTCTGGTCCAGGGAAGACATTGCTTGGCAGTTCGGGATGGACTGTTCCCATGAGGCACAGGGTCAAGACTGATTTGTAAATAGCTGTGTCTGAACTGGGGTGGCGAAGTGAGCTAAAGAACGATGATGGATTCAACCCAGATCTATGACTGGGGGTGAGTGTCTGAAAAGTTTCAGCGCTCCGTCCAACATCTCCTTGTGTTTGCTTTGTTCGCCCTAAGTTGGCAGGGTAGGCCCAGACGTGGGTCCCTTGCTCACTTTGCCACTGGATTCAAGCTAGCCTGGCTGATGAGGGCTGTTAGCCCGAAACTGGTCGCAGGATGCTTGTTTCTGGTCCAGGGAAGACATGGCTTGGGAGTTCGGGCTGGACTGTTCCCATGAGGCACAGGGTCAAGACTGATTTGCATATAGCTGTGTCTGAACTGGGGTGGCGAAGTGAGCTAAAGAACGATGATGGATTCAACCCAGATCTGTGACTGGGGGTGAGTGTCTGTAAAGTTTCACCGCTCCGTCCATCATCTCCTTGTGTTTGCTTTGTTTGCCCTAAGTTGGCAGGGTATGCCTAGACGTGGGTCCCTTGCTCACTTTGCCACTGGATTCAAGCTAGCCTGGCTGATGAGGGCTGTTAGCCCGAAACTGGTCCCAGGATGCTTGTTTCCGGTCCAGGGAAGACATGGCTTGGCAGTTCGCGCTGGACTGTTCCCATGAAGCACAGGGTCAAGACTGATTTGCATATAGCTGTGTCTGAACTGGGGTGGCGAAGTGAGCTAAAGAACGATGATGGATTCAACCCAGATCTGTGACTGGGGGTGAGTGTCTGAAAAGTTTCAGTGACCCATCCATCATCTCCTTGTGGTAGCTGTCAATGAGCACCAGAACATATGCCACAGGATCGCATGTGAGCGGACCAGTCACAGAGCCATCTTCATCGGATCTGGCGGGAAAACACTGGTTTTAGGTATTTGCACACAGCATCAGCAAGCCTGCAAAAGGGGGTGCAGGAAGTAGTCCACTCATGTACCCCATTGACTGGACTGTGCACAGATCTCCACAATCCAGCAATGGGGTACATGATGCTTAAGGTGTATCACCTACCTATGTCATGCATGTGTGTACATATCATATTTCCTGTGACTTTGCATGCACTTGCAGTGACCTATTCAGGGGTATGTGCATCGCCGTAGATGAGACCGCCGAGGTAGCAGAAGTTGCATCGTAATATGGTGGGGGGGAACTATCCCGGCCTCGGCGGTTGGAAGCGCACCGTCCGACAGTCTTCAAAATCAGGCACTAACTTGGAAGATTGTGAACTCCAAGCATACTTGTAAGGTTTGAAAGACCATAAAGAACACTATCAAATCAAATTATCTTCACACAGTAGATGCAAACCAATTCACTAAGATTTCTCATCTGTTACATGCAGTGCTTAATGAGTGCAGGGGTCCAAAGATTTCTTAGGAGGCAGTCGCAGATATTGTCCAAATACAGGGTTGCTGAACACTAAGGCTGCATAGTTTGATTCCACCTCAAGAATCTTTCTCCCAACACACTACACTTTTTGCCATTTCATCTTGCTATTACAGATTCTTTTTCATCCCTCTGTCGCTGTTTTCCTATCTTTCTCTTCCTCCAATCTCTCTTTTCTCCCTGAATTTCTGTTATTTTAGGTCCAAGTCTAATGCCCTGATTCAGAGTGGCTCAATCAATTGCAATATGTGCAGTAACTCCAACTACCACCCTAACAGAATTATGAATTAGGCGGCAAACCACTGCACATTTGCCCAGGGGACAGTGGCGGCTCCCCCATTGGGGCGTGGGGGCGTTGCCCCACTGCTTTCTCGCGGTGCGAGAAGGCAGAAACATAAACGGTAAAAACTACCATTTATGTTTCTGCCTTCTCGCATTGCGAGAAAGCAGTAGTGCATCTGTGCCTGGTTGGGGACGGGCATGTGGGCGGTCCTGCTCAAGGGCAGGGGGGGAGTGGCTTACCCACTGTTGTGGGTACTGACTGTTTGGTCGGCCCTGGAGCCGACCAAACAGTAAGTACCCACAACAGTGGGTAAGCCACTCCCCTCTGCCCTCGAGCAGGACCGCCCACTCTCCCTTTTTCTCTATGCAGAGAAAATGTCCCGGCTGGGGCGCTCTCCTGCTGCGCCTACCAGCGTTGTGATTGGCTTGGCTTGCGTTGGTTGCATAGGGGAGGGAAGCTGCCTGCTTCCTGCAGCAGGAACATGCAGACCCACCAGTACAGCGTGACCGGCCTGCCTGGAGTGGAGGCGGTGAGGTACCCCGGCACTCAGGTAATTTTTATTTTAATTGTTTTATTCCCCCCCCCTTGCGATCCTCCCCCCCTCCCTCCCTCGAGCATGCCGGCGGCCGCTGTAAATCTGTAGTGTACACTTTTGACAATGCGCTTTGCCGGAAGCACACATTACTGTCGATCCAGTTTGTTGCAGAAGCTTAAGTTTTTACACAGTTGATGATGCCCCCTGCAAGTTTGGAGCCAGAGTGTAAAGTGTTTGTGGATACACGTGCCTAAAAGAATGTTTTAAATGTGCTTTACCAATCCATATGTAAAATGGATAGACGAGCCGGCAGTGATTTAAATCATAAATATGCTTCCTGCAGGCCTGCATTTGTGTCTGCTATTTGTTCCTGCCCGTGCTCTGACTCATGCAGCACTTCAGCCGGAGGCTGTCTGGGCCAGACAGCAGCAGCGAGAAGAAGATTGGCGTGACGCAGCAAGTTTACTGCCTACATCAGACTCTGTGAAAAGGACTGGGCGGGAAACAATGTTCTGAATTTTAATTGAGAATAAGCGGCAGAGCATTGGTCCATACAGTGGAAATCTGATGCGATTATATCGCGAGGGTGAGGGTCGATGCACAAGCAATCGGTTGACCAGATGAGTGACACCAAAAAAGGCCATTCTCATGACCGAGTAATCGAATTTGCACGTGGATGTTTAACAGTGGAATTATGTGTTAGTGTTTTAAAGTAGAGTCACTAGAGTGCTTGTAGTATTTATTTAAACAATCGAGCTTCCTTAATTATTAAGTATTTTTCTTGTTACTCTGTGTGCGTGTGTGTGTATGTGTTTTTTGCAGGTTTTTATATAGCGCAAACTCTTGGAGCGCTTTACACGAGCACATTGCCTGCACGAACTCGTTACATTACACAGATCGGATGATGCTGCTGTTTTTATGGGTTTTTCTTCCTGGTATGAAGATTTTGGCTTCCCCAAATTGCCATGTGCATGATGATGACGTACTACCTGGCTAATCACTCAGCTGTCACGAGTGGCCTGCTGAGAAGGGGAGGGGCGGGGGGCAGTGACAAATGGCTTATGTTGGATGGGAAATGGCTTGCATTTTACTACTTGCGTTTGGAAGTGATAAACACACTGGTTTGTGCTGAAAGCAGCCGCTTCCAAACGCTAGCAGTAAAATTCAAGCTAGTAATCAGGGTATAAACTAAAACTAGCAAAACATACCTGGTAACAAATTCCAATCCACGGATGGCACAGCGTGTAATTGTGTTATGCGTCATCATCATTATACAAGGCATAAACTGAATTACAGTGAGCTAAGACAAGCTGCATCTTTACATGCAATCATTGTAAGGCGAATCCATCTGGGACTCTTGTCTCTATGCATCTACTATGCTCCTACATAGCCTCCTCCCTCATCTCCCCATAGCCCCTCTCTCACATGCATTTCTTTTGTTAATAGTGCTCTGTAGTGTAGGGTTTCAGAGCCCTTTACATCTCATACACACACACATTATACAGAGACAATGGCATACGTGTGTAAATCATTGCATGGGGAATGTTACATAAAACAAACGTGGACTACATGGTGCAGGTGTCACATGATGTCATCCATAATGGTAGGTAGTATAGTTTAAGACTGACTGTTTGGTCTGGAGCAGCACAAACGTATAATTTAAAACCAGTTGTAACACCATGGTTGTGTTGACTATACAAATAAGAATTAATTTCTAGCCAAATGCACCCTTTTTGCAACATTAGGATAATGAATGACTGGAGAAAAAAATCATAACGCTCTAACCTATGCCTTGCAATTTGTATGCAGCTCTCTGATGACAGTTACTAGCTCTATCCACTAACTAAGGCTTGTAACTTTTAAACTGCAAGTAACAAAAGCATGACTCTAACAAAAGCAGTAATCCACTGAACTATTTACATTATATGACCTTTTTGTGATCTGCATGCTATATGTTCTTTGCAGTAGGCATATTAACTCTCTGCGCATTACTACCATTGCCTTGGGGTCAGTTCCAGAATGGGGAAGTGCAATGTACTAACTACACTTTCACAATTGCTTTATTAACCTTCTTGCTTTCTCAAATTTGCTTGAAAATGCACCATTTGCCCAATTTTTTAAAAACAATTTCTCGGGGGAGATCCTCCCCAAACCCCCCTTATGTCGCTCGGGCTTGCTCTCTGCGCTCGCTGGCTGTGGTGTACTCAGGCGTCACTTTTACGCCGCACCACTTTCAAATGTCACCAGCCGCCACTGCCAGGGGAAGGGTAAAAGTGAGTAGTAAACATCAGGACATGTAGATTTTTGTGGAGAAAACAACAAAATCCACATTATAGGCCCCATTTATAAGCCAATACTCTTATTATCGATAGGATAATGAGTCAAGAAGGCTTGCAGAATGCAGGGAGGATCTCGGGCATGGGCAGCACAGTCCAATCTGCAGCTTCAGCTGGAGCAGTCACACTTAACATCGGAACATCCGCTAGCCAATCTCAAGAGCATAATTAGGAGTTAATCACTCCTTTTCAAATTTTGAACATGGAGGACTGCAGTCAGGGACAACGAATCAAATCTGCAGAGTCGAGAGCAGCCACGGTCACCTCTTACGAGGACTCGAATAGGTGAACTGGAGTGGGTTTCCTTCACTTACTGAAAGATTTGTGTTGGATATTTCTTTTCTTGTGAAATAGAAGGAAGGATTATTTATAAATGTGCTTAATCTGTGCAACCTTCACAGAACGTGTGGAATTGTTTGTGGAGTGTAGTTTTTACCCAAGGTGCAGCAAAAACATGGTAAGAGGTTCAGAAAAAAATGTGAAACACGCCTTATTGTTTTATAGATGATCATTTTAGTCTCGTTGCTTTGATTTTGATACATCTCCTAATGACTTATTTGGGTCAAGAAATATGTGTTGGCGGGAACTTTGCTAAAGGGAGTTAGAAAAACCCACTTAATTTATTGCTTTTGTACTTACGTTATGGATAACGTCAAAGCCTTTGAACAATGATTTATGAGTTGGTGAGGCGGAGATTAATGTTGTAATCTATTCCGAATAAAAAGGGAATTCTCTTTCTGGCCTTAATTACTTGAGTGTGCAAGATGCAGAGATAACAAATTTAGGCTTAGCCAAAATATTCTGAAGGAAAACTGTTGGGGGTTTTCACTAGACTAATTACAATCAGATATTTGCCTAAGTTATATAAAGTTGTTCCAACTGGCATGTGTCTGATAAAAGAGGTGAAAATGCATGCCGTCTTACAATGCCAGAATCATTGCTTGCTTAGTAGATTTCGTCCATGACGAGCTTTGTCTCGCAGTGCCATTTAAATAACATTTTAAGGGAATTCGCACAGAGGCAGCTACTAACAATGGAATGTTTAAACAATTTTATAGTTTGTGTTTTATCTGTGTGCAATCATTTTTAGTGTATTTTATGGAAAGTTATACTATGCAGCAAAGCAACATTTTATCATTTACAGCACCTTTTGAAGTGCGTGGTCTTAACACATAAGGCATTTGCGGTACTCTTCTCTTGAACGGGAGATACGTTTCTGACCTTTATGTTAAGAATGTGCCGTGAGAAATAACAGCTATATATAGTGCAAAAAGTGGTAGTTCAACAAGCTAATATTAATGCGATAAAATGGATATTTTCACTTATTCACAGCATGAATCCTAATAAACCACATAATTGATTAAAATACAGTAGCATTTTTTAGAAAATAAAAATTCCATGGAAACACGGCTAGTCCTTTAGAAATATTTAAAAATACCGGTGTGGTCCAAGAGTTAATTATGAACAAATGTTTCAACAACTTTGTGTTGGGAACAGTTTGAATCTTACTGTCTTTTTTTAAAGGAGCCATCGGTTCACAGTGTGTATGAAAATAGGTTACAAGCTCGGCAGGATTTGAGTCCTCCTCAAGTATTAAGCACAAAATCTTGACAGAATCAAACCACAAGTTCCCAAAATAAACCTTGATTCGCCCCCTGCTTTCTTTGGCACAGAGCAGACAGACTTAACTTAAGGAAAAGTGTCTCAAGTATCAAGCCAGTTACAAATCTATATACAGCACAATAAAAATGCCACAACTATTTTCTTTAAAAAATAGTTAATAAGAAAAACGACAATAAAATGTTTAAAATCCAGTGAGGGGAACTGAAGATATCATTTTTCTAAGTTTTTGGACAAAAAAGTTTCTAGAAATGGTAAAGTGCAAAGTCACTGTTCACAGTGGACTGAGACCTATGCACGTTATTATGCTGACCGTGATGGAGTGGAGGTCAGATACACCAAGAGGTTCATCCTGATCAATGGTTTTACCTTTTGACTTGGTCTTCTTTTCTGGAAGTCAAAATCATTCCGCTGGGCAAGGTTGCAGGCTGTATACAGTGAAGTCTTTTTAAAGTTAGACAGCCATTGGATGAGGTCACAATGACACCGTTGGTTTTGACAGGAAAAGCTAAGCAGGAAAATCACCCAGTCAAGATTTCTACCTTCAAACTTTGCACTCCAAATCCTCTTGTAGCAATCCTGAAGCTGTATCTGACAAAGTTCTCTCAGAAGCCGGTAGATTTGCTGTGACGTCCCACTGACACTATGGAAGTCCCAACTTTTCCGACTTTTTGAAGAACTTCCTCTTTGTATCTCCTAAGGGTCTTGGAATCTCAGGAGTACTTAAAGGCTGAGATTCACTCTTGCAGTGATTAACAACAGAGTCCAGTTCAGGTCCAGTTCCTATTGCCCAGCTTGCCACTATATGGCTTGTTGAGTTCCTTTAGCCACATTGTGTGAAAGATTTGGCTACTGGTTGAGGGGAGTAAAACACTACTCAAGCAGACAGTCCTTATCAGGGTGAGGCACAAGCAAACCCCAAACTAACCTGTGTTCAACCCTCTGGTAGCTTGGCACAGAGCAGTCAGGTTTAACTTAGAGGCAATTTAAAAAAGTATTCATGCAGCACTTCAAACAGCAATAAACTGAAAACACAACACAAAAGAACGCCGCACCAGATTAGAAAAATAGACTAGATTCAATAACTAAAACAAATCCAAAATGACAAAATCCCAATCAGTAGATCTGGAGGTCTGCAATTTTAAAGATTTAGGTGAAAATAGCACCAAAAAGCAGAAAGTGCCAACTGTGGGTATTTGGTTGCCTCATACCGGGACAAAGTGACCAGTTCAGGCTGACCGTGATGGAGTGTGGGCCAGCTACAGGGACCCAGTCAGGCCCACTGAACAAGACTACCTTGATTCTTGGTTGCAGAGTGTTGCAAGGTCCTGTGTCAAGGATGCATCCCTAAGCCGAGGCGATGTGTTGGTTCAAGGGGCTGTGATGCAAGAACCTGCATCCTCATTGAGGATGCCATTGAGAGGTTTGTGATGCAAGGGCCTGCGCCAGGGATGTGTTGCACAGCGGTGGTTCTGATGCAGACTGCGAGGTTGATGGGAAGCCATTGTGCTAAGAGAAGCCTTGCAGCAGAGGGAATGCGTCAGTTCTGCTCACGATTGAGCCGCGAAGCAAACGAGATGCTTCGGTTCTGCCGAATCCACATATGGACTGGCAGAGCATCTTTAGGCCCAAATCCAAGGGTCCAGGACTGGGTTGGCAACACTTGGCAGGGTAGGATTCTCAGATGGCAGAGTCCAGGTGTTCGGTTCAAGGTTGTTGGAGCCTTCTGTCCCTGAGGCTCAAGACAGGAGGCAAGGCAACTAGCCCTTGGAGTCATCCTGGGGTCCTGGGATCAACAGATGCCGGTCCATTCCTTCTCACCCAGGCAAGAGAGCAGCAGGTTAATATAGCAGGGCAGCAGTCCTTAAGAGCAGCAGACCAGTGGAGTGGCAATCCTTTCAGCAGCACAGCAGTACTTATTCCAGGCACAGTCCACAGTTCCAGAAATGTACTGAAGAGTTGGTGTCTGAGGTCCAATATTTATACCTGGGCCTTCCTTTGAAGTTGGAGAACCTTCAAGAGGTTTCCATCTGAAGTGCACAGGTTTCCTGCATTCTGTGCCCTGGCTCCAGACTAACTGCAGATGGTATGCAGCCCTTTGTGTAGAGGCAGGAATCAGCCTATTCAAGTGTAAGTAGGGCTATGGCCAGCTCCACCCACCCATCCTTCTAGTGATGGCCCTGTCAGGCACACCTAAGCTCTCTATTATGTGCGGCTGTCAGGGAGGAATACACAAAGCCAAGCTGTCAGCTACACTGAGCCAAGTGACCCAGAAACAGGCTACAGGTGCTAAATAGCTAAACCAGGAAAATGCCGTCTTTCTAAAAGTAAAAAGGCAACAGAACAGCTGTATTGCACTCAGTTTTCACAAAATAAGCATTATACACAATGGAACCAAACATAATTCAATTGCAGTGTGCACCCTCTGAGGTGGTTCTGCCCCACCACCTATTCAAAATTGAAGAAGAGAACTAGGACAAAAGTCTTAGACAGAAAGTGCACTACTTCCTGCACTCAACGGAGTGTCTCACATTTGTTAAACTTCAACTAAACTAGTTTATGAACCATACACCTTATTTGAATTCTAACGAAAACAACAAATTGATGAATCCAAAGAGTCCCAAATGATTGTCCATGACACCATCAATCCATTACTTCATGAATTTGAGTTTATTCAAAAATTTAATTTTTCAAAGCAAAGTTCCTTTCATATGTCGATCATATATGTCACCCATCTTTTAAAACTGCTGGATGATATGGTGATACCAGATGAGGGAGAGATTTGGTTATGTACAGTGGACGTAGTTGCACTCTATACATCCATTCCCCACATAGAGGGAATTGAAGCTGTCGAATGGGCACTCCTCCAACAAGAAGAAGTGCAAGCCAACAAAGTCTTCTTACTGGAATTGCTTCAATATTGCCTGTTCCACAGTTATTTCAAGTGGAAGCAAAAGTTCGTTTTACAAACCAATGGTACCTCCATGGGTTTTTCGGGGGCCACCAGCTACGCTAACATCTTCATGATGAAATTTGAGTCTGATTACGTCTTAAACGACATGACCTGGATGGAACATTTGATTTTATATCGTAGGTATATCGACGATATATTAATCATCTGGCGAGGCACACAACAAGATTTAGTGGCCAAATTGTTACAGTTGAATGAAAGGAATCCGAGGATTCAATTCACTTACTCAAGTGATCGTCAGAGTATCTCCTATTTAGATGTAACGATAGAGCTGGTAGGTACCAAAATCACTACTTCGGTTTTCAAAAAACCTACAGATCGTAACAATACACTACTATATAGCAGTTTTCATCCTACATCCTTGAAGAAACACCTTCCATTCTCTCAGTTTCTCAGAGTGAAGAGGATCACATCAGACAACACTCAGTTCATTAAAGCTCTGGAAGGATACAAAAATGGTTTCCTTGAACGTGGATATCCCCTTGAGGTGGTTGAAAGTGCAGAAAGAAGGGCACAGGAGGTATCCAGAACGTACCTATTGAGGAAGAGGGAAAAGACGACGGATAAAAGAGAGGTTTTCGTATCTACATTTTCGACTCAGTCAGCAGCAATCAAACGGGTGATCCTGAATCCATGGGAGCTATTGCAATCCGAGCCTGATTTTTGCAACCTATTTTGTGACCCTCCTATTTTTGCCTATAAAAGATCACGCAATCTCAGAGAGATTCTTATGCACGGTGACACAGACAAGAAGGTGGAACATAAAGGGATGCAAAAATGCTACAACTGTTCACATTGCAACAATGTATTAATTGGTACTTCCATTTCTCATCCCTGGACAGGGAAACCTGTTAATCTACATTTCACAGCTAATTGCAATGAGCAAAATGTGATCTACACGATTAAGGGTCCATGCGGCCTGTATTACGTGGGCAAGACTGAGAGGTCTTTGCGAACCCGGATCACGGAGCACAAGAGCAGGATCAGAACAAGGACCACAAGCTAATCCTTAGCTAGCCACTGGGCTGAGAATCATCACCCATTGCTCAACTTAGGTTTTTGGTGCTGGAAGTAGTAAAGATCAGGAATGACAGGGACTCGTCCAAGTTTCTAATTCAGCAAGAAAGTTTTTGGATTCGATTTCTGGACACTCTAATGCCCAAGGGTGTCAACGATAAGCTTGAACTGGCATGCTTCCTGTAGGTCTTCAATTTCTTAAGTTATTTTTTAGTTCTTAATAGTCACACTTTAATTTGACAATTTACACTCCTCACGATAGTACATATCATAGTACAGTCGTCAACACCTTTTTTTTTAGCAATATCTCAGACCATATAAAACTGAGTCCAAGAGGTCTCAATTAGGATATTGTACAGCGGATGTACAGTTGCCCACTCTATGGTAGATCACTGGAAAACACATTTCATTGTGGAACGTCGGAATGTAAAATATTGAGTATAATGTGATTTGCAATATAGTCATTACTTACTCTGTCACAAATATGGTATGTTAGAGAGTACAACTCATACCTTGCAATCTCTAGTACGAAACATCCAGTGTATATGAATTTAAACTGCATTTATTATTACAAGCAAGATTATTTTCAGTCAAGTAGTGTTGTACAAATTGTAGGCTATATGGAAAGTGTCAATATATATATTTAATTTGTGGTGGATCCACTGTTAAGGTAAAAAATGCTGTTAAGAACCTCATGTACAATCTATTGTATTAGTAGTCTCATTAAGATTTGCTGGCATTAGAATATTTCAGCATATTGTCAAGTACACTTCAGGTTGACCGACAGTGTGTTAATTACAAGATGCAATATGTTCATTTCCGATCACTGTAACATGTTGGTTAAATATCTGTTCAACAATATTGTAATTGAAAAGACTCGTTATACACTTATATCAGTAACCATGCATCAAGAATACTGGCAAAGCAAAAGTACAGCATATTGCGGGCATTAGATTCCACTTTGGCAGACATATTGTTTTGATCTTAGTCTGTTCAAGAACTTTTCTGTCCTATGTTTATTTCCACCACGGGTGAAGGCGCGTCACGTATTCACGGTAGGCGTTCTGAGAAAGCAGGCAGGTTATTTACAAAATCGCGGTGGGATTACCATTACGGTTGAAGCATAGTGATTAAACGACTGCGGTTTGGGCCACATTCAAGAGTCATTTGATAAGTAAGTGGGTTTTAAAACAGTTGACGGTCCCCGCATTCAGACGCGGAAAATAACTCACATTATATTGTTTAACTTACAGCTGATGGTGGTCCGGTTACATGGGAAAACCTGGGGTTGCGCAGTCTTCCCATACATTAAAGTGATTTGCAAGGCACTCAGGACGTATGCGATTCATACGGCGTACCTGACATTAGACATTTGGTCAGTGATATTTGCTTTGGAGTCAAGTGATAGTCCCATAATAAGGTTAACATTGGAGTTTAAGAGCTATTGTTTTATTTACAGTGCATTATTGGAAGGAAGTTTTATGAGCAGGACGCACCATTGGCATTTTCATATGTGACATAAACTTCCGCTTGTGGCACAAGAATAGTCTGCAGCATTATTGCGCATCATTGAGTTATTAACCTCAGTCGTTTTACGACAGGATATCTGGCGTGGAGGTACCTATGGATACTTTGAGGACATTTCTAGCATTGGTGTATGTAGCTTCACAGTAATGCATGAGTGCACAGTCACCTTTTGAGGGTAACACTGGGTTAAAAAATCATTGGAATACTGCGCTGTAAATTGTCTTGCGTTGGGGTGAGAATGCTCATTTAGAGGGTGTCACTATCGTTTGGATAAGTTGAGGACAATTAGTTTTATTAGTTTCACCTCTTTTTCATGTTTTTTCATGTTTCACTCTGTCTCTTTGCTTAGATCTTTTTCTTTTTCTCCTCTGTTGAGTTGCATTCCGATAATCCTTTTCCTACAGCTTCTTGCTAAACTTGGGGTCTTCTCACTAATTTTTCATTTCCAATATACAAATACCTCACAGGATTGAGGGCCTTTGATTTTCTTATGTATCAATGTGACTCTATCAGATATATATTTACTGGTATCATTATTTGTTTGTAGATTTCCCTGAGGAAGGGTGGTCTCATCACCCGAAATGCATTGGGATTTATATGATTCACGAATGACATATATGATCGACATATGAAAGGAACTTTGCTTTGAAAAATTAAATTTTTGAAAAAACTTAAATTCATGAAGTAATGGATTGATGGTGTCATGGACAATCGTTTGGGACTCTTTGGATTCATCAATTTGCTGTTTTCGTTGGAATTCAAATAATGTGTATGGTTCATAAACTAGTTTAGTTGAAGTTTAACAAATGTGAGACACTCCGTTGAGTGCAGGAAGTAGTGCACTTTCTGTCTAAGACTTTTGTCCTAGTTCTCTTCTTCAACTTTCTAAAAGTGGCATTTTCAAAACTGTAATTTAAAATCTGACTTTACTATAAGTGAGGTTTTCGTTACAATTCCAAAGACACCAAACATGAGCGTTTTACCTGTACCCATTTGGAAGTTGTAGCTTATTAAATGTAATAAGGCATCACCAGTGTTATTCTATGGGAGAGGTAGGTCTTACATTAGTGAATAACGATATTAAGAGTTGTTTACTACCGGGACATGCAAAACTTAAAAGTACCTGAACAACTCTTTAAATACACTTTGCCCTGCCCTCTGAGCTGTGTGGGGCTTACCCTAAAGGTGACTTATATGTATTAAAAAGGAATGTTTGGGCCTGGCAAGAGGTGTGTCTTGGCATGTGGAAATGGCGGTTTAACACTCCACACACAGGCTGCAATAGCAGGCCTGAGTCATGTTTAAAGGGCTACTTTAGTGGGTATCACAATCAGTCCTGCGAGCCCATTAGTAGCATTTAATATACAGGCCCTGAGCACAGGTAGTGCCACTTTACTAGGGACTTATAAGCAAATTAAATATGCCAATTGCCAATTTAGCAGAAACAAAGAAAATAAAACTGGAAGTTTGAAGGCAAAAGGTTAATGAGAAAACCACACCAATGATGCCAGGTCTAATGTACAGGAAGTCAGTCAACTGATCCTTGGAATCCACTTCTCAGTCCTCTGTATAAGTGGGAGCAGCTCCAGTCCCTCAGGTCTTTACTCAAGTTACAGATATCTGGCCCAGTCCTCTTCTTTTCTTCCACATGTCCTTAAAGTGTTCTGGTGGGCTATAGGTGAGGTGCTACTTTTGTAGGATTCAATAGGCGGTGGGTGGGGTGACTCCTGCACACTACCTAACAATGAGGAAATATGTCCTGTTGCAACCCTTCCCAATTTCGCAGCACATCCTGTTTGCCTTACTGCAAACTATCCCACAGTCCACTATTTTGAGTGACATCCATCACACCTGCACTCTTCTGTTATTAGAGGACTCTAGTGCTACAGTCAGTTGTGTCTTTTTGGAAATTAGCAGTCCCCTCCTCCTCACCCCCACCCAGTTCGGGGACCAGCTCCCCCTCCCACTGGCTGGTGCCAAGATGGCTACAGTTGGCCCAGGTAACAAAGGCTTCACGTCCCCGCATCTCCCTTTACACTTAACTATGAATGGACAGGCTTCACCCTGGTCTCCTTTATGTTATTGAAGTTCCTGAATCCTCCCCAGCTGCCATCCCTGAGCTGAGAGGAGTCACATTTCTCACATGTAGGTCTTCCTGCCAAAAGTCCTAAGCCATTTTTTCCTACTTTGAGAGCATTTTTTCTTCATTAGGGTGACAGACAGACAAGGGCCCGCTTCTGGCAGAATAATCCTAATTAGCCTACTGGAGATTCAGGTGGACCAACTCTAGCTTTTTAAAAATTAATTTTCCTAGATATTCATCAAAAAACCTACTGTGAAAAACTTAGCGTCCACATTTAAAAGGGATACAGGGGGTATGATACACCTTGGTTTAGCCATGACTGTGATAACTGCCACTTCTTGGAAGGGGGAAGAGTGCCTGAGTTCCCTATAGAGTTGTAAAGTCAGACCAGCAGGGAGACCAGTTGGAACCCAAAGAGTTTATAAAACCCAGGGGTGAAACCGTCCGAACCCGAGGCCTTCCCAGACTGCAGTCTAGATATGGCAGCAAGAACCTCATTGAGGTGGATATTCACCTCAAGCTTAAGGGCATCACTATCAAGTATGTGGGTAAGAGGCTCTCGAGGCAGAAACTACTGACAATCCGCAATAGGCAGCTCCTCTGCTTTGTATAGAGCAGCCTAAAAGCACTCAGCCTGAGCGACATCGCCATCCTGGTGGACTCTGCTGCCATCTGTCAGACTGATCTTTGCAAGCCATTGTTTCTGTGTCTGGGCCCTCAGCTGATGGGCCAAGAGACACCCCGCCTGATTACCCCCTGTATAATATTTTTGCTTGGTCAGGAGTAGGGCGTATCTTTGCCCTATCCCAGTCCAATGCCTTGAGCTGTGTACTGGCCAGAGTCAGCTGTGTAGGCAGCCTGGAGGCTCCCATACTCTGTGGGTCTCCTCTAAGTCATGAACCTGGGCCTCCAAGTCATGTTTCTTCTCACGTCGCTCCGAATTGAGCTCAGCGGAGATCACAAGGAAAGTCCCCCTTATCATCGCTTTTTGTGTTTACTAGAGAAGGGAGATAGGTGTCTTGGGCATATCATTATCTTTAATGAAATGTTTACTGGCAGCCTGCATCTCTTTTTGTGTAGAATCATATGTAAGCAGTTTGTTGTTGAGCCGCCGATGGTGGCCTTGGGTAGTGCATGTAAGCATGATCGGTGAGTGATCAGACAGTGACGCCACTTCAATGTCAGTCTGTCTTAGGGTTGTCAAGATGAACCGGGAAACTGGGAAATAGTCAATACAAGTGCATGTCTAGTAGGCTGCAGAAAAGAACGTGTATCCCATGGAAGTGGGGTGCTTTATACACCAGGTGTTAATTAGCCCCACGTCTGCATGCCAGCCCAGAATCTGTGAATGCACCAGCCTGTCCGACTCTCTGTGCAGACCTGTAAAGGGAGTTGTCGTGGACGAAGTTGAAGTCACCCCCCACCCCTACGTCAGGATTGGGAGTAGCTGTCACCAGACCCAAGGCCCTCATCACAAACAGCTCCTGGTGGTCATTAGGGGCGTATGGTGTGGCAAGGTTGAAGGTTTGTGCACTGACAAAAAGCTGGACATCTCCCATGGACCTCCGCTTGGGTTGCATCACTTGACAGGAGAGTGGCCAGAGAGGAGGATGACGACCCCTGCTGTCTTACCGGGACCAGAGGAAAAATATTGCCTGTTGAACTATCAAGATTAGAGCCTTCCCCAGTCCCTTTTGAGGAGGTGCGTCTCTTGCAATAGTGCAACATCACAGTGCTAGTCTTTAGGAATGGTCCAGAGGCCCAGCTTCTTGGTGGGAAAGTTGAGGCCCCGGACAATGTAGTTTATTATCTTAACCATCTGCAGACAAAGTTGGGGAGGTGAGGTAGATCAGCCCCAGGTGCAGGCACCTCATAGATGCCAGAGCAGTTCCAGTGCCTCTCCTAGGACGCAGGTGTCGCTGCATAAAATACCTCCTGGTCAGAGGGATGACCAACTTGGGGGAAACAACAAAACAACTCACCACTCCCTCCATGGGAATTCCCACGGTCTAGATTCAGAGTAGTGACAGCTACTACGTTGAAGGGGACCCAGGTGAGGTGGAAGCCTCCACAGCCCGAGGTGCATTGTAGAGAGCAAATGGTATGGTGGTGGCCAACCACCATAACAAGTTCATAGGGGGCAGCATGAAAACAAAGTTTATGGGGCTGCTTGCATCAGTTTGCATCATGGTCTCTGAGGTTCTGAAGGAGTGTGCTGCATTCACACCAGCTTTCATCCTGTGTGAGGTTGGACATGGCTCTATGCTGGCAGCACTACCGCCTAGTTTTTGAGATAGAGGGTTGAAACAGGGGTGACCATGATGCCTCCACGGCAGCCCAAGTCCACCGGCTGAACAAGGACCTCAGTAGCCTTCTCCACTGTGCAGAACATGTGTGTTTATTTTTCTAGATGAATGTTAGCTTGAAGGGATGCCCCCATTTGTATTTGATGGCTTGGTCCCGGAGGTAGGTGGTGATTGGGTGAAAGATATGGCAGCACTGTATGGTGGTGGGAGACAAATCCTGATAAACCAATCTTTTATGCCATTGAAGATCACAGGACTTTAGTCCCTAGTCACTGCCATTATGGCTTCCTTCTGTTTGTAGTTATGAACACAGGTCAAAATATCCTGAGGTTGACACAGGGGTGCAGCAGGGTGGTCGGATATGTGTATGTGACCAAGCACTATCTCTTTGTCCGCAAGCTCTGTGTGTACTTAGCAAAATAGACGGATGACATTGGTCTTCACGTCCTCCCTCCACCAGCTTGTGAATGTTTGGTCTGCGCGATCTATTATCTAAGTATTCCATGTTTTTTTGTGCTTTTAATGATTTTTAATCGTTCTTATAAACTGTTCTAAAACTGCTTTTTGCACTTTGTGGGAGTTTGCACAGTCAGGGGTAGATCACAAGGGAGGTAAGAGCAGCTAAAACTTTTGTTCTACTTCAGCCATTTTTTATTTGAAATGGACAGCTAGAGCTGCAATTTTGGGCAGTGGGCGCTCTAGCTTCTCCCCGGCCACATGCATTTAAGTTAGCACGCAGCGTGGATGAACAGCGTACACTCACAGAATGGGTGCTGCTGCCGCACCAAAGGCAAGCCCGTCTGTGCCTGTTAGAGTGACGGTAGCGCTCAGCACCAGCCATTATGCTTGGGGATCCTCAGAAGGTAACACTCATTTATGTGATAGCCCTGAGAAATTGATTAGTTCCCTGCATAGAAATGTACATTCAAGTTCCTATCACCTACTTGTTCGAATGACTACTCCTGTTTGTAGTGTGGCTTACATGTCAATCTTGCATCCCATACAAATGAACACACTCTTCCACCTAGGCCTGAGCCTAGCATGAATTCAAGATTCTCTACAGCCTTGATCAATGTTCATTCATTGCAAAACATGCTGATATCTTTGATTTTTTTTTTATGTGAAGAACACTAGGATGTGCTGTTTTTTACTGAAATGTGAATTTCCCAAACCTGCAATTACCGCAAAAGGCTACAAAATATACAATAAGGACCATTTGAGTGGAAGAGGAGTGGGGGTAGCCATGATGTAAAGCGATAAATTTGTTTGCATGTCAATCCCAATAGTGAGACTGAAAGGTGCTGAGGCACTTGGTTTTTGCCCCGCTCTCTCAACACATCAATCCATGGCCGGGGCCTTAGTCTATAAACCCTGCGGGCCCATTTCTCAACTCTCTGTGCAATGCCTTGGCCCACTGTAAGTCGACACTCCCATTCCGCAAGTCTGGTCCAACCACCACTTGAATAAATTTAAATAGACGATTGTAGGAAAAGTTAAACCGCAGGCTATGAGAGAGTCTCGCGTTTCTAGAGCTTTTCATAAAATCCAGCCAGAGGACTTAATTAGAGCACTGAAGGAGAGAGCTCCCGCTCTTTTGGGTGATGTGGAAAACTATGCCTGCCTTCAGGATAGTTGAATTGGTTCCATTGCCCTTGAGCTGGTGCCAGAACTTCTGCGGTCCTCGAGCAGCGTTAAGCCATCTTGCCCCTGGTATGCAGACAAGAAGAGGACAAGAAACAGTGTAAGATATTAGAAAGACAGTGGAGGAAGCTATATATGCTAAAGCTGGGCATAAGGAAGCTTTAAAGAAATATTACAGGAAGGTTAAAAAGCTAAAGAAGCGTACTTGGAAAGTAGAATTGAAAGGGCTCGGAACAAATCCAGAGAAATGTTGCAAAACTTTATGTCCCCTGAGGCCAGTTCTAGGCATCAGGAACCCATGGCTGAATGGTGTGAATATTCAGGCCAGTCTTTCACCCAGTATGCAGCCTGAGGAGACTACATTTGAAAGAATGCACTATGGGTAAACGCATAATTCCACAGTGACTCTTTCCAGGTTTTAACCCATTTCCCTGGAAGGATCATGTATAGCTATGTGCAGCATTAAGTCAGGCTCTCCAGTGGACCTTTGTCCCCCTAACATGCTGGCGCTAGGGGCAAGGGTTATCAACCCCCTGGCCAACAAACTCCTATATTAATCTTTATCATCAGCAATAATGTTTCACGCCTGGAAGCAGGCCAACATTTTGCCCTTGCTGAAAAAGCTCCAGGCAGACCCAGGCAAGCAACGCAACTACGAATATAGCATGTTACATCGCATGCTATAACATTGCGTTGTTAGAACGCGATACCTTTACATCGCAAGTCATTAGATCGACTTGCTGTAGGGGGCGTGCTGGACTTAGGAATAGTATAATTTACTATTCCAACTCCAGCCTGCACAACAGTAGGGAAGGTGTTGGAATAGTAAATTATACTATTCCTTAGGTTAGAGCGCCCCCTACAGCAAGTCGATTTAATGACTCGTGATGTAAAGGCATCGCGTTCTAACAATGCGGTCGTTGTAATGACCGCGTTGTAACAGGAACACGATGTAATGGCAGCGTTGTAAACGCTGTTTCACCCCAACTACAGACCAATATCTTTGCTGCCAGCTTTATCTAAAGTACTGGAGAAGCATGTTAACCATCAGCTCTTCCAGTACCTAGAAAGCAATAATTTATTATACCTGAGTAAGTATGTCTTTTGTCACAGTTTCAGCACTGAGACAGTGCTAATGGAGGTGGTAGATCACATCAGAAGTTCGTTACATAGTGGGGGGAAGGCTGTGCTGATTATTCTAAATCTTTCAGTGGCCTTTGATACAGTACCCCCATGCCACACTCCTAGCCTGTCTTCAATCTATTGAAATTGTGGGTCAAGCTCTGGGTTGGCTGACTTCGTTCCTTGAGGGACGGGTTCAAGAGGTTTGGACTTCTTCTTTCTCGACAGGGTCTTGTGAATTGCAAGTGGGAGTTCCACAGGGTTCTGTTCTGATCCCTACTTTATTTAATATCTATCTTACACCACTTGCCAAACTTGCTGAGGCCTTGGGAACCAAAATAATTTCCTATGCTGATTGTTAGACTTGGCTTTTTCAGCGGGTTCAGCCCTTCCAAGTTCCATGGGGACTTTTTGCTTTTTGGCCTCCTGTTTTTGACCTTGTTTTTGTTGCTCTTCGGACTCTGGGAACTTTACTACTGCTATTCAGTGCTAAAGTGAATATACTCTCTATGTAAATTGTGTATGATTGGTTTTCCATGATTAGGATATTTGCTTTACTAGTAAGTCCCTAGTACCATGCACTGTGTGTGCCCAGTAAATCAAATGCTACTAGTGGGCCTGCAGCACTGGTTGTGCCACCCACATAAGTAGCTTTTCAAAGGTGTCTCAGACCTGCTACTGCAGTGTCTGTGCACAGTTTTTAACTGCCATGTCAACCTGGCAAGCGCACCCACTTGCCAGGCCCTTCCCTTCCCTTCCCTTTTTTTTATATATAAGTCACCCCTAAGTTTGGCCCAAGGTAGACCCATGGGCAGGGTGCAGTAAATTTAAAAGGTAGGACATGTAGTGGTGGGGTAGTTTTCTATTGTCTATTTAGTTAGACGCCATAACAAAATGGACTGAATACAACAGTACAATTTCTTGATTAAAAAGAGACATTGGATGACATCACAACAGGCCATTAGATCCTTATAGAGAGATGGTCTGAACTCATAGTGTTTGAAACAAGCCAAAACTAAGGACATAAACTTCATTCTAAATGTCATGCAAAATACACATTTCGTTTAAGATTAGTGTGCAGTGTGAGAAATTAAGAAAGCTGATTCAGTGTGCAAATATGCAAAGTATGCTCTGGCCTGATTTGCCAAGAGTATAAAGTGCATTGTGCTAACTAGAACTATCATGCATGTTAACTTCTTACATGGCAGCCTGATACGTCCCTTCTTTTGAGAGTATATTAAGTACACAAAGTGTGCAGGGTAAGCTTACACTCCATTGTTAATCTTAGGTGTTTCTAAATTACTTGCAATCGCTGGGCATGTAAAATACATTATGCCTTTGAGGTCTTCATTGTTTGGTTAGTCAAAACAGTTACATATTTTTAAAACCATTATGTGTGTTTGCCAAGTTTTCTGAGTGCGTTTCGAGTCTGTGCAATGCCCAATGCAACAATTAATGTTTGGCCGTGTTAAAATTGATAAAACAGTGCAATTAAAATACTTTGCGTTCAATGAGACCCTTGTCTCAGTAGTATGTCTTTAAAAACATCAAACACATTAGTGTTATAAGAATTTAAACAATCCCCTCTACACTTGCTGCATTTGTAACTGTTTGTTTATTTGTTGAAGAAACTTTGTTGTCCTCCAAGAAAGCTGCAGCGACTGGCTATTCAGCAAAACCATCACGTCGGGTCGGCAAGATCTTATCTGGAGTGAACGTAGAGCCGGAACTAGGAATTGTAGTCTCAATTGACTGACAGTGGGACAAATGCACAGAAAATGTTGAACAGTCTCTTCCGTACTCCCACAAAGATTTTTTGGCCAGGTTTGTTTCCATGTGAAACCTGATCTTTTGAGAAAAAAGCTCCCAGTCGAATGAGAAGAAGGAAATGCTGTGTTGTTGTAAAAATGTAATTTACAAGATACGGCTGCGGCGCCCAGTTCCCGTACGATGATAAGACCATCCGTCCATGTTTTTTCTTTACTATTGTGGCTTTATCAAGTGACCAGGCTTGCTATTTGGCTGCTTTGTTAGCAGTTCTTTTGAATGCGGGTAAAATGATGTTTAGACCCCATGCTTCGTTAAGATTGAGGGCGGTTAACGCTTTCTGGAGCACCTTTGACCAGTCAGTTTTGCTTTTGGGCTGATTCTTTTTTTCTGACTAACCCCGGGCGGGTAACTCCGCTCCGCCAGTGGAGTTTCCGGAGTTTTGCCTACTCTGCGTTCCGTTGCGAATGCAGAGCTTAGGCAAAATTCCGACTCCGTGGTGGAGCGGAGTTAGCCAGCCCCTCAACCCTCCCAAAGTAATTATAATGGTTAAAAAAGGCACTTACCTGCCGTGGCTGCCTCCTCCTCACCATGGGCACTCTCCTTCCTCGTCCTCGCCGTCCTTCTTAGATAACCCTATGTTGTACGTGTCGCGTGTGCGCATGCGCGCGCGCAAGATGTACAACGTAGGGGTTATCTAGGAAGAAGAACGGCGAGGACGAGAAAGGAGAGCGGCCATGGCGAGGAGGAGGCAGCCACGGCAGGTAAGTGTCTTTTTTACACATTATAATTACTTTGGGAGGGTGTGTAGCGGAGCGAAGTTCCACGGAGTTGTTTTCCAACTCCGTGGAACTTCGCGTAGAGGCACTACGCCTGCTCCGCCCACCCCTAATTCTGACCAACATAGTGCTGCTAGGGATTCTGGGTGTGCCACTCTCATTCTCCAGCACAGTTTAATTATTGCTCCTGACCTAACCGGCAGTTGGTGGAATAGCCCAAATTCCAGTCGGACTTGCGCCTGGGGGATGAATTGCGGGATTCAAAAAATGCATTTAAAAGAGTGGATTGCTGTAGATTCAGAAAATTTGCATCTTTACCGTTAAAAAGTTTGGAGCCATAGGTGAGTGTTAGAAGGAACTTGGTGGCAATTACTTGTAAAAGGTAAGAATTAGATGGGCATCCTAGTTTTGTTCGTAGTGTATTAAGTGCAAATCGCAATTGGTTTGCCTGGGCTCGTCTTTTTGTTAGATGCTCTTTGAATGTTAATTTAGAGTCTACAACCACCCCTAAGTATTTGTATGAACTGACTAACTCTATTCTGTTCCCTGCTGCGGTCCATTTGAATTTTGTAATATGGCAGTTAGTATTTGCAGAGAAACAGATGACCTTTGTTTTATTATAATTAAGTTTAAGTCCGAGCGCCTCTGTGTATTCCAGCAATTTGGTTATCAAGCGCTGGAGGCCAATTGGAATCTGGCTGCATAGTACCATATTGTCCGCATATTGTAAACTTCTGAATGGGTGATCTGCTAGCTTGGGTAGATCGCTTTGGACTTCCAACAACCTGGCATCTAAATCTGCTGTAAAGATATTGAATAATCTAAGAGCTAGAACACATCCTTGCTTTAGGCCTCTGTGCTTGGGTATCCTCCCTGAGGTTCTCTTGCCATTACTTAACTTAACTCGGACCCATGTTTGTGAGTACAAATAGACTATTGCTCTGAGTAACCTTGGCGGGACGCCCCATTTTGCCATCTTTAACCATAAGCACTCTCTCGGGACTATATCGAAGGCAGCTTTTAGATCCACAAAACCGGTGTACAATCTGGTGGACTTTTGTTAGGCTTTTTCTACAAGGACGCTCAGAGCTAAAAGATTGCTAATAGTACTTGTGCCTGGTCTAAAGCCTGTTTGTGTGATTGGGAGGATCTGGCTGGTGATGACCCAAGCTTCAAGGTCTAAAAGAAGGTTTGAGACATATAGTTTGGCTTCACCATCTATAAGTGCGATCAATCTGTAATTTGATGGATCCGATCTGCTGCCTGCTTTAAAAAGTGGATGTAGGATACTGCCTCTCCATGATGCAGGGATGCCTTTCGTTAAAAACGCGTGATTAAACAGTGGGGTGAGGTACCTTGACCAGAAGGGTTGGTCAAGCTTGAATAGTGCATTCGGAAGGCCATTCGGGCCAGGGGCACCGTCTGCTCTGTGTTTTATTTAGGACTTTCCCGACTTGGGTTTCGTTTAGCCATGGTGACTCTGCCAGGTTTCGGTAGGCTCATGTATCGATAGAGTCAGAGCTTGGTGGTGTTCGGCCATTGGGGCTTGTTCATCATTCATGTTCAAGTGTATTATCCAGTCTGTCTCGAAAATGTTTGCATTATGGTGGTGGAAAGATTAGTTGGCTATATTTATTTCCGCCCAAAACTGCTTGTTCTTATTTGTTTTGCTTGTTTGCAACAGCTTGATCCAGATGTTTGTGTGGTATGATTTCTTTGCTGACCAGACTGTGGTTTTGCATTGATGCCTAAGAGTGTTGATTTGTTGATTCATACCTGCATTGTTCGTTGATGGATTTTTCTGGAGTGTTCTGATCTCCTTATTAACTTCCTTTTTTTCCATAAAAGCGAGTTTGAAAACCAAGATGTATCTTTCCTTGTTCTGTTTGGGTGTTGAGAGTAATTTGGTGAAAAGTTAGAAATGAGAGTCGTTATCAAGGATTCCCAGTTTTGCCACAATGTCTGTAAGTTATTATCAAATTTGGTTGTAATCAACTTTTTTTTAATAAAATTCATTATTATGGATGCATCCTTTCCCTTCCATGTCAGCCTTTTCAGATTGTATGCACTTGAAAAATCCATGAGGTCATTACTTGCTGGGGCTCTTGGTGGGTGGATGAGAAGCTCGATGAGCTGAGGAAAATGGTTGCTCTCTAATCTTGATGTAATTTGATAGCTGCCAATCATTTGAAACAGCTTGGTGTCAACTAGGGTATAGTCTAAGATGGTATTAGTATATTTTGAGACACTAGTGGGTGCCACTGGTTGATCTTGAGGAAAACGGCAGTTTAAAGTAAGCATCCCTATGTTTGATAGGGCTGTAATACAGGTTTTGCCTAAACAATCTGTTCTGCAGTGGTTGGTGATTACTGAAGGAAAAAATGTTCGGCTAGTTTGGGAGGTTGTTTCCTTTGAGTTGTACCTGTTTGCAATAGGAACATGTTAAAATCACCTGACAAAAGGATGCCAGCTTGCGGTAAGGTGAATTGTAGTGATTTTAATAGTGCTATTAAAGACTTCGTTTTTCAGATTTATCCGTCAGTACTGGGTGAATGTACACATTGCAGATTAAGAATGTATCTTTGTAAATTTTACTTGATGTTTCTTTGTTTGTGTCTTGCGGCAGTGAGATTTTGACACATTGAACCCATGAGTGGCATAAATCCATCTGTTCTTGTTGCCACCGTAGGTCAGTTGCGATAAAGGTAGATAGTCCACCGGAAGCTCTTCCCGATATTTTTGTCTTCCTCGCTTGTTGTTAGTATTCCTTAAAGCCCTTAATTGGAGTTGCAGACACAGCCCAGGTTTCCTGAAGCAGCAATATGTCAAAGTCTTGAAGAAAGGTGAGAAAATCAATCTCCCCCGTCTTGCTGCTACGACTGTTGATGTTCCACGAGCAGAGTTTTAAGTAACTTCTTCTTGGGACCGTATATTTTTTCATGTACTCATAGTGAAATACTGTGTATTTCATTTTCACTGTTGAAAGGCTATCTCTCCTACAGGTTAACATGGGAGCTGCTTGGTAACACTTTACCAAGGTAGCTTGCCAGTGGGAGCTGATAGAAAAATAGAGTTTGGTATGCCTGAACTCAGGATTTAAAAATACATCTGTTTATTAAAGATGATTTTTATATTATGTGTTTGAAAATACCACTTTTAGAAAGAGGGTATTTTCTTGTCTAACCATCATGTTTGACTCTGCCTTTTGTGTATTCCCTGTCTGGGTTTAAAGTGACAGGAGCAGGAGATGTGCATTGACACTAGACAGACACAAGGGGGGGTTGAGATGTGTCCTGCCTTTCCTAGGTGACTCATAGCCAGGCTGAATCGATCTGGCTGCATTTAGAGTAGTGGGAGGAGCTGTTGTTTGCACCTGAATGGACTGTATCTGTCTTCCACAATGCTGTCTCCATCACCTGGAGTGAGCCTGGCCTGAGCAGAACGAAGTTATGTATGCCAGTGGAACTTTGTTTGTGCCAAATTCAAAGTGAAATGTGGTATAAATATTGGGGCCCTGACCGCAGAACTTTAGATTACTGCTGGACTAAGGAACCTGCCAGGAAGAAGGGCTGGAAGAGCTGTGAGGAGAGACTACCACTTTGCTTTGTGCTTTGCTGGGTTGGCCTGCTGTCACTGCTTCTGTCTTGGGCAGGGAACGGATTGGACTTGTTATATTCCATAGAGGTACCCCAATATAGGCTCAGGTAACATCCTAACCCTTCACCTATATTCTTCCCTACATTACATACATAACGGTTCTTAGGGACTGACCTCTTACCTAGATACAACACTACACACAGAACGCAGGATTTTCCTTGGTAAAGGCCTCATATATTATGCATGAGGGTTCTCGGAAACTCAGCAGGACGACCATCTCCTGTATAATAACTATGTATAAAGTTCATTCACGACATCATCCTAAATCCGACAAGAGGCACAGCAAGGTAGAACCCCCAGGGAGACCTTTGGGTATATAAACATCACATCTTGCTGAGATAGAGAGAGGAGGTCAGGACTTCCCTGCCGACAAACTGACGCGAGACGCTGAGGTTCCTGCATGCAGATACTCCAGCTCGCAGTGGTCTAACATCCCTTGTGGAGTGTCCAACTCAGGACCAAGACGTGGTCCCACAGTCTCTCACTTCAGGTAATGGGGTTGACTTTATCCTAGAGGGATTCTTGGCTTAAAACCTACACACATGCTAGGTACATCTAGTTAGGGTAGCATCGTAGGAGTATGCATTTTATTGTCATGTATTTTATATACTTGCCTGTATTCATGGTTATAGCAAAATGGTAGAAATCTACCATCCTTTTACTTTCTTAGTGCTTCTAATCATTTATATCTGTTACTGTCTAGTGGTTGGTTCAGCACACCCATTTTACACTAGAATAACAACTGTTCAATAAATGCTTATTGAAAAACGTCCATACCGTTCATTCTGTGTATCTCTCTGAGACTAAGTGAGCACGAGTGACTGAGCGAAAAGTAGTACACTATTTCCACGGTCCTAAGGCATCAGGGTTGTCATGTTCGATAGTTGCCAAGAACTATACTCTCCTTGGTAAGAGGAGTTTCTAGTGGCACTGTGAGCTAGCTGGTATACAGGCCAACATACCCGTTGGGGGTGTCTAGAATCAGTCTTACACCAATCCTACAGTGTATGTTGTCTAAACGCGCAGATCCTATGTAAGTTTTTAGGAACTACACGACATGGCGCCGCCAACGTTGGTTGGGTACTTATTTAACAGTAAAATCTGAGTAGTTCAGTTGTGCTATTCTCAGAGACCCCTACTTACATTTCCCCAGAGACATCTGGAGTGGGAGGGAACAAAAATCCGCCGCAGCTGAGTAGGCAATAATCCTATGTATTGGCTGTTGGTTAATCAAGCTTGAAGGAGAGATTGTTCCTATTGTGCATAACACCTTATCTCAGTTCCCTTGAAAAAGTCTTCTTACAAAAAACAATGACTGAGCAGGATGAAATAGTACGTGAACTAAATTTCTCAGCTGAAGAAGAAGATGTAGATGCTATACATCTTTCAGAAAATGTTAGAAATGCCATCAGTATAAAACTAGCTTCATATGGTTTAACAGCTAGGGGTGGGCCAGTAACCTTCGTGATTGAGGCACACGAATCATTTAGAACAGAGGTATTCTATTCATGGGTTAAATTCCCAGAGGCAAATGCACGAACAAAGACATTTCATTACTACACAGAAGATGAGATACCAAACGAATATTGTCCATACGAGGACATTGAGATTCCGCTCACTTACCAGGAGCATTTATACTGGTTTAAAGGCGCCCTCCCCATACAAGAATTAAAGTAAGACTCGGTACGCTCGGAAGAGACGGAGCAACATGGCCAGTACTAGCGGCTTACACACCACATCCTGACATTGAAACAATGCCAGCAGCAGACTTACTTACACTTCAGAAACATGACAGTTTGTGATGAGAACACTCACAGTTCAGCCAGCAACGGCTAGACCAACAAGTCCGATTCAAACATCAACAACTAAAATTACACCACAATTTACATTCAGTGATGGGTAAAATACCCACTAAATGTGAACAAATGCCATTCTGGGTGGCTCAAAAAATAACACTACTTGAGGCGGTATTTCCAAATACCAGCCCACATGAAAAACACAGAATGTTAACAATTTGCTTGCCCATGGGGATAACACCCCAGATAGAGGATTGTACCTCTTGGGGTACAGTTTTCGCTACCATATATACCAGGTCTCATGGTATCCCGTCATTAGCAGTAATACCACATGTATTAAGACAAAAACAGAATGAATATGGAGCAGAACCTGCTCTGAACTTAGGGATGAAATTACTAGGTAATTTTGCCAGGGTATCAGCTATAATATTAAGAAATATTAAAGGAGAGGCAGCATCGGTGGCAATACGCCAACGCCTAAGGGAGTTCACTCCTCTACAACAGGAACATGAATTACCTGAAATAATTGAAACTGCTTATGCAGAATTAGGCAGAGACATCTTGGGGGCTAGAGCAAAAAAAAAACTCAAGTGATGGGTAGTCCCGAAAAGGATACTTTTAAGCAAGCACCTGCTTCTTCAAAGAAGAAATGGGATAATAGCAAACAACAAAAGAATAAAGAGAACAGATCTCAATCCAGAGGTAGGTCTCCTCAACAGGAGCCCTCCCAAAGGAGGTATAACCTTAGTAAGAGGGACAACATTAGAAAACCTGACAGGTATCAGGACACTGATACACGTTCCTCTCGTTCCTTTCAGGGTTCATCAAAAAATTCAGAGAGGGAAGGACGGTCAGCACACAGACAAGAAGAGCGTACAAAGTCCAGAGACACACAACGCACTTCAGACTACGCTTCCAAAAAAGAAGAAAAGCCTAAAGCAAAACCCCAATTCAAAAAGAAGAAAGTAGCAGGTCTCAAAGTTAGACATGCCCAGAATTCTGAGGACTCAACTACTGAACAGGGAATGGGCTCTGATGATGCAAGACAGCGCAACAGAAGTGACAATAGCTCGCCAGAACCTGATGGAATTTTTAGTGACAGCGGAGTTGAGTGAACATATCACAGTGGAAACGCCTGATACTAGGGTAAGTGTCCCACATAGGTTACATGAAATAACACTCCAGATGGAAGGGGACAAGCCCAGAAAAATTAAAGGTCTCTTTTGGGAGAACCTGACTTTTGGCTACGACATTCTTTTAGCTGAAAGAGATTGGCTGCCTACTATTGTTATGGATTGCCCAAAGGGGGAAATGGTAATTATGCCAGCTTTCACCGACCTCGTTCCCCAATATCTAAAACACACATACACGTGGGAGTGGGCGGTGGCCCTTGCCCCTGCACTATACCGCAACCACGTTGGGTGGGATGAAGATTCAACCCACCACGTGATACCATTAAAATCTACTCCAACTCCACATAGACAGTATCCAATGAAGCAAGAAGCTAAAAAACAGTTCAGGGATATCTTAGATCAACTTGAATACCAGGGGGTGATTGAAACTTGCACCTTTTCGATGAATAATCCTTTGTTCCCCGTAATGAAACCCGACAATTCATAGAGTCTAATTTTAGACTATAGACATCTAAACTCATGCACAAAAACATTTGCAGTACAGAACTCACACAGTGCCGCATTGATGAATAACATTGTGCGGAAAACATATAAAACAACACTAGATATCTTGAATGGATTTTTCTGCCAAAATATAGCGCCTGAGAGCAGATATTTGACAGCATTCTCAGCGCTGGGGTCCCAGCGTCAATTTTGTCGACTCCCCAGGGGTATAGGAACATCTCGGGGTTGTTTTCCGCCAGAGTAACTGAGTTACTTCAGAATCTGGATGAAGGGGCATTGTCCTATGTAGAATATATTTATCTGACGGATGATGGCCTGAAGGAACACTTGACCAGGGTGAGCACCATACTCTTGGGGTTTTCATCTGAGGGTTACAAATTCAACTTTAAAAAATCAAAAATAGCCCACCTCAATGTCCTTTTTCTGGGATATGAACTTTCAACTGAAGGGAAAAGCTTGGCAGCTAACTTTTTAGAAAAGTGTCCGCTGCTCCAACCTCCAAAATCATTAAAAAAATGTACAATCCATTCTGGGATTCCTGAATTTTGGTAGAACATACATTTTGAATTACACAGAAAGGGTTAAACCTTTCTACGACTTAATAAGACCTGATTTTTCAGTTAGGCAATGGACAGAGGAACACACAGATATCCTTCGTTCCCTACAAGCTGACATGCTAGCTTCAAAACACTTACAGACACGCGTAAACGTACGGAATCTGGTGATCCGCGTAATAGCTGGTCAATCTGGGTACACTTAGCTAGCCTTCAATGAAGGCGAAACAGTACCCATAGCATACAAATCACACTTATACACAAACACTGAAATGCGTTTTGCATCTACAGAGAAAATCCTGACAGCAGTACAGACTGCTGTAGTGAGGCAAAGAGCACTGGCTCAGGGGAAACAAATAATTGTCGTGACTCCAGTTCCAGCCTTAGAAGCTGCTACAAAGGCAAGCGTTCCTAATGCTAAAGCCTTACATCCAAGATGGATACAATATGCTAATTATCTCACTGCATCAGACGTAGAATACAGATATGACCCAAGTCTGAAAACACAAGCATTTTTGCAACATGAACAAGAATATCCTCTCCCGAATGAAATAAAGCCTCTAGATCATTATGAATACATAATTTACACTGACGGATCTGCTCAGCCGGCCATTGGAAGTAAACAGCAATACAGCGCCGCATGTGCGATCGTAAAAGGACATATGCAGGACAGAAAGTTCCATCCAAGCTGTACAAAAACACAGTCTCTAGGAGACTGCACGGCTCAGCTGGCAGAATTAAAAGCATTATTACTGGCACTGATAAATACGGATCGAGTATTCCCCACACTAATTGTTTGCGATTCTTTTTACTGTGTCCATTTATACAATGAATATCTTCAGTATTGGGGACAAAATGGGTTTAAAGACTCAAAAGGTGGCACAATTAAGCATAAAATGCTATGGGAACAGGTAGCGGAGTTGAAAAACGAACTACCAAGAGCTCACGTGATACACACGATGAGTCATCAACGTGATGGCGTTCACGTTAAAGGGAATTCATTGGCTGATGAAGCCACGAAGGGGGTAGTACGAACTGCATCTGTAGCTGCAATCACTCGTTCTATAACGAGAATAGAAGGACAGATAATGGTAGCTGTCATTGCTTCACGCAAAGACAATAAGGCATTGCCGAAAGGTTTTCCACTCAAGTACTCCTACAAGTTAGATGCAAATAACGTTCCATTTGCTCAAATTCCAGGGGTGGGGGACAGAGTAATACCAAACATGGATCGCAGATTGGGCTTAACTTTAGCTGCATACGAGGGTCTAGGTTCTGCGCATGCAGGAGTGTCGGCGACAGTTTCTTTACTGAAACAACGCTATTGGTGGCCAGGGTTAACGAAGCAGACCAAAGATTATGTATTAAAGGGCTCCACCATAACACGCCCAGCGCAGACACCATTGCTTATATCAGACAGACCGCTCGCTTGTGTATATTTGGACCACTGCATCCCCCTACAATCTGATGGGACTTACAAATATATCATGGTTGCAGTGGATTCCTGCTTGAGATTCCTATGGGTATGGCCTCAGCGCTCGGCTGACGCTCGAACTGTTATCAAAGATTTGCTAGTCTTTATAGGGACATAGGCATTTGGCACATTACATTCTGACCGTGGCCCCGCGTTTAGCTCTAGGGCTTACAAGGAAGCCATGGGAATTTTGGGTGTTGCACTGCGGTACTCCTCTCCGTACCATCCCGAGGGAAATTCGGTTGTGGAGAGGGAAAACCTGGACTTAAAGACATCATTAACAGCTAGAGTATTAGGCCTGGGTGGTAGTTGGGTCAGTCACTTATATGGGGTACAGAGGGCCTTGAACAGCATGCCAAGAAGTGCTCTAGGGGGTGTCACTCCTTACGAGGTCCTTTTTGGAACAAGAATATGGGTACCTGATCTCGATTGTGAAGGCACGGAACAGATGAAAAACCTTTTGACATCAATAAACGTTTGGCTGTTTTACAGGATCTGAATGAATCCAGGGCACTACAAAGCAATGTGCAAGTAAAGCGGACCGCCACTGGGAAAGTCAAGTCAGTCATGGCAAGACCTGTCTGGGTCCCTAAAGTTGGGAATCTGGTCAGAGAAAAGATAGTGGACAAAAAAGAATTTGGGTCATCATACAGAAAAGAAAGCCTGTACCTGTCCTGGCCGTTGAAGGGATAAGAACTGTACTTCTGCCGCCTCTTGCCAGGAAAAAAGAAAAGAGATTTGTCTCCATTGATCTGATAAAATGACACTATGTGGCCGATACTGAATGGTAGGCCTCGTGGACTCCTGAGTAACCGACGCCTTCCTCTCGCTACCATACAGGAAGTTCAGACGGAAAGACTCATCACGTTTGAAGAGTCTCCTATACGGAAAGATGGACTATGCAACAATGCCATGGAACTAGTTCCTCTTGAAACAGAAATTCAAAATCAAAACGAAAGACAAATTTCAATTCGACCTAACACTGATGTCTACATAAACATGCCTCAACAAGAGCCATCTACAAGTTCAACAAAACCTGCTGAGCTACCAAAAATAGATCGAACTGCATCTGGCTATTTCATCGACTTCGATACCTTTTACTTGGATCCAAGTGAACCTGAAACAACGCCAGCCCCAATATCTCGTCAACAACAAGTCAAAGACTTCTTCATTTTTCTTAAAAAGACTTACCTGGTGTCACCTTGGCTAGAACTTTGGATAATCATGGGATACTTTTCTTTCTTTTCTGGATAGGCTTAGTAACTATCTTCTGCTTACTTGTTAATGGAACTTACCTTTGCCAAAGCTCTGCAGCATCAAAAGTGAACTTGATCCTGAAACCTCATGTTTCATCACATCGTGAACAAAGAGACTTGTCATCAGTGAACATTACAGCAGTTCCTATACCTGATGGTATAGTATGGGACAAGGTTGATTATGATATATTTGGTCCAACCGAACTTTTAAAAATACTTCATTTATTTAAAATTTCCTTAAATGATATCATTACCTCTAGTACGTTTTCCGATTGATTGGAATTTTGAAACTGTAAACAATATGTTGTCTGATTTAGAACAATCTGCCACATTTTCTAGTAATGAAATGTTAGAAGACACATCAGACTTTAACACCATGTATTGTTATCAACATTATGGTCATCATTTTCTACACAAATCCAGTCCTCTAGGAATGTTTTCACATATCACCAATGGGAACATTGTCCTACACCACCGAAAAGTAGTTCGAAAACGTTTGCACAGAAATGTTCATATTTTTCAGGGTTCAATATTTGTGACCCGACCTCATATTACTATAAGGTTGCACCTACATCTGCACAGAAAAATATGCTGACTAACACCAAACAGATTTACTCTGCTTCCTTTATTACCCAACTGTCTGAACAGGGTTTAGACTTATGGAAAGACACTATAGACTTAAAATCAGCCTGGGGTTCTAGAGACTGGCAAGTCCAGGGAACTGAAGCGCTATTTAGAGCATGCCTCATTCCCCAGCAGATGATATTTCTGAATGATACTGTGCAACAGACTTGCTGCCTAGGAATAGCCAAGAACAAGGATTTGAACACACCTCGGATTCCAACACCATCACAGGCCGAGGGTAATTTTACATCACTAAAAGGGGCTACATTAGATGATATTTTACAATACAATAAATCAGACCCCTATTGGAAGGGAGGGTTGGTTTGGCCCACAGACACTAATAGATGTCAGGAAAGATTCAGGGGTACCACCGAAGGGTTCAGTATCCATAGGCCAGACCCACGCTATGTACAAAGAGAACATCCAGGGGTGGTGACATCATACAGTGTTGGGAAGTTAAGCCTTGATTGGCTAAAGACCTCAACACTACCACAGGTGAAACAACACTTATTCTTACTTACAGAGGATGTGGACCTATGGGATTTTTTGCTTCGTCCCAGAAAGCCATTTCAAAAACGTTTCTATTACGCTTTCTATAAGGAAATTTGGAAAATCTCCCAACAAGAAGCAGCGGAGAGACTACGAGAGATAGATAGGATTAACCTAGAAAAGGCGTTAGCCATAGTTGACAATGGTATGACTATGTTAACATCCAGGATTTGTTCACTGGGAAACATTGTATCTTCTGCTATTGACGTACTAGAACAAGATTTGTCCATACTACAGCACGGACAATCGCAATTACATTCTATTATGTTATTAAGCTGGACGCTGCAATCACTGCGCACAGGTTATGTGCCTTGGCGTTTTATCAAGAGTACGTCCGTGTTTACTGCATACAATCTAATGGAAAAACAGATGAAAATGGCACAGAGGGGAGCAAGATATGCAATGCTGCGCATTGAAAAACTGGACAGATTACCTTTTACTGTGGCAGAATCACCATCCACAGAGTGGTTAATCCATGGCCATATAACTTTACCGGTCACAACTTTCCAGTTTCTGTAATGCCTAGAACAACAACAGGCAGGCAGATATGAGGAGATGGGTAGGGAATTCATCAAAGAATCTTGGGAATTACCGTATAGATTTTGATGCAGGAGTGGGGATCTAGAAGTTCTTCTAAGCGGTACAAACTGCGAGAACGCTTTAAGTGGATCTCTCATATGCCAGGATATTATGCTGCACGAGGCCTGCAATGGTTCAGTAGCAAACCTATCCTGACATTTGAGGGGTACTCCAGCAGCCGTGATTACTCCAGTTTTCAGGTTACTTTCAAATGGGAGTTACTTGATGCTGAACGATCAAGGTTGTTGTGGGATGCTTCCGGGCATCGCATATCTAGTCACCGTGAGCTCCAGGGTTACTTGCTGTATGCAAGTATTGTTTCCACCGACACATACAGTCAGGGAGGCGCTGCTATGGCCTTCGTTGAATGTTTCCTTTATACGGTTTGATACTCTGAGCAGAATGAAAGCCATGCTTCTACAGAAAACCGTGCCCTTAACCTCCGCCCGGGAGACTTTTGATCTCCAGATTACAAGGTCCTCGGCTGAGATACAGGCACTCATACGTACGAACTGCCCCTTCCATTTCACAGAAATGGTGAATCCTATCTTTAACATGTCTGATACGATGGGTATAATCCACCTATCTAAGACCGGGAGTTCGGGACTGTTAAGCACCTTTCAGACGGTCCTCGGAGTTATACCAAACTTTATACACTCCGTATTCGGAAGCATTTTTGGAGGGCTTCCGCTGACCCTGTTTCTAATAGCAGGTATCCTGATTGTAATTTTTCTGCTAAGCAATGGACGTCCCAGTCACCAAGGAGATGGAAACAGTACTCCTGGAACGTAAATACCGTGATCGCATGGTACAACATAAGGGCACACCTCGCCTACGGGATCTAAGCGCCTCTTGAATCCTGTCGTTTAGACCAGTCTGGATGGACTGCATCCTACCTGTTCTCAGATGCCTATTCTGCGGAGAAGAATGCGTGTTGGATCTCTGTCTGCACTTCCATCAGTTGCGCAACCCAATGTTGATGCTTTACTGGAACCGATAACGGCCCATGTGCTGCAGTGTCCCCAGCGTATTCCTATGTTGATGGCAGCATTCTTAGAGCCTCCACAGGAAGGCTCTGCTCCTGTTGGAATGGATACCGGCTCCTCCACTGACACCCAGGCCTTGGATGGCGCACAAGCTGCCCCAGCATCGGCTGCTGGCAGCACGGAAGATCATCTGTGCTGAATTGACGTAATCTGTGAGGTGTTACAAGGATCGTCGTCTGCGAAGGCAGGCAACAGCAATGTTGCGTCTACCAGCTAGGACACATAAACATTTGACTCGTCATGTGCTGGGAAAAAATTCAATTTTTTTAAACAAACTCAAATTGGAACTCCAAAACAATTGACACTTTTTTTTTTCCTGCATGGCTTTCCGATGCTTGTAGTTGTTCGAACTATGTACACGGACGTTAGAGCTATTGCTTGAGTGACAATTTTTCCTTTTAACATATTTTAGAATTTTTAACATTATTTAGCAGAACTATTGTTTTACTATAGTTGTTTGCGTACCAATGCCTAGACAACCTAGTAGTGCGTTAGAATTTAATTATGTTGTCCAGTCGGATGAGGAGTGGGTGTTATATTCCATAGAGTTACCCCAATAAAGGCTCAGGTAACATCCCAACCTTTCACCTATATTCTTCCCTACATTACATACATAACGAGTTGCTTAGGGACTGACCTTTTACCTAGATACGACACTGCACACAGAACGCAGGATTTTCCCTGAATAAAGGCCTCTATACAATATGCATGAGGATTCTCGGAAACTCAACAGGACGACCATCTCCTGTATAATAACTATGTATAAAGTTAATTTCTGACGTCATCCTAAATTCGACAAGTGGCACAGCAAGGTAGAACCCCCAGGGAGACCTTTGGGTATATAAACATCACATCTTGCTGAGATAGAGAGAGGAGATCAGGACTTCCCTGACGACACACTGACGCGAGACGCTGAGATTCCTGCATGCAGATACTACAGCTCGCAGTGGTCTAACATTCCTTGCGGGGTGTCCAACTCGAGACCAAGACGGGGTCCCACATTCTCTCACTTCAGGTAATGGGGTTGACTTTATCCTAGAGGGATTCTTGGCTTAACACCTACACACATGCTAGGTACGCTTAGGTACATCTAGTTAGAGTAGCATCCTAGGAGTACGCATTTTATTGTCATGTATTTTATATAATTGCCTGTATTCATGGTTTTAGCAAAATGGTAGAAATGTACCATCCTTTTACTTTCTTAGTGCTTCTAATCATTTATATCTGTTGCTGTCTAGTGGTTGTTTCAGCACACCTATTTTACACTAGAATAACGACTGTTCAATAAATGCTTATTGAAAAACGTCCATACTGTTCATTCTGTGTATCTCTCTGAGACTAAGTGAGCACGAGTGACTGAGCGAAAAGTAGTACACTGTTTCCACGGTCCTGAGGGATCAGGGTTGCATGTTCGATAGTAGCCAAGAACCTTTCTCTCCTTGGTAAGAGGAGTTTCTAGTGGCACTGTGAGCTAGCTGGTATACATGCCAACATACCCGGTGGGGGTGCCTAGAATCAGTCTTACACCAATACTATAGTGTATGTTGTCTAAACGCACAGATCCTATATAGGTTTTTAGGAACTACACAACAGACTGTTCTTTCTACATTTTAAGTATCTCCAAGGGCTTGATGTAGAGCTTGCCTCCTGTTGGAAGACTCAGGGAAATCAAAGACTTCAACTTCTTCTGGGTACCCGCTTTTGGAACTGGATAATTTAGCTACCACAGAGAAAAAAGGTAACCTGATGCCGTCAACGACACCGCAGCCAGCTCCGTGACCTGAAGGCATCGCAGGGGCACCGCCACCCTTTGCACTGCAAACTTAGTCTCACCGATGACACTTCCAGCCGCCGACACCAAGCAGCTGCTTGCACCATGACCTGAGGGCACCGCACTCTGCACCGCCTCGCTTCACACTGCTGCCTTTGTATCCCCGGCGACACTGCAATGCTGACACCGCTGCCTGCACTTTGACCTGTTGACGCTGCCCGTGGAGAACACGGAGCACCATCCTGCTTCGCACCACTGCCCCAAGCTGACATTGACTCCGCTGCTTTCACTGTGGTTTGGGGGCACCGCTCGTAAGTTACACAACACACCGCCCCATCCCACACTGCAGCCTTGGACCACCGAAGGCAGCTGCTTTAACTCCAGTTTGTCAATCAATGCTGTTGCCTGCACTGCGACCTGTGGACCCCGCACACTGCATTGCCCCATCTCGCAATGCAGCCTTGGGTCTACCGACGATAGCGGTTCAGCAACGACCAGGGCCGGATTGGTGGTAGCGGGCACTGGGCGTTTTCCCGGTGGGCCGGAAGAGTGGGGGCCATTTTTTGGTACAGGGGGCCCCAATATCGTCTCCCTGTACCAAAAGCAGCAGCAGTGTTTCCCACCAGCTCCGGCCCACACCCCTCCCCGGTCACACTTAATTGCCAGGGCCGGTTTGCATTCCCAGTCCGGCCCTGGCAACGACGACGACACTACCTGCATGTGACCTGTCAGCACTGCAACCAGCACCGCCCTGCTTCGCACCACAGCCCTAGTCTCCCGATGCTGCTGGATGACCATCACTAAGCCGCTGCCTGCACCGCGACCTGAGGGCACCACACATCACACCACAGCCCGACACCTGCCAACGCCGGCACTCCTGACTTCAAACTTAAGGAGTTCAACCTGCAGCGCGTGTGACTTCAAGGGCCCGACGACTCCTGCACCGACTTCCGCAACCGACGCCTGCTGATGCTGCACCTACGGAGCTCACTGCGAGGTCTGACACCCTGCATCTCCAAAGGTACTGTTTTATGGGACTTACCAACACTGTATCTGGCCCACGATGCCGCGGTGGCCAGAACTGTTGCATTTGTTGTTCAGGATGCTGTGATGGCCCCGGACGGAGCTATCAAATTCAAGGAACTGTATATAAAGTCTGTTTCTGCTTTATTGGTATTGTGGATTACTGTATGGTGGATTTTTATAATTGTGGTCTTGTTTTATACAGATAAATATTGGATATTTTTGTAAAACTGAGGTGATGTCCTTTTGTAATGTTTTCACTGAATTGCTGTTTGTTATGTGTAAATGCTTTACACACTGCCTCTGGTATAAGCCTGACTGCTCATGCCAAGCTACCAAGGGGGCAAGCAGGGGTTATTTCAGATGTGTAATCCCCTTATCCTGACTAGAGTGGTGGATTCTGCCTGGCTCAGGTGCAAACCTTAGCCAACCAGAAAACCCATTTCTAACTCTGATGATACACAGTTATTGTTTTCCTGGAGTAGGGATTCACGGTTCCCTTGTAGAAAGATCAAAACCTGCCTGACAGCCGTCTTGCAGTGACTAACACACCATCAGCTCAAATGCAATGCAGAAAAAACTGAGCTGATTTTCTTTTGTGTGAAGGCCCCTGAGACATAGCAGTCTGTTTGGCCTGCGGACACGCTCCTCCTGGGCGTCAGGCTAATTAAGTAAAGAATTTGATGACTGTCTCTCTTTTCTACCTCAGGTTAATATGATAGTAGGGACTTGCTTTGCGTGTTTTAAGAAAGCTCTTACACTTTCTTTCTTTCACAGCCAGGAAACAGGTCATAGAGACTTTATTAACATCAAGGCTTGATTACAGTAATGCCTTGTATTTGGGTCTCCCTGATTATCTTACTAATAAATTGCAGGTGGTCCAAAATGCAGCAGCTCACACCCTTTTGGGCTTGTCTCTGAGAGCATATGTGTCCCCGCATCTGGGGGTTTTGCACTGGCTCCCTATAAAGAGGAGGATTCTATTTAAAACCCTTGTCCTGGTGCATAGGGCCCTCCATCAGGCTGGTGCAGGGTACCTCAGGGTAAGGATTAGTTTCTATGCTCCCTCTAGGTGCCTTCATTCAGCCACTGCCTTGTTGCCCAAAACTCCAAGGATCCGGCGTTTTAGGGCCAGAGGCAGGTCCCTTTGCTTTTTACGGCCATTAGCATGGAACAAACTGCCTCTTGAGTTTTGGACCATTATGGCTACCTCTCAGTTTAGAAAGAAACTGAAAATGTGGCTGTTTAATCAGGATTAACTGTTCTGGCCATGACGATAGAGGTGCAAAGCGCAACGACATTCCTCGGAGTAACAGTGTGCTATATAAATGCCATTTCATTTATTCATTCATTTGGAATTGCAGATCCAGGTTCGGCTCTCAAAATTCCCTTCTGTGGTTCTCCAGTTCTTCATCTCAAGCATCCCACCAAATTCCATCAGTGCCACCCTGTTCCCAAGTTCGCACACCGCAATAGTGTGCAGTGGGCCTAATTGATGGTTGCCACAACCAGAAATTAGGCCCGGGCAGCAGGCCCAGGGGGAAATCCTACTGGAATGTGAGGGTGGCATTCGCTGCAGAGTCGTCTGCAGTCTGTAGTGATCCAAAATGGCATTGCCACACCGCATGGTAGGCAATACATGGCGTGGAGGCCTCCCTTTGGCTTTGGAGGTGGTTGGTCCTCAACCTTCCCAGGGTGCCTCCAGCGCCCACTGGGCCTCCTGTAGTTCCATGGCCCGAGGGGCGAGGCTGCAACATCTCCACAGTATGCAATGGGGCCGCAACCAGCAATAAGAGACAGGAAACTGGCCTTTCCAAGTTCCAGGGGGTCGTGCCTGGGATCAGACACACATTTGTGCATGGACAGCAGCCGTGGCAGGTCGGCCAGGACCACTGTGACTCCACAGGGATCCAGGAACCAAAATGGCAGTGCCACACTGCAAGATGGAGGTGCGGTCACGGGCACTCTTTAGCAGCTACCCGTTAGCTCTGGAGACAGTCTACAGTCTCCCAAGTGTGCCTTCACTGTTTAAAGGTCCCTTGCAGCTTCACTGCTTCCAAGCGCAAGGCCACATTGGCGGCAGTGATTATCGGGCCGGGAAGCCTCCACAGTGAGCTCCTAGCAGTTTGCCATCTTGGCTACGGGCCTCAAGTACCACCTTTAAATACTAGGCACCCTACCTTGTGGCTACAAGACCCTTCTTATGGTTGCTTTATTTATCACTTAAGAGTAGTGTTATATTCCATATAGGTACCCTATATAGGCGCAGGTAACATCGCAACCTTTCACCTACATCCGTCCCTACATTACATACATAACGGTTCTTAGGCACTGACCTTTTACCTAGATATGACACTGCATTCAGAACGCAGGTTTTTCCCTGGTTCGATTCTCATACATTATGCATGAGGCTTCTTGGAAGCACTGCAGGACTAACAGTAGGATTACCATCTCCTGTATAATATCTCTGTATAAAGTTCAGGCCCAACGTCATCCTTTAGGCCGACACAGTAACACAGCAAGGTAGGATCCCTGGGGAGACCTATGGGTGTATATATACAACACATCTTGCTTAGGAAGATAGAGGAGACCGTGACTTCCCGGCTGACACACTGACCAGAGACGCTGAAGTTCCTGCATGCAGACGCTCCAGCTAGCAGTGGTCTAACATCCCTCGCGGGGTGTCCAACTCAAGACCAAGATGGTGTCCCACATTCTCTAAAATCTCAGGTAATGGGGTGGACTAGATCCTAGAGGGATTCTTGGCATAACACCTACACAGATGCTAGGTACATTTAGGTACATCTAGTTAGGGAGACATCGTAGGAGAACGCACTTTTTATCATGTGTTTTATGTACATGTATATATTCATGATTTCTGCAAGATGGTACAACTTTACCATCCCTTTACTTTCGTAGTATTGCTAATCATATATCTCTGCTACTGTCTAATGGTTGTTGCAGCTCATCTATTATACACTGGAATAACAACTGTTCAATAAATACTAAATAAACGCCCAGCCTGTTTATTCTGTGTAACTCTCTGAGGCAACCTAAGTGAGCACGAGTGACTGAGCGAAAGGTAGTATATTGTTTCCACGATCCTGGGGGATCAGGGTTGTCATGTTCTGAGGTTGCCAAGAACTATTCTCTCCCCAATAAGAGGAGACTCTAGTGGCAGTGAGCTAGCTACTATAGACAGGCAAACGTATCCAGTGGGGGTGCACGGAATCCGTCCACCACCAATCCCACAGTTTATGTTATCCGAACGTGCAGATCCTGTATAGGTAATATAGGAACTACACGACATGGCGCCATCAACGTTGGTTGGGTACTTATTTAACAGTAGAATCTGAGTAGTTCAGTCGTGCTATTCTCAGAGACCCCTACTCACAAAACACCAGAGACTTCTGGAGTGGGTGGGCACAAACTCCGCCACAGCTGAGTAGGCGAGAAATCCTATTTCTTGGCTGTTGGTTAATCAAGCTTGAAGGACATATTGTTCCTAAATTGTGCAAAAACACCTTATCTTAGTTCCCTTGAAAAACTTCTTCTTTACAAAATGACTGAAGAAAGAAGTAACGAAGAATTAGACCCAATGCAACAAAATCTGCCCCTCACAGACGAGGACGATGCAGACGCAACACAAATTGCACCAAACTTGAAATACAGTCACCCTGAAACTACTAGCGCATGATTTATCAGCTAGGGGTGGCATAGTAGCTTTCGTGATTGAGGCACACGAATCAAACAAAACAGAGGTATTTTATTCGTGGGTTACATTCCCAGCAGCAAATGCAAGAACAAAAACATTTCACTCCTACACGGAAGGAGATGCACCAGCGGAATATTATCCGTTCGAGGATATAGAGGTTCCGCTCACGTACCAGGAACACTTATACTGGTTTAAAGGCGCCCTACCCCATATAAGAAGAAGAGTAAGACTTGGCCCGCTCGGAAGAGAAGGTGCAACATGGCCAATATTAGCGGCCTACACACCACATCCTGACATTGAAACAATGCCACCAGGAGACTAACTCATACAACATAAAGATTTAATCAAAATCTACAGAAACTTGACGCAATTCGTCATGAGGACACTCACAGTCCAACCAGCAATAGTTGCAACAAATGGAACTCAAATTCAGGGTACAGCAACTAAAATTACACCACAAACATTACACACAGTGATGGGTAAAATGCCCAAAAAACGTGATCAAATACCATTCTGGGTAGCTCAGAAAATAACGCAGCTAGAGGCAGTATTCCCGAATACTACCCCGTATGAAAAACACGGAATGCTAACAATCTGCTTGCCCATGGGGATAACACCACAATTAGAGGATTGTACCACTTGGGGTACAGTCTTTGCTGCCATTTATACCAGAACTCATGGTATCCCGTCATTAGCAGTAGTACCAGACGTATTGAGACAGATACAAAATGAGTACGGAGCAGAACCTGCCCTAAACTTAGGGATGAAGTTACTAGGTAACTATGCCCAGGTATCAGCCATAATACTAGCTAACATTAAGGGGAAAGCAGCTTCAGTGGCCATCCGCCAACGCCTATGGGAGTTCGATCCTTTAGAACAGGAACACGAACTACCCAAAATAATTGAAACTACGTATGCAGAATTAGGCAGAGACAGTTTGGGTGGGAAAGCTTTAAAACCACAGCTGATGGCCAGTGCTGAAAAGGACACTTCTAAGCAGACACTAAGAAGAAGTGGGACAATAAAAAACAAAACTTTAAAGGAAATAGATCTCAATCCCGAGGTAGATCTCCTCCACAGGAGCCCTCCGAAAAGAGGTATAACCTCAGGAATAGGGATAATATTAGGAAACCTGACAGGTAACAGGATACTGATACACGTTCCTCTCGTTCCTTTCAGGGTTCATCGAAAAACTCCGAGAGGGAAGGACAGTCAGACAGACAAGAAGAGCGTACAAAGTCCAGAGACAACCAGCACGCTCAGGATTACACTTCTAAAAAAGAAGAGAATCCAAAGCAAAAGCCACAGTTCAAAAAGAAGAAAGTTGCAGGTCTAAAGATCAGACATGCCCAGAATTCTGAGGACTCGACTACTGAACGGGGAATGGGTTCTGCCAATCCTAGACGGTCTGGACTGTTCCCATGAGGCACAGGGTCAAGACTGATTTGCATATAGCTATGTCTGAACTGGGGTGGCGAAGTGAGCTAAAGAACGATGATGGATTCAACCCAGATCTGTGACTGGGGGTGAGTGTCTGAAAAGTTCCAGCGCTCCGTCCATCATCTCTTGTGTTTGCTTTGTTCGCCCTAAGTTGGCAGGGTATGCCCAGACGTGGGTCCCTTGCTCACTTTGCCACTGGATTCAAGCTAGCCTGGCTGATGAGGGCTGTTAGCCCAAAACCGGTCCCAGGATGCTTGATTCTGGTCCAGGGAAGACATGGCTTGGCAGTTCGGTCTGGACTGTTCCCATGAGGCACAGGGTCAAGACTGATTTGCATATAGCTATGTCTTACCTGGGGTGGCAAAGTGAGCTAAAGAATGATGATGGATTCAACCCAGATCAGTGACTGGGGGTAAGTGTTTGAAAAGTTTCAGCACTCCGTCCATCATCTCCTTGTGTTTGCTTTGTTCACCCTAAGTTGGCAGGGTATGCCCAGACGTGGGTCCCTTGCTCACTTGCCACTGGATTCAAGCTAGCCTGGCTGATGAGGGCTGTTAGCCCGAAACCGGTCCCAGGATGCTTGATTCTGGTCCAGGGAAGACATGGCTTTGCAGTTCGGTCTGGACTGTTCCCATGAGGCACAGGGTCAAGACTGATTTGCATATCGCTATGCCTGAACTGGGGTGGCAAAGTGAGCTAAAGAATAATGATGGATTCAACCCAGATCTGTGACTGGGGGTGAGAGTTTGAAAAGTTTCAGCACTCCGTCCATCATCTCCTTGTGTTTGCTTTGTTCACCCTTAGTTGGCAGGGTATGCCCAGACGTGGGTCCCTTGCTCACTTTGCCACTGGATTCAAGCTAGCCTGCGTGATGAGGGTTGTTAGCCCGAAACCAGTCCCAGGATGCTTGATGCCGGTCCAGGGAAGACATGGCTTGGCAGTTCGGTCTGGACTGTTCCCATGAGGCTCAGGGTCAAGACTGATTTGCATATAGCTATGTCTGAACTGGGGTGGCAAAGTGAGCTAAAGAATGATGATGGATTCAACCCAGATCTGTGACTGGGGGTGAGTGTTTGAAAAGTTTCAGCACTCCGTCCATCATCTCCTTGTGTTTGCTTAATGCTAGACAGTGCAGCAGAAGTAACAATAGCTCTCCAGAACCTGAAGGAATTTCTGGTGACAGCGGACTTGAATGATTATATCACGGTGGAAACACCTGATACTAGGGTAAGTGTCCCACATAAAGTATATGAAATAACGCTCCAAATGGAAGGGGACAAATGTAGAACAGTGAGAGGTCTCTTTTGGAAGAACCTGACATTTGGCTATGCCATTTTATTAGCTGAACAAGATTGGCCACCAGCATTCGTCATGGATTGCCCTAAAGGAGAAACGGTAATTCTTCCGGCCTTCTCACACCATATTCCCAGGCACTTGCAATACACTTATGCGCAGGAGTGGGCGGTAGCCCAGGCTCCGGCATTATATAAAAACGATGTTGGATTGGATGAGGATTCAACCCACCACATAATTCCTTTGAAAAATACTCCGACTGCACAGAGGCAGTATCCAATAAAGCAAGAAGCTAAAAAACAGGTCAGGGAGATCTTAGATCAACTTGAATACCAAGGGGTGATTGAAACTTGCACCTCACCAATGAACAATCCTTTGTTACCTGTCATGAAACCTGACAATTCATATCATCTAGTTTTAGATTACAGACATTTAAACGCTTGCACTAAGACATTTGCTGTCGAAAATGCACACAGTGCCACATTAATGAATAACATTGTGCGGAATAAATATGAAACAACACCTGATATCTCAAATGGATTTTTCTGCCAAAATATAGCGCCTGAAAGCAGGTATCTAACAGCCTTCTCAGCGCTAGAGACCCAGAGTCAATTTTGTTGACTCCCCCAGGGGTATAAGAACAGCCCGGGGTTGTTTTTGGCTAGAGTAACTAAGTTACTTCAAAATTTGGATGAAGAGGCATTGTCCTATGTGGATGATATTTATCTAACGGACGATGACCTAGAGGAACACTTGAACAGAGTGAATACCATAATTTTGGGATTTGCATCTGAGGGCTACAAATTCAACTTTAAAAAAATCAAAAATTGCCCACCTCAGTGTCCTATTTTTAGGACATGAGCTTTCAAGTGAAGGAAAAAGCCTGGCTGCCAATTTTTTAGAAAAATGAGCGCTGCTCCAACCTCCAAAATCATTAACAAATTTACAGTCAATCCTGGGATTCCTAACTTTTGGTAGAACATACATTTTGGATTACGCAGAAAGAGTGAAACCTTTCTACGATTTAATAAAACCTGATTTTTCAGTAAAACAATGGACACAGGAACATACAGATACACTTCGTTCCTTACAAGCTGACATGATAGCTTCCAAACCCTTACAGACACGCGTGAACATAAGCAACCTGGTGACCTGTATAGTTGCGAGTCAATCTGGGTACACCTACCTAACATATAATGAAGGTGAAACAGTACCAATTGCATACAAATCACATTTGTACACAAATGCTGAAATGCGCTTCGCATCTACAGAAAAGATTCTGACAGCAGTACAGACTGCTGTAGTGAGAGAAAGAGCACTGGCTCAGGGGAAACGAATAATAGTAGTGACTCCGGTTCCAGCCTTAGAGACTGCGACAAAGGCAAGCGTTCCTAACGCTAAAGCATTACATCCGAGATGGATACAATGGGCTAATTCTCTCACTGCAACAGATGTAGAATACAGGTACGACCCAATTTTAAAGACACAAGCATTCCTGCAATACGAACAAGAATATCCTCTACCAAACAAAATAATGCCTCTAGATCAGTATGAATATATAATTTACACTGATGGATCAGCTCAACCGGCCATAGGAAGTAAGCAACAATATAGCGCAGCATGTGCAATCATTAAAGGTCGCATGCGGGATGGAAAGTTCCATCCAAGTTGCACAAAAACACAGTCTCTAGGAGACTGCACAGCACAGCTGGCAGAGTTAAAAGCGCTGGTACTGGCACTAGTAAATACGGATCAAGAATTCCCCACACTAATTGTGTGCGATTCTTTTTACTGTGTGCAGTCTTACAATGAATATTTGCAGTACTGGGTTCAAAACGGGTTCAAAGATGCAAAAGGTGGCACAATTAAGCATAAAATGCTATGGGAACAGGTAGTGGAGTTGAAAACCGAACTACAGAGGGCTCACGTGATGCATACACTGAGTCATCAGCGTGATGGCATTCACGTTGAAGGGAATTTATTGGCTGATGAAGCCGCAAAGGGGGCTGTACGCACGGCTTCCATAGCTGCAATCACTTGTTCTAAAACGAGAATAGACGGTGAGATTATGGTAGCTATTAATGCAACCCGCAAAAACAGCAGAGCAGTAGCAAAAAGGTTTCCACTCAAGTACTCCTACAAGTTAGATGCCAATAACATTCCATTTGCTCAGATTCCTGGAGTGGGGGATAGAGTAATTCTAAACATGGATCGTAGGTTAGGTTTAATTCTAGCAGCACACCAAGGGATAGGTTCTGCCCATGCAGGAGTTACAGTGACTGTTTCTTTATTGAAACAACGCTATTGGTGGCCTGGATTAACAAAGCAGACTAAGGACTATGTCTTGAAATGCGACATCTGTCAGCAGATGAAAGGTTCCACCGTCACACGTCCAGCGCAGACACCGCTGTTAATATGTGACAAACCACTAGCGTGTGTATATTTGGACCACTGCGGCCCCTTACAAAGAGATGTGGCTTACAAGTATATCATGGTTGCAGTGGATTCCTGCTCAAGATTCCTATGGGTGTGCCCCAGCGCTCAGCTGACGCTCGAACTGTTATAAAAGATTTGCGAGTCTTTATAGGGACATACGCAATTGGCACATTACATTCTGATCAGGGCCCTGCGTTTAGCTGTAGGGCTTACAAGGAGGCCATGCGAGGATTGGGTGTAGCATTGCGGTACTCACCTCCGTACCATCCCAAGGGAAATTCGGTAGTGGAGATAAAAAACCGAGACTTAAAGCAATCTTTAACAGCTAGAGTATTAGGCACGGATGAAAGTTGGGTAAACATCTGTATGGAGTGCAGCTTGCTCTTAACAACATGCCAAGAAGATCTCTAGGGGGTGTCACTCCATATGAGGTCCTATTTGGGACAAGAATGTGGGTACCTGATCTTGATTGTGAAGGCACAGTGGCGGATGAAAAGCCTTTTGACATCCATGATCGTTTGGCTGTTTTACAGGATCTAAATGAATCCAGGATACAACACAGTAATGTCCATCTGAAGCAGACCGCCACTGGGGAAGTCAAATCAGTCACGGCAAGACCTGTCTGGATCCCAAAAGTCGGGGATCTGGTCAGAGAGAAAATAGCGGACAAAAAAGAATTTGGGCCATCATACAGAAATCCTGTACCGGTCCTAGCAATTGAAGGAACAAGAACTGTACTTCTGCCGCCTCTTGCCGGAAAAAAGGAGAAAAGATTTGTCTCAAATGACCTAATCAAATCACACTATGTGGCAGATACTGAGAAGTAGGCCACGTGGACTCCAAAGTAGCAGACGCTTTCCCCTCGCTACAATTCAAGAAGTTCAAACGGAAAGACTCATCACGTTCGAAGAGCCTCCAACACGGAATGAAGGACTAAACAACAATGCTATGGAACTCGTTCCTTTTGAACCTGAAGTTCAAATTCAAAATCAAACTCAAAATCAAATTGCTATTAGACCAAATACAGATGTCTACGTCAACATGCCTCAACAAGAGCAAACCACGATTTCTACAAATCCTGATGCAATACCAACAATTGATCGAACTGCTTCTGGCTACTTCATAAACTTAGATACATTTTCTTTGGATCCAAATGAACCGGAAACAATGCCAGCCAAAAATCACGCAAACAGCAAGTTACAGACTTTATGCACTTTCTTAAAAAGACTTACCTGGTGTCACCCTGGGTAGAACTATGGATAATCACCGGGATACTTTTCTTTCTTTTCTGGGTATGCTTGGACTTTTTAGTATGCTTATTAATGGTAAATACATTCGACAAAGCTCTGCAACCCAAAAGGTGAACTTACTTTTAAAACCACACCAATCATCTCATCGAGAACAAAGAGACTTGTCATCAGTGAACATCACAGCAGTTCCTATACCTGATGGTCTAGTGTGGGACAAGGTTGATTTCGATATATTTGGTCCGACTGAAATTTTAAGAATTCCTCATTTATTTAAAATATCATTGAGTGATATCATTACCTCAAGTACAGTTTCCGATGATTGGGATTTTGAAACTGTTAATAACATGTTATCTGATTTGGAAAAATATGCTGCGTTTTCTAATAGTGAAACATTGGAAAGCACATCAGATTTCAAGAGTATGTATTGTTATCAACATTATGGTCATCATTTTCTGCATAAATCAGCAAATCCTAGAAATGTGTACACATACCACCAGTGGGAACATTGTCCAACGCCGCCGAAAGGCAGTTCAAAAACATTTACACAGAAATTTCCTTATTTTTCAGGGTTTAATATGTCTGACCCAGCCTCATACTGTTATAAGGTTGCACCAACATCAGCACAGAAAAATATGTTGACAAACACCAAACAGATTTACTCTGCTTCCTTTATTACCCGGTTGTCCGAACAAGGTTTCGACTTGTGGAAAGACACCATAGACCTAAAATCAGTCTGGGGTACTAGGGAATGGCAGGTACAGGGATCAGAAGCTTTGTTTAGAGCATGCCTCATCCCTCAACAAATCATGTTTTTGAACGAGACAGTGCAACAGACGTCTTGCCTTGGACTAGCTAAGAGCAAGGACTTGAACACACCTCGGGTGCCGACTGCATCACACACCGAGGGCAACATAACATCACAAGAGGAAATTACAGTAGATGACATTAAACAATACAACAGATCAGACCCCGATTGGAGAAAATGGTTGATTCGGCCCACAGACACTAATAGTTGTCAGGCAAGATTCATGGGTAAAACCGAAGGGTTTAGTATCCATATGCCAGACCCACGTTATGTACAGAGACAACATCCGGGGGTAGTGACATCCTACAGTGTTGGGAAGTTGTGCCTTGATTGGCTAAAAACCTCAACACTCACACAGGTGAAACAACACTTATCCTTACTCACACAGGATGTGGATCTTAGGGATTTTTTAATGGGTCCCAGGAAGCCACGTCAGAAACGTTTCTATTATGCTGTCTACAATGAAATTTGGAAAATATCCCAACAAGAGGCCGCAGAGAGACTACGGGAAATAGACCGTATAAATCTAGAAACATCTCTAGCAGTGGTAGACAATGGGTTAACTACATTGACCTCCAGGATATATTCCTTAGGCAACATTGTATCTTCTGCGATAGACATACTAGAACAAGATTTGGCCATATTACAACACGGGTAATCACAGTTACGTTCTAGTGTGTTGTTAAGCTGGACACTACAATCTTTGCGTGCAGGCTACGTGCCTTGGTGTTTTATCAAAGAGCACGTCTCTGTTTTCTGAATACAATCTAATGGATAAACGGAGAGAAATGGCACAAAGGGGAGCAAAATATACAATGCTGCTTATCAAAAAACTGGATAGATTACCATTCACAGTGGCAGATTCACCGTCTACAGAATGGCTAATCCATGGCCACATAACTCTACCGGTCACTACTTTTCAGTTTCAATATTGCCTTGAACAAAAGCAGGCAGGCAGATATGAAGAGATGGGTAAGGAATACATTAAGGTATCTTGGCAATTACCATACAGATTTCGATGCCGGAGTGGGGATCGAGAAGTGTTTCTAAGTGGTACAAACTGTGAGAACGCTTTAAGTGGATCACTCATATGCCAGGATATTATGTTGCACGGAGCTTGTAATGGTTCTGTAGCAAACCTGTCCTGTCATTTGAAGGGTGCCCCAGCTGCAGTGATTACTCCAGCATTCAGGCTACTTTCAAATGGGAGTTACTTGATGCTGAACAGTCAAGGCTGCTGTGGCATGCTCCAGGGCATCTCATATCTGGTAACGGTGAGCTCCAGGGTTACTTGTTGTATGCAAGTATTGTTTCCACCGACACATACAGTCAGGGAGGCGCCGTTATGGCCTTCACTGAATGTTTCCTTAATACGGTTTGATACTCTAAGCAGAATGAAAGCCATGCTTCTACAGAAGTCTGTGCCCTTGACCTCTGCTCGAGAGACTTTTGATCTTCAACTTGCAAGGTCTTCGGCAGAGATACAGGCGCTCATTCTTACTAACTGCCCTTTCCATTTCGCAGAAATGGTGAATCGTATCTTTAACATGTCTGATACAACAGGCATTGTCCACCTATTTAAGACCATAGGTTCTGGACTTCTGAGCACCTTTCAGACGGTACTTGGAGTTATACCAAACTTCATACACTCCGTATTCGGAAGCATCTTTGGAGGACTTCCGCTGATCCTGTTTCTAATAGCAGGTATCCTGATTGTTTTCTATTTGCTACGCAATAAACGTCCCAGTCACCAAGGCGATGGAAAGAACACTCCTGGAGCGTAAATACCGTGACCACATGGTACAACTTCTAGGCACGCCTCGCCTAAGAGAACTAAGTGAATCTTGGTTCTTGTCATTTCGACCGGTCTGGATAGACTGCATCTTACCTGTCCTCCGATGCCTGTTTTGCGGAGAAGAATGCTTGTTACACCTTTGTTTGACACTACCATCATGTGCGCCACCGGACGTGAATGCTTTACTGGACCCAATAACGGCCCATGTTCTGCAGTGTCCTCAGCGTATTCCAATGTTGATGGCGGCATTCCTTGAGCCACCACAGGTAGTAACTGCACCTGTTGGTATGAACCCCAGCTCCTCCTCTGACACCCAGGCTTTGGACGATGCACAGGCTGTCCCAGCACCGACTGCGGACAGCATGGAACATCTGTGCTCAATTGATGTGCTCTGCGAGGTGCTACAGGGGCCGTCTACTGCGGAAGCAAGCAACGAAAATGTTGCGTCTACCAGCCAGGACACATAAACATCTGAACTCATTTGGCTCGTCGTGTGCTGGGAAAAAAATCATTTTTTTTTAAAAACAAGCTCAAATTTGGAACTATGGAACTAAATTGACATTCCTTTAATTTTTTGGGCATACATGGCTTTAAAATGCTTATAGTGATCCAGACTACATCAACGGACATTTTAGAGCTTAGGCTTGCAATCTTTTTTTTTTTTTTACGTTTTTAAGTTTTTAATTTTTTTTTATAAGTTTTTAAACATTTTACTTCAAAAGATGTTTTTATAAACTTTGTGCGTACCACTATCGAGTAATGTTAGTAGTATAGTAAATAGTTACATATGTCGTCCATTCGGAAGAGGAGTGGGTGTTATATTCCATATAGGTACCCTATATAGGCGCAGGTAACATCGCAACCTTTCACCTACATCCGTCCCTACATTACATACATAACGGTTCTTAGGCACTGACCTTTTACCTAGATACGACACTGCATTCAGAACGCGGGTTTTTCCCTGGTTCGATTCTCATACATTATGCATGAGGCTTCTTGGAAGCACAGCAGGACTAACAGTAGGATTACCATCTCCTGTATAATATCTCTGTATAAAGTTCAGGCCCAACGTCATCCTTTAGGCCGACACAGTAACACAGCAAGGTAGGATCCCTGGGGAGACCTATGGGTGTATATATACAACACATCTTGCTTAGGAAGATAGAGGAGACCGTGACTTCCCGGCTGACACACTGACCAGAGACGCTGAAGTTCCTGCATGCAGACGCTCCAGCTAGCAGTGGTCTAACATCCCTCGCGGGGTGTCCAACTCAAGACCAAGATGGTGTCCCACATTCTCTAAAATCTCAGGTAATGGGGTGGACTAGATCCTAGAGGGATTCTTGGCATAACACCTACACAGATGCTAGGTACATTTAGGTACATCTAGTTAGGGAGACATCGTAGGAGAACGCACTTTTTATCATGTGTTTTATGTACATGTATATATTCATGATTTCTGCAAGATGGTAGAACTTTACCATCCCTTTACTTTCGTAGTATTGCTAATCATATATCTCTGCTACTGTCTAATGGTTGTTGCAGCTCATATATTCTACACTAGAATAACAACTGTTCAATAAATACTTATTTAAACGCCCAGCCTGTTTATTCTGTGTAACTTTCTGAGACAAACTAAGTGAGCACGAGTGACTGAGCGAAAGGTAGCATATTGTTTCCACGATCCTGGGGGATCAGGGTTGTCATGTTCTGAGGTTGCCAAGAACTATTCTCTCCCCGATAAGAGGAGACTCTATTGGCACTGTGAGCTAGCTACTACAGACAGGCTAACGTATCCAGTGGGGGTGCACGGAATCCGTCCGCCACCAATCCCACAGTTTATGTTATCCGAACACGCAGATCCTGTATAGGTAATATAGGAACTACACGAAAGTAGGGTTCTTTCTAATCAAAAGATATTATTTTTTCAGGCTCGTTTTCAGGTTTAAGAGCTACACCAGTCAGGCTACACATGTGGGCTTGAAGGCATATATTTCTTTGTCAGCCTAATGGATGGCACAACATGTGTTTCAGTCCACAGGTGACATTTAACTTTCCTTGACATTAATGCATTTTCTTGCACTATATACTATGACCATAATGGAAATTTAAATATGCAAATTGGGGCTTAACCAATTCTTCCGTGCTTTAGGGGTCAGAGCACATACGCTGGGGCCTGGACATCAGTACCCCAGTGTGCAGTTTAAAAAAAGGATTTTCTGACACTTATATCATTGCATTTTCAAACTATATAAATAGATGTATAGATGTCTCAAGGATGTATGCACATAGTTATGAGTTCTTTGTCCAAACTGTGTGCTACATCATTTAATGCAGCAATCTAGACTCACTTTCCTTCTCTTATGGTAAATAAATGGAGGACCAATTCATGGCTTCCTAATAATATTTGCTGTTCATAATACTCCAAAAGTGTTGTAGAAATCACTATGAAAACATCAAATATAAATGGTTGAATGGTATTAGATACATTGATTTTAATATTACAAGATTTCTCTCTTGGATTACTCATGGGCCCGCCACCGTGGGATCGAACTTGAGGCCCACACATATCGACCTCTGTCCCTGGATATGAACATGCAAGCCTATGGAGCATATTGAGGAGGTTGGGACAGCAGGGTAGTAGGGATCATGTGGGAGAGGGGGGCACCCGAGGAGTATAGTAAGAGGCCAGGATTGGCATTTTGACAGGGTGGTTAGATGTATCTCAGTTCATTCTGTGGACGTCTTACTATCCGAATGGAGGGGACACAAAGCTGTATTATATTTTGCATTTCTGGACAGTGCACAGTTACTGTTATGGTTATTGTGAACTTGATTAAAATTCCAATAAAATATACTATACAAAAATATTCCAGCAGGAAGGTACCATTATTACATATGGAAATATTGATAGAAAAACGGGTTATTCAGTTATGTTTTGAACATCTCATAGGAGGCAATTGCTCTAATGACAGGTTGAATTGAGTTCATGGCCCTGTAAGTGGCTTAGGAGAAGGACTTTTAGGTATCTTATCCTTATTATTTCTCGGGCAGTATTATGAAGAAATGTGCTAGCTCAGTGCAGAGTATTTTTTGTGTTGAGAGTTTATTTGTATAACAAGTGCTTAATTTGTAAAATAATAATTGTCAAGGCCCAGTTTTGTTCAGAAGCCCATGACTTTTGCTATTGAATTTTGGCGTTTTAAATACTAAGGCTACAGAGTCTTGATTCCACCTCATGTCTATTAAATCTACCACCAGACACTCCCTGCCCCCTTACCTCATTCTTGCAGGTCCTTGATTTCTCGTTTTGTCACGGTTTTTTAATCCTTCTTTTCCTTGTTTGTTCTTTCTGCCTTGTGTGTTTTTCCCTCTCTTGCTCACGGTGAGGAAAAATATGTGCCTGTCCCTAGAAATGAGTGCTGGTGGACCTTAACTTCCACCACTGGCTCTAATTAAGCAATGCATATAACTTTGAATTTCTCTAAGTTAATGGATGAAATGCAGATAGACCAAGTCGGAAGCAGTGAGCAGAGATTACCTCTGAGTTCCCAACTTATTCTAAAGTTCATGCATTAACTGAGAGAACATTGGATTTATAGTTGTATATGAAATTTTGATACCTCAAGTCACAAAACATCGAGGGCTCAGCTTTGCCCTTAGCCAGAGCAACTCTTCGTGACATTACACTTGATAAAAACTATAAATTTGCTATGTTGAGGGTAAAATTCCAAAACAAACTATAAATATAAAAATGAGTCTTTGCTAATCAACATTTATGTTGAGAACCATTAATGCCAGCTTTCAAACAGAAGCATTACCTTAGGTCCTAACATATGTAAAAAAAGAAATCCTTGGTCTAGAAAGGGCACACAACACTCATTCAATTTAACATTGCCCGTATTATGAATATGTGCACCCTGTTAGCAATGGGGTCTCTAGTTTGCAGAAGTATGCACCCTTCCCAATTAGGCACCACCACACTAGTCAGGGTAAGTCAGATACACAACCTAAATTAACCTCTGGTAGCTTGGCACAGGGCAGTCATGCTTAATTCAAGAAGCAATGTGTAAGATGTTTGTGCAACACAATGATTACAGTAGCACAGTGAAAAGACCACAAAAAGACTCTAGAACAGTTCGGAAAAATAAAGGATATTTATCTGATTCAAACCAGACCAAAACGTCAAAAATCCAACTAACACTTGTCAGCATATAGGTATTTCAAGTATTCAGATCAGTGCAACGTTGGAAATGACGATGCGCTTCTATTTGGGGATTTACGGTCCCATCGGGGACTTTGCAAATTTCTAAGCAATTGGGCAATACGCAGAGAGTGCTTTCGAAAAAGTTCGTCCTGGCGAGCTTACGGCCGAACTCTCATGCCTGGTACCCCCAGTTAAACATAACCACTCATTTATTGTGATTAATGCACATGGACTGTAAGTATAAATGATGAGTGGCTGAGTAACCCTGGTTCATCACACACATTGAAATGTAATCCTTGTTGTTGGCCCATGGGCAGATTACGAGTAAATGTAGAATGTAACAATTTTTGTGATTAACACTGCAGTATTATAATAAAAATAAGTATAAAAAAAATATAACCACCCATGCGGCCATGTAGAGCAATTCCTGAGACCTCACGGGTCTCTTGTGCACAGTACCTGTCGGTTGAGGCAGCGAGGAAGTGGTCAAACTGCCGGCATCAGTGGCATCGGAGAACGGAGTTTGGAAGTTGCATTCTCATCCTTCATGCCAAGTGCGGGGAGGTGAGGTGAGTCGCAGTAGTCCACTTTCGTGCGCTGCTGTTGCAGTCTCCCCTCTGGTTCGTAGGCGGGGATCGCCGCTGTCCTCGATAAACTTCGGTGCTGGTAGGCTGTCGATCAGGTTTCCGCCATGTTTGCTCCTGAAGCAGGGGTTCTTTTTTGAAGTAGCACACCGAGCGCTGAGCTCAGCTAGAGATTGGGCAAGCACAGGTTTTTACCAAACGTTATCCTTGGTTTGTGCAGAGTGGAGCACGGGCTGTCAAAGCACCGGACTGTTCTCTTGTGCAGTTGAGGCGCTAGTTCTTACAGGACGTCTTCTACAACAGTGTGATTAACATCAACAAAGCCTTTGATGGTCCTGAGACCTTGGAGTTAATTCAGATTGCAAGAGGATTTTCTATACTCTCACTGCAAGAGGCAGCAGGCCAGTACATTAGACCAAGCTGCAAAATAGCAGTCCCTCCTGGTAGCACAGTAATCAGCAGGCAGCAGGTCAACACACCAGAGCAATTAGCAAGGGGCAGTCCCTCCTGGCAGCACAGCTCCTCTTCTTGGCAGAGTCTCCTCAGGACCCAAAAGTGAACTGTATTGGGGATGTCAGTGGTCCAGGATTTATACCCAAATGTGCCTTTGAAGTGGGGGAGACATCAAAAAGGCCTTTGAACCTCACAAGGTCCTTGTCCTTCCTTTCTTGGCTCCAGACACACTACAGGGGAGTATGCAGCTCTTTATGTGGGGACAGTCACAGCCCTATTCAGGTGGTAGTTCCTCCCTCCCAATCTACCTCAGGAAGGCCCATCAGCCTGATGGGGCCATCAGGATGCAGATTTCATACCCCAGCTCCCTTTGTGTGACTGCCTAGAGGGAGTGCACAAAGTCCAACTGTCACCCTAACCCAGATGTGTATTCAGAAATAGGCAGAGGCACAGAAGAGTTAAAGTAAGAAAATGACAACTTTCTAAGTCTGCAATTTAAAAACCAACTTCACTAAAAGATGATTTTTTAACTTGTGAGTCCAGAGATACCAAACTCCAATTTCTTATCTGCTCCCAATGGGAAATTACACTTAAAAGATGTTACAAAGAAAACCCCATGTTAACCTATGGGAGAGATAGGGCTTGCAGTTGTGTAAAACAAATGTAGCATTTTTTCACCACCAGGACATATAAACTCAAAAGCACATGTTCTACCTTTTAAATGCACTGCACCCTGTCCATGGACTACGGAGGGTCTACTTTAGGGGTCACATATATGTAATTAAAAGGAAGGATTAGGGCTGGCAAGTAGGTTAACTTGTCAGGTCAAAATGGCAGTTTAAAACTGCACACACAGGCTCTGCAATGGCAGGCCTGAGCCATGTTTAAAGGGCTACTTAGTGGGTGGCACTATAAGTGTTGCAGGCCGATCGGAAGCCAATTGTGGATAAGGCATTGTTAGCATGTTTAAAGTGCAGAGCAGATGCATTGGATATCAATGGTAGAGTGCCCAGAATCCTGAAGCCAACACAAACAAATTCAGCAAAAAGGGGAGGAGGAAGGCAAAACATTTGGGGTGACCCTGCAGAAAGCGCCATTTCCAACATAACCTCCCTCCAACCTAAATCCAGGGTAAGCAAATCAATACCTGCTAGACTTCCCTGCTTTGGGCATTAGAACATGGACAATGGCCCACTACTGCAGTGGCACTTGCCAGTTCTACACCTCTTTGAACCCAGTTGAATCCCTCTGTTTATACTCTATGGGCCCACTGAACTGACCTTTGGGGAACCTTTCTCCTCACCTGTGGACCCCACCTGTGCAGCACCTACCCGTACTTTGCTCACAGATGCATCCCATTAAGCAGATAGTACCACCATGGTCAACAGTGTGATGTGGCCCATTCCACCCCTTGAGTCAGACTTCTTCCCCCAACCCAGGGAACCTCTGACCACAATGACAACAGCCAACAGAGGCCCCTGACAGCTTTCAGTGTCAAGAGCCGGGCCCCAGGTCATTCAGGGCTCTCTTATTTCTGTGGTTTCTCAAAGGGGGGTTCAGTAGCCCCAGGTAACCTGCACCCTTTCTCCACTTCACCTCCCACCAGTTCGGGGGTGGTATCGTGAGACTGGTCCCTCAGCCCAGGTTCTGCACTCTGAGGCTGAACAGGAGACAGGGGTGGGATCTCCCTCACCCTGTTCCTCCCTCTGGGGTCTTGTACCCTCCACTTGGGAGTGGTACCCCCTGAAAACTGAACTCTTAGGGGGCCTGTGGCGGCTGCCCCTCCCAGTTTCCCTGACACCGGGGGCAACTCATTCCACGGAATGCAGTCGATGGGCATCTGGGGACAAACTATGACCCTCCTCTGGGTCACCTCCCCACCCAACGCTGGAGACACCAGGACCATAGGGCGTAAGAAGTCCTGTCCATGGGCTGGAGTTACCCTACACACCTGGCTGGTGTACTGCTCTGGGGAAATTACCCTCTCTGCCATCATGGTGTGGCTAGCCCCAGTGCCCCTCAGAGCAGTGACTAGGACCCCATTCACATCCACCTGGTGGAAGTGATGACTCCCGCCCTCAGGGATCACAAACTCACCCTCTGAGTCAACCTCCCAACTAAGGGAGATCATATCATGGTCTACGACCTGCCCTTGGGGACTACTTACACCTAAGACCACATTGGCTACCCCTGTTGAGGTATCACTAGTGGATGGTTTCTTAGGACAGACAAGGTCCCTCTTCTTGTGTCCTAGCTGGGAATACTCAAAGCAGTGAGGTTGGAAATGGGGCGCCCTGGGCCACCACCAACAGGTCAGTGAGCTTATTATCAACAAGGTGTTGACGCAGATCCAGAAAGCAAAGACTGAACATATGCTCAGTTGCAAACAAATTATACAGCCCCTGATAATCTTTTACCTCACTGCCCTTCACCTAACCATCCAGTGCCTTGCAAAAATAATCTAAACAATCCACCCAGGTCTGTTGGAAAACCTTCTGACTATTCCTGAATTTCTGTCTGTAGTTCTATGGGGTCAGACCAAACTTTCTGATTAGGGCCTTCTTCATGGGGGATACCTCATCCTGTCAGTCCCTTCTAGGGCCAGTAGTGGGTCCCTCCCCTCACTAGAGATATGCCTCCAAAAACTCGCTCTCCAATCTGCCTCAGGGACCTTGTGCATTTGCAGGGCAATTTCATAGGCCTCAAACCATCTGTCTATGTCGTCTTCTGACACAAATCTAGACACCCGAACCTTTGGGTATGTCGACCCTCCTGTCAGAAGGCATTGAAGAATTGCTTACACCATCACTGCTGGATTACACCTGTCTGGTTTTGATGTCCAGCTCTCTCAGACTCATCTCCTGAGCCAACAACATCTTTTTCTCCTCAATAGCCAATCTCTTTTGGCTCTCCTCCATCTCCATGGCAAGCCTTTTCTCCTCTAATGCTTTCTCCTACTCCAATTTGAGCTTAGTCAGCGCCAATTTAAAATTTCTCTCCTCCCTCCTATTCTCCAGCTCCTCCTGGGACAGGCCTTTGGATGAGACACTGTTTCCTGCTCTGGAGGGGGCCCGTATTCCTGGAAGTAAGTTGCCCTCCTCCTCCACTATAGACAGCTGCCAAGGCTTTCTCCTAGACCCTGGTCCAACTCATCCTCCTCCTCTTCACCTTCCTCTGGTGTTCCATCCAGCACAATATGGGCTTCAGACCAGGCTCTCAATGCCTTTTGCAGTTCCACCTTTTTGGTGGAGCTCTTTACAGGAAGGCCAAACTCCTTGAAGAAGTCCTTGAGCTGGGCCACAGTGCAACCTTCAAGTTTGGCCAGCTCAAACTCCATTCTCTAAGGTAAAAATGCAGGACCACCAATCAGAGACATGATTTAGAGTAAAAAGCAAAAATGCCAATCAGGGATAATTGGAAAATTAAAATTTGCAAATAGGAGAGAGTAGAAAAAATGTGAATTGGGATCAGAGACAATTGTTCGAATTGGTCTAGATGTGTATAGTATTGTACATCAAATTACTGTAAGGGAATGCACAAACACAAGTCCTATCCTCACCGCTGATCATCATTGTTAGAAATGGGGTCTCTAGTTGGCAGAGGTATGCACCCTAAATTAACCTGTGCTCAACCTCTGGTAGCTTGGCACAGATCAGTCAAGCTTAACTTAAGAGGCAATGTGTAAAGTATTTGTTCAACACAATGATTACAGTGAAAACATCACAAAAAATCTCCACACCAGTTTTGAAAAATAATGGATATTTATCTGATTTAAATACGACCAAAATGACAAAAATTCAATTAACACATGTCAGGATAAAGGTATTTCAGGTATGCAGACGACTACAACAGTGGAAGTGCCTGTGCGCTTCTATTTAGGGATTTACGGTCTCACCTGGGACTTGACAAAGTTCTAATCAAGCAGGCGACATGCAAACAGTGCTTTTGAAAAAAGTCATACTGGCGAGCTTACGGACGGACTCTCTTGTCCGGTACCTCCAGGTAAACACAACCGCCCGTGCGGCCATGTAGACCAGCTCCTGAGAAATCGCAGGTCTCTTGTGCACAGTACCTGTCTGGGGAGGCAGCAGGGTCACAGTCAAACTGTTGGTGCCATCAACCTCAGCGAATGGAGTTTGGAAGTCACGTTCTCCTTCAAGCCGAGTGTGGAGGGGCGGTGAGTCGCAGTGGTCCACTTTTGTGCGGTACTGCAGCAGTCTCCCCTTTGGATTATAGGTGGGGCTCGACACTGTCTTTGCTGTACTTCAGTATTGGAAGGCTGTAGATCAGGACTCTGCCGTGTTTGCTCCTGAAGCACGGATCCTTTTTCAAAGTAGCACAAGGAGTGCCTAGCCCAGCTGGAGATCGGGCAAGAGTGGAGTTTTGCCAAACGGAATCTTTGGCTTGTGCAGAGTGGAGCGTGGGCTAAAGCAGCACAGGACTGTTCTATCATGCAGCTGAGGCACTAATTCTCACAGGACATCTTCTACAACAGTCTGATAAATGTCAACAAAGGCTTTGATGGCCTGAGACTTCTAAGAACAGGTGGCAAACCAGCAAGCCCTTGGCGTTAATTCAGGTTGTAGAGTGGGTTCAGTTCTTCTCACTGCCAGAGGCAGCAGGCCAGCACATCAGAGCGTGCTGCAGAGTGGCAGTCCCTCCTGGTAGCACAGCAATCAGCAGGCCAACACAGTAGAGCAATTAGAAAAGTGGCAGTCCCTCCTGGCAGCACAGCTCCTCTTCTTGGCAGAGTCTCATCAGGACCCAAAAGTGAGCTGAATTGGTGGGGTTCATTATTTATACACAATGTGCTTTTGAAGTTGGGGAGACATCAAAAAGGCCTTCGAACCTCACAAGGTCCCTGCCCTTCCTTCCATGGCTCAGGGGAGTATGCAGCTCTTCATGTGGGCACAGTGACAGCCCTTTTTAGGTGCAAGTGCCAGCTCCTTCTTACCAATCTACCTCAGGAAGGCTCATCAACCTGGTGATGGGCCATCAGGATGCAAATGTCACACCCCAGCTCCCTTTGTGTGACTGTCTAGATGGATTGCACAAAGCCCAGCTGTCACCCTAACCCAGACGTGTATTCAGAGACAGGCAGAGGCACAAAAGAGTTAAAGTAAGAAAATGCCAACTTTCTCAAAGTGGCAATTTTAGACCTACAATTTGAAAAACAACTTCCCTAAAAGATGTTTTAAAATTGTGAGTCGAATTTTCTATCTGCTCCCAATGGGATATTAGACTTAAAGTATGTTTTAAGGCAATCCCCATGTTAACTTATAGGAGAGTTAGGTCTTGTAGTTGAAAAAATCGAAATTTAGCAGTTGTTCACTGCCAGGACATGTAAAACTCAAATGTACATGTTCTACATTTTAAATACACTGCACCTTGCCCATGGGGCTACCAAGGGCCTACCTTAGGGGTGACTTATATGTAGTAAAAAGGAAGGATTGGGCATGGCAAGTAGGTTAACTTGCCAAGTCAAAATGACTGTTTAAAACTGCACACAGGATCCTCAAAGGCAGGCCTGAGCCATCTTTAAAGGGCTAATGAGTGGGTGGCACAATCAGTGCTGCAGGCCCAATAGAGGCATTTAATTTGCAGTCCCTGGGCAAATATAGTGAACTTTGCTAGCGAATTATAAGTAAATTAAATATGCCAATTGTGAATAAGCCAATATTACCCTGTTTAAAGTATACAGCATATGCATTATAGCACTAGATAGCAGTGGTAAAGTGCCCTGAATCCTAAAGCCAACAAAAACAAATTCAGCAAAAAAGAGGAGGAGGAAGGCAAATAGTTTGGGGTGACCCTGCAGAAAGTACCATTTCCAACACCCCCAATTTTAAGACTTTACACCAGTGAGCATATACCCTGGTTGGAAAGTTCTTTGTGCATGAGATGAAATAGCACAGTGCAGAAATCCTGAGAGACAGAAGTTTCTCTCTGTTTCTGAGCTGGGCTGTCAACAGCTCTTGCAGTAACTCCGAGAATTAGTTGTGGTTGTGCTCAGACAGTTCAATGTGTTTAAAGAAACGTGGGCTGTATCATGGTTCCATACCTACACTGCTTAATTTGAGCCAGTGGTTGCCGGTGGGGGCCACAGCACTTATTTTTGGGGACTGGCTTTTTTTTTATCATCAAACATTTCCCAAACCCAAGAGATGGAAAAACGCATGAAGCCGAAAGACTCAAACATCACAAAGGGAGAAAGGTGGAGCATGTAAGAATTAGATAAAGGGGCAGGGAGTGTCTGGTAGTGGATTAAAGATGCATAAGGTGGATTCAAGACTATCCAGCCTTGGTGTTCGGCATGCTGATATGTAATAGAGCAGGCCTCTGAGTAGAGCTTCAGGCCCTGGCACTCATTCTTTTACAAACTGAGCACTGCAGACCTTGTGCTTTGCCGACACACAAGGGGTTTGCTTGCTCCTTTTTCCAGACTAGAGTGCATGCATTAATTGAAAAATATGTCTGAATTAGTGCATGTGTCGCTGACAGCAGAGGTCGAAAACCTGAAAAGGCAGTTACCGCCCTGCTTCCAAGCTCTGCTGTCTGTAGCCCCTTCACTAACTCTGAGATTTGCAGAGATAATGTATGCACTGTCAGAATCGGACTGGCCTATAGGGCAATCAGGCAGTGCCCGATGGGAAGGTTCACAGATCAATACATGGGCGGCTTTTTAGCAGTTTGTGGGCCTGGTTTATAGCCAGCTGGACCGATTTTTACTGTTGATTTCTCTGCTAATAAAACAAACATTGCCTGTATCAAACCCAAATGCATGCAGTCTCCCATACTATGCAAAATACTCACACAGTGTGTCTTCACAAGTTCAAAACTTGCCTGATTTGCAAATGTGGCCCACTTTTTTTAGCTAGCTGGTTCCTGAACGTAAGACACTTTTATTTCTGTACCCGTGCCTATTTTTTGTCCAAGTTCGACCCTGTGAACTTTAAATAGAAAAAAAAATGTGGAGACCTTTTCTACGTCAGAACAGCAGAAACAATGAGATCGTAATACTGTCCTAGGTGTAAAGCTGTATTTGGCGTCAGCACACACGTTTGTGATACAGCCTAACTTCTCTTAATTTCTAACATCACAGGACAACTGATAGTTTCCCATTTGTAATACATGTGGACGGATGGTCCATTCCTACACCCTTAGAAGACAGGAGTTAGAGTCTGCAAATTCGTTTCTTTGATGATGGTTCTACCTTTTTATACACTTCTGAATTAGCTTGAAGCATTCTGTCTGAGTAAGCACCCAACGAATTTGGACGACATCTCAGACATGCCATTTCTCATTTACGAGTCCCTCATGGCTCTTCCTTTACACCACTAAACTTATATTTAAAGCAGATCTAAAATCAATTCTCTATCTCATTGATGAATTAAATATTGATTACCAGTCACAGCAAATGACATCTCGCGATATATCCATTATGCGAGGTCACCATCTCAGTCCCATGATGCTTCTGGCTGCCTTTCATCAATAAATCCTTAGATAGCTGAAAGTTGAATTTTAGTTAAAGAAGTCTTTTTTTTCTTCTTCATCCTCTCTAAAATCTTAACCTTAACTATCTATTTGCAGATGTCCATATTCAAAATTGTATTCTCTCCTAGTTGGGCATAATTAAATTTTCATGATCAGTCCCCAATAAATTTAAGGTTAAAAATCCTATTCTTTTTTCGCCTGTTTATCCTCAATAGTTAATGTATTTTCTTTATTTATTACGATTCCAACAGGTGGTCTCAGTGTCTCGTTTCTACCCATTTACCTACAAGTCAAAAGATAGCAACCCTGTCTGTTAACATCACTGGTTAAATAGTAGCAAGGATGCTACAATAAATATGTTGCGTCTAGTATATCTCCATTTAAAATACTTTTTTGACTAGCTGGGGATCGATTCCCTAAAGATTTTATTTACCAATCTCTATAGGTGTAGATAGGAATACTTCACATTTTGCACATGTGTAATCTGAGAAAAGGAATTTGCACACGCCCAAATAGAAAAGCACTACTGTTGTAGCCCATGTTCATAATCAGCACGTGAAATAAGGCTGAACTTGACAGATGTGGCAGTTGCAGGGAAAAACAAGCATTGGCAAATCGAATAGGTCTGGCTTTGGCTGCCAGCTTCCTGGTAAATTCTTGATTTGTTTCGCCATGGTTTTTGCAAATATTGATTTTTCGTGAGTATGCCAGGACATCATAAATGTAAAAACAAAAATTCATTTGATAAAGGCAACCCTTTTTTTGCTCTAAAAAAAGCACACATTGCCATAGTACTCCCTGTCACTGAAGGGAACAACTTTGTGAGTGTGGATGTGTTCCTACTTTAAAGGTGGCATGCCATCACTCACTGTGAAGTCAGCCAATGGCTGAAGTGGGCTGATACATGCCCCTTAATGCATGGTGGAGTGGGTGGAAGAAAAATGTGAATGACAGCAACTGTAGACTAATGGATGAAATCTGTCTGCGACCCCAAACTGTTATACGCATAATGTTAATGCAATCAAAAGGTCTTGGCTAACACAGAACTAAAATGTAAATAAGTCTGGCATTGACTGCGGGACTCTTGCTTTGGAGGAAGAAAGAAACAAAGAAAGACAGAAGGAAGAAAGGAAAGAATCAAAGAAGGCAGGCGAGAAAGAAAGAAGGCAAACAAGTCAAGAAGGAGGGAAGGAAGGGAGGGAGAAGGAAGGAGGACAAAGAGAAGGGAAGAAAAAAGGAGAGAAAAGTAAAAGTAAAAAGAGGATCGCTTAATACACAACCATTTCTAATCGCTACAATCCCATATGCTGTGAAATCGTAACAGAAAAGCAAAACAATCCGAAAGGATTTTACAACAGCACTGTCAAGAGATGGGATCTGATAAAGATGGAATGGGCATCAGAAGCGTCCTACTATCACATCACACTCTATACTCAAAGGCAATACTAAAGTAATTAGTAAATCACTGATACTCATGGGAACTAGCTTGGGTGCGGATGTGCTCATTGTGAGAGATCAAAATGCAATCACTCAAAGTGAAGTTAACCAGTGGTTTAAGTTGGCTGACCCATTACCCCATAGTACATGCTACAGTGGGCAGAAGCAAAATGTGAATGACACACCAACCGACCAGTGAATGAAGAGAGGTGGCTGAAAGCCCCTGTATGTAAGTATATAATACATATTTTAGTAAAATCAAAAGGCCTTGCTCATGCCTGACCTAACAAGCACCACTCCTACATAAAGGGAGTTGTCAGATTTTGCACTCTTTCCATTTGCTATCAATAACTGACTTTGGACTTCATGAGCAGCACTCACAATGCCAGACTTCTGTACAAAGAATGATGTGCGCATATTGCTTCTTGCAAATGCTCAGCAACACTTCCTGAATGTGGTTCTTTGTGATGGTGATGTCTTGACAAGGACAAGCACAGCCTGCTTGCTTGGCCTTTCAGGCCACTTGTCTGTCTCTTTGTTTTCTCCACGTTTTCAAAATCATTTGCTATTTTCCTTGTCTACATTACTTTAACTTCCAAGTCAAAATTGAGCCAAAACAGAAATTGGTTATGAGAATGAAACTAAAAGGCGAAGTATCACTTTCTGTCTTTTTGTTCCTCTTTGCTAAATAATTTTGCTACTGTATAGGAAGTCCGTTTGAACGTAAAAAACATGAAACTAGACCATTACATTTTCAATGAAGCAAGGATGGGTTTTTTCGAACTTAGGGGCACATTACGATGACGGGCGGACAAAGTCCGCCCTCCACCGTAGCGGTGAATGGGACCGTCCGCCATAGGAGCGGCGGTCCTGTAGCGAGTATTAGGATGCCACCGCCACGGTGGCATCCCCTATTCCCAACATTGTGGCGGGCGGTGTTCACAGCACCGCCCGCCACATTGCTGGGAATGCACGTCGTGCATTAGCATGCACAAGGTGACAGGCACCGCGCGGTGCCTGCCACCTTGTCCATGCCAATGCAGGAGGGTACCATAGGTACCCCACATGTGCACCCCTCAACACTCTGCCGCCATGGAAAGGCTGCTCTCCGCATCCATCCTAATATGGATGGCGGTGTCTTGCAGACACCGCCACCATATTACTGCCCTTTTCCGCCCGGTCACCTGTGTGACCGGCGGAAAACCGTCAGATGGTCTTTCCGTCCGCCGGGCTCCCCCCCGCCATCGTAATGTGGCGGGGGGAAATGGCATGCGGGTGGAGGGGAATGGCGGGCGGTGGCGATCCGCCAGTCTTCATAATGACTCCCTTAGCTGGGAATCCAATAAGGAAATAAAAACTTTTCTTAGGAAAGATTGAATGAAGGAGTGTGTACAAAATAATAATATAAATATATTGTAGCATATTACTTATTCAATTTGCATTTTATTTTTCAGATATCTCAATTGATTTTCGATTAGTTTTTCTATTTGTAGTATGATTTTTGGCTTGAGTGGTTTGTTCTTTTAGTACTATTATTTCTCTTTAGGTTTAGTCTAGATGTTTTTAGTAGTCTGGATAGCCTCATGTCATCAATGAAATACATAAAAAATGATGCATAAATATATTCACGCTTAGCGGGGTTTTGGGCCAGCCTCTTTGAGATTTTGCTTTGGCATACTGCATGTCACAGTAGTTTAGCCCACTTCACCAAATGGCTCACTTTCAGGGGCATATTATCAAGTGAGTTATCGCCGCGTTGTGCCGCTAACGCGGTAATTAGTTATCGCCTTATTTACAAGCTCGCGCTAACCCGTGTTAGTGCTAGTTTCCGTGAGTTAGCTGCCGGTTTTTTATCGCCCTGCATGCCATCGCTAATGACATGCAAAGTAGGCGTTCTAGAGCAAAACAACATGGAAATAGTCGCTAACATGGCTTTGCGGTATTAACAAGCCTGCAGCAGACCCGCCAAGCGACAAGAAAAATCGCGCTATGCACCCTTTATCGCAGGTATTTAACGTCTGAAAAATGTCTGACTTAGCCACACATATAATGGGAGGTGGATTGTACGGCTGAGTCCACATCTTCCTATCACCAAGGATTAGCTTATCGCTGCCGTTTTTACGCTGTATTTCCAGCGATGTGCGCGGAATTCGCCGCTATTGCAGGATTCTTTATCGCCGTGGAGATATGCGTTGATAATAACGCGATATCTCGGCAATAAGATCCTGCGATACGCGGCGTTAAACAAAATCGCGCTAAGCGTGGTCTGCGATATTTATCGCAGTACGTTGATAATATGTCCCTCAGTCTCATAAAGAAGTACATTTCGGTTCCAGGGCTGGTGGGGCAATACTTTACGTTGTCAATGCCTATTTTTTCCATTATTTACCCTTATTAATGTTTTCTTTTTTAAAGTCTTTGTTGTGGGTATAAACTGACGTGTGAGAAAATGTCTTGTTTTCCATGGTCACTCCCAAATCTGAATTGTATTGCTGGCGTTTAAGCTCTTTGCACTGGGGCACTTCTGTCCAGTGGATGTGAGTGGGTCTTAAAACATGTAAAAAATGACGAATCCCTGATTGGCATATTTAACTGGCCTTTAAGGCCATAGTATATGGTGTAGAAGCTACACCCACGGCTTGGAAAGTTAAATATCACCTGTGGACTGCAGCAGCTATAGTGCCATCCACTAGAGTGACGGGTGAAGCTTCATGTCTATCAATGTAGCCATACTGCTGCAGTTTGAAACTGCAGCCCAACCTGACAAAAAAATTCTTTTGACCGGGGATAAATTGTCCATTTATAAATGTATGTCACCCCTATGAAAGCTTTGTAGCCTGCAAAATAGGGTGTATGGTAATTTAAAGTGGGACAAGTAGAAATGTAGGGGCTTATTTATGAAATAGTTGTGCAGTGCAACGCAACAAGTCATCTTGCTGTGCTGTGTGACAGAGGAAGGGAGGGAATGCGCCATATTTAAGGCAATATAGTCATTCCTGCCTTTTCCTCTTCGCTAGTGCCCTTTTGGAAGTCTGGCACCAACACAGGCACCCTTGCACTACGGTGCATGGATGGCTGTGTTGCATGCATAATTGTTTTTGAGCGGGAAGGGGCACCTCTGCACAAAAAGAATCCTGAGAAGCATATTCCTCTATCTATGTGTGCTGCACAATGCAGCACACATAGAAAGAGGAAATAACAAGGAGAAATAAATATATTTCTCCTCTTTATGCCTCTCCTTGGAAGGTACATCTTTTTGGCACATTCCCAGGTTTTTTAGTTCTGGTAAATCTGAGACTGCATCACAAACCATGGGAGTTGCGTGGGGACACTCACGCAATGCCCATGGAATGCCTTCCCAGGGCAGAGTAAGGCAACGCAGCAATTTGCGCTGCGTTACCTTACTTCAAATTTATGGAGCTACTCAAGGTCACGCAAAGTGGCCTTGTGTGGCTTCATAAATCTGACTCAAGGTTTGTGCCGCTCTTGCACCACGTTGCGTGGTGCAAGAGTGATGCAAACCGCCTGGTAAATTGGTCCATTAGTGTTATCATGTCCTTAGAATCTCAAGGCCCCAAAAGCTATTTTCACTCTGGAAGGCTCTGGCTATCATATAAGGAAGACTAGAGTACAGAGTAAAATATTATATCTACTGTCTCTGGTTTGAGGCCAGCTCCAAAAATAGTTCAATCACTATTTTTCATATTTATTAAAAACACAATTCAGTGGTGAAGCTGGAGATGTAACTTTTAGAAAGTTACCTTTTCTCTACTTGAAACTCCTGGAGGCTAATTTGCATCTGCTCTTGTTAGAAGTAACCCTGGGCAAAGCACTACGCTACGCTCGCGTAGTTTGCGAAGTTTGCGCTACTTCGCACAACGCGAATTGCACTAGCACAGTGCAAACACGCGTAGCGTAGTGCAGCGGTCATTTTTTGCTTGCTCGCGGTCCTCAACGTCAAGTTGGCGACCGCGAGCAAGCAAAATGACATCCCGGCGAGACTTTTTCCTCGTTCGCGATCAGCAACATCAAGTTGCCGATCGCGAGCGTGGAAAATAAACCTCCCGGCGAGATTCTCAACGCGGGGAGGTCAGGTTTCTCATTGCGAGTGGTCGCGTATGCTCGCGACCGCTCGCGATGAGAAACTACCAGTCCGCGTTGAGAAAGCTGCCGCTCGAGTAAAAATCTACTCGAGCGGCAGTAAAGACAGCTCGCACTGTGCAAGATGCCGTTTTCAATGATTGCACAGTGCGGACAAGCATCCGGCACTGTGCAATCATTGCGAACACCGCACTACGCAGTTCGCGTAGTGCTACGCGTAGCTCGCGTAGTGCGAACTGCACTTTGCGTAGCTTCGCGTAGCGCTACTTCGCGAACTACGCCCAGGCTTAGTTAGAAGTGATGACCTTTGTGTGGTCTCCACCCTAACTTTTGCCTTCTCCCCTCCTGTTTTCTGAAATTAATTTTTGGTGACATTGGGACCCTGTATTTACTCCTTTAAACATGTTAACATTGATATACACCTGATTGGCACATTACATTTACTTATAAGTCCCTAGTATATGCTACTACATGTACCCAGGGCCTGTAAATGTAATGCTACTAGTGGAACTGCAACACTCATTATGCCACTCACTAAAGCTGCCCTTTAAAACATTTTAAAGCCTGTAATTGCAGCCGGTAGTTTACTTTTATACTGCCAATTAGACCTGGCAAAATTAAACTTTTGCCAGCACTAAACCTTCGTTTTTAATACACGTCACCCCTAATGAAACCCTACACAACCCATATAACAGGGTGCATTGTATATAAAAACTAGGGCATGTGCCTTTAGGTTTTATATGTTCTAATAGTGAAAAACTCCTAAACTTGTTTTTCACTCCTGTAAGGGCTATCTCTCCCATTGGATAACATTGGGTTACTTTATTACAAGTGCCAACATTTGATTGGGAGCAGTAAGAAGTAGCATGTTTGGACTCAAAAGAATTGTAATTTAAAATCCTCTTTAACGGTAAAGTCAATTTTAGATTACAATTTTGAAAATGCCACTTTCATAAATTTGGCATTTTCCTGCCAAAAGCTTCTAAGGCCTTCTAGGAGTTGCCAGCTGCCTGGGCCTGTTAATGATTCTCCAATTAAGAATGTGTATTGAGTACAGACAGTGAACAATGAGGGCCAAGGTGTTGGCAGTATTGGCTATCCCGCCAGGATGGTTGCGGGTGGAGCTTTTCCCTGCCCTACTTACATGTCAAAATGCTTGCCTTCATTACACACAATAAAACCTAATACTAGTGTTTTGAGGCCCTAAACTTCTTTGAGCCTTGGCAGGGGAAGGGAAGAACTTTCCAGATCCTGATGTGGAAGTAGTCTAGAAATTTCCCCAACGTCAAAGGATGGCACCAGGTATAAATATTGGAACTCTTGAGCCAATCTTCAGTACACTCCTGGACCTGCTGACATTACAAAAGAAGGACCTCCTTGTTCCCCAGAGGCCTACCCTGCTGCTTAAGGCTTGTCTTGTTCCCAAGAGGCTTGCCCTGCTGCTTGATATCTGCACTGCTCTCTGAGAAGGAAGACTGGACCTGCTCCCTTTATTCCAGGCTACTTGAGTGACTCCAAGAGTCAGTTGGCTAACCTCCTTATCTGAGCTTCAGGGACACAACAAGCTCTATGGACCTGCAGCAGCTGAACTTGCCTGGACCTGCAACTGGACCGGCCTGAGCCTTGCTAGCCTATGTTAGAGAGTGCCTCCCCAGGTCCAAGAACCCTGGCGGCTGGCATCAGAGTGCACTCCTCTTCAAGAAAAAGAGAACTCCTGAAGTTTTTGCCTTGTTGCTCCCGACTTTGAGAAGGTTACTCTTTCAGAGAGACTAACCTGGTCCCTGTATCCAGCCTGTGTTCCATTGCGGTCAGCCTGAACTTGTGACTTTTGCCCGCTCTAGTGCAATCAGATGAGCGTTTATGGCAAATTGTGCTTTTAGGCGCTATATTTACCTATGACTTTAAAATTACATATCTCCAGTTCTACTGATAAGACTTTTGTCATTTTGGTTTAATTTTATATATGAACTTTATTCTGCTTTTATACATTGATTTGGGTTTCTTTCTAATGTGATGTTTTCACTTTATTACTGTCTGTGTTCTACATAAATACTTTATACATTGCTTCTAAGTTAAACCTGACTGATTTTGAGCCAAGCTACCAGAGCATTAAACACAGGATTATTTAGTGACATTTTGTTGTTCACCCTGACAAGAATTGTTCTTGTTTCCTGACTGGGGATTCCACCCACCTCAACCAATAACCTGATTTCTTACAGCTCTTAAGCAGCTACCCAGTTGCCATAGTTACACTGCTTCTAGATTAGGAACAATGGCCTGGGTGCTGGTAAGTGTTTTTGTTCCACTTGCAAGAAGACCAGGTGAGTAGAGCGAGGAACTTTATTTCTGTGTAAAGGGGCCTGCCCTTTCACAAGTAAATGTAAGATGAGATCTGGAGAAGTCAACCCTTTGTTAAATTTTACTCCATTTTTCTAACTTGGAGTAGGATTTTTATTGTGTTGTGTTCTTGATTTTTTAATTGCTTTGGTACTTCTAAATGCTTTGCACATTTTCTCTAGGTTAAACATGTCTGCTCTGTGCGATAACTACCAGGGATTGAGCTCAGTTTTAAATTACTGAAACTGTTGACTTGATCTAACAGGCTTGTGACTTTATTTTTTGCGGTGGACTCCCATCCTCCTCAACTAATAGTTCACTTTCTTACAGTAAGTTTTATTTGCACTAAGAGGAACCATATATTCTTGTGATGTGCATTAAAGCTTAAAACGGTTTCTGCACCATCCGGCTAGGAAATGCTTGTTCTGTTCTATTGCAATTATATGCCATTGTTAAATTTAAAAAAAAATGGTTTTGCAATCCTTTAGCTGTCACAGGTAGAGGGCTGCATGTTTTTTTTTATTGTTGTGGCATTTACTTGTGATAAAAAATATTTAACGATTGCAAAAGCTTGCTAAAGTCAGGCCTATTGTCTTTGTCAATGCTTGTTTACTTACAGAGTCAATTTGTATTCAAGGGCTAAACATAGTTGTGGGGCATTTTTCATGTCTGGTTAGAGTGTTTAACATTCACCATGCAATGTACACCCTCTTGATAAGTTATGCAACTAGGTATGTAGCACTGGAGTCTTTGCCACAAAAATGAATCATTCTGATTTGAAACTAGTGCAATCAGGTTAGATAGAACACTTTTTTAGTATGAACTTGTATGTCTGTAACAAGCTTCACAAAATTGGTTGATGCTTTGTAGAAACTGGAATGTCCTAATCAGATATAGATATCTTGGAATATGTGTTTATGGCCACAACGTGGAGGGAGGGAGAGAGTTAGACAGTGTGTTTTGTTCAAGTAGAATGAGATGTACAGTGAATGAACCTTATGAGAGATTGGATGGGCGAAAACCCTTCATGGTATATGGTACACATAGGGCTTTAATAGACGGCTAACATGTTAACAGGTGTTGAGGGTCAATCTTGGGTATCTAAACAACCTCATATGTGTTGAGTAGTCTATTTGAACTATACATGCTGCTTCTCTTGCTAGATTGTCTATAGAATTAAATCCTTCCTGCTGGAAGTTTACCTTGTATCTGAATTGACGTTCCTTATATGATAACACATAGGGCCCGATTCACAGAACTAACTTACGTCAAAAACGTAAAGTTAGTACCTTTTAGTATTCACAGAATACACTTACTCATTTTGGTCTTCACAGAATACACTTACTCATTTTGGTATTCACAGAATACACTTACTCATACTAACTTTATGTCCGCACTCGGGCCGGAGATTCCGGCCGTTTGTGGAGATTCCGGCCCGGAGGTGGAGATTCCGGCCGTTTGTGGAGATTCCGGCCGTTTGTGGAGATTCCGCCACCGGCCGGAATCTCCACAACCGGCCGGAATCTCCACAAATGGCCGGAATCTCCACAAACGGCCGGAATCTCCGGCCGGAATCTCCACAAACGGCCGGAATCTCCACCTCCGGGCCGGAATCTCCACCTCCGGGCCGGAATCTCCACAAACGGCCGGAATCTCCACCACCGGGCCGGAATCTCCGGCCCGAGTGCGGACATAAAGTTAGTATGAGTAAGTGTATTCTGTGAATACCAAAATGAGTAAGTGTATTCTGTGAATACCAAAATGAGTAAGTGTATTCTGTGAATACTAAAAGGTACTAACTTTACGTTTTTGACGTAAGTTAGTTCTGTGAATCAGGCCCATAGAGTCTAAAATTATTACATGACATTCTCTACAGTGCATCAATTTCTACAAAATGTGTCATGTTCCAGATATATGTATATAGAAATGCACCTACATTTCAATGTACGTTGCTGTCCATGCATACATGCACTATCTTGGAAATACATATACGTGGCATTGTATTTCATGTATAGCATAGTAATGGGTTGTGAGACACCTTACAGATATTTCAGCTGTTTCTAATTTCAAGTAGTGTGTGCAGTAATAGTTTAGTGCGGTTCAAGTTGCTGACCTCTCTAGGTTTTTGCGCAATGTGCTATTCCGGATACAATGACAATTACTTCAGTGAGGACCTTAGCAATAAACTACGTCAATGAACCTTGGCTTAAGTGTTGGTTTACAAAAAGATCAACACAGAGCACACAATATATTAAGCAGATGTTCATGTGTTACCTAATGTTACCTAACGCAAGGTAGAACACGTCTGGTGTCATGTTGAGACATGATAGCACAGCCAGTTGTACGTGGGCGACACTGTTGGAATTCTTAACAAATTACATCTTATTTTATCCGTCAATAATAAAAAATAATATTTATAAATGATACCATATTGATTTTCTTCGTTGATTTAAAAAAAGAATTGGGTTATGAACCTGTGGTTTCTGCCAAGACATATTCTGGATGTGGGTAGCACACTGAGGGGCTTATTTACAAGGCCCTTGCGCCACTTTTGCGTCATTTTTAACATGGGAAAAGTGACGCAAAAGTGGCGCAAGGGGCTTGTAAATCTCCCCCTGAATCTTTTCTCCTTGATACCAAACTGACAAAACAGCAGCAAGCATGATGAGGAGAAGGGGCTCCAGGTTGCTGAGATCTCCCCAGTTGTTTGTGATTAAACAAGAAATAGAGTGCAGCTGCATGGAAAATACACAAGACAGACATTAGGGGGTCGATTCCGATTCGGGCCGGAAAAAAGCACCGACCGACTCGGATCCGGAAATAATACCGACTGACACGTACCCGTGGCGCCCGACACGCCAAGTACGATGCAAGGCATGAAAAATCCGACCGACACGTACCGAAACCAAGTCGACCGACCGAGCCGCAAGGAAAACAGCAATCCGGCCGGAAAAACACGCAAATCCAACCGACCGACACGCACCCGGAACAAATCCGACCGAAACGTACACGCAAACTCCAAACCGCAAAGTACGATGCAAGGCGCGAAAACCACGAGCGAGTCGGACGGAGGCCAAGCCGTACGACCGACACGCATACAAAACCGAGCCGAAGCAACACAAAACACCGCGACCGACGCGTACGCAGCATAGAAAACTGCACAAACACAGCGTGAACGAAACGGAGAACACCGTACAAGACAAATGCAGGGTCCGACTCGGTCACAAGAACGTTTCCAACATACACAAACAGCACAAAGAAAAAATCACCCAAAAAAAGGCCAAACAAGCAATTACCAAGCCAATAAATACTGGGGGGGGTGGGGACAGAGAACAAAGACACACCCACAACTCCACCTATATAAAGGACACAAATCACAACCATGAGCCTTTGCAAATGCCATTCCACTGCCAGCACCCAAGAGAAAGCAACCACACACCCACAGCTCATCCCTCACACAAGCCACACACCATCAGCACACCAACAAATACCTACCTCACATACACCCAGCAAAACACACACTCACACATCCTCACCTGCACACCAACACACACATCACTCACCATCACCACCCATCACCATGCCCCCCAAGAAGAATCCCAAGTTCCTAGATAGTGAATTGGAAGTCATGGTAGACGAGATCCTCAGGGTAGAGCCACAGCTGTTTGGCACACTGGTCCAACAGACCCCCATCTCCCAGAAAACCAAGATGTGGGAGAGGATCATCAACAGGGTGAACGCACAATCACCATGTCGGCGCACAAAGAGCGACATCCAGAACAGGTGGTATGACGTGCGCAGGAGGGTACGGGACCTGCTGAAGAAAGACTACATCAACAGCCAATACACCGGCAGTGGCCCTCCTGCCAAGCCAATATACCTCAGGCCCTGGGAGGAGAAGGTGCGGGCCATCCTTCCGCCAGTGAGCGTATATGGACTAGAGGACATCGCAGAGCCTGGTGAGTACACAACAAATGTACACAATATACTGCCACAAAACACACATATCACTGTCAAGGGGAGAGTCAAACAATGCACTCATAGCAATTACACAGCAACCAGAACAGAATCATCCCAAAATGTGTATGTCAGTCAGATAAACACAACACATGCCATCAAAAAAGTCACATCCAACTGTGCCAACACATGTACAAACACAACTATAACTACAGCTAGGCAGTGGCACAAATAGAACTAACAAACACATCCAGACATGTAGCCACCACAACAACACCAACACACAGTGAAGACCACTCAAAGGAAGGAATTCTGTGTATGCTGGCCAAGTCAGTGTAGCCAATAGCATCATGGGAGTCGCAGTCACACATATTGCCCCCCACAACTGTCCCATCAACACCACCCTGAACCATGCTCACATCACAGGGAGTGGAGAAGGACTCACAAGATGGCTGACACTGGCTACTGCTGTGGGGAGCACAAGGCCCTGCTGCCAACTGTGCACCAACAAACAGCAGGACACCACTGACTGACATCCTGAGAGACAACTTACACTCCCTGCAATGCAAGCACGTACCATGGTGGGATATCTGGCTATCTGGGTGGGAAAGAGGACTTGCAGCACTGACCATAGTCACAAGCACCTCCCCTCACACACACCCCAACACAAACTCCACAGAACCCACCTGGTAGAATGCAATGCCCCCCATCCTAACACAAGATCCCACAAAGAACCACCACCCTGGGTTATGTTGTGTGAAGCACAGGGACACTCTTGGGACTTTTAGCCAAACAACTGCCAGGACAACACCCCCAGCCATCCTGTCAGCACAGCCAGCCCACCCCACAGGGAAGCAGAGTCAAAAGGAAGGAAGCATGGGCATGCTGGGAAGGGGGTGGAGGCAATAGCATGATGGGAGTCGTAGTCACTGATATTGGTCACCCCCACAACTGTCCCATCAACACCACCCTGAACCATGCTCACATCACAGGAAGTGGAGAAGGACTCACAAGATGGCTGACACTGGCTACTGCTGTGGGGAGCACAAGGCCCTGCTGGCAACTGTGCACCAACAAACAGCAGGACACCACTGACTGACATCCTGAGAGACAACTTACACTCCCTGCAATGCAAGCACGTTCCATGGTGGGATATCTGGCTAGCTGGGTGGGAAGGAGGACTTGCAGCACTGACCATAGTCACAAGCACCTCCCCTCACACACACCCCAACACAAACTCCACAGAACCCACCTGGTAGAATGCAATGCCCCCCATCCTAACACAAGATCCCACAAAGAACCACCACCCTGGGTTATGTTGTGTGAAGCACAGGGACACTCTTGGGACTTCTAGCCAAACAACTGCCAGGACAACACTCCCAGCCATCCTGTCAGCACAGCCAGCCCACCCCACAGGGAAGCAGAGTCAAAAGGAAGGAAGCATGGGCATGCTGGGAAGGGGGAGGAGGCAATAGCATGATGGGAGTCGTAGTCACAGCTCTACATCCCCCACCACATGGCCCAGCAAGCTCACACTCACGCATGCACATCCCACAGAGAGTGGAAAGGCCCATCAAAGATGTCTGACACTGTTGCTGTGTCGTGGGGAGCACAAGGGCATGCTGGGTACTGCACACCAACCAACAGCAGGACACCACTGTCAGCCATCTTGCCATTGCTCTCACACCCACACACACTGAACTCCCCACAAAAGCAAGTAAGTATGGGAATGCTGGGAAGTGGGGTGGAGGCAATAGCATGATGGGAGTCGTAGTCACAGACATAGCTCACCCCCACAACTGTCCCATCAACACCACCCTGAACCATGCTCACATCACAGGAAGTGGAGAAGGACTCACAAGATGGCTGACACTGGCTACTGCTGTGGGGAGCACAAGGCCCTGCTGGCAACTGTGCACCAACAAACAGCAGGACACCACTGACTGACATCCTGAGAGACAACTTCCACTCCCTGCAATGCAAGCACGTTCCATGGTGGGATAACTGACTGGCTGGGTGGGTGGGAAGGAGGGCCGGCTGTCAACCAAACACAACCAATGCAGACCATGTTCACACCCCAGAAAATACATAGAAATGCCCAAATAATGCAGGACAATGTGCCACACCAATATCAACCCCTGACTGTGACGACTTAGGACAATGCAATGTACAGGCCCGCACCCAGAGGCACAGTCACAACTGTCATGTGTGTCAACCATTGATGCCTGCAGAAACATAACATCCATTGTTTGTGTCTACCAAAAACAGGTGATGATGGGGACACAGCAGCAGACGCTAAGGAGTCCCAGTCCCAGGCTCAAGAGGATGCGGAGCTCACTGGCGTCGTACAGCCTCTGTCCTCCTCGGACGATGAAGACCAACCTGGCACATCCGGTGCAAGTCAACATGCAGCACCAGCAGGACCACCAGCTGCAGCACCAGCAGGACCACCAGCTGCAGCACCAGCAGGACCACCACCTGCACCCCTGCACCCACCCCTCCAACGACTGTCACCACAAATACCATCCCTGCCGACATGGACAGAACAAGGAACAACACCAGCACAGGGACCCTGGACCAACCTGGGGCCATGGACACCACCACCACCACCAACCCCCAAGGTGGACCAGGGTTATCTGTGCGTGCCACTGCACACACTGCACATGTCAGCAGGGGTGGTGGGAGGGGTGGGAGACAGAGGTCGCTGCTTGCAGACATTGCTGGTGTGCATGATGACCCACAACTGGTACGCATAGCTGATGCGTACCAGTCCAGCACCGGAGAGCTCAGCCAGGTAGTGGGGCTCCTCAGAGACATGAAACAGCAGCAGGCTGCCCATCATGCCCGCTTGGACTCCCACATGTCCCACGTGGAGTCACACATGTCCCGCGTGGACTCACACATGTCCCGCGTGGAGTCCAAGTGGGATGCACTGCATGAGATGACGGCGGTGCACAGGGACATTTTACAATGCCTCCGCCAGATGAACAGCAACCAGTCCACACCTCCCTGTGTGCCAACAACATCTGGTGCCGAACAAACTGCAACTGCCACAGGGAGGGAGGAGGACTCTGGCGGAGAGTCCCCTGCACCGCAGCAGCCTGTACTTGAGGGCCCCCCCAAGAAGAGGGGTCATCCGAGGAGGGAAAAGTGAGAGGCCGATGGCCAAGCGCAACTCCCAGGAAGCCTGAACCTGTTCTGGATGTTCGCCTTTGTGCACAGACTGTTCACCCTGTTGACGGCAACACTACTCCCACACATTGCATGGGGAGTACAAGTTGGACCAATGTGTCAGACAACTGTGGCCCCAATACTGGGGATCCTGTCTACCAGGACTTTCAATTCACCTAGGAACTTTGAATTGCAAGATTTATGTACAGCACTACCCATCCTATGCACTATTAACACAAATGTATCACAATAAACACACTAATACACCATACTTGCCTCTGTCGTGATTCCAACGTGGGTGCTGTTATGGGGATGATGAACTGCAAAATTACACTGTGTATGCGAACTGCAACAGCAAGGACAACACAGGCATGAGAGTAAAGGCAACGTGACACATATGAGGGAGATACACCACCAGGGCTACACAACACATACACACCTAGGCCATCTGACTCATTGCCTACACTGATGTTGCCAGGGAAGACGGTGCAATGCACAGACACCACACCCATTCCCAGTTGTAGTCAAGTAGCCCACAGGTGCAGTAAGCAAATGGCAGTCAAATGTGTGACCACAGACAACGCACATCACAAAGTGAAGCACAGGTTTATTACACAGTTGCAACATGTCGTAACCACTACAGATGCAAGGTAATCCCACCTGGCAGCGGGCACACAGTCAACAACTCTAGACGGAAGGAAGTCCATGGGTGTGGCACACATCACCTGTAGGGACACAACAGCTACCACCCTGGATGTGCAATCACGTCGTCGGTGGACACAGTTGACCAAACGAATCTGAAAGTACCCTGTGAAGGACAGAAATGACACACAGTCAAAAGCAATGGAGTACAGGACAGAACAGCAAAACTCATGCACAATTCATGTTACAAGATACCCACCCAGAACCAAGTTAGCATGTCAACACTGTTGGGGAGTACAGCCCACCTGTTAGCACACATCGCAACACACATCCAGTCAAGTAGCACATGGACACACTCCAACAGCACCAGAGCACCACCCACACATCATGCCAACTCACATCATTGACATGACACCTCAGGATACTCACATTCAGCTAAAGAAGTTGGTGATGAGCTGTGTGCGGACATCACCATCATCATCATCATCATCATCGTCACTGGCATCGTGGTCCAGGCCAGGATCCTCCACAGGTGGCGGATGTTGGTCATTGTCATCCTGGATGAGAGGCAACTCCTTCCGCACTGCCAGGTTGTGGAGCATGCAGCAGACGATGATAATCTTGCACACTTTCGCAGGGGCATATGGGAGGGACCCTCCGGTCTTGTCCAGGCAGCGGAAGCGGCTCTTCAGGAGACCAAATGTCCGCTCAATCACTCTCCTGGTCCGACCATGTGCCTCATTGTAGCGCATCTGGGCTGGTGTCACAGGGTTCCTGAGGGGTGTCAGGAACCACGGCATGTTGGGGTATCCTGAGTCACCTACGGACAGACAAGTGCACATTAGCTGACTTGGAAAAGTGGGCGGAATTCTACAGATCAGATCACACACAATGGCACAAAGTCAGTACACACCGACAAGCCAGGCACGCTGGTTCTGCATCTGTGCCATCATCCTGGGGATGCGACTACTCCTCATCACAAAGGCATCGTGTGCTGAACCAGGGAAACGGGCACACACGTGTGTGATGGTCATGTCTGCAAGACACACCACCAGTGCATTGACCGAGTGGTAGTGCTTGCGGTTCCTGTAGGCCTGCTCCTGGGCCTGTGGTGGTACCAAAGCCACATGTGTCCCATCAATGGAGCCAATGACATGCGGCATCCTCCCCAGGGCATAAAAGTCACTCTTCACGTCAGTGAGTCGTCGCAGTCTAGGGAAATAGATGTACCGGTTCAGGAATAGCAACATTGCCGCCAAAACGTCGCGGAGCACACGGCTCAACATGGTCTGTGACATCCCACCAGCAGTTGCCACAGTATGTTGGAAGGTACCGGTGGCAAAGAAGTGTAGGGCTGCCATCACCTTCACCTTGGGGGTCAGCGCTGTAGGATACGGCCGGCCAGGCTGCAAATGTGGGCACAACTGCACTGCCAAATCCTCAATCAGCTGCCTGGTGAAGCGGTACCGTCGGATGCTGTCCCGTTCCACCATCGTTGCCAGGTCTGGGAATGGTCGATGGACAGCAGGAGCCCTGCAGTGCAGAGGAGAAGTAAGCAAGATTGTCAGTCACCCCACATATGCGGCATTGAACACACTCAAGATCCCAACATACATCATTATGAGGCACAACTACATGAAGTGTGCAGTTCCGGAAGGACATGTATGGTACATACATGGCCAACATCTGTCAACACGGTCCAACAGGTGGCATCAATTAGTCCCAGGTTGGCCCATTGGATATCATGAGGCCGTGTCACAGTTCCCATCTCCTGCTGCCGTGTGACAATAACCCCCCACAGTGACATGTGAGGACAGATGTGCCCCAGGCACCACAGCTCAACGACAGGTACATTCCCAGGGACCCTGTATTGCCACATGGACACTGGCATTACATGGAGTATCATGTATACACCACAGCAAAACAACCATGACCCCCACAGGTAGTGGCCCCACTTGCCACGGCAGGACAGACATGGACGTCTGTGACACACACACGCACAACATCAAAGTCCATGCACACACAACCTGGATGTGGAGACTGTCTCCCATTGTGCACATGAAATCAGAGACATTGTAAACACTACATGCACAAAGACTGTGGAGGACCATCACTATTGTGCCACTGGGACACCCTGGCTCAAACATACCGTCCCACATGGGACTCACGGGGTATGTGACATGACATACACATACACCACCGTGAAATGTGACCATGGCACATGCACAGATATGAACAGTTGCACATCACAGTGGTCATGTACACGTAACACCCAGGATCCTGTCCCCATGAACACGTGCACAGCCTGGGGGTGGCTGCCCACAGGTGACACCCACAGGACAACATGTACACCAACATACACACAATAGGAAATGCAGCCTTACATGCCTTATGATAAAGTTTGGACAGGCTGTCGTGATGTAGGTGTGCCCCTCACTCCCTGGGAGCTATCTGTGGCTGGCATATGTCCATCTGAGACAGGCATGCTGACATATGCCAGTCACATGTACAGTGATGCGTTGTACTGCAATGGACCGATCGGTGCCTCCGGCTGGCCCATTGCATTCAATGTGTGCGGGTACGCGTTGTACCCCTGTACGCGTTGTACTGCAATGGACCAATCGGTGCCTCCGGCCGGCCCATTGCATTCAATGTGTGCGGGTACGCGTTGTACCCCTGTACGCGTTAAACTGCAATGGACCGATCGGTGCCTCCGGCCGGCCCATTGCATTCAATGTGTGCGGGTACGCGTTGTACCCCTGTACGCGTTGAACTGCAATGGACCGATCGGTGCCTCCGGCCGGCCCATTGCATTCAATGTGTGCGGGTACGCGTTGTACCCCTGTACGCGTTGAAGTGCAATGGACCGATCGGTGCCTCCGGCCGGCCCATTGCATTCAATGTGTGCGGGTACGCGTTGTACCCCTGTACGCGTTGTACTGCAATGGACCGATCGGTGCCTCCGGCCGGCCCATTGCATTCAATGTGTGCGGGTACGCGTTGTACCCCTGTACGCGTTGAACTGCAATGGACCGATCGGTGCCTCCGGCCGGCCCATTGCATTCAATGTGTGCGGGTACGCGTTGTACCCCTGTACGCGTTGTACCGCAATGGACCGATCGGTGCGCACCCATTGACAATGGGCTTGCCTGGCAACGGACGCGTTTTCGAATTTCGAACGAGTCGGTTGCTGGAAAATCAGTTGGTCACCCACAACAATGTTGCAAAATCACGTATGTCATGAAGTTGAAGATTTGAAGGATGCTGTGGGCGTGTTTTGGTGCTGCTATTCCATGGATTGGCCAGATTCAGAAGATGCAAACGACTTGGACCTATCACTTTGGACACAAGGGACAGTATCTGCCTCTCCAGCACATATATCTTGCTAGCTGTTCCCCTGAGAGCTCACTTGCCTGCACTACATGCTCCAGGACGACATCTGCCACTGCACTGCTGCTGTCTCTGCCCCTCTGGACCCTGCAATGGCACGTACTGTGGAGAGAGCCCCAGCCTTCAGCCTTGAAGAGAACCAGGCCCTGCTGGACAGCCTACTTCCACAGTACAGCAAGCTGTATGGGACACCAGGGGAGCAGGTGAGTGTTCTGTGCACTGCCTTTCTGAATGTGCATTTTGTCTGACTAGCAAGGCTGAAAGTCTGCACGCCACTGGCTAGCAGGCTCACTGAGTAGTTGTCACCCCCCATAGTGTGTAGTGACATGCACTGGACAGGTATGGTGCAGTGACAGTGCATTTGAACATGGTTTTACTTCCCATGCAATGATACCATGTAGTGACGTCTGGCAAACTGTCCATGGGCAGCTTTGCACTGCCTGTGTACATCATGTGCCCCTGTGATTGAGACATGTATATACAACTGTGTCATGCACGGATATGTTGCATGTGTGGTAATGGCCTTTTCACTTTGTCATCCTGACAGGTTAATGCCCATTGGAAGCAGGAGATCTGGAAGGACATCGTCCGGGCCGTCCGGTCCGTGGGGGTCTACAAGTGCCGGATCCGCAACTGCCAGAAGAGGTGGCAGGACCTTCGGGGCTGGACCCGGAGGATTGCACGGGTCCAGCTGAAGCTGTCGCCTCCTCGCAGGAGGGGCGGAACACGGACCCTGACCCCCCACATGCTCCAGATCCTGGCGGTGGTGTTTCCAGACCTGGATGGGCAGCTGAAGGCCAGACAGCGCGATACAAAAGGGGTTGATGGACGGAACGTTTGAGCCAATCAAACACTCACCCCCAGTCAACTGATCTGGGTTTAATCCATCATCATTCTTTAGCTCACTCCACCACCCCAGTTCAGACATGGCCATATGCAAATCAGTCTGACCCTGTGCCTCATGGGAACAGTCCAGCCCGAACTGCCAAGCCACATCTTCCCTGGACCAGAAACAAGCATCCTAGGACCGGTTTCTGGCATTCCAGCCGTCATCAGCCAGGCTTGCTTGAATCCAGTGGCAAAGTGAGCAAGGGACCCACGTCTGGGCATACCCCCGCCAACTTAGGGCGAACAAAGCGATACAAAAGGGGTTGATGGACGGAACGTTTGAGCCAATCAAACACTCACCCCCAGTCAACTGATCTGGGTTTAATCCATCATCATTCTTTAGCTCACTCCACCACCCCAGTTCAGACATGGCCATATGCAAATCAGTCTGACCCTGTGCCTCATGGGAACAGTCCAGCCCGAACTGCCAAGCCACATCTTCCCTGGACCAGAAACAAGCATCCTAGGACCGGTTTCTGGCATTCCAGCCGTCATCAGCCAGGCTTGCTTGAATCCAGTGGCAAAGTGAGCAAGGGACCCACGTCTGGGCATACCCCCGCCAACTTAGGGCGAACAAAGCGATACAAAAGGGGTTGATGGACGGAACGTTTGAGCCAATCAAACACTCACCCCCAGTCAACTGATCTGGGTTTAATCCATCATCATTCTTTAGCTCACTCCACCACCCCAGTTCAGACATGGCCATATGCAAATCAGTCTGACCCTGTGCCTCATGGGAACAGTCCAGCCCGAACTGCCAAGCCACATCTTCCCTGGACCAGAAACAAGCATCCTAGGACCGGTTTCTGGCATTCCAGCCGTCATCAGCCAGGCTTGCTTGAATCCAGTGGCAAAGTGAGCAAGGGACCCACGTCTGGGCATACCCCCGCCAACTTAGGGCGAACAAAGCGATACAAAAGGGGTTGATGGACGGAACGTTTGAGCCAATCAAACACTCACCCCCAGTCAACTGATCTGGGTTTAATCCATCATCATTCTTTAGCTCACTCCACCACCCCAGTTCAGACATGGCCATATGCAAATCAGTCTGACCCTGTGCCTCATGGGAACAGTCCAGCCCGAACTGCCAAGCCACATCTTCCCTGGACCAGAAACAAGCATCCTAGGACCGGTTTCTGGCATTCCAGCCGTCATCAGCCAGGCTTGCTTGAATCCAGTGGCAAAGTGAGCAAGGGACCCACGTCTGGGCATACCCCCGCCAACTTAGGGCGAACAAAGCGATACAAAAGGGGTTGATGGACGGAACGTTTGAGCCAATCAAACACTCACCCCCAGTCAACTGATCTGGGTTTAATCCATCATCATTCTTTAGCTCACTCCACCACCCCAGTTCAGAATCCAGTGGCAAAGGCCAGACAGCAGCAAGGAGGGGGTGAGTCAAAGACTGCACTGTGAACTCTGTATTACATGCTTTGTGCCCTCCTCTGGCCTGGTTCAACTGCCACAGTGCAGCAGTCATGTTGTCCAGGAGCCATGTCCCTCTATTGTGCACTGCCCACTGCTCATCTGATACCCAGGTGTGGCCCTTACATTCAGGGAATTGTGTCACTTGGGACTGTGTCCTTGCAGTTTGCTTCACTAAAGGTGGGGGACAGCATCTGTTTCCCTAACTCTGTTGTGGGCATCATGGGTGGGTCCATTGTTCACACAACGCCTGTGTTTGGACATGTGATCTGCGTGTTGCTTTGATATGCGGTCCACTTGCTGAGCTGAGCCACCACATGTGCCTGGGGTATGTGGCACATGCCCATGCAGCGGGTGGGAACAATGTTTGGGCCCCAGGAGTGTGCAGATTACGTGTGTCACACATACATAGCCAGCTATCCACTGTCCAGGGCACATCCCTCATTCATGTGGAGCAGGACAGTCATGCCTACTCCAGGCCATGCAATGCACTCTGTACTCCCACTCCCGTGTATCAGCTGACACATTGTGCACAGTGATTTGACCCCTCAGGTGTCTGCCTCTGTGTCAGTGTGCTGTGGATTAGTTGCCAGGACTGCTGGGGTGTTTCTTGGTAGGGGCTCAGCATGCCCCTGGAGATGTGACCATAGGTGACGATACTTGTGTGTCACATAGGTGTTTGATCAGCTGCCCGTGCAGACTGGGGTATGCGAATGTGAAGTTCAGGCAGCTGTTCCCCATTCACAGCAAATTGTGAGGGGCTCAGGTTCAGAGGGTAGTGTCACAGGTCTCCCATATGTCCAATAGGTATGACCTGGACAGATGAGGGTTAAGATGATGTGTTGTGTGGGGGATGTACATGTGCACTTGTGCAGCTCCAGGACTTGCATTCCCCATGACCTACTATTGTGACACAGTGCATGGTGTTGTTGTCTGGCTGCCAAGTCATACATCACTGAGACAGTGATGTATGACTTAGCAGTCATGCCTCTGCCATGGCATGTGTCAACTTATTGGTGGTCCTGCAGGGGAGTGACATGTGCTACATGCACACCATTGTGGCGATGGCTATCAGGACATGGGTGCATCATGGTGTCTGTCACTGGTATGCATCACATGCATTTCCTATTTGACTCTGGGCATCCCTTTCATCCGGAAACCTGTACTGACTCAGTGGCAAGAGCTGTGATGTGTGCATGTCCACATGCCACACCGTGTCCTCTGCACTGTCCAACTACTGTGTACTTGGTGCATGTGTCCACACTGGGGTGTTGCAATCCAACAGACACCAGACAGATGGGTGCAAGGCCATGTGGGATGTGAGTGCCATGCTTGGCATCAGACTGACAATTGGCTTCTCCTGTTCAGTTAGGGCACTTTTAGCAATGTACAACTAACGATGCCAGGGCTTGCTCTGTAATGTGCTGTGCTCACAGTGGTGTGTGCGTTTGGTGCAGGTGACTGATGTCTGTCTGTTTCCCCATTGTTTGCAGATACATCCACGGCCACGGAAGGGGACAGCTCCACGGACCAGGAGGAGCCAGAGAGCCAGACTGGGTCAGCAGCCGAGGAGTGGTCGGAGGGACCCAGTGGCACGGAGGGCGAGGGGAGCCACACCGAGGAGTCCTCAGCACCATCCACCTCAGCTGAGGACCAGAGCAACTCGGAGGATGACTCCCTTGTGGAGGCGGGTGTCAGCAGCCACCACACCCCAGCTAGTGTTGCTGTCCCCACCACCACCAGCACCACCACCGCCCTCCCATCGGCTCCCATTCCCCAGGTCCGTGGAGGCTCCCATGTTCGGGAGCGTGTCTCCTTTGGGCCAGGCACCGCACCCCCTGCCCCTGTGTCCCCTGCTGCCCTGAGTGAGGAGTCTGTGTACCTCCTTCGCCAGCTCCATGTAGGGCAGACAGCCATGCTGAGTGTCCTCCATGCGCACACCGCTCTGTTGACTCAGCTGGTGTCGTTCATGGAGGGCATCTCATCGGGCATGTCTGACCTACAGAGGGGCAATAGGTTCATGGACTCCTCCCTGACGGCAGCAGTGTCCCTCCTCAGACAGTCCCTCACCCCTCCTGCCTCTGCTCCATCCACACTCCCCAGCACCTTACTCGTCCCAAGCACACACACACCGGCACAGGCACACACCAGCACACACACGTCCAGCACACAGACACACACGCCACAAACAAAACACACACGCACGCACAGTCAGGGGACTGAAACCAGACTCACAGGGGATGGGGCCCTGGTACACACACATGCATCCACAGGCACTGCGCAGTCCTCAGTTGCCTCTCCCTCTAAAGCACCCTCCCTTGCCTCACCTGCAACCCCAAAGACCCAGCGCCTCTTCCTCAGTGACCTCGGCCTCTTCCCCTCCGATCCAGCTGCTCCAGCATCCAGGGTGAAGAGGAAGCCCCCCACACGGAGCAGAGTGCCCCTCGCCCCCGGACACCCTCCCCCAGGCACAGACAGACTGAGGCCCCCACCCGCAAGTCCCCCGGAGTGCTAAGAGCAAGACCCCGCCACCGCCCTGCAGCTCAAGCACCAGGTCTCATTCCTCCATCCCTCAGGCCCCCACTCAACAGGTGCCCCCACCACACCCTGCCCCAGGTTCCCCCACCCACAGATATACCATCCCCAAGAGGCTCCGGCCTTCTCCCCCTGCCACTTGCTCTCCCGGCACCATACCCCCCGCTGCGCTTGTCTGTGCCACTGATGTGGTGAGGGTGTCCTCCCCTCTGTCCAGCCCACCTTGCCTGTTCCCCATTCTCCTCCCCTGGTGGTAGGCACTGCAGTGGAGTCCACTACCACCCTGTCTGACTTGGGCACTGCAGTGGCAGACCTGTCCACTCCATCTGCAGGGTCCACTGCAGTCGTGCCGGCACCCACAACATCTGAGCCATGCCCCCCAGTTGTGCCGGCACACACCATGTCAGACACCTCCACTGCAGTTGTCAGTGGCTCTCCAGCACCCACCACCCCTTCCCTGCTTCCTCCTGGTGAGCCCTGATCCTGTCCCTGCGGTGCCTGGCCTACCCCCCGGTTGCCCCTCCTAGTGGATTGTCCCTGGTTTTGTGCAGGCATGTGTAGGGTGGCATCTGCCACTGTCACCCACTTGTGACTTTGTTGATGGACTGGCCATTGGCCTTTGTTTATGTTCTACCGGACTTCTACTTTTAATGCCACATATGCTGAATAAAGCAACTTTCTGTTCTCTAGTGCTTTTGCTTCTGATGTACATGATGTTGATGATGCTAACCATGCCCTTGCTGCAGTGATGGTGATATTTGGTCTCATGATAATGAAGTGTTACTGTGCAGGAACCCATGTGGTCCAGGGGAATGGGTCCTATCCTGTGGTGTATCCATGTCATCCATAGCAGCATCTGAGGGTGTCATGTGTTCAGTATTTGGCAATGGGATTTCCTACTTAGATTGGCTATTTCACATCTGTGGCTTCCACCCCTGCACATCTGTTGTGCCTGCCATTGTTCAATTCGTCTACTTCCCTGACCGTGTGGCCATCTCCAGTGGACATGCAGGTTTGGGCATCAATGGGGAAGGACTCATCTGTGTTGTCAGTGCAACATTGCTATACAAGTGTGTTGGATCTGTGCTGATGATTCCGTTGGCACTTCCATGACCAGGCTGATGTGACGGGAGCCCTCATTTGGTGCTAATTGTTGATTGTGTGACCAAGTGCTCAGCTGACATGATGGGGCCCTACTGAGGCAACATATGGCACAGCTTTCCTCACACAGGAGTGGAGTCCCCTCATGGCAGTGTGTACTCCTGTGACATTGCCTGCGCCCAAGGTGTGTGTTGTATGTGCATGTCTGTGTGTTCACTTCCGTTTAGCTGTGCATGCTGTGATCCCTAGTGTTGTACCTGTTTGTGATGCTAGCTGAGTTGAGCTATGTTCCCCCAAAGTCTTCTCCCTGGGTTCTCTGTGATGTGGGTGCATGGCACATTACTGGTCATCAGGGTGTCACCCATAGGTGTGCTTGCTGTCAGGGCTGAGTTTGTGTGCAGACGCAGATGGGTCACAGTCAGGTTTCCCCTTGGCACTTGTTGTTTGCCCCTGTCATGTGATTTCCAGTTTGTGTTATCTTTCAGTGATTGTGACACGTTGTGTGTGTGACTGCTGGCACTCCTCAGGGTCCGGGCTGCAATGTTGGTTGTTGTCTATGTGTGTTCTTTGGGGGTGACCTTGGCTTCTTCATTGGTGTGTGACTGTGGCTGTGATCCCATTGGTTGGTGTGGTATTGCCGTCATGTCCATGTACAGCGTAGTGTGCAGTGTGTCAGACATTCAGGAGTCTTGTTGAGTGTCCATGTGTGATGTGTTTCTGCACCTTGGTTCCCACCCACCACCCTGGAATAGTCATGGGTGCATGTGCAATGTCACCAGTGCATGTGTGCTTCACTGCTGCACATTGTTGGAGGTCGAGGGGTGTGGTGTTGAGTGTGTGCAGATGAGAGTTGTTGCCCGGCTAGGCCCCTGCCTCCATGTTGGCCTTGGCTTACTGGCCATGCTGTTTGATTTCTGCTTGTGTAGGTGTGATGGTAGTTAGTTGCTCAGTACACATGACTGTGGTTCACAGTGTGAACCACATTTAGCTTTGTCATCACAGTGGGATTGTAATGCAGCCCAGGGTCACCACATTGTGGGGTCCCTGGGGGTGGTGCTGTGGTGTGTCTGTGTCTTGCTGTGTCAGTTGCTGTCCCTACGTGCCTGTGTGACATGTGTGATTTGTGCTCCCTCTCATCTGACAATGCCTGCTTGCCCACATAGGGGATTTGGATCCATGAGTTACCTTTGTGTGGCACTGTATGCACATCTGTATGATTGGTATTGAGGTCTCCTCATGTGTTGTGTGGTTGCCTGGGGACACTGGCACCCCCTCACCTGTTGTGTATGATGTGCAGTGTGGGTCTGCCTGTTTGTGTTTGTGCATCTGCACCACTGCATTGGCATATCTTGGGTGTGCCATTGGCTGTATGTAGTTTGGTGGGTTTCCCCTGCTGTCCCTGGGACTCCTAGGTCATCGGTCAGCACAATGATCATGGTTTGTGTGTCCCATTGCTGCCATGGTATGGTATCTGTTCACCTCACATCTGCAGTCTTCACAGGGTATCTGCATGTCTGTGCCCATTGGTGCAAATATGTGGGTCTGCATTCTGATGGTCACTTCTGTCATTGTGTCATTGATGATTGTTGACGGTGTCAGCCCCCATGGGTGTTGTTTGTCTGCACATGGCCAAAGGTATGTCTTATTTGCACTGCAGGATTTGGCTCCCCCAATTTATGTTGCAATGGGACACATACACTACTTTGTCACTGATGTGTTTGTTGTTCTGTGACCAGGAATCATCCATGCAGTTTGGCAGTTGCACCTCTTTCTTTGTCAACACTTACCTTTTGGTCACTGTGATGATGGGGGTTTGGACCCCATTGCCACAATGTTCGAAATGTGCTTCAGCTATGGACCCCACACTTACATTTTGGTCACTGTGATGATGGGGGTTTGGACCCCATTGCCACATTGTTCAAAGTGTGCTTCAGCTATAGACCCCACACTTACATTTTGGTCACTGTGATGATGGGGGTTTGGACCCCATTGCCACCATGTTCAAAATGTGCTTCAGCTATGGACCCCACACTTACCTTTTGGTCACTGTGATGATGGGGGTTTGGACCCCATTGCCACATTGTTCAAAGTGTGCTTCAGCTATGGACCCCACACTTACATTTTGGTCACTGTGATGATGGGGGTTTGGACCCCATTGCCACAATGTTCAAAATGTGCTTCAGCTATGGACCCCACACTTACCTTTTGGTCACTGTGATGATGGGGGTTTGGACCCCATTGCCACATTGTTCAAAGTGTGCTTCAGCTATGGACCCCACACTTACATTTTGGTCACTGTGATGATGGGGGTTTGGACCCCATTGCCACAATGGTCATGGCCTGCTTGCATTGTGGGTGCCACACACATATATGTGTGGCACATGTGCTAGGGGGTCACATTGTATGTTCAAAGTCATGTTCGGTGTTGTAGGCATTTGACACAGTCTACACACGCTTGTCATGGTGTTGGGGGGATGTCTTCTTCTTGCATTCCCTAGATTGTGGTGTGCTGGTTGTGTCATGCATTGTCCATCCTATGAGTGGGGGTGGTAGTAGTGGTAGGCATCCAGCCCCCCCATGGGTGAGGGTGGTAGTAGTGGTAGGCATCCAGCCCCCCCTGGCTAAGGGTGGTAGTAGTGGTAGGCATCCTGCCCCCCTGGCTAAGGGTGGTGGTAGGCATCCAGCCCCCCTGGGTGAGGGTGGTAGTGGTGGTAGGCATCCAGCCCCCCTGGCTAAGGGTGGTAGTAGTGGTAGGCATCCAGCCCCCCTGGGTGAGGGTGGTAGTAGTGGTAGGCATCCTGCCCCCCTGGGTAAGGGTGGTAGTAGTGGTAGGCATCCTGCCCCCCTGGGTGAGGGTGGTAGTAGTGGTAGGCATCCAGCCCCCCTGGCTAAGGGTGGTAGTAGTGGTAGGCATCCTGCCCCCCTGGGTGAGGGTGGTAGTAGTGGTAGGCATCCAGCCCCCCTGGCTAAGGGTGGTAGTAGTGGTAGGCATCCAGCCCCCTGGGTGAGGGTGGTAGTAGTGGTAGGCATCCTGCCCCCCTGGCTAAGGGTGGTGGTAGGCATCCAGCCCCCCTGGGTGAGGGTGGTAGTGGTGGTAGGCATCCAGCCCCCTGGCTAAGGGTGGTAGTAGTGGTAGGCATCCAGCCCCCTGGGTAAGGGTGGTAGTAGTGGTAGGCATCCTGCCCCCCTGGGTGAGGGTGATAGTGGTGGTAGGCATCCAGCCCCCTGGCTAAGGGTGGTAGTAGTGGTAGGCATCCAGCCCCCCTGGGTGAGGGTGGTAGTAGTGGTAGGCATCCTGCCCCCCTGGCTAAGGGTGGTAGTAGTGGTAGGCATCCTGCCCCCCTGGGTGAGGGTGGTAGTAGTGGTAGGCATCCAGCCCCCCTGGCTAAGGGTGGTAGTAGTGGTAGGCATCCAGCCCCCCTGGGTGAGGGTGGTAGTAGTGGTAGGCATCCAGCCCCCCTGGCTAAGGGTGGTAGTAGTGGTAGGCATCCAGCCCCCCTGGGTGAGGGTGGTAGTAGTGGTAGGCATCCTGCCCCCCTGGCTAAGGGTGGTAGTAGTGGTAGGCATCCTGCCCCCCTGGGTGAGGGTGGTAGTAGTGGTAGGCATCCAGCCCTCCCTGGCTAAGGGTGGTAGTAGTGGTAGGCATCCAGCCCCCCTGGGTGAGGGTGGTAGTAGTGGTAGGCATCCTGCCCCCTGGCTAAGGGTGGTGGTAGGCATCCAGCCCCCCTGGGTGAGGGTGGTAGTGGTGGTAGGCATCCAGCCCCCCTGGCTAAGGGTGGTAGTAGTGGTAGGCATCCAGCCCCCTGGGTAAGGGTGGTAGTAGTGGTAGGCATCCTGCCCCCCTGGGTGAGGGTGGTAGTGGTGGTAGGCATCCAGCCCCCTGGCTAAGGGTGGTAGTAGTGGTAGGCATCCAGCCCCCCCTGGGTAAGGGTGGTAGTAGTGGTAGGCATCCTGCCCCCCCTGGCTAAGGGTGGTAGTAGTGGTAGGCATCCAGCCACCCCTGGGTGAGGGTGGTAGTAGTGGTAGGCATCCAGCCCCCCCTGGCTAAGGTTGGTAGTAGTGGTAGGCATCCTGCCCCCCCTGGGTGAGGGTGGTAGTGGTGGTAGGCATCCAGCCCCCCCTGGCTAAGGGTGGTAGTAGTGGTAGGCATCCTGCCCCCCCTGGATAAGGGTGGTAGTAGTGGTAGGCATCCTGCCCACCCTGGGTGAGGGTGGTAGTAGTGGTAGGCATCCAGCCCCCCCTGGGGGAGGGTGGTAGTAGTGGTAGGCATCCAGCCCCCCCTGGCTAAGGGTGGTAGTAGTGGTAGGCATCCTGCCCCCCCTGGGTGAGGGTGGTAGTGGTGGTAGGCATCCAGCCCCCCCCTGGGTAAGGGTGGTGGTAGTGGTAGGCATCCTGCCCCCCCTGGGTAAGGGTGGTAGTAGTGGTAGGCATCCAGCCCCCCCTGGGTAGGGGTGGTGGTGCGCATTCAGGCCCCTGTGTGCATATGTGGCATTGGTGATGGGCATCCCGCCCCTATGGTGCTGCTGTTGCTGGTGTAAGTATATTCTGCATCCCTCTGTGTGTGTGTGATGTGTCGTGTACGTGTTGTATGTGTTTTGTGGTTGGTGTCTGGCTTACCTTCTGCGCCGTACGCGTCCGTGCCTGTTCCGGTAGTAAATGTAGAATATTGGTATGATCGGGATGAAGGGATTCATGGTTGGTTCGTGTCGTTCGTCCTTCTCGTTGCTTCGCGTCGTCCTCGTCGCTTCGCCTCGTCCTCGTCGCTTCGCGTCGTCCTCGTCGCTGCCGTGTTCGTCTCGGAGCCGTGGATCGTGTTGTGGCGCGAATCGGAGCTTATGTGCGCCTCTCCCGGATGCTTTGACGTGCCGTGCGTAGCGACGGGTTCGGCGCGTACGGAAAGCACATCGTACTCGTTCGGCCGGACGGAGCTGCATTTTCCCTTCCGTGCGACTCGATTCAGCGTTTCCGGATTCGCCTCGGTCGGGAAACAGGACCTGGTTTGGGTGAGTACGGCTCGGCCGGATTCTTTGCTGTTGTGCGCATCGTACTTACTCGTTCGGTGTGCTGTACGGATCGGTCGGGAAACAGGCTTTCGCATGGCTTTTTTCCCGACCGAATGGTGTTGGGTACGCCTCCGACCGAGATCGGAATCGGCCCCTATGTATTTGCTAGTATTGAGAGTGATGTTGCATGATAGGTGGGTATGTGGCTGCCCCCTGTGGACAGTACATAAAACCTAATATTGTATATCAAAACTTAAAATAATAAATTCAATTTGAATGATTGCTTTCCAAAGCAATTGAACTGAGAACATTTGGAGACATGCTATAGTAATTAATGTGACATAATTAATAAACTGAAATTAATGTTTGTAATTGATGCCGACAAACAACACAAGAAAAGCAAGATAAGGCAGTTTCTAATCACTATCTTGTATTTCCCTATCAAAAAACATGCGTAGCATACGATATTGGTAGGCATTCACTATCAACTGTTTTAAATACAAAAAAGCATAATTTACCATCTAGGTGGAGGAGTGAGAAGGAACAATGATCCTTATTATGATGTCGGGCAGACTGTCACCAACAGGCCGTCAGTGACAGTCCACCGACATAAAGGGCAACGGTCCATTGGCTGCAATACGATGCAGCCAGCCAGACCACAGAGGATGGGGGTTAGGACCGCCACCTCTGACAGGATCCAAGATCCTGTCAGGGCGGTGGTTGGAATCATAACCCTACAATGGAGGCAGTGCCTGCGCAGGCACCGCTGTAGGGATTAGGATGTCCCTTTCCAACTGCCTTTTCATGGCAGTCCCATCGCCATGGAAAGGCAGAAGGAAAGGAACTTTGGGGACTCCGAGCACGGCCCCCATAGGCCACTGTTCAGTGGCCCTGGGGTCACATGTAGTGCCCCCATGCACAGTCATGCAACGTGTGCCATGCACCACATTGTGCCTGGCACACCGTGTATGAATGTACACAACATTCTCTATAACACTGGGTTGTGCTGTGGCCCTTTTCCAGGGCTGCAGCACAAGCCGCAGTGTTATAGAGCACTTTTCTGCCTGCTAGCCCAGCAGGTACATCGTAATTGGGCGGTTGGACTGCTGTCTGCCTGCAGGCGTTCCCGGAGCTCCGTGGTGTCAGGCGGAGGTCCGACCGTCCAACATCATAATGATGCCCATAGTTGTTATTTTGATTGCGTAGAGTTCTGCTAGACTAGAGTTTTTTTGCTATCAAAAAAATGCAGAATGGACCTTTGATCCTGTAGCTGTCATATTCGGTAGCTCTGACCTCCTGAGCGTGGTGTATGCTATTCACTGTAACACCAGTGTTGGTTTGCATCTGCACTTTTTATGCGCTGCAGCACATTACGCTCTAAATATAAAGAAGTGCAGTAAATAATAGTTTTCTTTAACTGTGAACCCTTTAAATCCAAAATCAAATCTTCTTGCATAACACACTGTTATCCTATAGGCATCCCCCATTTTTTGCTTCTCTGGCTTTTCTGCCTCTTGCTTTATATATGATGTTTAATTGGCTAGAGGATGCCTTGGTATTTTGCATTTGTCCTAATGATGTTCCTCCCACAGGAATTGCATTAGAGGACTTAAACACTGACAGTTTGCTGCTGATCCATTGCACATTAAAATTATGATATGTTACTTTGTTTATGACATAACTACATAATTGCACTACCTACAAAATTGCTGCTGGTATCTTCGCCTCACATTTTACTTTTCTTTACTAAACCTCACCCAAAGGTGACTAGATTTTTCCTCACTGTTTCATGGATTCTCAATCACCTTGTCCAAACATTTATTAAACTGTATATATTATTACTTTTATTAAAATACGTATAACTTCCATTAATCCTGTTTTTGAATCCTATTTGACTGAAATCTTATTAAAGTGTGACCCACTTATCATGAGTGTACTAAAAGATATCAGAATAATCCCTGTATTGTAGCCATAAGACTTTAGATACACAGAAATTGAAGATACCCTAAACAAAATTAATGATTTTTACTAGGACCTATTGCTTTATGTACTAGTCTCTACGAATGATCCCAGCAGAGTACATGGATACACTATTTCGATTTTTCTTTTCCCTGTTAGATGCAGCGGATCAATGCTCTTTGTTCATGTTTCCATTAGTAAACCTCAGCTATTCTACTACAGTGAGCAGCTTAGGCTGCTGTGCTGGGTCTATAAGGCATTTGGGTTGGGGCTACTGGAATAGGAGTTGTGGTCATAGGAAATGTGTGTAGAGGGAGGTTACCACAAGGCACCAGGGTTTTAGGGGAGAAAATATATCCGGAACTCTGAGGCCTTTGGTTATGCACATGTGGCCCAAATTTTAAGAATTTGGGCCACATGTGCAAAGGTAATCGTTTGTGATTACCAAATATAGAAATTTTGTGATTTGGTATTTGATTATTGCAAGCACCAATGTAAAAATGTGTCTGACAAATTTTGCAATTCCCAGAGGGTCGCAAATAGACCTACCTCATGAATATTAATGAGGTAAATCTCGGTTTGCCACCCTCTGGGATTTGCTAAAATCACAGGGATGGTGGCCTGCTGGGGTCAGCAGACCACGATGTCTGTGATTGCTTCTAAATAAAGAAATCTTTTTTTATTTTACATGCATCTCATTTTTCTTACAGGAAAACGGGATGCATTTCACAAAAAGAAATAAAAAGTTTTCTTTAAATTTACTAAGATTATGTAGTGGTCCATGGGTCCACTGATTCCTCTTAAAACATTTTTTTAACAAACATTCACAAAGGGGAATCTTGGAGACCCCTTTCCATTTGGAATGGGTTACCACCTACTTAAAGTAGGTGGGAAAATGCGAATGTTTTGCGACCACATTTCGGTCGCAAATCATTCACACATATCAGTGCGATTCGGTATTAAGAGTGACCGCCCTAAACATGCCCCTTCCTAATACCGAAATGCGAACCCAATTTGTGATTCAGTAATAAGTTCTAAGGAGCTTTCTCCAGCTTGTTATATCCTCATACTAAAAGTTTGTTACCCTGTGCATGAAGAAGGGAGCTATTTATACAGAGAGTGGGATAGGAGGAGGCAGATAGGCAACACACATTATCTCCTTTGTTTCTTTTCAGATTTTAGCAATAGGGGAACTAATATTTTTGGGGGATATGGCCCTTTTTGAAGGATCACTCCCAAACCTTTTGTCTTCCTCCTACTACTTTTTGCTGAATTCTTTTTTGTTGGTCTTAGGACTCTGAGCACTTCACTACTGCTAACCAGTGCCAAAGTGCATGTGCTCTCTCCTCTAAACATGGTAAAATTGGCTCATACCCAATTGGCATCTTTAATCTACTTTTAGGTCTGTAGTATAGTAGTGCTCTAAGTACCCAGGGACTGTAAATTAAATGCTACTAGTAGGCCTGAAGCACTGATTGTGTTACCCACTTAAGTAGCCGTTTAAACTCGTCTCAGGCCTGCCATTGCAGACACTGTGTGTGCGGTTTAAACTGCCATTTCAATCTGACAAAATAAACTTTTCTGTCAGGCACAAACCTTCCTTTTCAATACATGTAAATCACCCCTAGGGTAGTCCCAGGATAGCCCAGAGGGCAGGGTGCAATGTATTTGAAAAGCAGGACATGTACTCTGAGGGTTTACATGTCATGGTAGTAAAAAAGTCTTACTACTACTCTTTCACTACTGAAAGGCCTATATCTGCCATAGGATAACATTGGGATTACCTTATACATTTTATGTGTAGCTTCCAAATGGAAAGATATAACTGGTGTCTCTGGAATCCTAATTTAAATTCCTAACTTATGGTGAAGTCAGATTTTAAATTACAATTCTGCAATGCAAGTTTTAGAAAGTTGACATTTTCTTACTTTAGCCATTTGGTGCCTGCAGCCTGTCTCAGGTCACATGACTAGGTGTAGCTGGCAGTTGGACTTTGTATATTCCTCCTACAGAGCCACACACAATGGGAGCTTTGGTGTGACTGAGTGGGCCATCACTGGCAGGATGGGAGGGAGGAGCTGGGCCCAGCCTCACGTATACCTGATTAGGCTGTGTCCTGTCCCCATACAAATGGCTGCATACCCCCTGTAGTTAGTCTGGAGCAAGGGCAGGGAAGACAGAACATCTGTGCACTTGAAGGTATGGCTCTAGAAGCAGCTCCCCACTTTAAAGGCACAACTGTTTATAAAAGAAGGTCGAACATAGCAAAACCAAAGGGGATGATGGACGGAGTGTTGAACATTGCAAGCACTCACCCCCAGTCAACTGATCTGGGTTTAATCCATCATCATTCTTTAGCTCACTCCGCCACCCCAGTTCAGACATGGCCATATGCAAATCAGTCTGACCCTGTGCCTCATGGGAACAGTCCAGCCCGAACTGCCAAGCCATGTCTTCCCTGGACCGGAAACAAGCATCCTGGGACCGGTTTCTGGCTTACAGCCGTCATCAGCCAGGCTATCTTGAATCCATGATGATGGATTAAACCCAGATCAGTTGACTGGGGGTGAGTGCTTGCAATGTTCAACACTCCGTCCATCATCCCCTTTGGTTTTGCTATGTTCGCCCTAAGTTGGCAGGGTATGCCCAGACGTGGGTCCCTTGCTCACTTTGCCACTGGATTCAAGATAGCCTGGCTGATGACGGCTGTAAGCCAGAAACCGGTCCCAGGATGCTTGTTTCCGGTCCAGGGAAGACATGGCTTGGCAGTTCGGGCTGGACTGTTCCCATGAGGCACAGGGTCAGACTGATTTGCATATGGCCATGTCTGAACTGGGGTGGCGGAGTGAGCTAAAGAATGATGATGGATTAAACCCAGATCAGTTGACTGGGGGTGAGTGCTTGCAATGTTCAACACTCCGTCCATCATCCCCTTTGGTTTTGCTATGTTCGCCCTAAGTTGGCAGGGTATGCCCAGACGTGGGTCCCTTGCTCACTTTGCCACTGGATTCAAGATAGCCTGGCTGATGACGGCTGTAAGCCAGAAACCGGTCCCAGGATGCTTGTTTCCGGTCCAGGGAAGACATGGCTTGGCAGTTCGGGCTGGACTGTTCCCATGAGGCACAGGGTCAGACTGATTTGCATATGGCCATGTCTGAACTGGGGTGGCGGAGTGAGCTAAAGAATGATGATGGATTAAACCCAGATCAGTTGACTGGGGGTGAGTGCTTGCAATGTTCAACACTCCGTCCATCATCCCCTTTGGTTTTGCTATGTTCGCCCTAAGTTGGCAGGGTATGCCCAGACGTGGGTCCCTTGCTCACTTTGCCACTGGATTCAAGATAGCCTGGCTGATGACGGCTGTAAGCCAGAAACCGGTCCCAGGATGCTTGTTTCCGGTCCAGGGAAGACATGGCTTGGCAGTTCGGGCTGGACTGTTCCCATGAGGCACAGGGTCAGACTGATTTGCATATGGCCATGTCTGAACTGGGGTGGCGGAGTGAGCTAAAGAATGATGATGGATTAAACCCAGATCAGTTGACTGGGGGTGAGTGCTTGCAATGTTCAACACTCCGTCCATCATCCCCTTTGGTTTTGCTATAAAAGAAGGTCCTCAGACTCCACCACTTCAGTACACTTCTGAACCTGTGGATTCTCTGCCAGGAAGAAGGACTTCTGTGCTGCTGAAAAACTGACACTCTGCTGGACTGCACTTTGCTGGACTCTTGCTTTGCTGTGCTTATCTGCTGCCTCCTGCCCTCTTGCCTGGGTGAGAAGGGCTGGACCTGCAACTCTTGACCGAAGAACCCAGAGTGACTCCAAGCGCTAGTTGGCTGGCCTCCTGATCTGAAGCCTCAGGCTTCCAACCACCTGCACCTGCACTTGTACTCTGCCATCTGTGAGTCTACCCTGCCAGGCGGCGCCACCCCAATCCTGGACCATGGGAAGTGGACCTAAGGTGTTTGCCAGTGAAACAGCTAAATCTTCTATGTTGAGCAGTGGATCCCTGATCAGAACAAATGTGTCAACCCTGCTGCATGGATTGGGCCTGTCGTAAAGCCCCGCATCACCAACCGCAGTTTTCGGAATCAACACATTGCTTCGACAGCACAGCGCATCCACATCCCAGATTCTTGCATCTCTTGTCGACGGCAGACTCGACAACGATGCCAGACTCTAATCGCAGCTTCTCAGAATCGACACATCGCCGGTTGTGCACCGCATCCTCGACAGCTAACTTCATCTTGCAAGCCTCATCGGTGGGATCCTCGATGATGACGCAACAGGACCTCGCTCCACAGCTTTGCTGAATCGCTTCCATTATGCAGAGCATCTTCAACCCACAACCACACAACACTCCACAACCAGATTTAAGCTGCTGTGTTCAGCAGGCCTAACTATGTCCCTTTAGCTGTCCTGTGCTTCATTGTGATCTGCTGAACCTGTGACCTTATCCTGGTGCAGCACAACCAGATAGCCCCAATAACACTATCTGCTTTTTGGTTCTATTTTCACTAGAAACCTTAAAATTCAATATCTCCAGTTTGGGCCCTTTTGTGGTGTGTTTTTACTGTTTTACTGTTTGAAATGTTGCATGAATACTTTACACATTGCATCTAAGTTAAGCCAGGTTACCAGGGGGTGAGCACAGGTTTATTTGGGGTTTGCTTGTGCTTTACCCTGGCTATGATTGTGGTTGATGCTTGACCAGGGATCACATCCCAGTGAACTACCAACCTAATTTCTAACAGATACATTTCCTGTTTCGTTGTCCACTGATTTGATGCATACATTTGGTATCTAGCTGTGTAGCCATGTTTGGGCACCTGTCTTCTCAGCACCACCAGAATCAGTTGGACATGAGGATTCACAATTCGGTTGGTGATAAGTCTCACAGGAACATCATATTATATTCAGCCTTGCCAGCTCATTTATGACATCCACCTGTTGCGGCCAGGCAATATTGCAATTGAATATTTTATCTGTAGTCACAAATCAATCTTGCTTTTATTTCATGTCAGTGTGTATTAACATATTCATATCCATGTTGTATTTATATTGCTGTGATTGTGCTTAAACGCATATGATTTGGCAAAGTCAACATCCCTATTATGCTCACCATATACACATATACCTATGCCTGCAGCAATTTATATTTATTTCTCAATCAATCAATCAGGATTTGGTAGAGCGCACTACTCACCCGTGAGGGTCTCAAGGCACTGAAGGAAGGGGGTGTGAGCAGCTTCGTTGGGGTCAACCAAAGAGCCATGACTTGAGGTCCTTTCTGAATTGGTGCAGTGTCGGGCTTCGTCGGAGGTGAAGGGGGAGTTCATTCCAGGTCTTGGCTGCGAGGTAGGAGAAGGATCTTCAACCTGCTCTGGTCCTGTGTAAACGAGGGATGGTGGCTGAGGCGAAGTCGGCTGAGCAGAGGTTTCTTTTGGGGGCATGGAAGGAGATTCGGTCGCTGAGGTATTGGGGTCCGGTGTTGTGGAGGGCTTTGTAGGCATGTGTAAGCAGTTTGAAGGTTATTCTTCTTTCGACAGGGAGCCAGTGGAGGTCGCGGAGTTGTTGGATGATGTGGTCATGTAGTAGGATGTCGAGGATGAGTGCGGCTGCGGCATTCTGGATGGTCTGGAGTTTGCGGAGGAGTTTTTTGTTGACTCAGGCGTAGAGAGCTTTTCCGTAAACCAGTCTGCTGGTGATGAGTGTGTGGTTGAAGATTTCTCATTTTGTTAATCACAAATCATCTGGGGAGGTGTCAGAGTACTGTACAACAAGGAGGCTTATATCACCCCCTTACATAGAACCATCAAGTAACCATGGGAGACAGCAGATCCTAAAACAACAATCAATTTGACCACAGTCTTAGCAGAAAGAATGAAAGACAAGTTCAGAAAATAAGAACAGAGCAAGCTCCTAGCTGGGAGGGAGGGAAACCAGGTAACAGCTTGGAGTAAATAGGCAAAGGTTGGTGACAGGTGAGGACAAAATAACACAGACATTTATTTCAAGAAAAGAGTAAGGAGGGATGTGGAACAAGGGCAGGTGTAGGGATGGAACAGGGGATGTGGGGAAAAAAACTGAAAGAAGGGAAAATGTGAGAGTGAGACCGTTTAGTTGCAGACCGCACACTAACCAGACATGAAGTGAGCCACAATGGGGGTAATAGGGCAATACACAGCTGTGTCTGTGCAAATTGAGAAACTGCAAAAAGGGCAGATTGCACTCGCGGTCTGGGGGGCCAACGGTGAGGGGGATTCTTTTCACTGCTTTTAGAATACACTGAAGTATATCATTTACCACTGTGGTAAACAATTCACTGATATTACTACTACATCTTCTACTACTACTTCTACTGATCACATTTCTATACTGCATTTCTAAAGGGGGTCAAATTAATTTGCTGTCTTTGATTAGGATGAGCAGGTAAAGTTAGCTTTTTCTGTTCTGCTGTGCTATCAATTATTTTCTCCAGTATGAGAATTTATTAACATTAAAGAATACATATTGCCAAATATATCACGCAATAATGCTTCCTAGATACATTGGTTTAAAATCCAACAATAAGGCACTATAATGTCAACATCCTATGTTAAAGCTAGACTAGCTACAAACAAGATCTAAGATACAAACTGTTATTATCATCAAAATACGCATTTCACACGTTTTTAAAATGACAAACTATTCTTTTTTTAAAGAATGGAATAGATGCCCATTTCACAGAACATCCAATAACAGCTCCAATAACAAAGTAGGTATCTTTTGAGAAGCAAAGGTTTTTGCTTTGAAAATCACGACATAGTACAACTTTATTGAGTATTTTTTACCAGCGACACTCAAACGAAGTAAAAGTTTGTCTATTTGGAACTGGTATTTTAAATAGAATGAGTTAAGCATATGTATAATTATTTTCCAAATTATTTCTTTTTATTTAAAGTATTACAAACATTATTACTCGGTTTAATACAAATTACACTAGTTTTGAAAGTTCATAAGAACAACTATTGTGATTAGCATGTAAATATCAAATATTCGAATTATCAACACCAGGACATGCCAGTTACTGTTAAATGTGAAAGTTGCCTCACAAAAAATGTGTGCCCTCATTTTATTTTGGGTTGTATTAACTTGCTAAGTTGCTTCTGTATTTGCCCTTTATTTTTACTTCTTGCAGCCTGGTTTCCTTTGGATGCACTACTGGATGTATGTGCTTTGCTTTTACATATTTTCTGATGTCAGGGACACTTTAGTGCTATGGTTATTTACTCCTCTGTATGATTATGTTCTTCACACAAGAGCTATGAGTTTGCCAAGGAGTTGGTTTGGCTTTTGGGAATTGTTCATCTTAACTGGGATCCTCTTAAGGAGTCAATTGACACCATTCATGTGTACTAATAAGTATATGGTGACACAGCTATTAAGTGAAGTTGTGCTTTCTTTGGCAATCAAGAAGGAAACTTATAAGACCTTCTCAGTATCCAGTTCTAGATAAATGGTCAAAGATTTCTTTCTCTTGTTTCTCCAGTTTCCCTTTATCAATATTTTGTGCACACTTTATTTTAGTATATCATATCTTTCATGTATTTCAATCTGGTTTCAAACTGTTGCTCGGTTATGAATTTACCCTGAAAATATGAACAGAGAAGAGGCGTTTGGCAAAACAGGAATAAGTTGGTTTAATTAAACGCAGCAGCTGGGAGAGCAGCAACAGAGTGGTGTCAGAAGACTGTCTCTATGTATAGACGTTTTGGCTGTCATTATTTACAGATCTTGAAGAACAATAAACAAATTACACATTCTTGTAGAGCATGTAACTCTGAGGTTAGTCATGAACCCGTAAATTCAACCATCTGATAATGGGTTACTGGTGGCTCTCGAGTTCGTGGAGACCTAGTGTGGGCGGTTGTGTATGTGTCCAGCTGTCCGGCCGGCGTGTAGTGTGCATGTGGTTCAGTGACATAATATCGACAACACTAATATCGTGCTACAAAAATATCAACCCCAAAAATATCAATTTCCTATACTTATAATGTGAATGGCATAAATATTTTAAAAAATCAATGTCACTAATATCATTGTCAAAAATATTGTTTTTATATATATATAGACATAAATATTAAACCTTAAGGGACTTATTACGATGTTGGCCGCAGTTGCCTCCGATCGACACCATTTCGGTCTCGGGACCGACCGACCTCCTGTCGGCGGTTCCGACCACCTGATTACGATGCGACCTAACACTGTTCGGTCAGATGCTCACTTTTCTCAATGGGAGCTTGTGTCACTGAGTAAACCGGCCGCTATACAGACTCTTATAGAGAAATGGGGGTGTGTATAAAACCCTGCACCCTGTGGCAGGCACCGAATGGTAGGCAGCGGAGGAAAGGGGGCCCTGCTATATATATATATATATGTATAAATATATATATATATAACAACTCCAATAATATAGATTAGAGACAGCACTCCGCGTAATCCAGCATTCGTATTTATTCATGCTTGCATTATCTCGGCAGCACGTCTACGCGTTTCAGCTCTACACGAGCCTCGTTTCTCAACGTTGAACGAGAGTGTATGCAGCCATTTTAACAAAAATATAAGTAAACACAAAAGACAGGCTTCTTTTAGTGTATCAAATAACAAGAACAACATGGAGGCCATCTTGTAACGTGGTTATCAGTGTTACCAATATACAAATAATCTAAATCATCCTCAAATCAAATCAATTACAAACCATTGATCATAGTTCATTAACAACTGATCATATATGTAAGTTTGAACAATGAATAAATTAAATTTGAAAAAGTTATGTTATACCACCAACTTGTCCAAATACAGAATACATAATTATACGATCAGTAGAAAATATATATATATTTTTTGGTATATTAGAAAAATACGTTATAGAGGCCACGATGTGTTACTGTGTGTATCACATAAAAAAGCATATCTAACAGAATGATAAATAATAAAAACAAAAGGAAACACAGTACTTTCATTCATGCCCCACTGGGCCATTATCAACAGGTTGTTATAAGGAATTATGATATTCATATCCGTATTAAGCCCAATTGGGCAGAAGAGGACATGTAGAGTAATAAATGTTTATGATGTTGAGGATAATAATCGGTTAAAGAAAAAGAGATATCTTAGCTCTGTTGCGCTTCCACAAGATTGTCCTCTTTGAACAAACTGAAAATAGGTAAACAAGAAATATACATTATTTGTGTTCCAACAACTCAAAATAGCTGCAAGCATTTAAAAACAATACATTTTAAAATTGTGTAAAAGATGTGAAACATATTGCAAGGCTTGGGCCAGACAGGTTAAAGCAGAAAGACAGAAGGTACATGCACTCTGTATTTACAGGAAGGTATATAGTAAATTTGATCTAATGTGTGGGGGGGCTCCAGCCCCCCCACACGCCCCGGGGACCACCACCTCCTGGGGCACTTAGAAAATAAATGTGCAGCTCTGTGGCGCTTTTTGGAGGTAAATGGTGGGCTAGTTGGACTCCAGGGACCCTCAGGATTCAAGGGGACTTAATCCCCCAACTTAAAATGCGCCACGGGGCGCGTTTGCACAGTGGTGAAGGGAGGGGGCGGGGCTTCAGGTGACATGTGTGCAAACAGGCCCCATGGCGAATTTTAAGATGGGTAATTAAATCCTCTTCAATCCTGAGGGTCCCTGAGGGCCAACTAGCCCACCAGGTACCTCCAGTAAGCGCCACGGAGCTGCGTTGCAGAGTGTTGTAAAAAGGGGCATGGCCTCTGAACACCTCTCTGCAACGCAGCCCCTGGCGCATACTGGAGGTTCCTGGTGGGCTAGTTGGCCCCTAGGGACCCTCAGGATTGAGGAGGAATTAATTCTCCAACTTAAAACGCGCCACAGGGCGTGTTTGCAGACATGTCACCTCAGGCCCCACCCCCTTCCTGCACCATTGTGCAAATATTCCTCTAAAATCAACCGAACTACGAATTCCGATTTACTCACCTGTTATCAGGAGAGACCTCAGTGCTGCATCTTTGAGCCCAGTACTGATCCTGAAAAGTAATTTTAACCGTACTTACCAGTAACTTGAATTTCCTTCCATAGGATATCATTGACTGCTTTTTGCTGAAAAAGTTTGTGTCGATTTTTGAAACTTACAAATATTCCTCTAAAATCAGCCGAACTACGAATTCCAATTTACTCACCGGTTATCAGGAGAGACCTCAGTGCTGCATCTTTTAGCCCAGTACTGATCCTGAAAAGTAATTTTAACCATACTTACCAGTAACTTGAATTTCCTTCCATAGGCTAACATTGACTGGTTTCACTTGGAAATTCTTCTAAGTGTGGAGTTTTGGAAGTTTATAATATTCCTCTAAAATCAACCGAACTACGAATTCCGATTTACTCACCTGTTATCAGGAGAGACCTCAGTGCTGCATCTTTGAGCCCAGTACTAATCCTTAAAAGTAATTTTAACCGTACTTACCAGTAACTTGAATTTCCTTCCATAGGCTAACATTGACTGGTTTCACTTGGAAATTCTTCTAAGTGTGGAGTTTTGGAACTTTATAATATTCCTCTAAAATCAGCCGAACTACGAATTCTGATTTACTCACCTGTTATCAGGAGAGACCTCAGTGCTGCATCTTTGAGCCCAGTACTGATCCTGAAAAGTAATTTTAACCGTACTTACCAGTAACTTGAATTTCCTTCCATAGGATATCATTGCCTGCTTTTTGCTGAAAAAGTTTCTAAGTGTCGATTTTGAAACATACACATATTCCTCTAAAATCAGCCGAACTACGAATTCCGATTTACTCACCTGTTATCAGGAGAGACCTCAGTGCTGCATCTTTGAGCCCAGTACAGATCCTGAAAAGTAATTCTAACCGTACTTACCAGTAACTTGAATTTCCTTCCATAGGCTAACATTGACTGGTTTCACTTGGAAATTCTTCTAAGTGTGGAGTTTTGGAACTTTATAATATTCCTCTAAAATCAGCCGAACTACGAATTTTGATTTACTCACCTGTTATCAGGAGAGACCTCAGTGCTGCATCTTTGAGCCCAGTACTGATCCTGAAAAGTAATTTTAACCGTAATTACCAGTAACTTGAATTTCCTTCCATAGGATATCATTGCCTGCTTTTTGCTGAAAAAGTTTGTGTCGATTTTTGAAACTTACAAATATTCCTCTAAAATCAGCCGAACTACGAATTCCAATTTACTCACCGGTTTATCAGGAGAGACCTCAGTGCTGCATCTTTGAGCCCAGTACTGATCCTGAAAAGTAATTTTAACCGTACTTACCAGTAACTTGAATTTCCTTCCATAGGCTAACATTGACTGGTTTCACTTGGAAATTCTTCTGTGTGTGGAGTTTTGGAACTTTATAATATTCCTCTAAAATCAGCCGAACTACGAATTCTGATTTACTCACCTGTTATCAGGAGAGACCTCAGTGTTGCATCTTTGAGCCCAGTACTGATCCTGAAAAGTAATTTTAACCGTACTTACCAGTAACTTGAATTTCCTTCCATAGGATATCATTGCCTGCTTTTTGCTGAAAAAGTTTGTGTCGATTTTTGAAACTTACAAATATTCCTCTAAAATCAGCTGAACTACGAATTCCGATTTACTCACTGGTTATCAGGAGAGACCTCAGTGCTGCATCTTTTAGCCCAGTACTGATCCTGAAAAGTAATTTTAACCGTACTTACCAGTAACTTGAATTTCCTTCCATAGGCTAACATTGACTGGTTTCACTTGGAAATTCTTCTGTGTGTGGAGTTTTGGAACTTTATAATATTCCTCTAAAATCAGCCGAACTATGAATTCCGATTTACTCACCTTTTATCAGGAGAGACCACAGTGCTGCATCTTTTAGCCCAGCACTGACCCTGAAAAGTAATTCTAACCGTACTTACCAGTAACTTGTATTTCCTTCCATTGGAATCCATTGTCTGGTTTTCAGCAGAAAAGTTTCAAAGTGTCGATTTTCACAAACTACAAATATTCCTTAAAAATCGCCTGTATGACTTAAACGCATTCTTTCAACTGTTTACAGGAGATGCACCAGTGCTGGATCCAGGATCCACCACTGAGTAAGAAAAAGTAACGATAACACTACTTACCTGCTAAGTGAATTTCCTCCCATAGGATAACATTGGTGATTCTATGTGAAAAAGTTTCTAAGTGTCAACTTTTAAAATACAATAATATTCCTTAAAAATCACTACTGTAACCAAAACGCTTTTACTCAACTGTTTACAGGAGATGTCCCAGGACTGAATCTAGGATCCAGTCCTGTGGTTAGAAAAAGTAATCCATAAAGTAACTAATTGCATTTAACTAGAAATTCACATTGAGCTCAATGTTGCATTGTGTTTGAAATTGTGTTGCCCATTGCAACAACTGTAACTTCTGTACTTAAAAGTCTATTACCTATTTGCAAAGTATTTAAACTAAAGTAATTCATTCTGAGAAAGTATATTTTGTAATGTAATGTATAATGTAATTACAATGTAATTTAAAAAATAAAATATGTAAAAATAAATAGTTTAAAAAAATGTAGTAAATCAGTATCAAAAAAATAAATATAACAATTAATACATTTAAAAATTGTCATTTACAAAACCTTTCAAATTCACTGAAAAAAACATAGGTTTCAGACATGTTATAGTTAGGAATTAGCATTTAAAAAACCTTTGAAATTCACTGAAAAAACCATAGGTTTCAGGCACGTTATAGTTAGTTGGACATTGCACTCGTACAAAACCCGTGAAATTCCCCGTTATAGTTAGTCCAGCTAACTATAACTTGCGCCCCGCAATGCACTGCTGATGACGTCACATATTACATCACTCATGACATGGTCAGTGACATCACTGATGACATCACTGATGACATCTCAAATGACATCACTGATGACATCATCCACGTGATAATCTGATGCACCTCCTCACACCCTAATATAACCTTTGATACACCCACTCTAAATTACAGACTGCCATTCGCAAAACCATAGACACTCCAACACCAATAACTACATACCCACTCACTGATTCTTAGGTCTACACACACATCCACTCACTCACCCGTACAGTCACTCATACTTACGGTCACTCAGTACAGGACTATCATATGCACTCATACTCCTATATAGACACTCAAACACCGCCACTCATCCATAGAGGTACTCACACACCTAGTCAGTCATGCAAATAATTAAACACACTGCCATTTACTCACCTATACAGTTATACACACACCAGCTCACTTACTCATACAAATACTAGCACATTCTTACGCTCTTATACAAACACTGATACAAGCACACACTCATCCATACAGTCACTCTCACAATCACACACTCTCGCTTATAGCTATTTATATACTCCAACACACATATATACTACCTTTCACATATGTAGTTACTCACACATGTACCACTGGGACATACATTCACTCACTAACACACTCTTACACACACTTACCCACCCATACAGTCTATCACAGATGCACTCTTGAAACCATCCACCCAGTGAATCACCCACTCACACATCTATGCACAGAGTCGCACACACCCCACCCACACAAACACTCAGGCACCCATACAGATACTCAGACAACTAATCAATAACTCATATAGACACTCATGTAGCTATTCACAAACCCATGCAGCCACTTACACAGCAATAGACAGACGGATACAGACATTCACCCAGTTTAGTCACTAACCCATGCATTCAGTAAGATACGTTTAATCACTCACTTATAGAGTTAGTCACGCACCTACTAAATCATCCATACAGACACTTATACACCCACTCATTCTTCAATACGCCTTTCCCTATATATATTAAACATATTTAAACTTTACAGAAACACACAGTCACTGGATGATGTCATCAGTGATGTCATTTGAGATGTCATCAGTGATGTCATCAGTGATGTCACTGACCATGTCATGAGTGATGTAATATGTGACGTCATCAGCAGTGCATTGCGGGCGCGAGTTATAGTTAGCTGAACTAACTATAACGGGGGAATTTCACGGGTTTTGTACGAGTGCAATGTCCAACTAACTATAACTGTCCCTAAAACCTATGGCTTTTTCAGTGAATATATATATATATATATATGTATATATATATATATATATATATATATATATATATATATATATATATATATATAAATAAATTACCCAGTGGCGGTCAGCAATGGGTAGTTATAGTTAGGATTGTACTGAGTCGCAGTGATACTAGCCCCCATTTTAAACTGCATTTTTTATGACGTTTTTTCCTCTAGTGAAGCTCTCAGGTGAGTGTTATTGTCAAAGCATTCTGGGGCTAGTAGTACACATTGTACCTTGTTTTCCTTCAGTGGAAACTGTGGCTTAGTAGTTTGTTTCACAATTATTTTCAAACCCTTCAGTGGGCCGAGGCGAGTTGCGCGGGATGGCGGCGGAGCAAGCCGTCAGTCAATCGCACACATGAAAAGAGGAATGTCCGCACTCTCGGGTTAGCCACGGTGGAATTTAATTACATGGGGTAACGCGTTTCGACAGCCCACGCTGTTTTGTTCACACAATTTGCGCACAGGAACTGCAATGTTACATAGGCTATGATTCGTCATAACAATTGAAAACGGACCAAACACAACGGTGTGTTACGCATGTGCAGCGGCATAGCAAAAACAAAGCAACGTGGCGGCCATCTTATACTGTGTGCAAAACATTCGTTGGTAACTTGCAGTACTTGCTAAATACAGTAAATAAGACCTAAATTCACTCGGTGACCATTAGAATTCATAATAGAATACATGTAAAGCATATATACCAGTTGGTAACGATTGTAGGCATTAGGTTTTCAAATTATTGCACTTCTGATTACATCAGCAGTATGTGAAATTATATACCAGAATCATGCCTAACAAACCACATTGAACAGCACAGCAGTACATGGCTTACTGGAAGGCATAGTGCCAAAATAGACGCCACTGTTGCATAAGTGAGAGATTGTGTGTGGTCTCAATATTGTGGACGATTAGCCAAAGACGAATAGATGTATGTAAATGAAGATATGAAATGGCTGTGTCCCAATTATAATACCGGAATCGGTAACTTACTGGAAGGCAAAGTGCCAAATTAGACGCTACTATTGTTTAGTTAGAGTTCATGGACTGAAAGGCAATATGCCTTATAGTTATGTGTATGTCGTGGCACCAATGATCTATAATCACCTACCCCCAGTGTGGAGGGTGGTACAGAACTGGCGCAAGGTAGAGGACGCCAGGCTGAGGGAAGCATTAAATGAGACAGTACAATCAGGGACACAGTCCGGTGATCCAGACTTGGAGTATGAGAAATTCTTTCTCACACTGGCTGAGGACAGCCATTGACATTGTGGCTCCTGCCCGGAGGGAAAAGATAACATACAGAACCAAGGGTGCCCCATAGTACACGGAAGAACTAAGAGGGGAAAAACAGGCCCTCCGTCAATGCGAAAGGCATTGGCGGAAATCACACGACCCAAAAGCCCAGGAGACGTATAAAGCAAAACTAGTCCTCTACAAAGCATCAATCATCACTACCAAATCTGCGTATTATGAACTGAAGATTAGGGAGGCCACGGACACTCAAAAAGAGACCTTTAATGTACTCAGGGAGTTGAGCCAAAAGAAAGAACAGAGGACAGTCGCCAATCAGGGAGACTGTGAAAAGATACAGGACTTCTTTCTAGGTAAGGTTAAAGACATTATTACGGAAATAGGCAACACTCGTATAAATCCCTGCCCTCTATCAGTGGTGGATTCACCAGATTTTCAGGGCGGCTCTCTCTCAGTCTTTCCTGCACTCGACTTAAACGGTTTAGCCCATATTGTGGCCAAAGTAAAATCTGGGTCACCTGAAGATCCCTGCACTCCTAGGGTTTTTAAAAAGGTCATTCCTGCGGTAGGGCCAGAGGTGCTGTCCCTATTAAATCTGTCTTTGGCTACAGGGAAGGTGCCATACAAATTTAAGGAAGCTATGGTGATTCCACTGCTGAAGAAAGCTGGGGCGTACATCAACAATCTGAAGAACTTCCGACCCATCTCCAGACTTCCGTTTTTGGCTAAAGTACTCGAGCAACATGTGCTTAGAGTTCTCTCGTCCTTCTTGGAAGAACATCAGCTGTTACATGCACGGCAAGCAGGATTTAGGGCCCACAACAGTACTGAGTTGGTGATGCTCTCAGTGCTGGACGCACTGAGGCTCGCAGCTGACAAGAAGAACCCCTCAGCACTGATTCTATTAGACCTCTCAGCCGCGTTCGACACGGTGAACCACGCGCAGCTGTTGGCCAGTGTTCGGCAGTTGGGAGTCACTGGGACGGTCTTTCAATGGATAGCCTCCTTCTTGGAGGATCGGTCTCAAAAGATCCAATGAGGGGAATGTATGTCTAGGTACGGCGCCCTGCCATGTGGGGTTCCGCAGGGCTCTGCGTTGTCCCCCCTGCTCTTCAATATTTACCTTCAGCCATTGGTAGAAGCACTGGCAAAACTGGATTGTCAGGTGTTTAATTATGCCGATGACACCCAGTTAATTGTACGAGTTTATAATTCCCTTCAGGCACAGCTTATTGTTCAGAACATCCTCCGGTTCACTATGAACTGGATGACCCTAAATTCACTTAAGGTAAATCCCGATAAGACAGAGGTGCTTGTTCTTACAACAGGGGCCAACCCCTGGTCCAGCCTCTTCTGGCCACAAGAGCTTGGCACCACCCCGACACCGGTGCCAGCCGTGAAGAGCTTGGGTATCAGGCTAGACACCAAGTTAACTCTAAACAATCAGATGTCAGCTGTGTGGGCTTGATGCGACAACTCCGGAAACTTGCGACCCTGTTGTCATTTTCCACCATGCGTACCGTCGTGTCAGCACTAATCTTGTCACGCTTGGACTACGGCAACGCAGTATACATAGGGCTTCCTGATAAACTTCTGGGGCAACTTCAGGTGGTTCTAAATGATGCGGCAAGATTCATTTTTAAACTGCCAAGAAGAGCATGTGCCACCCCCCTGCTACAACAGCTACACTGGCTCCCTATCAAGCAGAGGGTCAGGTTCAAGGGCCTCTGCATTGCACATAAAGCACAGTAAGGAGTGGCGCCTAACTACATCAAAGACCATCTGAAGCTTTATGTGCCCGGACGATGCCTTCGTTCATCTGGGTCAAGCTTGTTGGCCTGCCCGCGCTTTAATAGAGCCACCTTGGGGGGGCGGGCCTTCTCTGTTGTGATCCCCAGCTCTGGAACAAGCTACCGGACAGTATGCGTGGGGAAGCCACCCTACTCCAGTTCAGGAGGAAACTCAAGACCATTTTGTTCACTGAGGCATTTGGATAAGTTCATTCTAATTTGTGCTGAGCCCAGCAGGAATAAGGGCTTCCCGGGTTCTTGGTCTATGCTGCAAGCGCTTAGAGACCTCTGGTGAATTGGCGCTCTACAAATATAAATTAACATAACATAACATAACATAAAAAATTGGCTATAGTTACTCACTGCCAAATGGCTAGTGATGTACAAGATATATCAGTTATAATATTGAAGTAGCAAATTGTTGAACACTGTCAAGAAGTATTAACTTGAGCTGAATATAACTTATAGTAAATTCATGACATAAACACAAGAGGGGAAATACATGTGGCAAACTCATAACTTCAGAACACAGTCCAAACCATATAGGGACAACAAGCTATAAGAACATACAATGTGTGTAAAGATACAGTCCTGTTCGTCAAAGGAGAAGCAAGAAAACAAAAGAAAACCAATATGCATGAGTGAAAAATTGATAACATTAAAGAAATCTTATCTGAATATGGTGATACCCCTAAGGGGGGAAGAAAAGGGTAGGGAGCCCGTGTGTATACGTGTCCGTCGTATGGCGGTGGGTCCCTTCCTTTCCTCCTGTGAAAATATAAAAGCAAAAGTGCAAGATTAAAAACATTGTGTTTGATTTTATACACATTATAAACATAACAATATATGAATGCTCAATATTTACATAATGCGGAGGAGTTCAAATGCTAATGGTGGCAAGCCTACACAGAGAACGGATAATTCAGTCTACATGTAAATGTATACTCAGCTCCTCATCTAGATTGTGGCCACCCGGCTGTTTGGTCTTGAGCTCTAGGATCCATTTGGACTCACGTTTGCGCAACAGTTGTACTTTGTTGCCCCCACGGTTGCCTGTATGTACTTGTTCGATTATAAAATAACTCAATAAAGAGCTGTTTGATAGATGGTGTGTTTGAAAATAGCGTGCGACCGGGTAATGCGGATCTCTATTGTTTATGGCCCGCATGTGCTCTAAGACTCTTTTTTAGCCATAAGAGTGGTGCTACTGATATAACAGAGTCCACATGGGCAGTGCAGTGCGTACACAACAAAAGTGCTGCTAGAGGGGGGGAAATTGAGTAATCTGTTTCTTGTTGGCTCTTCATGGTATACTGTATTCTTTCACCAAACGGCTGTTCCGGCAGGCCTTGCAATGGCCGCACGGGAAGAACCCTTTCAAATTGTGGTCTCTTTGTACTTGAGGTTGTGTGACATCATTATGGACTAAATTGTCCATAAAGCTACGGCCTTTCCTGTATGTGATTCTGGGGCGTGTGTGGATGGATTTGCCAATGACAGAGTCACCTTTCAGTATGGGCCAATGTTTAGCAAAGATCTTATACATCTGCTGGGAGTTGCGACTGTACGTGGTAATTATTCTAGTTTCATGTGGTTCTATTTGACTTTCCCTGTCTGTTGTGTGTTCACTCAAGGTGTCAGCTCTACTAGTTTTGTTGACCTTTTCTATGGCCCGGTTAAGTACCCACTTCGGGTATCCCCTGTTGGTGAATCTAGTTATCATGTGGTCTTTTTCAATGTTGAATGTTTCTTCAGTGCTGCAGTTTCTCCTCGCCCTCAGCAGTTCGCCAAATGGGATACTCCATTTCAGAGTTTCAGGATGGCTGCTGAGGGCATGCAGAATGGTGTTACCCGCAGTTGTTTTTCTGAAAAGACTGGTCTCCAAAGTGTTATGTTTCACTGAAACTAGTACATCCAAAAACTCAATCTGGTGTTTGTTTATATTGGATGATAGTTTGATGTTGTAACTATTGGAATTCAGCTTGTCAACAAATTTGGTGACCTCGTCTTGTGTGCCTTGCCAAATAAGGAACAGGTCGTCGATGTATCGCACCCATAGACGTACCTTAGAAAATTCAGGTGCAAGGGTGGCTTCTTTTCTAATTTCCTCTTCCCAGAGCCCCAGGAATAGGTTGGAAAAGCTAGGGGCAAAACAAGTGCCCATAGCAGTGCCAAGGACTTGTTTATACACCACCCAGTCAAACATAAAAATATTATTTTTCAAACATTGATTCATCATTTCGATTAACATGTTGGTATGATCTAAGAAACCAAAAGATCTGTTCTTGAGGTAATGGGAGCATGCCTTCACGCCCTGGGTGTGATCTATTATAGTGTAAAGTGAATTTACATCTAGTGTGACTAGGAGGAAATCCTCTTCCCAGTTGATTCCTTCTATTTTGGTCAAAAAATCTTTTGCATCCCTAACGTGAGAGGGCAAAGCTGCTAAATATTCACTTAGAAAGTGATCCACATACTTAGACACATTCTCTAATGCGCTGCCAATAGATGAGACTATAGGTCTCCCTGGCGGCCTAGTAGGGTCCTTAAGTACTTTAGGTAAAAGATACAAGATCGGGAGTTTCGGGAAGTCTCTTTTCAACAAGCAGTATTCATCCCAAATGATGATACCACTATGTTGCCATTCTTTGAGTTTATTCCAGATTTCTAATATACTATCCTTATAAACATTGCTGTTGATTTTAAGATAGAACCTTGCATCTTGTAGTTGTCGTTGGGCTTCATTGATGTACATGTCACGACTTAAGAGGACAATGTTGCCCCCCTTATCGGCAGGACGGATCACAATACTAGTGTCTTCTGCTAGCGATTTGATATTAGCCTTTTCTTTTTGGGTCAAATTATTGTTGGAAGATACTTTTTTCCAACTTTGTTGTTTGAGTTTAAGTAGATCTTGCACAACCATGTCATTAAATGTGTCAATGTTGTCGTAGGGTAACATCGGATAGAAGACAGAACCGGGTTTGAATTTGGTCGAAGCTGCTAGGTCAGTAGGAAAGTCAATGTTAATGATTTCCATAGGAGACATGTTAGATATTTCAGATATTTGGTGTAGGTCATGCATAGCTAACAGTGTTTCAACATCACCTACAGTCAAGCTTGTTGGTGCAATTTGAGTTATATACAAAAGAGAGAGAGGGACCCAACCACCAAAGGGGAGGGGTACCAAATACGACAAAAAGTCACAAAGAATCCCCCTTGGGTATAAAACACCTATACAACACCACATTCACACGAGAAACCTTTTAAATCGATGTGGACAACTGTTACTGAGTACAAAACAAAGGAGAGATTTCTCTCATGAGTTGACATTTGATCTGTGTATGATTATGTGGCTATACCTGTGACTTGGAAACAATTTTCCTGCTTGTTCTCCCATATATGTTTTTTTTGTGTTTTGTTTTTTTAATTGTATGTATTGATCTGCCCTCAAGATAGGTGTGTCTAATCCTTTTTAACTTGATAAAGCTGCTTTGATTATTGTTTTATGATGAACGTTAGAAAAATACTGTGAAGTTTTAAGCTTTTTTAATTATTGTATACTGAATTTAATAAATTTGTACTATTCATTGAGAACCAACTTGATTTGTTTATTTCTTGGATCCTTTGTTTATTGTTAACGTGTTGGTGATATAAGGTTTCGCGTGTGAATGTGGTGTTCTATAGGTGTTTTTTACCCAAGGGGGGATTCTTTGTGACTTTTTGTCGCAATTTGAGTTCTTTCTGCTGTTGATTCCATACCTGTAGTTGGATTCTTAAGAGTATGCCATTTGGTAAGTTTAAGATTTCTCACAAATTTAAAAAGGTCTACCCGTGTGTCCGAGTAATTGAATAATTCGGTAGGACAAAATGTCAGGCCTAGGCACAGAGTTCTTTTCTCTAGGAAAGATAGAGAGTGTTCGGATAGGTTAATAATGGTTTTGTTTACCATGTCCATATCCATTATTGGTTGGTCGTGGAGCTCGTTGCTTTTCCCATGTGCTCCTTTGTTCTGTCGTTTTTGGTTTTTCTGTTTTCTTCTTTTCCTTCTTTGTTTGCTCCTCCCTTCCCTCTTCCTCTTCCTCTTCCTCTGGCACGTTGTCCCCGTCCTCTCCCTCGATTTGTTGGTAGCGGTGTCGTTCTTTGTATTTGCTGGCCCCTGCGTAGGTGCCGGTACTCGTCTAAAAAAGTGACGGGCTTGGAAGGGATCACTCTTTCGGATATGGAGCTTGTAGTTGCTATGGAGATGTCAGTATCTGAGTTGCTTGCTTCCACTGATGATGGTATCGTGGTCTCGCTCCTCACGGTTGGAGTTGTCTGATTAGTGGATGTATTCTCATATAAATGGTCATATTTGCGACTATAGGTTAGTATGCGACCGCTCTCGTAATCGACGCAATCACGGTGGAGTTTGCATTGTTTACGAATTTTAATATCGTCTTCGTGCTGTTTTAGCCTGTGTTTAAGGTCATCCATGAATGTGGTTATGATCCCTTGTTCTTTGTTGGCCATGAATTCTGCCTCCAGTGTGGCAATCTCTGCCATAATGATCTCACGATCTTCCCAAGCATATTTGACTAATATGCTGAGCATTGTTCTTGAACTTTTGGCAGAGTTTTCTGCCCATTCTTCCAACATCCGTGGGTTGGGCGACTCGTATGATGGTGTTACAAATATCCTTAGCCCACGCGGCACCATGTTCTTATCCAGATAGTCTTGCAGAGAACCTGCTTCGCACCATTTGGGGGTTTCAGACTTCTTCAGTTTCTCAAAGCGCTTTAGTTTTGTATTTAAAGTTGTGTCACATTTGTTAGAAATTTGTGCACTGTCCATTTTGCCTGGGGCGCGTGCCAGCAGTGTTTGTGCCGCTGCACGTCTCTCATTTTCCTCCTCCATGTTGAGCGTTCAATAAATATCCTCGGTTTGTGCTTCAAAGTCATGTATTTAATACCACTGCCGACAATCCCCCTCTTAAGATAAGAGGTTGTCGCTGCCGCTAAAACGTAGCTACTCAGGAGCTTGTGTACCCATCAATATCCGCATAGACGATTGACAATATTGCCGGTCTCATGAAAGTTCAAAAGTCAGTTGTGCAGATGTACAATGTTGTGCACATGAGCACGTAGTTAATACTGCCAATGCGGTTGATGTTCGTGATCTATTATAGTATACTAGTTATTTCTGTATACTGATGTGTACGGTGCTGACCAGAGACATAAGAATCAGCCGTGGGGGATGACAGCGCGGGGGACCGGACCCGCGCTACAGAGCACACGAACCAGCCTCCCCGCCCTGCACCTCCACCACGGTCAAAACTCACCTCTGGGATGCATTGTCACATGATCCTCCGCTTCTGAGTCGATCCAGGCACTCTGGTTGCTGCTGCAGTGTATAGTGAGCTGCCGGTCAAGTGATCCTTCCGTAAATTGCACACAGGGACGCTCCTGCTGGGATCAAGGGCCCGAGGCGAGTGGCGCGGGATGGCGGCGGAGCAAGCCGTCAGTCAATCGCACACATGAAAAGAGGAATGTCCGCACTCTCAGGTTAGCCGCAATGGAATTTAATTACATGGGGTAACGCGTTTCGACAGCCCACACTGTCTTGTTCACACAATTTGCGCACAGGAACTGCAATGTTACATAGGCTATGATTCGTCATAACAATTGAAAACGGACCAAACACAACGGTGTGTTACGCATGTGCAGCGGCATAGCGAAAACAAAGCAAAAACGTGGCGGCCATCTTATACTGTGTGCAAAACATTCGTTGGTAACTTGCTGTACTTGCTAGATACAGTAAATAAGACGTAAATTCACTCGGGTACCATTTGAATTCATAATAGAATACATGTAAAGCATATATACCAGTTGGTAGCGATTGTATGCATTAGGTTTTCAAATTATTGGACTACTGATTACATCATCAGTATGTGAAATTATATACCAGAATTATGCCTAACAAACCACATTGAACAGCACAGCAGTACATGGCTTACTGGAAGGCATAGTGCCAAAATAGACACCACTGTTGCATAAATGAGAGATTGTGTGTGGTCTCAATATTGTGGACGATTAGCCAAAGACGAAGTAAGTTACCGATTCCGGTATTATAATTGGGACACAGCCATTTCGTATCTTCATTTACATACATCTATTCGTCTTTGGCTAATCGTCCACAATATTGAGACCACACACAATCTCTCACTTATGCAACAGTGGCGTCTATTTTGGCACTATGCCTTCCAGTAAGCCATGTACTGCTGTGCTGTTCAATGTGGTTTGTTAGGCATGATTCTGGTATATAATTTCACATACTGATGATGTAATCAGTAGTGCTATAATTTGAAAACCTAATGCCTACAATCGTTACCAACTGGTATATATGCTTTACATGTATTCTATTATGAATTCTAATGGTAACCGAGTGAATTTACGTCTTATTTACTGTATATAGCAAGTACTGCAAGTTACCAACGAATGTTTTGCACACAGTATAAGATGGCCGCCACGTTTTTGCCTTGTTATCGGTATGCCGCTGCACATGCGTAACACACCATTGTGTTTGGGCCATTTTCAATTGTTATGACGAATCATAGCCTATGTAACATTGCAGTTCATGTGCGCAAATTGTGTGAACAAGACAGCATGGGCTGTCGAAACGCGTTACCCCATGTAATTAAATTCCACTGCGGCTACCCCGAGAGTGCGGACATTCCTCTTTTCATGTTTGTGATATATATATATATATATTCACTGAAAAAACCATAGGTTTTAGGGACAGTTATAGTTAGTTGGACATTGCACTCGTACAAAACCCATGAAATTCCCCCGTTATAGTTAGTCCAGCTAACTATAACTCGCGCCCCCGCAATGCACTGCTGATGACGTCACATATTACATCACTCATGACATGGTCAGTGACATCACTGATGACATCACTGATGACATCTCAAATGACATCACTGATGACATCACTGATGACATCATCCAGTGACTGTGTGTTTCTGTAAAGTTTAAATATTTTTTATATATATAGGAAAAGACGTATTGAAGAATGAGTGGGTGTGTAAGTGTCTGTATGGATGATTTAGTAGGTGCGTGACTGACTGTATAAGTGAGTGATTTAACGTATCTTACTGAATGCATGGGTTAGTGACTAAACTGGGTGAATGTCTGTATCCGTCTGTCTGTTGCTTTGTAAGTGGCTGCATGTGTTTGAGAATAGCTACATGAGTGTCTATATGAGTTATTGAATGCTTGTGTGAGTATCTGTATGGGTGCCTGAGTGTTTGTGTGGGAGGGGTGTGTGCGACTCTGTGCATAGATGTGTGAGTGGGTGATTCACTGGGTGGATGGTTTCAAGAGTGCATCTGTGATAGACTGTATGGGTGGGTAAGTGTGTGTAAGAGTGTGTTAGTGAGTGAATGTATGTCCCAGTGGTACATGTGTGAGTAACTACATATGTGAAAGGCAGTATATATGTGTGTTGGAGTATATAAATAGCTATAAGCAAGAGTGACTGATTGTGATAGTGGCTGTATGGATGAGTGTGTGCTTGTATCAGTGATTGTATAAGAGCGTAAGAATGTGCTAGTATTTGTATGAGTAAGTGAGCTGGTGTGTGTATAACTGTATAGGTGAGTAAATGGTAGTGTGTTTAATTATTTGCATGACTGACTAGGTGTGTGAGTACCTCTATGGATGAGTGGCGGTGTTTGAGTGTCTATATAGGAGTATGAGTGCATATGATAGTCCTGTACTGAGTGACCGTAAATATGAGTGACTGTTCGGGTGAGTGAGTGGATGTGTGCGTAGACCTAAGAATCAGTGAGTGGGTATGTAGTTATTGGTGTTGGAGTGTCTATGGTTTTGCGAATGGCAGTCTGTACTTTAGAGTGGGTGTATCAAAGGTTATATTAGGGTGTGAGAAGATGCATGAAATTATCACATGGATGATGTCATCAGTGATGTCATTTGAGATGTCATCAGTGATGTCATCAGTGATGTCACTGACCATGTCATGAGTGATGTAATATGTGACGTCATCAGCAGTGCATTGCGGGGCGCGAGTTATAGTTAGCTGGACTAACTATAACGGGGAATTTCACGGGTTTTGTACGAGTGCAATGTCCAACTAACTATAACTGTCCCTAAAACCTATGGTTTTTTCAGTGAATTTCAAAGGTTTTTTAAATGCTAATTTGTAACTATAACGTCCCTGAAACCTATGGTTTTTTCAGTGAATTTCAAAGGTTTTTTAAATGCTAATTTGTAACTATAACATGTCTGAAACCTACGGTTTTTTCAGTGAATTTCAAAGGTTTTGTAAATGACAATTTTTAAATGTATTAATTGTTATATAAATTTTTAAAATACTGATTTACTACATTTTTAGAAACAATTTTTTTTTACATATTTTATTATTTAAATTACATTGTAATTACATTATACATTACATTACAAAAATACTTTCTCAGAATGAATTACTTTAGTTTAAATACTTTGCACATAGGCAATAGACTTTTAAGTACAGTAGTTACAGTTGTTGCAATGTGCAACACATTTTCAAACACAATGCAACATTCAGCTCAATGTGAATTTCTAGTTAAATGCAATTAGTTACTTTATGGATTACTTTTCTAACCACAGGACTGGATCCTAGATTCAGTCCTGGCACATCTCCTGTAAACAGTTGAGTAAAAGCGTTTTGGTTACAGTCGTGATTTTTAAGGAATATTATTGTACTTTAAAAGTTGACACTTAGAAACTTTTTCTCATAGAATCACCAATGTTATCCTATGGAAGGAAATTCACTTAGCAGGTAAAAACTGTTATCGTTACTTTTTCTTACTCAGTGTTGGATCCTGGATCCAGCACTGGTGCATCTCCTGTAAACAGTTGAATGAATGCGTTTAAGTCATACAGGCGATTTTTAAGGAATATTTGTAGTTTGTGAAAATCGACACTTTGAAAGTTTTCTGCTGAAAACCAGACAATGGATTCCTATGTTAGAAAATATAAGTTACTGGTAAGTACGGTTAAAATTACTTTTCAGGGTCAGTGCTGGGCTAAAAGATGCAGCACTGGGTTCTCTCCTGATAACAGGTGAGTAAATTGGAATTCGTACTTTGGTTGATTTTAGAGGAATATTATAAAGTTCCAAAACTCCACACTTAGAAGAATTTCCAAGTGAAACCAGTCAATGTTAGCCTATGAAGGAAATTCAAGTTACCGGTAAGTACGGTTATAATTAATTTTGAGGATCAGTACTTGGCTGAAAGATGCAGCACTGAGGTCTCTCCTGATAACAGGTGAGTAAATCAGAATTCGGATTTCGGCTGATTTTAGAGGAATATTTTAAAGTTCCAAAAATCAACACTTAGAAACTTTTTCAGCAAAAAGCAGGCAATGATATCCTATGCAAGGAAATTCAAGTTACTGGTAAGTACGGCTAAAATTACTTTTGAGGATTAGTACTGGGCTGAAAGATGCAGCACTGAGGTCTCTCCTGATAACAGGTGAGTAAATCGGAATTCGTATTTCGGCTGATTTTAGAGGAATATTTTAAAGTTCCAAAACTCCACACTTAGGAGAATTTCCAAGTGAAACCAGTCAATGTTAGCCTATGGAAGGAAATTCAAGTTACTGGTAAGTACGGTTAAAATTACTTTTCAGGACCAGTACTGGGCTGAAAGATGCAGCACTGAGGTCTCTCCTGATAACAGGTGAGTAAATCGGAATTCGTATTTCGGCTGATTTTAGAGGAATATTTTAAAGTTCCAAAACTCCACACTTAGAAGAATTTCCAAGTGAAACCAGTCAATGTTAGCCTATGAAGGAAATTCAAGTTACCGGTAAGTACGGTTAAAATTACTTTTCAGGACCAGTACTGGGCTGAAAGATGCAGCACTGAGGTCTCTCCTGATAACAGGTGAGTAAATCGGAATTCGTATTTCGGCTGATTTTAGAGGAATATTTGCACAATGGTGAAGGGAGGGGCGGGGCCTCAGGTGACATCTGTGCAAACGCGCCCCGTTGCGCGTTTTAAGTTGGGGGATTAAGTCCCCTTGAATCCTGAGGGTCCCTAGGGGCCAACTAGCCCACCAGGAACCTCCAATATGCGCCAGGGGCTGCGTTGCAGAGACGTGTAGAGAGGCCACACCCCTTTTACACCTCTCTGCAACGCAGCTCTGTGGCGCTTTCTGGATGTACCTGTTGGGCTAGTTGGCCCCCAGGGACCCTCAGGATTGAAGGGGATTTAATTCCCCATCTTAAAACGCGCCACGGGGCCTGTTTGCACACATGTCACCTGAAGCCCCGCCCCTCCCTTCACCACTGTGCAAACGCGCCCCGTGGCGCGTTTTAAGTTGGGGGATTAAGTCCCCTTGAATCCTGAGGGTCCCCGGAGTCCAACTAGCCCACCATATACCTCCAAAAAGCGCCACAGAGCTGCGTTGCAGAGAGGTGTAAAAGGGGCGTGGCCTCTGTACACCTCTCTGCAAGGCACTCCCTGGCGCATACTGGAGGTACCTGGTGGGCTAGTTGGCCCCCAGGGACCCCCAGTATTCAAGGGGAATTCGTTCCCCCTCTGCAAACGCGCCAGGGGGCGCGTTTGCAGAGTGGTGAAGGAAGGGGGCGGGGCCTGCGGGCCCGATCGTTTAAAAAAAAAAAAAAAAAAATTCTCCCCTGAAGGGGGGCTGTGTGGCCCCCTTCCTTTTTCTTTTTTTGGGCCCTGGGGACCCCATCCCCCAGTGCCTTACCCCTTTTTTAAATTACCTTTAAAAAAAAAACGGGAAGGGGGCCGCGTGGCCCCCTTCCCTTGGCCTGTATTGGCCCCGGGGACCCCATCCCCGGGGCATGGCCTCTATATTTATTTTTTTGAGGGGGCAGCGTGGCCCCCTCCTCTGGCCATTTTAAGGCCCCCGGGACCCCATCCCCCGGGGCCGGCCTTTCCTTTTTTTAAAAAAATGTTTTGCTCTTTTTTGGGGAGGGGGGCCACGTGGCCCCCCTCCCGGGCCACTACTTGCCCCGGGGACCCCATCCCCCGGGGCTGGCCCTCTCCGTTGGGGACTGTGGGGGTCCCCAATCCCCCACAGTCCCGCCGGCTCCCACGTCCCTTGGGAGCCGGCATTGATGTCTCCACATGGGGAGCAGCTGACATGCTGCTCCCCATGTGGAAAGCAATCGCTTTGGATATTGGAAGAGAGAGCAGGTTTCCCTGCTCTCTCTTCCAATATCCAAAGCAGTTTGCTATGGCAGGACGGGAGCCGCGAGGCTCCCGTCCTGCCATAGCAAACTACAGTGTCCCGGGGGTAGGCACCCCGGGACACTGCAGGAGCCGGCCCTGGGGGTTGCGGTCCCCAGGGCCATCAAGGGCTTCCAGGAGGGGGCCGCGCGGCCCCCTCCCTACATCAGCACAGCCCCGGGGAGGTGGTGGTCCCCGGGCTTCGGGGTCCAAAACGGACCCCCATTTTAATTTGTTAGTGCCCCGGGAGGTGGCGGTTTCCGGGCGTGTGGGGGCTGGAGCCCCCACACAGGTTGTTTAATTTTTTTAAAAAGCCCCGGGAGGTGGTGGTCCTCGGGGCTGCGGGAGGGCTCAGAGCCCTCCCGCACCATTTTTAAAAGAAAGCCCCGGGGGTGGCGGTCCCCGGGCTTGGGGCCCTTTGAGGCCCCCCACACATAAAATTAAACCCCCCACCATGCCCCCGGGACTTGGGCCACCCGGGGGCAAAATATAATCGAAGCGCGGGAGACCGCGCTTCGATTTTTTTTTTTTCGGCAGGATTCGCGCACCCTGAGCGCATCCTGCCGATTTTTTTTTTTTTTTAATGCTTTTTTTTGCCCAGGGGGTCCTTGTGGGACCCCCTGAGCAGGCCTAGGGGTTAGGGTGTTTCTACCCTGCCCCCTTTGTGCGTTTTGCACACTTGTTTCTTTTTTTTTCTCGGCGGGATACGCGCACCCTAAGCGCATCCCGCCGATTTAAAAAAAAAAATCTTTTTCTGCCCAGGGGTCCTTGTGGGACCCCTGAGCAGCCTAGAGGTCAGGGTGTTTCTACCCTGCCCCTTTTGCGCTTTGCGCACTTGTTTCTGTCCCTCGGTTCTACCGAGGGACAAAATGGCTGCCAACACTTCCTGAATCGGAATGTTGACAGCCAGCTGACAGCCAATTAGCATGCAGCTCGTGATCGGGACGGTGCGCGCAGGGTGCGCTGAGGGTACTCGTATCCGACGCGCCCATAGATATATATGTACTTTTACTTTTGATTTTCTCAGGAACTACTGAACGGATTTACACCATTTAAGCAAAGGCACCAGTCTGAACCAAGGTCTACCTCTTTGCCAAATTTGGTGTAATTCCGTTCAGCAGTTCGGGCTGTAGCTGCGACTAAAGGTTCCTATGGAAAATGAATGGGAAAACGCGTTTGGGACCCCTTTTTCTCGGCCCCGCTTCACGCATCACCCCGAGACTTTCAGGGTAGGAGCGGAGCGGAGCGCCCCAACAAGTTGGAAACTTCACGAAGATTCGTCAACCAGCGCCAACGTTATTTCAAATAGAATGTCGCGGATTTCCTATGGATAATAGGTTGTAACTATAACTATCTACTGGCGACCGCCAGTAGATAATATATATATATATATATATATATATATATTATCTACTGGCGGTCGCCAGTAGATAGTTATAGTTACAAACTATTATCCATAGGAAATCCGCGACATTCTATTTGAAATAACTCTCTTGCCGGTTGACGTATCTTCGCAAAATGTTCAAACTTTGTGGCCTGCTCCGGTCCGCTCCTACCCTGAAAGTCTCGGGGGGGATTCGGCAAGCGGGTGCCGAGAAAAAAGGGGGGTCCCAAAACGCGTTTTCCCCATGCAATTTTCCATAGGAAACTTTAGACACGGCTACAGCCCGAACTGCTGAACGGAATTACACCAAATTTGGCAAAGAGGTAGTTCTTGGTTCAGAAAGAACCCTTTTGTTAAATGGTGTAAATCCGTTCAGTAGTTGCTGAGAAAATCAAAAGAAAAAAGATAGGTATATCTAGGGCCGCGGATCCTCCCGAGCACGAGCTTTATGTTAATTGGCTGTCAACACTCCAAATCAGGAAGTGTTGGCAGCTATTTTGTCCCTCGGTAGAACCGAGGGACAGAAACAAGTGCGCAAAGCGCACAAAGGGGGCAGGGTAGAAACACCCTGACCCCCTAGGTCTGCTCAGGGGTCCCACAAGGACCCCTGGGCAAAAAAAAAAAAATGTTTTGTTTTAAAAAATCGGCAGGATGCGCTCAGGGAGCGTGAACCCTGCCGAAAAAAATCGAAGCGTGGTCTCCCGCGCTTCGATAGCACTGGCCCCCGGGTGGGCCAAGTCCCGGGGCATGCTGGGGGGGTTAATTTTATGTGTGGGGGCCTCTAGGGCCCCCAAGCCCCGGGGACCACCACCCCCGGGGCTTTATGGATAATGGTGCGGGAGGGCTCTGAGCCCTCCCGCAGCCCCGGGGACCACCACCTCCCCGGGGCTTCTTTTTTATATTTGAAAAACCTGTGTGGGGGGCTCCAGCCCCCCACATGCCCCAGGGACCACCACCTCCCCGGGCACTAAGAAAAATGAAAATGGGGGTCCGTTTTGGACCCCAAGCCCCGGGGACCACCACCTCCCCGGGGCTTTCTCGATGTAGGGAGGGGGCCGCGCGGCCCCCTCCTGGAGTCTGTGGTGGCCCTGGGGACCGCCACCCCACAGGGCCGGCTCTGCAGTGTCCCGGGGTGCCTACCCCCGGGACACTGCTGTTTGCAATGACAGGACGGGAGCCTCGCGGCTCCCGTCCTGTCATTGCAAACTTGCTTTGGATATTGGAAGAGAGAGCAGGAAACCTGCTCTCTTCCAATATCCAAAGCTGATTGCTTTTCCACATGGGGAGCTGCATCTTAGCAGCTCCCCATGTGTAAAGCAATGCCGGCTCCCGTAGGACACGTGGAGCCGGCGGGACTGTGGGGGATTGGGACCCCCCACAGTCCCCAACGAGAGGCCAGGCCCCGGGGATGGGGTCCCCGGGGCCATAAGTGGCCACGGAGGGGGCCACGCAGCCCCCTCCCCAAAGTAACAAAAAGTAAAAAAAAAAAAAAAAGTGCAAGGCCGGCCCCGGGGATGGGGTCCCCGGGGCCTTAAATGGCCTGAGGAGGGGGCCATGCAGCCCCCTCCAAATAAAAACAAAAGAGGCCATGCCCCGGGGGATGGGGTCCCCGGGGCCAATACAGGCCCAGGGAAGGGGGGCCACACGGCACCCTTCCCGTATTTTTTTAAAATTTTAATTAAAAAAGGGGTAAGGCCCTGGGGGATGGGGTCCCCAGGGCCTAAAAATAGGAAAGGAAGGGGGCCACACGGCCCCCCTTCAGGGAAAAACGATCGGGCCCGCAGGCCCCGCCCCTTCCTTCACCACTATGCAAACGCGCCCTGGCGCGTTTGCAGAGGGGGACGAATCCCCTTGAATACTGGGGGTCCCTGGGGCCAACTAGCCCACCAGGAACCTCCAGTATGCGCTAGGGGCTGCCTTGCAGAGAGGTGTACAGAGGCCACGCCCCTTTTACACCTCTCTGCAACGCAGCTCTGTGGCGCTTTTGGAGGAACATGGTGGGCTAGTTGGACTCCATGGACCCTCAGGATTCAAGGGGAGTTAATCCCCCGACTTAAAACGCGCCACGGGGCGCGTTTGCACAGTGGTGAAGGGAGGGGGCGGGGCTTCAGGTGACATGTGTGCAAACAGGCCCCGTGGCGCGTTTTAAGATGGGGAATTAAATCCTCTTCAATCCTGAGGGTCCCTGGGGGCCAACTAGCCCAACAGGTACGTCCAGAAAGCGCCACAGAGCTGCGTTGCAGAGAGGTGTAAAAAGGGGTGTGACCTCTGTACATGTCTCTGCAACGCAGCCCCCTGGCGCATACTGGAGGTTCCTGGTGGGCTAGTTGGCCCGTAGGGACCCTCATGATTCAAGGGGACTTAATCCCCCAATTTAAAACGCGCCACGGGGCGCGTTTGCACAGATGTCACCTCAGGCCCCGCCCCCTCCCTTCACCATTGTGCAAATATTCCTCTAAAATCAGCCGAAATACGAATTCCGATTTACTCACCTGTTATCAGGAGAGACCTCAGTGCTGCATCTTTCAGCCCAGTACTGGTCCTGAAAAGTAATTTTAACCGTACTTACCAGTAACTTGAATTTCCTTCCATAGGCTAACATTGACTGGTTTCACTTGGAAATTCTTCTAAGTGTGGAGTTTTGGAACTTTAAAATATTCCTCTAAAATCAGCCGAAATACGAATTCCGATTTACTCACCTGTTATCAGGAGAGACCTCAGTGCTGCATCTTTCAGCCCAGTACTGATCCTCAAAAGTAATTTTAACCGTACTTACCAGTAACTTGAATTTCCTTCCATAGGATATCATTGCCTGCTTTTTGCTGAAAAAGTTTCTAAGTGTTGATTTTTGAAACATACAAATATTCCTCTAAAATCAGCCGAAATCCGAATTCTGATTTACTCACCTGTTATGAGGAGAGACCGCAGTGCTGCATCTTTCAGCCCAGTACTGGTCCTGAAAAGTAATTTTAACCGTACTTACCGGTAACTTGAATTTCCTTCATAGGCTAACATTGACTGGTTTCACTTGGAAATTCTTCTAAGTGTGGAGTTTTGGAACTTTAAAATATTCCTCTAAAATCAGCCGAAATACGAATTCCGATTTACTCACCTGTTATCAGGAGAGACCTCAGTGCTGCATCTTTCAGCCCAGTACTGATCCTCAAAAGTAATTTTAACCGTACTTACCAGTAACTTGAATTTCCTTCCATAGGATATCATTGCCTGCTTTTTGCTGAAAAGTTTCTAAGTGTTGATTTTTGAAACATACAAATATTCCTCTAAAATCAGCCGAAATCCGAATTCTGATTTACTCACCTGTTATCAGGAGAGACCTCAGTGCTGCATCTTTCAGCCCAGTACTGGTCCTGAAAAGTAATTTTAACTGTACTTACCGGTAACTTGAATTTCCTTCATAGGCTAACATTGACTGGTTTCACTTGGAAATTCTTCTAAGTGTGGAGTTTTGGAACTTTAAAATATTCCTCTAAAATCAGCCGAAATACGAATTCCGATTTACTCACCTGTTATCAGGAGAGACCTCAGTGCTGCATCTTTCAGCCCAGTACTGATCCTCAAAAGTAATTTTAACCGTACTTACCGGTAACTTGAATTTCCTTCATAGGCTAACATTGACTGGTTTCACTTGGAAGTTCTTCTAAGTGTGGAGTTTTGGAACTTTAAAATATTCCTCTAAAATCAGCCGAAATACGAATTCCGATTTACTCACCTGTTATCAGGAGAGACCTCAGTGCTGCATCTTTCAGCCTAGTACTGATCATCAAAAGTAATTTTAACCGTACTTACCAGTAACTTGAATTTTCTTCCATAGGATATCATTGCCTGCTTTTTGCTGAAAAAGTTTCTAAGTGTTGATTTTTGAAACATACAAATATTGCTCTAAAATCAGCCGAAATCCGAATTCTGATTTACTCACCTGTTATCAGGAGAGACCTCAGTGCTGCATCTTTCAGCCCAGTACTGGTCCTGAAAAGTAATTTTAACCGTACTTACCAGTAACTTGAATTTTCTTCCATAGGATATCATTGCCTGCTTTTTGCTGAAAAAGTTTCTAAGTGTTGATTTTTGAAACATACAAATATTCCTCTAAAATCAGCCGAAATACGAATTCCGATTTACTCACCTGTTATCAGGAGAGAACCCAGTGCTGCATCTTTCAGCCCAGTACTGGTCCTGAAAAGTAATTTTAACCGTACTTACCAGTAACTTGAATTTCCTTCCATAGGCTAACATTGACTGGTTTCACTTGGAAATTCTTCTAAGTGTGGAGTTTTGGAACTTTAAAATAGTCCTCTAAAATCAGCCGAAATACGAATTCCGATTTACTCACCTGTTATCAGGAGAGACCTCAGTGCTGCATCTTTCAGCCCAGTACTGATCCTCAAAAGTAATTTTAACCGTACTTACCAGTAACTTGAATTTCCTTCCATAGGAATCCATTGTCTGGTTTTCAGCAGAAAAGTTTCAAAGTGTCGATTTTCACAAACTACAAATATTCCTAAAAAATCGCCTGAATGACTTAAACGCATTCTTTCAACTGTTTACAGGAGATGCACCAGTGCTGGATCCAGGATACAACACTGAGTAGGAAAAAGTAACGATAACAGTTTTTAACTTCTAAGTGAATTTCCTTCCATAGGATAACATTGGTGATTCTATGAGAAAAAGTTTCTAAGTGTGAACTTTTAAAGTACAATAATATTCCTTAAAAATCACGACTGTAACCAAAACGCTTTTACTCAACTGTTTACAGGAGATGTCCCAGGACTGAATCTAGGATCCAGTAATGTGGTTAGAAAAGTAATCCATAAAGTAACTAATTGCATTTAACTAGAAATTCACATTGAGCTGAATGTTGCATTGTGTTTGAAAATGTGTTGCCCATTGCAACAACTGTAACTACTGTACTTAAAAGTCTATTGCCTATGTGCAAAGTAATTAAACTAAATTAATTCATTCTGAGAAAGTATTTTTTGTAATGTAATGTATAATGTAATTACAATGTAATTTAAAAAATAAAATATGTAAAAAAAAATTGTTTCTAAAAAATTTGGAAATCAGTATGAAAAAAATTTATATAACAATTAATACATTTAAAAATTGTCATTTACAAAACCTTTGAAATTCACTGAAAAAACTGTAGGTTTCAGACATGTTATAGTTACAAATTAGCATTTAAAAAACCTTTGAAATTCACTGAAAAAACCATAGGTTTCAGGGACATTATAGTTACAAATTAGCATTTAAAAAACCTTTGAAATTCACTGAAAAAACCATAGGTTTTAGGGACAGTTATAGTTAGTTGGACATTGCACTCGTACAAAACCCGTGAAATTCCCCGTTATAGTTAGTCCAGCTAACTATAACTCGCGCCCCGCAATGCACTGCTGATGACGTCACATATTACATCACTCATGACATGGTCAGTGACATCACTGATGACATCACTGATGACATCTCAAATGACATCACTGATGACATCATCCACGTGATAATCTGATGCACCTCCTCACACTCTAATATAACCTTTGATACACCCACTCTAAATTACAGACTGCCATTCGCAAAACCATAGACACTCCAACACCAATAACTACATACCCACTCACTGATTCTTAGGTCTACGCACACATCCACTCACTCACCCGTACAGTCACTCATACTTACGGTCACTCAGTACAGGACTATCATATGCACTCATACTCCTATATAGACACTCAAACACCGCCACTCATCCATAGAGGTACTCACACACCTAGTCAGTCATGCAAATAATTAAACACACTACCATTTACTCACCTATACAGTTATACACACACCAGCTCACTTACTCATACAAATAGTAGCACATTCTTACGCTCTTATACAATCACTGATACAAGCACACACTCATCCATACAGCCACTATCACAATCACTCACTCTCGCTTATAGCTATTTTTATACTCCAACACACATATATACTGCGTTTCACATATGTAGTTACTCACACATGTACCACTGGGACATACATTCACTAACTAACACACTCTTACACACACTTACCCACCCATACAGTCTATCACAGTTGCACTCTTGAAACCATCCACCCAGTGAATCACCCACTCACACATCTATGCACAGAGTCGCACACACCCCTCCCACACAAACACTCAGGCACCCATACAGATACTCAGACAAGCATTCAATAACTCATATAGACACTCATGTAGCTATTCACAAACACATGCAGCCACTTACACAGCAACAGACAGACGGATACAGACATTCACCCAGTTTAGTCACTAACCCATGCATTCAGTAAGATACGTTAAATCACTCACTTATAGAGTCAGTCACGCACCTACTAAATCATCCATACAGACACTTACACACCCACTCATTCTTCAATACGTCTTTTCCTATATATATTAAAAATATTTAAACTTTACAGAAACACACAGTCACTGGATGATGTCATCAGTGATGTCATCAGTGATGTCATTTGAGATGTCATCAGTGATGTCATCAGTGATGTCACTGACCATGTCATGAGTGATGTAATATGTGACGTCATCAGCAGTGCATTGCGGGGCGCGAGTTATAGTTAGCTGGACTAACTATAACGGGGGAATTTCACGGGTTTTGTACGAGTGCAATGTCCAACTAACTATAACTGTCCCTAAAACCTATGGTTTTTTCAGTGAATATATATATATATATATATATATATATATATATATATATATAAATATATATATATATATACCCAAGAACATAATTCTTTTTAAAACATATCAATTCCATTACAAATAAAAAGTAAAAAATATAAAAATGTTAATTGACTAAAAATATATTAAATACTAAAAACATTACTGATTAGAAATATTATAATTTTAACTACACAAATACATAATAATGTAAATGTAATTAATAATAACTAAACCATAAATTTCCACAAATAAAGGATATAGTATGGCCACTCCAATTTATAAACAAGTACAAAAATCATAAAACTCCAGAAAAGTACAAATTACTACTCCCACTACAATAAATTAAGCAGTAGGGAAAGCATTGGGTTGCCGGGGGTAAAATGTACTATTCCTACCCCGGTCAGCGCAACAGTAGGGAAACTGTTGGATTGCAGAGGGGTAAAATTTACTATTCCCACTCCCCTCACTACAACAATAGGGAAAGTTTGGATTGCGGAGGGGTAAAATGTACTATTCCCGCTCCAGTCAGTGCAACAGTAGGCAAAGTGTTGGATTGCGGAGGTGTTACATTTACTCTTCTAACTCAAGACATTACAGCAGTAGGGAAAGTGGTGGATTGCAGAGAGGTAAAATTTACTATTCCCACTCCAATCAGTGTAACAATAAGAGACAGTGTTGGCTTGTGCAAGGGTAAAATGTACTATTCCCACTACACTCTTGTTCACTTACATTTTTTTGATATTTTAAAAACATTATAAAATAACATTTTAAAATATTTAAATTAAAAAATTATATACATATATATATATATCATTTTATTTAAAAAATAAACAAATTACATATGTATTTCAATCTTTGATGCATATTATAAATTAATAGAAATATTATTATTATAATTAAAGTACAAATATATATTCCCCAAAAAATAAACCAACCAATAACTACAATATTTTTTAATATTAAAAAGCACAACACAGTTAGCAGATAACATCATTAAAATTGAAATGTATTTAACATATTTAAATATTTTTAAATGTATTACTTAAGAAACTTCCTACCCTATACCTATACAACCTACACTGCACACACCTAAAATATTTTTTTTAAATATTTACATAATTATCAATTAAAATATTAATAATTACATAAAAGTAAAATAATTATATTTAATTACCTTCCCACCCTTTATCCTTACAAAACCAACAACCTGCACACACACACACACATATATATATATATAAAAATGTAAATTACTTAATTTACATAATTAATTATCAATTAACCAATTAATAATAATTAACTAACAACACATTGATTATATTTAACTTCCCACCCTTTACCCCTACAAATACAACTCGTACCTAATCTAATATATAACAAAAACAATAGCTTAATAACACAATTTATATAATCAATTATCAATTAAATAATTATTATACAGTAATAATAAAATATTATAATAAATTTCCTATACACCCACTCAAAAACAACAAACTACACAAATAAATTACACAATTTACATAATTATCAATTAAATAATTAATTATAACAAGAAAATTTATTAATTAATTATAATTAATTTACTTCCCACCCTTTACTCCTAAAAAACCTACAACTCGCACCTAAAACTTAAATTAAAGAAACATTATTATACAATTAACATAAATAATTTACAATTAAATAATCATTTTAAATGAATTAATAAATACTTATAAATAATTTACTTCTTACCCTGTACCCCTATAAACCCCACAACCCACTGCGGTATTAAAAATGACAAAAAAACTATTGAATTGAATTAAAAAACTACTAAAGATGTACAAACTATATCAACAAGCGTTTACAATATTTATACAAACGATTTATATAACGAATACAATGAAAATATATAGTAAAATACATAAAAATAATTATGAATCAATATTATTAACAACAATATTTTTAACATCGACATTAACAACATAGATATTTCTGTAATTGATATTAACACTTTCTATATTTTTTAACATCGATATTACTTACCTTAAATTTTATCTTCTTGTCAACGATATTCTTGGTGACGATATTTCTGTATGATGATATTTCCAACTCAATATTTCTGTAGATTGATATTACATTTTTGATATTTTGTCTGAATACCATGCATGCTGTGTTCTGATTGACTGGGTTTTCCTAACTACATGTGGCATCTGACTTTGTGGCATTTTGGGAATGCGCTCGCCTTTGGCTAAACGTGTTTTGTTGGGGCCAATCTTCTCGAACCTATTGTGGTGTAGTTGCCTATCTGTGGGATTGATCTGGGTTTCCCCTGCTCACGCATTTGTCTTCGGTCTAAGTGTAACCCCACCTGTGACCTATCAATTGGTAGGCTTGGGTTGGGGTCGCAGTTCCTGTCTGACCACGTATCTCTGACTCAGGGTTAAAGGGGAGGTCATCTCAGGTAGATTTGACAGTAATAATACGAGTTCTTTATAACGTGTACATATAACATGGCATCATTGACATCACATTTACCGACATTCTCATTATTATGCACACATTTATCATAGCGTACATCAACATCATATTTACCAGCATTGACATTGTTATGCGTCCATATATTATGGTCTACCTTGACATCGCATTCACCGATATTAACATTTCCCCCTCCAGTTGAATTTTCAATGACATCACTTTTCTCATATGTTATGACTGTCACATTATTCGAGGCTGTATGTGTTTCTCTAGTGTCTGCTGTCCTTTCTCTGGCTATTTGCATACTACCTCATTTGAGGACTCCATTTTTACAACAGGAAACCCCACTTGTAGGAAACCACACAATAGTAATACAAAAAGGAGAACTGGAATCAATGATGTGAGCAGTATGATCACCCACAGGAGGAGCCTGGAAAAAATACTATGAAACCAGTCCCGCTCAAGAGCACCTCCCTCCTTCTTCATGTCAGCTTGTAGACGAAGCAGTGCTTGGATGGCAAAAGCAAGAGCTCCATTTTTTAAAACATTTACAGGAACAAACGTGCAACAGGAAGCACCAATCTTGGCTCACACCCCACCCTCCATCATGGTCATCAATTCCAACACATACTGATCTTACATCACCATGAGGCGGATGGCTCTTAGTTCTTCCTTGTTAGCGTTTAGGCTGAGCTCAGTGTTGTTGATCATCTTCAGCATTTCCCACCTGGTTATTTGTAACTAGCAGGCTTTCGCCTTGGTTTTCAAGGTGAATAATAGTGTGGACCCTCCTGTGTTTACTTGAGTTTCAAATAACAGTCTAATTTCCTCTGGAATCCCCTTGTACTGAGCCCAGCCAAAGAAATCAGCAGTTCTTTTTCTTCAAAACTGATGCAACAGAGTTGTTTTCTACTGTAGAGGATGTTACAACAACTCAGAAAGATTTTCCCCAGGAATGACCAGGGTTGGGATGTGTGATGTTCCTTTGCCTCTGAAACACAAAGAATACAGTGTAAGTTTCTGTACAATTAGGGGTTGCTCCTTCCCTTCGAACCATGTGTATCTATTTATCTCGGTATCCCAGATTTCCTGGCATGGGGTATCTGTGTTGGTGTTTGACCCCCTCCCATGGGATTTATTTCCACTAGCATCATCGAGGTGAATGGCCCTGCACTGACATTCCACCTCAGAGGTCTATTTGTCAGTGAGGAAGGATATCCTAAATATCTTAAGGGCCAGACGGAGGCGGGAGCAGATGTATTTGTGCACTGGTGTGGGGGTTTTTCTAACTCCAGAAGCTCTTTCCTACAAAGTCTCAGGCCAAAGAGTTTCCTCCCCTATAGTGCCCCTCCTTATCCAGCTCAGTCTGAATGTCGCTAGGTTCGGTCAAAGGATACATTGCTGTGGGGTTGGTCGCATACTGGGTAATGTTTAATACTGCTCCATGGGTTTCTACTCCATTGGGTTGTGTCTTGGCCCCAATCCTACATAGGTGCAGATGGATGAGAAATTTTGCTTTCTCTGGGACCATCTCTTGGGATAAGGAAAGCCTGTCTGCGTGTTCGGCGTGGGGTATATGCGAACATATGTACATGCCCTGTTTGTGGGTTGGGTGCCCATGGTGGTCATGTGTTGATACCATTTGATGTCTAGGAGTGTGCTGTGTATTGCGTGAGGAATGCTGGCAATCTGTTCAGTGTAAGTGAGGTGGGAGAGGTCCATACACAAGTATTGCAAGAATGTTGAGGTTGGTTCAATGAAACTAGGCAGATTTCTGGCTTAGGAGGGGCGCAAGAGCATCCACGCTAGACAGAAAATATATAAAAATAGATAAATACGTAACTTTGGAAACATTCGCAGGTCTTGGGATGGTCTCTAGGGGAGATGTCTGTCATCTGGGTCCTGAGGGGTGTCTTGGCTTGGTGTTGTGCAAACAAGAGTCTGTTTCTAAAAAAGTGTCCATAAAGGCAGCTTGCAGTCTGTAATCTTAAGCTGTTGGGCCTCATTGAAGTCATTTTGGGAGCTTCGGCTTAAGGGGTGGTGGGCCACTGTAATGATGGTGCACATGCGGCTCGATTGCAGACCTGTTGGATAAGAGCTGTGTGTTGTAGGTTAGCATGTAAAAACCACATATCATTATAGAGGTTTTGGGAAATGTCTGTGCTTTCTTTTACGGGTATATTCTGTAGCTTCACTACGTGCAAAACGTTTTAGTGGGGTACTGGAAGAGGCAGCAGTACTTTAGGGAATGGTGTGGTTAGATCGCCTTAGTGTTATTTTATAGGTACTTTGGTCCCCCTCCTCGCTATGGCAGGGAAGAGTACTTTACTTTGCAGACTACTTCCTTTAAATGTATGTGTGTGTGTGCGTGTCGTTTTGTCAGTGCAGGGGTATCCTTTTGACCTACACGTGTGTCATGCAATGTGAAGGGAAGTGGATGTGAAATGATTTTTAGGGACTTTGTGGGTAATGCGATGTTCCCGATGTCACGTGCATGTGCCTCTGGTCTCATGGTGTGTAATGAGGTTCTCCCTAATGGAGATGGGTGATTAGGTCATGCCCTTTTCTGAAAGGTTCAGGTTTTTTGTGCTATTTTTAGGCTTCTTCGTGTTCCATTGGGTGTTTAACTATGATTTTGGGCGATGCTGCTTCTAGCATATTGTACTGAAGGTAGTTTGGGAGCTGTCTGTGGCCCCTCTATTGCTCTTCAGGAGAGTGGCTGGGAAGGTCCTTTTTTGCTGTGCTTTCGACGAGTGACGAGCATCGGGTGCACAGTTAGGACTCATCGGAGTTGGCCTGATGCGGGTAATGCTGAATGGACTCTCTGTACAGACTGGGTGTCATGTGTTTGCTTGAATCAGAGTTTTGAGGACATCATTTTGTCCTTGGTGTGTGGAAAACCTGTCTCCATACACTGGAGCATTTGCCTCATTTTGGAACTGCAAGAGGGCCTCCATTTGGTGGAAACCCTGGGGCTGGTGAAGACTAAATAGTTTGTGCAAGGCTGGATTTGGAGGAATAGACCGGGACTCCAGTTGGGGGCCGCCTTGCCCCCTTGTCAGTCTGTCTTACCCCCAGGGGTGTGGCCAGTCAACCCCCAGCCCAGGGGATCGACAGCAAGGGCATTAGCTCCCCAGATAGTCATCTCCCTGATATGGCTGTGGCCCTGGTCTTGCTGGGCTGGGCTCCCTGCCTGCTGCGGCTATTGCCATTTGCTTGCCAACCACCCAGCCCCTGCTGCGGTGGTCGGCTGTTATCTGATGTCCTTGGGGCTGATTGTACTGTGCATTTGCATTGCTCTGGGTTTGGTTTTTGGGATGAGTATTCGGTGGGTGCTGCCCTGGGATTATTTCACTCTGCTTGTGATACGTTTTTATGCAACAATAGTTGGTCCTGTGATTTCTTGTGTAACAATATTGTCATTCTCTGAGAACTGGAGGCTGCCAGCCTCTCTGCCCTCCAGTGCTAGCACTCTATTGGAACCCTCTGGGGTTCCGTGGCTGAGTGTTCTTGAGGACAGTCTCACCCTTTTCTAGGTCTTTGCAAGGGGGCCACTGCTTGGGGGATATGGATGGTAATCTGCCCACTTTAGGCCCCTGAATTTTTCCCGTGTGACAGGTGGGGACACCTCCTTGGGGGGTCATTCCATTAGTCGCGCATGCCAAATTTCCTACAGAGGTCACTCACCTGGGTAGGGGGCCTCCAGCGCACCTCCTCAAGTAGGGTAGAGCCCACCTTTGTGCTCCCCCTAAAAGACTTGTGAGGATTAAATGCCATAAATTTGGTTTTAGAAATATTAATATCTAGTCCAAAATACTCGCAAGCCACACCAAACTGATCCACTAAGTTTTGAAGCCACATCGGAGTTCTAGACATGAGCAGGGTGTTGTCTGTAAAAAGTAGTGAGGGCACTGCTTGTCCTGCTAGCTTGGGGGGATTGGCCCTACAGTTTGTTAAAGATTCAATCAGACTGTTGATGTAAAGGGTGAAGAGAGTGAGCTCAAGGACACACCCTTGCCGCACTCCACTGCTCACCCTAACCTGGTCGGTCAACCCGCCCTTGCACCCCCACCTAACTTGGGCATAATTGTTCTTATGGAGTCATAATGATCAGCAATAGATTTCTCTGGATCCCTATTTTAGATAGGACTACCCAGAGTTTTTCACAGTGGACTAAGTCGAATGCGGCATGGAGGTCTACGAACACAACATATAAATGATCCTTTTTGACTGTCACATATTTCCATAGGATCAGTAAGAATCGGAAAAGCTGGTCTATGGTGCTACCTCTAAATCCCGCTTGTAGAGGTGACAATATGTTCCCATCCCTCATCCAGTCTAGGAGTCTCTCCAGCAAATGTTGGCAAAATATTTTTTGTGCAATGTCGATGAGGATGATAGGCCTATAATTCGCTGGTATGCTTTTACCCCCTTTTTTGAATAAGGGCACTACCTATGCACCTAACCAAGAGTGCGGAATTTTAAGATGGCATTTAAGGTGTAGTTTAAATCACACTCCAAACTTTAGGCTCAGAGAGATAAAGGTCCCCCGGTATTTTGTCTAGACCATTGCACAGTGGCAATTGCTTCCTGGGTTTTTACTATGGTGAAGTTGATCTATTTATAAATCTAATGCAGGGTACTCAGTGGTGATTTGGTTAGTGTCCTATGGTCCTGCATACAATTGAACAAAGTGGTCTTCGCAGGTCTGTGACAGTATGTGGTAGTTTTCCTCTGTGATTGAATATTTTTACCCTTTAGATATCAAATACCAAAATTGTTTACTATTTTTGGCTTGCACCGTGGCTAGTAGATCTCTCCAAGATCCTTTGTGCCAGTTCCTTTTTGCCTCAATTTGAGCATTTTTATAAGCTTTCCTTTTTGTGGCTATCATAGTTCTTGAACCGGCTTGCATAGCTCCCATCAGAGTTTGTCGAGCTTGCTTACACGACTCATCAAACCACTCTTTCTAATTTCTGCCCATTTTGTTGCCACTGTTTCCTGTATACATTTTTTAAAAATATTATTTAGTAAATTTGTGAATGTGTCTACCAGAATTTGCTTCTCTAATCTCCGGACACCCATATTGGCTAATGAATGGACTACTATATGGTAAATATTTGCAAGGGTGTCAGCATTAATCACAACTGTGGGCCATTTAACCCTCCTTCTGTTATTACTAAGAACAGTTGGAGTGGGTGAGATGGCCTCTAGGGATGGCTGGTAAGAATTGAACACATTGATTAATTCTAAACTTAGGGCATTGTGGTCGCTGTTGAATCTCTCATGTCGACCAACTTGGGCCAGAGAAATGCATCGAGCAAAAAATAGTCAATCCTTGTTTCGCAATTGGCTCTTTTATATGTATGGCCAAACTTTAAATCAAAGGTAGAATGCCCGTTAGCAGCCCTCAACCCAAATTTGAGGGTGAGAGAGGCAACTTGGAATGCTACTTTCACGTTTTTAACTGGCTTTTCGTGACTCAGACATGGGATACCGAATTTAAAAGTTGTGTTTAGGTCCCCCACAATAACTATATTGTGTGATGCCCTTTCCCTTTCAAGGAACTCATCTAGAGCAAGAATTGTGGGGGAGTTGTGGTGTTGAGAGGGAAATCTATTGTGAATGTTAACCAGGAGCACTGAGTTGTTTTTGGTGATTCCTTTGATGTTCAGGGCCAGTAGATTAGTGGAATTTATTTAATACTTTTTAATGTGAACCTCCAGGTTAGTTTTGATCCAGATAATGAGACCACCGGCTAGGCGACCCTTCTTTGATGGTACAGCTTCAACACTGAGATTAGTGAAACCCACTCTAAATATTTTATCAATGGCCCATGTCTCCTGGAAAATACAAATATCATAACTATCCACAAATTTCCCCCACTCTTCACAAACGATTTTAGACCTGAGACCTGCTAGGTTCCAAGACAGAAGTCTCAGTTTCTTAGTAGGCTCACGATTGAATAAATATTGCCTCTCCTCTAGGGTGGACAAACAAGTAGGTGTAGATAGTAGTGTAATCCTTGAGGTAAGGGACTGCCTCTCCCCATCACTGTTCGTGTTGACCCCAGGTAGCTGTTCTGGCTTAGATGGAGTATGGGAATAATAAACTTCCTCTGTTGTGTTTATTGTAACACAGTGGGTTGACAGTCCCTGCGCATGTCAGATGTACTTAACTGCAGATTCTGTCTGACCCCTGGGGTTTTGTTTCTGAGTATTATCAATTAGTCTCACATGCTTTGGGTCGGTTGCCAGGTCCTTGCTTGATAGAGAATGTTTGAATTGGATCGACGATCCATTAGGAGGTAAGGTGCGCAGGTCCAGATAAACTAGACCATCCGCTATGTCCCTGCCAGCCAGATCCAATGTAATGTCATCTACTTCCTTATCTGTGGAGCAGCGTTTGGCAGTTATTATACCTGACCGTATAATTGAATGGCATTGCCTCACCTGCCTTATCCAATGGATAACTTTATTGATCAGAGCTTCACTATATTATCCTGAATCACATGCCAGTTTAGGGACGTTTGTCATAAAAACACTATTTCTGGGCCCTCTAAGCGATTCCCGGGGGCTACCTTGACTTACCCCCCTCCAAGGTCTGCCAATTTCACCATCAAAACGCGGTCTTTTATGGAATGGGTTTGGGCCCCACACCCCTATTAGATCCTTTGCAGAGGGGAGTCCTGTCTCTGGATTTATTTCCCCTGGCACCCCACCATGGTTGCGGATGCTGCCCTGTACCCCCCAGCCTACATATGGATTGCAAAGTATGGTGGTCTTCTCTATGGCCTCCCCTTGAGTAAAAGAAGGGGGTATTGATATTTGGAAGTGCTGATAGTGGGTGTGGTGAATTTCAGGTTGGGAAGCTAAAATTGTAGATTGTGTAGTAATCCCTGTACTCCTGGTTCCCATCCCCATGTCTGCCCAATCTTTGCTCAGCTGGTAGTGGTTACCCGATCCCATCCTTATATTTGTGCCTGGGCATACCCTGCTAAGCTGGTCTTTAAGGGACCCTACAGTTTTTCTCAATGAGAGCACCTCTAGAGTTAATTCCTTTACAGTTGTTTTGAGTTCAATCAGTTCTCTGTGAAGAGTACTGCTGTCCACTTTACGGATCTATCCCCCTTCCTACTCCTAGACTCTGCAAAGTGGACCACAGGAGTAGGTGCAATCTCACTAGAGGTCCTTTTGGTCCAGGGCTACTATTCCCTCGGCATCGATATTACCAATTCCAGAAGGTGTAAGTGTGGAAACAAATTCCAGCTGCTCCCTAATGCTTGGGTCACTGGGCTGCACTGAGCACAAAGCTGTGCCACTGGAAGCAAGGGGGCTTAAGTGATGTCTTTTTCATAGAGTTTTTTTTGCAAGAAGATGTCTGCCACTTTCTGGCCCACTTTAGATGGCTTATTCTGACCACTAAGTAAGCTTTCGACTTCTTCACCTCAGTGTCTATATCATCCATCACGCAATTTGCTACAGCGCTTGCTGCGGGCCGTTTAGCTTGCTTAGGGGCTCCGTTTGCCCATCCTGCAGTAATGAGCCAATGTCAACTGTTACTGTTTTTGATATGTGGGCTGCGCATTACCTTTCTTCCTTTTCTTTCTTAAAGGTGCTGTGGCAGTGTTTTTGATAAGGGATAACCTTAGCCTTCCAGGATACATTTTTTATACAATCCCTCAAAACCACTTCATAAATTTCTGCTGTGGAGAATGTATGTTCACCACATTGTGCTTTACTTTGAACCTACCGGCATTGATAGGTATTATCAATTACCATTCCCTGCTCTCCGTTATAGATCTGTTTATCTCACATCTCTTAGGAGACTGCACAAAGATGTTACATTTAAATAATTCCAATAATTTAACTATGATCCCAGCTGGGCCATGCCTTGTCAGAAAGCATAGTTGTCAACTTCTCAATTAAAGAAGAACATATTGTATAATATTGTTGCAGATGTAATTGCTCAGGGAAACAGGTATTCAGGACACAGTAAGGAAGTTTCCTTTGTTTCCTACTATTGACCCATTATCATTATCGACAATTCAAATAGTTCTTCTGCCTTTGTATATTCTGTGCTTTGTCAATCCCCAAAATAGCTTCCTACTCTTTTTGAAATCGGGAAAACTACTGTTAAGTCCATCAGCCAGATCACAACAACACATTAGTGTTGTAACAAGCTTGCCACTTTTATCCACACCATTCTGTGCGGTGTGGTCATAGCTGTGTGTGTCTAATTTTAAAAGCAGTGCAGCAATTTTGGTGCATTTGACTAGTTTAAGTTTGTTACAGGGAGGTTGATTAATGCTGGGTTTCTAATATAGGAAGACATAAGGCCAGTATGACTGGGTGGTTACACATGTCTGGAATGTGCTTGTGGTGGTATCAATCATAACTGGAAATGTTCCTCTTTATAAACACTCTTTCAGGGGCATTTATGTTCATGGGCTAGCGCTAAAACAGGCACACAACTTCTGCTATTTGTACTATAGCTAACTTTTGAAAGGTACTTATGAGCATAAGTACCTTTCAAAAGTTAGCTATAAAGTGTGCTCAAAACTGTGCTTACAAGCACAAGTATCACCTAGCCTTTCCTGGTGGTATTAGGGGTATATGTCCTTTAAAAACAGGGCATTAAGACTAAAAACATTTGTGAATGTTGTCTATTTTTAGAAAGATTTTATTTATTTATTAATTTATTCATTATTTTATGTACTGTGTTGCCTTTCAGATGGTTCAGAGTGTCGCAAATGAAAAAGAATGAATGTTTCGGTAATGTTAGATTCCAGTTGGTGCCCTAAGGAATGCATTTCTCTATCAATTCTCCAAACGTTTGAAAAGATAAATTATAGATGGTCTGTAATAGTTTTATGTGGTTTTTTTATATGATGGAAATCTCTCTGCCCTCAGCATGGTGTTCAGTGCATTCCACGGAATCCAAACGATCATTGGGTTTTGAGAGTTACCATTGCCAAGGCAAGGTTTCTGAACAGAGCAGAGTAGAATGTAGGTATCCCCTTCCCAATCAATGTTTCGAATAAGTAGAGAACTTTGAACTTAATCCACATTGATCCATATGTCCAAAGGAAAGCAATGTAGTACAGTCAAGGCTGGTTAAATATTATTTACATGTAGGCATGTTGAGGCATTCTTTGGTAGCCCAGTGTAGATAACCTGAAAGTAGCCAATTCATGCCACCAGCAAGGCTCTATTTTTCTCTACCAGGTAATCACTGCTGAATAGTGGAAGACGTTTTCAGAATAAGAAGAGTTTTAAATTAAAGCTCTTTGTCACTGCATTGATCTGGGGGAGTTGAAGGAAAACTCGGAGTTAAAAATGGTTCACATGTTGAGTGTGCACACAATACCCAGGTTGGGGGTGGGGGTGTACTCTAAAACACTATAGCTGAATTTGAATTTTGGAATAACACATATAGGGAATGTGGTTTGTTTTTGATACAAAGCTCTCTTATATTAAAAAAAACATTTTACAGGCTGGTATTGATTCATTTGAGGTTCTGTGACTTGTTTTCTTAATCAGCATACATTTGAAGGTTCACAGAATGTTGCTTATGTTATTGTTCAAGATGGCAAACATAAACAATAAATGACAGATATCATAGGAAGGACTCAAAGGAACTTTACATGTGACAGCACATTGTGAGAATTCTGTTAATCCTCTCCAAACTAGCTGGCTGCATTTTAAAAAGAAAGATTGTATCCATTTCAAGAAGGACCCTTCAACTCCAGACTAATTTCAGAATCCACTGACAACGATTATGTGGTCTGTGTGTCGTAGACAGTTGAAATGTCAAAGAGAATGGGATACAAGATTCTATTATGATCTAGGTATGGCAGAGTTACTTTCTATTAGTCAGGGCAGTTTACATGCCCCTGGGTTGCCTGAATCCAGACTGATGCACATGCAGGTAGTTGGTTAGTTCATGGTGCTCTTGCAGCATCCTTGTGACTGTATTTTCTATTATCTTGCTGGGGTGTATGCTTTGAATCTGCCTCCAGTTGAACTGAATCTTTGGATTGGCAAAAGGTTTGTTTCACAAGTGACATAATAATCACATGTTTCTGAGTGCTAGGTAGGAGATTGTGAAAATGAAGCATTTGTCACCGGTCTGGTGCCCATCATCGAAAAGGGCGAATCAATCCATGTGTGCAACTTTACGGTGTTTTATAAAGGGGTTCACTTTGAACTTTTCTGGCCATCCTTGAGTTTTCATTTTGTTTGATGAGTGAAAGGATTCTGGTCATTACAAATTTGTATTATCTTAGGTTACAAAGGGACATAAGATGTATGCACTGTTGGCTGCTTGATGTTGAAGATCTTTATTAGTTTGAGGCACAGCTGTGGCATTTGTCAATATAGGCTTTTTGTGCTTTCTGGTAAGCCTGGGCGGAGTTTGCGTAGCCGTGCTACTCTGAATTCCACGAAGTTGCAAAAAACTCTGCAAGCTACGCGGAATTCTGCGAGCGTGTGGAGTTGCTTGTTCCGCCCGTTCGCGATGAGTTTTTGCCATTCGGGAACACGTATTGCGTGTTCGGGGACGCTTATTGCATGCTCGGGGGTAAATATTGCACAAACTTCACCACGCGGTCGTCAATGGGCGCGGCCATCTTGTTTTTCACTTTTTGCTATGGTTCTGGGCTTGTTTCTATCTTTCCTATATCTTTTCAATCCTTTGTTTCTAGAAACTTTTTTCTGATCTTTTTTATTTATTATCTATCCCTCTCTATTCCTGATTGTATATTTTGCATTTTTTTCTACTGTGTGTGTGTTTTTAGTGAGTTTTTCACTCTTTTTCTATTACTTGCTTTTTTATTTTCGTTTACTTACTTTCTTACTTCCTACATTTTCTTTTCCTCCCCCGCCTACCAGAACCATGGCGAAGAGCCTTAAAAAAACTAAGGGTCAGGGGAAGAGGCCAAGTAGTGAGAACTGTGACCGCCTTCCTTGTGGAAGGCGGTGCCCATAAGGGGTGCAGCCACGGGCCTTATTCAGTGAGGCGGAGGTGGCCGCACTGTTTTTTTTTATCCAGCGCCACCTTCCCTTAACCCTGGCAGCAGGCGGCAGGCCTGGGTCCGGGTACGGGCTCCAGGAGCATCACCGGCAGTGGGCGAGGGTGCACCGGGCAGTGTTTCATTGCTCTGGGGCACCCATAACCAATTGACGCACCGGTGGTCCGACATCCTGGACCGGGAGCAGGACCTGCTGGACCTGCTAGGTGTTGAGGTCCCGGGGCTTGGTGAGTAGCTAATTATATTACTATTGTGTTCTTCTGTTCTGTGTTATTGCGGATATTATTTTTTTCGCAAATAGCTTACATGCTGCTGCTGCTTACATGCAGACAACTTATGTTTAAAAATCTTTAAAAAGCTCGGTGCTAATAACTAATCGTACTTGGTGCAATTTTGCGATCTCTTGGGCTGGTTATGTAAGAGAGGTTAGAGAATTTATGTTAGGTAATTCAGATAAGAAAGACTCCAGTCCTTTCCTTTGTCCTGTCAGGCTGTCCTGTCTCCTGTTACTAAGATAGTGGTAGTAGTTAGTTAGTATTATTTGATAATTTAGCGGCCTGCGTGACGCGTCCTCTCACTTGACTTCAGTCCTAGTAGAACCTTTTGTAGTTCGTATAGTGAGTGAATAGCAACCAACCAATTTGGTGTGTGCAATATGCATGAGTCCATCTATGCATTAAGAAGAATAAATGCACACTTAGGGGTCGATTCCGATTCGGGCCGGAAATTTCTCCAACCGAGCCGGACCCGGAGAGATTTCCGACCGAATCGGACCCGTGCAGTCCGACCGAACGAGTACGATGCGTCCGTATGTTATCGGACTCGAGTCGGTCGGACTCCCATTGATGTCAATGGGAGCCGGTCGTACAACGCGTACGCGGGCTCCCATTGACTCAATGGGTGCGAGTCGGACAAGGGCGCCCCCTACAGCGGGTACGCGGTGAAGCGATTCGCGCCGTACACGCACAGGTAGGGGGACCCATGGGTCCCCCTGTGTGCGACTCGCGCGGCTACGCGTACAGGGGGTCCGACACGGACCCCCAAAGTACGGCTCCGACAGCTCTTACGAGCTGGAGTGCGCGGCTCGGTCGGACTCGCCCGCGGCGCGCATCGTACTTACCCGGCCGGGAAACGTCTCCATTGCGCGGTGCGAGTCGAGTCCGAGCGAGTCGGTCGGAGCGGTTCGAGCCGGGAGCGAGTCGGTCGGAGCGGTCGGGACGCCCGGACGAGTCGGTCGGCGATTTCGCATCGTACTCGCTCGGCCGGACCCGCGTACGGTTCGGTCGGGAAACAGGGCTCCGAATCCGATCCGGTAAAGCCGAATCCGATTCGGAGCCCTACCGGCCGAGATCGGAATCGGCCCCTTAGTAATTGGCCCGTCAAAGGGGGTTGGCGTTGAGACTGAGAGATGATTGGGAATGAGATCGGAACTTAGAAGCAAATATAATTTTTTTGCAATTCGTTCCAAAGTCTGGAATAGGCGGGCTAGGTATGTTTAGGATTCAGGAATCAGAATTGAACTGTGGAATAATAATGATCAGATGGTACTCGACTGCGATACATACTAGTCGACTACTACTAGTTGAATAAGTCGATCTGATTTAGGATAGGTCAATGTTATTGCAATTGCCGTTTCCTGTCTAAAAATATTTTTAGAGCAATTATATTTATTTATTTAACACAAATCATTTTTTGTCTCTTTAATTATGTCTTACATGATCAGCATCCAGGGGCAAGAAGAAGACTGGGTCTGCTGGCAGTACTGAGGCGGGTGCGGGTGCGGGAGCTGGAGGGGCCTCCCAGGAGCAGCAGGAAGCGTCCTCAAGTGAAGATGGCTCTGCTGCTGGCCACAGTAAGTCCTCCTGGTGTTGTTATATAATAATATTTCCCTAACTTTTACCGCTCTATTATTTCCATTTCCTAATTTTAATTTTTCCAAAATCCTCTTCAATCTATCTGTTTCTAAGTTCTTGTTTTTGCTCCATTACCTACTACTAAGTACTACTCACATTGTTTCTAGTGTCTGTGTTTTTTTTTTACATCAAATCAAACTGCATCTGACTAACCTTTGCTCTGACTCTGTATTAGTCTGTCTGTAGCTTGCTTTCTTCTGGGTTTCTTCCCACTCAGCTTTCCCTCTCCCCTTATATGTGGATTGCCTAGTAGTGGTACTGTAAGACTCAGAGAACCCATTTGTCATAGGCTACTACTAGTACTAGTAGTAGTAAGGACTCTTTTACTACTACTAGTACGAGTAGCACTAATCTGCTGTGCAGATTGCATGCCCAAGTAAGGTATTCTACGCAGGTTTGTGAGATGAGAAGGCTTTAGTTTCTTTTACTGTCTCATCATGCTCAATCAGTAAATGGTGGTCACTCACGTTTGACACCCCAAAGTGGTGTATTTTACTTTTTCGAATCCAGGCCTAGTACTTTTTTTATTAGCTGCAGTTGATGGTGAACACTGAACAACTGATTACCGTGCACCATGGCTGGAAGGAAGTATGAGGAGTAGGAGGACGGCACCGTTATTTTTCAACTAAGAGAGACCTCATGTCAGCCCAGTTGGCCACTCTTTCTTCTTTTAAAAAATTGAGCTGCACCAATAGCTCTAGCCACTGAGTCCAGTTCTTTGGGTTGTCCTCTTCTTGAGAGGCTTTTCAAAAATTGCCACCAACAAAATGCCCAACCGGATATTATTTTGTTATTCTTTCTAGGACAATACTGTCTACTCTACTCTAGTATCCAAATTGTAGATAGTGATGTGTGTGGTGTATGTATTATTAATTATGTATTTTCAATCTTGCTAATGAAAAAAATAAATAGGGGAGGCGTATGTGGCATCTAAAAAAATGAGAAAGGTTTTTTCCAGGTGTACGGACCACCAGTGCCAGGGCCAGCGGTGAGGGCCATGCCACTCCGGAGGGAGCGGATGCGGCAGCTGCAAGGGATGAGCCAGCAGCAGTGGCGGGTGGTGGTAAGTCATATTCCTTACTTATTGAGAATGATGAATACACTCGCTGCAAGGGTGTACACTCAGTAGTACACTGTACTTCTGCTGAGACTAAGTTGTTGTGAACACTGAACAGTTGAAGAAGACACCCTTTACTTAACATTAGCATTAGCGGTGGGGGTTGAGTAACTAATCACCTATTCTATTCTATCTTCAACTCAGCAGAGAAAGTTTTATGACGAAGACAAAGAGTCAGACGACATGTAATATATGACTGGCAGAGAAGGATGCGTGGGTGAAGGAAGGGGCCCCGGGATGCATATAGGTGGCTGATGAAGATGATAGGATGCATGGGTAGTCGAAGGATGGGTGAAAGGTGAAAGAAAGCAGAAAGGATGCCTGCCTGGGTGTGTGAAACTGTATGGGTGAAAGGAATCCTCCGGGGGGTTTGAGGGGTCAAACTCAAAGGCAAGCAAGGACGCATGGGTGGTGGTTGGTTATATATATCTGTGACAAATGTATCTTGTCGGTGAAAGGTTTATGATAGTTATGATAGCCATGTTTGGATGGATGGATGGATGCCTGCATGGTATCATAGATAGTAGGTGAAGACAGAGTCAGACTGGATGAAGAGAATGTAAAAGAAACTTAAACCATGCCAGAGTACCAAAGCCAAGGGTGAAGAATAAAATAATAATGCTAGAAGAGCAATGCAGTGATAAATGAAAAAAAGCATGGGAAGAACAAGGACTGTTTTTTGCAATGTTTTTGATTCAAAGGTTTGAGGTTGTATTTCAGAATGGAATACTCCCTTGACTCACAGTAGTTTGCAAGCACAACATATATATTGTGCATGACTAGTATTATATACCCTACCCACCCATCATAATTCGCCTCCCTCCGACTCCGAGGCCCACTTCCGCTCCAGTCCCTCCCCATGTAATTTTTGACTGTGTCAGCCATGCGTGGCCTATCGGCTGCATGGTAACTAGTACTTACAAATCAGTATGTCATCATCACGTGAGTGACATGATGTTGTGCCGCCGTATATCATCATTCATAAGCATGTCATCATCATCATGTGCCTTATTGCAGTAGTCAGGGTGAAAGTGAAATTGTCTCAGCATTTGCCATTGATTTAACAGAGTATGGCCGTAATGGAAAAATATATAATTGTGTAGTACAGCTGCCCCACATGCAGACAGTAGTAAAGTAACATGAGTCTGCGACACGAATATGGCTGTCTAGGGCACAACACAAGCTGACTGAGCTGACATGCCTACAAGATTAATTGTGCTAAACAAGAGAGAGAAGAAGAATATTTGTACTCTACTCCATAGTGCCTAGTGCCTGAAAGTCTAATCATCATCACATACAAATCTTAGGGGCAGAGGAAGTGAGGAGGATACCGCAACTGCTAGTGCTACTGTGCCACTATAATTTTTATGTGTGTAATTTTGTGTTACTGTTTTGCTAAGAATATTGGTTACAATTGTCTTTTTTTTTTCTTAATATAGCTACTCCTTCCCAATCCAACAGGCAGGAAATAGCAGCCAGGGCCCGGCAAAGGAAGCTGGAGGCCATCCAGGACGAATATTGCCGGCTGGTTGTCCTGGCGGAGGAGGAGGAGGAGGCGGCAGCTGCAGCTTCTTCCTCCAATGCCACGGGCCCCAGCCTTCCAGAACACTGCGCCTCTGGTGGTACGGCGCAGTGTTCTGGAAGCCTCCCGCCGACCATCATCAAGTTCATCAAAATCATCCACTGCTGCCTACCCCTGTTGTTCCTGCAGGAACTTTCGGAGCTGCATGCTCCTCCGGATGGCGCGGTTAGGGTCCTGGAGTGAACTAGCCGGCACCCCCGCCGCTAGACCTCAGTCTTCGACCCTTGCCCCCTTTTTAATCTTTTTATGGGTGGGTGGGATGTTGGGAGTTGGGGAAACTTGGGGTTTACTTTTCTTGAACCTTGACGTGGACATTGACAATCATGGATGGACATTTATTTAATTTACTGGACATTGGTTGGGATTAGGGAGAGGGGTGGGTCAGGTGGGTTTTTCTTCTTCTAGTTTATATTTGTTAGGGTAATAAATTATTTATAGTTTTACAATACATATGATGCAAATATTTTCTGGGGGTTACTCTTTTACATCACCTTGTTTTTTTTTTTTTAAGTTTGAACAAAGAAGTTTATTGAGATAATACAATATAAGATAACAAATACGAAATAAGTGAACATCTTCTTAGCAGGGGGAGGGGGAAAAGAGGGGGAAGGTATGAAAGGGAGGGATAAAAATTATAAATATATATATTCAACATAATCACTTATTATAAATATCATCAATTGCAAGAAATACAACTGTCCTTTAAAAATGTAGAATTCAGATATAAGATAATAAAATTTCTATCAGAACAACTCATGGAGGTTTGGGAACTTCCTCAATACGAGGGTTGTGTAAACATGCAGTGTTGGCAGATTGGTCCAAAAACGGGTGATGGGTGACCATAGATGTTCTCGTTTCATTGCAAGGGATATGGGATGGACATATGCTCTATCTAACCTGTGATTATAACAAACACCATACCACCAGGCTTGGTAAGAGAGGTCGCTAGTATTCTTCCATGCTTTAGTAATTTGTTGAAAGGCTACTGCAAGAAGAAGGTCAACAATATGAAAGGTCTCTGGATGAGAGTCCCATATCGAAGACAGACTGCCCAAAAATAAGTTAATCAAATTAAAGGAAAATTGTGTTTTAAAAATATGATTAATTTGACTCCAGACTCGTGACCAAAAATCATGAACCAGAGGACAAGCAAATAACATATGGTATAAATCAGCAAGGGGTTTGTTGCACGACCAGCAAGACGAAGAAGTGGTAGGATTGATCTTATATAAGGACATAGGAGTTAGTAATAATCTATTATATATAAAAAATAGTGTTTGGGTAGTGTTTGCAGCTCTGGAAGATTTCCTTATCTTCATCCAAATCTTGTTCCAAGTATGAATTGTGAGAGATGTTTTGAGATCTGTTTCCCATAATGTTTCTATTTTTGTTTTTTCACGAGAAATTAAAGAGGAAGAAAAATGTTTATAAATTTGGGCCGCAGACGGAGAAAGAGATAGAAATTGCAAAGAGGTGGGAGGCGAGTCTAAGGGAGGAGAAGTTGAAGATAAATTGGTATATGCTAATTGAAGTAATTCGACTAAAGAAGTGTATTTAGATAAATAAGAATCTGGCAGGGAAAAACGCGTTTGAGCAACTGGAAAAGGAATACAGATATCATTTTCAAAAAGTTGATACACCCAATGGAGTCCTTTAGCATACCAGTCTTTCCAGAAAATGACTCTATGACGGTATTTAAGAGATTGATTATACCACAAGGAAGATTGCATAAAACGATCTCTAGGAGAAAGATGGGCAGTAAGTAAGGGTTGAAGAATTTTACAACAGTTATTGAAAATAGGGAGAGAAAGAGATATTGGGCGTTGCGTAAAGGACAGGAATTATCGAAAAGGAAAGGGATGAAGGAAATGTTTTTCAACATTAGTCCACAGAGGTAATAGTAGATCATCGTTGGTTTCATGGAGTAAAAGAGCGGCTTGTTTTAGAGAGAAAGCAGTATGATATGCCTTAAAATCTGGAAAATTGACGCCTCCTAAATGTTTGGGTTTCTTTAATTTACATAAGGACATACGAGATTTCTTATTATTCCACAGGAATTTTGATAATATCGAGTAAATTAATTTAAAATGTAAATTAGGTATGTTTATAGGAAGATTAGAAATGTAAAAAAGTATTATAGGAACAAGCATCATCTTTATTGTGTCAAGACGACCCCACCATGATAAGAATAGAGGGTTCCATCTGGATGTCGCATTACGTAGTACAGTTTGTAGTTCTTTTAAATTAACAGTAACCGTCTCTTTAATAGAAGGTTTAAACCAGAGGCCTAGATATTTTATCTTATCTGGGTTCCATCGAAAACCAGAAGAAACAAAGTCTGCAGAGAAACATAATGTATTTAGAGGGAGGACTTCGCATTTATCCGAATTAAGTTTGTATCCCGAGACATCAGCAAATGCCTGCACTTCAAAGAGGAAAGCTTGTACAGTAGATTGGGGTTGAGATAAAAAGAGCAGGATATCGTCAGCATAGACAGAAAGTTTTAACTGGTTAGAACCATATATAAATCCCTTAATGTTCGAATTTGAGCGAATCCTAATCAAAAAGGGTTCAAGGGCTAGTATGAAAAGAAGAGGAGAAAGAGGACAACCCTGCCGAACACCGCGGTGTAAGGGGAAATAAGGAGAAATAAGACCATTAACTAACACAGAAGAGACAGGAGAAGAGTAGAGTAGTGAGACATAATTTATAAATTTTTGGCCAAAGCCAAACCAGGACAAAGTAGAAAAAATAAAAGGCCAATCTACTCTGTCAAAAGCCTTTTCCTCATCCAGAGATACGGCTGCCAAAGGGTCTTTGTATGATCGAGCCTTAGTAAGAACTTGAAGAAAAAGTCTAGTATTGTCTGAAAGATGTCTACCCTTAACAAAACCACACTGTTCTCTGCCTATTAAGGATGGTAACAAGTGCTCTAGACGACAAGCCAGAATCTTAGCAAAAATGTTATAGTCTAGGTTGATTAAGGAGATGGGTCTGTAATTTTTACAAAGGCTATGGTCTTTATCTCCTTTAGGAATAAGACATATTAGAGCTTCTTGAAAAGATCCCGTGGATTTTTTAGAGGCGGTAAAAAGTGGAATAAATGATATAATTTAGGAATCAATAAACGAGAAAAGTGAGAATAAAACTCGATCGTAAACCGTCAGGGCCTGGAGCCTTACCTCGTTTAATTAAGCGGATAGCAGAAAGGATATCTGATTCCCGGATGTCTTCGTCCAACACTGAAAAATCTAAATCACGAGAAGAAGGAGGAGTAATAGAGGATAAATATTGGGCTATAGAGTCCTGGGATATCGGGTGTTCAGGGGTATAAAGGTTTTGGAAAAATGTTGTAAATTCCGACAGAATTTCTTCATTTTTGTGAACTAAGAGATTATTAGAGGATAAAATAGAAGTAATTGCAGTGCGTTCTTTTTTAATTTTAAGGTAGTTAGCTAAAAGTTTCCCTGATTTATTTTGACCTCCATAATATTTAGCTGAAGACTTGAGTAAAAACGAGTTTGCATTATCTGTAGATAGTTTGTTGAACTCAAATTTGGTTTTGACTAATTGATCTAAACAAGTTTTAGAGTTGGTCTGGAAAAAGAGTGTTCTAGTTGTTTAATACGTTTCTGAAGTGATTGTAAAACCTGTAACGCTGATTTCCTTTTCTGAGATACATATGAAATAATAAAATCTCTGGACGCAGCTTTAAAAGTATCCCAGACAGTCTGTGGAGACATATCAGGAGTTTCATTTTCAGAGAAAAGGTAGTAACAAAAGATTCAAACTTATTAGTAAATGTTGAATCCAACAACAGGGAATTGTTGAATCTCCATCTACGGGTACCTTGATTAGAGGGGAGAATCTCACAATCCAAAAGGACAGGTGCATGGTCAGAAATTAATATTGAACCAATTTCTGCATGTGTAATATGTTGTGTAAGTGCTTTTGAGGTGAAAAGATAGTCTAATCGGGACTGAGAAGAATGTACTGGCGAGAAAAAGAGTATTCACGAAGTGTAGGGTTGCATAATCTCCAGGCATCTACGAGGGATCTCTGTTGAATAGTGGATACGAACTGGGAATGCATAGGAGAATGGGAGAATCTAGCACAAGAATTACGATCAACAATAGGATCCATAACTGAATTACAATCTCCACCAACTAACACATAGTCATCATGAAAAGACATCAATTTAGATAAAATTGTAGGCCAAAACGCAATATCTGTGGCAGTGGGCGCATATAAATTAAAAAGAGTTAACGGAATATTATTTAATAACAATGAAAGAGAAACCCATCGACCTACATCATCTGTATCTTGCGAGAGTAGTTTCAAATCAAGGCGTTTATGGCATAAGATGACAACACCATTCCGATTACCTGTGCCTGGTGAAGCAAAGACATGACCCACCCATTGACGCTTAAGCTTTGGTATTTCTTTGTCTAGAATATGGGTTTCTTGCAGGAACGCTATGTCACATTTTAAATTGGATAAATGGGAAAGAACTCGTTGGCGTTTGATAGGGAACCCAAACCTTTAACATTCCATGAAATGACTCTAAGAGTCATCTACAATAAACATTAAGATACAAAATATAGATAAGTAGTACGCATAAACATATCTTGCAAATATCAATATAACAATAATGACTATAATTTTAAAACTAGTGTGAGGAGCAGAAAGGAAGAAATCAGTAATCATGTAGTCAGGAATAATAGAAGAAAGGTGAGTAAGAAATTGATAATAAAGGAGAATATAAAGCTGAGAATGGAATAAAAGAGTCATCTTTGACATATAAGAAGTGATTAAATACAAAGTAATGATGTAATAAAGAGAGAGGCAAGGATACAAGATAAATAAGATATGCGCATCACCGAGGTCAAAGATATAAGACTTCTGTGTTGAGAAAGGAAAAGAGATGTAGAAAGACAGAACGAGAAAGGCGTATGTATAGATTGACCAAATAAGGGGGAAAAGAAGGCAAAAAGTCATAATAAATGCTCCTAAGATTAAAAAAGAAGAGGGAATTGACAGAAACTCATTGAAGAGAATCAATGTTGAATAAATAGGGGAATACGTTGATGAGAAGAAAAGGAAGGGGAAGAAAAACAGGAAGGGTAAGGAACAACACGATCAACTAACGAATAACATAAGATATGAGATTTCTCAATAATATAACTAATCACATGTAACAGAAATAACAACATAAACATAATGAGGGTGGTGAAGCCACACAAAGAAAACAGCACAACCAACCGGGTAACTCAGGGCGAACCGGGAAGGGAGAACATCACCGAAACGGACCAAGGATGATAGAGACTATAAAACAGGAAATTCTGCACCTGATAAAACAAAAAATATAATGAATGAATACAACAAAAATGCCACATATGACAAAACAAAGATTGTAACATATTAGAAAGTCTCAGTGACCTTGTGAATAAGAATACGCGTTATGTAGAACATACCATGGAGTAAAGCAATTACCAAAACATTCCTACTCAACAAGAGGAAGTAATATGCAAGCACATTATAAACAGTCAGTTATATGGTTTAGCACGATTATACAGCTAAACACCAGTTTGTCGTGTCAAATCCATATCTTCCTCTGTACATTGATCCAGGAACCGCTGTAGCAATGCAGGATCTTCGTAGTTCGTGGTTCTATTCTTATACGTTACTTTAAACAGACATGGATGGAAGAGACCAAATCTGGCATTAAGGGAACGAAGTGCTGGACGCATATCTAAGAATTTTTTCCGTCTATCTGCAGTATCTTTAGCATAGTCTTGAGCAAAGAAGAGATTGGAGCTTTGCCATGAAATGCGACCTTTAAGTTTAGCTGCATGAAGAACCTTTAATAAGTCTGTATACTCCAAAAAGTATATGATTACTCCTCTGGGTTTGGTTGAAGGAGATGTTATGGTTGAAGCACGCCCCAAACGATGAGCTCGCTGAATATTTAACACAGGAGAGCTAGGTATGTCAAGTAGCTGAGGAAGAAAAGTCTTGAAGAAAGCGATGGTATCTGAGCCTTCGACCTCTTCTGCTAGGCCGTAAATACGTAGATTGTTGCGTCGATTACGGTTTTCTAACTGCTCGATTTGTTTCTTAAGTTGTGAGATTTCAGATTTAACAGGAGGGATCTGATTTACCGCAACCTGAACAGATTCGACTTGTTGCTCAATCTGTATAATCCTGTTGTCCATCATAGACCACCTATCATCCATCACTTGAAGCCTCTTGTTTGTCTCTTCCATATAGGGCTTAAGAGCTCGGATTTCTTCAAGAAGAGTATCTAACGTGATTGGAGGAGGGGATGTAGTAGGAGATGGAGGATTCGTTTTAATCCGTTTCCCCGCGTTTGGTAAAGATGGAGTAGATAGTTTGGCAGTTAATTTGCTGGAAGAGGGCGACATGTTAGATGGAGAGAGTAGAACCCCTGCGCCGGAGAAAGAGGGACCACCTTCAGCATTTTCCATATTTGTGGAAAGGACAGAAAACGGATTATGATCAGCCAAAGATGATAAAGGCGCAGAGGGGTCAGTAGTGCGACGTGTGGATTTCGTTCTCCCCATAAACTTAACACAAGATGATTCCAGTCAAAACCTTGGAAGATGTTAATTAAACTTTATGTAGAGTAGTTCAGTTAACTTGTCGCATTCCACAATCATAGGAATATGAATATAGAAACTTCAGAAAACAACTGCAATGTTAGGAATCATGTGAAAAAGAAAATATGATTATGTTGAAGCTGTGACTTTAGTGCCTTACGTCACCTGAGTTTCATAGAAACATTAAATATAGTACCGGCAGCGTTTGAAAAACTCAACAAATCCCTCAAATGATGTAAGGTATGTCATTCTCAATGAGAGACGATTTTCCAGCTGTTTAAATTAATGAACCATAAGCCAGCACTCATGTCACCTAGTACTGCCAGTGTCTGAAATTGTGTGTCTCATAGAAGATAATGGTATTCACTGCTCTCAAATATTGACATCAAATGCTTCCATTTTTGGTAAGATAGGAAAATGCATAACTGAAACTAGCATTCATGTTTCAGTCAGAACTGGCATGAAACTACAAGAAGAACTGCAGGGATAGAAATTCCAAGCATAACTGTCACCTGCCGTTATTTCAACGAGGAGAGTATGCGTAGGCACCAAGGAAGAGGCGCTCCATAGTTAGTCTCGCTAAAACGCGGGCTCCGGCGTTAGGGAGATAAATCAAAATGGCGGGCGTTGCTTCCGTGAGGGGAATACTCCGGCATCAAATTCAGAGGCAAAAACGCTCACCCATATCACGGCAGTTTCACCGAGGCATTCCAGACTCCTTATGCCTCAAAGCCTTCCCGTTTAGAGAATTGAGGTAGCGCTGGTCCGCTCGAAAGGCCCTCCGACCTCGCGAGTCGCCGCAGAGCTCCCTCAGTAGGCGGCCATCTTCAATCGGCGTCAAGCCACGCCCCCCTACATCACCTTGTTTGTTTCCTCCTTTTGATGCAGGGCTGCAGCCAGTTTTTGAAATCTGCCAATAGTGTAACACACTAACAGATAGATGCAGTACCCTCACTTGTCCTACTACTGTCAGTCTCTCCTCCTAGTCTGTGCATTCTGCAACTAAAACCCCTTTGTAGTATGTACTTGGAAGGATGTGGGTGTGTGAATTAATTAATTTCCATAGTATATACATTATTGACTCCCCCACACTTCTTCTCTTATCTGTGATTGATGTTTAGGCGAAACGATGGCTGCATGGTGATGATTTGGTTTCCTAAGGTGCCATGGTGGGTGGTGGTAGCAGTAGTAGACAGTTGCATTTGAAAAAAAGAAAATGAGACAGTCAGTCACCTGAGGGAGACTAGGGAACGAGTAGTAGAAGTACAGTAAGTACACAAGAAGAAGACTGCCAAACAAGAAACCAGATGATGAATGTTAAGCAATGCTAAAGTAAAATAAAACATAATGGTGGCAGGGATAGCCTAGTACAAGTTACAACAAACTGAAGTTGACTCGACCTATGAAGTGGACAAGCGTAACCTTCAGTGCTGGAAGGATGATAAATCAATGCCGGCAATTTATAATTAATAATGGGTTAATTATGTTCCTCTGGAAAGAAAATAGAATAGCGAATACTACTGAGCATGGGTGGGCAATCTAATCTGTTGCCAGTGTGGCCGATATATATCTATATATATACATATATATAACAACAAAGTCCCGCCCTGTCAATACCCGTGACGGGACTGCCCAGGTACGGACCACAGCGCATGAGGAAAAATGCAGCAGACTCAAAATGTTGGTTATCCAAGCAGTGATTTACTCTCCATGAATAAAACTCCCAAGTGTTCCAGGCATAGTGCCTGCCATGACGCGTTTCGATCGCTGACTGCGATCTTGATCTATATACTTAGAGCAGAAGAAGATCCTCGCCCTGCCTTGAGTTAGTGTTGCTTTCACCACATCCGCCCCAGCAAGTGTGTGATCAATTATTGGTGTAAATTTAATTTAGTCACACCTCAATATAAATCAAACAGCCCGGGGGAAGAGGGTTAGGGTTTGATGAATGGTTGGGAAGGAGGATTTGAGGGAAAGGTTTGACAAAGACAAACACTACACATGGACAACACACAATCTTGGCAGACGACCATCATAAATCTGTTAAGGGAAAAAAAGGAAATGCATGCATGATGATGACTTGATGTTTCATGAATAATGAGTAGTACTAGACTAGTAGTACAGGGCAGCAGTCTATTATTAATTATTAATATTATGCAATTGCCTTGCCTGTCTGCCCCAGAGAGACCCAAATTACATACATTTTATGTTCTGTTGTACCAGGCTTCCTTTTAAAGCTAGCAAAGAAAATTAAAAAATAGCTGTAGGGGTCAAATATATAAGCAAACATAACAAACAACAACACACACAGTCGTAATGATTGAAGAGAAAAAATGAATCAAATTAAAAGATGATAATACTATAAGTTACTATGTTATGGCCAAATTGGGAGTTACATCTCGGCATTCATCTTGGTCCTTCTTTCCTTCCGTGGACGCTCCGTCCGTCAATCTTGGGTGCCACTGCCTGCCTGGCGGATGCGGATTGGTAAGGTAAGTGTGAGTTGTTTTTCCCAGTATAGCACAGGGTAAAGGTCGGCCTATAAGTGTAGATGGAAAAACAAAAGGGATATTGGAAAATTAAGGAGAAAAGTAAAGTTAAAATGCATAAATTAAGGAGGAGTACAACAAGGACCCTTTCAGAGGCGGCTTGGCTAAATCATGTCTACTCTGTTGCCAGCATTAACCGACAACAACAACAGGACAGAGCAGGCCCGCGGTGCCCAGCCAACCTCCACTTAGCTTAAATTTTGAGCCAGACAGCACTGAGCACACATATACAGCAACATAGTATTTTCCAAATTAAGTAATCTAAATCAATGCACCGCTGTCAGTCATACCACTACACTCGCCTCCACCACTACACAGACATGTAGGTCTGGTGTGGTTGTTATTGACTTGTTTACCTTTTAGGCCACTTCATGAAACGCCCCGAGTTATTCCATCAATCATCTCCGATCCTACTTACTGACTGCGAGTATAGTATGGTCATCATGGTGTTCAACTCTGTAGTGTACCAAGTGAGTCCAGATTCCAGAATCAAAGTGCAATGGATCGGCCTGCAGTAGTACAATTTTGTTATTAAACAACAAGAAGGGAAACATTGACTTGAGTCACTTTTTTGTGTGTAGATTATACTAGTAGACTTCATGCACAACAACAGCACAAACACCAATCACTCAGAGTCAGCGTCCAATGCATGCCATCATTTACCTGTTCTTAAGGGGCAGTCCCTCTTGGCTCGGAAAGGAGGATAGCTATAGTCAGGTTCTTTGGAGGGACTCCACAAGGCAGGCACACATTTCTTGTACTTTTCTTCATCCAATGTCTGACTTGAAGGAAATGGATTTAGGGCGAGTCAGGAGTGGACTGGAGCAGGACTCGGAGGAGTGAACTTACTTCTTCACTGACTGCACACAGTTGCAACTCCAATCTGGCAATAAAAGAGTAAGACGGTGGTGATGGATTTGTTGTAATTCGAACCAGAAAGACAGACACACACACAAGTAATAAAAGTAAATAAGCAAGAAAAAAAGTAACAAGTCGAAAGCCTAGTTGTCAGGGAAGTAGAGCTCATCCTCAAACTCTGGTGGTTCACCCAGAAGTAGGTCATCTAACACACTACTTTCATGACCTAAGTCGCCGTCATCATCTTCCTGCTGTGCTACTTCAGGTATGGTGTAATCCGGTGGTATAAAGTGCTGATTCATTTTGATCATGGTTAACCTCTCCACTTTTTGGGGCGAGAGACTGGTCCTTCTCACTGTCAGAACGGCACCAGCAGCACTGAAAACACACTCAGAAGAGACACTTGAAACAGGGCAAGCCAGATAGTTTATCACCAGCCTGCTGAGCACTAGCCATTGGCGCCTTTTCCCATACCAATACACCAATGGGTTTTGATCAATGTAGACCTCTGTTGGGTCATCCAGATAGGCCTGGACCATCCGCTCAATGCTCAGGGGTGCTCCGCTTTGCTCGGCCTCTTTTGCCTTTGCCTCAGCACTGGACCTAACAAGCCCTTGCTGTAGAAACCATTCCTGTGCCGATTTTGGTGAGGCTGATGCTCCTGTTCTTGTTGTTGTTGATGTTGTTCTTGGTGTTGTTGGTGGTTTTGACTGCTGTGAGCCAACCGCACTGCCCTCAGGCTCTGAAGTTGAACTTGACTCCAGCTGCACCGCAGTACTTGTTGTGGCCTGGAGTAGCAGGCCTCTAATTCCCAGCCGTTCTTGTTCTAAGCGACTGGCTTCCGCTGCTATCCAAGTTTTGTACTTGGCAACATCCCCTTCTAAAAAAGGAATCAATGTGTTCAGTACTTGTTTGTACCGTGGATCCAGAATTGTGGCAAAAATGTAATGGTTGGATGACACAATGCCTGTTTGCACCCTTGCATTTTCAGATAAGCGAAGGGTTAAGCTCTCCACCAACTCATATGCTTCTTTTTTTCCTCCACACCTGCGTACATTGCAGACACCCCCTTCAGCTGTTCCTGTAGTATGTGCAACAATGGGATAGCTTGGCCCATAGTATATTCCTCCTTGCTGACTTCACGTGTGAAGAGTTAGAAAGGAAGTAGCATCTCTGGCAGGCATTTAACTAGTCCCCATTGGTCCATCCCAATGATCATGCCTTTCACAGTAGCATCCCCTCTTTGCTTGACATATTCATTGATTGGTCTGTACTGCTCAAACAGACGTTCAAGCATGTAATAAGTTGAGTTCCAACGTGTTGGCACCTCCTGGATGAGTGCTTTAACTGGCATTCTATGCTCACGTTGAATGATCCTCAGCTGCTTCCGCGCTTTGAAAGAATGGCTGAAATGTGTGCAGATTCTTCTGCAGGTGGTCAGTAAGTTGCTGACTCGTTCTTCTTTTTTCAGAAAGTCTTGAACAATGATGTTAATGCAGTGCGCCAAACACAGGACCCTGAAATAGCCACCATCGTGCATGGCCTTAACTATATTACTGCCATTGTCCGTGGCAACATAACCAATGTTAAGCCCTCTTGGGCGCAGCCATTCAAAGACCTTGCTCTCAAAGTCTTCCAAAATGTTTGCAGCAGTTTGAGATTTCTCCATGGCGAATGTGAAGAAGAGACTCACTAGGATATATTTCTATATGTAATCTTTATTAGAGTCAGAAGACCCATATGCAAACAGCTCTAACTGAACTGCTGTATCTTGAAAACCCTTAACCTTCTCTTCTAGAATCTATGCCCTTATCCTTTTAAATGACATCACAGTGTCATCACATCATTACATTCTCCCTCCTCCCCCCAAAATAATAAAAAAAAAAAAAAAAATCAACAGTGTTCAATTAGTCTCTCAGTTTTTTAAAAAATTCTTTCAGATCTTCTGTGCATCCATTCACTTTGCTGACCATTCAATTGTATGTTTTCTTGTTCAATGCTTGGTTTAATTTTTCTAAAAAATGTTTTATTTCGTGTTATCATCTTGTCATCATTTCTCGCGGTTACTGCAGTTCCTTGAATCTTTGTTATTTCTAATGGCGCAGGATGAAATCTACTTTGTGACTTCCTTACTTGCTGTTGTCGAACTAACACAAGGGGCCTGATTCACAGAACTAACTTACGTCAAAAACGTAAAGTTAGTACTTTTTGGTATTCACAGAAATGCCTTCTGTGAATACCGAAAGTCTTAAAGTTAGGATTTTTCTCAGTTTAGGAGTAGTAAAGTTAGGACTCCTAACTTTAGGACTCCTAAATGCCTTCTGTGAATACCAAAGTCTTAAAGTTAGGATTTTTCTCAGTTTAGGAGTAGTAAAGTTAGGACTCCTAACTTTAGGACTCCTAAATGCCTTCTGTAGAGTCCTAACTTTACTACTCCTAAACTGAGAAAAATCCTAACTTTAAGACTTTTGGTATTCACAGAAGGCATTTAGGAGTCCTAAAGTTAGGAGTCCTAACTTTACTACTCCTAAACTGAGAAAAATCCTAACTTTAAGACTTTCGGTATTCACAGAAGGCATTTAGGAGTCCTAAAGTTAGGACTACTAACTTCTGTGAATACCGAAATGAGTAAGTTCATTCTGTGAATACCAAAAAGTACTAACTTTACGTTTTTGACGTAAGTTAGTTCTGTGAATCAGGCCCATGGTCACCAATTTGAAATTCTTGATTTTGACACCTTCTCCTATTTTCTACATAGTATTTCAACTTTTCTTTCGCCTCCTTATCCTTTTCCTTTATTTCTTTGTGATCTTTTGGTGGAATTGCTGGAAGATGAGTTTCTCTTGATTGCCCAAATATTAGCTCTGATGGACATTTTCCAGTTGACACATGCGGAGTATTTCTGTAATCTCTCAAAACTTGACATAATGCTTGATTTATCGATATTTGTGAATGTTTTGCTCTTTGCACAGCTTTTTTTTATTGTACCCATCAGTCTTTCTATCATTCCATTGGTTTGAGGCCACATTGGAGTTATTCTTCTGTGCACTATTCCTAGATAGTTCATACATTTTCGAAATTCATCTCCATTAAATGGTGGCCCATTGTCTGTTTTTAAAATGTTAGGAATTCCCCAAGTTGAAAATATTTCATCTAGTATTGGGACTACTGCTGACGTAGACGTTGACGATATCAATTTCACAATAGGGAAACGAGAATATTCGTCTATTATTGCCAATAAGTAATACCCAGAACCTAATGGTCCATAAAAGTCTGCTGCTACATTGGACCATACAGCATCTGGTTACTCAGACATATGCAATTCTTCCATCCCTCTTTCCTTAGAGGTACATTGACATATGTAACAAGATTAAACAACTTCTTCCACTTGTTTATCTAATCTTGGGAACCACATCTTCTCTCTCAAAACATTCTTTGTTGCAGAGATGTCTCGATGGCTTTCATGTGCTAAGTCAATTACACGACGTTGTAGACTTGTTGGAATTATTATTTTGTTTCCTTTTAGTAATATTCCAGAAGAGGTCACAGATAATTCAGAATGTATGTTTTTGAATGCTAATATATCATGTTTTTTTACATTTGTCTGAAATCGACTTCCATTGTTTATTAATTTCCATTTATTTTCCTGTATGATTTTTTTTACTTCTCAAAGTGTGTCATCCTTTTGTGTTTCTTCAATTAGTTCGTTCTCTTTTACAATTCCTGGAACTGCTGATCTGACTATAAAACATATAAATTCCTCCACTTGTTGCTCAATTTCTGTTTTAGACGGATGTCTTGATAGATAATCTGCTGGATTATATTCTTTTCCTGGTTTATGGATGATCCTGAAGTCATAATCCATTAGTCTCATTCCCCATCTTTCTAATCTTGATGGCATCTTTGTTTTTGGGTTCCCAAAAATAGAAATTAGAGCTTGATGGTCAGTGATAATTACAAACGATTTTCCATATATGAAATCATGAAAATGTTCGCAAGCCCAAACAACAGCCAAACTTTCTTTTTCAGGTTGGGAATATCTGTGTTCAACTTCAGATAGGCTTTTGCTAGCATGAGAGACTACATACCTGGGAGTTTCCCTTCCAGGTTTGTGCTGCACCAAAATTGCACCCAACCCTACAGGACTGGCATCCACTACAAGCTCTGTACATAAATGTGGATCAAAATATTTTTAATTTGCTGCATTTGATATTTCAGATTTTATCTCTTTAAATGCTTGTTCACATTCATTATTCCATTGAAATTTCCGTCCTTTTTTAGTCAATTCTCTAAGTGGTGAACTTATGGTTGCAAAGTTTTTTACATATCGAGCACAATAGCTAGCCATTCCTAGAAATGATCATAATTCTGTTATGTCTTTTGGCCTTTCTATTTCATTCAAAGCTGTTATTTTAATGGGATCAGGTCTCATTCCTTTTGCTGAGAATATATGTCCAAAGAACGTTAACTCCTTCTTTTTATTTCACATTTTTTTAAATTCAAAGTTAACCCAGCTTTCTGAAGTTGTTGACATACTCCATCCAGTGCCTGATCATGTTCTTCCTGTGTTGAAAACCCTTAACCTTCTCATCTAGAATCTATGCCCTTATCCTTCTAAATGACATCACAGTGTCATCACATCATTACAGCGAACATGGCAACAGTTGCATGTTTCCGAGTGGCATTAAAAATCTCAGCAGTGTCAACAACACCTGCTGCAGATATTTTTTTCTCTAACCCCCAAAAAAGAGATTCAGTGTGCAGTGATGCACATGTAATCAGTGGCTTGGCAACTGGTCCACATGTCTGTTGTCAGGTGGATATTGTGAACAGCACTCTGCTGCAAAGCTTGTCTAAGCAATTCCAGCACGTCGTGATGTAGTGCTGGAACAGCAACTCTGACGAAATAGGACTGGCTGGGAACCTTCCATTTTGGGCAGATGGCTGCCACAAATTCAAGAAAACCCACCCCTTCTACAAAAGAAAAAGGGAGGAGGTCTAGCGCTAACATTTTAGCCAGCTTCGCATTGTGCAAACGTGGTTGTGTTTGTATTGCCCCTCCGTCCTAAACATGCTGAGAATGGTAGGCTGGATTTTTTTCTTTTCTGGTGCCACTTCTGCAGGTGACTTCTTGACGCCAGATGTTGTTAAGCTCAACGCTGCACGTTTTTTCATTGCGGTACTCTCTTGCCTGGGACCCCTTGGTGTGTCAGCCTGACTCTTACTCTTGTGCCACTGAGATGTTGCTGATGAGGATGTTGGCGGTACCACTGCACTGCTGGGGACAGGGATACTTTGTGTACCAGAGAAAATTTCTCCCTTTTGTTCACCTTCCACCACGATCGTATCTTCTACTTCTTCATCCCCACCAAGAGCAATAGGTGCAGTTTTTGGCCGCTAAGGTGCGCCTCCCACTGGATCAAGTGGTGTTTTTTCAGATGGGTTGTTTAGCCTCCGGTACCATAGTTTGTACCAAGCTTACCCCGACTAACACCTTGTCCACAAATGGAGCATATAGCAATGTTCACCTCTTTCTTGCAAACCAAAAAGAAGTCCCAAACTGGGGAGGTCAACTTCCTGGCGCTGCTGCTGGTGCCACTTGCAATGCCGGATGAACTGGTAGGTGGGCGTGAAGTTTGACTCTCTGCAGTGCCTACTTCTACAGTGGTGGTACTTGTGGTGGATGTACGTGGCTGCCGGCGAAATATGGAAGCTGGAGGTCGTGTTGGTGGTATGATCTGTGTTGGTGGTATCCGTGCCACATCCCTCACATCAATTTGGGATGGAGTAATGTCGGTCTCCACTGGGGGCGGGACTACTGTCCATGATGACTGGCTCGTCATCATCCTCCTCTTCTACATCTACCTCCATAACGCTAAGGCTTTCTGGAACCTTCCTTTTCCCTAGCCTTGTCTTGTGGCGTTTCTCACTCTCAGACTGAGGTGGGATCCAAGTGGCATCTAGATCATCAGAAGGGGGGCTTGCAGAAGAAGTTGATGGACTAACCCTCCTTTTCCTTGCTGGGGATCTGGAAGACAATGGATCTTCTGAAAGAGTGGCTTGCTCTTCTTCTTCCTCTGCAGGAAGCTCGATCTCCTGAACTGCCCCAACTTCGGGAGGAGCAACTACTATTGGGGGTGGTTGCAGCTGTTGTTGCCCACTTACCTTAGTTTCCTGCATTGATTGGGTACTACCTTGCGATAATGATAAGTCAATTGCAACATCACTGCTCGTCGGTGTTGGACTCATGATTAGACTAGCTGCGTCTGCGACAGTCATGGGCTTGGGCCTAGGTTGGTGGGGTGGGTCCACTGATGCGGGGGTGCTGCTCCCAGCTTGCTCCCCGGACACCACTGCTGCAGGCGCAATTTTTGGTTTCCCAAAAAAGGTCTTGGGTGACATACAGGTCTTGGTAAGTGGCAGTGCCTTCTTCTCACTGGCAACTTTCTTGGTACTGGGCCTGGTACATTTCTTTGGGGCCATCTTGAAGATGTCAGCAGCATGCAGTGGCACAAGTTGAAGAGATGTCTGTTGTTACACGTCACGTGACGTCGTGCGCAGCAGGACTTCTGTCTGGCAGTACAATGGGTGATGTTGACTCCTCCTCTTTTGTGCACCTAAAAGTAAAGAAGCAAGAAGAACATCAGTGAAACGTGGCATTCATTGTTGTGGTTCAATTACTACTAGTAGAAACAAACAAATATAATATATAACTTAGTGTGCGGTTACACTTGTTAGTGTTATTAATATTATTAAATGTATTACCTCAGTTATGAAAAAAACATAACAATACAGTGTAGCCATTTGTGAGACTTTGACAACAACAAGGGCTTTCATGGTTGGTGTACTGTAGTGTACAGTACACTCAGGAAGGATAGGAAAGAAAAACAACAAAAATACAAATGTCACGGACCCGGTTTGGCATTGTGCATCACGTGGGATGCAGCATTAAGGGAGCTGCAGCTGACAATGGATGGAAGCAATAAGCCAAGAGGAACAAAGGAAAGACATGCAGGCCTATGGCAAAAGCACACTAACTACCACCAATAAATGGCCACCAGCCACATGGTCACTCACAACAACCACAAGCAGGAGGCCTGGAAAACAATGAACTCAAGCAGGCCTATATGGACACAGACTTTACAAAATGGCCCCTGGCCACATGGGAAGGTTCAGCCAAGGCAAATGCTGGTCCATGCACTATTACAAAAACACTCACACACTGGCCAGACAAAGGAGGAATGCTAAACAACACAGCTTTAATACAACAATGCCAAAAATGAAAATCCACAGGGCTAAAAATGGTTTGCAAGTTACACAACAACCACCCACATCCAACAGAGGCATTTATTTAACACACATCAAAAAAGTGAAAAACCCCAAAAAACACTTTCTGCATTTCAATTGGTTGGTAAACCCATTGGCAGAATAGGCCACTTAGTGAATCAATCAATTCACATCAATAATATTGCAAATTTATTAGAAAATGTAGTGAACTGTGCTACATTTTTTGCTGGATAAAAGAAGAAAAAATTGCATGCAAAACAACAACCAGCAAGAAGGCATGGCTACCACAAAGAAGGCTTGCAGGCCTAATGCAGAAGCACACTGGCTGCCTCTTCACAAAATGGCCGCCAACCACCAGGCCTGGCCCCAACAACAAGAAAGTAAAGACAGACAATGCAGTCCTATGGCAAAAGCACACTGGTTGCCTTCACAAAATGGTCGCCAGCCACATGGCCAGGCAGGCTACAACAACAAGAAAGGGAAGACAGACAATGCAGGTCTATGGCCAAAGCACACTGGATGCCTTCACAAAATGGCTGCCAGCCACATGGCCAGGCAGGCCACAACAAGAAGCAATAAGCCAAGAGGAACAAAGGAAAGAAGACATGCAGGTCTATGGCAAAAGCACTACCACCACCACAAAATGGCCACCAGCCACATGGTCACTCACAACAACAACAAGCAGGAGGCCTGAAAAACAATGAACTTAAACAGGCCTATATGGGCACAGACTTTACAAAATGGCCCCTGTCCACACGGGGGAGGCTCAGCCAAGGCAAATGCTGGCCCACTATTATAAACACACTCACACACTGGCCAGACAAAGGAAGGAGGCATGCTAAACAACGCAGCTTTAATGCAACAATGCCAAAAACGAAAATCCAAAGGGCAAAAAAAGGTTTGCAAGTTACAACCACACACATCCAACAAAGGCATTTATTTAACACACATAAAAAAAGTGAAATACCAAAAAAACACATTTTGCATTTCAATCCAATGCCACCCATGCCCTAAATGATGTTTAAATTCAACAGACACAACAGAAGCAGTTGTTTCATGCATGCATGAGTAGCTCTGCACCTACTGGCTGAAAGGCCTAGTGGCAGACTACTGGGCTAGTGAATTAAATAAATTTAGCAAATTGATTAAGATTTCAAAAGTTGGAGAAAATGTAGTGAACTTTGCAACGTGTTTCCTTTATAAAAGAAAACTAGTAGAAAAATAAATACAAAGAAACAACTAGGCCCCTACTGAAACTACAGGCCACCCACCACAATACATTTAAAAAAACAATGAAAAGTACAAACAAATGTAGGTGCAATGCCCCAATCAAACAAACAACACCAATTTCCCAACTTACTTGTGAAATCTCAAATCCAAAAGTCCTCAAATCCAATGATATATGGTGCAGCAGACACAAAGAGTGATCCTTCCAGCTCCAAATCCAAATGAAAAGTGAACAGGAGCTGGACAAAACACAGGGAGCAGCCTGCTGGACAGGAACAGGAAGTTAGAGACTCTGGGGCACTTCCTTCCTCTTCAAAAAAATAAGAAAAAAGAAAAAGGACTCCTTGCACAAAAAAATACAGCCAAATGTCAATCTGAGGAGTTTTTTTTTTATCCAAATCATCATTTTGAGAAGGTTTTGATGCTGCTCAAGAGAGATTCTTCTCCAGATTGCAAATTCTGCGTGTTCGGGATTGCAATCTTCACAAAACTTCCGCCGGAAGTCCGATGGCGCGCCCGAATGGCGTGTTTGCGATTGCACACTCTCGCGGGACCGTGCAACCGGCTACCAAATCTTGTGGCGCTCGCGAACGGATGGAAAATCTCGTCGACGAATGCAGGCATCCCAGTAAGTCGCTCCCGTGTGCACAAAAACGCATTTTGAGCGTGTGAACACAAAAAAAACTTGGCTCTGTTGCGGAGTGCAGAGTTTTTCGGTTGCCAAAAATCCGCAAACTCCACGAGCAGAGCGGATTTTACGCCCAGGGTTACTTTCTGGTAGTTCCTTCTATGTGTCTAACATTGAAACCCATTGTCTTCAGCTATTGAATTTCACCATAGTTGCTTGAGATTTCAGGCACTTCTTTTCATTTGGCAGATGATTTGTTGTACCATTTCTTTGCAGACTTGATGGTTTTTTTTTATTTTTTTTATTAATTTTATTTTCATTTCCACAATACAAAAACATCATGCATTTCAGCAGTATACATTGTACCTTCCACAGCGGAAATATGGTGCACACCCCGTACAGGTTAGCAATGTCAACTTTCAATTGCCCCAACCCTGCAATGCCACTATAGAACCATGCCATACCCTTAAGCATCTTCCGCACCCCTCCACTATTATTGGTAACATATCCAGTAAGAAGCATACCGGGTAAATCACAATTGTGCCCACAGCGTCCAACAAATACAGATTTCTCAAGCCACCCCGGTCCGATCAGTCTCATTCGGTGATACTATATCCGCTTCCGCACCCAGCATATATTGACGATACGGGCCCCAGATATCCTTCGGAGCACATCGTACCGGCATCAAGGCATTATATTTGTCTGATTGAATTGAACAATATGCAAAATCTTTCTCCCATTCCTTAGTAGTGGGCAAGGGACCTCTCATCCATCTCATTGCCACCCGCCTTTTCGCCAGTAAGAGGCCAAGAGCAGCTAGCTTACGCACTCCCTTCGGTACTTGTTTAACAAACCCCAATAACGCAACCAGTGGCGTCTCTGACAACACACAATATAACATTTTAGAGAGGATCCCAAAGACTGCACCCCAGAAATCACGAACCCCCAGACACTCCCAAGCCAAGTGTGTAAAATTAGCATTTTTTGCAGCACATCTCACGCATGTGTCATCCTCACGTAGACCATATCTATAGAGCCGTGCAGGCGTATAGTATGTTCTGTGTATGTATTTAAAATGTATCAAACGGTGCCTGCCATTTAAGGAGACGGACTTAACTGAGGCGAAGCACCAGGTCCACTGAGCATCAGTAATTACAATACCTAATTCCTCCTCCCAATCTAACTGAAATTTTTGTTTATTCTGGGAACGAGGGCCTTGGAATAGTGAGTACAGCATAGTTATCCCGCGTTGCGGGGATTGCGACTGTAACAGGTACGTAAGTGCTGGCATCTCCTCCGGTACACCCATGCCGACTCCCAGTAAATCACGTAGGGCACTGCGCAATCTGTGATAATTAAATGCGTCTAGCGCCGTCAGTCCCTGCGTCTGTGCAGTCACCTGCGCCCAAGTTTTGGCGACCCCGTCCGCAAACAGATCCCACATACAATGAATCTTTAACTTCCCCAGTGTGTTCATTATCGTTTTATCCTCTTTATGTGGCAGCCAATCACACCACTCGATCGGGAGCGTAGGAGAGTAAATCAATGTTATCTGAAGTCTACGGGCTATTTTAGTAAACTGGTGCCCGGTGCAGTTGACTGGATCTATAGTGCGTAAGGAGATCCGCGCTGCCCCCGTCAGCAGGCGGGGCAAGCAGCAGGTGATACCATATTATGTTCGAGAAGGTGATGCGGCGTATACATGGGGTCATGCAGCCATACATGTGCATGCACTGCCTGAGCTGCTCTGTAATATCGTTCCATGTCTGGGGCATTTAATCCCCCCTCCGAATAAGGTTTTGTTAGAGCCTCCCACTTTACCCGCGGCTGCTTCCCAGCCCAGACCAAGCGGCTCAGCAAAGTGCGCAAAGTATTAAAAAAGGACTTTGGCAAACCAATAGGTATGTTGATGAACAAAAACAAAAAACGGGGCAACACCACCATCTTAGACAGTGCCACACGCCCTACCAATGATGGTGGTAACTTTATCCATCTTTCTACCGCATCCGACAATTTCTGAACTGCGCACCTATAATTTTCTGACAGTATCACCTCGGCATCTGTATGTATCTTAATGCCCAGGTACCTCACCGGGTCTGTGGTCCACTCTAATGGGTAAGGCGACTGCACCGGCGCAGTGTCAGGGGTCAACGGAAAAATCATGGACTTACGCCAGTTGATAACAAGCCCCGAGTGCTTGCCAAATCGCTCCACCTCCTGCAGCATCAGGGTTAGATTTTGTTGTGGGTTCCGAATATACAACAAAGTGTCATCCGCATAGGCGGCAATGGTAAGATTGTAATTCGGGGACCGTAAACCCCTGTATGCGTGATATTCCTGCATAGCGCACATTAAGGGCTCCGCCACCAGGGCATATAGCAGGGGAGAGAGGGGGCACCCTTGTCTCGTGCCCCTAGAGATGCGTATATTCCGTGACGTCAGACCATCAATCCTCACCTTAGCTATTGGGTCGGTATATAGCACTTTTATTAAATGTAGGAAGATATCCCCCACTCCCACTTTACGCAGGACAGCATACAAAAACCGCCATTCAACTGAGTCGAACGCCTTTTCAATATCAATAAACAGGGCAGCCGCCTCTGTCTGTGGATGTATTCGCGCTATGGTTCCAAACAATGTCCGAAGATTGCTGGACAATGACCTACCCGAGACAAACCCCGTTTGTTCCGGTCCGATCAGTCGAGGCAGCAGGGGGGCCAGTCTATTCGCCAACACCTTCGCGAACAGTTTCGTATCGGTGTTCAGGAGGGAAAGCGGTCTGTAAGAGGAACAGTCTTCCGGGGGCTTCCCAGGCTTAAGTAATACGACTATGATGGCCTCCCGCATTGATGGGGGCATTATCCCCGTTTTTGCCATCTCTTCGAAGAGATTGACCAGATGAGGGAGCAACCTATCTATATAAGCCTTATAAAATGCCACCGTCAGGCCATCCGCCCCAGGGGCCTTCTCACTAGGCATATCTTTCAACGCCGCTGTAATTTCAGTAGGCCTTCAGATAACTCCTTACGCACTATAGATCCAGTCAACTGCACCGGGCACCAGTTTACTAAAATAGCCTCTCCCTATCACTATTGGCCAACCATGTCATAGTTATGTGAGCGAGGTAGTCATCGTCAGACTCCTGAGTCGCTGCATCCCTGGAGGTGTATAGCCCAGAGTAGTACTCTGCGAAAGCATCCAGTATGGCTGGAGTGCCATCCACCAGATCCCGCTCTGCACTACATACCTGCGCTATGGAAGTATCTTCTCTGGGAGGCCTAACAGTCGCTGCTAGCGTAGCGCTAGGCCGGTCCCCCTCAGAATAGGATCGGGCTACTTCGTACTTCCCCAAGTGTTTGACCTCCTCTTCCGCCAACTCCTGATATTCACTAATTTTGGCACGAATCTGTGCTAGTACGTGAGGGTCCCCCGTGTCGTGCAGGGCGGCCTCCAAGGTACGGAGTGTGTCCTCGACTTTAGAGATCTGTGTGCGTATTGATTTGAGTACACCCGCATGCTTGGAGATAGTTATCCCTCGTAGGTAAATTTTAAAAGTTTCCCATACTACTCCCATAGCGGGAACACTGCCCAGATTTGTGAGAAAGAATTCATCTATCGCCTCGCCTAATTCCGCGCGGAAAACTGCATACAATAAAGAATACTGCGGGAACCGCCATGTATGTCTGGGGGAACCAACCATAGGGAGTTCCAGGACAAGACTAACTGGGCAGTGGTCGGATAGTGTCCTGGCCAAGTGCTGACATTCTCTAATGGAAGGGATCAATGATAAGGAGGCAAACCAATAGTCAATTCTTGTATGAGTGTCGTGCGCAGCTGAATAATGGGTATATCCCCTGCCCTGGGGGTCTAACTGGTGCCAGACGTCCCTCAACCCCTCAACCCCAGCAATGTGCGCCACTGCGCTAGCAGCACGTGAAAGGGGTCGTGGCGGGCCCTTCGACCTGCCCAAGTTGGTGTCTTGAATGCAATTAAGGTCCCCTCCCCACAAAATTAGTAAGTGTGAGTGTTTCATGATATTAACATGTAAGGAGTGATAAAATTGTGGGTCATCATAATTCGGCCCGTCGACCCCTACCAAGAGTAAACTAAAATGGTCTTTGCGACAACGCGCCAGCACAAAACGGCCCTCTGGATCAACATCCACCGCTTGTATATGTATACCTGAATTCCTACGTACCCAGATTAGCACCCCCCTGGCATGCGTTGTGAACCCAGCTGCAATACACTGACCTTTCATGCGTCTTTGGGATAACAGGCCAGTCTGCGGGGAGAGGTGTGTCTCCTGCAGTATAGCCACATCTGTGTCGTGCCGAAGCAAATAAGCCACCACTTTGCGTAACTTCCTTTGATCATTGAGACCTCTGATGTTCCAGGATAGGAAGCGGACTATGACTGGACTATCCCTGGCATTGGTCATGAGCTAAGTCGTCTATGGAGGCTGACGTGTGTAGATGGTGTGCCTGAATCCCTCCATAGGTCTGTGATATCTTAGTGAAATCATTTTTCTTGACTGAAATGCAACACTAAACATCCCCCCCGCCCTCCCACACCATATCTGACAACTTGAATATGGCAACCTCCATCCCCTCCCACCCCTCCCCACACCCTCCCCATTTTTACTGCCTGCCAACCGGGCAGGGACCCCAAATTCAAAACCCATGTGGAACACACCCTGGGGCAATGGCCGAAAGGCCCTCACTCGTAAGTGAGGGGCCGACATTGCCCAAGAAATATTGTGCCATCAAGACTTATCTTCAGACTGCGCAGTGGTGGTGCATATCCTACTGTAGACAGATATACATAACAATAGAGCTGACCCCGTGGGCCCATATCCAAAAGGAAGGAACAACTAAGAACATGCCATGATGTACGGAGTGCAACATACAAGTTATGACGGTGAAGAGGACAATGACTCTGCACGCGACTCTATGTCCTTATCTATGCCATCCAATGAAACACCGCCTTCCGCCTGCTCCGGCGGAGGCCTATTCGCCCTCTCCTCGCTGTACTTTTTGAGTTCCTTCTGCAGCACACTCGGATCAGCATAGAATTTGGCCTTTACCATCAAAGTTCACCTTCAGGCGAGCCGGATATAACATTGCATAGTCCAACTGTAATTCTCGCAACTTACGTTTCACCGGACCAAACTTCTTACGAGCCTTCTGAACTAACTGTGTAAAATCTGGAAAAAGGGACAACACTGAACCTTCATATTGGAGAGATTTCAGTTCTCTGGCACGCCTCAATGCAGCATCCCTGTCCCGGTAGTTCAGTAGACGAATTATCACCGGGCGTGGAGGCGCGCCCGGCGGAGGTCGCGGTCCGAGCGAGCGGTGTGCCCGCTCGACTATAAAGACGTCGGAGAATGTGTCGCGTCCCAGGAGCTGCACCAAAAGCTTCTCAATAAAAGATTCCATGGGGCCAGTGGAAGTCGTCTCAGCAAGACCCAAGAGGCGAACATTATTACGCCTTGAGCGCGCCTCCAGGTCTTCGGCCTTGTCTCTCATCGCCGATAGAAGCTTCTCCACTTGTTTTTGTGCTGTCCCCATCTCCGTCTGGGTATCCTCGGCATCTGAGATTCTGCGTTCCGCCAAGTAGATGCGCTCCGCATGCTTATCCACCCTTTCCGCCATCCTGTCCAGGCGGTATGTGAGGGAGTCCATTTTAGCGTCAATGGAGGTGAGACTGCGCTGCATCATCCCCAGGTTTTGTCTGATATCTCCATCAGGGTGGTCAGCGGCGCTGTCAGCCAGCCCCGCATCGGAATCCTCTTCCCTGTGCCTGGAAGATTTGCGCTGGTCAAAGTGGAGCTTTGACTGTGTCTTGTCCGTTTTTCCCATGGCCCCAGCAGCCGGAAGCAATCCGCTGTGAGCACTGGGGGCGCCAATATACCTCTGGCCCCAATGTCAATACCCCATACACTCCCTTATGGCTGATGATGAATCTGACGAGCGTCCTGGGGAGACCTCCAAGGTACCAAGCCAGTGCCTGATTATTGTACGTGTTCGGAGCAGAGACCAGTCCTTTCCGTCGACACACACTCCAGCGGCGTACTGCCTCCAGTCGCCACAGGCTCACTCAGCCCTGCGTTCCAGTGATGCTACGCGCAGCTTCCATAAAGTATGTATTACTTACTGTGCAGGAGAGCACCAGTCAGTCGTATCCTGCCGAACTGCCGATCTGCCCGTGCACAACGGGATCGTGCACTACTGTTCTCCTGGAGTGCAGGCAGTCCGCTCCGGCCCCACCACATACTCCGCAACGAGGTCCGCTCAGACAGGATGAGGGCAGGCCAGCTAGGGGCTCCGATATCTTCGCGGGAGCTTCCCCGCACGCAGATCCAAGTGGCGCCACGGGCTGCGCAGCAGCGGCACCCAACTCTCTCGTCCACCGCAGCCGCACCGGACTCACCGAGCCAGGTCAGCAACACAGGGCACCCTCCGCATCCACGTCCGGTCAGCCCCACTTCACTGCCCAGGGGTCCGGCCAAGCCGCCAGGGACATCAGAGGCAGCGGTGACACACTGCAGTCGACGCGTGGCCCGGTCCGCCGCGGGCACCTACTCACGCCACGAGGCGCTCCAGGCAGCAGTCGGCCGCGCGCAGGTAGGCTCAATATCGCAGCTCGCTGCACGCACGCAGCTGTTTCAAACCTCGAACGGAGGTGCACCGCCAGTTTCTCTGCCACTACCACTCAGGATTAAGCCATCTACTGCCTTGATGGCGCCAAATAATGAAGGATATTACGGGCGGCTGCCGGAGCTCACTCAGGCTGCGGCCATCTTAGAGCCAGGCAAGCCACGCCCCCCGGACTTGATGGTTGGTTTAGAATTTTTGTGTTAGAGTGGGTAAACTTATAGGTATGATTTTAGCGAGGGATTTTCTAACAATGTTAACATCATCAGCAATTGAGGTAATTCATTGTCTGTACTGTGACTTTGTTAATGAGGTTGATTCTGGCTCTGGTGCATAGGGTGAGTTTGTATAACAAGTCTGAAAGAGAAACTGAAAAGTAATCGAACCCTAACAGTGCCTGCATTGGTGTGTTGATGGATTCTAAATGGTGAATGAATGCTGTCTCCACAGTTGGCTTCTATTGAGTAGGTCCACTAGCTGCCTGGAGGAAGCCCATTGCTCAAATATTGTCAAGGAGTTCAGATGCTTTTTTTAAACTCATGATAGGATGATTATGGAGTAAATATGTAGCTATCTTTTTGCATGGATTCTCTGCCAGGTTGGCTAAGAGCACCTTAATAACCAATGTTGGTATGATTACGTCAGAAAAGACTTGAAAGCTTAAAACAACATCTTTCAAAGATTACATCTATTCTAAAGCACGTTATACGGTTGCAAGTTGTGCTATACGAAAGAAATGCATAAGAGTTTGCAGACAAGCTGCATTTTGGCAATAATGGCACATATTTCCATGTCCACCTTGAACAAAACACAATTTTCTAGACATTTGTTGTCACATCATCCGTATGATGCCTTGTGTTAAAAAAAAAAAAAATACCTTTCTGAATCATGCACTTTGAAAGTTTAACAGTTGCACTGTGGGCAACAAATAATCTTTAAAGCCAGCACTGCTTGTATTTGTTACTTTGTAAGTAGTTTATTCTCTAGGTTTAAAACATATAAACACAACACAACTCTTAATGATTGTTACTCAGAGATTTCAATATTATAAAGTATGTTGATTGAGAATTTAGGTGCAGCCTTTTATGACAATTCATAAGAAAGCAAACCAATGACTCTTTAGCCATATAACCAAAATGATACTGTAGGAAAGTAGGATCTGCTTCTTATGGTTACCCCCACTTTTTGCTTGATGTCTCACTGTTTTTGACTAGTCTGACTGGGATCCTGCTAATCAGGACCCCAGTCTATCTGCTTTCTCCCTTAAATTGACATACATGTACTTTGGTACACTCCAGATTGGATACTGGGGTACCCTTATAAGTCCCTAGTATATGGTACCCATGTACCCAGGGCATAGGTACCCCAGAGGCCTCCCCTGGGCGGAAGCAGGTATTATGCCACTCATGAGAGGCCATGCAAACTGGAACTGCAGGTCTGCTACAGCAGCCCGTGTAAGTTGGTGTTTGCACCACTTACTTTAGATATAGGTTCACTATATCTATAGGTCACTACACTTAAAACTTATAAGTCACCCCTATAGCAGGCCTTATCAATCCTGAAGGCAGGGTGCTGGGTTTTTAGTGAGAGGGTGCCCCTGCATGAGCAGAGCCTCTCTGCAGCCTTCAGAGACCATTCTCCCGGGTTGTCTGTGACTCAGCCGGACATATAGGTAGAGGTGCATTAAAACCTCGCAGTAAATGCTAGCTCGAAAACGGCTGCATAGAAACATATCATGTTTGGTATCAAACACCTTGGAATCATATCTCCACACCAGTAACTGGTGTGGGAGGTATGATTCCACCCTTCAGAAGCAAGCTTCATGGGGTCACTGGTCTAACTGGTGCCAGCCTTCTCGACCTGGATAGCAGAAAATGGATGCTGCCGACCAGAGACACATTTCTGCCCTCCTGCTGCTGAGCCAAGCTCGAGCAGAGGAAGGCAGCACAATAGGCATCCTGTCACAGGGAGGTGTGACCACCTCTCAGACAGGGTTTAGTGTATTGGGTCTGGGTGGGTGCACTCTGAGAGTGCCTGAAAGTCTGCACCTGGGGCACATTTGGTGTACCTGTGCATAGTCCAGCTCAAACCAATTCTGGGAGCCATTGGCTCCTGCTCTGGCGCGCAACTGGACAAAGGACATGGGTGTAACCACCCCTCTGTCCTGCCCCTCCCCTAGGAGGGTCCCCTGAATCTGTCCAACCCTCCCCCGTGGGTACAAAAGGGCTTACCTGGCTGTAAGACTTTAGATTTTACGTGGACAAGATTCTAAAGATGAAACCACTGACCTTCGACCGTCTGGACACTCTGGACTTCGCTGGACCTCGACTGGGCTTCATCCCCTTTTCTGTCCAAAGCTTAGTTCGTGCCTGTGCTCCATACAGGCTCCGTGCAGGACCTGTGGTGCACTAAAGACAACTGAAGAATCTCCCTTGGAGTGAAGGAGTCACTCCCCTGCATTCGCAGGCACCTAAACGCAACTGACCGGTCTGCTGCTCCTGAGCTCCTGCGGACTCCAAAGATTTCAGCAACACAGGACGTGGGTTTTCAAAGGTCGCTGAGGTCGATCTGCCCTCTCACCGAGTTTGAGGCCAGTATCCCTCGTGGGGACTGCATAACCCGAACCCCTGTGCACCGCGTCCATTTGCAAGTGCATATGCTTGTTGGCAATTTCCGAGCTTGTGTATTGGACTCCGTGTAGTCCTGACCCTGAGCAGTATTTGCACCAAAGAACCCCAGCCTCCTCACACCGAGTGCTCCGTGGGCTGGTACTTTGCAATCTTGCCCAAGGTCCCCTCGCGACTCCTGGTCCTTCGGCCTGTGGGTCCCTCTGAGGGTCATCTCGATTTCTGTTGGGCTTTCCTGGTTGCTCCAGACGTGCCCTGACTCCCCAGTGCTTGGTGAGTCCCCTGGACCTTGCTGGTCCACACCGTAACCTGTTTGACCTTCCTTTGTGGGTTGCTTTTGCCAAGGCTTGTTGGTGCTCCAGCCAGACACCGACCCCTCAGCACTCGACACCCTTCGTGGGACAGCTCACCTCCGGCTACTTGTTGTCCTCGACATCTCCTGGTCCTCGTGGCTGCAGAGTCAAGCATCCCTTCTTCGCACCTGAAGCACCCGACATCGGTGGGCACTACCGAGCCCCTGGTCACTCTGAAGTGACCCAGACTCTGTCCCCTCTGCTTTCAGGTTCCTTCCTTCCTGAATCCAGGCTTGTATTCCACCGGACCCTTTTCACCTTCACGGCGGCCGTACTTCTTTGCAGCTCTCCATTGAGAACGACGGCAGTTTCCGATGCCACTTCAGACCTATGCACTCGGCTCCTAGGGATAGGTAACTCGGGTACTTCGGTATCCACTGGTGGGGTAGCTCTTCAAACTCTTAAGTTCCAACGGGTTCACTCGAAGTCCTCCTAGAAGGGTCCTTAAACTTTAAAAGTATAACTGCGACTTTCCCATAGAATTGTACGGAGCCCGCAGTCATGTTTCCACACTGCACCCGGCCTCCGTGTGGTCCCTGTCTACTCACCTCGGGTGGTTCCTTGGGGTCCCAGTGATTCTACGTGCTCCAGATCTTGTCTTGATCTTAGTCGTGACTGTTATACCACTATTTTAATATATGGTTTGGTCTCCCCCTGGAGCCCACTGTGTATTGTGCTACTTACAACTGTTCTATTGATCTTGTATTGGGTACTTGTGATCTATCCTCGAATAGAGGATAGTAGAGAGTGTTATATTAATAAATACATATTTTTATATAACTACTGTGTGGTTCTCCTTCATTTAGTCATTCAGGAGGTGATATTCTGGTAAAACAAGCTGCTTTACATTCCTTCAAGATTAAGCCTGAAGGCTGCTCTCCACAGCTACCACTAGGATAGATTTCTAAAGGTTATCTTTGACCTCATACATCATAAGGGTCGTTTGGACTGGTGCAAGGTGCCCACTTTAATTAGTGGACAGCATATACTAGGCCAATTTCTCACAGATACAAACTTGGATCAAGTGCTTAAATTGGATGACACAAAAAAATTGATGGTAAAACATGACATGACTATTGATACAACACCACAACTGTTCCGCTTTGGACTCTTACTAAATTATACCAACTACTGGTATCTTATAAGATAAGAAGATGACTAGCTCTATAAAATCCTCATATGATCATGCTCTTGAGATCAATCAATGTATGCAATTGTTTTGTTTTCACCATAAGCGGAGCAGTACAACTAATGAATAGCTCTGTACGTAAAGATGCAAGGTACAAATATAGAATGCTCAGAGGATTGTTTACTTTTTTCTTAAAAATTCAATTCAATAATCAGCACATTACAAAATAATCCCAGTACAACAGAAAGAGACATATCTTGCATGAATTCTAAAACCTAGATTATTGATTTATTGATTTTCTGAGTGATCCAGCGTGATATTTAGCAAACTACATTCATACACCATATACTCACTAGGGCCCATACATTCACACTACACTAATACTTACGCTGGATGTCAGATATACTCTTATATCAAAATCCCTGCTACCAATTACCTTCTGATTGAAGAGTAATAACTTACCAATGGATCCTTTGCTAATTGGGAAATGTAAAATGAGTGACATTCACTATAATACATAATTCTGAAATAATCACAGAGTCAGGAAGTTTTAAAATGTTTATCTAAAGTTTTAGCAGAGTAAAATACAGAAAAAGACACAGTATTTGATCAGAACACCCATGTGGAAGTAAAGAATAATTATTACTAATAATTGACGGTGTTTAAGGAAAAGAGAAGATAGGAACAGCAGCGCAACTAAAGGTTGCATATATTTACCTAAATGCAAGAACCAAACCCTTAACCAAGGAGTTTGAAAGAATAGGACCCTGGAAGGATGAAGAGCAAGGACCGTCTTCAGGATCAGGACAGGACTGGAGACCTCTCTACAACGACGCCTGCGCCGTTCCCCTCTCTGGCACTCGACTTCTCCTCGATTCTTCCCTCTAATGGACTCCGCCGCCCCCTCCTCAGGACCTCTTCTGGATAGGGATTCAGTCAGCAACCGATCAGCTGGGCAGCCTGGAGCTCTTCTGTATGTTCTCTCTTCTCTGGAATCTAGCTCTGACTAATTTACTAATGCTATATTCTATTATACCCTTCTACTCCCATGTACCTCCCCTAAATGTTGCTAAAATATGGGACCACTACTTCTGATTGGACAGGGACCGGAGGTGGATTCTCGCACTATGACAAATTTGGCTTAATTTGTGAAGCCTATTGTATTTACGTTCCCGCCCCTTCAAATTAATACATTCACTTTATTTCCCTCCCGTCTCACGACAGATTTTATACATTTTATCCATTTTGCAACAAATTTAATACATGTGGTACATCCGCTTCGGTCACTAGGTTATGGCCTTGTAGAGCGTCCAAGTTGACTTCATTTTGGCAGTCTTTCAGGACACATGCGCAGAACACTCTGTCTCTCGATTTTCAAGTCACCAACCCAGGCCCAAGATTACGAATTACTAAAAGTGCAAGAAGGAAATATTAATATCACAAATAAAACGTTTCACTGTATACCCACTTATCTTATTTCTAATCCCATTTAATTATAAAATCCTATCCCGCATTAATTGCGTTAAGAAATGACAATTTAGTAATGACACGAGAGCAAGCTTAAGCATGTGAGAACTTTAAACAGCCATTTTAATGCACACTGCGCAGAAGCAGAAATTCCCACCAAGCAAAGAAAGACGTCACACCATGTGATCAGGTTGTGACATGCGCAGATAAAATCCCGCGCTTAAGCGGCCATTTTAGACTAGGAACAAGCGTTATTCGTTAGTAAAACACATAGGCAAGCATCCTAAGTATTCATGTAGTGTGTGCAAAGATTAATACGGACAATACAAGTTTTAAATATTAATACAATGAGGAAGATTGCATCCGAGCAAGTTTCATTTGCGAAACCTTGCTCCATCATGAGCATGCATTAGCTTACCACAACTCCCTCCATAACCCCATTACTAAAACACTACCACCAATATTACAAGCAACACCACTACTTTTACCTTTCTTGCCAACGCCACCCTTGCCACCTTCACCTCACCATTATTACTACTACCACCTTCCCCATTGCAACACCACCAATATTAACACTACCATTACTACCACCATTATCACCATTATTACCAGCACCACTATCTTCAGCCCATTATAATTGTGCTTTTGATTAGCAGTATCACAGCTACCTCACATGCACTGCCACCACCAAATGTCCACAATCACAATTACTAATTTCTCAATGTATTTACTTAGGTGGTCTCTGACTTTTGTCTAGACTCCTGACTCTGACTTTATGGTGGTACTGACTTATGTGCCACTGAATAAGTAATTTTTATGATTAGTTAATAACACCAATGAGCATGTTTTTCACCATGGTGGAGTCACCAAAGTTTTTTGATATTTGATCTAAAAAATGTTTTGTCTTTTTTGCCTCACAGATTAATTAATTTGCTCCAGCAAATGAGTACCACTGTATGGAGGGAATTAACCTTTGTTTTTACCTGAAATATCTTTTGTGCCGGTCACATTTCTTTTTTTACATTTATCCAGTTTCCATTGTATGTAATTATTTTAGAAGCTTTGCTTTGGCATCAACATTAAACTAAGTCCTAGTCTTGATGATGACCCCAAAATAATGTTGGGTTGAAATACCGTCGACAACCAAGGCAATAAGGACACTAAACGGATGAATTGCTTTCATGACACACATGCTTTCATTTGCACCTTGCCCAGACTTATGAATTGTTATATTGCCTTTATTTTTTATAGCCACTTTTGTTTTGGTTTGGTATTATACACTGTGTGCTCACTTGAGCACAGAACACTTGTTAGTAAACTTATGACTGAATTAAATACATACTTTACAATACCTAACTTGTGGGTCCGGACTCTTGTCATTTTGTGATGTAAAATTATTTATGTTCTATGTATAACAAGATAACCTAAGCACACAAGATTCACTGACGAGTGCCCAAATTCACTTACCAAATCCTTTTACTGGTCGCGCCACAGAGTTAGTTGATTCAGCATGTGAGATGATCTGTTCCTCACTCCTTAGCAGATTCAGACTTCAACTGCAAACTTTTAAGGGCCTCACAGCCTTGTTACTGCTTGATCTCTTGAGGCCAAACGGCACTTGTGTCTCTAAGAAGTTGAATGCCGACCCCCGAGGGGGTTGTATAACTAGTTAGCGTGGAGTAGTCTTGTTCATTATCAGAATTAAAAAGATAAATCACTCCACCAACCAAGAATATCCAAGCACTATCAGGCACAGTATTATGAAAGAGCTATCAATCTGCCAATTCTTTCGGTGTCCAGACAGGATCAGGTTTCCTGTGCTGAGTCAAAGTAAGCCACAGACTCCACTGCTGGTGGTGTCCTTTTATCAATTCCTTTAAGTTTCAGCTTTGCAATCATACTGCCCCTGCAACCTTAATACTTTAATTTCCCAGAAGCTGTTCAATGTTCATGGTGTTACAATAAATTGCTGGCTAGTTGGCTCCTTTTATGGTTGGAACTACCACTGTACAAGATCATCTAAGAATCTTTGACTTTTGTTCTTGATTAATGAAAATATTCCTGGCAAAGGATTTTGCTTTAGTTTGTCACTGGTTAGGACTAGTTTGAAGTGGTGAAGTGCAAACAGTACTAAGGCCAACAAAAATTAATTCATCAAAATAGGAGAGTGAAGGCAAAACCTTTGGGGGAGGATCACCCTATGACTATTAGATCTAACACCGATGTTTTTGGATCTCTGCGATGAGCGAGCCTCATTAAGTTTCACCCTCAATAAGCACTGTTAAAATAGATTGAAGAGTGCTCTCCATCAGTACTCGCCTTTTAAAATTAAAGTCTGCTGCTGATGGACAGCATGAGGTAAGAAATGCACATGTGCATTAGGGGTGTACAGAATATCTCATGCCACCCATGGTATTGGCAGACTTTTGGTCAATCCACATTACTCTTTAATATGAAGTTCTGGCCAAAGCCCATCAATCGCCATGTGGCGAAATTTTTCTGCTCTGAGGCTCCAGAAATTACGACCTGGTGAGTGAGATTTAGCATCCCCTAATGCAATTTTCTAACACGGGCGGTCATGGTCAGAGGGCTGCTGCTCGAGATGATTTGCTGCCACTCAAGTAGATTTTCTACTCGAACTGTAGCAAAATCAACGCAAAGGGATGTGCGGTCTGGTGCAGTTCATGCTGATTTTACAGAGCAAGTGGCATATTTCCTGCCCATGGCAGAACTCTGTGGAATCTTGTGGAGTTTTTGGTAACTATGAAATTCCAAGAGTTCTGCCCACTCCTAAATTGTATCCATGAACGAGCTGAAAGAGTGTGATGGCTGTTTAACTCATCCCAGTATCGGTGCACAGTTCATCTATTGCAGATGCGACCTTTAATAAATTGGTTAAGATTACTGAAGGCCATATAATTTAATTGAGCATCCAAAAGGAAATATCCCAATTTCTTTATGACTATAATGTGAGTCTGTAGTGCTTCTCTGGAAGTCTGTAGAACTTTACTGTATTCACAGTATTGGTGAAATCTGAACTTATAATGTATGTTGCCTCAACCTAGCAAAAAGATTATCATCTCTTTCTGTAAGTATTAAAATGCCCTGATTCCAAATATATTATTATTTTGGCCATATAACCTCTCTTTCCTGTACTTTTCATGTTGCATTATTTTCCTGAGTCAGTCCATGATAAGTCGGTTATTGAATTACCCTGTTCTCTCAAATTAATTGTTTTTCTGGCAAGCAGGTCAATAGGTCTACATGGAGGGAAATATTCCTGCTCATGAGTGAGTAGGGAGGAAGTAGAGATTTCTACCTGGGCAAATGAACCCACACTAGCTGACAACCAAGTGTTTGTCCTTCCCCTGGGAAACACCACTTGTAAGAGTAGCTCTCCTCTGAAGATTTGGATGGAAGGGGAGAGCTTGCTGTGTCATGGGGGTTGAGGCAAAGGCACTGGAGAAGCTTCTGCTGACTAAAACTTGAATTTGGCATTTTGAAAGCTCTACAATTTTGTGTATGGGGGTGATTCATGGGTGGAAGGATGTTGTGGCATTTTAGAATTTAGCAAAAATGCTCATCTTCTAGAACTCTGCACCTCCACTTTTACACACATGCTCAGGAGAAGTACGCTGATAAGCACTGGAAAATTCTGAAGACAGGGCTGAAAGAATCCGGTGTTGATGAACCCCTGTCTGGAAGGAAAGGACAGTCTGACTTGGATTTTGTTAGACTTATGACCCAAGGATCAGTGCACTGGCCCTCTTACTTACTCTGGCAAAAAGTATATGGTGGACTTCCTGGGGACCATGGAATTTCTGTGGACTGATCCTCTAGAGGTTACCTCTGGAGAGAGACTCCCTGACTTATTTTGTAGGCACAGGTGCCATGCAAGTGACACTGCTAGTGGTCCTGGGGGCCTAAGGGGTTGCAGGCAGGGAGTGTAACCTGCCTTGAGGGCCATGAGGTGCAAGTAAAATAAATTTCCTGGAGCTCCAACAAAGGGATGGGTCCCAGGTCCTGCAAACCCACTGCTGCTGGAGTGATGCATCTGGGGGCAGTTACTGCTTGAAAAGCAGTAGAACAAGGAACGGGGAGCTTAAAGGGCAGGATGGCAGACCCTGAACTGCTTTTCAATGTACGGAGAGCAATGGAAAAAAAACAGTCAATAGAAAATTACAAAAATGTAAAGGTCAGGAGGCAAGCAATGAACACTCCCGGGCCTGGAGGACACCAACAGTGACACAAGAGAAATACTCCCATCCAAATTGACTCACCTCGGCCCGAAGTATGCCCATCCAAGGCCGTTGCTTGTGTGCAGTAAGGCTATCTCTGCAGCAGTGCTGTGAAGGACTACTTTGTTTACTTATTCTCAGGTGGGACTTTGATATTGCCCCTTGACCTCTTCAGGGCCCTGAAGGATTAACAGGATGGGGGTGCGCATTTAGATTCGCCATTTGAGAATCGATTCAATTGGGGAGGGCCATCCCGAGGGTAAATATCACATGCTGAGCACCATGCACTCCAATTTAATATTGACTCTTCATGCAGGGCTAGCCCCTGGTGATCAGTCACACAGGGAGTCTCTGTGCCTGCAGAGCAGACCGTGAGGCTGGGGTTTCCCTTAGCCTCAGTGCGATAACATGCTGTTTCGTTGACTTCCTCATCTGGTCACCATTCAATCATTTACCTTTTTCCTTTCTATGTATCTCAGTCTCATTTCTTTTCATCTTTAAAGCCCTCACAGGTCAGCAGCTCAATGGACTTTGCCGCCCTGCTTCAGGCCTGATGTGCCATGTCAGAAGGTTCTTGTTCTAAAATGTGAATTAATTGCTGAGGCACATGGGTAATCCAACTATTATTCTGTACGCCTGGATTTGTGCCGCTTGAAAACAAATTGTAACATACTTCTCAATGGATTTTCTCTGTTGCTTTTGCTAAGCAATAGGCCGTGTAACTCATTAGAATAATAGAAAGCCTCTTCTGAAACAATATTCTTATTCATTTCAAAAGTTTGAAGGTGACAACTACAGACTTCCTTTCTGGAAGAAAAATTAATTTTCTTAATAAAAATCTCAAACGTTAAACCACAATTAAATACATTTAGCCTTATATTTTTGATACAGCAGTGTTTAATCTTATTTCAACCACAGCTTATAAAACACAAGGACAACTCAGTGGGTGAAAAGAAATACAATTATTATGCAGTCACGCATTGGGGGAGGATGTCCCCACTGTAATCGACATTAAGAAGAAGTGGCAGCAAGAGAAGAGGCAGGTGAAGGCGAAGTACTCCAAGATAGAGGTGACCCGAGCTCTCCCTGCTGTACAATTTGGACCCCACCTCCACCTCACCCCACTGGAGAGGGGTGTCCTCTCTACCATCCACTCCCGCATGCTCCATGGCCTGCCTGTGAGTGATGTCCTCAATATGGTGCCAGGTAATATGTGATGATACTAACAATGATACTAAATTAATAATGTCTGCAGTACACTACAAATGTGACTATGAATGTTGTGTCAAGTATGTACAAAATGTATGGTGAGTCAGACCCTCATGTGTCTCATTTCTTTTTTTTTTTTTTTTTTTTTTTAGTCCTCATTTATTAGTCAATATATTTTAGACTTAAGAAAGAAGGTATTCCGCCCATCACAAACAGCCGATTTGAGGGAATCCGGTCACTCCCATAGGAGAGAAGGATACCAAGTATCTCCAGATTCACCCCTATGGCTTCCCCGTAATGATTCCAACCTCAATCTTAGTTCTTTTATTGGAGCAATGCCGTATCTGCCAATACACTCCATTAATGACATGTTCTTAATCATCGGACCCAGAAAACAAAAATAAGAATAGACAGTGGAGGCGCTTCACAGGGAGACCAACATATTCATATATCAAAGCAATAAATCTAGAAATCAACAAAGACTAACTACAAAAAATGTATGTATATTCTTAATTATCCTTAAACAGAAAGACTCCTATCCACCCAGTTATCCCAGATTTCCCAAAATTTGGTTTTTTTGTTCTTTGTCCCAGATTGATCTAAGTTTGATATTCTCTGAATCGAAAATATCCATTCCTCTTCTATAGGAGGACAAGCTAAAATCCATTTAATACACAACTCTCTTCTAGCTAGAAGAATCAGAGTGAAAAACAGTGCTCTGTGCTTTTTTGTTAGAAAGCCTCCGTCTAACTCCCTCGGGAGTATCCCAAAAATTATGGAAACAGTTGTTAATTTTATTTCAAATCCCATAATATCTGAGATGGTCTTACCCACTTTCTGCCAAAAGGAAGATATTACCGGGCAACTCCAGAACATATGCACCTCATCAGCCTTGTCTTCTCCACACTTTGGACACTTCTTAATTTCTCTCATTCCCATCTTCGATAATTTCTTAGGAGTCCAATAGGCTTTATGTACTGTGAAGAGGTGATTCTTTTTAGAGGTGCAGCACTTACATAAGACCATAGAAAAGACATAGATACTTGCCCGATGTTATCGAGGTCTTCATCTTCTAGCAGGTCTTTCTTCCAAATTTCATCAAACGAAGTCTTCATCTCTTCTCCGTTTTGGACTAATAACCAATACCACTCTGATACTTCTTTTGTCTTTTTCTGATAAGAACATATTTTTGAGGCCAAATCCAGGTTGCCTTTTAGGTCTTTACTTATAGACTTTACCCAACTATTCAGCTGATAATATTTGAACCTAGAAACTAAGGGGCATATTAGCAAGACCCACGTTAAAATTATCGCCGTTTTAGCGGCAGGAAACTGACGCTAAAGCGGCGATAATGGGCTTGCTAATATGCGTTATGGAATTCAATAGAAGCCCAGGTTAGATGTCCTGCACATCTAACCTGGGCTTCTATTGGAATTCTATAACGCATATTATCAAGCCCATTATCGCCGTTTTAGCGGCAGTTTCCTGCCGCTAAAACGGCGATAATTTTAACGTGGGTCTTGCTAATATGCCCCTAAGTTTTCACATATCGCCGAAAAGTGAGGCCAAGAGATCAGTTCTGCATCAACGATTAATTGCCCCCAAGTAGTAATGCCACAAGCACGGAGAGGAATTGCCAGGGCATCTTCCATACATATAGGCATTCCTGGGGAATCCCAGACTGGTGCTACCTCATTGTAATACGGAATTTTTAGAAGGCCTCTTATCTGAGACCAAAGCTTCATAGCTGATACCAAAATCTTCAATTTAACCTTCTTAAAGTATTTTGGATGTCCAAATTTTAAAAGAAAGCACCCTGCTTGTTTAGAGACCTCTGTTGTAAGAGCTTTAAAAAGTGGGGAAAAAGATTCGCTTTCCAACAATAATTGTCTAAAATTTTTTAGATGGAAGGCACAAAAGTATAAATATAAATCTGGAGTCGCTATGCCTCCATAGGCTTTTTTCTTTCTAAGTTTCTTTAACGCAATTCTGGGATGTTTATCTCCCCAGATAAAACTTGAAAAGAAGCCCTGCACCTTTTTAAACCAAACTTTTGAGAACTCTAGGGGGATAGTATTAAATAAAAATGTAAATTTTGGCAGAATAGACATTTTCAATAAATTGGATTTGCCTAATAATGAAAGTGGAAGCCCCCCATGTTTGAAGTTGTGCTTTTACTATTTTGGTCACTTTCTCAAAATTAACCTGTGCTATTTTATCAATATTTTGAACTATCTGGATGCCGAGGTATCTAATTTCCTTCTTTGTGTAGGTACACCTAAAGTTGGTGTTCCATTTCATTAACTCGGTTTTCTGTTGATTGATAAGGTAGCCAGAAACCTTTCCAAATCTCTCAAATTCGGACCATATCTCTGAGAACAGTTTTTCTAAGTTGCTAGTGTATATTATAAGATCGTCTGCATACAAACCAATTTTTTTCTCCCACCCATTACATTTAAAAGGGATAATATTTTGACAGGCTCTCAATTTACACGCTAAGGGTTCAATGTAAATATTAAAAAGTAAAGGGGACAGAGGGCATCCCTGCCTAGTACCTCTTCCTATTTGTATTGACCTAGTTAGTTTCCCATTGATTAAAATTTTAGCTGTAGGATTTTTGTAGAGAGCTTTAATTGCTGTCTCAACAGTTTCGCCCAGATTAAAATGTTGAGTTACTTTAAACAAAAAAGACCAGTTGACCCGGTCAAATGCTTTGGCAGCATCGAATGTCATTACTGCCAAAGGGATCTTATAATTCTGGGCCATATCAATTGCCCCGATTAAATCGTGTGTTAATTCACTGAGTTGTCTTCCCTTCATGAACCCTTTCTGGTCTTGATGTATCAAAGGACCCATCACTTTATCTAGGCGTCTAGTAATAATCTGGGTATATATTTTATGGTCGCAATTTAGAAGTGAGATTGGTCTATAAGACTCACAAAGTCTTGGATTTTTATTAGGTTTTAATATCATTGTTATAATGGCTTCTTCCCACGATACGGGGGATTATGACCTTCTAAGAAACATGAATTAAACAATTTAAGAAGAAAGGAGGCAAGTTCTTCTTTCAGGATAATGTAAACTTCATTGGGAATGGAATCGGGGCCAGCAGCCTTTCCCTTTTTTAAAGTGTTGATCGTTTGAATGATTTCCTCCCTAGATATAGGGCAATTTAGTTGTTCTTTTTCATTTTGTGAAAGTGAAGGGAGAGCTAAATCTGAGAGGAAATCTTCTATACTATCTTCATCTATAATTGACTCGTCCGTGTATAGGTTTTTAAAAAATTGGACAAAAGTCTCCTCAATTTCGGATTCATCTGAAATGATGTTGCCAGTGTTCAAGCAGCGAAGGTCTCTTATCCAATTTCTTGTCTGATCGACTTTCGTTTTCCACGCTAGAAGCTTACTACACCCCTCTCCATATTCGTGGTGGGCTAATTTACTTGTATCCCATTTTTTTTTTACTATAATTTCTAGAAAATCAGCTAGCTTATGTTTTGCTGTATTTAATTTTCTCAGAGCATTGGTGTTTTCCTGATCTTGCTCAAAATTTTCCTGAAGTTTATATATACCTTCTTCCAATTTTTTAGTCTCTTCTTGCATCTTCCTAGACCAATAAATCGATATAGTTGTTAAGGAGCCTCTCAAGTATGCCTTATATGTGTCCCATATTATTTGGGGAGAAGCTGAATCAAGATTAAAATCAAAAAATTCTTTAGTTTCCATCTTCATTTTATCAACTACTTCATCCTCTAAAAGCAATGCTCGATCAATGGTCCACCTCCGGGATGAAGGGCTCACTTCCATAACTAATTCAATAATGACTGCGGAATGATCGGACATATGTTCTGGGGCGTGATTAATTGAGGTAATGTTTCTGCTTGTTGCAATATCAACTAAAAAAAAGTCAATTCTGGAGCGATGTCCACATTTTTTGTTATAGAAAGTAAATTTCCCACCAGATGTCTTAGATTTGTGGGCCATCTCTCTCCAGATATCCACAAGCCCGATATCAGACATTAATTGTCTCAAGGCAGTTCTCATTCTCTGCATATTTACCGCTACTCTAGACGAGGTAGAATCTTGACTTGGATCAAGAATCACATTAAAATCACCCCCTAGTATAATACGATCATTTATTTTAGATAAGTGAAATAGTAAAGTGTACAAAGTGGCAGGATCGTCCGAATTTGGCCCATAATAACCCACAAAAGTTATCCATTTATCATTGATCTTAACTCTGGCTATCGACCACCTTCCCAAAGGGTCAACCATACATTCCCTTAGCATAGCATGGGCAGATTTTTTAATTAAAATTGCGACCCCTTTCACTGTACAAGATTGAGTTGTACAAATACAGTGTTCGATCCACTTTTGGTGTTTCAAAACCACTTCCCATTCCTCTTTAAGCAAATGTGATTCTTGAATAAGAAAGACATTACAATCCGACAACCTTAAAAACTCTAGGATTTTCTTCCTTCTAGAGGGGACCCTTAACCCATTAACATTCCAGGACATAATTCTCACATTCTCCTTTTTAGTTGGCCCTAATCCAGAATACATTAATTTCCCTGCCAACATTTATCCTTAAAAACAGAACGACGGAAATTGCGTAGGGCCCTTTGACTAAAAATAAAAAACGAGGACATTTTTTTTGCTTTTCTCCCACTTGCTCCCCCACCCTGTGTGTAAAAATAATTTTTTCTTTTGTATGTTTTATGTGCAACCCACCCCCTCCCTTAGGGAACCCTCCCTTACTGTTACTAGAGGTAAAATTATATACCTCTGGTTTTTAGGCTCTCTCTCTGACCAGGCTTAAATCCATATTTCATTTGGATGTGCTCTTTATTTGATTTATTAAGGCATTTGCCTCCTCCGGATCCTTAAAATTAAACATTTTATTGTTCCACATTACTTTAAGGGAGGCAGGAAAGCGTAGGTTTGCTGTAGCACCCAAATTTCTTAATTCCTGCATCGACTTCCCCAGCTCCCATTGTTTGTCCTGAGTAATGTGAGAAATATCTGACCTGACACGAAATGTCCATCCACCTCTTTTATACACTCCTACTTTTAAACCTGCTACTAGAATGTTTTCTTTAAGTAAATACGATTTAAAATTCACTAGAATCCTTCTTGGATTTTTTTTTCCAGGCCTTTTTGAATATGGATCCCGATGTACTCTTTGTACATCCTCCTCAAGAAGTTGTTTCTCAATATCAGGGTGTAATTCTATGAGGAGGTTGATTATAAAAGATCTAATGTCTCCTCCTTCCGCATCTTCTGGTATATTCAGAAATCTAATGTTGTTCCTCCTAGCGTTGTTTTCCAGACTTTCCAGTTTTTCTTTTAAGGTTTTGTCCCCGCTTTTTATCGTCTGGATCTCACGTACGTTTTTATCTACTTTCATAGTGAGATCCTCCATGGCCAACTCTACGGCCCCCACTCTTTCCGACATATCATTCAGTTTAGCTTCTAGAGTCTCACAGACCATTTGTATTTTCAATTGATTGCTTTCCGAGACTGCAAATTTATCTCTTAATTCAGTGAGGAGAGTTGTTAATAATTCCTCTGTAGCAGAGTGAGCCCCTGTATTGCCAGTTATGCTTGGATTCCTCACTAACTCCTCTGCTAGTAGGTTATCTCCTTGGGGGAGGTCTGGTGTCACCAGACTGCCAAACTGGGTCTCAGCACCGTTGGACTGGGGTGCCGTATTGTCTTTTCTAGTCTGAAGAAGCGGGGGAACCACATCACTCTCATCACTCTCATCAACAAGATGGGAGATAGGGTCAAAGGCATTCTTCAAAGTGACAGGCTCCATTGCTGTCCTTAAGGAGGACTGAGTATCTTGAATCTTAAAATATGACCTTAGTGAGGGTGGAATGCGAGTCTTGCCTGAAATAATTTTAGGCTGTTTCTTCTTCCCCTTACCAATACCAAGGGGGGATTTACCTTGGGAGTCTTTTATGTTCTGGCCGGGACCTATGCTTTTAACTAGTTTTAAAGACTTAACTTGAGTTACCGGCGCCAGTTCTTTACTAACAAACTCAAGAGGGGATTGATTTTGACCCCAAATATCCCTACTTCTAAGAGTATATCTATTTAGTCTGTTGGCCCCTGTAAAAGGACCTTCGTCTCGACTCTCTACTCCTGGCCCCTCACGTTCTGCCTTCAGCTTAGGCCCCCAATCTCGCCCTTTCCTCCTTACCGGAGTCATTTGAAGTCGCCATACACCAAAAGCTGCTCCCTCCGAGACAGGCAAGTAACTTCCCTCGTCTGGAGCCGATTTCTTTTCTGCTCCGATATACTCCAGAGACTCAGGGGTTAATGTACCAGACACACGTTTCCGACGTGGAAAGGTGGGGGCGGAGGTCCAGGTCCCGTCGCTCCGAAATCCAGCTCCGGCAGCGACTCGTCTTCCGTTCGAGATCTGGACCGCCGCCTCCAACCAGCGACCCCCCCGCAGGACCGCCTCTCCTCCAGCCGCCACGTCTACCCGCTCGGTTGATCCACGTCCACGTCCAAGTCTAAGACACCGGCAACCCGCCGATACTCCACGGACGTCCCCCCGACGCCGGCGCCCACAAGGAGAACGAAAACCAGGAAGCGAGACACCACGGGACACCTCGCAGGTCAGTACCTCAGTAAACACTCATATTCTGTCACATCCAATCCTATCATTGTGGCATAATCACGTAGGCAGAGAGAGAGCCTCCGGCCGCAGCTAACCAACGGCCGCCATTTTCCCCATGCAATGACAGGCCCATGTGTCTCATTTCGTCCATTGCACTACAAGTCCCAGAATCCTTTGTGATAAAAATGGCAACTCCCATTACCTTAGTCCCAAACAGGGGGCCATCACTGCTGTTGTATTCACCTAACACTGCTAAGTGCGAAAACTGCTAAGATGATCTGGCAATTAATACAGAGGATGAGGAGTCTGATCACCTGTCCCCTGTTTTTGCCTGAGTGGGCAAACCATCTAAGCCCACCCCTGCACCACACAGCAAAGCCTCCCACTCCAACCCCTAGGATTGCCCATTCCCAGCACTCAGCCAACCAGACAAAGCTTTCACCTAGCCCAACACAGCCATCACTCCCTCACAGCCCTCACATCCAGGTCAGACATGTTGGTTCCCCTACACACTCCTCCCATGACAGTGTATCCCATGCATTCTCTCTACCATCTGAGGGATGTACCACTTCTGGTAAGGTGCAGGTATCCCCTGGGCACCAATCACCTCCCCACAGTCTGCCCCCTGACCCAGCTGTGGGACCTAATGGTCTTATACATGGCAGTCCCATGCCAAGTGGGCTAGCAGATGGCCATGGTGGCCAGTGGGAGGAGGAGTTCTTCCAACAGCAGGCTGATGTGAGGCAGGACATTCGTGCCATGGGGGCTACTCTGCCAGACATGTCAGATGCACTGCAGGACATGTGTCAAATACCTTTGGTGTTGGACAGACTGACCCAGATGTTGGACAGGATGGATAGATCTTGGCAAGACAATGTCCAAGAAGGTTAATGACATCATATTCATATGGAAGAGAGTGCAAGACCCCATGACTTGGGCATGAAGATGACGGAGGGCATGCTTAAACTGATCCAAAGTTTCCCTTCAAGTTCAACACATGAGGGGACCCAACACAGCTACCTACAGCACATCACACCCACCAACCTGTACCACAACCTGCACAGGCCCACGCCAATCTTCACAGATACCACCACCCTTGCACATGTCCTCCACTGCACAGTCACGATCATCCCCCTATCCAGGCACCTCCTCCACCTGTACATCCTCCATTGTCCACTGTGCAGGCACCTCCTCCACCTGTGCAGCCACCATCAGTCCCTGTCCAGGCACTTCCTCCACCTGTCCAGGAAGATGCACCACGCCCACCCTCACATCAGCATTCACATGATAAACGGCCTTACTCACAGAGATCCTCACAACCACAATTGTGATGTCGCAAGACAGATCCCCCATGATCACTGTAATATATTTTTTCAAGAGACTTTGTAAATAAAAGATAGCTTTCACAATTGAATTGAGTTGCGTCCTTGTTGATGATGGTCATTTGGTTCATCTGGTGGTAGGCCACATATGGTTTGCTAATAGTGTGTAAGACATGAATAGTAGTAGAACCATCTGTGTACAAAAGTATCATGTTGAAAGAATAGCTGAACACATACCAATGTAATGTCAATAGTTCTAATCCAACAAATCTAATGAAACACACAACACAGAGATGTAAATTCTTGAAATCTTAACTGAAGATATAGCAGCAAGCAAAAAAATCGCTGTTCAAGGGGAAGGGAGAAAGGAAATTAAATAGGATCTTAAGCCAAATTGAGAAAAGGGACTTGGAGGGGGTGGGCAACATAAATAAAACACGCCATGAAGCATCAAGGGAACCAGGCTATGTACAAGTGGTGGAAAAAAAGGTTTCTAGTCCAACCAAAGTTCAGTCACTGATCATCCTCATTGTCCATCACAATAATGTTCAAGTCCTCTGCACCCGTGGACTCCTCTTCTCTGGCCAGTGCAGGACCAGACACCCAACAGGAGTAGGCAAAATGGTACAAGGGGTTGCAGGTGAAACAGAGAGGGTAGATGCATGAAGAGAAACGACTCCAGGGGGTGGTGCTGGTGCAACACAGATCATAGGGCTGCACCCAAGGAAGTGATGGAGGCACTAAGTGATCCATATCATGGGATTGTGCCTCTCAGAACATACTGAGTCCCTCACGGATCTCCTGTAAACTCAGAGAGGATTGTGCCTCTCGGAGCATACAGCGTTTATCTTGACTCTCCTGTAAGATCCGACGGGACACATTCCCCTCAACCTCAGATACCATCACCTGTTCCTTGGATGCAGCCTGAGGTATGACAGTACATGGAGGGGTCTCGGTTGAACAAGAGGGACGTGGGGTGTCGGGGGCAGATGCTTCCCTCAGCTCTTCTGGGTGGGCACATGGAGAGGGAGTAGTGGTAGAGGGTGCAGGTGGAGGCCCCGATGGAATGGGGGCCTCAGGAGTTAGGGAGGGTTCAGTGACAGGCACTGATGGAAATGGTGCCAGTGACAGGCACAGATGGAAATGGCGCCTGTCCGGTGGACCCCACATCAAATTCCTGCTCCTCTGGTCCAGGGGGAGACCCACTATCTTCCCCACCCTCAAAGGTGGAGGCCCCTTAATGTCCCCCCCTTTAATGTCCACAAACTCCACCCGGCCTGATGGTATTGTTGGTTCTGTCCGGGTGGGTGCACTTCCCTTTCCATGGCCTTCTTCTTCTTCCTCCTTCTCACTGGTCTTATCGAGCACTCATATTCGTCTCCGAGCTGAGGTTCCACTTGCCAGCCCCTGGCCCTGGGTTGATGTCCCTTGGCCAGCGGCGTCCACTGATATAGAAGGCAGAAATGTATGTAGTTGATGTTGTAATCATTGAGGAACTCACAGCAACATGAAGCAAGTGCTGACGTTGTAACCCTATGATCTCACTAGACAATTTGATGACGTAGGAACCCAATAGTATGAGCAATTTTACCTGAAAATTAGGGTGTACAGTCTAATATGTGAATTAAAATATTGGAATACCCCTAGCGAACATCAGACAGTGTACATCGCAAGTGCCTCATTTATCAAGTCAAGACTGCTATGGCAATGCTGTATACTGATGACCACATGTGCATAGTTAGGAATTTGACCTAGTAAATCTGAATGACATACATGCCACTGCATTGAAGATGTGGTTACGGCATCTAAGATATGGGGGTATCCTCTTGAATAAGACAAATATTACAAAGTCAGCATTTACCTCATTATTCCAACATATATTATGTGAAATATGAACAAATACACACAAAGGACATGTATGAGACAGCATCCAACATCCTCACATCCCAGCACTAGACATTGTGCAACCCCTTCCTTCCCCATAGGGTACAACAGTTATGAGGTTCTTTTTAGACTAATAATGAATTTGTGTGTGCATTTATTGATTAAAATGCAACTCTGAGTGAAATGTAGCACAGTTTGTTTTCCACCCGAAAAGTCCCAGAATGCCTTCATAAATCTGCCTTCAAATTGCTCTAAGGAGACATAGACCACATAAATACAGTAAACAATTTGCACATTGGGTGAAATTGGTGACTTTAAGATGAAGAAACATCTCTTTCACCACTCACATCATACTACCAGACACAGCAGTTCATGCGCTTACCAGGTTGCTGCTGCGCATGCTCCTCCAAGTGAGAATGGAGTGTCGGCTAGGCAGTTCTCAGGACCCTCCAGTATAGTGGGCTTGGGCGTGGCCTATGTAAATGTGGCCGGGAGGATTCACCCAATAGTTCCTGGGCCTTAATACGGGCCCATCATTGCAGGTCTCCCAGCGCCTTTTACACGTTTTGACCCTCAGCTGGTTCTCAGTGTCCCCATAAAGCTGAGGGAACTTATAAAGCATCCCCTCTACTAAGGTGTTCAATTCAGACTCAGTGAAAGGCGGTGCTTTGTCATCTAGTCCCTCAGCCATGTTGGGGACAGATTAGGAGCACAGAGCAGCAGGATGGCAGAGGATCTTGATAGCTGATGAGGGTGGCTCAGAATTAAATGAAAATGGCTGCCTTCTGCTTCCTGTTGTTGTGGACTTCCTATTGGATATTTCCTGTTTGTCATATCCTGTATGTTATTGTTGGGTTCCAGCCCGACTTCAGAGTCTCTGCTCCATGCGCGGAGTCTCCGCTGCGGGTGCGGGGTTTGCGCACACATGGCAGAGACTCCGATAACCGGCCAGAACATAGGGGTTATATGCGTAAAGTGAGAAGAAATATTTTAAAAAGGGCATGAACTCCAATTTTGGAAGGAAAGAGGGTTTGGGTACACACTACATCACATCCAAACAGTTTGCCCCTTTGCATCATGGTACATGTAGTTTACTAATTCCACATCCATCAAAGTTGCCTGTTGTGTTCCGCTACTTTTGTGTCAGGTAGAGCTGTCTATTCCTAGACACATAGGGCCTGGTTCACAGATTGCCTTCACACTAGTGGTGGAGGCATCTCAGTCAGTCAGTCATGAGGGAGTATGTCAAGTCAGGGCAGATTCACCAGTATGACTACTTTGAATGAAGGAACTCTTTGTGATTTTGGCCCATACATGAGTTGCAGGACACAGACATACATGGGGCCTGATTTACAAAGGGTCTCTGCCCTCATGGTGGAGACCCCCTGGTTGTGGTGGAATCCATGCATTTGGGATGGGCTCTCTGCAATGAGATGACACGTTGTAGCAATTATACCCTGAGGACGGAGAATTCACCATAACAGTGGCAGCTCTGCACCAAGAGCAGTGGCCCTTTGCAAATCAAGCCACCTTTTTCAAACTGTCCGGGGAGGACTCACACATGCACAGACATTTAATCCTCTACGGTTATGGAGTCATTATAGACATTGTTCAGACTAGTCACTGACATTTGCACTTAGCGTATTGCATGGCGAATCTTTTGATTCTTGTCAACAGCTGTTGTTTACAGACATTATGTATGGCTTGAAAAGTGGTCTCAGAATGGAATTTCTGGACACAGTGTTAAATGTTCACCAATCATCATTGACAACAGACTGCATACCATATGTAGGCTGTGACACTGTCGTGTAGTTCCTATAGTACCCCTGCAGGACTTGCGTGTTTGGATAACATAAACCGTGGGCTTGGTGTTAGACTGACTCTGTGCACCCCCACTGCATATGTTAGCCGGATTTGCATTAGCTAGCTCACAGTGCCACTAGAATCTCCTCTTATCGGGGAGAGATTACTTTCTGGCAACCTTAGACCATGACAACCCTAATTCCTCAGAATCGTGGAAACAATGTACTACTTTTCGCTCAGTCACTCGTGCTTACTTATTCGGTTTGTCTCAGAGAGTTACACAGAATAAACAGTCTGGGCGTTTCAATAAGTATTTATTGAACAGTTGTTATTCTAGTGTAAAATATATGTGCTGCAGCAATCAGCAGACAATAGCAGAGATATATTATCAGCAGTACGATCAAAGTGAAAGGATAGAACAGTTCTACCATATTGCAATATTCATGAATACATACATGAACATAAAAAGCATTATGCAAGTGCGCGTACTCCTACGATGCCTAACTAGATGTACCTGAGTGTACCTAGCATATGTGTAGGTCTAAAAGCCTAAGAGCCAAGAATCCTTCTAGGATTTAGTCGAACCCCCATACCTGAATAGAGAGAGTGTGGGACCCCGTCCTGGTCTCGAGTTGGACTCCCCGCAAGGGCTGTGTTAGACTGCTGTCAGCTGGAGCGACTGCATGCAGGAGCCTCAGAGTCTCTGGTCAGTGTGTCAGCATGGAAGTCTCGGTTCCCTCTGTCTTACCGTGGCAAGATGTGGTGTATTTATACCCTAAAGTGTCTTGTCCCTCAGTATGGTTTGTATTGGTCTTTGTTGGACATGAGGAAGACGTCAGGGGTGAACTTTGTACATACATATTATGCGGGAGATGTAGCTGGTAAATGCTCATGCATAATTTATGAGTACATTGTAGGCCTGTGTTCTGGAAAGACCTTGCAGTGTTCTAACCACAGACTAGATAACGTTCAGCCCTCAGAGCTCGTTGTGTACAGTAAGGAACTAATGTAGGTGAAAGATCATGCCTATATTAGGAGTCATGACTATAATAGGGCATGTATGAGTATGACCATAAAAGGGCATATACTAGTATGACCATAATAGGGCATATACGGGTATGACCATAATAGGACATATACGGGTATGACCATAATAGGACATATACGAGTATTTCTACACTGTGGCATATATGAACGGGTCTACATTAGGGCCTATATACGAAACATAACAACACAGCAGGCTGCTCAGGAGAAAAAAGTGTCAACCAGCTGGTCACTGACTCGCATACCCTGCCCTCTGTTCTGTGCAACGGATGGTTGCCCAGATTCAGACCTAGCTGAGGGTCCAGAGGTATGTGTAAGCCATGACATAAAGGTATGTTGTGCAAGACACAACAGGCTACTATGATCTTGCACACAACTTCTGGCGAGTACAGCTGCCTCCCTCCTGTACGGTCAAGACATCTGAATCGCAACTTCAGGAGACCAAAAGTGTGTTCTATGATTCTCGAGTACATATGTGTGCCCTATTGTACCTACGCTGAGGTACAGTGGATGCATGTCTGTATGGTGTGAGGAGATGAGGGGAGAGTAGGCCTGGGCGTCAAATTCTGCTCCGCTCGCGGAATTTGCGGAATTTAGGCAATTTCGCGTTCCGCTGAGAACGCGAAATTGCCAACAATTCCGCGATCCGCGGCGTAGCGGAATTATTTTCTTGTTCACGCTTTAAAAATGCGTTCTAGCGCGCGCGATAGCGACTTACCGGGATTCCTGCGTTCGCCGATGAGTTTTCCTATCCGTTCGCGTGCGCCATGAGATTTCGGTAGCCGGTCGCGCGATCCCGCGAGAGTTTGCGATCGCGAACACGTCATTCGCTGCGCCATCGGACACCGCAAGAGTGTACGATCGCGAACATGTAATTCGCCGCGCCATCGTGCACCGCGAGAGAGATTGCGATCGTGAACACGTCATTCGGGCGCGCCATCGGATATCCGGCGGAATGTTGGTGAAGCTCGCGATCCCGAACACGCAAAATTTTCAATCTGGAGAAGAATAATATCTCGAGCAGCATAAAACCTTCTATAAAATGATGATTTGGATGAAAAAAACTCCTCAGATTGATATTTGGCTGTCCTTTTTGTCAAATTTTTTGGGGGAGAGGGAGGAAGTGCCACAGAGTCTCTGACTTCCTGTTCCTGTCCAGCAGGCTCCTCCCAGTGCTTTGTCCATCTCCTGTTCATTTTTCATTTGGATTTGAGCTGGAAGGATCACTCTTTGTGTCTGCTGCATCATTATCATTGGATTTGAGGACTTTTGGATTTGAGATTTTACAAGTAAGTTGGTGTTGTTTGATTGGGGCATTGCAGTTGCTGCAACTACAATTTTGGTACTTTTCATCATTTTTAAAAATAAATAGTTGTGGGTAGCCAGTAGGCCCAGAGCTAGTCATCGGTGGGTGCATGATGAAACATGATGAAACAACAGTTCCTTTGCTGTGTGATGTATTTATTTATTTCAAACATCATTTAGGGCACATGGATGGCATTGGATTGAATTACAAAATGTGTATTTTTGGGTGTATTTCAGTTTTTTGGGTGTGTGTTAAATAAATGCCTTAGTTGTGTGTGGTGTGTTGCAGGCCTTGTTTAGCCCTGTGGATTTTCGTTTTTGCATTTTATTGCATTACAGGCAAAGCAGTGTGGTTTAGCATGCAGCCTTTGCTTGGCTATTATAGGCCTGTTTTCAGTACATTGTTTTCCAGGCCTCCTGCTTGTTGCTTGTGATTTGTGAGTGTCCATGTGGCTGGTAGCCATTTCTGGTGGGAGTTATAAGTGTGCTGCTTTTGCCATATAGGCCTGCATGTGTTTCCTTTGTGGCCTAGGCTTCTTGTTGTTGTGGGCCTGGCCATGAGGCTGGCGGCCATTTTGAAGCCAGGCAGTGTGCTTTTTGCCATAGGCCTGCACTGTCTGTCTTCAGTTTCTTTTTGTTGTGGGCCTGGCCATGAGGCTGGAGGCCATTTTGAAGCCAGGCAGTGTGCTTTTTGCCATAGGCCTGCATTGTCTGTCTTCATCAAGCTGTATGGGACACCAGGGGAGCAGGTGAGTGTGCTGTCCACTGCCTTTCTAATTTTGCATGTTGTCTGACTAGCAGGACTTACAGTGTGCACACCACTGGCTAGCATGCTCACTGAGTAGTTCTGAGCCCCCAAAGTGTGTAGTTACATGCACTGAACAGGTACAGTGCAGTAACAGTGCATTCCAACAAGGTTTACTTTCCATGCAATGATACCATGTAGTAACTGCTGGCAAACTGTTCATAGCCATCGTTGCACTGCCTGTGTACATCATGTGCCCCAGTGATTGAGACATGTATATCCAACTGTGTGATGCACGGATATGTTGCATGTGTAGTAATGGCATTTTCACTTTGTCATCCTCACAGGTTGATGCCCACCAGAAGCAGAAAATCTGGCTGACCATCGCCCGGGCAGTAAGATCCGTGGGGGACTAAAAGCGCCGGATCCGCAACTACCAGAAGAGGTGGTAGGACCTTCGAGGCTGGACCTGGAGGATCGCAAGGGTCCAGCTGAAGCTGTCGCCTCCTCGCAGGAGGGGCGGACACCGGACCCCGACCCCCCACATGCTCAGGGTCCTGGCGGTGGTCTTCCCTGACCTGGATGGGCAGCTGAAGGCCAGACAGCAGCAAGGAGGGGGTGAGTCCATGACAGCACTGTGCACTTTGTCTGACATGCTATGTGCCCTCCTCTGGCCTGGTTAAACTTCCACAGTACATCAGTCTTGTGGTCCAGGACCCATGTCCCTCTATTGTGACATGCCCACTCCTCATCTGATACGCATATGTGTGGCCCTTACAGTCAGGAAATTGTGTCACTTGGGGACTGTGTCATTGCATTTTGCTCTGCTCAAGGTGGGGGACAGCATTTGTTCCGGTGACTATGTTGTGGGATTCATGGGTGGGTCAATTGCTCACACAATGCCCAAGTCCTGACATGTAATCTGGGTGTAACTTTGATATGTGGTCCACTTGCTGATCTGATTCACCACATGTCCCTGTGGTATTTGGCACACCCCCATGCTGTGGGTGGGAACAATGTTTGGGCCTCAGGAGTATGTATATCAAGTGTGTCACACATGCTTAGACACCTGCCTACTGTCCAGGACTCTTCCCTCTTACAGGTGGAGCTAGACCGTCATGCCTACTCCAGGGCATACAATACACTCTGTACTCCCACTCCCGTGGATCATCTGACATGTTGTGATCAGTGACATGTTCCCTCAGGTGTCTGCCTCTGTGTCATTGTGCTGTGGCTTCGTTGTCAGGACTACTGGTATGTTTGTCGGTTAGGGCTCAGCATGCCATCTGAGATGTGACCATGAGAGACGATACTTCTGTGACTTATAGGTGTCTGATCACTTGACTGTGCATACAGGTGTATGCGACTGTGACTTTCAGGCAGCTGTTTTTCATTCACAGCACACTGTGAGGTGCTCATGTTCAGAGAGTTGTGTTTCGTGTCCCCATATGTCCAATTGGTATGACGTGGACAAATAGTAGTTCAGATGATGTTGTTTTTGGGGGATGGACATGTGCACTTGTCAGTTACATAACTTGCATTCCCCATGTCCTAGGATTGTGACACAGTGCAGACTGTTGTTGGCTGGCTGCCATGGCCATGTGACTGGAGCCAGTGATGTATGACGTTGCACGCATGCCTGTGTCATGGCATTAAACTTCCTAAGACTGATCCTGCAGGGGAGTGACATGTGCAACATGCACCCCATTGTGGCATTGACTATCCGGACATGGGTGGATCATGGTGTCTGGTGCTGGTATGCATCACATGCATTTCTATTTAGACTCTGGCCATCCCTTTCTCCGGACACCTGCACTGACTCAGTGGCAAGAGATGTGATGTGTGCATGTTCACATACTTCACTGTGTTCCCTGCAATGTCCAACAACTGTGTAGGTGGTGCATGTGTCCACACTGGGGTCTTACCATCAGACAGGCACCAGACAGATGGGTGCAAGGGCAGGAGGGGTGTGAGTCCCATGGTTGACCATCAGACTGACAATTGGCTTCCCGAATCTGTGTGAGGACTTTAGGCAATGTTCAACTAAGGATGCCAGGGCTTGCTCTGTGATGTGCTGTACTTACTGTGGTGTGTGCGGTCAGTGCAGGTGACTGATGTTTGTCTGTTTCCCTAATTGTTTGCAGATACATGCACGGCCACAGGAGGGGACAGCTCCACGGACCAGGAGGAGCAGCGGAGCCAGACTGGGTCAGCATCCGACGCAGTGGTCAGAGGGACCCAGTGGCACAGAGGGCGAGGGAGCCACACCGAGGAGTCCTCAGCACCATCCACCTCAGCTGAGGACCACAGCAGGTCGGAGGATGACTCCCTTGTGGAGGCGGGTCTCAGCAGCCACCAAAGGCCAGCTAGTCTGTCTGGCCCCGCCACCACCACCACCGCCCTCCCATTGGCTCCCATTCCTGAGGTCCGTGGAGGCTCCCGTGCTCGGGAGCGTGTTTCCTTCATGCCAGGCACCTCACCCCCTGCCCCTGTGTCCCCTGCTGCCCTGAGTGAGGAGTCTGTGTACCTCCTTCGGCAGCTCCATGTAGGGCAGACAGCAATGCTGAGTGTCCTCCATGCACACACCACTCTGTTGACACAGCTGGTGTCGTTCATGGAGGGCATCTCGACGGGTATGTCTGCCCTACAGAGGAGCAATAAGTCCATGGACTCCTCCCTGATGGCAGCCGTGTCCCTCCTCCAACAGTCCCTCACCCCTCCCACCTCTGCCCCATCCACACTTCCTGCCACCATACCTGTCCAAAGCACATGCACACCTGCACAATCACCCAAGCACACAGACACGAGCAGCACAGACACACCCAAGAGAAAGGCAAGACGTGCACACAAGCATCCTCAGGGGACTGATACCACACACACAGGGGATGGGGAACAGACACACACACAGGGATCCACAGTCACTCCGCAGTCCTCCAAATCCTCTCCCTCCAAGACCCCTTCCCTTGCCTCACCTGCTACCCCACCTACACAGCAGATCTTCCTGTGTGACCTCAGCCTCTTCCCCTCCGATCCTGCTGATCCAGCATACCGGGGGAAGAGGAAGTCCACCCACACAGAGGGGAGTGCCCCTTGCCCCCGGACACCCTCCCCCAGGCGCAGGCAGACACAGGACCCCATTCGGAAGTCCCCCCGGACCAGGAAGAGCAAGACACCACCACCATGCAGCTCCACCACCCAGTCTCTCTCCTCCATCCCCCAGGCCACCACTCCACAGGTTCCCCCGCCACACCCTGCCCCTGGTTCCCCCACACACCGATACTGCATCCCCAGACTGCTTAGGCCCTCCCCCCTGCCACTTGCTCTTCCACCCCCAACCCAGACGCTCTGCCTGTTAGTGCCACTGGTGTGGAGACCGGGTCCCCCCTCTGTCCTGCCCACCTCATCTGCCCACCCTTCCACTCCCTTGGAGTCATGCACTGCAGTGGAGTCCACAACCACCCCGTCTGACTCGGGCACTGCAGTGGGGACCCAGTCCACTTCATCAGACCAGCCCACTGCAGTGGTTGCAGCACCCACACCAACTGACTTGTGTACCACAGTGGTGCCGGCCCCCCCTGAGTCAGACACCTCCACTGCAGTTGTTGGTGACACTCCTGCACCCACCACCCCTTCACTGCCTCACTCTGCCATCCCCTGATCCTGTCCATGCGGTGCCTGGCCTGCCCCTTGTATGCACCTCCAAGGGGGATGTCCCCTGTCCGTACCAGTGCAGGCAAGCAATGGGTGACCAGTTGTCACTTATCACCCTGTTGGGACTGTGATTTTGGACTGGCCATTGGCCTTAGTTTCCTTTGGACTTCAGAGTTTTCCTTGACATTTGGTGAATAAAGCCTCTTTTTGTTTAATTGTGGGTTTTCTTTTGATGTACATGATGTGGATGAGTAGCATCCTGCATTTGCAGTTGTAATAGTGTTCATATCAGGAAAATGAAGTGTTGCTGTGATGGACTCCATGTGGTCCATGGGATATGTATCCTGTTGTAGTCTGGATCTATGGCATCCTTTGCTGCAGTCTGAGGGTGTAATGTTCAGCATTTGACACAGGGATGTACGTTTAGCATTTGTAAATGAACATCTTTGTCTTACACTGATGCACATCTGGTGGGCTTACCACTGTTCAATGTTCCGATTTCCCTGACTGTGTGCCCATCTCCACTGGACATGCAGTTTTGCACATCAATGTCGAAGGACTCATCTGTGTATACAGTGCAACTTGCTTGACACGTGTTTTGGGTGTATGCAGATGACTGATGTGACACTCCTGTACCCAGGCTGATGTGAGCAGAGCCTTCTGTGTGTTGTAGTTGTTGACTCACTGACGGAGTGTTCTGCTGACATGTTTGGGTCGTGCACAGACAAGGTTTGGCACAGCGGACCTTCCACAGGAGTGGAGTGCCCTCATGGCAGTGTGTAATCCGGTGACATTGCGTGGGCCTGTGTTGTGTGTTGTGTAAGCATGTCTGTGCGTGTTCCCTTCCCTTTTCCTACACAGGCTGTGTCCCTAGGGATGTTCCTGTTTGTGATGCTTGCTGAGTTGTTCTGTGTTCATCCAGCATCTTGGACCTGGTTTCTCCGTGATGTGGGTGCATGGCAAACTAATGTTCATGAGGTTGTCATCCCAGGTTGTCTTTGTTGTCAGGGCTGGGGATGTGGTCAAACGCAGATGGGACACATTCAGGATTCCCTTGGCACTTGTTGTTTACACAAGTCATGTGATTTACAGTTTGTGGTAGCTTTCAGTGATTGTGACACGTTGTGTGTGTGACTGCTGCCACTCCTCAGGGTCAGAGCTGCAATGTTGGAAGTTGTGTACGTGTGTTCTTAGTGTGTCACCTTGGCTTCTTCGTTGGTGTGTGACTATGGCCAGGATCCCATTGATTGTGGTGGATTTCACATCCTGCCCATGTACAGCGTACTGTGCTGTGTGTCAGACATTGACGAGTCTTGTTGACTGGCCATGTGTGATGGCTTTCTGCACCTTAGTTCCCACCACCACCCCTGGTATTGTCATGGGTGCATGTGCAATGTCACCAGTCCATGTGAGCTTCACAGCTGCACATTGGTGGAGATCAGGGTGTGTGGTGTTGAGTGTGTGCAAATGTGAGTTGTTGCACGGCTAGACCCCTACCTCCATATTGGCCTTGGCTGGCAGGCCGTGCTGATTGATTAGAGCTTGTGTAGGTGTGACGGTAGTTTGTTGCTCAGGACACATGGCTGTGGTTCACAGTGTGAATGACATCTACCTTTGTCATCACAGTGGGATTATCATGCAGGCTAGTGTCAGCACAATGTGGGGTCCCTGGGGGTAGTGCTGTGGTGGGTCTGTCTCTTGCTGTGTTAGTTGCTGTTCCTACAAGCTTGTGTGACATGCATAATTTGGGCTCCCTCTCATCTAACAATGCCTGATTGCCCACATAGGGGTATCCGATCCATGAGTAACTTTTGTATGGCACTGTATACACATCTGTGTGGTTGGAATTCAGGCCTCCTCATGTGTTGTGTGGTTGCCTGGGGACACTGGCACACCCCCATCACCCGTTGTGTTTGATATGCAGTGTGAGTCTGCCTGTTTGTGTTTGTGCCTTAGCACCACTGCATTGTTATATCTTGAGTGTGCCATTGGCTGTATGTTGTTTGGTGGGTTTCCCCTGCTGTCCCTGGGACTCCTAGGTCATCAGTCAGCACAATAATCATGGTTTGTATGTCCCATTGCTGCCATGGTATGGTATTTTTTCACCTCACATCTACAGTCTCCACAGGATATCTACATTTGTGTGTCCATTGGTGCAAATATGTGGGTCATCATTATGATGGTCACTTCTGTCATTGTGTTATTTGTGATTGTTGACAATGTGGGACCCCATGGGTGATGTTTGTATGCACATGGCCAAAACGATGTTTCAGTGACACTGCACTGTTTGCCTCGACCAATCTATGTTGCTATGGGACACAAGCACTACTATGCCACTGATGTGTTTGTTGTTGTGTGACCAGGATTCATCCATGCAGTTTGGCTTTGGCAGCTTTTACCATGACTACACTTACCTTATGATCACTGTGGTGATGGTGCTTTAGGCCCCATTGCCACATTGTTCAAAAATGTGCATCAGCTGTGGACACCACACTTCCCTTTTGGTCACTGTGGTGATGGGGCTTTAGGCCCCATTGCCACACTGTTCAAAAAGTGCATCAGCTGTGGACACCACACTTTCCTTTTGGTCACTGTGGTGATGGGGCTTTAGGCCCCATTGCCACACTGTTCAAAAAGTGCATCAGCTGTGGACACCACACTTCCCTTTTGGTCACTGTGGTGATGGGGCTTTAGGCCCCATTGCCACACTGTTCAAAAATGTGCATCAGCTGTGGACACCACACTTCCCTTTTGGTCACTGTGGTGATGGGGCTTTAGGCCCCATTGCCACACTGTTCAAAAATGTGCATCAGCTATGGACACCACACTTCCCTTTTGGTCACTGTGGTGATGGGGCTTTAGGCCCCATTGCCACACTGTTCAAAAAGTGCATCAGCTATGGACACCACACTTCCCTTTTGGTCACTGTGGTGATGGGGTGTTCGAGCCCATTGCCACAGTGGCCATGGTCGGCTTGCATTGTGGAGGCTGTAGAAATAAAAACCTTCTTAGGGGTTCACTGATACATCTGGTCCTTAAAACCAACAAAGAAGAGATTGGCACAGAAGCTGTAATATCAAAAAACATGTTTTATTAACCTCAGATGAGGGAGATTGCATCTTACGGTACCCGCAGGCCACTGTAGGAGGCATTCTAATGAGTGCAGAGAACAGGGTCCTTATATATGCATTTGTTATATAGTCAGCATAAAATCAAGGGGAGGTCCTAGCACATACAAGCATGCTTATTGACTAATATGGGCATACAAAATTTGCTTGCTCCACAAAGTGGGAGGGGAGACTAAACTGCTTACATGAGTAAGAATAGCTTGACAGTTGTATACTAGGAGCAGGTGCATTCTACCAGCTAGGCCTCTCTGAGCATGTGCAAGACTCTGGAAGAGGGAGAAAGCACATGGCGAGCACATGGCTAACTAAAATGGCTGCCAAGTACAAAATGGCTTTCAGCTCATGCTAACAGCGATTCCTGCAATCTTTAACAGACGATCCTTTTAGCATGAGCTAAAGACATTACCATGATCTAGTAGAGACATAGAAAATATTTTGCACATTTTCTTCTCATAAATTCATCAACATCCTATGCTAGGTGGGCATTTACATTCTAAACATTTCATTAAGCAGGTATATACAAGGTATAAGCAGGAGTACAAAGTGAACAGAGCATTGGGTCATACAGGTAGCAAGAGAGAATAATGACTATTATCTCAAACAGAAATCTCAATATTTTCCAATCCTAAGCAGAAAGCAAATACCAAAACCATCTAGTCTAATTTTAAGTTTCAGGGCTCTGATGGGGGCTCGTCAAATCAATTTAAAAATAGCCAACAGCACATACCTAATAAAAAACATTTTCAATAGACTTTCTCAGTATTTTATGAGGGCTGAATTATCAATAAATATACTTAAGAAAAGAGTAAAGTAACATGCTCAGATGAACTTTTCTCGTGCAGAATAAACATTACTCTTAAAAAATATTAAAGCAATCAGACATATTATTACAAAAAACAATTGTGGCTCCGGTGGACCAGGAGGACCACACAAGACCATAGGAATTAGGACAAGGAGCCGCAAAGGGCTGCTCCTCCTCAAAAATGGGACGACAAAAGGGGTACATTACTAACAACAAAAAAGTCCTTGGAATTCCAACCAGCCAGAGGGGAGTCTTCTCCCTGTGTCCGTTTTGAGCCTCACAGGCAGGCTCTTGTTGTTCCCACGGTGGAGCTGCACAACTCGCAACTCAAGAATCACGGAGAAGGAAAAGTCTTTCTTTCAGGATAGGGCAATCACCCCCCAGGGCAAATACCCTCAATGATCCTATCCAGTGTCTCAGGCAGTGCACCAGTTTTCTTCACTTTAATCTAACAGGCACCAAGGGCATAGCACCTGTACCCTAAACTCAAGTCCTTCCCTAACTCCTGTATTTGCACCTCTGGCGCACTGCTCTTTTGTTGGGGCACAAATTGTACCCAATGTGCTCGGGCATCTTTTGATCAACAAACAAAGGCGTAGACTTGCATTCACTTTGGACCAGGACTAAGAGGCCTGATGCTAGGATCTCTGAAGCAACCCTTGTTTCAAGGGGGTCACCTCAAGCAAAAGCCTCCTTGCCGTCCTTGTCGTTCTGTGACTCTCTCAGCTGGGCATCAAAAACTGGATCCACACAAAGATTTCTCCATCCTGATTTGTAACCCCGTCTTTCGCCCAAGACAGTGGCAGGGGTACACACTTCACGTCCCAGTGCTTCCGCCTTCACTGAGGTCCTAGTTGCCAGCAACGCCTATGCTGGTTACCTTCACTTTGGCTTCAAACTGGAGTGACGCTGACTCCCAGGCTGGATCTGATGTCCGGGCCCCTCTGGCAATGGTTGTAAGGCAGCAAATATCTGTTGGTGGACAGAACAAGAGGTCTTTAGACAAGGCACAGAAATAATCTAACAACAGAGAGGATAGTCTCAGAATACTTCCTTAGTCTTGGGGCGCCCCATACATTAGCAAGGCACCCAAGAACCACTTCATCTATCTGAGAGTAGAAAACCCTGGACCTATTGGCAAGTATAAAAGGAACGTTTTGGTGAACTGACAAGAGTAATACATCACCCAATCCCAAACAGCCAAGGAAGTCTGTGTTCATTTACTAAATTCTGAGGAAAAGAGAAAAACAATACAGACATACTCCAAATACTTACATTGGTGTATTCCTATATTACTAATCTGAAGAACCCTCAAGAAAAAGGAAATGTTCTACACTTTTACTCATAGATTTTACATTACTTGTACAGGACTGCAGACACTTGTAAAATAATTTCTCTTACATGTTATGCTTAGGACCATGCTCTCATGTTATAGGTGCAGCAGGAAAATCTAAGACTGCTAATTTAACAGGGATTCTTATTGCAAAAAGAACTAAACTTCAACATAGTGAGTACATTTTCTCCAGCAGAACATGTTATGACAAACAAATTCCTATAAAACAATATTTTCCTTCAAAATGTTTGCTAAGGATCACATGAGCGTCTTTCCTGCATTGTACTTTTCACGATCTGGACCATGCAACATCATTTTCAAAAGGAAAAAAACCCTATCTCCAGCTCTAATAAGGGCTGTCAGCTTATTTACACAGACTAGCTAATAAAAGACTAGCAATGCCCTTGCAAAACTGTATAGAACATGAGAATAACATAAACAATAATAGTGTTGCCACCTGAGATTTTTGAACAGAAACCCCCACTATACAATTTTCCTTAAAGATCAAATAAGGGAACATCAATCTGTTCTACTCATTCTTTCATACAGGATGGGCAGTAACATAGCTTATGTGTTTCATCTTTTTATTAATTCTAACAATTTAAAACAGTATTACAGAATAGCCAATTGTAATTGTAATTGTAAGTAGCATTTATATAGCGCAGCTGTCACCCAACGGGCATCCTGGCGCTGGGATTACCTAAATCACTGTGCAGCTATAAAACTATGAATCATCATGCGCCAATCTCTCAAGGCTATTCTTTTGGAAAGAGCCTGGTTTTTAGCTTTTTTTCTAAACTGCAGTTAGTCATCAGTCTGTCTGAGTTCACTTGGTAGTTTATTCCATAGCCTTGCGGCTGCATAGCCAAATGATCTACCTCCTAGTCAGGTTTTCTTGACTCGTGGGGTACATACTAGGTGGGCTGCCAAGGAACGAAGACTTCTAGCTGTGGAGTACCAAGTAAACATTCTCTGTAATGGTTTAGGCCCCATTTTGTGTGCCGCCTTATGAACAATGCAAAGTGCCTTAACTGTCATATGGCCATTTCCTAGACAGCTTTAGACAGACTCAAAAAAAGTGAGAAAAAGAAGAGAGAAAACATAATTTTGCCTACCCTTAATTTGTAGAGGAGCTAGCCTCCTTCCCCATTTTGACAGTAGGAAAACCTGAAACAGGTTTTACTTCTGTCAACACTTTCAACCCCTATTTGTAGCAACTGGGCACAAACAAACTTGTAGGAGATATCTTAGAAAGTGGCTATTCTCTGATTCAGTCTAACACAATGCAAATTGAGTTAACTTTAAATATTTTCTACAGCAATTGTACTAGATTAACATGAGGGCGCATGAATACAAACTAAAATCCATTTCCTCCTTATCGTAGCCCCTACACAGTATTCTTTAAACTAAAACCATTATTTTATATAAATGGCAGATCAATGTTCAACTGAGGGTTGTTTTCCTTCGTGGCATAGGACTGCGCAAAACGTGTGTTTGCCAAAAATAGGAAGCAAAGCTTCTCTTTCTCTCTTTGCGCTATCATCTCTTCTTTCAAAAAATCTTTCGAAGGTCGAAGTATCCAAGCAAACATTACCCTTCAGCCTGCTAAGTAGCTAAATGCAGAACTCTGACCTTTGACCCGTTCAGCAGCTGCTCATTTTTGTGTGCAAGGCTTGCCATGCGGTTTGTAATGCAAAGCAACTCTGGAGAATCACAGCGAAAAGCAGTCCTATACTTATTTTCATTTATGTACAGTGGTGTGCAATCTAGTAATGCAGAGGCAGCTGTTTATTTTATACTTGCATATGTATACTTTTATTGAAGCCTAAGAGCACGTTAAAACTGCCTTGAGTGGTAGAACTGCTTGTAAAATTGTGAATTTAGCTCAATTTCGACTTTTGTGGTAGGGGCACTTAAAAATGAATATCCTACAATATTTTTGCATAATAGGAACCCCCAGAGTGTTCTCTAGATAGCCCAGGAATGGGAAATCAGAAATGTATAAGATATACCCTTTTAAAAACAAGTTTTGTACGGCTGGGTAAAGTGACATTTCACATTTAAGTTCCCTTCTTATTGCGGTACAGCACTGCTTAAATTCAACTTTGATGCTAGGAATTCACAGTATGATGATTAGGCTTTATAAAGATGAAAAAAACGAATTTAAAGCATTTGTTTTTAACAATATATTTTTTTCCCATATAATAATTATTATTTTTTATCAATAAAACCAACCATTTTAATGATTCCACATTGGAAAAGCAAGCGTCATTCGTAGCCTATCATATTTAAACACATTCATTCATAACCCTAAGCACAGAAGCCTTACTTGAAACAGGAAAAGTCTGCGCCACTTTTTAAAAAAAAACAGTTATCATTTAACATCGGAACCATAGATATACTTATGTAAAGAAGGCATTAAGAAAGGAAATCCCTACTTTCAATTTTGTTCTCTGTTATCCAAAATAATGAAACTGGTTTTTAGAAACTTTTAAAATAGGGCAGGCCCTTATACCAGGTTTACACTGACTTAAAATATCGCTGACACAGCATTCCTGTCTGTGGCCGTGAGCAGGAATAGCCATATGCTATTTATGCAGCTGTTGTGTGTCAGCAGGCGTCGAATTTTCACGCCTTTCTCAGGAAAAAAAACCCTTTATTATTTGAAATACCCTGACAGAGTTAAATCCCCATTTGCTGTGTCAAACGGTGTCTTTTTAGTTAGTTAGTTTAAACACAGCTGTCGGAAAGCTTTTTCTCGGGTGCTGAAAGAAAAGCATGTCACAGTCTATTTAAAAACTGAGGCATTTCAATGCAGTCAAATCTATCTTTCTATAATGTGTATTTAGTTCAGCAACGACCAAATTCACTCAAATGATGTGCATGCCTTTTAATGTCTAATACAATATTTAAAGAAAAGGCTGTAACATTGTGTATTTAAGTCTATTGATTACAAAACACACAATTTCGTTTTTCTACCTCTCTGTATGAGGCCTATTTTAATCCTATTGAATACGAATTCTAATTTTATGTTTAGCATTGTGGCAAGTTGCACACATGTATAGTGTCTTACTCTGTCAATTTAAATAGTAACATGCAGCTATTTAGCATATGTTACATAATTTATTTCTGGATTTTTATTTAATATGTAAGTAACTAAATGACATTTTGCATAACAGAATGATGACAGCAAAAAAAAACATAAACAAACTCATTAAGCTCATTCCAGACAGTTACAGAAGGACACAACACAGCGCGCTTAAAGCTAGCCATTCGTACACAGAGTACTCACACAAGTATTACCAATGTCAAACCAAAAACCCCACATAGACATTTAAACACACATTGAACCCACAAATCAATACTTAGGACAGCTTACAAAGTGTACGCAAGACCAACCTATTTGTAAATACTAATTGTAAGTCATATTTACAAGAAGAGCTCTCAAAAGTAGCCCAAAAAACTGTTCCATGGTCAAATTCGCCAGTTTTGGCTGGTAGAACACTCAAAAAGCGCTCTGCATATCACCACTTATGAATGTTACTAAGTGCGCAGATCCGGATCCGTTTTATGTACATATTTAGTTCCATGGGGTACTTAGTCACCAAGGAAGAAATATCTTTTTACTATACCTAAACCTATTTAGGTATCCCCTCTGAGGGAGTCAACTAAGTACTTACTAAATCCATATCGGTACCTCCAAGACAGCAACACTTTCAACAAAGTGTGCTGGTAACAGGCATGCCAAAAATATTATAGCATATATAATATTATACTCCAAGTGACACTTAACACAATGTGTGTCGTTCAAATTTTCAAAGTTAGAAAAAAATCTCCTCATTACCTGCTTATATGAATTGCAATGCATATATAATTACAAAACAAATTCCAAAATTGGCCAATCATACAAACAAAGCCACAGTAAGTGTTACTAAAACTACCTTACCAATCAAAGGCATCAAACCAACAGCAAGTGCCGCAAAACGGCTCTTACCAATCAAATGGTGTCCAGGTTCCAACTGCCAAGTTCTGAGTGACCTAACGGTCGTTTTAAAATACTCACGCCAAAGAAGTTCTCAGTCGGGAGCGGCAAACACTTGGAGGATCAGATCAGGAAGACCAGAAATATACTGGGCTGGAAAACAAACAATCTCCGTGCGCTGGGTACCTCCTCAGTAGATTCCTGTCCTGTACTCCTCAGTAGATTCCTGTCTCCGTTCAAGACCACTCCCTTGGATAGCCGCTGCACCGATGAATCCCACTTTCGGGCGCCATTTGTAGAAATAAAAACCTTCTTAGGGGTTCACTGATACATCTGGTCCTTAAAACCAACAAAGAAGCTGTAATATCAAAAAACATGTTTTATTAACCTCAGATGAGGGAGATTGCATCTTACGGTACCCGCAGGCCACTGTAGGAGGCATTCTAATGAGTGCAGAGAACAGGGTCCTTATATATGCATTTGTTATATAGTCAGCATAAAATCAAGGGAGGTCCTAGCACATACAAGCATGCTTATTGACTAATATGGGCATACAAAATTTGCTTGCTCCACAAAGTGGGAGGGAGACTAAACTGCTTACATGAGTAAGAATAGCTTGACAGTTGTATACTAGGAGCAGGTGCATTCTACCAGCTAGGCCTCTCTGAGCATGTGCAAGACTCTGGAAGAGGGAGAAAGCACATGGCGAGCACATGGCTAACTAAAATGGCTGCCAAGTACAAAATGGCTTTCAGCTCATGCTAACAGCGATTCCTGCAATCTTTAACAAGGCCACACACATTTATGTGCGACACATGTGATAGGGGGTCACATTGTATGTTCAATGTCATGTTCAGTCTTGTAGGCATTTGACACAGACTACACACGCTTGTCAGGGTGTTGGGGGGATGTAATTTTCTGTCATTCCTTATGTGGGAGTATGCTGGTTGTGTCATGCATTACCCGTCCTATGAGTAGGGGTGGTGTTAGTGGTAGGCATCCATCCCCCATGAGTGGGGATGGTAGTAGTGACAGGCATCCAGCCCCCGAGTAGGGGTGGTGGTGGTGGCAGGCATCCAGGCCCCCTGAGTAGGGGTGGTAGTAGTGGCAGGCATCCAGCCCCTAAGGGTGGGTATGGTAGTAGTGACAGGCATCCAGGCCCCCTGGATAGTGGTGGTGGTAGTGGCAGGCATCCATCCCCTAAGGATGGGGATGGTAGTAGTGACAGGCATCCATCCCCCCTGGATAGGGGTGGTGGTAGTGGCAGGCATCCAGCCCCCTAAGGGTGGGTATGGTAGTAGTGACAGGCATCCAGGCCCCCCTGAGTAGGGGTGGTGGTAGTGGCAAGCATCCATCCCCCTAAGGATGGGGATGGTAGTAGTGACAGGCATCCATGCCCCCCTGAGTAGGGGTGGTAGTAGTGACAGGCATCCAGGCCCTCCTGAGTAGGGGTGGTGGTAGTGACAGGCATCCATCCCCCTAAGGATGGGGATGGTAGTAGTGGCAGGCATCCATCCCCCTAAGGATGGGGATGGTAGTAGTGACAGGCATCCATGCCCCCCTGAGTAGGGGTGGTGGTAGTGACAGGCATCCAGGCCCCCCTGAGTAGGGGTGGTGGTAGTGACAGTTATCCATCCCCCTAAGGGTGGGGATGGTAGTAATGACAGGCATCCAGCCCCCCTGGATAGGGGTGGTGGTAGTGGCAGGCATCCATCCCCCTAAGGGTGGGGATGGTAGTAGTGACAGGCAGCCAGCCCCCTGGATAGGGGTGGTGGTAGTGGCAGGCATCCATCCCCCTAAGGGTGGGGATGGTAGTAGTGACAGGCATCCAGGCACCCATGATTAGGGGTGGTGGTAGTGACAGGCATCCAGGCCCCCCTGAGTAGGGGTGGTAGTAGTGGCAGGCATCCAGCCCCTAAGGGTGGGTATGGTAGTAGTGACAGGCATCCAGGCCCCCCTGGATAGTGGTGGTGGTAGTGGCAGGCCTCCATCCCCCTAAGGATGGGGATGGTAGTAGTGACAGGCATCCAGCCCCCCCTGGATAGGGGTGGTGGTAGTGGCAAGCATCCATCCCCTAAGGGTGGGGATGGTAGTAGTGACAGGCATCCATGCCCCCGAGTAGGGGTGGTGGTAGTGACAGGCATCCAGGCCCCCTGAGTAGGGGTGGTAGTAGTGGCAGGCATCCATCCCCCTAAGGGTGGGTATGGTAGTAGTGGCAGGCATCCATGCCCCCCTGAGTAGGGGTGGTGGTAGTGGTAGGCATCCAGCCCCCCCTGAGTAGGGGTGGTGGTGGTGGCAGGCATTTAGCCACCCATGAGTAGGGGTGGTTGTAGGGTGGTGTTGGTGGTAGGCATCCATCCCCCTATGGGTGTGTATGGCATTGGTGTTGGCCATCCCACCCCTATGGTTCTGCTGTTGCTTGTGTACGTCATTTGTGCATCCCTATGTGTGTGTGACATATTTTGGGTACATGTAGTTTGTTTGTATTGTTGGTGTTTGACTTACCGTCTGCGCCGTACGCGTCCGTGCCGGTCCCGGTAATAGATGTAGAGTATAGGTAGGACCTGCGCAATGGGATTCATGCTTGGATCGTCTCGTTCGGGTTTCTCGTGTCTTCGACTCGTACTTGTCGCTGGCTTGTTCGTCTCGTAGCCGTGGATCGTCTTGTGGCGCACAGCGGAGCTTATGTACGGCTCGCCCGGATGCTCAATTGTGCCGGACGTAGCGACGGCTTCGGCGCGTACAGAATGCGCATCGTACTAGTTTGGCCGGAAGGTGCTGTGTATTTGCTTCCGTGCGGCTCGAATCGGCGTTTACGGATCCGGCTCGGGCGGGGAACAGGAGCTGGATTGGGTGAGTACGGCTCGTTCGGTAACTGGGTTGTTATACGCATCGTACTTGTTCGTCCGGACGAGTGTACGATTCGGTCGGGAAACACGCATTCGGCTTGTATTTTTTCCGGACGAATACTGTTAGGTGCGCTTCCGGCCGGGATCGGAATCGACCCCTTAGGGTCCAAAGGAGTCAGCTTGTATTCCTGGAGGGCCTACCCGCTGACAATGTCATCTTTTTTTATTTATCTCAGCTGGGGGCGCAAGTGCGCCCCCAGGGGAAAACCACTTTTAGAAAAAATAAATATAGCCGCCAAGGGGGTTGGCCCATATACCACTAGAGCTGGTCACACAAAATAAAGACATCTCTGGTGGTCTAGTGGGTTTCCTGTTTGTGGATCACTGCAAAAGTGTGATCCACAACTAGGAGACTGTTTTAGGGAAGCATCGCTGGAAATGGGAGACTCTCCCCTTTCCAACAATGCATCCCTGAAACGTGGGGAGACATCAGGCCCTAAGAAGAAAAAAACTGTGCGGGGGAGAGAGCACTCACCTTTGTGCTGCTCCTTGTCTGAGGGGTAGCAGGGATTGAAACCGAAGTGATTCCACTTCATCCTCACCCATTTGAAAATAAATAATCTAAACTTCCAGTGCCAATACCAGAGGTTTACCTTAAACCCTCCACACTCGCACCAAAGCGGTTGATGAGGGCAGAGGGGAATCGTTTTGGTTTAGGAGGCTAGACTGTATATTTGTATATATTAGGCTCATATTTATCAAACATTCATGCAACGCATCAAGCCATCTTGCTGCACTGTGTAAAAGGGCAGATGTGCCACATTTACCATTATGCGGCACATTTTTATCCTTTTCTAGTGCTAGTGCACTTTTGCCTGTCTAGCGCCAATGCAGGATCCCTTGCTTTATGCTGCAAGGGTGCCTGCATTGCAGGCAGGATTGTTTTTGCGCAGGAAGTAGCACCTTCCTGCACAAAAACAGTCCTTAGAGCCATTTTCCTCTTTTGTTGTGCCTTTTGGTGGGGAGGCGTACAATTCTGAAACATTCCCAGGTCTACCAGTGTTGGTAAATCTGGGAATGAGTCAGAATCCATGGGTGCATGTTTGGGAACACCCTCCCTGTGGCAAAGTAACGCAAGGCAGCTATTTGCACTGCATTGCATTACTCTAGATTTATAAAGCCATGCAGGGCCATGCAAGCTGGCCTTGTGTAATAAATCTCATTTAGGTTTTGTTCCGCCTTTGCGTCCCCTTGCATGGCACAATGGCGATGCAAAACCTTGATAAATATGGGGCTTCGTTTTTACCATGTTTGCATAGTGCAGACGTAGCCTCAAGGGCAAAGAGCTGTAGAACAATATTTATGTTGGCTGAACTGTAATGTTCAGAGGCTTTGCTGAGGACTAGCTAGAATTGATAATTGCAACATCACTGCATGATGTTAAAGTCTACCTTTAATAATAATAAAATCTTGGGATCACATTTTTCGAACTTTGTTTTTGGGTGTTGTGTGGTGTTGGATTAGTTAGATCATGACATTTCTGCCATGGGTATTGCTTATCATCTATAGCAAACCTGATGTATTTTACTGTGAAGAAAATGATGCAAGTTGTTCGTTTCTCTGTTTCTAGTAGCATAGACTTTATGATGGATCTCAGCTGCCTGTCATTTCATACTATGAGGGAGTTGAGAGTGTTCTGCAAGGAGAGGAGGCTACATGTGAAGCCAGGATCCACTAGTCTGGACCTAAAGCTGTCCCTACATGCATTTGAGCTCAAGTGAAGAGCTTGTGTAACAACAGAAAACTCTGGGGAGGACTCTGAGGAAGAGGGCACCATTGAAATTCCAAACAATACAAAGCCCTGGTACAACCTGGAGGATCCCAAACCAGAGGCCCAAGACGGAAGTTGCCCTGAGAAAGAGAAGAGGAAAAATGACTGGGCAAAGGCTCCAGTGGAGAGAGGGGATCAACAAAGAGAGTGAGTCTTCTGCTGGACCCATTGCAGAAAGCAGTGTCTCCTCCCAAATCTTGTCCCTTGAGGACAGCCAGGCTGAGAGGGAAATGAGGCTGCAGCTGGCCCAGCTGGCTGCAGAGGAGAGAAGAGTTCAGGTTGACAGGGCCTTAGCCAGAGAAAAACTTGCCATAAAGGCAGCTGCGGCTGAGAGAACCATGGAAGAAAGAAAGTTCGCTCTGGATCATAAACTGAGTCTCAAGGAGCTGAATTTAAAGGCTAAACAGCTGGCAGAGTTTAGCAGAGATGGTGGCAAAAAAACTACTGTGTCCAGTGTGGCAGAAAGATTCCACAAACCCAGGAACTTGATGCCTGAGAGGAGGGGGATGACATGGGCAGGTGGTTTCAAGGATATGTGGAAACTCTAGAGGTACACAAGATCCCTAAGAAGGACTGGAGAGCTGCCATATGGAGTCATATTCCTTGTGATGGAAGAGATGCCCTACTGGCCTCCATGAAGGAGACCCTTGTTAAAAAGGTGTATTCACCCAGATGATTGCAGGTTGAGATTCAGGGACAGTCAGAAACTGTCTCACCTGTCCTGGGAACTTTTTGTGGGGTACTTCTGCAAGGCATTGGATGGTGGAGTGAAGGGTAGCATGGTAAACACTTTAGAGGGGCTACACAATTTGATTGCCAGAGAGCACATGCTCAGTCACTGTTAATCAGAGCTATGCCAACACCTGGTTGATTGTAGGTTCTCTGAACCCAGGGAACTTGCAAAAGAGGCAGACCTCTGGGTGCGTACCAGAATGTCTAAGAAGGCATTGGGGATTGATCCTAGAGGATTGCCTCAGGTTCCCCTCAACAGAGTGAGAGGGATGTTTGCAGTGACCCAGACAGGTCCCTGTATAGTGAGGGGAGAAAGGGTTGTGTGTCTGTTCTAAGAGTACGATGAAAGTGGTTGGGCAGAGGCCCAAGGTGCCCTATCTTTAGCCCCTGAGCTTGAATTGTTCCCAAAGGGGTTAGAGCTCCTATTCGTTTTGGAGGATTCTGCAGGATTTTAGCCCCCCAGGATTCAACACTTCTTCTGAAGTGGAAATGCCTATGTTATCCCATTGCCAGAATCCCAACAGTTTCTTAACTTCTATCAGCATCTGCCACTTCCATAACGGGATGTGCTTGACCGCTATTCTTTGTCATCCCATGTATTTTTTGGCCTTATGACAGGAGTCTAGAGCAGCAAGTGTGATCTCCAATAGCTTCTATTAATCATACCATACAAATAATGAATATATGTATGTGTTTACAATATCAGTCTCTCTAATCTCTTTGCTGCATAGTCTATTGTGAAAGACCCAGATTCATTGACAATCCGGAGTTGAGAAGCCCACAAGTGTACCCTCAAATCTGGGAGAGCCATTCCTCCATTGTATACTGCTCTTTGCAAGGATCTCATGACAATCCTGGGTATACTCCCTGTTAGTGAGTGGGCTAAATCACACAAACACAGGGTTGAGTTTGGGGATTTTATTAAGGCGTACCGTCTGTCACAATCGTTCTCCGTGGTTCCTGTCCATTCGATGCCCAGGCCTCTACTTATTTCAGTCCTGCCTGTTGTTCCTGTATATGGCTCTCTCGCCTGTCCTCATGATCCGGTGACCAAGGAGGGCGGAGGTGCTCGAAATAAGCCACATGAAAAGAATCAGTAATTTGTTCCTCTGCTATGGTTTTCTATTTGCTCCCATCACCTTCCCTGTAAGGTTGTTCCCTTCACTCAGTGCTCCCCGCTCTTCCCCTTTTCCCTTTTGTCCCCACCAAGGTGCTCTCTTAGCGCTACCACCACCTCCATAACTGTAGGAATTGAAAAATCAGTTGCGGTCCATGCAGGTAACAGCGGTGGGGCGGTGGGGCCGAGTAAGGGGGGATTTCGAGGGACGATGCAGAGGGAAAAGGAATTATTTATTTAATTTTCCCTGTGCATCGTCCCTCAAAATCCCCCCTTAGTCCACCCCCCACTGCCCCACCGTTGTTACCTGCACGGACCGCAGCTGTGAAAAATAGGGACTTGCCTGTGGCAGTGACCCTCCAGGGCCATGGCAGTGCACCAGGGGCATCCTCCTGCCTCTCTGAGCTGCCGGATTTGTAAACGGTTGGTTGGAGTTCCTGGCTCCTGCCGTCATCGCTGCTGTTATTGTGACTCCTCACACCCCTGTTCCATGGATCACTGACAAAATATCGAAGGTCAAAAAATCGACCTACAAAAATATCGGAGCAAGAATATCGATGTCAAGAATATCGATCTCCTATCTACAACATGGTAAGTACAAAAATATCGAGAAAAAAAATATCGATGTCAAAAATATCGTTATTAAAAATATCGGGTTTTTTTGTTAAAAAAAATATGTAAAATAAACTAAATAATACTTATAAATAAAATAAACATAGTTAAAAATATTTTATAATGTTTAAAAAGAATAAGTAATATATATAATTTAATAAAACATTAATTAAACATATAATATATAATATATATACTTAATAATCAGTTTTAATAATTATTTTAATAAATTATAAATTATTAAAAAAGATTATAAATTACAAATACATCTATACACATAAAACAATGACATACATAAAAGTTAAATAATTATGTATAACAAATTTAAAAAATTAAATTTACTTTTAATATTTTTAAAATTAATTATGTACTACATTAACTAAAATAATACAAAAAATATTAAATAGCGGAGGGAATAAAACTACTATTCCAACTCCAAAAAAAACAACAGTAAGAAAAATGTTGGATAGCGTAGAGCTTAAAATTACTATTCCCACTCCAGAGAGTGCAACAGTAGAGAAAGTGTTGGATAGCGTAGGGGTAAAAATTACTATTCCCACTCCAGGGAGTGCAACAGTAGGGAAAGCGTTGGATAGCGGGAGGGTAAAAATTACTATTCCCACTCCAGTGAGTGCAGCAGTAGGGAAAGCGTTGGGTAGCGTAAGGGTAAAAATTACTATTCCCACTCCAGTGAGTGCAACAGTAGGGAAAGTGTTGGATAGCGTAGGGGTAAAGATTACTATTCCAACTCCAGAGAGTGCAACAGTAGGGAAAGTGTTGGATAGCGTAGAAGTTAAAAATAACATACTTATAAATAAAATAATTTTTTTAATAATTAATGAATTAATTATTAAATAACTCTAAACTATTTACAAATACCAATAAATAATTATTAAAAACATAATTACCAATGAAAAATGTATTAACAATAAATTAATAATAAATACCAATAAATAATAATTAATAAATATTAATTACCAAATAATAAATATTGAACAATAAAATATTTTTAATAACAAAAAACATATTAATTGTTAAAACGTAATTAACAAATAACAAATATTGAACAACTAAATGCTTTTTTATACCAATAATAATTATTATTAAACATTAATTACCAATTAATAATTACTTATTAATATGTTAATTAAATTTATCATTACATAATATTTAATAATATTTAATTACCAATTAATGATAAAACAACAATACATTAATTTTCATAACAAAAAAATTATAATTTACAAAAATTACCAATTAATAATTAATGTCCAATAAATTAATTATCAATACCCAACAATAAATTTAATAATTACTTAATTAGATTTCAATTACTTCCAACACTATTCCCCTATAAACTCACAACACACTCCAATAATAAAATAATACACTTAACATAATGATCAATTAATCAAATACATCTATACACATAAAACAATAACATAAATAAAAGTTAAATAATTATGTATAACAAATTAAAAAAAATAAATTTACTTTTAATATTTTTTAAATTAATTATGTACTACATTAACTAAAATAATACAAAAAATATTAAATAGCGGAGGGAATAAAACTACTATTCCAACTCCCAAAAAACCAACAGTAAGAAAAATGTTGGATACCGTAGAGCTTAAAATTACTATTCCCACTCCAGAAAGTGCAACAGTAGAGAAAGTGTTGAATAGCGTAGGGGTAAAAATTACTATTCCCACTCCAGGGAGTGCAACAGTAGGGAAAGCGTTGGATAGCGGGAGGGTAAAAATGACTATTCCCACTCCAGTGGTCGATATTCTGTCCATCGATATTCTTAACATCGATATTCTGTCCCTTCGATATTGTCACCTCGATATTAGTGTAGGTCGATATTTAATTTTCGATATTTTGACTGCTCACCCTGTTCCACAATAGGAAACGAGTGGTCCTGTCAAACCTATCAAAGTAGTAATCGTGCATTGTAAATAGGGTAATTTGCAACACATACATCAGCTTAGTCAGCGTAAAGATTTTAAACTGTGCCACCCTCCCCGTTAGGGACAACAGAAGCCTCTGCTATTTCTCAACATTTGCCTGAAATTCTTGAAGGACTGCTTCTAAATTTATGTCAAAGAATTGTGTCTTATGTGATGTTATTTCTATCCCTAGGCATCATAATAATTTCTTGAAACCTGATGGTTGTGATAGGTGTCTCCTTGGTGCCCCCAAGTGCCAACAGCATGAAACATTGACTTAGTACAGTTTATTCTGTAGCCAAAGTATTTCTAAAAGGATCAGAAAATGGACAAAGCTGAAGGGATAGCCATTTCTGGATCTGTGAGATACAGGAGAACATTATCTGCATAAAGTGAGATTTTCTCTGGCTGCCCCATATCTGAGAAACCTGTAACATCTGCCTTCAGCCTGACCTAGCATAGTAAGGGTTCTATCCACAAGGAGCAGAGCGGGGGCAAAAGCAGGCATCCCTGCCTAATTACCCTCCCCATTGGAAATGACCTCTATTCACCCTGACAGCTGCTGTTGATGCCTTTTTAAATTGTGATACCCATTTACAAAAATTGGAAAAAAAATTGAATTCTTTTAGGGTTTGTTGTAGATGGGCACAGTCTCTTTAGTGAAACGCTTTTCTGCGTCTGTTGACAGTATGGCTTAAGGCTCGTATGTGTGCTTCATCTCATCTGGCCAGTTATGTAGACTTCTGAGGTTTACTCTGGTTGCCCTCCCTGGCATAAACCCAGTTTGGTCTCTGTGCACAAGGGTGCCAATTACGCTGGCAAGGAGGGTCGCCAAGATTTTTTGCCAGCAACCTTACTTCTATATTGATAAGTAAAATGGGTCTATAAACAGTGCAGCTATTTCTTGATTTGTCTGGTGTAGGTATGATTACTATGGTCACGTGACAGAGATCCATGGGCAGCACCCCTCTTCCATTGCAGCCTTAAACATATTATGCATATGTGTGCCTAATGCAGGGGAAAGTTTCTTGTATAGTTGTACTGTTGACCCATTGAGTACCATTGATTTGCAATTGGGCATACTCTTCAGGGGTGCAGTAGGCTCCTTTAAGAAAAGTTACCCCTCCAGGTTTGTGCTATCTTCCTTGGCAACTGTGGCATGTTTAGCTCATCTAAGCTCGCAACTATATTCTGCTTATCTTCTATACATCTGGTTTCATAAAACAATTGGCAATAGCATGCACATTTTCAAACTATGGCGCAGTCAGTGCATACCACTCCCATCCCATCCTCTAATTGGAGTTCCCCAACCCACTTGGGGGCATATTCACAAGGACTTATCTCTGAGTTATCGCCACCTAAACGCATCAAAAGTGGAGATAGATTTAACACCCCATTCACAAGCGGGTGCAAACTGCAGACATCGCCAGTATTTCCGCGATAACTGCCGCAAAATTTACCTCTACGGGTGACACCACCAACTAACCCTAATGAGATGCAGAGTAGGCGTTCCCGTGCAAAAACACACGAAAACACCACTACACCACATTCACAACGAATTGCCAGATCTGCGATGCGAACCAAAAACAGGGGATAAGCCGCGGTAGCAACAGGGATTTAACACCTGCCTTCTGCTGGTGTTAAGCAGGACGACTACCTGCAGCATGAAAGGGAGCCCAGCCCAGAGCCAAATCTGAAGACCCACAGATGCCATGGAGACAATGATCATGTAGCACGGAGACCCATGAGTGCCACAACACCCACCGCCACCCCTCCCAGGCCCCCCCGGACAAACACATACCGTGCACGACACAAGAGCCACAAAAAGCGCATGATGTCGCACAATGACAGCAAGAAACACACATGTGTGGTCAGAAGAATGAGAAACAGTCACTCATCATTGAAGTAACAACCAAAAAACTTTATTGAGATACAACACAAAACACCAATGCGGAAGACTCCAGTTGGGTCCGTCCGGGACAATCATGATGTCACAGCCTGGAAAAGAAAGCACAAAATCAGAACATGTGTCATGCACACATCAAAGGAGTGAGACACAGAGAAACAGAGAATGAAAGAAAGGCAAAGAGAGAGAGAAAGAAAGAAAGGGAGAGATAAAGGAGGAGAGAAGGAAATAAAGGGAGAGAGAGAGAGAGAGAGAGAGAGAAGGAAAGAAAGGGAGAGAGAGAGAGAGAGAGAAGGAAAGGAAGGGAGAGAGAGAGAGAGAGAGAGAAGGAAAGGAAGGGAGAGAGAGAGAGAGGGAGGGTCACTGCCGCCCCCGCGAACCCAGGCACCACTGCTCACCTGCTGCCACCGGTGTGTCTCCAACCACGTGCCGGTATACACTGCAAGCCACCAGGTCTGCAATCTGTAAATGAGGCCAGAGTCAATCATGGCAGAGTCCATCTCACTGCACACGGCAACAACGCCTGTCCGTCCCTGCTCACACATGCAGCCGCACCCTACCCCCTCCCGCCGGCCAGCGCTGGCTGTCCGCACTTGCGCACCCAGGCCCCACTACTCACCTGCTGCCAATGGTGTGTCCACCAGTGGGCACACCACGTGCCCGTGCAAGCTCCAGGCCCAGGTTCCGCCACCATGGCATGCTCCACATCAAGCGGACCCACACCGCGTCCCAGCAGGTCCCACACATGACGCTGAGTCCTGAGGCATCAATGGCAGAGACCACATCAGTGCACACGTCATCATCGCAGGCTGCACACCCGCTCAGCAATTTCGGTGCCACTAACCCTGTGCAACCCCAGTCAGCGCCACGTGGTGGTAGGCCCATGACGGCCGCAAGGCTTTGGGTGCCACTAACCCTGTGCAACCGCAGTCAGCGCCACGTGGTGGTAGGCCCGTGACGGCCACAAGGCTTCGGGTGCCACTAACCCTGTGCGACCCCACTCAACGCCACGTGGTGGTAGGCCCGTGACGGCCGCAAGGCTTCCGGTGCCACTAACCCTGTGCAACCCCAGTCAGCGCCACGTGGTGGTAGGCCCGTGACGGCAGCAAAGTTTCCGGTGCCACTAACCCTGTGCGCAACAACTCATGGGCCCTTTATGATTGAGAATCGTGGAACTTCCGTCATCCAGTCACCACCGGCAGTGGGGAATGTGACGTTGTCAGCCCCTTATATTGGCGGGGTCACATGGCCTGTGATGCTTGTGCCGGATGGGTGTGGTGTGTGTGCAAACCTGCCCTCAGGGAGGGGTCGTGACATGCTGACAACTAGACCAGTGACCTGCAGACCACTAGCGTGTGAACCTGCGACTTGTAGCTATGTGGCCCCCCCCTCGGAGCGTAAGCGGAGTGGTCTGGCCTGGCGTACGCCGGACCAGCGCAGGGCTTGCAACAATGACTCGGGGGTGCTGGGCGTGGTTCAGTCCATGTCCGGACAAGGAAGTGACTAATGCGTGTGTCCCTGTTGTAGTGTCTACGGCACCCGGAACGCAATCGGCAATGTAGCACACTGTGACTGGAATCCCACCAGATGAGCATCATTGACGTTAGGGGAAATCACTGACCCTACATTCATCCACACATTCATACATGAATGATGAAAGACATGACACAGCAGTGCGTTTCTGGATGTTTAATGCACATCCAGTGGAGTTTTGCAGCTGGAGCAGTACTGGGCCATGCCAACCCACTTCACAATATGGGCCCGTGGAGGGCCAGCCAGGAGTCCATCGGGGAATGACAAGTACAGCGGAAGAGGAAGGGTACAGTCCGCAGTCTGGTCGCCGTGTCATTGGTCACCAAACAGATTATGGCAGTCCATGTTGAGGGCAAAGGTGAGTGCAGCAGAGTGTATCGGGGGTCAGTGGAAGGTCATGGGGCCATGTGCGGCACCAAGCAGCAACAGGCCAGGTGGCGGACATGAATGCTAGTGCCTCCTCCTGATCTCAAGCCCATCCACGTCCTCGTCCTCGGATGTGTGCTCTGCCCCACCTGTGGGTGATGCACTGACACATCAGGGGCCGGAGGTGGATTGTCGGCCGCACTGTGTGGCAGTGACACATCAGGTGCCGGAGTGGAAATGCCTGCCGCACCGTGAGGCACTGACACACCAGGGGGCGGAGATGTGGATGGTGTAGGAGCAGCAGCATTCATCTGTGCCACGCCTTGTGGCAGGAATGTCATGATGAGGATCTGCAGGGCATGGTAGATCCCAGCTATATTTCGCTGATGTGCAGTGGTGGCTGCCATCCTTTCCGCCTCCATCCGCACCATGTCCTCCATGAGCCTCCGCATGTGTGCCAGCTCACGGCTGAGATCGCTGGAGCCACTCTGAGCGGACAGGTGTTCTTGTCTCCGAGTCATGACTCCAGCGATGTCAGCCAGGGCTAGTTGGAGACCATGGAGCGGCCTGTGGGTGTCCGTTAGGGACTGGAGGTGGTCCCTGATGGGACTCAGACACCCATGGATGGCGTCAAGTTTGGTAGCCATGAGGTCGAACCCCACCCACACCTGCTCAGCCAACTCCCTCTGGACCTCCAACACACGGCGTTGGAAGGCCATGTGTTGTTCGGGGGTCTTGGGAGACAGCCGGGGTTGTGGGTGCCTCCTTCTGGGTGGTTTGTGTAGTGGATGGGGTCTCCTCGATGCAGCTGGGCTGCCCTGGTCCTGGAGGTGATTGGCGGATGAGTTCAATGATGTCTTGGAGGGCTTGGGTGTCGATGCTGGTGGTGTCCTCCTCGTCATCAGTGAAGAGTGGCTGGGACTGCACTGCAGGAGCTGTTGATGGTGCCCCTGCAATGTGAAGGGGAGATGCTGTGTTACAATGTATCCACATGTATGTAGCCGCATGTTCACGTTCAGACAGCATGGCAATGTACATTGTGACAGTCTGTAGGTCAGGGCCATGATCCAGAGTCATTGTGGGTGTGCACTGTGCTCTGCTTGATTGTGCATGTGTGCCATTGTGGCCATCTCCCCCCGTCCCCCCAGTACCTGGTGGTCACTCACCCTGTTGTTGTTGTGTAGTGTCATGTCGAGCAGTGCCGGGGCCCCGACTCCTGCCACGGTCTCCACACTGATGACTGTCGACACCAGCTCCTCCATGTCATCCAGCTCCAGCTGTGGCGCTGGGCTCCCACATCCAGTCTGCATTGCTGCCTTCTGGTTGCCTGCGAGTTTCTCCTTGGTTTTGCGCTTGATGTCAATACATCGCCTCTTGACCTCGTCCATTGACCTCTTGTGCTCTCCGACGGCATTCACCTTGTCCACGATGGACTGCCATATTCCATTTTTGGTGCCCAATGACACATTGGAGGTGACGAACAGTTGTTGATGGTGTTCTATCACCTCCGTGACCAGGATCCTATTCTCCTGCGGACTGAACTTCGTCTTCTTGTCCTTGCCCTTCCCTGTCCCCGAGGTCCCAGGCTGGTCATCCGGGGTGCTTGTGGGGTTCCGCTCGTCTTCTGCGCCTGCTCCGGCTGCCTCCATGGTGCTTCGGTGTTGGTCATTTTGTGTTTGTGTGTTTTTTCTACTTTTGTAGTGATTTTCCCGCCTGCCGTGTGTGTATGGCAGGCCTGGCGCTGCTTATCGCTGATTTCTTCATCGCGGGTTGGCACATCGCATGTTTTTTTGCGTTGGGGTTTGGGTTTTTATCACCGTCGAGGTTGTTGTATCGCGGACATTTTACCGCGTTTTCGGGAGACTATCGCATGGTACCGCCGTGTTGTGAATTCCACATTAACACGGGGTTATTTTCCCGCGATAGACTGTGATGTGTAAAGTTGCGTTAACATTTTTTGGAGGTGTTTAGCGCACGTTCTTGTGAATATCCCCCTTGGACTCTATTTTCCCTAACCAAGCCAATAGTCGGCTTGTTTTTTCACCTATCTCATATAATCATTTTTGTTGTGCCAGGCAATAATGTTTCACAGGATTATTAGTACAGTTTGTATACTCTTCCCTCGTGGCCTCTAGTTGTCACAATGTCTTTTGGTAGCCTGTCTCAAGGTAGAGCAACTCTCTTTGAGATCATCTTCCAGAACTAGCAAAGCAGGTAACTTAAGCACACGCTTCAACAGGATGAAATATGGCTTGGTTCTTCACCAGATGTCAGGAATTTGAATATCTCTTACAAAGAGGTGGCTGGTGAAAGTGATTGGTTTAATGTTTTTTCAGACTGCTTGGAGTTTACATTCATCTTTCCTGCATGTTTATGCTTTTCAAACACTTTGTGGGTCTTCTCTTGTGATTTATACTGAAGAACTTAATTTATTTCCCTGGTATGAGATTTTAAATTATGATGTATTCTGTCTTGCATCTTAATGCCACTTGCACAGGAATTGCGTGTCTAGAAGTCTAATCCATCAATAGCCAAAGTAAACTATCTCAACCTGCCAGTCTATACCTTTGAGAAATGCTGCCCAATTTATAATTGTATCTGCAACTGTGAATAATGCCAAGACTTTACTGTATGTGTAATGTGTACTTGCACATTGTTCAAAATTTAGTACAATGTACAGCATTGGTAATGCTTGTAAGAAAGTGGATTATTATTTGGAGTGGGGGGGTCACCCACCTTAAGGAATAATATTTAGGGGTAGGCAGCGAACTCCGCTCCACTGGCGGAGTTTGCGGAGTTTTGCCGCTCCGCTTGCAATGCGAAGTTCAGCAGAAAAACTCCACCAGACGAGTGCAGTGGAGTTTACTGGTGCCACCCCTCCTAATGCCTATTTTTGTTGCTGCTTGCATGTCTTACATAAGCAATCCAGTTTATTGAAGGGAATATTGTACTGCTGTCAAACAGATGGCGCTGTAGGAGCATTGTTTGATCAGCAGCACTAGCAATTTTGGCTTCTAGTATGCATGGCTGCATACAATTCATAATAGATCAACTCTCCTACTGACACATCACTGCGAGTATGGAATGGCATTCTTGCAGAATAGATGGGCCATGAAACTGAGGCGAAGGGCATGCTTTGTGCTGTTTGGCCTTCAACCCTCCCCCCCCCCCGCAGTGTCATTAAAATAAATCCAACGCATGTTTGTGTTATGGCTCACGGGCTTAGCTCAAGTCACCTTTGGTTGTTCAGTGACATAGGCACCTTATAATATCATCATATGCCTCTGTCATCTGAACTCATGGCCCTAACAAGTATTTATTATTTAATGATGTCAGATAACATGATTTAATTTTTGAAGTATTTTAACGTCATAGTTCACTTCTGCACAGAGATGTGATAGTGATAAATAATTGCACCTCAAATGAATTCAACGTGCACCCCAACAAAATGTTTTTATCTCACATTAAAAAGCCTCTTGACATTTGCAGAATATGAACCATCAAAAGCTGTGAATATGGCAGCAGGTTTGGGCTCTGTACCTGGCAGCGGGACCACAAGACTCCTGAAGGGTTCCTGCTCCACTCCCCACTGTACTTCTGTACTGCCCACCCTCGCTGTCCGCATGTCTCCCACTGCCTTTGGCCTTATTCAGATGGCTGAGTGAGAACAAGTTCACCTTGGCAGCATCCATCTGCTCCCCCACTGGTGGCAGCACCCCTCTGTCTCTCCACCAGTGGCAGCATCCCTCCGTTTTACCCACTGACTGCAGTATTCTTCTGCTCAGCCCCACTGAAATCCCCTCCAGGCTGGGAGAGCTGAACGTCTGGTGATGCATGCTCAGGCATGGACAGTGGAGTCCGGCACTGCTGATCTCAGGATCAGGGATTACACTTAAGTTTTTAGAAGATATTAATAGTAGAACTCAACTAACAAGCATTCGGGCCCAGCAGTTGCTGTCTCTGAATTACACGAAGGCAAGCTGCATCTTAAATTACATTTCCCAATGAGCCTGTGAACTTTTGGTAGTCCCTAGTAGCCCTGGCAAACACTTAATAAACTACAAATTCTAGAGATCAGATACCACAAATACCAACATACCTGGTCCCTCTACACTACAAACAAAGACAGACTGTCATCAAAGGCACACTATGTTTCCTGGCATTCCCGCACTACTGCCATTCGGCTGGTGATGACGGTGAGATGCAGGATAGCCACTTTGGTCGGATTAATAATATTCACCTCTACTATGGCATCCTCGATGCATATAATCACACCCCGCATGGATTGGCATTCGTTCATGCTGTGACCAGAGAGATAAAAGGAAAGAACTTCATCATATGGTGAGCACCAATTAAATTAGAATCTCTTTCATAGATTGGGAGATACGCACCTTCAGATTATTATGATCACTAACCGAGATGCAAGTAATTTAAATGATCGTGATTACTGCAGAGGAACTCCGCCCCCTCGCAAAACTCCATGGAATTCAGCTGAGTTTTTTGCCAACTCCGTGGAATTCCGCGGAGTGAAACACCATGAGCTCCGCCCACCTATTAATAATAACTCGTCATGGTGTCAATCAAATTGATTGATTGAATTTGTCATTGTGAACCCTGAAGCCTCTTAATCAAGCTGAGCTCAACCCCCGTGAAGATATGGCACACAGCAGACAGAGACTTAACTTAGGGCAATATGTAAAGTATTTGTGCAACATCAAAACAGTAAAAATGTCTAAACACCACATAATAAAAATCCCAACCTGAATTAAACCATAGAGTATATTTTAGTAAATAAAATGACACCAAACAGACAAAAAAGTAATAACGGGAACAAAAGATATGCATTTTAAAGTTTTAAGTAAACAATTGCGCCAGAAGGCATTAAGTGCCATTGACTGGACCTGGGCAAAATTTCAGAGTGACCATGATGGAGAGCAGTTAGATACACCAAGCGGGTTCTTCTGGTCAAAGATTTAACTTTCTGACTTCCTCTTTTTTTTGATCCTCCATTGGGGCAAGCTGGGAGCTGTATCCGATGAAGTTACATTGAAATCAGAATCTTTTGCTACAAGCTCCCAGTGATGGCTCCAGTAGTCTTGGAAGTCCAAAGAGTTTCCAAGTCCCAACCTTTTTAGGGTTTCTGGGCAGTTCCTCTGGGTTACCTCTAAGTGTAAGAAATTGGGTTATTAGTTGAGAGGAATGGAAGCCCACTTAAATAATAAACAGAGTCCTTGTCAGGGTGAACCACAACAGTCACTAAATTATCCTGGGCTTTACCCTCTGGTAGCTTGGCACAAAGCAGTCAGGCTTAACTTAGAAACAATGTGTACATTATTTATGCAGCACACAAACAGTAATACAATGAAAATGCAACACAAGAAAAATCCCATACAAATTTAGAAACATAGAGTCAATTTAATGAATAAAATGACACCAAAACAATTAAAATTCAATCAGGAGAACTGAGTTCTAAAGGTTTTAGGTGAAGATAGTGCAGAGAAGCACAGAGCGCCACTCGTGTTTATCTGGTTGTGCTAAACTAGGGAAAACATCACAAGTTCAGGCCAACCACAATAGAGAGTGGGTTGGATACATGAACCAGGTTAGTACCGCTGAAAAGTTACCTTCTCAAGTACAGAGCAAAGAGTTCCATCTTTGTTGGTGGGAGCTGGAAGGAAGAAGCTGTCCGTGTGAGGAGAAAGTTGAGCACCATGGGCTATCATTGTTGTAGCATAAATAGCTGGTCATCACCGGAGCTTCACTTTAGTTGCTCATCACAGATGGTTGCTGTCAGCAAAAGTGCATGTCCTGCTGAAGCTTCGTGTTGGCATTCACACTGTGTGGCTGACTCTCAGCATGAAGAGGTCGCTTTGTGATCGTGAGGAGCATAAAACATCTGTAACTCCACCCTTTCATGAGGATGTGTTCACACCGATGGCAGCCCAAGGGCCAGAACCTAGGGGCCAGGTCTCACTCCACCAGAGCCCAACAGGAGGGCTCAGGCAGGTCAAGTTGGTGCTGATCAGCTGGGCAGTTGCTGAGAGGCCTCCTACATTTCATTGTGTCCCTGAAGCTCATACAGAAGGTCAGAAAATTGATGGTTGGAGTTACTCTGGGTATCTGGTAGTAAACTGGTTGCTCAGTCAGTTGGGAGTTCCTCTTCCTCAGACAGAAAAGCAGTTCTTCTTCAGGATCTTCCACAGATCCAAGAGTGTTCTGAAGAGTGATTCTGAAGGTCCCACTTTAATTCCTTGTGCCAGCCTTTCTGTGGTGGAATTTCCTGCCCTACCCCCAAATCTGGTTCTGGTCAGTTATTTCCCTTTCCCAGGCTCCAAACTGTCAAGGGTTACAAAGGCAAGGGCAGACCTGGTGTCAGGTTCCTTTGTGTGTGCTTAAGGCAGGGCACATTGAAGTGGAATCAGGGCAGAGTACAGCACTATGCCAGCCATCCTGTCAAGAGGGCCCTCTCCCTTCACACCTAGGCTTCCTTTGCCTCGCTGTCTGAAAGCAATTCAAACCCCACATCTGCAGAGCCATTCATGTGCACCCAGGATGCTGACAGAAAGGTACATATGATTTGAGCAGAAAACTGCCAACTTTCTAAAAGTGGCAGTTTTAAAATTTTAACTTGAAATTAGGAATGGGGGTAACTTCTGTAATTCCTTCTATGCAATCATGTAGAATTACCAAAACATTCTGTGAGATTTAGAATTACGCAAGAAGCATGATTCTGCTTTTAGAGCTATTTACTTAGCACTAAAATGCCCCCTCGTGTCCAAAATGGACACTAGGATGCATTTTGCCGTAAGAAACAATGCTAAATGCAACAAAACATGAAAAGCAAGCATGAGTAGTCTCTTGTTATTGCTAAACGTGCTGTTGCAGTAGGAATGTGTCTCCCCAAATTAGTCTTAATTATGCCAGTGGATGAAATCGCCTTATTGATAATTCCACATCAAAGAGTAGCGTGGAATTACCAAAACTACTCAGAATACTCAGTGTAATTGAAATTCTGCCCAGGAATACTTAAAATCCAACTTTACCATTAAAGATGCTAATTTCGTGCTGGCTGAGCATTCCCCAACGTCCCGAAACACCCCCCACCATCCCTCCCTCACCCGCACATAGGGACATTAAAGTGGTACAATCTTTGAATTCGTTCAATGTTCTGAGATTACCGGTGGCAGGGCAGCTTCTGATAGACGCAGTAATCAGAGATATCTTGGGCAGGTCAATTCCTGGAATTCCTGCGAGAGTAGTGACACATATGGGCACCACAAGTCCCCAAATGCGATTCCCTTCCCGGCTAAGAACATTGTCCTCTTTTCCATTTCCAAAATGTGCCATAGCCTATGCAGCCAAGTCGTGTGAGTGGGAGTTTCCAAGGAGCCCCAGTGGCTGAAAATGTTTTGGGTGGCGGCCCCCAGTGCCATGCCTATCTGTCGTCCGCGTCTGGATTTCAAAGGGTATGTGAGTGGATTTGGGAGACCCAGCAGTATGTATGCAGGGAAAAGCAGCAGTTGGGTGTTCAAGTGTCTATCTATGTTGTCTATTACCTGGGACCAATACTGTTGAAGCTGAGAGCATTCCCACAATAAGTGCATCAGGGTCACGCGCCCCCCACATCCTCGCCAACAGCCGCGCTTTGTGTGGGCTTGATCCTATGGAGTCTTACCGGGGTGTAATACCAGTATGTGGCAACCTTTGTGAGGGTTTCAGTGAGGGCACTGCTGCTGGCTGTATGGTGAGCCCTATATGAGATTTCTCCCCATTCCTTATCACTCAGTGTCCTCCCTAATTCCTCCTCCCACCTGGCCAGCCCCCCGTTGTGTGTGTGTGCTTGTTAGTTTGCATTAGGAGTGCGTACAGTTCAGATATAAGGCTTTTATCCGATGTTTTGGCAAGAAGCCATCTCTCGTACTGAGTGATGTGTCATTGTGCCTTAGGTCTGTTTTGGGGATGTGTGATCCAGTGTCTGAGTTGTAAGTAATGGAGACTTTCGGACTCCTGGAACCCATATTCTTCACGCATCTGGGGGAAGGAGAGTACGCTCTCAGCGTCGAATAATTGACCCATGGAGCGACAAGCCGATTGTCTCCATTCTGCAAATCCCTCTGCCCCCACCCCTGGGGAGAAGTCTGGATTATCAAGCAGGGGAGTCACCGGGAATGGGAAGGTGGTCAGTCCATGTCTGGTGCTATTCTGGTCCCAGGCTATCATAGTCGCCCGTGTTACCGGCGAGCGGTATAGGTTTGGTGATCAGTATGCCTTCCGCAGGAAGGGAACCTTCCAGAGAGATGTGCCAGCCACAGCCCAGTCCTGAAAGAGCCAGTGCTTCTCGGACTCAGGCCGCTCCCACTCAACCAAGTAGCATAGCTGCTCAGTCTGATAGTAGAGAAGAAGGTCCGGTATACCCAGACCCTCAACTTCCAGGGGGAGGTAGCTCAAGGTTTTCTTCAAACACAGTTTCTTGCCTTGCCAGATGAACTGTGATAGTTATGCCTGGGGTTTAGCTATCATGCTTGGTGGCGGCAGCAGGGGGAGGGTTTGAAAGAGATATAGTATCTTAGGGAGGATGGTCATTTTGGTTGCCGCCATCCTCCTTAGCCAGGAAATCTGGAGGCGTTTCCACCTTCCGAAATCGTGACGGATTTGCCTGAGCAACATCTTATAGTTGTTGTCAGCTGTTGCCTGGGTGGTTGTGGCGAGGTTGATCCCTAAATAAGGGATCGTCTCCATGGCCCATCGAATGGAGTAGTGGTTCACAAGCTGTTCCATTGACTGAAACGGTAAGGGAAGATTAAGTGCCTGTGACTTCCCTACATTGATCTGAAAACCCGAGGCAGCCCCAAAAGACTCTAGCTCCCCCAAAAAGGTCGGCAGGGACTTAGCCGGCCTCTCCAGGGTCGCCAACATGTCGTCTGCATACAGACTGATGGCGTGTCGGTCGTCTCCAAACAGCACCCTGGTAATTTCTGGGTGGTCGCGAGTTCTTTGGGCCATTGGCTCCATGTATAGAGCTAAGAGTAAGGGAGACGGGACAACCCTGGCGAGTGCCCCTGTGTATCGGAAAGGGGGTAGATGTGTAGCCATTAAGTTGAACTGTCGCCGTGGGTGCATGATAGCAATTAAGGATTCGTGTCCTGCATTTTTCCCCAAACCCAAAGTGCATAAGGACTTGTTCCAGGTAGCGCCAATGAACCCGGTCAAAGGCCTTTTCTGCGTCGATCGCTAGTAACATAATTTTCCTGGAGTGCGGGTGGCCTTTTCAATGATATGGAGTATGCGCTTAGTGTTATCACTAGTTTGTATCCGGGGAATAAAGCCTGCTTGATCTGGGTCCACTAATGAGGGTATATGTATGCCTGTGGGCAATGATACTTGTGAATAGTTTAAGATCTACATTCAGCAGGGACATGGGCCTATTCGAGCTACATTGCAATTTATCTTTGCCCGGTTTGGGGAGGACTATTATGGAGGCCGTTAGCATCGAGGCAGGGATTACCCCAGGCTATGAAAAGGAGTTGAATAGTCTTGTCAGTATTGGCGCTAAAACAGGGCAGAATGTCTTGTAAAAAGCAGCGGAGTAACCATCGGTCCTGGTGACTTTGCAAGCTTCAGTCGGGAAATGGCTTATATGACCTCCTCTATGTGGATGTCCTCATCTAGGGATGCCGCTTGGTCTGGGGTGAGGGATGTTGTACGCGCCGATTGGAGGCATAGGGCACCGGCCTCGGGGTCAAGGGATTGTTTTGAGTAGAGGTGTGAGTAGAAGTCTTTGAAAACATTTGCTATATCCTTACCATCTAGGACCAGATCCCCCCTGTCGTGCGGAATGAATGGACACCCTGTTCCTGTCTCTTGTCTCGCAGTTTATTAACTAGGCATCAGTCGCACTTATTCACCCTGACATAATAGGAGTGTCGCAGGCGGAGAGCGGAGTATTCCACCCTGTCCATATCTTTAGCCGCCAGTTGAGAACGGGTGTTAGAAAGTTGTCGCAACACTCTTGGAGCGCCTGTGCATTGGTGGACGTGCTCTAACTCTTTGATATGTTTGGTGAGGTCTTCTCTTTTTTTCCCATCCTGATTTTATTGTCCGCAGCCGCGATTGCTATGAATTCCCCCCTTATAACTGCCTTAAGCGTTTACCATAACACTGCCGGTGAGAGGGGGTGTCATTATGTGTGAGGTAGTCGTTGATTGTTTGCTGGATCTGCTTTATAACCTCTTGACGGTAGAGCATGGTGTTGCGCAAGCACCAGTGTCTGGTGGGGGGGTAATTGGGGGGAGGGACATCGAGATGGTAACAGCCTCATGATCTGATAACGCAGATGTGTGTATTTCTATGTCTTTTGTAAGCGTCTGAATTCCCTGCGTGCCTGAAAAGTAGTCTAGCCTTGTATACGTCTTGTGTGCATTGGAGCAAAAGGAATATTCTCTAGCCTGTGGGTGATTAGTCCTCCAAAGATCTACCATCCCCAGGTCTCTTAGCCATGCGTGTCTCTCACTAGATAAGGCTCCTGCCTGTACATGTCTCTGGGCTGATCTATCCAAAGAGTTATCAAACACCAGGTTGAGGTCCCCTCATAGCAACACAAGGTTATCTTCGGTCCTCAATGCCCTCTCGAGTGCGTTATGCAGAAACAAATTCTGTCTCTCATTAGGAGCATACACTGAGCCCACCACCAGGGATCTGCCCACAAGGGTGAAGCGGTATATGAGAAGTCTGCCTCTGATCTCGTCAACTTTCTGTTCCTCCTTTCCCCGAAAGGAGTTTGTCACCGGTATGGCCACTTTGGCTGTTTTGGATGAGCAGGATGAGAAAAATTGCTAGGGGAAGGGCCTAGACTTAAGCCGATGACAGTCTCCCGCGAGGAGGTGAGTCTCCTGCAGAAGTGGTAATGGATCGTGGTAAGACTGTTGCCACCCGGTCGGATGCTCGATAGTGTGCCCTATGTGAAGGTGAGTGTGTACCCCAAACGTAACGTAAACAATACAAATAAACGAAGATAATATACATCTTGGAACATTGTCTTTCATTCAGTCCTGCAGCCGGGTGGGGCTGCATGGCCAATCCAGTGGGGTTCAATGTGTGGCCAGTGGTCCCATCTCCCCCCACCCGCCGCCCAGCCCTGATACTCTGTGTGGTGATGTAAAGTGTCCCGGGTTTCAAGACCCCTCAGGTCTCGTCAGAGCCAATGGCACTGCCTCCAAAGCTGCTTGCTGGCCTTTGGTGATCTCCTCCGGATCGGGTTTGTTTGTTGTACATCACTGTCCCAGTCTTTTTTAGCCTGTTAGTCACTCCCTCTGAGGGGGATGGCTGGGGCCCCCCACTTGTTGCTCTCCTGGAGGTTCAGGTCCCAGCACTCGACAGGTCTCAGTTAATGATCATAGTTGATAAAGCCTGCCCTCTCAGCGGAAGACCAGATGAAAAGGATGCCCCAGAAGTAGGATATCCCATGGCTGCGAAGATGTGTGGTAGCCAGGCGGAGTGTTCTCTGCTTCTGTAGCGTGAGGGCTGCCAGATCCTGAAAAAGGGTCAGGATTGACCCTGGAAAGTGATGGGATGCATGTTGCGTGCTTTGCACAGGATCTCCTCCCTGACTTGGAAATTATGCACGCAGACCAGGATATCCGGAGGGCTGGTTGAGTTCGGTCTGGGTAGAACCACTCAGTGGGCCCGGTAAATTTGGATGCTGGTTTTCGAGGGGCCACTAAGGATGTGGCGGAAGAGGTCCCTGACAAATCCAAAGATGTTGTCTCCCTCTGCCTTAGACAGCACACCCCTTACTCGTATGTTGTTCCGTTTGGAACTATTTTCTAAGTCCTCCAGGTGAGACTATAAGTCTATGTGTTGCTCCCGGAGGCGGAGGACCTCCTGTTGAAGCACCACAGTCTCCTCTTCCTGACCCCCCTCCTTGTCTTCCAGTTCCGCCACGCGATCTCCCAGCGCATCGACATGTCTCCGGACCTCTTTGATGTCTTGTGAGATTTTAGTGATTGGTGATCTTCCCGGAGAGTCGTAAAGAGCGCCTCCAGAAAGGTGCGGGTTACAGGCTCTTTCGTTGTCTGGTCGACCCGGTCCCCCGTTTGTTCTAGTTGCTGGGCTGGGTCCCCCGCTGGACCTGTTTCTGGGCGAGAGAGCATTTCTTTGAGGGTGCGATCTTTCTTGGGGCGGCCAATCACATTTGAACTGTGTCCTGTCAGGGGCACTTGGGCCAACGATTGCAGTATTCCGGACGAGAGGACCATCCCAATTTGTGCTACTACAGGTTAGATCGCGGGCCCCGGTGTCTTCCTTTCACACGCAGGGTCTTGCTGCAGCTGAGTTCGTGCTCCAGGAGGTGTGTAGCTCCAAGCTTCCCCTTCTAGGCGCTGTGAGCACGGCCCAGGGACCCTGTTATTGTTCTGCTGCTGTGAGGCCTGGGACGATCGGCCCATTGATGCAAGAGAAGATTGGGTCCACCTCAACGATCCTGCAGGCCCTGGCTGCTGCTGCATTGGTGTTTTTCCCATGCTCGCTGAAAACTACCCACTCCTTCTGGCCCTCCCGTCTCACTTGAGGGCTTTCCTTGCGTGATTCAGGAGCATCGTGCAGGCTGCTCGTATCATCCGCTGGGATTGCCTACAGTCCCTTTGGGTCTGTGCACTGGCCTGCTCCAGTGCATTGCTTCAGTATTCGGGAGGCCTCATCACCTCCCAAGGCCTCCCGCTGCTGTTCTGCCTTTTGCGTGTAGCCCGGGCCCGGCCGCTTGAGCGATCTACCCGCTCCCTTATGTCTACCTTGTCGCGGGCCCGGGCCGATCAGCCCAGCAAAGTCAAGAAAAGGGGGCCCACCTCCACTCATTCATGGGCCCCCGCTGCTGCCGCTTCTGTCTGTCCTGTGTGGCCATTGGAGGGGCCACTCTCCCCGGGTGCCCCCACCTCGTGCTGGGGTTGCTCCACTCTTGGGTGCCCTGCCTGTATGGCGCGCGCGGTCATCTGCTTTGTCAAATGGGGCAGTCCAAGTCCCACTCGACCCCTCTCTCCGACTCTTTCTTCAGCGGCGCTGCCACACTACTTGATCGGCCTGCTTCTTAGAGGCCTGGCCTAGCCGCTCGAGTGCTCTGCTCGCTCCGCTTTCTGGCCTTGTCTCAGATCCGGGTCGATCCGCCTGATGAAATCAAGGAAGGGGGGCCCGACTCCAATCACCTACGGGCACCCACTGCTGCCACTTGTGGCCGGCGGTGCTCCTGCGGGAGGCACTGCACTTCCCAGGGGCTCCCGCCTCGCGCTGGGGTTGCTCCTCACCTGGGTGCACGGCTTGGGTCACTCTTGCAGGTCGACCACAATGTTGGCTGGAGTCATCTGGCTTCCGCTCAGCCTCGCTCTCCGGCTATTCCTCTCCCAGGCACCACGTTGCTGTCAAGTGATGCCTGTCCCGTGGACCCCGGCAGCCAAGCAGGACAAAAGCTGCTCCGAACATTTCGGCAGCTCCGGACCGCTATCTAGGGCCCGGGCCATGGTTTAGGCTGGCGGCGGGCAGGAGAGACGACGAGACACGTCCTACCTCGGCACTATCTGGGCCACGCCTCTTTATGGTGATTTTAGTGGTCTTAGACAACCTTAGAAAGCTCTTTAAGTGGTAGCTGTTGAAAGCAGCCTTCAGGCTTAGTCCAGAAGGAGTGTAAAGCAGCTTGTTTTACCAGAACACAATCTTATAGGTATAAATTAAGTGAAAAAGAACCACACAGTGTACTTATAAAAATATGTATTTATTATAAGACACTCACTAACACATACAGATATCTCCTAGCCAGAGATATGCACAATGCACACAATACTTTTCAATAGAAACAGGTAAGTAGCACAGAATACACAGTGGTCTGCAGGGGGAGACCAAACCATATACTAAAATAGTGGTATGCGAACCACGACCCAGGTCAAGACAATAGTCAGAGAACGTAGAAGTGCTGGGGAACCAAGGTGAGTATCTAGGAGCCCCACAGAGGTCATGTGCAGTGTAGGAATATGACCGCGTTTTCCGTACAAATCAACGTGTAAGTCATGGTTACAATTTTAAAGAAAGAGGACCCTTCCCAGTGGACCCTGAAGAAACCCCGTGGATTGGTTGGAGGTTGGAGAGCCACCCCACCCGTGGATACCTTAGGAATCAGGATACTTGCACCAGGGAAGCCGAGTGCATAGGTGAGAAGTGGCGTCAGAAACCGTTGTCGAACTCAATGGGAGACTTCAGAAAGATGCCGCTGCTGGAGAAGGTGAAAGTGTCCAGTGGAACCCAAAGGTGGATTCAAGATGTGAAGAACCTGCAAGCAGAGGAGACAGAGACTATGACACTCAGGAGTGACCAGGAGGCACGGAAGACAAATGCCCACTGATGTCGGGTGTTGCAGGAGAGCTGACGGTGACCTTGAAACTGCAGCTGTGTAGACCAGGCGATGATGTGGAAGACCAGGAGCCTTACACGAGTTGTCTCACATCTGATGTCAAGAGTTGAGGGGTCGGTGTCTGGCGGGAGCACCAACAAGCCTTGGCAACTGCAACCAACGAAGGAGTAGAAGAAGGTGCAATGTCGGGACCAGCAAGGTCCAGGAGACTCACCACAAGCAGGGTGTCAGGGCAGGCCCCGAGCAATCAGGGGAGTCCAAAGAATTCAAAATGTGACCCTCGACAGGACCCACAGGCCGGAGGCACTGGAGTCGCAAGAGGACCTCGAGCAGCTACCAAAGAAGCAGGCCCACGGTGCAAGCAATGCGGTGTGTTCAAAGATTCTGACCTCTGGAGATGCTTGAGGTTGGAGCTACTTGGAGCCTGAAGGTCTTGGTGGAAGGAAGCCAACAAGCCTTTGCAACTGGAAGTCAACGCGGTGCACAGGGGTTTGGTTCCTGTGGCTCTGACGAGGGATACTGGCCTCAAACTTGGTGAGAGAACAGGGCAGGCCTTGAGAGATGTGAAGAACCACCACCTGTGTTGCTGAGCCTTTCGGAGTCCATAGGAGCCCAGGATCAGCAAGCCGCTCAGCTTAGTTCCGGTGCCTGCAGATGCAGGGAAGTGACTCCTTCACTTCAAGGGAGATTCCATAAGGTGTCTTGGGTGTCCACAGGCCCTGGATGGGTTCCTGTATGGAGCACAGGCACGTACATTGCAGCAGACAAGCAGGGGGAAGAGATCAGGAACAGCAGGAGTCATCCCGGTTGCAGCATTTACGCCCAGAGCGAAGTCCATCGTGCCCAGATGGTCGAAGTTGAAGTGGTGTCTGAATTGTATCATGTCCCATGATGAATCTAGGGACCCACCCACAGGTAAGCCCTTAAGTACCCTAAGGAAAGGGTTAAGACGATACAGGGGTCCCTCCCTAAGGAGGGGCTGGACAAGGGGGAGGACACTTCCCTGTCCTTTGCCCAGTTTCACGCCAGAGCGGGAGCCAACGGCTCCCTGAACTGGTTTGAGCTGGACTATGCATAGAGGACACCAAATGTGCCCTGCCTGCAGACTATATGGCTCTGGCAATTGCTCCCACCCTGCCCCAATACACTAAACCCTGTCTGGGAGGTGGTCACACCTCCCTGTGACAGGATGCCTATTGTTCTGCCTTCCCATGCTCGAGCTTGGCTTAGCAGCAGGAGGGCAGAATCATGTCTCTGGTTGGCAGCAGCCATGTTGTGCTGTCCGGGTCTAGAAGACTGGTACTGGGAGCACTTAGGGCCTAACGGAGGGCCTTTACAGAGCTTGGAATCATACCTTGCACACTGTTTACAGTGTGGGGGTATGATTCCAACATGTTTGATACCAAACATGACAGGGTTCGTTACAGCCAGTTTCGAGATGGTCATCGCGTAATGACGCGGTGCCCCTCTATATGTTATATGGCTGTCTCACTTACAACCTGGGAGAATGGACTCCGAAGGCTGTGGGGATGTCCTGCTCATCCAGGGGCACCCTCACACTTAGAACCAAGCACCCTGCCTACCAGGATTGAAAAGGCCTGCTGTAGGGGTGACTTATAGGTTTTAAGTGCAACGACCTTAGATATAGGGAAACCTATATCTTTCGTAAGTGGTGCTAGCACCAGCTTACACAGGCTGCAATGGCAGGCCTGTAGAGATAGTTGAATGATGTCCCATAGGTGGCATAATACATGCTTTAGCCTATGGGGACCTCTGGGGTACCTATGCCCTGGGTACCTTAGTACCATATACTAGGGACTGATAAGGGTACCCCAGTATCCAATCTCGGATGTACCATAACCATTTAGGGGAGAAAGCAGAGAGACTCGGGTCCTGATTAGCAGGACCCCAGCCATACTAGTCATAAACAGCATTACATCAAACAAAAAGTGGGGGTAACCATAGAAGCCGATCCTACTTTCCTACACCGAGCTAAAGATGCAATGTGTAAAGTATTTGTGCAAAACACACACACACAGTAACACAATGAATACAGCAAAAAAAAAGACTCCACACAGGTTTAGAAAAATAGATTATTGTATTCTGAACAAAACAAGACTAAAATGACAAAAATCCAATTAGTAGAATCAAAGTTATGAATGTTTAAAGAATAAACCAAAAATAATGCATAGAAGTCAATTACACTAAAAAGTTACTTGAGGTCACACTAGACCGGGGTAGATTCAAGGTTCAATCCGACCGAGGTGGAGGGCAGGCTGGCTTCAGGACTCAGACAGGTCCGGCTGACAAAGTACTTTGAATGGCAGCTTCGTAAACGAATCCCTCTATGATGCAGGCAGTGTGTCATCATTGAGCTACTCTGTCTGTCATCATTGAGCTGTGTTGGCTGTAGAGTTTCAGTCATCGGGCATTGGTGTTGAAGGGTGATGCGTCAGTTCCTTTCACCACAAAGCTGCTGATGCGTCATCATTGATGTAGGAAAAACTTCAAAAACCCACTACTGAGGTCTATGACTGGAAGTGGCACCTCAGACAAGGGTGGGACTCACAGGTGGCAGAGTCCAGAAGCACCAGCAGAATTGTAGGAAGTCTTTTATGACCCTGAGACTTCAGAAAACAGGAAGCAAGCCAGACAGCCCTTGGAGTCACTTTGGGCTCATGTGAGATGGGTCCAGTCCTTGTCCTCAGAAAGGCAGGGATCAGCAGTCAGCAGAGAAACACAAGAGAAAAGCAGGCCTTCCAAGTATGCAGTCCAATGATGAGTCCTTTAATCAGCACTGCGGCCGTTCTTTTGACAGAGTTCAGTTCAAGATCCAGAAGTGTCTGCTTTTAGGGGGTCAGAGACCCAGTACTTATACCCAAAAGTGTCTTTGATGTGGGGGTGACTTCAAAGCAGCCCTCTGAAGTGCACACAGATTCCTTCCAACCCAGTCCTGTCTGTGGGGGGTAATCAGTCATTTGTGTCAGGACAGGACACAACCTATTCAAGTGGAGTATTAGCCCCTCCATTCCATCCTGCCCAGGCAAGGCCATCAGAAAGCAGATGTATGTAGATGGATACTCAGGGACACCTATCTTTTCCTTTGTTGTGGTTGTCTAGAGGGAATGCACAAAGTGTAGCTGCCACCCTCCCAGATGTGCACTGGAGACAGGCTGAGAGGCACACAGAGCAGGAGGTGCAGAGAAATGTCTACTTTCTAAAAGTGCCGTTTCTAAAACAGTAATTTTAAATCCAGCTTCACCAGTAAGGAGGATTTATCATTACCATTCCAAACATAAGAAACATGAAAAAGCTACTCCACTCTGATCAGGAATTACAGCTTAAAAGTGTATTACAGAACTCCCAATGCTAGCCTATGAGAGGAGTAGGCCCAGTGTCAGCTCCTCCTCAGGAGCGGAGGAGCGTCGCCTCGCCTGCTGCAAGCACAGCAGGCAAACATGAATTAATAAAATAGCATGTTAATGTCATTTTATTTATTTGCCACCGAATCGGCTCACGCTGTCTACAGCGCTAGGGTGGGGACGGTGCTGAATCCTGCACATGCAGGATGACAGCATTGGTCTACAGTGCGCATCTCGGATTGGCGGGCCATCTTGCAACGGCCAGTCCGGGATGCGCACTGTAGACCCAGCAATCCAAAGGCTGTGAAACAGCCTGGGGATTACAGGCACAGGCCCCTAGCCTCAAAATGAGCACTGGGCGAGCTTGATCCCACCAATCCTGGTGCTGCTTTCACATCATGAACACAGCTCCAGGATTGGCTGGAGTTGCGTTCCACAAGCAGGAAGGAAGTCCTTCCTTTTCCTGCTCTTGGGAAGGAGAAGTGCTGCACCGGTCCTGCTCCAGCACCGCATTTATGGTGAGTTGAGCACCTTTGTGCCCACCATTTTTTTTTAAGCTAGCCACCACTAAGTAGGCCTCACAGTAGTGAAAAGAAAATAGGCTGTTTGTCACTACCAGGACATTCAAAACAGAAAGGTACATGTCCTACCTTTTACTTACATAGCATCCTGCCCTCAGGGTTACTTAGGGCCTACCTTAGGGGTGACATATATGTAATCAAAGGGGAGTTTAAGGCTTGACAATTGGTTTTAAAAGCCAGATTCGTAGTGGCAGTAAACTGCACACACAGGCCCTGCAATGGCAAGCCTGAGCCAGGTTTGAAAGGCTACTTCTGTGGATTGTACAATCAGTGCTGCAGCCCACTAGTAGCATTTGAAGTACAGGCCCTGGGTATATGCTATACCACTTTACAAGGGACTTTTCAGTACAACAAATATGCCAATAAGGTATACACCAATGTCATCATGTTTAGGGAGAAGCACATGCACTTCAGCACTGGTTAGCAGTTGTAAAGTGCTCAGAGTCCTAAGTTTAACAAAAAGAATCAGCAAAAACAGGAAGTAAAAGGCAAAAAGTCTGGGGAAAGACCACCCTAAGGACAACAGGTTTAACAGGAAAAGATAGCCTTACACCAGTGAAGAATGACTTTAGAAGGTTTTTCTCTGCCAGGACATGTTAAATATGAAACCACATATTCTACTTTTTAAATAACATGCACCCTGCCCCTGAGTTGATTAGGGTCTATTTTAGGAGTGAATTGCAATTATTAAAAAGGAAAGTCTAAGCCTGGCATAAACTTTATTTTGCCAGGTCACAGTGGAGGTTTAAAACTGCTCTACGGGCTGCAGTGGCTGGCATGAGACATCTTTTACAGTACTACTTTAGTGGGCCGCACAATGAGTGCTGCTGCCCACTTTGTATTTCATTAACAAGCCCTGGGTACAGGTAGTACCATTTACTAGGGATTTACAAGGAAATTAAATGTGCCAATTGGGTATAGGCCAGTTTTGCCATGTTTTAAGGGAGAGCACACATCCTTTAGCACTGGTTAACTGGGATAAAGTCTTAATGCCAACAATAACAAGTACAGCAAAATTCAGGGAGTGAAGGCAAAACATCTGGGGCAATACAACGCCAAGGATGTCAGACCTAACACTAAGGCTCCCAGGACCTCAGGGACAGCATTTAGGATACAATTCACAACGGTAAAGTTATACCAAAAGTATAAATTAGACCAAAGATCTAACTTTACTACTTTTCGGTCTTCACAAAGGTAAGTTACTACTAGTAACTTTACTACTAGTTTCTAGTAGTAAACTTACTAGAAGTATCTTACCTTTGTGAAGACCCAAAAGTAGTAAAGTTAGACTTTTGGTCTAACTTTGCCTTTGTGAAGCGGGTCCTTAGTGGCTTTGGCTCGCTTCAGTAGAAGCCACTAGCAAGGTTCAGTCCAGGTCTAGTTACTACTGGACAACTGGACACTTCATGAAAGGGCCTCTTGTAGTTTCTCCCTCTAGCCACATTGGAGGGCAGCCAACTGACCTATAGACTTCACTTCTTTGTCCAGGGTGCAAGCCAGAGCTCACCAACAGCAGTTTAAGTTCTCTTCTGATCTTCCACAGGTTCAGAAAGTGTTCTGAGGAGCGGTGAGGAGGTACCAACTTTGTAGGTTTCACCAGCCAGTCAGTGAGAGTACATTAGGGGCCAGATATACGACCATTCACTTTTGCGAGTCGCAAATTACGTAGAATTGCGACTCGCAATTTGCGTCTCGCAAAAGTGAATGTACAACCGTGCCTCAGACACTGTTTGCAATTCCCAATGGGGTTGTAAATTGCAAGCCTCATTTATATTCATGTGACAAGCGCAATTTGCGACCCTATTGGGAATGGCTAGCACTCCCAGGGATGGTGGCCTGCTGGGGTCAGCAGACCACCATGTCTGTGACTGCTTTATAAAAATAAAGCAGTTTTTTTTTTAATGCAGCCCGTTTTCCTCAAAGGAAAACGAGATGCATTTAAAAAAGAAAAATGAAACTTTTCAGTTTCATTTTTTGAAGGCAGGCAGTGGTCCCTGGGACCACTGCCTGGTCTTAAAAAAATATTGTTTCAAACACTCACAAAGGGGAAGGGGTCCCCTGGGGACCCTTTTCCGTTTGCGATAGGTTTACCACTTACTTGAAGTAGGTGGTAAACAGCGAGTGTTTAGCGGCCGCAAATGCGGTCACAAAACAATAGTACATTTCATTGAGACTCGCTACTAGGAAGGGATGCCCCTTCCTAATAGCGAGAGTGACAAACGTTATTTTGTGAGTCAGTGACTCGCAAAATAGCATTTGTACATGCCAGGACTCCTTTTTTGCGGTCGCAAACGGGCCGATCTCTTGTGTTTGATGTAATAGGCTTTAGTGTTGCTCCATCTATGATAGGAATCTAGGCCACATATAGGGAACACTTGGCAATTGACCTGCCTTTTAGTTCACCAATAACGTTGTCATCAAGGAAGGGGCAGGAATGTTTCTCAGTTCTTGTTCACAATCGATCACGTTTAATAAATACTTCTCAATGGAGATATATAATCTGATGTACTAAAGTTAAACGGTTCTGTGTGTTAACTAACGAAATAAACTTTAAAAAAAAGACACCTTCTTATTTGCTAACATGATATTTTTGTTGCACGATTTACATACCGTTAAATTGTAAGGCTCGACTGGTGCAAAGGCTCTTAGAGCCAGAGTCGACCCCTGACTCGGCTCTTCCTGTTAATTTGTTTGCTCACCCACCCCTAGAAAATATCCTTGTTAGCAATTTATGAGCTAAACCATTTCAATAGTAGAGTAGGAATGGCAGCTTTTAACTTTTTCGAAACTCAAGGCGATGCCCTTCTATTTAAAGGCTTGACAAACAAGATTGAGATAATTTATACAAGACGTGAGCCAGGATGAAGGGCCTTGCTTTTGGTTGAGCGAAGTGGCTGCAGTGGCTTGTGGTTGAGATGCGGGTGTAGTGATTTAGGTTCAACTGCAAATTGTATATGATTGTGAGTAAAGGGTAGACGTCGATTAAAAAAAAAAAAAAAAGCCTGGATGAAGTCGTAAGAGCATAACCCTCTCCATCTTCAATAAATGTTTGCTTCGCATCCTGTTCAGTTGTAGAAGCCTTGTAAATATGTTGCTGAAGTTGAATGTTGTTTATTTATTACACAGCAAACTAAACTAGTGCATGGCCTTTGTCCCTCGAGTCAAAAGAACAATAAACTGACTTAGAATAGGCGTTAAAAACTGACAAATATATTTTGGGACTACAAGTAAACTTGTCGCCTGGCCCTGCCAGAACAACATGGTATTTTTCAATATAGCCTTATTTTGTATAATCATTAAAAAGGTATTTCACGGCATTAAAAATACCAAATTTACAAAGTTGTTTTCAAAATAAGAGACTGGCGGTGTGCTCTAATTGCATCTAAGGTAGAGATTAGCATATCCACTGCAACCCAGCTAGCAACCTCCATGTAATTAACATTTTTTCGAAAAGAAACCCTTCTAATTGTAGAGTACTGATGCCACACGGTGAACCTGTTTTCCTGCACGCATAAGCACTAAGTCATGAAAAGCAATTTGTGCTGGTAATGCTGTAATGTAACTAACGCTTTTTCCACTAGACCTCTCTCTCCAGTTATTTCTTAGAGATCAGGAGAACCTTGCAAACTATATCTTTCCACTGGAATGGCGACCGCACAGACATCAGTATCACCCTTTTCCACACATTGCCCTGACAATGCATGTCAACCCTACTCTGCAGTGCTTCACCTCTGCAAGACAGAGATCATTTCAGTTTCCATTCAATCATTGGTTCTGGTGAACAGTGTGAAGGGGAACTCCAATTAGTGCCAAATTAGATTTTTTTTAAGTGAACAGCCATCGGCTGATAATGGTTTTCTGTCAGAATATCAGGTGGGGTCAGATGCAATCTGGCGCGCTCATACATCAGCATTTTCAGGTGTTGCAGTAGTTTATCTATCTTTCCATGCACCTTTCTCTGCGTTTGAGCCAACTTCCAATCATTCTCATAAATATACCCTAATCATATTAAACACATATGAGTTTCCTCACAGGAAATAAGGTTGGGTATGAATCCCTGGTCGCTACTTTGACTATAATGCAGTGCTGTTATTGACTTGCTATGACTGTGACCTAAGAGCCCAGCAGGTGTAATCGCAACATGTCACTTAGTGGAAACATATTATCATCACTATCATTAATGCTCTATTACTTACTGGTAATCTTCATTACTCCGGGTCCCGTTGTCCTCGTCCCATTCATTACTAAGTGGAGATAACCATCTCCCGACAGAAAAAAAGATCAGCAGAATGCTGGGACACTAACCCTGCCCCTCCCACCGGGAGTACATAAGGGGTACTCACCCAGCATTCCGCCTGAACAACCAAGCCCACAACAGGAAGGCCGGCCGTCCGGGAGGGAGGGCGGGCGTATGAATGGGACGAGGACAACGGGACCCGGAGTAATGAAGATTACCAGTAAGTAATAGAGCATTACCCCCAGGTCCCTTATGTCCTCGTCCCATTCATTACTAAGTGGAGAATACCAAAGCAGAAAAGCCGGCCTTCCCAAACAAAACAGAAGCCAACCCAGGAAACCACACCAAGGCAGCCACTGCAGGAAGCAAAAGGCAGAACCGGCGAAAACCCCAGGCAGAGCACCCAGACACGAGGAGCCCCACCAAGCCGGGAAACCCAACAAAACAACGGGAGAACAGCCAGAAGACCAGTCCGACAACCACAGAGGCCAACCAGCCCACAGCAGGAACACCCCACAGCTAACCAGAGAAGGGGAGAGCACGGACACACAAGCCAATCGAGGCAAGAAAGAACAAAACAGCGAGGAGGCCACCCAAAGAGGAAGGCCAAGAGCAACCAGGCCAGCAAGCCAGATCCGGGCAACAGGAGCCACACCCAGGCACAGAGAACTCACACCAGCCGAACGCAGGCCCTGGAAAGAAAACAAACACCCAGCGGACAAGGGGGCCAGAGAAACGCGAAGGCCCAACAAAAGACGACCAAAGACGCCCCCGGGAAAAAAAGGTCGAGAAGCCCACCAAGGGCAGGACCAAACCAGAAGAGAAGGGAAGCAAACGACCCGGCCCCAGAGAGACCAGAGGAAAACTCCCGGAACCTCACAGAAGAGCACCAGGCCCCATGAAAAAAAGGGCCAGCACCAGCCGACAGCCCACCAGCACCCAGCCCGGAAGGCGAGACAGAGTCCACGGACAGGGAAAGAGGGAAAGCCAAGGCACCGGGGAAAGATGAACAAACACCCGGAAGCCAACCAACCAGGCCCCAAGAGCCAGAAGGGAGCAGACCCAGCAGGGACCAGAACCCCACTGGACGAAAAACCGACCAGGAACCAAGGCACCAAGGGAACCAGGACCGCCAGGAAGCCCGAGCAGCAGGAACCGACAAGGGCAACCAACCAGGACAATGAGACCTGGGAAAACAAAGCAGAAAAGGCAACAGGAGGAAGCACAGGAACCCAAGAACACAGCCCCAGCAGAACACCCCAACTGCAAACCGGCGGAACCGGAGCAGGAAGCCACAACCCGAAGAAGGCACACCCCAAACACCAGAGAAGGAGAGCAACGGAACGGGCAAACAACCCAGAGAACCCAAGACCAGAGCAAGGGAACCCCAAGGGAGCCAACACCAGCATCAGACAAGCCCAACCAGAGACAGGCCAGGCAGAGACGTCCCCGAACAGCCCAAGCAGAAGGCAGGGGAAAAAAACACATAGGCCAGCAAAGACCGAGGGCCAACAACCCATAAAGGCCCCGAAGGAGCGGGACAGGCCCAAACAACACAGCACGGAAAACCCAACCCACCAGGGGAGAGGTAACACCCAAAAAAACATCCCGACCACAGAAGCAACAGAAGCCAGGGCGGAATGCACAAAAAAACCAAACCCCACGGCCCAGCACGGCCCGAGCAGGGGAGAAACCCCCAGGGCAGAAAACAGCAACTGAGGACACAGCAGCCGGGAAGCCAAAGCCGAAGCCAAGCAATTCGCTCGACCAGAAGGACCCGAAGGCCCAACCCACAACCGGGGGAAGGCCAAAGAAGGGAAGGCCCCAGCAGAACACAGGCCAGAGAGCAAGCAGCCCCGGCGGCGCCCAAACGAAATCCCAAGAGCAGGGGAAACAGGAGTGGGGGACAGACCCAAACAGGAACAGCCAGAGCCAAGAGGCCACAACGGCAGGAACACACCACACCCGCAAGGACCATAACCCGATAGCAGAGGGACCAGCCACCCCACAGGCAGAAAAGTCACCAGCAAAAGAAGTGGCAGGCCACACAACGAACCCCCAACACAGCCCCATCAGGCAGCCAGGACCACAGCAAGAGCGCAACCAGGCAATCCCGAGCAGGTCGTACCAAACGGAAACCAGCAGACCAGCCAAGAACAGGAGCCAACAGGGAGGAAGGCCGAAGGCAACAGGCAACTACAAGGAGGCACCGCCGAAGGCCAAGCAGAAGCAGCTGCAAGTCTGCAGACCAGGAGAGACCGAAACACGGCCCTCGGAACAACATGAGTACAGGGAAAAGCTGAGGCACAACCCTGGCAAAAGAACCACCAGAAAGGACAGGGACAAGCAACCCCCACCTCAGCGAATCAAGCCAGAGAAGAACACCGCAGGCCAGAAGAGACCCAGCGGAGGCCAACAGTACCCGGGAAATCCATCCAGGCATCAAGCATCGCCCACCCAGAAGCACCACTGACACCAGATGAGACCAGAGGAAGCAGGGAGGAAAGGCCGAAGGAAGAGGCACAGCCACCAGCCAAGAGGCCAAACACAAGACACCCCAGGGGAAGCCAGAAGCAACCAAGGCACCAGAGTAGGCGAAGCGACCAGAACCCCACGCCGCAGCGGGGACCAGAGAGGGCCGTCCAGGGCCCACCAAAGCACACCAGCAAGGGAGACAGACCCAGAAAGGAGGCCAGACCAGCACCACAGTGCCCGCCAAGAACCAGCAGCCCGGGGAAGCAGAAAAGAGGAAACAACCTCAACCGGAAACCCAAGCGGGCGACCCCAACCAGGAGAGAAGCAGACTCCAGGGAGCAAAGGCCACAGGCAAAACACCGGAGGCCAGGACCAGCAACCCCGAGGCACAGGACACAGCCAATGAACCCCAGCACCCGGCCCGAACGTAAGGGCCAGCAGACAACCAGGGCAAAAACGCAGCATAAACCAGTGCGTCAAGAAGAGCCAGGCAGAATCGCAGGCAAAGGCGACAAGGAATGGAAGCACGAGAGCCAGGACAGCAGCAGGAAGACAGAGACAACAACCAGAACTACAGCCACAGGCACACCCTCCAGGAGAAGCAACGGGCAGAGACCCACCGAAGCCAATAGGAGGAACCGGTGCCCAGAGCACCACCTCAGAGACACAGGGAACGCCAAGGCCAGGTCCGAGAGCAGAAGAGACCAGGTGCCCACAGACCGGCAACACCAGGGGCCCAGACGAAAAAAACACTGGACACATGGGCCAAGAAAAGCCAACCCGGCCACTGCACGAAGACTGCTCGTCAACAAACGGACAGCCGTCAAAAGGAACAGTGCCACAGCGGGGGAGAACCGCGGCATACAGGAGGGGAGGCAACCATAAACAAGCACCCCCCCCTCGCAACTGAAAACACACACCAGAACATCCATGCAAGGCAGCCCAGTGAGAGAGGAGACCGTAGTGCGTGCAAGGAACAAGCCACATTCCACAAACCAACATCCAGCTGATCAGGGAGACAAGCAACTCCGTGGAAGGCCCAGAAGACGGAATGCAACTGCAACAACCTGCCCAGGAGCAGGAGTACAGTAGGCTCACCGCCAGCGCGCCTGAAAAACGCCAGCAGGAGTGAATCGACATGAAACTGCCCCCACACAGAACAAGATCACAGCTCGTGAGGGACAGGCGAGGTCTCTGCAAAGTAACACCCACCACAGTCCCGGCACCTGACCCGACGCCGAACTGAGGGAGCCCCACAGACTGACAGAAGCGGAAACAGGGCCGAAGATCCGAGCCCCGGTAACGGCTCCCCGGATCAGAGAGGCCCGGGCAGTGCACAACACATCTCAGAGTACCCCAGCCCCGGGAATGACGGTCGAGGACGAGCGCAGGGACGCGAAGACCCATCGGAATCGACCAAAAAGAAACCAACCACTATGGGCATCATAACATGCGCCAAATCTTCAACAGTGCAGCTCAACACGCCCAGCGTCAGCGGGGGCATCCAGACTCATCCCATCGACAGCCGAGACCTGCAACAATACCAGTTGGAAAGAAGAGCAATCCCTATCCCCGTCAGAATCGACATGTCAGCTCAGAATGCCGAGCCGAGCACAGCAGTACACAAGGTCTCATTCCGGAACGAAGCAGGTGCAGCAATCAGCAGCTCAGACCGAGAAGAAGTCAGAGAGAAAGGCACCACACCGCCAGAGGCCGGGGAGGGGGGAAGAGTGCCATAGAACCCTGAGCCTCTCAGAGCCTGCGAGTACTACAGGAAGGGACGCGCCGTGCGCCAGCCTACCGCCCGGAGATCCAGCGGGGAAGAAATGCAGAAATAATGAACAAGTACACCAGTCACCAACACCAGGCGCCTCGCGCCCCACAGCTAGAGACCGGTGCAGGAAAGTAGAGAAACACAGCTATGCGGTACTCACCCGGAGTGGGGGCCGAAACACCAACAGAAACAAGGCCCCCACTCCAACATCCAGCCGGAATCCAAGGGAGCAAGCACAGCGCATCTTCCACCTGGCCAGGCCACAGGAAGACGAGCACAGCGACCCGGAAGCAACCGGGAGGTGGCGCACCTGCAGCAAAGGGCCGGTAATCAGGAATCCAGCCGGGAACAACACTGCCTCCCAGCAAGCCCGGCAGGCCAAGAGGCAGAGCAACAAACCCCCCCCCCGCCCGCAAAGCCAGGCAGCCGGGCGGGGGGAGAAGAGAAGAAGTGCACGCAACCCCAACCCAGCAGGAGCAGCACCAGCATCCATGACCATTCTGTCGACAGACAGAAAAAAAGAACAGGCGGAATGCTGGGTGAGTACCCCTTATGTACTCCCGGTGGGAGGGGCGGGGTTAGTGTCCCAGCATTCTTCTGATCTTTTTTTCTGTCGGGAGATGGTTATCTCCACTTAGTAATGAATGGGACGAGGACATAAGGGACCTGGGGGTAATGTTTTTGACCTGTAGCATTCCAAGTCATGGAACCATGGCTCTTAAACGCTGTTAACTGCAATGCAGTGGCCTGGTTCCAATTACATTCACAACTTTAGTTTTATGGTTCCACTCTCACCATAAGCCAGAAACATTTTAGGGCGAACATTTATGCATAACATGCAATATGATAGAACTTCAAGACGACCCTCTTCAATTGACAGTAATCACGACTTAATCTGCTGCCAAAATGCACTGAGAGTAACAGGTAAATGTAAGAGGACAAAGCTTCTTTTGTCGTTCTGTGCATGCAATATTCACTTATCATGATATGGATCAAGATAAAATCTTAAAAGAAAAGTAAATTGCCCAACAATATATGAAATCATACATTTCAGAATATACTGGTGCATCTATGTACAGTTTGGATGTAAATCAAGAAAAATGCAATGGCTTATTCAAAGAAAGAATAAAGGACACTAAAGATTCATTTAGGAGATGGCGATAAGATTTCTACCACAAATTCTGATGTCTCGTTTGCCCTCCTCTGTGCGCCCCACACAAGTTTAGATATCAGAGCAAAACATGGAACTGCAATAGCTGAGGCTATGTAGATACTGCCATTCTGCCGACTATCTGGTCTGCCAAAAAAATGCATACAAAACTCCCTGCCACGTCAAGAGAATTTTGTAAGTGGGTTGTCAAAGTGTACTGCTAATTTAAAGTTAACTTTCTGTAAATGACAGGCGGCAGTAGCAAGGGGAGATGGGGTCTGCGTACTGAAGACTAATGGCAAGAACAGGAAGGTAAAGGGAAACAGATGCCATTGTGGGGAGAGAACAGAATAGACACCAGGCACTTAACCCCTTCGCTGCTAGGCCTTTTCCCCCCCTGTGCTAAGCCTTTTTTTGGCTATTTGGGGTAGTTCGCGCTTAGGCCCCTGTAACTTTTTGACCACATAAGGTATCCACGCCAAATTTGCGTCCTTTTTTTCCAACATCATGGGGATTCGAAAGGTACCCAGGGTTTGTGGATTCCCCTGGAGGGGACCCAGAAATTAGCCAAAATACAGCAAACGTTTGTATTTTTTGGGAAAAATGGGAAAAAAGGGCTACAGATGAAAGCGTCTGGTTTTTTCCCTGCAAATGGTATAAAAAAAGGGGTTGTGGTGCTGAAATCACCATCTTCCCAGCTTTCAGGGACAAGCAGACTTTTTCAGAAAACCAACATTTTTACACAGTTTTGGAATTTTTCTGGGACATAGCCTATTTTTGCTATTTTTTGTGCTTTCAACCTCTTTCCAGTTAATGGTAGAAATGGGTATGAAAGCAATAATGGATCCTGGAAAGCTATACATTTTAGAAACGTAGACAAAATTCTGAATTCATCAAGGGGTCATTTGTGTAGATCCTTCAAGGTTTCTTTATAGAAACTAACAGTTAAATATAGGAAAAATTGAAAATTAGTTGAAAGAAACAGCCATTTGTGTCAACGTTTTCACCTGTAACTTCTTCTAATTATGACAGTTGTTTGAAAGCAATATACCATTACCTCCGCTAAACCTTTCTGGTTGTGGGGATATATAGGACTTGTAGGTTCACCAAGAACCCGACGAACCCAGAGCAAATAACTGAGCAGCATCTTGCAATGGTTTTTTATTATGTACCGGGTATATAGCAATTCATTTGGGAAAATGTATACATGGAAAAATTGGTATGAAAGACACCTATGTATTTCTGAAATGGGAACAAAATATAGAGTTTAGAAACAGTAGATATTTGCACATTTCCGAAATTGGGAGTACCCATACTAGCATGAGAATTATAGGTCATTTTTCAAAATGACTTCTTTTTTACACATTGTCTTTCATTTGGAAGGCAGAAATACATCGAAAGTCAATAGGTAATAACAGTTGCTCTACAATTCTGTGTTACCCTAAGTCTCCCGATAAAAATGGTACCTCACTTGTGTGGGTAGGTCTTGTGCCCACGACAGGAAACGGCTCAAAACGCAACGTGGACACACCACATTTTCACAATGAAAAATGACCCTTTTTTTGCAAAGTGCCTAGCTGTAGTTTTTGAACCCTGGCTCTGCTGACACCTAGGGAAACCTAGCAAACCTATACATTTTTGAAAGCTAGACACCCAGGGAAATCCAGGATGGGGTGACTTGACTGGCTCTCACCAGGTTCTGTTACCCAGAATCCCTTGCAAACCTAAAGAATTGTCAAAAAAAACATATTTTCCTCACATTTCTGTGGTGGAAAGTTCTGGAATCTACGTGGATCCATAAAATTCCACCCACCCCGCGTTCCCCAAATTCTTCCGAGAAAAATGGTACCTCACTTGTGTGGGTAGGCCTAGTGCCCGCAACAGGAAACGGCCCAAAACGCAAGGTGGACACAACACATTTTCACAGTGAAAAATGACCCTTTTTTTGCAAGGTGCCTAGCTGTAGTTTTTGAACCCTAGCTCTGCCGGCACCTAGGGAAACCTAGCAAACCTATACATTTTCGAAAAGTAGACACCCAGGGAAATCTAGGATGGGGTGACTTGACTGGCTCTCACCAGGTTCTGTTACCCAGAATCCCTTGCAAACCTAAAATTGGTTTTAAAAAAACACATTTTCCTCACATTTCTGTGGTGGAAAGTTCTGGAATCTGTGTGGATCCACAAAATTCCACCCACTCCGCGTTTCCCAAAGTCTTCTGAGAAAAATGGTACCTCACTTGTGTGGATAGGCCTAGTGCCCGTGACAGGAAACGGCCCAAAACGCAACGTGGACACACACCACATTTTCACAGTGAAAAATGACCCTTTTTTTACAAAGTGCCTAGCTGTAGTTTTCGAGCCCTAGCTCTGCCGGCACCTAGGGAAACCTAGCAAACCTATACATTTTTGAAAGATAGACACCGAGGGGAATCCAGGATGGGGTGACTTGACTGGCTGTCACCAGGTTCTGTTACCCAGAATCCCTTGCAATCCTAAAAAATTGTTTTAAAAAACACATTTTCCTCACATTTCTGTGGTTGAAAGTTCTGTAATCTGTGTGGATCCACAAAATTCCACCCACCCTGTGTTTCTCAAAGTCTTCCGAGAAAAATGGTACCTCACTTGTGTGGGTAGGGCTAGTGCCCGCAACAGGAAACGGCCCAAAAAGCAACGTGGACACACCACATTTTCACAGTGAAAAATGACCCTTTTTTTGCAAACTGCCTAGCTGTAGTTTTTGAACCCTAGCTCTGCCAGCACCTAGGGAAACCTAGTAAAACTATACATTTTTGAAAACTAGACACCCGGGGGATGCCAGGGAGGTATGGCTTGCGTGGACCCCCCAAAGTCTTCTTACCCAGAATCCCCTGCAAACCTCTAATTTAGCTGAATAAATCACTTTTTCCACACATTTTTGTGTGGGAAAGTTGTGGCATCACCGGGCTGACACAAATTTCCTACCACCCAGCGTTCCCCCAGGTCTCCTGATAAAAATGATGCCTCACTCGTGTGGGAGGCCCAAGTACCCACAACAGGCAAGGGCCCAAAACATATTGAGGCGACATCAAAATTGCCTATCACAAAACGACCTGGTTTTGCAAGGGGGGTCACCTGGGTTTTTGGCCCAGTGCTCGGCGGCCAGTTAGGTAAACCTACCAAACCCACACATTTCTGAAAACTAGACACCCGGGGGGTTCCATGGAGGTATGACTTGCATGGATCCCCCAACAATTTCGTACCCAGAATCCCCTGCAAACCTCAATTTTAGCTGAAAAAATCACTTTTTCCACACATTTTTGTGTGGGAAAGTTGTGGCATCACCGGGCTGACACAAATTTCCTACCACCCAGCGTTTCCCCAGGTATCCCGATAAATATGATGCCTCACTCATCTGGGAGGCCCAAGTACCCACAACAGGCAAGGGCCCAAAACATATTGAGGCGACATCAAAATTGCCTATCACAAAACGACCTGGTTTTGCAAGGGGGGTCACCTGGGTTTTTGGCCCAGTGCTCGGCGGCCAGCTAGGAAAACCTACAAAACCCATACATTTCTGAAAACTAAACACCCGGGGGGTTCCAGGGAGGTATGGCTTGCATGGATCCCCCAACGTTTTCTTACCCAGAATCCCCTGCAAACCTCAATTTTAGCTTAAAAAAATCACTTTTTCCGCACATTTTTGTGTGGGAAAGTTGTGGCATCACAGGGCTGACACAAATTTCCTACCACCCAGCGTTCCCCAAGGTCTCCCGATACAAAATGGTGCCAGACTCATGTGGGAGGCCCAAGTACGCGCGACAGGCAAGGGCCCAAAACGTATTGAGGAGACATCAAATTTGCCTATCACAAAACGACCTGGTTTTGCAAAGGGGGTACCCTGGGTTTTTGGCCTGTGCTCGGCGGCCAGCTAGGGAAACCTACCAAACCCACACATTTCTGAAAACTAGACACCCGGGGGGTTCCAGGGAGATATGGCTTGCGTGGATCCCCCAATGTTTTCTTACCCAGAATCCCCTGCAAACCTCAATTTTAGCTGAAAAAATCACTTTTTCCACATATTTTTGTGTTGGAAAGTTGTGGCATCACCGGGCTGACACAAATTTCCTACCACCAAGCGTTCCCCCTGGTCTCCCGATAAAAATGGTGCCTCACTTGTGTGGGAGGCCCAAGTACCCGCGACAGGCAAGGGCCCAAAACGTATTGAGGTGACATCAAAATTGCCTATCACAAAACTACCTGGTTTTGCAAGGGGGTCACCCGGGTTGTTGGCCCCGTGCTCGGCGGCCAGCTAGGGAAACCTACCAAACCCACACATTTCTGAAAACTAGACACACAGGGGGTTCCAGGGAGGTATAGCTTGCATGGATCCCCCAACGTTTTCTACCCAGAATCCCATGCAAACCTCAATTTTAGCTTAACAAATCACTTTTTCCGCACATTTTTGTGTGGGAAAGTTGTGGCATCACCGGGCTGACACAAATTTCCTACCACCCAGCGTTCCCCCAGGTCTCCTGATAAAAATGATGCCTCACTCGTGTGGGAGGTCCAAGTACCCGCGACAGGCAAGGGCCCAAAACGTATTGAGGCGACATCAAAATTGCCTATCACAAAATGTTTTGGGCCCTTGCCTGTCGCGGGTACTTGGGCCTCCCACACGAGTCAGGCACCATTTTTATCGGGAGACCTGGGGGAACGCTGGGTGGTAGGAAATTTGGGTCAGCCCAGTGATGCCACAACTTTCCCACACAAAAATGTGTGGAAAAAGTGATTTTGTTCAGGTAAATTTGAGGTTTGCAGGGGATTCTGGGAAGGGAAATGTTGGGGGACCCACGCAAGCCATACCTTGCTGGACTCCCCCGGGTGTTTAGTTTTCAGAAATGTGTGGGTTTGGTAGGTTTCCCTAGATGGCTGATGAGCCCGGGGCCAAAAACTCATAGGACCCCCCTTGCATAACCAGGTGGTTTTGTGATAGGTAATTTTGATGTTGCCGCAATAGGTTTTGGGCCCTTGCCTGTCTCGGGTACTTGACCCACCCACACAAGTGAGGTACCATTTTTCTCAGAAGACTTTGGGGAATGCGGGGTGGGTGGAATTTTGTGGATCCACACAGATTCCAGAACTTTCCACCACAGAAATGTGAGGACAATGTGTTTTTTTTTTTTTACAAATTTTGAGGTTTGCAAGGGATTCTGGGTAACAGAACCTGGTGAGAGCCAGTCAAGTCACCCCATCCTGGATTTCCCTGGGTGTCTCGTTTTCAAAAATGTGTAGGTTTTCTAGGTTTCCCTATGTGCCGGCTGCGCTAGGGCCCAAAATCCACAGGTAGGCACATTGCTAAAAATAAGTCTGTGACTAGTGGGCTTTCTGCCGCCCTGAGGGGGAATCGGGGAGGGGGGGTTACCCCGATATGCCCCCAAGGGGGGCATAAAGACTAGCTATGATTTTGAGGGGTGGGGGCATTGGTATGCCCATTCTGGGTAGCCCCCACCCCCACGCATAAAAAAAGCCAGCATAATCGCTGGTGCCTAGTGGGCTTTCTGCCCCCCCCGGGGGCAGATCAGGGGCCACTACCCCCATCCACCCCTCGGGGGGCAGAAAGACTGTGGCACTTTTTTGGGAAGGTTTGGGCATTGGCATGCCCATTCTGGGTTGACCTCAACCATGAATAAAAATTTAAAAAATCCTGAGGCCTAGTGGGCTTTCTGCCCCCCCCAGTGGGCAGATATGGGGCTATTGCCCCAATATGCCTCTGGGGAGGGGCATAAAGACTGTGGTAATTGTTTTTGGGGTGGGGCATTATCATGCCCATTCTGGGCAGCCCCCACCCCTACATTATAAAAAAAAAAAGTCCCTTGTGCCTAGTGGGCTTTTTGCCCCCCCGGGGGTAGATCAGGGGCTATTGCCCCCATCTGCCCCTGGGGGGGCAGAAAGACTGACATTTCTCTAGGGGGAGGGGTGGGGCATTGCCATGCCCTTTTTGGGCAGCCCCCACCCCAACGTCAATAAAAAAAAAAATCCCTGGTTTCTAGTGGGTTTTCTGCCCTCCCCGGGGTGGCAGATTGGGGGCTACCGCCCCCATATGCCCCCAAGGGAGGGCATAAAGACTGTGGTGCCCAAACAAATATGGGGGGAGCAAAGGCCCTTGCCCAAGGGGCCGCTCCCCCCTCCCTGGTGTCTAGTGGGTGGATCCCTGCTTGGGGATCGCCCCATGGGGTGATCCCTAAGCAGGGATCCACTAGGAAGGGTACCATTGGAAAGGGAGATTCTCCCTTTCCAACGATACCTCTCCCATCTTTTCGGTGCTCGGGGGCTGAGATAGCCCCACGAGCACTGAAACACTGAAACTGAAACTAAGTTTCAGTTTCGTTTCATTGCAATGACAACTGCGCGCCATGCGCGCGATCGTCATTGCAACAAAATTCAAAGAGGCCTGGGAGGTTGGGAAGCTCTTCCCCACCTCCCCAGGCAAAAAAGGGAAATCCCTCTGCTGTCTGCAGCAGAGGGATTTTCTGAGCATGTGCTCATGACGGAATGGTTCCGTCATGAGCACACTGGAACTTGTGCTCATGACGGAACCATTCCGTCATGAGCACTGAAAGGGTTAAGTTGACACCAGTTTGCAATATTTTGTTTACTTATAAGTCCCTTGTAGAGTGGTATACCGTAGACCAAGGGCCCGTAATCTAAATGCTACTAGTGCTGTCTTGTAGTCATATTTAGGCCCGAGTAGGTATGCTACCATTTTATATGCTCACATTTTAAAGTTGCCATCTTTTATTAAATACTGACATTTGACATACATTTGTTTGTGTGCCTGTGCAGGATAATTTTCTTAGAAATGGCTTTGCTTACACTTACAATTCTTCATAGGCATATTATCAAGTGCTTTAAACATTCAGTACAAGGGCTAAGTTCATTACTCAAAATGCTGTTGCTTGTTATTGTCCTCACGGGGACTCAGCCATCACAAACGAATCAACAGTAGCGGCCTGACTGGGACTCTAGCATCATTGCATGAGTGTAGTTTATTATATAAACAGCATCACTCCTTTGTTATGGCAGAGGAGCATTTAGCTGACATTGCTGAGGTCACCCCCATGCCGGAAATCCAGCCCAGCTGATTCCTGATTACCTCCTGTGAGGGATGAGGTCCTGATCTCCACCAAGACGGGATCCCTGATGAGACTTACCCACAGATAATGAGGGAGTTAGATCACCCTACAGGAATCGGGCAGATTCACCCATGCTAGGCAAACTAGGGTAGGTAGTGCTAGATATGAGCGCAAAATATAAGCATATATCCTATTTACCAGCGCAATGGTTGAATTATTCATCTTCTTCCCCATTCTCGCAATGTTGTTCACACTATTCTATTTCCTTCTATTGATTATTGCGGCATACGTATTTTAAGTAGGTTGCTAAAGTGTACTGTTAAGTTAGAGTTAACTTTCTGTAAATCACAAGAGGCAGTGTCACTGGGAGAAGAGGCTACAGTGCAATGGACAAATGGGGTCTCCGTAGTGAAGACTTATGGCAACAACAGAAAGGTCAGGGAAACACTTATAAGTCCCTTGTAGAGTAGTATACCATACACCCGGGGCCTGTATATTAAATGCTACCAATGGGCCTGCTAACCTTATTGTGCCACCCATTTACGTAGCCCCTTAAAACATCTCCCATTCCTGTCATTGCAGCCTGGATGCAGCTTTAAATGCCTTAAACCTAAAATGCAGGCACAGCACATGTGGAAGTGGTACACCCTTTCCTCATACACAGTACAGGTTCTGAACGAAAGCAGCAGCAGCACAAACATTCCACACACACGCACGCACACACACACATACACACACACACATACATTCTCTAAGCACTGATCAAACAGAACAGCATGACTGTAAACAGTATTGGCAACATAGAAGGATTAGCTACATACCAATAAATACAAATATCAAAGGAATATATGCATCCCAGTAGTTTTCCTGTAATTGTGTTTAGTTATACAATTTTAAATACCTGTTCGCAAAGAGCCTTATAAATACAATGTGTTTTTTCCCATTTAGTGATATAGATGTTACCTAATAGAATTCTTGCCATAAAAATGCTGTGCAGCCCTACTTTTACACAATACGTGTGATTACAATGTTTTACTCTTCCCACCTATAAAAGTACTACTTCTGTTAGGTGATCTTTTTGGATGCTTTCCTGTGTTACACTGCACAGGAACAACCCTTCTCTGCAAATGTTCTCTATTGGATCTCCATGCATCACTTCTTCATTCCCATTCAAAAACAATTATTCATCAAAATCAAATCAGGTATTTCAACCAACATTTTGGAATGTCGCAGAAACTTGTATTTCCAGCTGATAAAAAAATATTGCATGGCTCAATACTTTTTATTAGCTAGAAGTGTGAGTTTCCTGAACATTCCAAGATGTTGGTTGAATTTTTTTACTGTTCAATAGGGAATGGTACCATCAAGTCCAGAGAATGGCTATGGGGTGCAGGTGTGCTGCCTAATATGCTAACCTCTTTATGGGATAGTTTGAGAAGGGGCATGCCTGGGCCTCATCTGCTAGTGAGTAGATGGAATACATTAATTTATGGAGCCTTTCATTGACAAAATCCTTTGTAATTTGGACTAGAACTAAAATTCAAATATGTTACTATCTTGGCTGCTTAAATGACAATGCATACGGTGCACAATTTACCGTGTATTGTGGCACCAGTGATATTACATTTCTAAGGAGGATTTGTTGACAGAAGAATGCATCTTTTGTTCTCCTTTGTTCTTCTTTTTTGCAGGGTTCATAACCCTCTTCAATGCATTGTTAGCCATGATTTTTGCTACCTTTAGCTGCAGCAGGATTATTGTTTCTGGAAGACCTTAATTTGGGCAATTCTCAACCCTGACTTTCAATCAAGAAAAAAATATTGCCAAGGAGTTTTTTTCTTCCATTCTGAGCTTTTTCCTCCTAACTGGGTCTCCTCTTCAGGAGACACCTTTCGTTAGTATATAAAGTGGAGGATGGCACCATGGCTACTGGGACGAGTCACCCTTTTTTTCAATAAAAAAAACAAACTAGGTAGACCTCTACAGACTCCAGGCATGACACTGTCAAGTGTAGGCAAATCTCGCTACTTGATGGATCAGCCAAAATATTTTCCGTAATGATGTCGCAACAATTTCAATTTTGGCTAGGAAAGGTCATGTTGTCCCTTGTGAAGAAGCTGGGTTAGGACCTAAGTTGTGCAAAATGCATCTATGTTTTGCATGTTTGTATATGGCTTAGAAGTCCATTAATGAAACAGATCAGTGTATGCTTGCTTTATTGATTTGATCAAATGATCCAAAAATTATTGTTAACTTGATAGAAAGGAATTAGGTATGAGTATCTGTCTTGCTACTATATCTGAGGTTTGCATCTGTTACAGTGTTTGGGGTGGATGATGTTTTTGGATTTTAAAGGGGAAAGCTTGGCATTTAGCTGATTGTATTGCTTGCATGTTCAAAGGTGAGTTTTGTAGAAGAGTGGTAGTTTACATGAAACCTCTTTAATGATCCATGCATACCAATCCAAATCATAAATATATAATGTATGACATATAAGTAAGCAATATATTGTTGTTTTAGAATCTCCTCCTCTGGGTTGACCATAAATTGCTATGCAAACAGACAAGCCAGATGATTTCCCTTGAGAGCTCCACTAAACTTTTAAAATAATATTTACCGAGGGCAATTTTTGTGTGATGATGAATGTAGTTACATTTGTAAGTGATCTTGCACTTGTGGTGCCAAAGAATGTGTTCAGGGTCCACATCAGAAGAAAAGTCTGCTACACAAGGCTTGCATATGGCTTAGTGCACTGTTGGGGACTCTCAAGTGATGATAGATTTTAGAGCTGTAATAAAGACTGTGGTTCTTTCAAAAATCCACTAAGGAAATGAACCAGACATATGAATATTTTTTTTATGAATTAAAGTGAAAGTGCCCAGAAAAATACATCGCCCAATGTAATTCAAGGGTTGCAATAGATAGTGACAAATGCCAACAGCAATGGAAGTCAAGCTGGATTCAAGGGTATTGGTCCCAGTGAATGTATAGAAGTAAGAGAGTATGTAAATGTTCCTGAGTCGCAAACTCCTCTCCGCATGGGATGCAGCTGAAAGCATAGCTTCTGCCATGAAACCAATGGCAGGATACCTGAAGCAGGTTGGTCCAGCTGACACTCTTCAGCTTTTGACATGTCTCACTGAAAATTTTCAAAGTCCCAAGTGGGAATCGGACTTAGTTATTTTTCAGAGGTGCGGAGATCTCTATGCAGGATGAAGTTGAAATCCAATCCATCGCTGTGGAATGGATGATCAGATACTTTTTCCCATGAGTCTCTGAAACGTTGGAGGAGAAGTTTTCAAAAGTTTCCAAAGCAGTCTTTCAGTAACCAGACCTGGAATACACTAGAATTATGATCTGGGCCTGTTTGATCCCTTGCAAAGGACACACAAATGCTACATGTGCCTCAGACAGGTCTGTCATGCAGAGTTTGGCACTGTTGAGCCAACAGGAGGGGCAGCACCTGCACCTCACACTGAACACTGAATAGTCTGCTAAGCTCAGATGAGTACTCACTAACAATTCAGATCGACCTGTCGATCAAATTGGTCTATGGTGTGGCTCTAGAAGGAATTTTCAGCTCATTAGGGCAGCTGCTAATTAAGACAAATTAGCCCACAGTGTCTCAGGCAAGTAAATACATTTTCTGAGAGACATAGGTGAATTTTCACAACAAAATTCCGGATCGCTGTGTTATGCCAAAATTGGCAACGCCACACTCAGACATTTTTGAAACGCAGGGATGCGCCGTATTTAAAAAAAATAGAACGCACCTCTTTGTTTCCCCCTAGCGCTGGCTCTAATAAAGCTGTCTAGCGCCAATGCAGGCACCCTTGAGCCATGCTGTAAGGGTGCCTGCTCTGCAGGGGCGATTGTTTGTGTGTGGAAGGGACACCTCCTTCCACATAGACAATCTTGAAAGGTGATTTACTCTTTCTATGTGCGCTGCAGAATGATGCACACATGGAAAGAGCAAAAAACGAGGAGAAATTAATATTTGCTCCTTGTATCGCCAGTCTAAGACCATGTATTCCCTGTCTTAGTTTTTAGCACTGCCCCAGCCTTGTAAATATGGGGCAGTGTCAAAAAGCAATGGTGTGTTGCGGCGGAATGCCGACTGCAACACCCATTGCATGCCCCTTTCACGGTAAATTAAGCGTGAAAAGGGGCCTTATTTACAAGCCGGCGTTAAGCCACGTTAAGGCTTATCGCTGGTTTGTATATAAGGATAGGGAAATATCACCACCAGAACGTCACTAAAAGTGATGTTCTGGTGGCTATATCCCCTTGTAAATATGCTCCCACATTTATTTGCTGCTTTTTTCTCCAGCTGTTATTTACCGGAGAATTCAGAAATGGTATTTTGATCTGTATCACCAGTATTTACTTTAGGAACAGCTAAACCCAATACTTTGAAAATAGTTTTGGTGATTTATTCACTGTAGATACATGCTAACATTTATTTAAGCATGTACCACTTCTAGGCACTATACACCCATCCTTATGGGCAACAAGGTATTTTTAGGGGTGAATTTTGTATTGCTTACAAGTCGGGTTTTAGGCCAGTAAATGAGGTTATATTTACAAGTCTATCTGCAATCCATGAGAGCTGTCATGCTGCAAGATGAAGGCCTCAGTGGATCCCGGTGCCATGTTTTCAGGGTCACCAAGCGGATGACACTACATAGGGTTTCAGTCCACAAGTGACATTCAATTTTCCATGCCTAAGGGGTAGTTTTACTCCAAATACAGTGGTCTAATAGTAAAACTAAATGACAAATGGGGTGTTAAGCAAATTTAAACTGTGTTTTAGAGGTCACAGAACATACACAGGGCACTGGTCAGCATTGTCCCAATCTTAGAATTCAATATTATCAGAAGTGATCCCTAAACAATTAGAAAATCTGGGGATGGACACCCAAAAAGGGGCCACTTTGCTACACATACAAAATAAAATAAATCTCTTTTACGAGAGTCAATACATTCTATAATAGTATATCAAGATATCTAAGACATAAAGAAAACCTTAATAACAATGATAACGACCCATGTAAAATCTTTGTCTGAAACAAGGTTCAGAACATGTAGGCCAAGTAACAATATGAGGCACCTCTCATATGAAAGCAAGATAAAGACAAGACATGAAAATATAGAATTCCTATTGAAAGGTGTTTCCTGGTACTAACTTTCAGTCCTTGAGGGAGGTTTCCATTGAAGGCGTTCACAAACCAAAGACTGTTTACCAAAATACTGTCTAGTTTGTGAATACTGCAAATAGTGTGTATTGCATTGCATGTTCTATATGTAACTGAGAGATGCATATCGGTAATTCAAAGATGAACACCAAGTGTAGACCCAACAAGCTTTGTTTGGGAACAATTGGTGGAGGGCAGTCAGACACTCTGGAACGCACCCATCACACATCAAATTGATGTTGTAAAAAAAGGACTTTATTGTATGAAACAAGTGTCCCCACCCACACACTATATCTCAAAGTTTAGCTGAAAAATAAGAGAGTAGGGTGCACCGTGCACATATATTGGAATTTATTTAAGGAGCTTGCAGCATATAGTGGCACATGAACAAGCCAGTAGATATGAATTAATGTATCAAAGTCATGGTAGGGGAGTATTTTATATAGAGAATATAAGAACTGGCCCAACCATCACAGCTTTATTGGGCGCACCTCATTTTGAGGTAATAATTTTCATTAATGGCAGGACTTTCCTAATCATAGACTATTGTGGGCGATTTCTCTGGTTATGCCTGAACCGCATGTTAATCATGGATTATGATATTGAAGCTGATACCGTTACTGAGAAATATTGATGTAATATTGACACTAATAAATCTAAATTGTCTTGTAATCTCTCCTACAGAAAAATCTTGGGGCCTGACAACATCAAGTAGTATAATTTTGTTTTACACAAATGTTGTCTTGACTTCCACATTTTTGACAGTCTGATTATATTGGAATGACAATCATTCAGGGAACTCCTGACGAAGGCAGTTGACCCTTTTTGGGCATGATGGATCGGCTGAAACATTATGGCAGATGTATCACAAAGGTAAAGTGGTTATACACATTACAATCACACTGTCTAATTTTTAACCCTGTCAGGGGAGCCCTGAACAAATTAGAATATGGGCTTCAATCTTAGGCAGTTTTAACTTTTTGTGAACCCTGTTTATAATATCATGTGCTCCCACTGGATTTCAGACCCCATATAAACACTGTTTGATGCGTTGAGTGTGAAAACAAGCTCCATGATGAAGCATGCCACAAATAGTGGATGAGGGCTATTGGCTAGTTTTCCAAATTAGGGAGAACTTCGGTTGTTGAATAAAATTCATACTATTCTACATGAATTCAACTGTCTAGTTCTGATGCCTAGCAATCCATATGAGGTATAGGTACATAGATCTCTCCTGCAACTCACAAGATCCATGATTTCTTGACAACTGGCTGTAGACTGTATCACGAAATCTGCAGGCGAAGTGTCTAGAAGGCACTGCAGAGTCAGTTGTTTCAGGTCCTCAAGGGGGAATGCCTGAAGCTTAAATTCAGCCTCTCTTTCATTAGGTTTGGTGGGGAAGGCACAATTCAAGACACATGGTCCAATTCTAGTGCATGTTCTAGACGAGAGGCTGTAGTCCACCACAGGTTATCAAGATGTCAATTGTAGATAAATGTGAGCCTGCGTAAAGGTCTGCTGGCGGAGTAATTACTCTTACTCCAAAGGCAGGGGGAAATTCTTCTGCACTGAGCAAATGTACCTAAGGGCCTTTTTAAAACAATTGAGCAGAATAGAGCTCATACGCCATCTTTGGTTTCTTATTCGTTACAGTTCTCCTAAGGGTGCAGTGTTTTAAATGGGCGGGTAGGGTCCAGCACTGAGTACCTGTACTATGTTATTTTGTAAGGGAGAGTACCTGCACTTCTCAGCACTGCTGCAATACATTTAGTGGTAGAGTACCAGCACTTCTGATGAGTATGTGGAAGCATTTCTCCACACATTATTCTATTCTGTCATGCAAATCAATGTAATATATTTCACCTGCTTTTACCCAGGCAGGGCGATAGAGGTGAACCGATAAACTGGAGAGTGAGGGTTGTCTGCTCACAAGAGGCCCTCTGTGTACTTAAAAATAATTTTTAACAGGAAGGCTCTTGTCATGTCTTTCCCTAAGCAGACTAAAATGACCTATCCCTCTCCTTCGCAAGTCTGGGCGTTATCGTGTTTTCTCCTATCAGCGACAAGTAAGAACCGCCACACTCTTGGAAACATAGGCGTACACTTTCATTTTGTTTCCAGAGCAATGAAAGACTTTGCATTGTCTCGCAAGGGAACATGAGGTTAAAAGGTTAATTAAGAATTTTGTTCTTTGTCAAAAAACTCCAAAAGACCAGATTACCAATATTCAATTAAAGCAATGCACACATAGCACTACCTGTCGCGCTCTCTGCCACTGGATGTTTTATATCTGGAAGATCCAGAACATAGAAATGTCTATGTGACAACACAGTATTTTCCCCACAACACTTATTTGTGGAGTGTGGTTTGCCTTTATAGTTAACGCACTAACCCTTTATCTTCCTACCTAGGGCCACGCGAGTGGCATAGAGTGAAATAAATGAATGAAATAGACATTTATAACGTGGAAACAGTCATCCGGAAGGGCATCTCGGTGCTAAAATCAAAGAACAAATAAATCTTGTCTAACCTCAACTGCCATGAAAAAAAAACATGAGGGCAGAGAGAAAAGCCAGGTTTTGAGGAGCTTTCTGAAAGAGTTCATGTTAGGAGCGAGCTTAAATCGAGCAGAAGATCATTCCATGACTTTGCCTCAAGAATAGATATGGATCTTCTACCCTTAGTGTGTGACCTAAGCTTCGGGTTCGATGACAATTTGGGATTGGCAGATCTTAACTCTCTATAAGGAGAATAAGACACAAATCGATCTGAAAAAAAACTTGAGGCCAGCTTGATGAAGTGTTGCGATCTGTATACTTATGTCCACCTACGGACACCGTATTTATTGCGTTCCCTGTCACCAGCTGTCAGTTCTAGAATGTTGACAATTGACAGCTGGTGACTGACGGAGCGGCTGTATCTCCTTAGCTCCGCGCCTCAGCGGAGTCTGTGTTGGTGTTACTGAATAAAGAAGTTCATCACCCTACATTGTACGAGTATTCTTTCCGTACACTTTTGGCGACGATCACCACCACAGGAACCCACGTCAATTCAACCTGCGCTGACATACATCGAATTGCACAAACGCTTGCTGATGACACAAAGATTACCTTTCCTATACTCAAGGACTTCATCTCGTGTATCACATTACGGAAGCATGCCTCTTCGTCTCACAAGTCCCAGTGCCTCTACTAGTACTTCGGCACCAGGTCAGTCAGCGTTTTTACAATCTACCACCTCGCTCTGGGTATTTCTCACCCGGTTGCCATTGGGGGCAGATTGGCATTACATCTCCTCAGCGCTTAATTTATATCAATTCCCGTCCCTTCCTTCGGCACTCTGAAGTGGTGCATCTACGCAGTGGTGGCAGCGCAGCTACGCACTGGTCCGTGACGCCTGGACAGCCCACTGTCAAACCACTATATTGCCCATCTTTGTGTGTGAAATAATTTTTTTTTAAATGCATTTCACCAGCGTTACTCTTCTTCGATGGCAGCGTGTTGTGGTATGTTTACACTGAGGCAGCATCTGCGCAACGATTTCCTGTCAGTACTGTAGTGACAGTTCAACCTTCGGCCAATGAACAATTCCAACTGACAGCTATTCGCGCGCTCTCCTCGACGCAACCACAGCTAAAGTAATTGTCTTCACATTGCCTGGTAACGACGTACGCTCCTGCACGTCATCCGACGCCATCTTTGCTCATTTCAAGGTCAGAGTTCCAGTTGTTGCTACCTACGCATTACGCACCGTACGTGATGCCATCTTTGGACACAGCTCTTCACTCATCGGGCATTCCTCACACGGATCAGCTCTCCCCATTCCTAAATTCATTTGAGGATGGAAATCCCTGCGAACTGCACAATGGAAGGAAGTATTTTCTTGAGTGCTTGCTCACGTTGATGAGCACATTGTGACTGCTCCTACGGTATCTGCCAGCGTACACTGTGAATGTTCATACTTTACCATTCCTTCTGCTGCCTTGTGAGTTGCTTTACACGCTCCCTATCCACGATCACTTTACTCAATTCTCTTTCTCTTGTGATCGTTCGTGCTGATGGGCACAGCATAACTTAAATTCACTTGCACCTTCTGATATAGCCCCACTATACTACTGCCGCACAACTGTTTTGTTGCTTATTTGTCAGTGTCAGTTATATGCAAAGTGACCAGTCCAATTCACACTCACCCCTTACTTCACACAACCCTTTAATACTGCACAGCTCTTCCATTCATTTGGCTTATCCCTCCCTCCACTAACATGTCGTCTGGGTATTTGTGGACCTTATCGCCTCCCCAGACTTTCCTACCAGCGGGGGGTGAGCCGATACTCAAATGGGAGGAGTGGAGAGAGTACTTCAAGAACTATATCTCTACGTTTGATGATGATGAAGACTTTACTGCAGAAAAAAATACAACATTCTGTTACATTGTTTGGGCGCTGGAGGTATCAAAGTGTACAATAGTATCAATGAGAAAGTTAGAGGGGAAGATGAAGGGGATAGATTTGCTAATGCTATAGATGACCTTAACACTTACTATAAACCCACTGTCTGTGTCGCTGTGGATAGGTACAAGTTTTTCCACAGGAAACAGGGCAAGGAGGAGTCAATTGATGATTATGTCTCCGCATTGAAACATCTGGCCATTAATTGTCGTTTTGGAAATTTGCACGACGAATTCATCAGAGATCAGGTTGTCATGCAGGGCTCTAACACCAATATCCAGGACAGTTTGTGGGCCAAGGGTGAGTCCCCTTTACAAACCGTTATGGATATTGCAAGGAGGACAGAGCTCACTGGTCGGTGTCCCAAGGCTGTTCTTTCTGAGAACAAAGAAAAGAAAGAGTATGGTACTGTGGCCAGGGTGGTTGAAACTAAATCTTTTTCCAAACAGAGCAAGATAAACAGCGGTTCAAAACCTGTTACCAGTAGAATGCAAAGCAGCAATAGGAGACGTTGCTACAGAAGTGGTAGTTCCGCCCATTTGGCAGATGATAGGAAATGCCCAGCTAGAAATGTTAAATGCTCATTTTGTGGTACTATAGGGCACTTTCAAAAAGTATGCCAGAAAAGATCTTCAGGATCAGTTAAACTGGTTGATGTGGATCATGATGTAACCAATAACACATCCGACGATGACGAAGTGAACATGTATGTCCTCAACATTGAAGACAAGTGTGTCTTGCAAATTAATGATGCCCACACAACCAAAACTAAGAAACCAGTGTGTGACATGTCCATTGGGAGAGTAGACATAAGCATAGTTGCAGACTCTGGATCTCCCTACACCATAGTCAACAGTAAAGTTTGGGAGGAAAAGTTTGTGCCGCACCTAGGGAAACAGTTGGAAAAAGATGACATCACCATCAAAACATTCACATGGGATCCCATAGACGTGTGTGGTTTTAGAAAACTAAGTTTTTCCTTCAAGGGAAGGGAGTCCTTAGGCAAACTATACGTATCGTCTTTGGGGCCTTCCGTTTTGGGATGGATGGACCAGGGCAGCATGGGAATCATACTTGATCCCAGTAGATCCGATCCTGTCCTGGTCATCCAAAATGATGAGGAATACAGCAAGGGCTTATTCAACAGGTTCCCTAAAGTCTTCTCTGGTAGGATCGGTGCCTTGAGTGGGTATAAGCACAAGATACGCGTTAAGTCTAATGCCATCCCTGTTTTGCATAAAGTCCGGAATTTACCCTTTGCAGTAAAAGAAGAGGTCAGAGTTCAACTGGATAAACTACTTCAGGATGGTAACATTGAGCAAGTAGAAGCCTCAGAGTGGGTGGCTCCCTTGGTCATGGCCAAGCGGCCCAACGGAAACCTGAGGCTATGCGCAGACGTACGCGACCTCAATGATAACATCGTGGTTGAGCAATTCCCTCTTCCAAGAATAAATGAACTGTTGGCACGCACCAAAGGTATAAAATGGTTTTCTACTATAGACCTTAAATATGCCTACCACCAGGTTCCCCTACACCACAATAGCAAAAACCTTACTACATTCATAACCCCTTTTGGATGCTATCGGTTTACAAGGGTACCTTTCGGATTGGCCTCTGCGGCCGCTATGTTTCAAAGGCTGATGCACCACATTTTCATGGGGTGACAGACATTTTAATGTTCCAGGATGACATTCTTGTGATGGGAAGAACAAGGAAGGAGCATGACATGAAAGTGAACCAGGTCCTCGGTATCCTTGATGCTAAAGGTTTAACGGCTGAACATAACAAATGTAAATTTGCATGCACAAAAGAAAACTACCTTGGACACGAGATTACAGGTGACGGCATCAGGCCCAAGAAAGACTGCTTGATGCCATTCTAGATGCACCTGTACCGTGTAACAAGGAAGAGCTACATTCTTTTCTTGGGCTTGTCAAATTTTATGCAAAATTTATTAAGAATTTCTCATGTAAAACTTATTAACTAAGGCAATTGCTCAAGCTTAAGAATAAGTTTGTGTGGACCGATACATGTCAAGACTCATTTTGTACCTTAAAGAATGAAATGTGTTCCGTTTTACCATTGCAAGGCTTTGACCCCATGTTAGAATACATCATCACGACTGATGCCAGTTGCAAGGGTCTGGGTGCTGTTCTTACTCAAAAGGACGCCAAAGGAGCTGAGTGTACCATTGCTTTTGCTTCTCGCTCTTTGACCCCTATGGAAGAAAAATACTCCGTCATAGAGCGGGAGGCACTAGCATGCGTTTGGGGGCTCGAACATTTCCGCCAGGTTGTCTGGGGAAATAAGGTTACCCTACGCAGCGACCACAAACCGCTAACAAAAGTGTTCACTACGAGAGGCTTATATGCAGCTTCTCCTAGGCTTGCACGACTGTCTGTTCGCCTATTTGATTTCAACTATGTGGTCCAGTATGTACCCAGTGTAAAATATGTGGTTGCTGACTTCTTGAGTCGCATGCCTGTTCGCACTTCGGATCCCGGTAGCCATGATGATGTAGAAGAGTTATGCATTGCCAATATACTTGAAGAGTTACACAGGGTTTCAATGAATGAATGGATGCTTGAGCAAACCAAAGACTCTGTTGTATGCAACGTATTAGATATGCTGTCCAAAGGCTGGTCTAGTAAAAGTAAAATGCCAGATTCACTACGCCCTTTTTGGGAAGTCAAACATGAATTGTCCGAAGATAATTGATTGCTGTTGAGAGGTGGAAGGGTTGTCCCTCCTTCCAGCCTTAGAAAGAAAATACTAGAAATTTGCCAGAAGGGCATTTGGGCATTGGAAAGACCAAGAGCAGAGTTAAAAACTGGTATTGGTTGCGGGGCATCAGCAGGGCTGTGGAACGAATAGTCAGAGACTGTGCTTTATGTGTCAATTCCGAGAAAACCCAAGTCACTTTCAGACCTCCCCTACATCCCATCACATGTCCCACTATGCCTTGGGAAAGAATTGGGGTGGACATCATGGGACCCATTCTTGAACAGGGTGAGCAAGTGTACACGATAGTCCTCATTGACCATTTCTCCAAGTGGCCTGAGATAAAGTTTGTCACCAAGCCCGACGCCCACAGTGTCGTCAGTTTCCTTGATGACATTTTCACCCGTGAAGGCCTACCAAAGTACATAATTAGCGATAATGGACCCCAATTTACCTCAGACGTGTTCAAGACCTATCTTGACAGAAACAAGATAAGCCATAAAACCACCTCAGTCTACCATCCTGCTGGCAACAGTGCTGTTGAACGCTTTAACAGGGTTATCAAGGGCATCATCCAATTAGCCAACAATAACAGGCTTGTGCGGAGACAGGAAATCCTTAAGACACTCTGGGCCTATCGCATTACACCGTGCAGCAGTACTGGCCACAGCCCCTTTGAACTCATGAGAGGTAGGACACCCTTGTCAAAGGACAATGTAGGTTGGTTAATGGCTGCCAAAAGAGTTCATTGGTCGGCCGACCAAGTGAAGAGTAGGTTGGTAGAGGCACAATCCAGTTGCAAGGACCGTTATGACAAGAAACATGGTTGCAGACCTGTCAAATTAAATACTGGAGACATGGTCAGAGTAAAAAGGAGCGGACACACAAGCAAAGGGATGAACAAATTCTCGCAACCCTTATCAGTGCGCAAGGTATTTTGCAATGCTGCACTCCTTAGTGATGGTAAGGTGTGACATTTCTCTGCGCTCTCTTTGTGCAAACAAACTCCTGTAGAATATGCCAGCTCTGACCTAGGCAGTCCCTCCCGGGAAAACCACTTCAACACTTATTCGCGCACCCCTACCCAGGGTAGAGCACTGAGTGATGTGTCAGATGAGGAAGTTGACTGCGATTCTTCTCAACCCAACATTGAGGTACAGGCTTCATCCTCGGAGCCCAGAGCTACTCCCATGCAAGTGACTCCTTGTCCCAGTAGCACAAGTAAAGTAGGGAGGAGGTTGGTGCCTCCATTGAAACTCTCAGATTATGTTTGTGAATAGTAATTAAATGCAACGCTTTGCTATTCTATGTTCCTGCCATGTATGCTATGTACCAGTGAATATTTCTCTCTCCCCTTCCCATTCCCCCCCCCCTCTCTCTCTCCGCCCCCTCCCCTTTCCCCTGTTTCCCTAAGGGGGAGGATGTGTTGCGATCTGTATACTTATGTCCACGTATTTATTGCGTTCCCTGTCACCAGCTGTCAGTTCTAGAATGATGACAGTTGGTGACTGACGGAGCGGCTGTATCTCCTCAGCGGAGTCTGTGTTGGTGTTACTGAATAAAGAAGCTCATCACCCTACTTTGTACGAGCATTCTTTCCGTACATGAAGCTCCTCATAAACAATAGTTAAAGATGTAAGCAAAATCTGCTTTTCAAAGGGAAGCCAGTGAAGCTGCCTGTAAACCCTCGGTAGTAGAACTATTGCAGTCTGATTGCTGCATTTTGAACCGCCTGCAACTTTCTCATTAGATAGTTAGGCAAACCCAAGTAAAGACTTTTGCGGTAGTCAAGCGTTGAGGTGATCAAGGCCTGAACTACTGTCTTTCCTGCTGAGAGGGGAAGAAAAATCAAAGAACTTTTTAAGGGACTTGATTACAGAGAAACAGATCCCCGAGACCGAACTGACATGTTGGCAAAGGGATAGTTAATTGTCAAACTTAACACCTAAATTCCTTGCACATGTTATTAGAGGCCCAATAACCACTAGTCTGGACTTCACTTTAATGTCACCCCCCAGTCTCACCACATACCTTCTTCCATATCACACACGATTTACTGTCCTATTAACCAACGAGACCGATTTTCTCTCAGACCTTTAGGCGTTCATCTCCAACATTCTACAGGTTGCTCCGATAAAAAAAAAAACGGTAAAGACGTTCTCCAGAACTCAATATCAGCGTCTGTAGGTGAGGTACCCTAAACAAGAGAGAGAGGGCATACCTCTCCTTCTCTGGTCACCGTACAATACTGATGCTTGCTTCTACGTCTGCACCCTGTGGGCATAGTGGTCCAGCATTAACGGGAGCCTTACGATCTGCAGGCTTGTGAAAACAAGCGGGAGCGGGGGAGATTGCTACCCCGTTGGTGCAGCGGCCTTGAATAACCCTGATTGGTCGGGGAAGAGCTTTCTCTACAGGTCTTGCTTTAAACAAATACCAGCTCATCCACCTTTAACAACATTAACTCCTTTTAAGAATGAGGTCGTCTTTTAAATATCGAAATAAGGTCTCATATTGTTGAGCCATTCGCGCGTATCTTCCATCTATTCACGAGACAGCGCGTTCTGTTCAGCTTTAAAGTTTATCATAATACACGGCAGCGGTTCCGCGTCAGAATCGATTTGTGTCCCTCCATTTTAATGCCAGAATGGAGCAGTAATTGCATCATTGGCACTGTTGGTAATGGCTGATGCATAGCTTCTGTCTATGGATGAAACGTTCACTGCGAAGGCTCGCTGTAATGCATTCTTTAGAGGGATAGTCAACGTGAAACAATATAATGCATTTTGTTAAGAGTGCAGGCAGGAGCACTGACGCTGAACTGCTTATTCTAAAAGCTGACAACACAGACAATACATTTTTCCAAAGCTGAGGAGCATTGCCTCTGCGTTTAAATAAAGACAATCAGTCATGTTTCAGTTGGCAGATGCTCTGCGAGAAATGAGAGAGGGGTGTTTACAGCTGCTTTGGGATTTGGATATTCTTTATGCTTAACTACTGAAATGTTTTTCGCTTTCCTTCGCCTACTTGTTAAAATATTTTGATCTGAATGTCGTAATAGTCGCTGCATGCTTCTACACAGCTCTTAAAAAGGATTGATGCCGACACGTCTTGCGTGAAGCTCCAGTGACTTTTAATCTACCAGCAATCTGCGCAGACGTGGCGCCTCTTTTATTGAGGCGGCAGCGACTTTTTGACGAGAGCCCAAGGTGCTGGTTTCTACATCAAGAGATGTGAACTTGAGATTGAGTGCTGTGATGTGTTTGCCAAAAGGGCTTGAGGTCGATGTCTCCTCAAATGAAGCAGGTAACTCCAAATTAAGAACATTCTACTCTTAGACCGGTGAGACTGAATGCTTGGCTGATGCGTCATTTACCCGCCAAGATGAGACCTCTAACGCCTACATCTACTAACAGTGGACTCGCTAATTAAGTTAGCAGACGTGTTGGGTCCAGGCTGAGAGAGTAAGGTGAGTAGGAGGGCTACAAAGACGGAAGAGAGATTGACGGATAAGGAAGTGCACAGTGAAACTTTCACAACATTCAAAAAAGAAAGATGCAACCTATATAAAGGGATCAGAAATTACATTGAGGGTAAGTGCGGGCAGTACTTTATTAAGGCAATTTGATTACTTAAGTAATTTAGGGTCTAACAGAGAAGGAGATTGAATATTAATTGGCAGGACTCCCCTACTGCCAAACAAAAGTTAGAGGTGGTGGGAGAAATTGGGTTGTCGGTTCAGTGGGGTGTTAACCCGGCTCTAGCAACATCCACATTCGCTGTCAGGGTAAAACCCAAATGTAACTAAATTAACCTTTGCTTAACCCTATGGTAACTTGGCATAAAAACAGTCAGGCTTAACCTAGACACAATATGTAAAGTATTTATGCAGCACACCAACATTAATAACAAGAAAAACCCAACACAAGAAAAATCCCACACCAATTTAGAAAAAAATGAGAACATTTTGTAGGAAGGTGGAATCTGACTGCATGGTTGCCCCAACTTTTTTTCTGGTGTTTTGCTGGTTTTCGACTTAGTTTGGCTGGGATCCTGCTATTCAGGACCGCAGCCTATCTGCTTGCTCCCTAAATTGGTTGCCCATGTACTTTAGGTACACTCCAGATTGGATTCTGGGGCACCCTTATAAGTCCCTAGTATATGGTATACTATGTACCCAGGGCATAGGTACCCCAGAGGCCTCCCAGGGGCTGCAGCATGTATTATGCCACCCCTGAAAGGCCATTCAAAATGACACAACAGGTCTGCTACTGCAGCCTGTGTAAGGTGGTGCATGCACCCCTTCCTTAGATATAGGTTCACTATATCTATCCTAATCACTGCACATATAAGCCTATCAGTCACCCCTATGGCAGGCCTTATCAATCCTGAAGGCAGGGTGCTGGGTTTTATGTGAGAGGGTGCCCATGCATGAGCAGAGCCCCTCTGCAGCCTTCGGAACCACTATTCCGTGGTTGTCTGTGATGCAGCCAACCATATACTCTTAAGTGCATTATAACCTCGCGGTAAATGCTAACTTTAAAACGGCTGCAAGGAATTATGTCGTGTTTGGTGTCAAACACCTTGGAATCATACCTCCACACCAGTAACTGGTGTGGGAGGTATGACTCCTCCCTCCTAGAGGGAGAAATATGACAGCACCGGTACACCCGGTACCAGCTTCACAGAGCCCTGGCATCACAAAAAGGATGCTGCCAGCCACAGACACGAGTCTGCCCTCCTGCTGCTGGACGAAACTCCGGCAGGGGAAGGCTTGACAATAGGTTTCCTGTCACAGGGAGGTGTGACCACTTCCCAGACAGGCTTTAGTGTATTGGGGCTGGGTGGGTGCACTCTCAGAGTGCTTTGATGCCTGCACTGGGGGCACATTTGGTGTCCCTGTGCATAGTCCAGCTCAAACCGGTTGCAGGAGCTACCAGCCCCTGCTCTGGCGCAAAACTGGACAAAGGACATGGGTGTAGCCACCCCTCTGTCCTGACCCTCCCATAGGTGGGTCTCCAGAGTTTGTCCCACCCCTTCCTTGGGTATAAAGTAGGAACCCCTGACTACAGGACTTTAGATATTACCTGGACTAAACTCTGCTACAGAAACCAAGTAACCTTTGATGATCTACGCTTTGCTGGATGACTGAAGAATCTCCCTTGGAGTAAAGGAGTTACTCACTCCCCTGCAAGGCAGGCACCTCAATGCATCTGACTGGTTTGCATCTACGCAGCTCCCGACGGTCTCTGAAGATTTTACAACACAGGAGGTGGGTGCCGAAGCTTCCCCGAGGCCGACTAGTGCTCTCAGCAAACCTGAGATCCGCAGCCCTCGTGGGGACCGTGCAACCCGAACCCCTGGACACCATGCTCATTTGCAGCAGCATATGCTTTTAGGCGCTCCCTGAGGCTGTGCTTTGGGCTACTTGTAGTCCAAGCCCCGAGCAGTGTTTCCACTGAAGATTACTGGCCTACACTCCACGAGTGTTCCGTGGGCTGGTATTGGGTGATTCCTCTTGAGGTCCCTTCGCGATCCCTGGTCTGTTGACCTGTGGGTCCTTGAGAAGGCAACTTTAACTTTCAGTGGGCTTCCCTGGTTGCTCCAGACGTTCCCTGACTCTCCATTGCTTGGGGAGTCCCCAGGACCTTGCTAGTTCTCACAGAAGCATCTTTTCTCCGACTGCGTGGGTTGCAGTTGCCAAGGCTTGTTGGTCTCCAATCCGGAAACTGACAGCCCAGCACTCAACATCCTTTGTGGGACAGCTCGCCTGTGGAATCTGGTTCTTGTCGACGTCTCCTGGTCCCCGGGGCTGCAGAGTCAAGCTTCACCTCTTCGCACCTGAAGCACCCAACATCGGTGGGCATTCGATTGCTCCGCTCCTGGTCATGTGAAGTGACCCAGACTTTGTCCCCTCTGCTTTCAGGTTCTTCTCATCTCCGATCCAGGCTTGGGTCACACTGGACACTTTTCTTCTCCAAGGCAGCAGCACTTCTTCGCATCACGCCATTGAAAACGACGAGGGTTTCCGACACCACTTGACCCCTATGCACCCGGCTCCTCTGGGATAGGTAACTCGGGTACCTCGGTACTCACAAGGCTGCTGGCCTTAGAACCTTCTAAGTTTAGCTGGGTTTGCTTGAAGTCCTCTCCGAAGTGTCCTTAAACTCTAAATTTCCAACCGCGACTTTCCCATAGAGTTGTACGGAGCTGGCGTCTGTGTTCCCACACTGTACCTGTCCTCCGTGGGTCCCCTGTGTCACTACCTTGGGTGGTTCCTTGGGGTCCCAGCGATTCTACGTGCTCTAGGCACTGTGTATAGTCAAGTCGGGGTTGTTATACCACTTTCTTAATATATGGTTTCGTCTCCCCCTGGAGCCCACTGTGTATTGTGCTATTTACTGTCGTTCTAGTACTGTAATATTGTGTGCCTTGTTCTCTAATCTCATAAAGAGGTTAGAAGAGAGTGTTTAGTAATAAATACATATATTTTATATATACCTGGTGTGGTTCTCCTTTCATTTGGTCATTCAAGGGGTTATATACTGGTAAAACAAGCTGCTTTACATTCCTTCAAGACTTAGCCTGAAGGCTGCTCTCCACCGCTACCACTAGGATAGCTTTCTATAAAGGTTGTCTTTAACCTAATCATCAATAAGGGTCATTTGGACTGGTGCAAGGTGACCACTTTAATTAGTGGACAGCATATACCAGGCCAACTTCTCACATTGGTGTGCAGCGGTTGGGATTCAAGCTTGCTATTGTTTTACCAGATAATCTCAGTGAGTGACTAACTGAAAACCACTAAAGGTACTTAGGTACATATAAATCAAGTCTTGAATAAAGTAAGTTCTACTGAACTGGGAGTTGGGTAGCCAAAGGGTCTAGCACACCCTTTTCTCTAACTTAAGAGAGTCTCAGTTCCCACTAAAGTAGGTAGGTGCATACACCACACCACACTAGAATGTCTTCAAGGCCTGAAGTCAGTGACTCCTTGCCAACTAGGTATGACAATCTCACATTCCAAGAATTGAGAAATATGTGTACATCTAGGAAACTGAAGACAGGGAGACATGCAAGCACTCAACGCCTCATAGAGGCTTTGCTGTTAGATGACCTCAGAAAGACCCCAGGGTATAATGAGGCAGGCAAGTTGGGTGGGGCAGCAGAGGAAAAAAGGCCAGGAAGTGAAAACTTCTATGACCTGGACTCCAATGCTGACCAGGGGGATCAAGATGATCCTAACCTGGACAATCCAATTCTTCCTTCAGGTGAGGAAGGCCTCAGTGGCCCTCTCTTCACTCCCCCAGGAATGGTTAATAGTCTACCAAGAAGATCAAGATCTCCTTCTCAGGAATCTGATCATTCTAGTACTTCTATAGGGACCTCTGCTTCTCATAAAAGGTAATCCTCTTATGAGAAGAAATGCCAACTGCTTGAGTTTGAGAGAGCTAAGCTCAGAATCAAGAGAGAGCAATTGGACTTAGATAGGGAATCCCTGGAGCTTCAGAGAGCTTCTCAGAAGTTGGGGCTAGAGCCCCATGGTGGCAGCCACAGTGTCCCTAGAGGTAGAGAAAATACTCATGACCATAGGAACCTGAACAAGATTGTCCCTCCCTACCAGAGTGGGGATGACATCCACAAATGGATAACTGCACTGGAGAGGGCCTGTAAGGTACAGAGGGTCCCTCAGGAGCAGTGGGCAGCAATCTTGTGGCTCTCCTTTGCAGACAAAGGTAGAGAGAAGCTCCTCACTGTACGAGAAGAGGATGCTGATAATTACAAAGTCCTGAAGAGTGCTCTGATTGATGGGTTTGGCCTAACCACTGAGCAATACAGGTTAAAGTTCAGAGACACCCAAAAGGCACAGACTCAGGACTTGGTTGACTTTGTAGATTGTGCTACTAAGGCTCTGGAAGGTTGGATACATGGCAGCAAGGTGCATGACTTTTTAGGATTGTACAATTTGATTATGAGGGAGGAGATCCTTAATAATTGTCAAAACCAGCTTTTACACCAGTACCTGGTGGACTTTGATCTGACCTCTCCCCGAGAATTGGGAAAGAAGGTAGACAAATGGGTCAGAACCAGGGTAAAGCCAAAGAACCAGGGTGGTGACCAGAAGAAAGATTCTTCCAAAAACCAAGATAAAGGTGGGGATAAATCAAAAGATAAATCCACTACAGGGCCCCAAAAGTCCTCTTCTGGGGGTGGGTCCCAAACTCCTTCCTCCCCTGAAAAGAAACCTTATTGCCATATATGTAAGCAGCCTGGCCACTGGAAAAATGACCCCAGTTGCCCTAAGGAGAGCAATAAGGAAAATGTTCCTCCCAGCAATACTACCACTCCTCCTGGTACGACAAGTAGTAATCCCCCAGGTGGTAGTAATGCACCCAAAAAGTTAGGTGGGTTGGTATGGGGAACTGAGGTGGACCCCAGCTTATCAAGGTCCTCCTCACAGGCCTCCTTAATCTGTGATGGTGGCATGAGATTTGCCACTTTTACTGTCAGTCCTAATTCTTTGGGCAAGTACAGACAGGAGCCATTGATCAATGGTCAGAAAGCTTTGGCACTCAGGGACACAGGGGCTAGTGTCACCACGGTGACAGGGAAACTAGTCCCCCCATAACAGCTTTTACCTACGTTCAAGTACCAGGTGACCAACATTGATGGTATCTGCACAGATCATCCCATGGCCATGGTCAATCTCAGCTGGGGAGGGGTCACTGGCCCAAAGAGAGTGGCAGTGTCCCCAAACTTGCCTGTAGATTGCCTGTTGGGCAATGATCTGGAGGTTTCAGCCTGGGCTGAAGTTGAATACAAGGCCCATTTAAAAATGTTGGGCCTCTCTGAGAAGGTTGGTGGGGCTGTTAGGGCCTCAGCCCCATCCCAGGGAAATTTTGGAGAAGTGGAGCCTGAAAGAATGGCCCACTCTACCCCACAAGAGAGCAGAAGGGTTGAAGAAAAGTCTTCTTCCCCCCAGACTATAGGTAAGGGTCATCTTCCTCAGGGAACTGATCCTACCCCTAGTGAAGGAACTGCCCCAGAGGTGGTCAGGCCTGGCCTGGCAACACCCCTGGGCAGGGGACCCTTCCAAGGTGGTACCCAGTCTGGAGCAGGTATCCTGCCCCTCTCTATCCTACCTTAATCAGCCTAGAGCTGCAGAGGTCAGGGAGGTCAGTGGACCCCTTAGGGCCCATTGTCCAGAGGAACCCCCTCATCCACAGATTAGGACACCCAGTCTAGTAGCCCTAGCCAGGTGAAAATTCCTCAACCCACTGAGGGATCCCTCTTACCATTGGATAAGGACCTCCCCCAGATGGATTCTGTTGGGCAAAGGCAAACCTGAGACCAAGTGGTTCCAAATAGGCCTGGGCGGAAAACTACGCTACGCTTGCGTAGTTTGCGCAACTACACGCTACGCGAATTGCACGTAGCACAGTGCAAAAACCCGTAGCGTAGCGGGCATTTTTTGATTGCTCGCGGTCCTCAACGTCAAGTTGGCAACCGCGAGCGAGCAAAATGACATCCCGGCGAGACTTTTTCCTCGTTCGCGATCAGCAACATCAAGTTGCCGATCGCGAGCGTGGAAAATAAACCTCCCGGCGAGATTCTCAATGCGGGGAGGTCAGGTTTCTCATTGCGAGTGGTCGCGTATGCTCGCGAGCGCTCGCAATGAGAAACTACCAGTCCGCGTTGAGAAAACTGCCGCTCGAGTACAACTCTACTCGAGCGGCAGAAAATGACTGCTTGCACTGTGCAAGATGCCGTTTGCAATGATTGCACAGTGCGGACAAGCATCCGGCACTGTGCAATCATTGCGAACAGCATTTCCTACCGCACTACGCAGTTCGCGTAGTGCTACGCGTAGCCCGCGTAGTGCGAAGTGCACTTCGCGTGGCTATGCGTAGCGCTACTACGCGAACTACGCCCAGGGTTAGTTCCAAACCTACCATGTCCCTCCAGTGTTCCAACCAAAGGGATCCAACCCGCAGCTGTAGGCAGCCAGAGGTTGACCCTTAGGGCCAGATACAACTCAGACAGAGAAAGAAAGGCCTCCATGGTGACCAGTGATCTGAGGAAGCTGAGACCAACTTTATTAGGGCCTCACTTCTCTACTCAGACACCCCACCAGCCTTTTACTTTGCCAAAACACACTACAGGTAGTAATTCCAAATGGTGGAGATCACCCAATACCCTTGGGGTTAGGGATTGCTTAGTGGACCATAAGACAGGGGGTAACCATGCTAGTGCAGGTTCTTCCTTATATGGCCACTTAGTCAATAAAGGCTCAACTGGGCAAGGTTAGCCTTATCTCCTTTTGTTTGGGGGGGGTTATGTAGGAAGGTGGAATCTGACTGCATGGTTGCCCCCACTTTTTTTCTGGTGTTTTGCTGGTTTTCAAATTAGTTTGGCTGGGATCCTGCTATTCAGGACCCCAGCCTATCTGCTTGCTCCCTAAATTGGTTGTTCATGTACTTTAGATACACTCCAGATTGGATTCTGGGGTACCCTCATAAGTCCCTAGTATATGGTATACTATGTACCCAGGGCATAGGTACCCCAGAGGCCTCCCAGGGGCTGCAGCATGTATTATGCCACCCCTGAAAGGCCATTCAAAATGACACAACAGGTCTGCTACTGCAGCCTGTGTGAGGTGGTGCATGCACCCCTTCCTTAGATATAGGTTCACTATATCTATCCTAATCAATGCACATATAAGCCTATCAGTCACCCCTATTGCAGGCCTTATCAATCCTGAAGGCAGGGTGCTGGGTTTTATGTGAGAGGGTGCCCATGCATGAGCAGAGCCCCTCTGCAGCCTTCGGAACCACTATTCCGGGTTGTCTGTGATGCAGCCAACCATATACTCTTAAGTGCATTATAACCTCGCGGTAAATGCTAACTTTAAAACGGCTGCAAGGAATTATGTCGTGTTTGGTGTCAAACACCTTGGAATCATACCTCCACACCAGTAACTGGTGTGGGAGGTATGATTCCTCCCTCCTAGAGGGAGAAATATGACAGCACCGGTACACCCGGTACCAGCTTCACAGAGCCCTGGCATCACAAAATGGATGCTGCCAGCCACAGACACGAGTCTGCACTCCTGCTGCTGGACGAAACTCCGGCAGGGGAAGGCTTGACAGTAGGTTTCCTGTCACAGGGAGGTGTGACCACCTCCCAGACAGGCTTTAGTGTATTGGGGCTGGGTGGGTGCACTCTTAGAGTGCTTTGATGTCTGCACTGGGGGCACATTTGGTGTCCCTGTGCATAGTCCAGCTCAAACCGGTTGGAGGGGCTACCAGCCCCTGCTCTGGTGCAAAACTGAACAAAGGACATGGGTGTAGCCACCCCTCTGTCCTGACCCTCCCATAGCTGGGTCCCCAGAGTTTGTCCCACCCCTTCCTTGGGTATAAAGTAGGAACCCCTGACTACAGGACTTTAGATATTACCTGGACTAAACTCTGCTACAGAAACCAAGTAACCTTCGATGATCTACGCTTTGCTGGACGACTGAAGAATCTCCCTTGGAGTAAAGGAGTTACTCACTCCCCTGCAAGGCAGGCACCTCAATGCATCTGACTGGTTTGCATCTACACAGCTCCTGACGGACTCCGAAGATTTTGCAACACAGGAGGTGGGTGCCCAAGCTTTCCCGAGGCCGACTAGTGCTCTCAGTAAACCTGAGACCCGCAGCCCTCGTGGGGACCGTGCAACCTGAACCCCTGGACACCGTGCACATTTGCAGCAGCATATGCTTTTAGGCAATCCCTGAGGCTGTGCTTTGGGCTACTTGTAGTCCAAGCCCGGAGCAGTGTTTCCACTGAAGATTACTGGCCTACACTCCACGAGTGTTCCGTGGGCTAGTATTGGGTGATTCCTCTTGAGGTCCCTTTGCGATCCCTGGTCCATTGTCCTGTGGGTCCCTGAGAAGGCAACTTTAACTTTCAGTGGGCTTCCCTGGTTGCTCCAGACATGCCCTGACTCTCCATTGCTTGGGGAGTCCCCTGGACCTTGCTGGTCCTCACAGAAGCATCTTTTCTATGACCGCATGGGTTGCAGTTGCCATGGCTTGTTGGTCTCCAATCCGAAAAATAATGACCCCCCAGCAATCGACATCCTTTGTGAGACAGCTCGCCTGCGGAATCTGGTCATCGTCGACGTCTATTGGTCCCCGGGGCTGCAGAGTCAAGCTTCACCTCTTTGCACCTGAAGCACCCGACATCGGTGGGCATTCGATTGCTCCGCTTCTGGTCACGTGAAGTGACCCAGACTTTGTCCCCTCTGCTTTCAAGTTCTTCTCATCTCCAATCCAGGCTTGGGTCACACCGGACACTTTTCTTCTCCACGGCAGCAGCACTTCTTCGCATCACGCCATTGAAAATGACGAGGGTTTCCGACACCACTTGACCCCTATGCACCTGGTTCCTCTGGGATAGGTAACTCGGGTACCTCAGTACTCACAAGGGTGCTGGCCTTAGAACCTTCTAAGTTTAACTGGGTTTGCTTGAAGTCCTCTCCGAAGTGTCCTTAAACTCTAAATTTCCAACCGCGACTTTCCCATAGAGTTGTACGGAGCTCGCGTCTGTGTTCCCACACTGCACCCGTCCTCCGTGGGTCCCCTGTGTCACTACCTTGGGTGGTTCCTTGGGGTCCCAGCGATTCTACGTGCTCTAGGCACTGTGCCTAGTCAAGTCGGGGTTGTTATACCACTTTCTTAATATATGGTTTGGTCTCCCCCTGGAGCCCACTGTGTACTGTGCTATTTACTGTCGTTCTAGTACCGTAATATTGTGTGCCTTGTTCTCTAATCTCATAAAGAGGTTAGTAGAGAGTGTTTAGTAATAAATACATATATTTTATATATACCTGGTGTGGTTCTCCTTTCATTTGGTCATTCAAGGTGTTATATACTGGTAAAACAAGCTGCTTTACATTCCTTCAAGACTTAGCCTGAAGGCTGCTCTCCACAGCTACCACTAGGATAGCTTTCTATAAAGGTTGTCTTTAACCTAATCATCAATAAGGGTTGTTTGGACTGGTGTAAGGTGCCCAATTTAATTAGTGGACAGCATATACCAGGCCAACTTCTCACACATTTTAATAAACTATTTGACACCAAAATGACAAAAATCCAATCAGTAGAACTGGAGTTATGAATTTGTAAAGTTTATGGAAAAATCAGTGCCTAAAAGATCAAAGTGCCAACCATGGAAATCTAGTTGCGCGTGACTGGGTCAAAGTCGAAAAGTAGGGCTGATCGCGATGGAGTGCCAGTTGGATACAAAAAGTGTATTGGGCATGGTCGGCGCTTACCTTCGGACTTCTAAAACATTTCAGTAAAAACTGTCTGAGAAGGTAGAAGTTCAGTAGAGCAAGGCTGCAGGTGGTGTCCAAGGCGGAGGCATCATCATCAGGGAGCCGCTGGAAGAAGTCGCAGTGAAGACTTTTACATTTGGAATTAGTCTCTTTTTTGGAAGTTGAACATTTCCACCAAAGCAGAATGCTGTAGTCGGCGAGTGTTCCATGAGGCTGAATACCCCTTTTGCAAAGGAATGCTGAACAAGATCTACTGCTCGGGAAGAAGAACATAGTGCAAGTTGCCGCAAAGTAAGGCTGGCCGGCGATGCACCATGGGCAGATAGACCAGCAGGGTTGTCCCGGTCTCTTCTCGATTCTTAGAGCAGTTTTTAGGCAAAAGTATTTGGATTTTGACTATCTAGGCACCTTTAACGATACCAAGAGTCCAGGACTGGAGGGGCATCAGTTGGGAGGTTAGGACTCAGGCTGAGTCCAGGTGCAGGTTCAAGATGGGTGGAGCCTTTTCTGTCCCTGAAGCTCTGATCAGGAGATCAGCCAACTAGCCCTTTGAGTCACTCTAGTAGTCCTGGGTTCAATAAGTGGAACAGGGCTCAAACAGCATGGCAGGCCTCTGAGGGTACAAGGCAGGCTTCAGGCAGTAGGGCGGTCTTTCCAGGTGCAGCAAAGCAGTCTTCATAAGTACACAGCAGCAGGCAGTCCTCTGAGAGTCCTTCTGCAGGTCTAGTAAGTGGTCTGAGGGCCCTATTTTTAAACCTGGTGCATTCTTTGAAGTAAGAGAAGTTTCTAGAGAATCTCCTTTGAAGTGCTTGGAGTTCCTGTCTCCCCTGTCCTGACTCCAGTCTGGTTGCATGAACAATGAAGTGGTGTTAAGTCCTTTGTGTTAAGGAGTAGCAGAGCCTTTTGATTTGCAAGTGGGGCTGTGCCCAGGTCCTTCCCCCATCCTGTCAGTGATGGCCCATCCGCGCGCACCAAAATACTCTATTGTGTGAATGTGAGAAGGAATAAACAAAGTCCAACTAACAACTACACCCAGTCATGTGACCCAGGAACAGGCTTCAGGCACCACATAGATAGGCCAGGAAAAGGGCAACTTTCTAAAAGTGATATTTTAAAACTGATAACTTAAAACCCGACTTTAACATTAACGAGGGCTTTTAAATTACAATTTCGTAAATTTCTCCTGTTCTCAATCAAAAGTTATCACTTATTAAATGTAATAAAGCAACCCAATGTTTTAGAATTGGAGAGGTAGGCCTCACAGTAGTTGTTAGAAATTGGGTTACTGGTTGAGTGCATGGCCCGACTGGCCAGCCGGGCAAGCGGGCAATCCCTTGGGAGGCTGGAGCCCCAAGAGGCTGGTTTTGACAATTGGAGACCAGTTTCGGCCTCCAGGAGTGGTGGTGAGCGTTAAGCGATCCCGGCAGCAACTTGAAAGAGTTGCTTTGGTTTTAGCGCATGTTAGCACATCTCCACCTGGGGATGGAATTTATCATTTTTGCCAGAGCTGTTTTAAGTTCCCAGTCCGGCCATGGTTGAGTGGGGTGTGAGCCTTGTTCAAGCTACAACCACAATCCAAGTCCGGGAAAGGCACAAGCAAACCCCATATTAACCTGTACTCGCCCCCTGGTAGCTCGGCACAGAGCAGTCAGGCTTAACTTAGAGGCAATAAGAAAAGTACTTGTGCAACACTTCAAAAGTAAACCAGTGAAAACACCACACAAAAATATTCCACAACAGGTTAGAAAAATAGAACTTAGTTTAATAAATAAAACAAGACAAGAACGATTAAAATCCAATCAGTATGACTGGAGTTATAAATAAAGTGAAAAATAGTGCCTTAAAGCAGAAAGCGCCAACCACGGCTATCAGATCATACTGGACCAGGTGAAAGTCAAAGGTTTAGGCTAACCACGATGGAGCATGGGTCAGACACATACCCAGATTAGTCCAGCTGAAGTTTTACCTTCTCACGTTTTGTGCCAAGATTCCTGTTTGCATTGGAGAGGGTTGCAGGCAGCAACAATAGGATCTTGGTGGTGGTAGGTATGATGCTAAGAGCAGGCTGGGCGTCATTGATGGGCGGGCTGGAGCTGCATGATGGCGGTCCTCCATGGGCAATCGATGCTTGCTGTGAAACAAGACAGGCTGGCGGCGGCTCAAGCTGAATTTTGGTGTGAGCGAAGTGATCCTGGTGTGAACGGGCCCGTTAGCTGCCGCAAAGTGCCCAAAAGCTTGATTTCAAGAGCACTTGATCCACAGCAAGGGTCCAGGACCTGGGAAGCACCACTTGGGGGTCAGGAACTCACTGCATCTGGGCCCAGCAGCTGGTAGGATAGCCTTTTATGTCCCTGAGACTCTGATCAGGAGGCCAGCAGAGTAGCCTTTTGATTCACTCTGGGGTCCTTGGGTCAAGATGAAGATGCCGGTCCCAGTACTTCTTTCCCAGGCAAGATGGCAGCAGGTCAGCACAACAGGGCAGCAGTTCTTTTAGAGCAACAGTCCAGCAGAGTGGCAGTCCTTGTAACAGCACAGCAGTCCTTCTTCCTGCAGAGTATCCACAGGTCCAGAAGTGTACTGAAGAGCTGGTGTCTGTGGCCTTACTTTTATAACCTGGTGCTCTGGTTCTGGAAGGTGGGAGAAGCTTCTAGAAAGTGGCTTTGAAATGCATGAAATTTCCAGCTTCGACTGCCCTAGCTCCAAGCTGGCTTAAGTGACAACGCCGAGTCATTAGGTCCTTTGTATAAAGGCAAAGCACACAGTTGCGAATGGTGTTTACTACGAGTGGCGGTGCAGGCGAGGGGGGAGTCAAAGGGGGGCATAGGGGTAGCAAAGGGAGGGGGGGAAATACAAAATAATTATAATTATTAAAAAACTTACCTTCCGCTGTCCACGTCCCGTGTCTCGCTCCTCTGCTCATCTTCTTAAGGCACAGGCTCCCAGCCTGCCCTGCGGCCAATCCTGAAGCTGCTCTAGCATGAGAGCAGCTTCAGGATTGGCCAGAGCACCCTCAATTAGTGCTCCAGGAAAGACTGGGAGTCTGTGCCTGCTCTCTTCAACCCCAGTAATGCAGCTGGGGTTGGAGAGAGGTTCACTGCGCATGATGGTTTAGCCAGTCTAAGATGGCCAGCCAAACCATCATGCACATTGAAGGGAGTGCACTACCACTCCCCTCAGTGCTGTCACCCCCCAGGCCCCGCCCCAAGACTCGACAGGAAAGGAGAAATAAAACAAGTGTAATTTTTCTCTACTTTCCTTCCTTCTGCCATAGCGGAGGAGTCGCTGCTGAAAGCACAGGCAATCCAGATGTAAGTGGAACTGTGCTCATCTCTGCCCCTCATCCTGCCAGTAGATGGCCAAGTCAGGCACACCTAATCCCTCTATTGTGCGACTGTCAGGGAGGAATTCACAAAAGTCTAACTGTGAGCTACAGCCATTCATGCGACCCAAGAAAGGCTACAGGCACAAAAGGGATGAAGACAGGAAAAGGCCTACTTTCTTAAAGTGGCATTTTCCAAATTGTAATAAAAATTCTGACTTTACCATTAAAGAGGGTTTATCATTACAATTTCATAGATACCAAACATGATGTATCCACTAGCTCCCAATTGGAAATCATAGCTTATTAACCCTTTCGCTGCTAGGCCTCCCCCCATGCTAAGCCTTTTTTTGGCTATTTGGGGTAGTTGGCGCTTAGGCCCCTGTAACGTTTTGACCACATAAGGTATATAAGCCAAACCTGTGTCCTTTTCTTCCCACATCATGCAGATTTTAAAGGTACCCAGGGTTTGTTGAATCCCCTGGAAGGGGACCCAGAAATTAGCCAAAATACAGCTACATTTTTTTGGGGGGGGGGGAAATGGGAAAAAAGTGCTGCAGAATAAAGCGTCTCGTTTTTTTCCCTGCAAATGGTACCAGAAAAGGGGTTGTGGTGCTGAAATCACCATCTTCCCAGCTTTCAGGGACTGACAGACTTTTGTCAGAAAACCAAAATGTTTTACACAATTTTGTTATTTTACTGAGACATAGCCTATTTTTGCTAGTTTTTGTGCTTTCAACCTCCTTCCAGTTAGTGGTAGAAAAGGGTATGAAAACAATAATTGATACTGAAAAGCTGTACATTTAAGAAAAGTAGACAAAATTCTGAATTCAGGAAGCAGTCATTTGTGTAGATCCTTCAAGGTTTTTTTATAGAAACAGTTGAAAATAAGAACAATTGAAAATGAGTTGAAAAAAACAGCCATTTGTGCCAACTTTTTCACCTGTAACTTCTTCTAAGTATGCCAGATTTTTTAAAGTAATATACCATTACATCCGCTGGACCCTTTTGGTTGTGGGCACATATAGGACTTGTAGGTTCACCAAGAACCTGAGGAACCCAGAGCCAATACCTGAGCAGCGTCTTGCAATGGTTTTTCAATGTGTACGGGGTATAAAGCAATTCATCTCGTAAAATATAAAAAGTGAAAATTTGGCCGATAAAAATGGTACCTCACTTGTGTGGGTAAGCCTAGTGCCCGCAGCAGGAAATGGCCCAAAACGCAACGTGGACACGCCACATTTTTACAGTGAAAACTGACCCTTTTTTTGCAAAGTGCATGGCTGTAGATTTTGAACCCTAGCTCTGCCGGCACGTAGGGAAACCTAGCAAACCTATACATTTTTGAAAACTAGACACCCAGGGAAATCCAGGATGGGGTGACTTGTGTGGCTCTCACCAGGTTCTGTTACCCAGAATCCCTTGCAAACCTCAAACTTTGTAAAAAAAAAACACATTTTCCCCACATTTCTGTGATGGAAAGTTCTGGAATCTGCGTGGGTCCACAAACTTCCACCTACCCCGCATTCTCCAAAGTTTCCCGATAAAAATGGTATCTCACTCATGTGGGTGGGTCAAGTACCCACGATAGGCAAGGGCCCAAAACGTACTGTGGAGACATCAAAATTACCTATCACATAACGACCTGGTTTTGCAAGGGGGCACCTGTTTTTTTTTCCCGGGCTCAGCGGCCATCTAGGGAAACCTACCAAACCCACACATTTCTGAAAACTAGAAACCCTGCGGAGTTCAGGGATGTATGGCTTGCATGGATCCCCCAAAGTTTCCTTACCCAGAATCCCCTGCAAACCTCAAATTTAGCTGAAAAAACCAAATTTTCTCCAATTTCTGTGTGGGAAAGTTGTAGGATCACTCGGCTGACACAGCGTTCCCCCAGGTCTCCTGATAAAAATGGTAGCTCACTCATGTGGGTGGGTCAAGTACCCGCGACAGGCAAGGACCCAAAACGCATTGTTGAGACTTCAAAATTACCTATCATAAAACGACCAAGTTTTGCAGGGGGGGGGCACCTGTTTTTTTTGCCCCGGACTCGCGGCCATCTACGGAAACCTACCAGGTGTCTAGTTTTCAGAAATGTGTGGGTTTGGTAAGTTTCCCTAGATGGCCGCAGAGCACGGGACCAAAAAACACAGATGCCCTCTATCACAAAATGACCTAGTTTTGCAAGGGGGTACCTGTGTTTTAGGTACCAGGTTTGGCGGCCAATTAGGGAAACCTACCAATCCAAGACATTTCTAAAAACTAGACACCCAGGGGAGTCCAATGAGGTGTGGCTAGGGTGGAACCCCAACGTTTTCCTGCTCAGAATCCCCTGCAAACCTCATATTTAGCTGAAACAAATTAGATTTTCCTCACATTTCTGTGTGGGAAAGATGTGGGATCACTGGTCTGACACAAATTTACTACCACCCAGTGTACCCCCAGGTCTCCCGAAAATAATGGTACCTCACTTGTGTGGGTGGGCCAAGTTCCCGCGGCAGGGAAGGGCCCCAAACATATATTGTGGAGACATCAAAATTATCAATCGCAAAATGAGCTGGTTTTGCAAGGGGGCACCTGGGTTTTTGGTCCCGGGCTCGGCAGTCATCTGGGGAATCCTACCAAACCCGCACATTTCCAAAAACTAGACTCCTAGGAGAGTCCAAGGAGATGTGGCTTATTTGGATCCCCCAATGTTTTCCTCCTCAGAATCCCCTTCAAACCTTAAATTTAGCTGAAAAAGATCACATTTTTCTCAAATTTCTGTGTGGGAAAGTTGTGGGATCACCGAGCTTACACAAATTTCCTACCACCTAGCATTCCCCAGGTCTCCTGATAAAAATGGTACCTCACTTGTGTGGGTGGGCCAAGTACCCGTGGCAGGGAAGTACCCAAAATGTATTGTGGAAACATCAAAATTATCTATCACAAAACGACCTGGTTTTGCAAGGGGGCCACCTGCGTTTTTGGTTCCAGGCTCGACGGCCATCTAGGAAGACCTACCAAACTCAAAAATTTCTGAAAACTAGACACTCAGGGGAGTTCAGGGAGGGATGGCTTGCATGGATCCCCCAATGTTTTCCTACCCACAATCCCCTGCAAACCTCAAATTTAGCTAAATAAATCAAATTTTCCTCACATTTCTGGCTGGAATCACAGCGCCAGCAAAAAATGTCCTACCACCCTGCGTTCCCCTTTGTCTCCCGAGTAAAATGATACCTCACTTGTGTGGATGGGCCAAGGGCCTGTGACTGGGAAGGGCCAAAAACATAGGCATTGTGGGTATAGCACCGCGATCTCTAAGTGCTATAATTTTTTTTAAATAAATTGTTAGGTGATTCTGCATTCGACACCCACACACTTGGGGAAATGCTGGGTTGGTGGAAGTTTGTTGCTCCCCTTAGATTCCAGAACTATCTATCACAGAAACGTGAGGAAAATGTTTTTTTTTACTAAGTTTGAAGTTTGCAAGGGATTCTGGGTAACAGAACCTGGTGGGAGGCACACAAGTCACCCCATCCTGGATTCCCCTCGGTGTCTAGTTGTCAAAAATCTACAGGTTTGCTAGGTTTACCTAGATGCCGTCTGCGCTAGGGCCCAAAATCCACAGCTGGACACATTGCAAAAAAAGGCCAGTGCCTAGTGGGCTTTTTGCTGCCCTAGGTGGGGGCAGATCAGGGGCTATTGCCCCGATATGCCCCAAGGGGTACAGAAAGACTGTGGCTATTTTTGTTTTAGGGTGGGGGCATTGGTATACCCATTCTGGGCAGCCCCCACCCCGACGTATAAAAAAGCCAGCATAATCCCTGGCGCCTAGAGTCCTCTCTTCCCCCCCCAGGGGGGCAGATCAGGGGCTTTTGCCCCCATCTGCCTCCTGGAGGGAGCAGAAAGGCTGTGGCAATTTTTTGGGTGGGTTGGGGGAATTGGCATGCCCATTCTGGGCAGCCCCCACCCCTGAACTTTGAAAAAAACTAATCCATGGTGCCAAGTGAGCTTTCTGCCCCCCTGGGGCACAGATAAGGGGCTATTGCCCCATCTGCCTCCTGGGGGGGCAGAAAGGCTGTGGCAATTTTTTTTGGGGGTGGGAGCATTGGCCTGACCAATCTGGGAAGGCCCCACTCCCTATGTATTAAAAAACAATTATCCCTGGTGCCTAGTGATCTTTTTGCCCCCCCAGGGGTCAGATCAGGGACCACTGCCCCCATCTGCCTCCATGGGGGGCAGAAAGACTGTGGCATCTTTTTTTGGGGGTTGGGGGCATTGGCATACTCATTCTGGGCAGCCCCCACCTCTGAATTTAGAAAAAAGGTAACCCAGGTGCCTAGTAGGCTTTCTGCCCCCCCCCAGGGGGGCAGATAAGTGGCAATCTTTTGGAGATGGGGGCATTGGCATGCCCATTCTTGGCAGCCCCACCCCTATGTATATAAAAAAAGAATAATCCCTGGTAACTAGTTGGCTTTCTGCACTCCTGGGGGTCAGATCAAGGGCTAATTCTCCCATCTGCCTCCTGGGGGGGGGGCAGAAAGACTTTGGCATTTTGAAGGGGGGTGGGGGCATTGGCATGCCCATTCTGGGCAGCCCCCACCCCTAGCCTATAAAAAACATCCCTGGCATCTAGGGTGCTTTCTGCCCCACCGGGGGGCAGAAAGACTGGCTGTGGCAAAATTGAATGGGGGGAGCAAAGGCCCTTGCCCAAGGGGACGCTCCCCCCTCCCTGGTGGCAAGTGGGTGGATCCCTGCTTGGGGATCACCCGCCTGGGGCAATCCCCAAGCAGGGATCCACTAGGGAAGGGTACCATTGGAATGGGGAGATTCTCCCCTTTCCAGCAGTACCTCTCCCATGTGTTTCGGTGCTCAGGGGCTGAGAAACTAAGTTTCAGTTTTGTTTTTGTTGTAATGATGTCAGCGTGCCATGCGTGCTATCGTCATTACAAGGAAAACCACAAATTTGCCTTGGGAGGTTAGGGAAGCTCTTCCCCACCTCCCAAGGCAAAAAAGAAAAATGGGAAAGCCCTCTGCTGTTAACAGCAGAGGGATTTTTTTCATGTGTGCTCATGACGGAATGGTTCCGTCATGAGAACACTTGCACTTGTGCTCATGACGGAACCATTCCGTCATGAGCACAAAAGGGGTTAAATGTACAGGCACATGCATCAACCCCGCAAAAAGGCCTTTTGCGATGCATCAAAGTGAAAGGCACTCGCAATTTAAGAAATCGCAATTCATTGCGATTTCTTAAATTGCCATTGAATTTAAGGAATCGCAATTTGCGATTCCTTATATGCAATGCATGTACCCCTTAGAAATAGCGAATTCGCTATTTGGGGCCGCAAAATAGAGAGGAATTACTCTGGTCTGTATTTTGCAAAAACCTTAAAAAATGAAGTGCATTTTTCAAGGTTTCAGGTTACACACACACACATGCCCTTGGGGCATGTGTGTGCACAACATGGGTGCACATCACAATTTCAGGGGTGCAACAGGGTGTCACTTTGACACCTTTGCACCCTTGAAATTGCATGCGCAATTTGCGAGTACCTATTGGTACTCGCAAATTGCGCATGCATTTCCCATTCATTCCTATGGGCATGTAGGCCCATAGGAATGAATGGGAAGCCATTCCATCAATCAATCAGGGGTTTGTTAAAGCGCGACTACTCACCCGTAAGGGTCTCAAGGCGCTAGGGGTGGGGTGGGGGTGCAGGTTCCATTCCATCAAGGAGGGGGTCTGTCGAAGAGCCAGGTTTTGAGGTTTCTTGCGAAGATGGGGAGCGATGTTGTCTGTCTGAGGTGGAGCAGAAGGGCATTCCATGCTTTGGCCACGAGGAAGGAGAAGGAGCGGCCTCCCGATCTGGTCTTTCTGGTGCGGGGGACCACGGCGTAGGAGAGCTGGGCTGATCGTAGGGTCCTTTGGGGTGCGTGGAATTTGAGTCGGCTGTTCAGGTATGCTGGTCCGGTGCCGTGGAGGGCCTTGTGTGCGTGGGTGAGCATCTTATAGGTGATTCTCGCCTCGACGGGGAGCCAGTGGAGTGTGTGCAGGTGCTGGGAGATGTGGCAGTGTTTTGGCAGGTTGAGGACCAGTCTTGCGGCGGCGTTCTGGATGTTCTGTAGCTTGCGGGTGAGGTTTTTGTTTATTCCGGCGTAGAGTACGTTGCCGTAGTCGAGTCTGCTGGTGACCAGGGCGTGAGTGACGGTCTTTCGGTGTTCGAGGGGGATCCATTTGAAGGTCTTGCGAAGGAGGCGGAGGGTGTGGAAGCAGGAAGACGAGACAGAGTTGATCTGGCGGTCCATTTTGAGCTCGGAGTCCAGGATGATTCCCAGGTTGCATGCGTGGTCTGTGGGGGTTGGCGGGTTTCCGAGGGCAGGGGGCCACCAGGTGTCGCTCCAGGCGTCGGGATTTGGGCCCATGATGAGTACTTCTGTTTTGTTGGTGTTTAGTTGTAGGCAGCTGTTTTTCATCCATTTGGCGACGGCTTCCATGCCTTCTCGAAAGTTGCGTCTGGCGGTGTTGGGCTCGTTGGATAGGGAGAGGATGAGCTGGGTGTCTTCTGAGTATGACACGATGTTGAGTCCGTAGGTTCTGACGATGGGGGCAAGTGGAGCCATGTAGACGTTGAAGAGCGTCGGGCTGAGGGAGGATCCCTGGGGGACTCCGCAGGAGGTAGGTGTGGGGTCCAAGAGGAAAGGGGGGAGTCTGACCCGCTGCGTCCTGCCGGAGAGGAAGGAGCGGATCCAGTCGAGGGCCTTGTCCTGGATTCCTGCGTCGTAGAGTCTGCGTATTAGGGTGCGGTGGGAGACTGTGTCGAACGCCGCTGATAGGTCGAGGAGGATGAGGGCTACTGTTTCTCCTTTGTCCAGTAGGGTGCGGATGTCGTCTGTTGCGGCGAGGAGGGCGGTTTCCGTACTGTGGTTTTTTCTGAAGCCGGATTGGGAGGAGTCGAGGATGTTGTGTTCTTCAATGAATGTGGCGAGTTGCTGTTGATGGCTTTCTCGATGACTTTCACTGGGAACAGGAGCAGGGAGATGGGTCTGTAGTTTTTGAGGTCGGTGGGGTCCGCTGAGGGTTTCTTTAGGAGGGGGTTGACCTCGGCGTGTTTCCAGTCGTCGGGGAACGAGGCGGTCGCCAGGGAGCGGTTGATGGTGTGGCGGAGCATGGGTGCGATGTTGTCGGCGGCTCTGTTGAAGATGTGGTGGGGGCAGGGGTCCGTGGGGGCCCCTGAGTGGATTGACTTCATTGTTTTCAGTGTGTCTTCGGTGGTGAGGGCTGTCCAGTCGTCAATCACTGGTTTCCGGGTGTCGGGGGTGGTTGGTGAGGGTTCAGTGTGTTGATTGTCTTCGTCGAAGTTGTCGTAGATGCTCTTGATTTTGTGGTGGAAAAAGGTGCTGAGTTTGTCGCAGAGGTCTTGTGAGGGAGGGCTGTCGGTAGACTCGCTGGTGGGTTGGGCGAACTCCTTGATGATGCTGAAGAGTTCCTTGCTGTTGTGCGCGTGGGTGGAGATTCTGTCTTCAATCGCTTTTTTCCTCGTTTCTCTGATGAGTTGATGGTGGGCGTTGGTGGCGGCTCTGAAGTTGTTGTGGGTTTCTGTAGATTTGGTGTTCCTCCAGGCCTTTTCGAGGCGGCGGAATGTGCGTCTGGACTCTCGAAGTTCGGTGGTAAACCATCTGGCTTTCTTGACGCGGGTATTGTTGTTTTCTTAATTGCGACTCGCAATTTGCGAGTCGCAATTAAGGAATGTTTAGAAATCGCTATTTTAATAGCGATTTCTACATGCATAGGCTTTTGAGAGTCCCTAATTGCGATTCCTTAATAATCGCAATTAAGGACTCGCAAAAGCATTTCTTGATGCATGTGCCCCGTAACGAAGAATCCCCAATGTTATCCTATGGGAGGGGTAGACATCACAGTAGTGAAAAACAAATTTAGGAGCTTTTCACTACCAAGACCGTAAAACTTAAGAGTACATGTCCAACTTTTTAATTACACAACACCTTGCCCTATGGGCTATCTAGAGCCTACTTAGGGGTGACTAACATGTAATAAAAGGTGAGTTGTAGGCTTGGCATGGGATGTATTTTTCCAGCTAGAATTGGCAGTTTAAAACTGCATTCAGGCTTCAATGTTTTAAAGGCTACATAGGTTGCGTGTACAATACGTACTGAAGGCTCGCTAACAGCATTAAAGATACAGCCTCTGGGTATATGGTATACCTTTTCAATAGGGACATATAAATTATATTAAATAAGTCAATTAGATATAAGCCAATTACACCATGTTTTAGAGAGTGGGCATAAGCAATTTAGCATTGGTTAGCAGTGGGAACAGTATATCAGAAGGTGAACTCTACTTAGGGTGGTTTGTCTACCTCATACAGATTTTACCTGCCTGTGAGCATCAAGAGAGGCACGGTGAAAAAGGTCTGTAAAAAATCAAAAATGTATCCAAAGTGCAGAAAGAAAACTCCCAGTGTAACCGGGTCATTGATTCTTTTTCTTTTGTATTTCAGAAAGAAATCCCAAATTTAATTACCGATAGTAAGATAGTAAAGTACAAATAAACCTGATTTATTAGGCACATATTCAAAAGATACTCCCCTGGTAAGACTCTGATATTCTCTCTTTCTAAGATGGTAATTCTTACCAGAATAAAATACAAGATCATATTGGTGGAGGGTACTTTTCTTACTTGACTGCTGCAGCTTGGAAGTCTTTCGCCTTCATATTGTGATCCATTGAAAACAATCTTTCACTTCACAAATTAAAAGTGTAAAATCTTTTTTACCTGTTATCTAGCTCGCCTATCTATTTTGATGAAAGAATTCCTGCTCTGTTGGGACACTTGGCAGAATGACCCTTGCCAAGCAGCCAGATATCTCAATGCAGCAGCCAGTCCTGCTCTTAGCAGAGGCGGAGGTGGAAACCCTCCCTCTTCAAGCCCTTGTCAAAATATAATTAACATGTTAACTAACTGGTATAACTGAGCATAATGGAACATGACGTTGTGAAGTAGATACGTTTTGCAGGGGGAATTTCTCATAGCATGAGGCATTATGATTATTGTCCATGTGAAGTCCTTCATTTAGTTGGTCTCTGTCACTGGGGCACATAAGAGTACATCAGAGCTCCTGCAGGCTGCAGCCTCAACAACAGGCAGTATCTCTATATCAGCAGTGGGTTTCTCCACAGCAGACCTCAAATTCCTTCTAACTACTTTTGTCATTTGCATTCCTGCATTCTTCCTCAAGGCCAGTGCTTGTGGATCTTTTTTTAAGTCATGACTTTGTCCTAGTAACCTTAGCTTCTATCTAAATCAGGATCAGCTAAATAATTGTTCAAGGTGCATTTTAATGGCGGAGGTGGGAACACAGCATATTTACTTTTAGGAGAAATACCTTTGCTCTGAAGTGCCAAAGAACAGTCTCGTTCATGGCAGTGAATTCACAATACCCTAGAAAACTGACCATGGAGTTACCCCTCTAAGGTTAAAATTATTTTTTATTGTGTTTCAGCTAGATCTTTTGATTCTCCTGGCAGTCTCTATAGCCCCACTCACATAGACCTTTTTGATATACCTAGCAGAGTGCCTCCTGGGCCTTTCCATCAAATCTTATATCATATTGGACCCACCATGAGTCATTCATTGGGTGGCCCATCATGTGATATTCCTACACAACCTGGTAGCTCCTTCTTATGGTTGAGGTATTTCTAGCAAAATAACATCTCACAGGCTTTGGAAGAAAGCACTGCTTTCTTTACTGAAAAATTCACTCTTTCATGTCTGAGATGGACCTCATTCCTTAGAAAAATGCTTGGAGGTCCCTGAACACATTTGATTCCACCCCAACCTGACGAAGAACTGTGTGCAGTGCTTAATTTGAGCTGGTGGGGGCCACCCGCACTCATGTTTGGAGACCGTGCATAATTTCCTCATCAGACATTGATTGAGAGCAAGAGAGGGAAACACACAAAGGGGAAAGATGTAGAAAGAGAAATCTGGAAAAACAGTTATAAAGGGAGAAAGCAGGAACCTACAAGAGGGAGATAATGGAACTGTAAGAGTCTGCAAGTGGATTAAATAGGCCTGGGATGGATTGAAGACTATGCATCTTCAGTATTCAGTGCCCTGACATTCTATAGCATGGATCGCTGGCTTCTGAGCAGAGCTTTGGGTACCGGCACTGATTCTTTTACAAATGAAGCACTGGCTGTTGGTTGATGTACACATCTTGTTGGTCACCAGGAAGGGTCATTAAGGGTTGTGTTAGCAAGTTCCCTGGGATCAGGTATTTTGGTGTCAAGCATGTGTAGCACCAGGAAACTAGGAAACTATTCTTTGGTGATCATTACGCCCTATAAACCTAAAACTAATCTAAATATGCTGGTGTAATTCCGTGAAGTAATCCAAGATGTTTTAATGATTCTTGGAATAACTGAAATATAATGCAACAATGTTTTAACATATATGCTTTAGAAGTCCTGAAGAACTGTTCTAAAGAAATCATTTAAAACTAAACTTTCAAGGAAAAGATTTAGAGATTCTTTATCACACATACTAAATAAATTGTAATGTTTACTAGTAGAAGTTGAGAGATGTAAAATCTAGTTACATTCTCAGAAACATTTTCCTCAGAGAGGGTCTTTAGTTTAAAATCAATAATACAAGCAGTTTTGTACGTATCATTCTCGGAGAAACAAGATCAGCCTGGGGAACAATGGAGGATCCACATTAATCATTGTACAGAAAGCAGTATTCCCAAACGTGTTTTGTATTTACCTATATTTTGACCAGGATTTTAGAACATTGTAGTATTTCAATTTAACTAGTAACGCACTTGTTTGTGATATGTAAGGGGATGATGAATTTCTGTGTTTTTGATTTTTAAATGTTAATTTTTACCTCATTTTAACACCTAGCAGTAACATTACATTAACCTTTATTTATTTTGTATTAACTTTTTTTTTTAGGTAAGGGAAGATCATCTTACTAGACATAACTATAATGTTATATTAATCTTTGTTTTTTTCCCAGTAAGTTTCTAAGGTTTTTTTAATGTAAGCTTAATTCTTACCACCATACCTAACTATACCATCACTTTAACCTTGGTTTTTTTCAGAGAGTTTCAGTTTTTTTTAGCAAATTCAGCCAACCCCCCCATTGCACACAGCCTTCACCCATGAGCAGCGAGGCGTTGGCCCACAGCAAACCCCAGTTGGTGTCCAACTCACTGAAATCTCCCATCCATGGTCAACTTGTTTCCCTTGTATCATCCTGCCTGCTCTCTGTTTTCCGTGTTTATGGCCCTGCCACCTTCCTCTGGTTCTCCATTTTTTTAAAAACACATTTTATTGCATTTTCTTAAACAAGGAAATCAAATACATTACAACTATGGTCTTATTGTGTATTTAGATCATACAGAATCGTAGATAGTGAGTATCTTCCGTGAACATTGGTGAATAATCTGCAACATAATGGATATACTCCAAACAGTACATAGGCTTCCGGTAGGCAAGCAGAAAATTAAGTAATGAAAATAAGCAAAACAGAAACAATAATAGGAACCTCCCAGCCCACCCCCACCCTATCCCCAACCTGCCATCAATTATCTACCTCCCCATAAAACCAAATTAGATTGAGTGGGATCCTAACATTTCTGAAGGCCTAAGAAGATGGTATAATACTGTGTGTAGTAGTGTCTCTGGTACAAGTCAGGCAGCATGGGTGTTTTGACTATGATGTTGCCATGTGGCTAATATGTATTGTTCACTGTCCTCCTGGGACCTGAATGTTTCTAGCAGATCATCCCAAACCAGTGAGATAGGCTCTTTACGTGACCCTCGATAATCCTCCCTCCGTAATGCGCAACTTTCAGATGTACCCAATATCCAAGTGGTTCTCCATTGGAAGCTTTCTGCCCCTGCTACTGCAACTCCCGCCTGCCATCTGCTCTCCATCTGCACACCCTGCCCCCACCTGCCTGCCCTCCCTGCCCTCTCCTTGCCCTCTAATCTGTGTGCTGGCCCCTGCCAATCCCTTCCTGGTCAGTTGTGCTACCACTGCCCTTTCTGCCTGCTCTCTGTTGCTACACCTGCCTCCCTCGCACTGTTCTCTGTACCCCTGGCCATGCCCCTTGTCCCACTCCCCTCATTGTCCATGTGTATGTTCGTGCCCTCCCTGGTGTGTTGTGCTTCCACTTCCCCTGTATTGCCAATGCCCTTTATTGCTTCCCATGCCGCCCTCTCCTTGCCCCCATTATCATTAGATATGTTATCACTGATGTCATTCAACATGTTATGAGTGATATAATGTGTGGTCATAATCAGTTCATGGCAGGGGTGCCAGCCATAGTTTGCTCAGTAAAATATAACTGCTGAACTTTTTTTTAATTTTTAAACAGGTTTTATCTCATTTCAAACCTAACTATAATAATGAGAAAAACATGTCTGCACACTAGCAAGGAGCATAGACGCAGTTTGGATTTCTTAACCTCTGAAAAAATAGATTGCTCTTTCATGGGGTGCAGCCACACACACATCTGCACGCAAGTCAGGGGCCAAGTTGCTGTTTGGAGTTTTTCTTACTCTCGGAAAAAATCCAACCCATTTGTGGCTGCTTGCTTGGACCTACACAAAACACACACACACATGCACATGCAAACACATTTACACCCACACCCCTACTTCAGTGCTATTTGGATTTTTTCTTGAGCTCAGAAAAAATCTAATTGCACATTGTTCCTCCCTGGACTATAGAGAAACATGTACGTCTGTGTCCCAATGAGCAGCCTGGAAGCTGCATATGGGTTCTTGCTGGGGCATACACAGGCAGGCCGACACATATACACACACACACACCCCAATGCACATTCATACACACATCAACCCTTACTCCTCTGCTTGGATTTTTTCTGATCCTCAGAACAAATCCAAACGGTGTGTGGCTTTTTGCTGGGGCACAGACACACATACTCTTCTTCTCCAAAGTAAGGAACTCCAGATTTTTTCTTAGCCTCAGAAAAATTACAAACCGCACCTGGATTTTTGCTGGGGCACCGACTGACCATGGGTAGTCATTAACCCAGGAAAAGCTACCAACCACAGACCTTTCTCAGAACTAGAATCCTGAGGGAATCCTAGTTGATGTAGCTTGTAAGGATGCAATCACATTTTCTCACCCAGAATTCCTTGCACATATGTACCATTGGCTATAAAGGATTTGCTCACATTTCTGTCAAAGAAGGATCTGGAATGTGTGGGGTACAGCAAAGCTCACACCACCCAGAGTATCCACACAGCTATCAATAAAAACAATACCTCACCCGTGTTTGTTGGCTTAGACTAACTGACAGGCCAGTCCTAACATGTGACAGTGTGCAGTCAATGTGGGCACATGGTTACAATCTTGGCCAATTCCTGTCCTGTGGAGTAGGCCTACCCACATATGTTGGGTATAGTGGGGGGGGCGTGGCCAGCCACGGCAAGATGGCAGATGTGGTCTCAAGCTGCTCTGCTTCTATAAGCCATGATAATGACCCATCCACCCCCTCGTCCATGCCGATGAGCTCAAAAGGTGCATAAAGGTGAGGCTGCAATGTATGGTGACCCAGGTGCCCACCTGAGGCAGCTGAAAAGACAATACGGTGCTTGAGCTGGATCAGAACCATGAGGCCAGGGAACCACTGTGACACATACAAGGAGCAATGGCCGTGGCTTGGCAGTGTACTGCAGGTGACTTCCCCGCCTTCAGGCTTGGGAGAGAGATCAGCGTGGGGCACCGCGTTAGGGGTGAAGAATCCCTCCTATCGGTCCAATCAGGTGACTTGAGCAGCGGTGAGTGGGGCCTGTGGCAGTGACTGTGACCAGGTCCATGATTGAGCCTGTAGGGAGTGAGGCTGTAGGGGGTGAGACCTCCCAGGAGGCAATGGAAAACAAGGGTTGCCACTGGTGAAACAGCACAGTCTGCGGCCCATGCCAACATCAGCGCCAGGAGGGGTGCATCAGCGGAGAGGTGAGCCCCCCACATCAGGCATTCTGCATCAGAACAAAGCAATGCTGAAGTGGGCCCGCGACTAGGAACTATCCAGGCAGGACAGACGAGAGTGAGAGGAGAGTGCACGCACCACCTGGGGGGGCCAAGGAGAGACCCCTGGACCTGTGAGCTTATCACTATCCCAGCGCTAGATTGCGGCTCTGCAATGGGACATCAGGCTACAGCAGCTATGCTATTGATGAGGATAACCTAGAAGTGGACCCATAAACCCCCCCTCAACAACACTACGGCCTGCTCATACCCCTTGCACAATTACCTTGGTTGCTTTGCCGACTGGAGGGTGAGGAGGGTTCACTCAGGAGAAGATGTGATGGGGGCGCCTGCTGACCCAGTGTAATGATATTAAGAATGAATATTGACCATTGACTCCATCTTGTATAACTGACTTGATTTTCTGTGCTGACTCCATCTTGTGTAGCTCACTATCTTTCTGTGCTCGCATGCAGGGTGGGGAGGGGATGTTTTCGCTCTTCACTTCTTTTCGCTCCTCACTGTGCAGAGTAAACTGGAACATGGTGTGTGGTACCTTTCTGGCCAGAGGATGTTGTTGCCAGAGAAATGTGTGGAATGTACAGCTCTGTCTCGGAGTCAAAATCCAGGGGCCTGGCCAGCTTCTGTCTTGACCTTGACACAGACCAGTACACTCAGCTTGGTTTTTCATAACAGAAGAAAGAGGGTGAGGTTTCTAGAACCTTCTCATCAGGTTGAGTAAATGTATTAAATGCAGGAAATCTTGGCACCCAGACGGGAGCTCAGTGTGGAACAGACATGTTGCTGCAGGGGAACCTTTAAGAGTCCTGATCGAAAACTTTTGCATAGCTGTCAAGGGCTCCTCCAGCAGAGTAGGCAAGAATGTCATGTGAACGATCGGTGATGTATTTCTTTATTATATAATCTCTAAGTTTCTCTGCTCTATGTATATATGCCATATGCTATTTGTTTTTGTGCCTAAGATACTTGATGTTTGGGAATCTGCATTAACCAATACATTTTGCCTTCCTTCTAAAAGTATTGGATTAATAAATATGTGTTTCATTTTAAATGCAGCTGAATCTGTTTTCTTGCCTCACCTTAAGAGAGTGCTGGGTCTTGTTTTATTGCCTTGTCTTTTGGGAGTGCTGATTTACGTGTGTTATTTATCCAGTGGTATTCTTCAAATCATGAATCGTGTAAAGTATCACCCACTGGACTATTGCCTCATCATTTGGTTGAATGGACGCACTGAGTACCAATGAAGCATCTGCTGCCAGAAGTGCCACAAGACTAGTTGTACCCCGATTAATGAATTACAGAGACAATGAGACCATGCTACAAGTTGTGCATGCCAGAAGCCCCATTATGCACAAGAGTGCCAGGATATTTATCTTCCTGGATTACACATTGGCGGTACAGCCCGGGATATTTATCTTCTTGGATTACACATTGGCGGTACAGTGGCGCAGGGCCTCCTTCCTGGGTGTGAAGAAAACTTTAAGATTGGTCATCCTGACATACATTTATTATACCTAGCCAAGCTGAAGGTAATGGCAAACCTCTCTAACTATTTCTTCACAGAATCTGCAGACCCCTGGGATTGGGTGGGACAGCATTGTTATGAGTCCTCTGTACCTCCCTCACCACATGCATGAACACGATTGTTGAGTGCACCTAGGGACGGGTGGTGGCAGGGACGAGGAGGTGGAACTGCAGCCATTACCAGAGCCCATCCTCCAGCATCGGCTCAAGAGGAGGAAATGCAGACACTGCCTACAGCTAACAACATATGGCTGGAGTGGAGATCCTCACCAGAACAAACTCAGGAGGAGACACCATTTGAGGCAAGCTCGAATATGTCTGACAAAAGTGATATTTCTTATAACATACTAATGGTTATGCTGCAGAAAGCAAATGTTATAATCTGCACTTATACTCGGAAAGACATGCGCAACAGTAATAGACCCACAAGGGAGACATGTCTTGTAGAGGGGCAATCGGACAGAAAACCCCTTTTGCAGAGATGTGTTAATGCACTGAATGTAGCACAGCAATCGTGTTGGGCAAACCTTTCCACGATACTGACCAGATGGGCACACATACCATGGGCAATAGGAGAAGATTTTAAATGCGTTTTGAACCCACAGCTAAACCGTTCACATTCAGCCCTTCCCACCTCCTTTGTGATCACGGCGGCGACGTACCTGACCCAGTGGCTAACACACTGGTCTTTAGTGAACAGTTGGCACGTAATGTACCCACACGCTAAAGATTTTTCTTACCACCATATGTCCTACACGTGCAACTGGGCATATTGTCTGCCACGTGCTACCATGCCATACACCTACAAGTCACAGGGGGCAAATATCTAGACCATAATTCATTGTTACTCCACTTGACATGGGACACTCAAATTCTCCCAGTGCCAACATGGCAGTTAGAGCCGGCTGTGCTGGAGGATACAGCATTCTGAGATTCAACTAACACTGCACTGTTGCACTACTTCACAGATAACTAGGCTATGGCTGACACCAGAATGACGGAATGGGAGGCTATGATGGTGGTTGTATGTGGCCACTGTATTCATACAGAGGTGGGAGCACAAGCATTACTGCACCAAGATTTGCTTAAGTTGGAGGCCTCACTCGGAGCCCTGGAGGTCACCACATTAGACAATCCTGTTCAGAAGCTTGCCCTAAGTGTGGCAAGAGAACAACATGCCACCCTTATTGACTCATTGCAGTGTCTAGGGCATACCAGGCCAGGACACATGAGGAGGGCGATAAACCATGCTGTGTACTTTGAGGAGTGCTTTTGTGACCAACCCTGTAACCGCCATATGAGTGTCTACGACACAACTAGCCACTAATCAGGTAGATACATGCGGCATTCACTACCCATTACCAATCTCTCTATGACCACACTTCGGTAGACCATCAAGCCTTAATTCGTAGATTTCTCAGTGCGGTCATGCTGCCTACTATTGCACTGTTGGTGAGGGAAGAACTCAGTGCACCCATCACAGAGCAAGAGATCTGGGGAGCCATTTGGGGAGCTGCAACATGTAAGACCCCGGGGATGGATGGATTACCTGTTGAGGTCTACAAGACATACAAGGCCGTGCTAGACCCCGTACTAAAAGAGGTGTATAATACAGCTCTCACTGCTGGGCAGCTGCCTCCTTTGCTCAGGAAGGCTCTACTGAGCTGAGGAGAGATCCCATGTCCATGTTAGGGATGGACAACAAGATATTAAAAAAGATCATTCCGGTACAACTGCTAGAACCGTCTCTCATTTGGTACATCTGGACCGAAAATGGGTTTATTCAGGTCGCTCTACTGCCCTCAAGATCCAGAGACTTTATAGAGTGCTGGAACAAGCACCTGAAAGATGGCTCTTCACGGTGTGTGCGGTCTTAGACCTAGAGAAAGCATTTGATACTGTTGACTGGGATTACTTGTTTGTGACCTTGACAGCCATGGGCATAGAAGGGAGACTGCATAGATGAATCCGACTTCTGTACACAGAGCCCACGCCGCAGATGAAGATAGGTAACTGCGTCTCAGTCCTCATTCATTTCAGTGGGGGCACAGGCCAAGGATGCCCTCTGTCCCTGATACTTTTTATCTTGGCGATAGACCCGCTAGTGCAGAGGCTCCGGTGGGAGGGGCAGATCTGGGGGATACCAATTGAGTTGAAACCCACACAGTTTCATTATATGCAGATGACGTGATAATATACAAGCAAACATACAGGATAGAATATATGCTATAAAGGCCATAAAAGCAGAACTCCACACTGATTCGGGCTGGGAGTGAACAGGTCAAAGACCCGCCTAATCCCAATCCATCCAAACTGTCCGCAGCAGAACTTTGTGGTCGATGAACGACCCTTCCATTGGGAATCGCACACATTTAGATATTTGGGTATTAACATTTACTGCAGCGCTTGTGACCTCCTGGATGGCAACCTCACTAAGTCCATTGCTGCACTCCGCCCACAGATTGTGTTCTGGTGTACAATTTCACTATCTGTACAAGGAAGGGTAGCTCTTTCAAAAATGGTGGTATTTCCTCAGCTTTACATTACTTTCACAATCTGTCCCCAGCAGCACCTTTCGTATGCTACATGCAATGTTGGGAAGCTTTTTGTGGAACAAGCGGAGGTGGCACATAGCACTAGCAAAACTGTAGCTCCCAGTAGAAAAAAGAAGACCAGGTGCTCCAAATTGTTAACATTATTATTTGGCGGCACAGCTATAGTGGACTGCCCATTGGCTAGTGGGCAGACATCTGGAAAAACTGGGACTGGCTCCCACTGCTGGGCATAGAGAATGGGGAGGGAGGCTTTCCTACTGCAGGAAGTGCTCCCCTGCCAGACCCACAACTTGCTACATGGAGTTTATAGTAGTTATCAGAGGAGTTTATGCCACATTACAGACATGCTCCCATAGGCATCTGATATCTGTATAGGTTATATACTGCCTTTTACAGAGCAGATTGGGGACACTGGAGTAACATTGTGTGAAGAGGCCAGGGTGAACACATTGAGGGACTTGTTTCAGGAAGGTGCCCTGATCCCATTCGAACAATTGCACGATGACAGAGAGCCTCCGCTGGGACATTTCCTGGCCTATGGGGGGCTGACTACTGGGCTAGGGTGACTATGGCAGATCACAGATACAGAGCCTGCCACACACCCAATAATACATGGCACACACACTGTGGATGAGGGTCTACAATTGATAACCTGGCTGACACACAGCTTTTCACAACAAACAAAGGACCCCAATCTACTATTTCAGAGAGTTTGGCAGGACGACATGGACCGAGAGCTAACACAGAAGGAATGGGATAGAACACTCCTCTACCGGAGGAAGGTCTCCCGTAACGCCAGGTTCCAATACATTCAAAACAATATTTTGCACAGGGATTATCCCATCCCCCAAAATCTCCACAGAATCTTTCCTGGATCCTCGTCAATTTGACAACGATGTATGGAGCCCGAAGCAGATATAGCATACTTGTTCTGGAAATGTCCCAAAGCTATCAACCTGTGGCTGACAGTTATGAACAAACTCACTTACCTCATGGGCCGCACTTACATCCACGCTATGGCCAGTTGCCTGCTTGGGTTATACAGAAAGAGACGGGCCAGGGGTGCCACCATGTGCTTTATATACTTGGCAATGCTGATGACCTGCAGACTGATTGCCATGCATTCGAAGGCCTTGGTACTGCCTGGTGTGGAACGCAGGTGTGCAAAGATGCTTAAATGGGATAGGGCAGAGGCACAGGCCTATGCAAGAGGCCCATAGGAGGGGATTGGGAAGGACCATTAGATGAACTTCAGGCACCCACAGATGATCGAGATGCATGAGAATGCATTGCACTGACCAAAGGGCTGGGAGCACCTTCCCCATCATGGAATGTTTTACGCATAGAGAGGTTAGGGGAACATGTGAAAATGGGTTGTAGGATCAACTCCGAAAGGTGATAAATGCTAACAAATAAGGGGAATGTGGGTATGGGGCTCAAGAATCACAGGATGGCTGGACCACTCCCACCATTAAGGGATCACCTGAACACAATTAATGCAAGTTTGGTTAATGTTTTTCATTGCTCTCTGTTCTTTATTCCATAACATCTTACAAGCATGTAACTCCTGCAAGCGCAGAAATGGCGCAATACAAAAACAGAGATTATGTTGGCAAAACTATTCACATTGAGATATGTATCCTGCTGGCAAGTCCTGGCAAAACCACTGTAAAGTGTATGTGAAAATGCTAACAAATATGGTTTAAAGAATTTGGGGGTAAGGTTTGTTTTGGGACAAGAATTGAAACATCGCATGGTATGGAATAGTGCCTGAAGTGCTTCAGTTTTCTGTCACAAACAAACTATGATATTTTTGCTCATACGTTTACATTTTCAGGGGATTCTGGTTATTAAATCATTGAGATGCATGCACGTCGCATCTCTGTGGATTCCCCTGTGCTCTAGTTTTCAGAAATGTCTGAGGGCTTATAGGTTCCTCTGGACACAACCCTGAACTCAAATACTACATCACAAATGAAATATCCCCATCAGAAACATTTCCTGATGTCTATAGTGTGGATCCTTGCACAACCCCATGGTAAGAAAACCCATGTTTGATAATCTGGCACTAAAAATATCTAGGAGAATACAGATTTAGTTCAAGCCTAGGGAGGGAAGTGATCCCTGCTAACCAACCAGAACAAAAATCATTTGGTATCCAGTATTAGAGACCACATGATATGTAGCTATTAGAAATATGTTTTCTGTATGTTTTCATAGAGTTCAGGGTTGATAACTATGGCCAAAAGACAGGTACCCAAGCAGGTATTTCAAAGGCATACTTTCCAAAATACACTGTACCTAGTTTATCAGCTGTTGGTACCCTTAACCCTGAGAAAACCAATATATGTCTGGTGCACTCTTACTCTAATGAATACAGATTGAGGGGTAAAATCTTGGAAGGGATATTTTTCTGCAAGGGTAATACTGGAGAGAACTGCCATAGTAAAAAAATCTGACAACAGGCATGTTCAGAGTGTTCTATTAACCAACCAGTGTAACAAGGGGAGGTCTGGTTTGCACCTATAGAGTCCTAAGGTTGTTCATATTATACAATGTATAGTTCTTATGCTTTCCTTATACTCCTGATTTTGATATCTGTTATCAAATGAGCAGTGCACCATAAACAGCAATTTTCACAATTTCCTGATCTGCACAAATATATTATATAAATATTTGGACAGACTACATTTCCTAGACACAAAAATATGCATATTTGGTGTTTCCGGTCTTCAGACATTCATAGCAATAGTTCCTTGGTTAGATTTCTGGGATTTTTTGGTTGATCTGGGAAATGCTACACAATATTTAGCAAATGTGTACAAAATGCCAAAATATATTTTTCCTGAATATGCTGAAAAAACATAGTTGGTTGAATAGAGAACAAAAGTGTGAATGTGCTTGAATAATCTAAAGTTGATTTTGTTTTAATACAAAAGCTCTGACACCAAGGTGTACAAATGCCGAGCAGTGATATGGATAGGAATCTGCCATGATTATTCTACATCTAATATTAGCAGTGAAATGATATATCTTAAATGTATCTCTGTATAACCAACTCTCTTTGATCTTTTGTATGAAGTTGACAAATAAAATATAGCAAGATTTAAGTGGCTGTTGAGATACTCATTTGCCTCCCTCCCTATTCTCAAATACTTATTGACTTTGGTTCTGCTTTTGTCTTTGATGCAACTAGAAAGTAATTAACATTCATGACACTCTGTGATTACTATTCTTAACCACACATGTATCATTTACTAAAACACATTTGTATCTCAGATATACATTATATACACCTATCTAGGCCTGGGCGGTGTTTGCGGAGTTCCGCTATGCGGAACTCCGCAAAGTGATCAAAAAACTCTGCTGCGCTACGCAGAGTTCTGCAAGCAGTGTAGTGCGCACTGATTTTTTGCGCCGGATGTTTGTCACACGCTGGAAAATCAGCATGAGCGGCACCGTGTGCAGCACAAAAGGGCGCTGTTTCTTTCTGCCACTCAAGTAGATGTTCTATTTGAGCAGCAGCTTCCTCAACATGAATGGAAGGTTTCGCAACATGAGAGGTAGCGGCCATCCGCGACCCCCAGCATTATGAAATTTCACTGGGAGGTGGTCTGGAGTAAGAATTTCCTCACTTGCGCCCACCAACTTAATGTTGGCAAGTGAGTAAAAAACCCCACTCCGCTACAGGTTCTCAATGTTAAACTTCTTTCTGTTTCTTCACAAAATAATTAAAAGTTTAAAAAACACACTTGTTTTACTTACTAAAGGCTATATGCAAAAACAGTTCAAAGTTTACCTATTCAACTTTATTTCCAAAATATATCTCAGAAAGCTCTCAAGAAGTGGTTTATTCAACATAAATCATGAATACACGAAGCGTGGGCGCTAGTTGCAGCAACATTGGAACTTGATTGGCTAACTGTGATGTTTTAAAACACAAGGAAAGTTATACCTGGCAAAACAAGATGGACACTGACAAATCCAGATCTCATGAAATCCTAGGGATTCCTTGGACATATAGTACATTGTTAGGCAGTGTCGCATAGATCAATCTCAATGAGCGTGTAATCTTTTGCCAGGCCCACATTAGATGCACACTGGCAGCCTCTCTGTTCTAAAAGTACTCACCATAGGTGCAGTTGAAGCATGGCAGACCCGCCAAACAGCCAGCTGTAAGCCCAGCCTCTGGATATGCATCCTGACACTTTGTCCATAATTGTAGGTTTATTCAGTCATGTTATATCGAGATAGAATAAAGCAAATACTTTTGGATATTTCTTGTATGCCTAGTAACCTCTCTGTTAGTGTGAGATCAGATATGTGCTTATTTCCTATCTTAGCAAATACTATTTTCTGTAACACTGAGTTTACATATTAGAAGTCAAATATAAAGAGAGTTATGTTGAATGAAATAAGAACTCTTTCTGTGTCCTGTAAGTACTATTCTCCAGAAATGAATTAATATAATTTCTTCAGGTATCTTTTATAAGTTCACTCAGTCATTAACTTACTAGGTTACAATCTCCACATAATAGCTTATCCTCTACATCAGGCTTCTCCACCAAGTAGCTCATGAGATACTGGTAGCTCAACAGCTACCTGGATATAGCTCTCCAGTGTGCAGCACAGCATACTAAATTCGAAACTTTTGTTGAGTTGAATTAATAAATTTAAATATATATATATTCACTGAAAAAACCATAGGTTTTAGGGACAGTTATAGTTAGTTGGACATTTCACTCGTACAAAACCATAGAAATTCCCCCGTTATAGTTAGTTCAGCTAACTATAACTCGCGCCCCGCAATGCACTGCTGATTACGTCACATATTACATCACTCATGACATGGTCAGTGACATCACTGATGACATCACTGATGACATCTCAAATGACATCACTGATGACATCACTGATGACATCATCCAGTGACTGTGTGTTTCTGTAAAGTTTAAATATGTTTAATATATATAGGGAAAGGCGTATTGAAGAATGAGTGGGTGTATAAGTGTCTGAATGGATGATTTAGTACGTGAGTGACTGACTCTACAAGTGAGTGATTAAATGTATCTTACTGAATGCATGGGTTAGTGACTAAACTGTGTGAATGTCTGTATCCGTCTGTCTGTTGGTTTGTAAGCGGCTGCATGGCTTTCTGAATAGCTACATGAGTGTCTACATGGGTTATTGATTGATTGTCTGAGTATCTGCATGGGTGCCTGAGTGTTTGTGTGGGTGGGGTGTGTGTGACTCTGTGCATAGATGTGTGAGTTGGTGATTCACTGGGTGCATGGTTTCAAGAGTGCATCTGTGATGGACTGTATGGGTGGGTGAGTGTGTGTATGGGTGTGTTAGTGATTGAATGTATATCTCAGTGGTACATGTGTGAGTAACTACATATGTGAAAGGCAGTATATATGTGTGTTGGAGTATATAAATGGCTATAAGTGAGAGTGTGTGATTGTGAGAGTGGCTGTATGGATGAGTGTGTACTTGTATCAGTGATTGTATAAGAGCGTAAGAATGCTAGTATTTGTATGAGTAAGTGAGCTGGTGTGTGTATAACTGTATAGGTGAGTAAATGGGTGTGTGATTAAGTTTTTTGCATGACTGACTAGGTGTGTGAGTACCTCTATGGATGAGTGTCGGTGTGTGAGTGTTTATATAGGTGTAGGGTGTCGTGCTGAGGGGTGGTGTTTCAGGGTTTAGGGCAGTGCAGTGGTGTTCGGGCAGTGTAGGGGGTCGTGCAGGGGGTGGTGTTTCAGGGTTTAGGGCAGTGCAGTGGTGTTTAGGCAGTGTAGGGGGTCGTGCAAGGGGTGGTGTTTCAGGGTTTAGGGCAGTGCAGTGGTGTTCGGCCAGTGTAGGTGGTCTTGCTGGGGGTGGTGTTTCAGGCTTTAGTGCAGTGGTGTTCGGGCAGTGTAGGGGGTCTTGCTGGGGGTGGTGTTTCAGGGTTTAGGGCAGTGCAGTGGTGTTCGGGCAGTGTAGGGGGTCTTGCTGGGGCTGGTGTTTCAGGGTTCAGGGCAGTGCAGTGGTGTTCGGGCAGTGTAGGGGGTCGTGCTGGGGCTGGTGTTTCAGGGTTTAGGGCAGTGCAGTGGTGTTCGGGCAGTGTAGGGGGTTGTGCTGGGGCTGGTGTTTCAGGGTTTAGGGCAGTGCAGTGGTCTTCGGGCAGTGTAGGTGGTCGTGCTGGGGGTGGTGTTTCAGGCTTTAGTGCAGTGGTGTTCGGGCAGTGTAGGGGGTCTTGCTGGGGGTGGTGTTTCAGGGTTTAGGGCAGTGCAGTGGTGTTCGGGCAGTGTAGGGGGTCTTGCTGCTGGTGGTGGTGTTTCAGGGTTTAGGGCAGTGCAGTGGTGTTTGGGCAGTGTAGGGGGTCGTGCTGGGGCTAGTGTTTCAGGATTTAGGGCAGAGCAATGGTGTTCAGGCAGTGTAGGGGGTTTTGCTGGAGGTGGTGTTTCAGGGTTTAGGGCAGTGGTGTTCAGGCAGTGTAGGGGGTCTTGCTGGGTTTGATGTTTCAGGGTTTAGGGCAGTGCAGTGGTGTTCGGGCAGTGTAGGGGGTCGTGCTGGGGGTGGTGTTTCAGGGTTTAGGGCAGTGCAGTGGTGTTCGGGCAGTGTAGGGGGTCGTGCTGGGGGTGGTGTTTCAGGGTTTAGGGCAGTGCAGTGGTGTTCGGGCAGTGTAGGGTGTTGTGCTGAGGGGTGGTGTTTCAGGGTTTAGGGCAGTGCAGTGGTGTTCGGGCAGTGTAGGGGGTAGTGCAGGGGGTGGTGTTTCAGGGTTTAGGGCAGTGCAGTGGTGTTTGGGCAGTGTAGGGGGTCGTGCAAGGGGTGGTGTTTCAGGGTTTAGAGCAGTGCAGTGGTGTTTGGCCAGTGTAGGTGGTCTTGCTGGGGGTGGTGTTTCAGGCTTTAGTGCAGTGGTGTTCGGGCAGTGTAGGGGGTCTTGCTGGGGGTGGTGTTTCAGGGTTTAGGGCAGTGCAGTGGTGTTCGGGCAGTGTAGGGGGTCTTGCTGGGGCTGGTGTTTCAGGGTTTAGGGCAGTGCAGTGGTGTTCGGGCAGTGTAGGGGGTCGTGCTGGGGCTGGTGTTTCAGGGTTTAGGGCAGTGCAGTGGTTTTCGGGCAGTGTAGGCGGTCGTGCTGGGGCTGGTGTTTCAGGGTTTAGGGCAGTGCAGTGGTGTTCGGGCAGTGTATGGGGTTGTGCTGTGGCTGGTGTTTCAGGGTTTAGGGCAGTGCAGTGGTGTTCGGGCAGTGTAGGGGGTCGTGCTGGGGGTGGTGATTCAGGGTTTAGGGCAGTACAGTGGTGTTCGGGCAGTGTAGGGGGTCGTGCTGGGGGTGGTGTTTCAGGGTTTAGGGCAGTGCAGTGGTGTTCGGGCAGTGTAGGGGGTCGTGCTGGGGGTAGTGTTTCGGGGTTTAGGGCAGTGCAGTGGTGTTCGTGCAGTGTAGGGGGTCGTGCTGGGGGTGGTGTTTCAGGGTTTCGGGCCGTGCAGTGGTGTTCGGGCAGTGTAGGGGTCGTGCTGGGGGTGGTGTTTCAGGGTTTAGGGCAGTGCAGTGGTGTTTGGGCAGTGTAGGGGGTCGTGCAGGGGTGGTGTTTCAGGGTTTAGGGCAGTGCAGTGGTGTTCGGGCAGTGTAGGGGTCGTGCTGGGGCTGGTGTTTCAGGGTTTAGGGCAGTGCAGTGGTGTTCGGGCAGTGTAGGGGGTCTTGCTGGGGGTGGTGTTTCAGGGTTTAGGGGCAGTGGTGTTCGGGCAGTGTAGGGGTCTTCCTGGGGGTGATGTTTCAGGGTTTAGGGCAGTGCAGTGGTGTTCGGGCAGTGTAGGGGTCTTGCTGGGGTAGTGTTTCAGGGTTTAGGGCAGTGCAGTGGTGTTCGTGCAGTGTAGGGGGTCGTGCTGGGGATGGTGTTTCAGGGTTTAGGGCAGTAGTGTTCGGGCAGTGTAGGGGGTCGTGCAGGGGGTGGTGTTTCAGGGTTTAGGGCAGTGCAGTGGTGTTCGGGCAGTGTAGGGGGTCATGCTGGGGGTGGTGTTTCAGGGTTTAGGGCAGTGCAGTGGTGTTCGGGCAGTGTAGGGGGTCGTGCTGGGGGTGGTGTTTCAGGGTTTAGGGCAGTGGTGTTCGGGCAGTGTGGGGGTCTTGCTGGGGTTGTTTCAGGGTTTAGGGCAGTGCAGTGGTGTTCGGGCAGTGTATGAGGTCTTGCTGGGGGTAGTGTTTCAGGGTTTAGGGCAGTGCAGTGGTGTTCGGGCAGTGTAGGGGTCATGCTGGGGGTGGTGTTTCAGGGTTTAGGGCAGTGCAGTGGTGTTCGGGCAGTGTAGGGGGTCGTGAAGGGGGTGGTGTTTCAGGGTTTAGGGCAGTGCAGTGGTGTTCGGGCAGTGTAGGGGGTCGTGCTAGGTGTATGTGTTTCAGGGTTTAGGGCAGTGCAGTGGTGTTCGGGCAGTGTAGGGGGTCGTGCAGGGGCTGGTGTTTCAGGGTTTAGGGCAGTGCAGTGGTGTTCGGGCAGTGTAGGGGTCGTGCTGGGGGTAGTGTTTTAGGGTTTAGGGTAGTGCAGTGGTTCTTGTGTAGTGTAGGGGGTCGTGCTGGGGTTAGTGTTTTAGGGTTTAGGGTAGTGCAGTGGTGTTTGTGTAGTGTAGGGGGTCATGTTTTAGGGTAGTGCACTGGTGTTTGGGTAGTGTAGGGGGTCGTGCTGGGGGTAGTGTTTTAGGATTTAGGTTAGTGCAGTGGTGTTTGGGTAGTGTAGGGGGTCGTGCTGGGGGTAGTGTTTTAGGGTTTAAGGTAGTGCAGTGGTGTTTGTGTAGTGTAGGGGGTCATGCTGGGGGTAGTGTTTTAGGGTTTAGGTTAGTGCAGTGGTGCTTATGTAGTGTAGGGGGTCGTGCTGGGGGTAGTGTTTTAGGGTTTAGGGTAGTGCAGTGGTGTTTGTGTAGTGTAGGGGGTCATGTTTTAGGGTAGTGCAGTGGTGTTTGGGTAGTGTAGGGGGTCGTGCTGGGGGTAGTGTTTTAGGATTTAGGTTAGTGCAGTGGTGTTGGGGTAGTGTTTTAGGGTTTTGGGTAGTGCAGTGGTGTTTGTGTAGTGTAGGGGTCATGCTGGGGGTAGTGTTTTAGGGTTTAGGATAGTGCAGTGGTGCTTGTGTAGTGTAGGGGTCGTGCTGGGGTAGTGTTTTAGGGTTTAGGGTAGTGCAGTGGTGTTTTTGTAGTGTAGGGGGGTCATGTTTTAAGATGCAACGCTCCAATACCTGACCAGTCTGCACTACATAAAACTGCAAAAAAACTAAAAATAAAAAGTGTTTTGCACACTTTTGTCATTGGGCTATATGTGGGCTACATCTGGGTAATATTTGTGCTACATTTGGGCTCTTTTTTCACTGGTGGCCATCTTGGAAGACTTCTTTGTTATGAAGTTTCCTAATTTCCTCATTTACTGCAGTCTCCTCAGTAGGAAATGCTTTCAGTTTTTTACTTTGATTCCATCAAGAAGGCATTCAGATGTGTCACACATTTGCCATAAATTCAGAATGTTATTACTCTAGTTGTTCATTAGATCACTGTAGTAAAGCTACTGCTCACCAAGGAGTTAACTGGAAGTCTACTGCTGGTATTGAAAGTGATTGTTTCAGTCTGCATGTCAGAATTTTCTAATGAAATAGAAGAGGATTTGAGATCTCACTTAAAACATGCACTAAATTTTCTTTTTGCAGCACTAACCATAATTTCTATGACAAAATGAACCCCATCATTTTGTTCCTTTACAAATTAAATGTTTTAAGTGTTACCAGTTTATTCCAATCAAGATGGCTTCAGGTGTGCCATACTTTTGTCATAAGTAAGACTGTTAGCGCTCTAGTTGTTCTTTAGAACACTCTGGGAAGCTGCAGTAGAACACAAAGGCATCAACTGACAGGCTGCTCCTGTTGAAATATAACAGGAAGATATTTGAGATCACACTTGAAACATGTCCTAATTTTTCTTTCTACAGCACTAACCATAATTTCTATGACAAAATGAACCCCATCATTTTGTTCCTTTTTAAATTAAATGTTTTAAGTGTTACCAGTTTATTCCAATCAAGATGGCTTCAGGTGTGCCATACTTTTGTCATAAGTAAGGCTGTTAGCACTCTAGTTGTTCTTTAGAACACTCTGTGAAGCTGCAGTAGAACACAAAGGAATCAACGGACAGTCTCTGCCCTTGTTGGATGTACATGTTTTACTGAGAATGTCAGACTTCATTCTCACATGACTGAGAAAGATAATGTGAATTTACAGAAAATATGCTCTAATTTTAGCTTCTGGAGCACCTTCCAAAACTGTATGGGACAAGCATGTGAAAATAGTTTTCTCTCAAACATGATTCATGATATCCCAGCAGAAGGTTTTTCACAGGGTAAAATCACCTTAGAACACACCACAATTCCTGAAATTAGTATGGTACCATCAACAAATGAATTCTAATGTAACTAAAGTCTGTTATCACCCTTTGTAGTTCTCCTTTTAGTAACCCTCAAAATCTTCGATTCACTACCATGCATTTATATTGGTCCCAAGATGGCTGCCAGCAATTCCAGGATGAAGTGCTGACAGCCAATCAGATCTCACGATGACATGTGTGGTTAGGCTCCGCCCAGATATATATGTGTTTTTCCTTTTGATTTTCTCAGCAACTACTGAACGGATTTACACCATTTAACAAAAAGGGTTCTTTTGAACCAAGAACTACCTCTTTGCCAAATTTGGTGTAATTCCGTTCAGCAGTTCGGGCTGTAGCCTTGCATAAAGTTTCCTATGGGAAATTGATTTTTTGACTCTTATTTTTTTAATTTCTCCGCAACTACTGAACGGATTTATACAATTTAACAAAAGGGTTCTTTCTGAACCAAGAACTACCTCTGCCAAATTTGGTGTAATTCCGTTCAGCAGTTCGGGCTGTAGCCGTGTCTAAAGTTTCCTATGGGAAAATGAATGGGGAAAACACGTTTTGGGACCCCTTTTTCTCGGCCCCCGCTTGACGAATCACCCTGAGACTTTCAGGGTAGGAGCGGACCGGAGCGGGCCATAAAGTTTGAAAATTTCGCGAAGATTCGTCAACCGACGCAAGAGTTATTTCAAATAGAATGTCGCAGATTTGCTATGGAAAATAGGTCCTAACTATAACTATCTACTGGCGACCGCCAGTAGATAATATATATATATATGTATATATATATATTACCTACTGGCGGTCGCCAGTAGGTAGTTATAGTTAGAACCTAGTTTCCATAGGAAAAGCGTTTTTTGATTTGCCAATATCTTTGACACCGTTTGACGAAGCTTCACGAAATTTTCAAAACTAATTGTTCGCTCAGGTCAGCTCCTGTCTTGAAAGTTTCGGGGTGATTCGTCAAGCGGGGCCGAGTAAAAAGGGGGGTCCCAAAATGCGTTTTCCCCATGTTAATTTCCATAGGAAATTTAGACAAAGCTACAGCCCGAACTGCTGAACGGAATTACACCAAATTTGGCACAAAGGTAGGTCTTGGTTCAGAAAGAGCCCTTTTTGTTAAATGGTGTAAATCCGTTCAGTCGTTGCTGAGCAATTTAAAAAATAAAACTTTTGATATCTGAGCACCGAGGAGGAGTCGCGACTCTTCCCGAGCACGAGCTTCACTCTGATTGGCTGCCAACACTCCAAACCAGGAAGTGTTGGCAGCCATCTTGTGACTCGGTAACCGAGCCACAAGATAAGAGTAAAAAAAAGGTGAAAAAGAAGAAAAGGGGGCAGGGTATAAACACCCTGACCCCGTAGGCCTGCTCAGGGGGTCCCACAAGGACCGCCAGGGCCAAAAAAAGCTTTTTTTTCTTCTTTTTTTTAAATTGGCTGAATTCGCTCTGGGTGTGCGAATCCGGATGAAAAAATAAATAAAAATGAAGCGCGGGCTCCTGCGCTTCATTTTATATAAGCCCCCTGCTGGGCCAGGTCCTGGGGGCAATACATAATTAATTTGCAGGGGCCCGTGGGGGCCCCCGCAGCCCCGGGGACTGCCGCCTCCCCGGGTCTTATTTAATTGTATGCGGGTGGCACGCAGCCCCCCTGCAGCCCCGGGGACCGCCACCTCCCCGGGGATTTAAAAATAAATGTGTGCCACGCTGCCCCGGGGACCGCCACCTCCCCGGGGCTTATTTAATTGTATGCTGGGGGCACGCAGCCCCCCTGCAGCCCCAGGGACTGCCACCTCCCCGGGGATTTAAAATATATGTGTGGGGTGTTCCAACCCCCCCCCCCCGCAGCCCCGGGGACCGCCATCTCCCCGGGGCTCTGTTTTTTTTTTTTTTTTAAAGATGTGTGGGGGGACCACCACCTCCCCGGGGCTTATTTAATTGTGTGCAGGGGGCACGCGCCCCTCCCACATGCCCCGGGGACCACCACCTCCCCGGGGCACATACTCATTTTAATGCGGGGGTCCGTAGTGGACCCCTGGCCATGGGGACCACCAACTCCCCGGGGCTTTGAAATGCTGGGAGGGGGGCCCTTCTGGAGCCCTTGATGGCCCTGGGGACCGCCACCCCCCCGGGCCGGCTCCCGCAATGTCCCGGGGTGCCCACCCCCGGGACCTTGCTGTTTGCTATGGCAGGGCGGGAGCACGCCTCCCGCCCTGTCATAGCAAACTGCTTCGGTTTTTGGAAGCGAGAGCAGGAAACCTGCTCTCGCTTCCAAAAACCGAAGCAGAATTGCTTTTGCACAAGGGGAGCTGCATGTCAGCAGCTCCCCTTGTGCAAAAGCAATACCGGCTCCCGCAGGAGGCGGGGAGCCGGCGGGACCGTGGGGGCATTGGGGCTTCCCCCACTGTCCCCAATGGAGAGGTCAGGCCCTGGGGGATGGGGTCCCCGGGGCCAGAAGTGGCCTGGGAGGGGGGCCACTCGGCCCCCCTCCTCTTTATTTAAAAAAAAAAAAATGGCCGGGCCCTGGGGGGTGGGGTCCCCGGGGCCGAAATCGGCCTGGGGAGGGGGGATGCGTGCCCCCCTTCCCTTCTTTGATTTTTATATAAAAAAGAGGCCAAGCCCTGGGGGATGGGGTCGCTGGGGCGAATACGAAATAATGGAAATGGATCGGTTTTTTTCGATCAAGTTTGGAGTTGTGACTCCAGCGCGGCGCTCAGAGCGGCCCCCCTGTGTAACGTTGCACTGGATTCGCAAATTCACCTTAAATAAATAATAAAGTAGTATATAATATAGAAGGTAGTGTTGTGTTTGTGAAGTTGTTTTAAAGACAAGATTACAATTGATAGAGCTGTTAAAAATATATAAAATTAAAATTTAATATTTAAAGTTGAAAAGTGTGTTGTGTTGTAGTACATTGAGTTTGTGCTTTTGTTTTGTGGAATTCCGCACTGTGTGCGCGAATCCCCAAAAATAAAAAAAAATATGTATGTGTTAAAAAAAAAATTATAATCAGTATTATGTTATAGGGTGGCTCTAAAAAGAGCCCTTGTTTTCATTGTGACTTTGTTGTAGCTACATGTAAGTGCCGATGCAGAGCTTTAGGTTGTTGAGAAAGACTCTGTTTCCTTGATCTGTGAAATGTACTCCATCACTCCTGTAGATGCCATCCATATCAAAACGTAGATTGTTGTTATATATGGAGCCCATGCTATGGTCTCTGAGGTAAGCAGAAACAGCTTTATTGACATTTTTCTAGCTTTCTCAATCTGTGGACAGAATTGATTTGACCACTTCCATTTCTGTCTTTGGCATATGTTAGAGTATACAAAGACAGTTTGAGGTAAAAGCAACATCAATTGTGCAAAGGTGTCCTTCATTAGCATTTCCAGACCTACCCCAGTCAATGTGCCGAGGTCATTTCCACCACAGTGCACAATCATATGGTCAGGGGGTTGGAGATGTAAAAAGGTTTTAACCAAAGGCATTAATTGGTGCCACTTTAATCCTCTTTGTGCAATCCATTTAATGTCCACATTTTGCAAAGCTAGGTCTTTGTCAATACGTCTGCGTTCTGCATACCCTTTGCACCAGAAAACATAGCTGTGTCCAACAATCCACACTGAAAGCATCTTGAAGGGATGTCTGGAACTGATGAAAAGATGTCTGTAGCTGAGGTAGTCAGTTGATAGAATGAGGGGTATCTAAAATGGTGGACAAGATGCAGTTTTAAAAAAAGTAGAGAATTGATTGGGTGTTTAAGAACATTGTACATTCAAAAATAGGGTGCATGTTTCTGTCTTTAAAAAGCATGTTTCTTATTGGTTAGTAAAAAATGTCTGAAAGGTACAGTATATAGGATAAGCTCATATATTGCAAAGTCAATCACACCTGCTGTTTGCATTTGCAACATTGTGTGGTGAACTTGAAAATATGCTGAACTTGTGACCTGTCAGTAAAGTTGAATGTTTCATGAGCTGTTGCTATGGAAACTGGCATTAAGCAGAATGGGGGAAGGGTTGGATCTTAGCTGTGGATTTAAAATGTGAAATTGTTATGTATATGTAAGTGAAATTTCATTAAAGTAAGATTTCCCAAGTCAAGAATATCTTTAGAAGTGGTGTGTTCTTTAAAAATAGTTGATTTTTTATTTGTAATATGTTTTTGAACTCCCGTATGAATTTGTGGCTCCATTGCGATGGTGCACGGTGGAGTCGCAACTTCAAAAAGTTCCAGATTCACTTTGGGTACTTTTAGAAGTCAGTTGGTAAGGGTTAATATGTCTAACCAATAGAAATGTGTTTTCAAATTTGAAATTATTGAGGAAGGCATGTGATTTGTTACTTACATGTATTTGTGTGGAGAAAGAGAGGGAAACTTTGCCATTACTGGTTTTACCTTGCTGAGTCTGGTGCATTATATTAATTGTGTGCAAAAAAATCCTGTAAGAGTGAGATATTTTTAATTCAACAAATCTATTTGGAAGGTGAGTTATAAATTTGTGAGGTTTATTTTTAAACTTTTAAAATTATTCAAAACTGTGTTGTTTGAAATATATTATTACATGTAGAGATGTGTATTGTAGTTTGTTTTATTGTACTTAAATGTTGTTTAAAAAATATGTATAGTAATATGTGTATTTTGCAAGATGGATTACTGATGTTCATATAAGGTGTTATTAATTAGGCTTCTTTTCTAGTCTGTACAAAGGTATAGTTGAATGATGCCGCATAATTTTAGATAGTTTGGTGAATATGCAGCACAAATGTGTAGTTTGAAAGATGTTCGTATAAGGTGTTATGAATTAGGCTTCTTTTTTGTAGTCTGTACAAAGGTATAGTTGAATGATGCAGCATAATTTTAGATAGATTGGTGAAGATGAAGCACAAATGTGTAGTTTCAAAGATGTTTATATATGGTTTTATTAATTAGGGTTCTTTTTTCTAGTCTGTACAAAGGTATAGTTAAATGATGCCGCATAATTTTAGATAGAATGGTGAAGATGCATCACAAAAGTGTGCTTTGAAGGATGCTCACATAAGGTATTATTAATTAGGCTTCTTTTTTCTTGTCTGTACAAAGGTATAGTTGAATGATGCCGCATAATTTTAGATAAAAAGGTGAAGATGCAGCATAAAAGTGTGGTTTGAAAGATGCTCATATAAGGTGTTGTTAATTTGGCTTCTTTTTTCTAGTCTGTACAAAGGTATAGTTGAATGATGCCGCATAATTTTAGATAGAAAGGTGAAGATGCAGAATAAAAGTGTGGTTTGAAAGATGCTCATATAAGGTGTTGTTAATTAGCCTTCTTTTTTTAAGTCTATTGAAAGGTATAGTTGAATGATGCCGCATAATTTTAGATAGAATGGTGAAGATGTAGCTCAAAAGTAAGCCACAAGATATTACCCTTGCAGGCATGTTGCACTTATCTATTCACCTAGGTAATATGTAATGACTCATCTATGCCTTCAGATGGTATTTATGCACTTATCTGTGCACTCAATGTCTATGTCTGCACTTATGCAAGTAGCCAATCACTTTTCGTCTTTTATTGCAATTATCCAGTGACTACCTTTGCACTCATACAATCACCCAAGTATTACCCCTGGAGTTATGCAATCACTCAAGCACATTTATTATATGCCTCAGTTACTAGGTTTCACTATATTCCAGAAATATAGTATACATGTTTGTTTTAGATATCATGATGATTTGAAAACGTACAGATATATGTATGCATACGTTTAACAATATGGAGAGACTTATAGATGAGCCATGTAATAGTCTGCTGCTTTATATTTGGCTAGGCCAAATACCTAAGTACTCGGTATGCACTCTTACAATGATGCAGGCACTACATATGCAGTACTGTAATCACTCAGCCATTACTGTTGCACTGATGCAATCATTTAGGCACTATCTATGCAGTTATGCAATCACTAAGGTATAACTCATGTAGTTATATAATCACCCAGGCACTACTGTTGCACTCCTTGAATCTTAAAGGCACTACCTTTGTACACATGTAATCACTCAGCCAGTAGTCATGCTGTTATGAAATCACTGAGGCACCACTATCGCACTCTTTTATTTACTCAGGCTCTACCTCAGTAGTCCTGCAATCACCCAAGAAGTACCCATGCACTTATAAAATCACCCTGTCACTTGCTATGTAGTCATGTCAATCCCCAGACATTCTCCCTGTAGTCATGCAATCAGTGAGATGTTATCTATGTAGGCCTTTAATCCCCTTGTACTCTTTCAATCACATACGTACTTTTCTTGTACTTATGTAATCACTCAGCCAGTACTCATGTACTTTTAAAATCACCCAGTCACTACCTTTGCACTCCTGTAATCACTCAGCCAGTAGTCATGCTGTTATGAAATCATCCAGGCACTACTTTTACAGTCTTTTATTTACTCAGGCTCTATCTCAGTAGTCCTGCAATTACCCAAGAAGTACCCATGCACTTATAAAATCACCCAGTCACTTGCTATGTAGTCATGTAAATCCCCAGACATTATCCCTGCAGTCATGCAATCGCCGAGGTGTTACCCATGTACTCCTTTAATCCGCTTGTACTCTTTCAATCACATACGCACTTTTCTTGTACTTATGTGTTCACTCAACCAGTACTCATGTACTTTTAAAATCACCCAGTCACTACCTTTGCACTCATTTAGTAGTCAGTCAGGCAGCTTTTTAGTAGTTCAGGAATCACCCAGGTGGTACTCATGAACTTACAAAATCATCCACTCACTTGCTATGTACTTCAGTAATCCTCCAGAAATTAGCCTTGCAAGCATGTCATTATCCAGGGTCTAGTTATGTACTTTCCCTACAGTTATGCAATCATGCAGGCTGTACCTATGCAGTCATGTAATAACCTACACACTACCCTTGTAGTTGTAGAATCACCTATGCCCTTCTCTTGTATTCATCTATTCACATAGGCAGTACTCAATGACCTATCGATCCCTTCAGGTGCTATTTATACACTTATCCATGCAGTCAATATGTGTGTTTGCACTTATGCAACTAGCTAGTCACTATCCATCTTCTCCTGCAATTATCCAGTTACTACCCTTGCACTCATACAATCACCCAAACACTACTCACAGAGTTTTGGAATCACTCAGGCAGATCTAGTACATGTCTCAGTTTCTATGTTTTACTATATTTCAGAAATATTGTATACATATTTGTTTTAGATATCATGAGGATTTGGAAAGGTGGACACATATGTATGCGTGCTTTTAAGAATATGGACAGTCTTATAGATGAGTCATGTAATAGACTGCTGCTTTATATTTGGCTAGGCCCAACTCTCATGCACTTATAAAAACACCCAAGTACTCGTCATGCACTCTTACAATGATACAGTCAGTACTTATGCAGTGCTGTAATCACTCAGCCATTGCTGTTGCAGTGATGCAATCATTTAGGCACTATCTATGCAGTTATGCAATCACTAAGGTATAACTCATATAGTTATATAATGACCCAGGCACTACTGTTGCACTCCTTGAATCTTGGAGGCCTACCTTTGTACACATGTAATCACTCAGCCAGTAGTCATGATGTTATGAAATCACAGAGGCACTACTTTCGCACTCTTTTATTTACTCAGGCTCTACCTCAGTAGTCCTGCAATCACCCAAGAAGTACCCATGCACTTATAAAATCACCCAGTCACTTGCTATGTAGTCATGTCAATCCCCAGACATTATCCCTGTAGTCATGCAATCAGTGAGATGTTATCTATGTAGTTGTTTAATCCCCTTGTACTCTTTCAATCACATACCCACTTTTCTTGTACTTATGTAATCATTCAGCCAGTACTCATGTACTTTTAAAATCACCCAGTCACTACCTTTGCACTCCTGTAATCAGTCAGGCAGTATCTTAGTAGTTCAGTAATCACCCAGGCGGTACTCATTAACTTATAAAATCACCCACTCACTAGCTTTCTACTTCAGTAATCCCCCAGATATTATCCTTGCAGGCAAGGAATTACTCATGGTCTAGTTATGTACTACCCCTACAGTTATGCAATCATGCAGGCTGTTGCTGTGCAGTCATGTATTTACCTACACACTACCCTTGTAGGTGTCGAATCACCCATGCCTTTCTGTTGCATTCGTGTATTCACCTAGGCAGTACTCAATGACTCATCTATGCTTTCAGGTGCTATTTATACACTTATCCATGCACTCAATGTGTATGTTTGCACTCATGAAATTAGCCAGTCACTTTTCATGTTGTCCTGTACTTACCCAGTGACTACCCTTGCACTCATACAATTACCCATGGAGCACCCATTGAGTGTTGCAATTACTTAGTGAGATCTATTACATGTCTCAGTTTCTAAATTTCAACATATTTCAGAAATATTGTATACATATTTCTTTTATATATATCATGATGATTTGATAACATAGAGAGATATGTATGCGTCCTTTTAACAATATGGAGTCACTTATAGTTGAGTTATGTAATAGTGTGCTGCTTTATTTTTGGCTAGGCCGAACTGTCATGCACTTATAAAAACACCCAAGTACTCGCCATGCACTCTTACAATGATGCAGGTGTTACATATGCAGTGCTGTAATCACTCAGCCATTACTGTTGCATTTATGTAATCATTTAGGCATTATCAATGCACTTATGCAATCACTAAGGTATAACTCATGTAGTTATATAATTACCCAGGCACTACTGTTGCACTCATTGAATCACGGAGGCACTACCTTTCTACTCTTGTAATCACTCAGCCAGTAGTCATGCTGTTATGAAATCACCCAGGCACTACTTTTACAGTCTTTTATTTACTCAGGCTCTATCACAGTAGTCCTGCAATTACCCAAGAAGTACCCATGCACTTATAAAATCACCCAGTCACTTGCTATGTAGTCATGTAAATCCCCAGCCATTATCCCTGCAGTCATGCAATCGCCGAGGTGTTACCCATGTACTCCTTTAATCCACTTGTACTCTTTCAATCACATACGCACTTTTCTTGTACATATGTATTCACTCGGCCAGTACTCATGTACTTTTAAAATCACCCAGTCACTACCTTTGCACTCATGTAGTCAGTCAGGCAGCTTTTTAATAAGGAATATATTGATATTGAATGGTCAGCTACAGTGGTCTGACTGCACTAAGTTGCGAACCTACCTTGAGGAGTGAGGAGGTAAGAAAAGTGGGCAACAAGGTGTGGTCTAGGCTGAAAACTAAGGGTGGGCGTAACCTACCTTGAGGAGTGAGGAGGTAAGAAAAGTGGGCAGCAAGGTGTGATCTAGGCTGAAAACTAAGGCTGGGCGTAGTTGGCAGAGTACCACTACGCGGAGAAAAACTCAGTGAATTCCGCAACTTCACTCAATAAAGCAGAGACCTCATACACTTTTGGTTAAATAACAAGTATCTCTGTCTTTACATGCTAAAATGCATATAGTCATTTCACAAAAGTGAAAATGAAAATTTAGCCAGCAGTGAGAGAGGTGATGATTTTGAGATCCTCCCTAACCTAGGGAGAGAACCAAGCAGATGCCTTGAAAACAAAGAGCACATCTTGCTGAACGATTCGGTGGTGGTCCCATCCTCTTAGGACCACCCCAAGCACAGTTATGGGCAAAAATACAATCCCAACCAAAGGCCCTGCAAAGCATTATGGGACGAGATTAGCAGTGGGCAGTGAATATTATAGTATCCAATATCAAAATAATTCTACAAAGAGCTGCAGTTCAACTCGTCGTTACTAGGTGTCCTCACAAGTCAAATGCAAAAGCATTGAAATTATTACATCAAGCTGCAGTTCCACTAGTCAGTTACTAGATGTCCTCACGAGTCAAATGCAAAAGCATTGAAACCCTTTCATGAAGCTGCAGTTCAGCTCTTTGTAGAATTTATAGTATTAGCTCTCAGCTCAGGGTTTCAATGCTTTTGCATTTGACTCGTGAGGGACACCTAGTAACGACTAGTGGAACTGCAGCTTCATGAAAGGGTTTCAATGCTTTTGAATTTGACTCGTGAGGGACATCTAGTAACGACTAGTGGAACTGCAGCTTGATGTAATAATTTCAATGCTTTTGCATTTGATTCGTGAGGGACACCTAGTAACGACAAGTTGAACTGCAGCTCTTTGTAGAATTATTTTGATATTGGATACTATAATATTCACTGCCCACTGCTGATCTCATCCCATAATGCTTTGCAGGGCCTTTGGTTGGGATTGTATTTTTGCCCATAACTCTGCTTGGGGTGGTCCTAACAGGATGGGACCACCACTGAATCGTTCAGCATGATGTGCTCTTTGTGTTCAAGGCATCTGCTTGGTCCTCCCCCTAGGTTAGGGGGGATCCCAAAATCATCACCTCTCTCATTGGCTGATATTTTAATTTCAGAGTTCACTTTTATGAATTGGTTATATGCTTTTTAGCATGTAAAGTTGCTTTATCAAAGCATTTGTGGGTGCAGTTTAGTAGCTAATTCCTCTACGCGGAGGGACAGAGCAGAGTTTGTTGCCCACTCCTAGTGAAAACTAGCCCAGTAGGCTTTCCAGACATAATAGGCACCAGTTTTAATTTTCTGCAATATTGTTCATTAAATATAACCGAAGAGCCAAGGTAGCCAAGGTATCGAAAGACTGGAAATGTAGATGCCACAAGGAACATTATGTCAACCTCATTCAGGATAACGAGGAAGTACAAGATAAAGAGGAAGGTGGTAGCAATAAGAACCAAAATTCCGTAAGTGTCATTTGGTCACATCTTTTTACCAGCCAGTTCCCTATTGGTATAGTCAATAAGATATTGTGTAGCAAAGTATATAGAAGTGGGACATTTATTTGTGTAGATGCCATAACTAGAAGTGCCAAGAAGACACATACCTAACAGGAGTAAGGTAGTATCCATAAAGTAAAGGAAATTGAATAATCATCACTAACAGATATGGATATTACATCAGTTCAACCATTGTCTTCTGGACTAAAAAGAGTCAATTTGTAATGATGGCTTTCTTCTTTGCCTCAATTAATTTCGTGCACGATCATATTCAAGGCAACTGAGGCAGTAGAGAGAACATTACAATTTCAGGATCAAAATATTTCTTAAAATGCTTTAGAATGCAGAGAAATAAGTGAATAACATTAATCATCCCTCCACTCAAGGTGTAGATAGAAAAAAAGATAATATCATAAGTATTCCAAACATGTCTACAATTAATATGTCAGGAACTCTCTCTTCCAGGATGCTAGATACCATACACTGTGTTCTCGTAGTTGAAATTATTTGAGATGTAATGAGTACAAGGAATCCTATCATTTATCATGCTATAAGTGATGTAATATGAAAGGGTATTTGCAGTGCCTGGGATAGGCATTACTTATAGTTCATTTACTGTGGCAAGCAAGTTGACAACACTTTGTATGGAGGTACGTGAGTTGTAGTAAGTTTTGGGTGGGGTGCAAATTATAACATAAAGTTTTAACTATAACATTAGAATTACTAATGTTTATGGAGTTTATGTTGGTTTTGTATTGAAATAATAAATTAAGCTTTCCTAACCATAACTAACCTTAAACCTCTGTTTTTTATTGAACTATTGTGGTTTAATTTTTTGTTTTTTTAAAAGTTGGTTACATTTAGAGTGAAGTGTCGTCAAGTGGAGGGTTGTCTAGTGGAGTGACATAGAGTGGAGTAAAGTTGTAGAGTTTCATAACATAGAGTCGCGTAGAGTGGAGTGACATGTCATATAGGGCGGTGGCTTAGAGTAGAGTGTTGTGTTGTGGTATAGAGTGGGGTAGCATGTCGTAGAGCAGTGGAGTGTTATGGAGTCTAGTGGTGTGTCATGCAGTGGAGTAGAGTGTTGTGGCACAGACTGGAGAGGTACGTCATTGAGTGGAGAGGCAAAGTGTTTTGTGGCGTAGAGTGGAGTGTCTAGGCATATCATAGACTGGATTAGCAAATTGTGCTGTAGAGTGGAGTGGAGTGGCGTAGAGTTGAGTATTGGAGCAGAATTGCGAAGTGTGGAGTAGTGTGTCATAGAGTACAGTGGAGTAAAGTGGGGTAGAGGGAGTTGCGTAGAGTGGAGAGGCATAGAGTGCTGTGGCATAGAGTCTTGTATCATAGAGTGCCATGGTGTAGAGTGGGATGGCATGTTGTAGAGTGTTGTGAAGTGGTGTGTCGTGGAGTAGAGTATTGTAGACTGGAGTAGAGTGTCATAGTGTGGAGTGACATGTGGTATAGTGGAGTAGAGCTGTGGTGCATCATATAGTGTAGTGTCATGGCATAGAGTGTTGTGGTATAGAGCAGGGGCGTATCTTAGAGGAGTGTACTGCCATAGAGTGAGTAAAGAGATGTAGCACAAACTGGAGTGACATATCATTGAGTGGTGAGGTGCAATGTGTCATGTCATGGCATAGAGTGGGGTGGGGTGGCTTAGAGTGGAGTGTTGTGACATTTTGTATAGTGGATTGGCATATTATGCTGTTGAGTGGACTGGCATAGAGTTGAGTAGTAGAGTCGAGTTGAGAAGCATGGAGTGGTGTGTCATAGAATACAGTGGAGTGAAGTGGGGTAGAGGGAGATGCGTAGAGTGGAGAGGCCTAAAGTGCAGTGGCATAGAGCGTCGTATCATAGAGTGTCATGGTGTACAGTGGGGTGGCATGTCAGAAAGTGTTGTGGAGTGGTGTGTCATGCAGTAGAGTGTTGTAGACTGAAGTAGAGTGGCATAGAGTAGAGTGGCATGTCATACAGTGGAGTAGAGTTGTGGTGCATCATAGAGTGGAGTGTCATGGCATAGACTGTTGTGGTATGGAGTGGCGTGGTGTGTCGTAGAAGAGTAGAGCGCCATAGAGTAGAGTGACATGTCATACAGTGAGTAGAGCATTATGTCACAGACTGGAGTGGCGTGTCATTGAGTGGAAAGGCATAATGTGTCATATTGTGGAGTGTTGTGGCATGAGTATAGTGGAGTAATGTGTCATAGAATACAGTGGAGTGAAGTGGGTAGAAGGAGTTGCATAGCGTGGAGAGGCATAGAATGCTGTGGTATAGAGTGTTGTATCATACAGTGTTGTGATGTAGAGTGGGGTGACATGTTGTAGAGTTTTGTGAAGTGGTGTGTCATGAGTAGAGTATTGTAGACTGGATTAGAGTTTCATAGAGACGAGTGGCATGTGGTACAGTGAAGTAGAGTTGTGGCGCGTCATAGAGTGGAGTGTCATGGCACAGTGTGTTGTGGTATAGAGTAGGGTGATGTGTCATAGAGGAGTGCAGTGTCTTAGGGTCAGATGTACGACCCACCAATTTGTGACTCGCAAATTGCATCGCATTTGCGACTTGCAATTTGCGACTCGCAAATTGGGATGCACAACAGTGTCTCAGGCACTGTTTGCGATTCCTAATGGGTTGCAAATTGCATGCCCCATTAATATTAATGATGCAGGCGCAATTTGTGACCCCATTAGGAATGGCTAGCACTCACAGGGATGGTGGCCTGCTGGGGTCGTAGAGTGTTGTGAAGTGGTGTGTCATGGAGTAGAGTGTTGTAGACTGGAGTAGCGTGTAATAGAGTGGAGTGGCATGTAGTACAGTGGAGTGGAGTTGAAGTGTATCATAGAGTAGAGTGTCATGGCATAGAGTGTTTTGGTATAGAGTGGGGTGGCGTGTCATAGAGGAGTGGAGTGGAGTGCTATAGAGTGGAGTGGAGTGGCGTATACTACAGTGAGTAGAGTGTTGTGGCACAGACTGGAGTGGCCTGTCATTGAGTGGAGAGGTATAGTGTGCTGTGGCATGGAGTGGTGTGGTATGTTGTGATGTGGAGTGTTATATAGTAGAGTGTCGTAGAGTTGAGTGACGTGGAGCGTCATGTCATGGATTGGTGTGCCATAGAGTGACAAGTCACAGGGTGGGGAAGAGTGTCATGCTGTAGACGGAGTGTCATAGAGTGGTGTGGAGTGGCATGCAGTGCAGTGTCATAAAGTGGAGTGCAGGGCCATACAGTGTCTTTTGTCATATATAATTATTTTTTTCAGTAGGTACCGCTGTATTTCTTAGCCAGTTTCAAGAAATAACCATGGTACTTCGTAAACTTCTTTAAAGTCATAAAAAACAATAAAAATACTTTCCCCAAACCCTACAGAGTTTGCCAAAGTTCCTCATTTCTTCCTTTAGATCAGAACAAAGACAAAGAGGCCGATTACGAGGTCGGTCAGAAGGGCCTCCGTGGGCCTGTCGGAGGTGGTCCATCCGACCGAACTCACTTCGGATGCTGTTGTCCCGACCGCCGCATTATGATCCCCAAAACCTATTGCTTACCGAACGACTCGGTTTCTCCAATTCCGACTGGAAATTCCGACCACGAAGCCATCGGAAACACCAAATGGAGCCGTTCTGAGCGACTTCCGAGTCAGAAACTGCCCACCCAATTACGATGCATATTTCCTACATGGAGAATCTGTCGGGCCAACCACCTCATTAGAGCAGGCAGAAGGGGAGTATTTCAACTCCGAAGCTCATCACAACATGCCTCCTGTGACCTCTGCTGCACAGCAATGGAGTCCATCACACATGTCATCCCTCTATTATAAATCAGCGATGAATATTACATCCCCAACTAACTCGGTCGTCGCCACTGGTAAGTAAGACCCCTACCCCTACAGATGAATGTAACTACCCAGCAAAAGTCAATAGAGTAGAAAATGTTCTGTAGCATGTTGGGCATGGCAAATGAGGGAATGTCATCATCAGGTATCTGCAGTTTGACTGGCAAATACTGGGAGAAACATCCATTTTACACTGGAACAGAAATGCCCATAGATACATATATGTATGTAGAACTAAATGAATGCATGAGTACACCACAGCACACAACGAAACATCACAGGGCAACAGAACATGAATGTACTCACAAAAGTATGTTCACAGAGACATTTGCACTGGCATCATGCCTGCACCTATGTGCATCATTTACCCGGGCAGAACCCAAATATCTGAAACGCAGATAAATACCACAAGATCTCATGTCATAGGAAGTCACATTGCATGAAGTGACATCATTTACAATAATTATCTTGCCATTTCCCAAACACCATAGCAAGAAGCACCTTATCTACTCAGCATAGCTTGAAATTAACCATCAACATGTATACAGGAAAATGATGTCCAAATATATGGCAGATCTACCAAGTAGCAATACAATACATCCACCCAATCAGATGGAAAACCTAGGCCTATCTTGCTTACAAATTTCACACCTCACTGTATGTGATGCACCAATTGTTGACAGATCAATACATGACTCCAAACACCAAATTGACTAATACAGTCCAACCTGGTATGCCACTACCCCATCAGCCGAATCGCGCAGTCACACATCTTTTGTCCTGATGAGTACAGCGGTGTCTGAGCAAGCATCCACCAAAGCTTTTGTTCACCATTATCTCAGCCTCACCACATGACATGTAGCCAGGTCATCATAGGGAGTCAGAAGCAGAATGGGATGTTGGATGTGTCAGGAATAACAACATGTGAAGGATCCAGCACAGATCCAGAGCAGGAGTCAGACAGATGAATCCCTTACATACAATCCCTAGCATGCACCCAGGTCTGCTAGCATGCACACCTCACTCAAATACATTGGGATACAACTATCTTGGGGCCCCTATGCTTTGCCAGGCCAGGTTTGCACGCCCCTGGTGGACCCGTGCTATTCCTCCACCACCGTTCACTGAGGCCAGCCAGCAGGGCATGAGATACAATACCTACCTGTACAGTCAGGACATGGTATCAAAATGTCCCACTTGGAGTTACAGCACTCAAAAAGGTCCAAATTGATAACAGTCCACATGGAGCAGGCCTCAGATCTGCAGGTACAGAAAGGATGGTTCATTATCCAAAACCTTGGCGAAGGAAGACACACATCTCAAAACTAAGATAATTTCTTACATACAAAAGACAGAGACAGGGAATTGCATTTGCTGGCATATGGCTCGATACATGTACCTGCACACGAGTCACAAGATATTTCAAAATCCAAACCAATACCTTGCTATCAGCTCAATATCATGTCCTGGAAACAAATTGGGATGGATGTAAATCATCTTTCATTAAGCATGCAATACAGATCTGGTCAGATGGGCAAAACAAACATTCATCATTGAGTCAAGCATACCACAACAGGAGCATATGGTACAAAATTGAACAAAATTATAAATATAACAAGATAGATGAGCACAGAGGGATCATGGGCATTTAGAAGGTCAGCAACATACATACCTCACAGTCCACACATGGGGGGGTGAGACCGTGGCCACTTGTACAATAGCCATTGTCAACAGTTGACATTGTAGCATATGTGAACTCTAAAAGACACCCCTACATGTGAACAAAGGAGGAAATGTCATGCAGCCAGTCTACCTCACATGACAGAGCAGCTTCCTCATCTAGCCATGTCTGGACTACCTCTGATAGGTCCATGATGACATGTCTGTGACCCTGACCCTACAAAGTCCTACACCTATCCAGTTGCTCTTCATGTGACAAGTTGTCCTACACCTTAGCTATTGCAATCCTGTGGATGCACACAACTAACTCCCTGCGCTGCGCAGTAGCCTCAGCCCTACATCATTAGCGAGTTGAGTCTCACAAGTGTTGCAGTGTTGGGACTGCAGTGGCCTAACAATGCATGCAAATGGCCTGGCGTGTGATGAGCATTTAAAAATCCATCCTTTCATTGGATAACTTTAAAAACATCTTCTTCAGGAATATCCCTCTCTGCATCCCCTCCAATGGAAGGAGGTTGAACCAACCCATCACTGGGCCAAGTACATCTGTAACTCCAGAACATAGGTTTGCAGCATACAGCCTTGTCCAGAACATGTGTATTAAATTCAAAATAGGTGCATTACATTGTGTGCACAAAGGGCAGGACACAAACTCTCAGGTCAGACAGCTGAAGTGAGACATGCCCTGTGCCAGATGTCAAATTAAATGGAATGGAGTATCACGAGGTACTGTACATCGGTAGTGCCTAGTATAATGAGACTCCTAGGCCGTGGAGGGCTTGTAAAACATCATTGTCCTATAGCCAGTGAACATGTGACAGTGGGTCATTCTTTATGTGTTCAAACACATGAACAAAGAATGTCACCAGTCTCTGAACTCCACCCATGACATGTAGGGTGAGGATAAGGGGGCGATGCACTGATTCAGTGTCTGTGACTCTCCACAGGTGTCCCATCTCAGCTATCAGTGTGCCATGTGCAAAGAAATGGCCCCATGGAATGTCAGTCTCTTCCTGCAACTGGCCAAAAGTAATGTGCTCCTGGACCCTGAATAGGTCCCCCACTGAGCTCAATCCTGTGTCTCTCCATGCTGTCAGTCCTTCCCAACAATGCCTCCATGGAAAACAGCTAGGAAGTTCAGAATAACAGATGAAGAGTATGGACTCGTCCCTCAGTAGCCACAGTCCCTATTAGCCCAAAAACACACTTTCACCACGCTGTCAGCTCAACAGGGGAGCTGTGTTTCAAGGAGCAACATTGATTCCGCAACCTCCTGTGCCGTGCATGTTGTGAACATGCCCACTTCCTACAACTGCCGCCCAACCAAACCTTAAACCGGCCATTGCAGTGGTCCTGCAAGATACTGTTTCTTTTAAAATGCATAGTCTGGACAGCCTTCACTCTGGCAGATGCAGCCTCCACAGAGCCACGCTTATCATGCCACTGTTACAGATCAACCCTCGCAGCATTGTGCCAAACTCCCTGGAGGTGGCAAGAGGCACAGCCACTGCTAGGTGATGGCAAAAACACAAGATGCAGGGGAGCATTAACTTCTTAGAAAGTAAAATACAGCCTTGGCCTGTAACTGGGAGAGTGATAAAAAAACAACTGTGGACGTAAAGAGGATATGGCCCTGCTAAGATTCACACAATGAGATACTTTGAATCATGACAGTTACAGATCCCTAAGTACCGAAAAACATGAAGCTCACGCATCACCCTCTGCTCACCCGCCATCACCTCTTGAGGAGGATACTCCACACAGAGGTATAAAAACAACATTTTGCCCAGTTAACACACAAACGTGACACACCCCGCAAATCTGATTGTCTATCAGAAATATCTGGAATGTCCCAGTAGATAGACTGAATATAGAGCAGCATGTCTTCTGCATCAATGGATACTGCATGTACCTCATCGCCCAGTGGAACTCACCATGCTTAACACCTGAGAAATTTGCTTGGCTAGTGGCTACATTGTCAGAGCAAAGAGCAGTGGGGAAAGGGGACAGCCCTCACGAGTCCCCCTGCACAATCTAAAAGAGGGTGACACTTGACTTGGGCAGTTAGCTTGGTATGAAAAAGAAATCTGTTTTTTTGAAGCTGCCCTGCTGTGTCCAGTTTTGACAGAGAGGTAAACCTGTATACACAATCAACTGTATTGCATGCTTTCACCAATTCCCGCACTAAGCAGGCTATGTAAAGACACCTCCCTTGGACCAGCTACAGAACCGTGTTTTGCATATGAATGTTAAGCATCATGGATCTATCAGGGATAAAAATCTTTTGGACACCAGGCACTAGATGCTGTATATGTACCAGCAGGCGAGGACCCAATTCTATACTAAGGATTATCAATTCCTTGCAAGCATGGACTAAGGATTTTGTGGGTGTCAGTTCAGCTAGGTCACTGTTGGGTTTTAACAATGTACACAAAAAAAATTGCCGCATGGATTGTTGATGTCTCCAATCACTCAAGGTGGCTGTAAAGAGCAACAGTCACCTGTGGGCAAGTACAAGCTCATAGGCCTTATCGAGTCTGAGCAGAAGGCTGTCCAACGCATGAGTTGTCAACATGGCAGTGCGCATAATCACCTTGGGTATCTCTTGTACCAGCCAACAAGTTGTTGATCACTGCACGTGCTGCCAAAGCAAGGACAGGTACATTCAATCCAGTCAGGAATTAGGAAACATCTACCTACCTTGCGTTCATACTAGGGGGGAATGTATAGGTCACAACAATACACCTTGAAGAGTTCATGGTTGGCTGCCTGACTATTGTGGATCTGGGGCAGGCGATCCCTAATAATCAGCATCTGCTAGGTTGTTGTTAAGCAACATAGGATGCAGGACATGAATTGCCTTGACTTATCTCCCTCCTTGTGTATTCCAGCTTGTCATGTGCAAAGTAAAAGCAACGCAGTTGCTCAATCAGATGGGTGTGATGTGTTTGAGCATCTGTCAGCGTGGTTAACATCACAGCCTGCAACTGGACCGCAGTCTATTGATGATCTAATGATGCCTCTTTTTACAGCAAAGCCCTGTGGATATTGTCCCTAGATAACACCCAAGCCCCAAGCACCAACCACTCAGTGCTGCTTTCAGAACGTCCCACTTAAGGAACCTAGAAGTGATTGTGTCCCAGTAGTCAGTGAAATATTTGAAGACGGAATCCCTCAGGAATGAGCAAAATGTGTGGGCCAACAACAACGTAGGATGTAGTCACCATGTGAGGACTGGGGGGCGCTGCACACTACATCCAAAGTGTATGTGTATTGGGTCATCTTCTGAGAATGCTATTCACAGCTATTCAGCATGTAGCACCTCAGGCTGTAGTGTGAACTGCTAACAAATAATTACATTCCGAATGTGCAGATTGTGCACCGCAGAGTAGCAGGAGTACTAATGAGTCTCAGGACATAGGATCCACCAATAGTGTTGGAGGGACCAGTGCGTAGCCCATTGTGTAAGGTACGCTGCCAGCACTGGAGAGGATGCCAGGAAGGGAGCTTAATCTGTGGCTCTCGGACACAATTGACATTGCCATCCTCAAGCCAGGGGATATGTGTACACCTTGTGAGGATGAGGGATATGTGCAGAATGAAGTCTGGTTTGTCCACATTCGGCACTGAAACACTGCCCCCTAATCTTGGAAAACATCAAGGAGACCCTCTACAAAGACATATTGCCCTCAGGCCCCATGGCAGTGTCTACTGGGCTAAATGGGACCCCCATATGGACCCACACAAGGGCTACTCTTGCCAAACCAGAGTAGAAGAGGCAAAAATATTGTCAATGCCATCACTTATGGAACTAGTTCCGGTGTAACATGTAAGAGTGCAATTTTTTTCCCCTGCACATCCAGAGATATCCTCACAATGCGTGTATCTCCCTCGGTATCCCCATACCTCAGACATTGAAAGTTAGAATGCCATGAGTAACCATGTGTTGTAGTGTACTGGGAAGTGTGGTGAGGCGTTTCAGGAGTATTCTGCCCCCAGGTGGCCCACCAACACACATCCTGGAATTTTTACTAGAGGGGTCTATGGCCGTCTAATCAATGGACTGCCATTCAAAGTTTATGCATTATGAAAGTAAATTATGAACCCTCAACACCTCCATTCCAGGGCAGTATCCAAGGGGAAAAATGAGCAATCAGTGACAACATCTACCTATCAAGGGTAACTTGGCAGTAATGCCCACACACAACTCAGCCAAGGCAAGGCTAGGTGGAGGGAACATGTCCTGTGATGCTAATGGATTTTGCATAGGCTAGTGTTCTCCTATCGGCCATGTCAACAATCTGTCATGAACAATCAGTGGCAGAGAGCAAGCTGCAGCTAACACATACTACATCCTCAAGTTTCATCTGGCAACTGTTTTTGCATACTTACATCCACCTATTCTATACATGTGTACATTTCAACATTACCTCTTGGCATGCATAATCTCTACTCGTGCTGGTCTGACCCCTCTCACATCCACCTCAAAGTACATGCTCATCTCTCAACCTATCCATAATACACAAGCTCTTCATATTCACCCTCTGGCGCAGCTATCCTTAAAACCATGTCTGCCCTTTAAGCTCCATCCTTGTACTCTAACTCTTCCACCCAGACTTCCCAAAGCTCATCCTGGTACTGTCCCTCTTACCTCCACACCTACATTCACAGTACCACTCTTCATCACCATGCACACAACACCTCTCCCATTCATGCTATGTACACAATGTACTGTACTCATCACCTCCTCAGCAGACGTTAAACGTATCATGTCAAATGTACACCTCTCATCCTCATTTTGCCCATTATTATTGTCTTGGACTGCATTTTTATCACAATGTGCAGCATCATATCCAACTCTGACATTCACACTTAACACCTCACCACATCTCTCACTCACTTAGATCGCTCAATGACTCTGTCCTCATTCATTCGCCTCTCACTCACCATTCACTCACCCCACTCTGCTTAAGGACTACTGATAGTCATTTGACAAACTAGTGCATCCACAGATTCAAACACATAATACATCAACTGGCCAACACCTCACATCTCCCCGTACAGTACCCTAACTTACACAACTGGTGTATACCCTTGACATACACTTATCCACTTTGTTACAAATAACACGTTTAACCTTGTCTCACTGTTGCCCTGTCACATCCACATCTCAGTTCCATGCTCCATACCTCCATTGACTTCTGCACATTAACAACTACCTTTATCAATGACACTGTCCTGTCACAATCATCTCTCACCATAGTGCCACAGACAACAGCTTTCATCTCCTGCCAGCCTCCAACCTTGTCGAGCTGGTTCAAAGTCAATCACATCTACCTATTCATAGCATACCTTGCCCAGGCTTTAACCAATCTTACAAGGTCCCACACTATGATTCCCACACCCCAGCATTTCAAAAATGTCACATTGTAAGAATGAGGATACTTCAAGTCTCCTATCCAAGAACTGCCTTGACCTTAACTCCTCCCTTCTACTCTCATAAAAATCCTAACTTGTTCCGCCCCCATTACGTCTGAGTCTCCACTCCATTTCCAAAATGAAAACACAAGTCTCTCTCACCTCTACCCTTGTTAAACTAGCTCAGCCCATGCAACATTAACCTTGCAAAATACATCTGCAGCTAGGACTCACATTCTAAAATCCACCTCCTCTACTGTCTGTCAACTTAGTGCATGTGTGTAACGGAGGCTCCTGTAGCATCTGCACAGCAGACGGGCCCACAACACTTCTGTGCACTCACAGTCCACTCGGCTTACCACATGTAGCACAAGGCATTGCACTAGACATAACAGCACTCCAAGTTCATCTCTGTGTGATCTTGGCAAGCATCAAGCATAGCTCAAAAGTACTCCATTGTCATTTATGCACAAATGACAACATACACACAAATCATATGCTCAACTGCAAAAGATGTGTGGTTAAAATTGTAAAGCCTTAGCTTTTACAGACAAAACAATTGACAGTGGAAAAGCCAAATCTCAACCATTCTCCTCTCTTCTCACTCAAATGTCATCCCTGTTGGGCAGTGCCCAAAGTGCTACAATGCCATTATGGTTGTCAGACTTAAGATGTTGGGGCGTACCATAGGATTCCCTGATGTTCATCCAGGCAGGGGCAGGTTGCGGTCACATCCATAGCACTCCCAAGTGATGTGGCCACATGCCGTAATGATGATGATGCATTGTGTACGCTGAGTCAGGGGTGAGCGCAAGTCAAGTGTGGCATGAAGGGTAACTCGTATTCAAAAATTGTCTTTACAGTCCATAAACTGAAGGGCTGTATGTGCCAAACACATTGGCACCTTAGCCCATTCCTAAGAGTCCCAGGTGAGGGGTGTTATGTGTTGATTGTGCATCACCCTGATGCGCTATGGATGCAAGCCCAAGGGATGGGTCTGTCCACCTGTAGCTCGTAACAGTATCAGCACACTAAATGCAGTGCTCTGTTACTGGGCTCTATAGTCATTAGCATTTGTGAGATTCTGGGCATCTGTCCACGGGCAGCGTCAGCCTGGACTGGCACATAGCATCCACCCTGAACTAAATCCACTCCACACCACTCCTGTTACTAACAAATGAGGTTTAGACTGCTTGCATGAACTGAGCTCAGAAGGAGATTGTTGCGGTGCATTTGCATGCTGAAAAGCCACACCTTCGGCTGTGTCACATGAGAGGGCTAGAAGGGGCATTGGATGACCAAACACAGATAAATGTCATTCACTCAGAATGTACTAACAGATCTTGACATGGCCTAGCATTCCCAACCAGACAAATAGTTGTACACAAAATATACCCTTTAAAATGAATAGAGTTTTGCTAAATGTATGAAACATAAATGACACACAAAGATCATGCAGCACCCAGCATTGTCCTTGAACAAGTAGCTGAAATATCTTGGACACAACAAGCACAATCCACTCCTGACAGTATTGTGACAACTCCTAATCCATATGCAGCTAGGTCACATATGTGTCACCTAACTGATATGAGTATCACAGCCTTTGGCAAATACAAACTGTCTGCCATCTTAGGTACAATGTAAGCTGTGTCATATCCCATCTCAGAATCATCATATGCCTGAAATGACAACGTTTAGAACTAGTGCCCATATGTGAAATGCACTAGCAAGTTGCTCAGTTTTTTAGAAGAGGTAGACACATACTCATGATACATATCCCTGAGACGACACACAAACAAACCTTTGTCAAACCAGAATATACAGTAGGTTTCATTGAAGGAACAACATAAAGCTTATCACAATACAAAAAACAAGTTGAATAAACAACAAAACCACAAGCATAAAGTACCACGCATTGTGTCTTGGTCACAGTCAGCTTGTGATACATCATCTCAGGCCACGTAGACACACTCAAAGTCACTTATCGCACAAATACACATTGAAAAGCTTGGACAACATATTGCAACTAACATCAGCCTGGGATAGACCATACATCCCCATACTTCTGCTTAACATACTCTGGTCTGGTGCATCATATATCTGGCTGTAGGAGCAAATGCATGACTATGTGTGCCCCAATACATAGCCAAAGGAACATCACATGTGCATGATCTGGCCAAAGTACATTTGCCAGAATTGGGAAATGGACAGACTCTCACACTCTAACTGTGGCATAAGGCCACAATGAGATGCATATTACAATGCTAGGTACTGTGCAACTCTACAATCACTGCATGTCATTACTAGCATTGTAATTGTGTGACAACCATTCATGCACCATATGCTGTGTACACATGCAACTAACACCAACAACAATTGTGTCTCTGTAAGGACTGTAAAACACTGTAACTTACTGAGACATGTCTTAGACACACACCATCCACATGATGTCCCAAAACAAAATTAGGATGGAATGACTGACATCTTATTGTACAGGCCCTGGACAATACAGACCACAGACACCTTGCCTAACGATAATATTTGCATAAAGTGGAGTCCTGTGAGGCAACATGGTCGGGACACTGTCAGAATAATGCCTACACTCACCATGGCCACAGGAAATGTATCGTATGTGTCCCCAGCCTTGAGGATATTGGCCTACAGAGGCATGCCACCTGTGGCAAGGTTGTCATTGCCATTAGTCTATCAGATTTATAGAAGATACAGACATGGGTCGACCACTATCAAGTCACACACAGCAATTGTACCATTACTTTGTGTACATTGGTGTGTCCAAAGTCACAACCATGTAGTCAAAGTCCATATGTATCCAGATGTATTGATGATGTTGATGTTGTCTTTCTGCACATTACAAACAAATGCAGCATGCTTCTCCTAAACTGTTGCACTTTGCGACATTTGTGCTATGTTGACATCTGAAAGCATGAACTATGTGGAAGTGTGATTAAAAAATAAAAAAGGTTTGTGAATTCATGTCTCACTCATAGCCAAGACTAATGTTGACATTGACACCCAGCCAATGTAGGCACCAAAATCTTGACTACATACTGATCAAGTGCTCATGCTCCATGGACCATATGCAATCCATGCCATACTAACATCATTGTATACTTACATCACAAATGAATGACAGTTGACCGCCAATTCAATTTTGGGACACACAATTCCGAATTCAAAATTGCTACATGCTTTATTCAGCACAATAAAGGGGATTATAAAAACAATTAAAAAAGCCAATGACCAGTCCAATAATATTCCATGGTTTAATGGGCCACAAAAATCATGGCCATCGGATCTTGCCTGCACTATTTCTGCAAAGGGACACCTCCCACTGGAGGGGCATCTAGGGGGCAGCCCAGGCACCAAGGGGGGCAAGACTAAGGAGGACTGGGTTGGGTTTTGGAAGGGATGGAATCAGGAGAGGGGGGTGGGTCAACTGCAGTGGTAGGGTCAGATGGAGGGGGTGTGGGTCAACTGCAGCGATAGGGTCAAGTGGAGGAGGGGTGGGTCAGCTGCAGCGGGAGGGTCAGATGGAGGGGGTGGGTCAACTACAGTGGGAGGGTCAAGATAGATGAGGGGATGGGCTGGGCTTGATGAGTTTGGGAATCCTGTAATGGGTAAGGGTCTTCAAGGGAATAGGGAGAGCAGTTTCTTTCTTGGGACAAGTTTTCTTGGGTGTGGAGGTACTGGGCTGGGATGTTGAATTATGGGTTTCTGTAGGAGATTGGGACTTCTTAGACTGGGGGAATATCTTTTTGGGAGAAGGTTTGGGGCTAATGTTTTTGGCAGTGGGTGGGGGTGTCCTTTGTGAATGGCAGGGATGGGAGGGTGGATTTCTTCTTTTTTGGAGGGGGTTGGTAGTTTTGGGTAGGAAAGAGGTCAAGGGCAAAGAGGTGGTGTTTCTGGACAGAGTGGGAATGAGAAGAGGCAAGGGTAGGGGTTGTGGAGGCATAGGGTTATGAGGTCAGCTGCATATCTGTTGATGCTGGTGTGGTGTCTGGTGGTATGTCTGTGGTGGTGAGTGTGATGTCTGTCTTGTGAGTGTGCATATGTGTGTGGTTGCCCTTATGACTGTGTGTTTGTGTGCTGCGTGTGGCTGTTGAGGTGGATGCATGCTCATGTTTGAGTGTGCTTGGGTCAGGGAGGGTAGATGGGACTGTGGATGAGGAAGAGGCAGGATGGGGTGGGACAGCTGGATCTGGGATAATGCTGCTGTAAGTGTGGAGGCCAAGGCCTGATTGGATCTCTGTAGGGCAGACATGTCTGAGTGAATGCCCTCCAGGAATGATACCATTTGTGTAAGATGATTTATATGCACCTGGAGGACATTCAGCACTGCTGTCTGCTCCACAGAGATCTGCCTCAGGATGTCGATGGCCTCCACGCTCTGGGCAGCAGAGGAGACAGGGGCAGGGTTTGAGATGCCTGGCACGAAGGAGATGCCTCAACTTCTAGGGGATCTGCCACATACAATGGGCTGGGGAGCAGCTGGGAGGGTGGAGATGGTAGGGGTAGTGGTGGGCTCTGATGTAGAGGATCCAGTCCCTGGGTTATCCACCACTACATTGAAGTCCTCACTGGAGCTTGTCGTCAAGCAGACAGATGTTATGTCCGATGTGCCCTCACTGAGGCTCCCCTCACCCTCCGTGCCACTGGTTCCCTCTTGCTCGGACTCAGCACTGGAACAAGTCTGGCAAGCTGCTTCCCAAAGTTCCATGGTGCTGCCTCCTCTGCTGGCCAGTTCTGATGCTGTGAACAAGAAGTAAAATGAATCACATGAGTCGTCTTGTGTACTTGACACATAGGTTTCATCCCAACTTTTCCAAGATTACCCAACTATATCAATCGGACTTGTGCAATAAATTGTTGATACTGTTCCGTAAAAACCACATGTTAGTATGCAAGTAAACCTATGCACCCTCACACATGATGATGTCAGCGGCATTGTGTGTAACAAAATCAAATTTCACAACCACAGTGTCAGCTACTTCACTGTGTACCTGCTGATGTATTGTCTTTCGGCACTGATGGCCTTGTGTCATGACACACCTGTCTCATCAAAATGCATGGGGGTTTAGAACTCACAATGGGAATAGGAGTCACACAATTGAATTGAGACATGGTATCCATTCTGCAATTCCTATTCATCCATTTTGTAACCAGTGGGTCTAGTGTTACAGGTCACATACCTTTCTTGCCATACATCAAGCTGGGGTAGTCATTGCATAGGCCATATCACACAGATAACATTGATTGTGCTCATCTGTCCTGTAGCTTAAGTTGTTGTCTGTCAGGTCACACATCACAACTCCCATCATGGCCCTGTGCTCCAAAGACCAGTCCACAGTGTCAGCCATATTGCTAGTCCATTTCCACTCACTGTCAGGTAAGCATAGTTCCAGGGTGCTGTTTTTTCTGGTTGGTAGGAGGAGTGTTGGCGCTGACTCCATCTCCCATCAGACCCTGTCCTCCACAAACCTTCCCACCCAGCACCAAAAGCCTGCCTGGAACTCTGTTTTCCTGACAGTGAGTGGTAATGGACAAGCAAGATGGCACACAGTGATGCCTGGTGTCTGAGTTGAGCACAACTCCCATCGTGGCCTTGTGCTCCAAAGACCAGTCCCCAGTGTCAGCCATCTTGCTAGTCCATTTCCACTCACTGTCAGTTAGGGGAAACAGCATTTACAACGCTGTTAACACAACGCGCTTCCATTACAACACGGTCATTACAACGACTGCGTTGTTTCTACGCGCTCCATTACAACGCAAGTCGTTTCAATGACTTGCTGTAGGGGGTGCGCTAACCCAAGGAATAGTATAATTTACTATTCCAACGCCTTCCCTACTGTTGCACACACTGGAGTTGGAATAGTAAATTATACTATTCCTAAGTCCAGCGCGCCCCCTACAGTAAGTCTTTGAAACGACTTGCGATGTAATGGATCGCATAGAAACAACACGGTCGTTGTAACGACTGCGTTGTAATGGAATGCGTTGTGAAAGCATTTGCTGTAGAGGGCCATATTCTCAGGTAGCCATAGGGCCAGATGAAGTGGTTGTGCTGGGGGGGAGGAGTGGTTGCTATTACTCCAAATACCATCAGGATCTGCCTTACACACACTCTTCCCACCCATCCCAACCAGTCTACCTGGAACTCTGCTTTCCTGACAGTGAGAGGATATGTACTGGCAAGATGGTTGACACTGGGGACTGGTGTTTGGAGCACCAAGCCTTGCTGTGATTATGAGAGAAGTGTGTGCATGGCAATAGTTTTAAGCCTTTTCATTTTCATTGCAGGTATGTGGTTTATCTGTATTACTTACACATCACATGCTCATTGACTATTGTTTTGTTTTATTTAAAAACTGTCATTTAGTTAACTGGGTCCATTACGGAGATGTCTGCAGAGGTGTAATTGTTAACTTTAGTGGAATGTGGAGTACATCCTTACCAGACCCCATTCCTTCTGTGACTCCATAAACGCTCTCCGGCGGAAGGATGGCATGCACCTTCCTTTCCCAGGAAGTAAAGTGTACAGGTGGTGCAGGAGGGCCACCGCCAGTCCATTGTGTGTTCTGATGTTCTTGGGCGCAGTTTTTTGACCCTCCTTCTCACTTCATGTCACCTTCTCCTGATATCATCAAGCGAGCGCAGGACAGGTGTTTCAGCATTCACCTTGTTGACTATCCTGTCCCACATCCTATTTTCCTGGGTGTTGGGGGTCTGTTGGACTAGGGTCCGGAATAAATGTGGCTCTACTTTGATGATTTCAATTACAAGCACTATCAACTCCTTATCTTTAAAATGTGGCTGCTTCCTCTTGGGCATGGTGAGGATGAGGGTTGAGGGTGAGGGTGAGTGTGAATGTGAAATAGAGGGTGTGTTGAAGAAAAGGAATTTGTAAAAAATGGTGATATGTGCAAGTAGTGGGGTGAATACAGTGTGTGAATGTGTGCAAGGCTGAGAGCAAGGAATGGACAAGGACTCCTCTCTTGGGCTAACAACAGTATTGTGTGAGCAAAGGATCATGGTCATTTCTTTGGTCTTTATATAGGTGGTTTGGTGGGCATGCCTAATATTTAAAAACATATATATTATCTGCCGCTGCCTTTGCTTGTTGTGACTGATTTTTGTATTTTACGCTTGCCATGTGGAACCCAAACCGACACCGTTCCGCAACCACATCGGGTGCATCATATTCTGTTCGGCGGGACAACCGATGCTTGTTCGGAACTGGAATGCCTATGCAACAGCCTTTCCTATCAACTCAGATGGTTTTGACTTGTTTCTGACCGACGCAGTCGGGCGGAATAGTTTCCGACCAACGTGGTCAGAGTTTACCTGCTAGGCATCCGGCGGAGAGCTCGCAGACGCGTCGGTGGGAATGTTTCCAGGGACGAGTCGATCGGACGGTCTTTCCGACAGACATCGTAATGAGGCCCAAAGTGTGATCTAAACAATATGGCTGCCTTTTAATATTGCAAGGGCTCTCATTAACTATTAATATTGCATTTTGGTAACCCCATACACTGGTGTAAACCGCAAAGATACTGCATCCCGTTATATCAGATTTTGTCCCTTATTACTAAAAAAACTACTGAGCAAATTCAGATCAAATAACAACAATGATGCTTTCCACCCCATAATCTATAATCCTGCCAAATTGCATGTAAATCCATTCAGCCATTTGTCGCTACATTAAACTAAAATGTATTATATAAAATGCATTGGTGGAAAAACGTGTTTTGGGGCCCCTTCTTTTTTCTTTGTACCCTCTTACATAACCACCATAAAACTTTGCATCAGCAGTCAATGTAGAAAAAGGAATAGGTCTGCAAAGTTTCATGGAGATTAGTCAAAATGTGGCAAAGTTATTACCAATCAAAAATATGGAGTTTTTTTATCTCTCAGAATCCTAACTATAACTACAGAGTGGCTAATGCCACTCTAAAATGAATTTATATATACATATATATATATATATCCCTGTAACCTTTGTTTGTTTTCAGTGAATTTCAAGGTTTTTCAAATTCTATTTCTTAGCTATGACGTTCCTATAACCTTTTTTTTTCCCAGTGAATTTCAATGTTTTTTTAAATGTTATTTCCTAACTATAACGTTCCTGTACCCTTTTTTTGTGAACATGTGTGTGTGTGTTTCTATGTATCTATATATATACTTGAATGTCTGAGTGGGTCTGCAAGTGGAGGCGTGAGTGTCTGAATAGGTCTGTGAGTGGGTGCATGAGTCTCTGAATGAGCCTGTGAGTGGGTGCATGAGTCTCACTGAGTAGGTTTAACAGTGGGTTTGTGAGTCTCTGTGTGGATCTCTGAGTAGGTCTGTGAGAGGGTGTGACAGAATATGTGGTTCTGTAAGTGGGTGCATGAGTGTCTGAATGGGTCTGTGAGTGGGTGCACGTGTCCGAGTGGTTCTGTGAGTAGGTGCATGAGTGCCTGAGTGGGTTTGTGAGTGGGTATCAGAGTATCTGAGTGCATCTGTGAGTGGGTGCATGAGTGTCTGAGTGGGTATCTAAGTGCCTGTGAGAGTGTCTGAGTAGGTCTGTGAGTGGGTGCGTGAGTGGATCTGTGAGTGGGTGCATGAGTGTCTGAGTGGGTCTATGAGTGGGTGTATTAGTGTCTGAGTGAGTCTGTCATTGGGTGTGTGAGTGCCTGAGTGTGTGAGTTGGTGTCTAACTACCTGTGTGGGTATGTAGTAACTGGGTCACAAAGCAACTGCACCTGCCCCTTTATCCAATAAGAGTCTACAGTTTTGCACAAATTTCTAGCCAAGTGGAGTACTTTCTACTGGTTAATTACTAAGTGTTACCTCCTTGGGTAAATGTCCAATATGTATTTAACTCTACAGCTGCATAATGAAGTACAAGGAAATGTCACCAGTGACCTTGTGTGTATTTTGGCAATGTGATCATTCCTGATACGTATTTATCCAGAAATGTGTGATACCATGAATCTTCCTATAGAGAAGACATCATAACTACAAAGAGGTAAGTCTCCACCAAACAAGGGTCTTTCTTCTTATCTATATGAAGTAAGTTCTTCTTTGTTTGGTGGAGATGACCTCATATTCCTCTGCATCAAGAAGACCTCAACAAAATGGGCAGGAATCCTCGGGGGGGGCACTTGTTGAGCTGTCCATCATCCTGGCAAAAAGAAGGTACACCTTTGCATACTACTAAGGTGGGCTCGGTCAAACGGTGAAGTTTCCAAGTGATTTGTACATTTGAATACTCGTAGCAAGTTAAAGGGAGAACCATGGACTCTATCCTCAACAGGTACGGATAAGAAAGGACCCACTCGACACAGTTACTGCAGATTGCACTCCAATAGATCAACGATTAATTCACCTCCTAGAAGCATTTAAGATTGTCTTTCAATATGAAATTAATGAGAAAGCACACTCACTTTACCTTCACCAAGCCCAGAAATTAGGATAATGTATCCTTTACAGAAGTGCAGCTTTAGCTGGGGCATCTGCTATGTTTATATTTGTAAGTGCTTCCTGTTCCCTATGCTGATCTTGGCCCAGGGACCCCATGCCCCGGGGCCCAGCCATAACTGCCTGGGTGCCCTGGAGCCTATCCTTAGAGCCACAGGAGGAGGGCCGTATGGCTCTCTTTCATTTTACATATAAAGCCCCAGGGAAGTGGTGGCCTCCGGGGATCTTAGAGCCATAGGAAGAGGGTCACGCAGCCCTCCTTCATTTTAAATAAGACTCAGCCAGGCCCGGGGTGATGGCAGTCCCCGGGTCTAAGTTTGGCCATCGATCCATCAAGCATGGGCAGAGAAAGGGGAGGGTAAAAAAAAGTGTGTTTCCCATGTTAATTCCCATAGGAATTTTGAACACAACTACAGCCTGAATTGCTGGACAGAATTACACCAAATTTGGCAGAAAGCTAGCTCTTGGTCCAGAAAGTGTGCCTTTTGTTATTTGATGTAAACTCATTCAGTAGTTTTTGAGATATTAAAAGGGAACCTAATTTGTATATTTAGGATCGGGATCCCCTCGGATCCTCCTCAGATTCGCGAATCATCGCACCAACAAGAATGCTGTAATTGGCTGCTTGCAACCTGAGAGGAAAGTTGTGGTAGCCTTTTTGTTCATTGGGACTCAGTTCCCACAGGGAAAATAAAGTTAAAAAGTGATAGAAGGTATCAGGGTAGAGGAACCCCTACTTCATGGGACTAATGGATGGGTCTGTGAGGGACCCCTCATGGGCAAGAAATTGTCCATAAAACTTTCTGTTTTACCACACTAGGATCTGGGGAGCCTCCTGGAATCTGCGAGATTTGGGTGGCTCAGTAGATCTAGACCCCAATTAAAATTTAAAAACACACTAACTCACATATCCACACACCAACTAATATACTCACTCACACCCTCACTTACAGACTCACACAGCCACTCACACACCCACTCACAGACCTTCAAAACCACTTGTACACCTACTCACAGACCAACACAGCTTTCACACACCCAGTCACACACTCACTTACACACCCACACTACAACTCTCTCACCCATACAGCCTCTCACATACCCACAAAACCACTCACATACCCACACAGCCACTCACATACTACTCACACACCAACAAAGCCACTCCCACCCCACTCACAGACCCACACATCCAGTCACACACACACACTTACACACCCACACAACCAATCACTCCCCCCAAGTTGCAGGGATGTTATAGTTACAAAATAGCATTACAAATGCCATATAAATTCACTGAAAAAACAAAGCTTACAGAGGCGATATAGTTCAGAAATAAAATGTAAAAAATCTTGGAAATTCACTGAAAAAAACAAAGGTTACAAGGATGATATAGTTAAGTTCAGATTTTACACACAAAATACCATAGAAATTCAGCAGTTACAGTTATCTCAAGTATCCATAACTCATTCCCTAAGGTAACTATAACTCACGCTGTCGCCATGCACTGCTAATTTCCCCACATATTACATCACTCATGACATCTTCTATGACATCTTTGATAATATCACTGCAACATTTGCAGTGAGATTATTGATGAGAAAACTGTGCATGGCAAGGGCATGAATTATTGATACTTCAAGGGCATGAGTTATAGTTACTTGGGATAACTGTAACTGTTGAATTTCTATGGCTTTGTGAGTGTAAAATCTAAACTTAACTATCATTTTGAGATGTCATCAGTGATGTCGCTGACCATGTCATGATTGACTTTAAATGTCATAAGAAGTGCATTGCAGGGGCATACATTATAGTTAGCTCAGGTATCTATAACTGCTGAATTTGATGGTTTTGTATGAGTGAAATCCGAGCATAACTATAACATCCCTGTAAACATTGGTTTTTTCAGTGAATATATATATAAAAACAAAGGTCTAATTAATGATATAGTTAGATAAAATGTTCAGTAACAATATAACATTTTAAATTCTGCAAACCACAGAAATTCACCATTTATAGGTATCTCAAATAACTATAACTTATGTCGTAAGGTAACTATAACTCACGCCATACCATGCACAGTTTTCTCATCAATAATTTCATTGCAAATTTGTCAGTGATATTATCAATGATGTTATAGAAGATGTCATGAGTGATATAATATGTGGTGTAATTAGCAGTGTATGGCAAGGGTGCGAGCTTTAGTTATCTTAGGCCACTAATTTAAAAAGTTACGTTGATACTGAACATTTCATTAAAGCTCCCATCCACTGTTAGCAGACTTTGTGGTTGCTCCCAGTTGGTGGAAGATTTAAAAATGCTTTTGTAAGACAGGAGCAAAACACACGTTTCCCTGCCCGTGCTGGCAGAGAAACTGCTGTGTCCCGGGATGAGCTCCCGGGGACACAGCAAGTGAGCCAACCCCAGGGGATGGTGTTTCCAGGGCCATTAAAGGCTCAGGGAGGGAGTCCCTGTGGCCCCTCCCCTTCTTTATACATGTTGGTGCCTTGGTATGGGGTCTCCAGGCCTAAGTAGGCTCCAAGAGGAGGGGCCACTCACAAAGATGCTCCCACCCCGTGGGAGAACAAAGAATTTCACTTCCCGTGATCTTGGGCAGGGAAATACTTTTATTGCTCTCACCCCACGAGAGCAAAAAAAACCTGCTCCATTGGGGTTCGAGCAATGCCGGCTCCCACTGCACCTCAAGGGGTGCAAGCAGGGAGCTGGTGGGGCTCCAGGAGCCCTGGGCCTCCCCCTGCTCATCCCCAAGTTGGGATTAGCCATGGGGTGCCCTGGGTGTTCTGTTCTTTGCCTCTAGATTGCATGGTATCAAGTTTTTGTTATTATTATTGTTTTTCTTATCATATCTTACATGGCTACACGTGAATGCATCTCATTGATCATGGTATTGAACCCTCCAATACAACCAGTTAATGCAAATATGTAAATGTCCGAGGACAAAAAGAATACTGTCAGTAAATAAATATTACTAGCAATGTGGGCTGAGTGATGCCAGGCACTTGTTCAGTTGATCACCAGTGTGTAGGATGATTTTGATTAAAAAAATGTATGCGTATTTACTAGGCCCGTCAGTGCCATTGTGATTTGAAGTGTCATTATAGGCACGGCAAACTGATGTTGCTTCAGTTTGAACTGTCATGATTGTTATGAACTTTCCTTTGAACCTTGGCAGATTCGGAATCTACAGTTTTGGATTGCTCACAATTGCTACTGTTATTTTGATGCATGAAGTGTCATTGTTATATATCTTGTGTTTTCCTGTCTCTTTCCTTCTTTTCTTTTTCCCTTTTCTCAACTTTACTATGCACTGATCATATGGTATAAATATGTTAATGTATTAAGACTTTATGCCTGTCTCCACTGAACGTCATGGTTTGTAATATAATACATGTGAGAGATTAAGTACAATGTGTACATGTATGCCAAATTGTGTATGATTTCTTCATGCCACCTTCACCTTTACATATCCACAGTGGTATGCCCACATGGGCCCCTATGACCCATATACACATGCCCTACAGGGCACTATACAATTACTTACCAGCACTAACAAAGATACATTGGCCCACTGGGGCAGCATAGTATTCTCACATGGACAAATTGGTTAAGACACGCATGTCCGCTTGACACTATGGCAGCATGATAGTATTCGCAGTCAAGTCCATTAACTCATATGCACATCCCCCATGGGTCACATTGTCACATTGTCACATTGTCACATCATAACTTATAATATATTATTCTAATGGTTTCATATTCTTTGATTGTACACATTGTAGAATGGATACTATATATTACTTGACCACAACAGCAAGATGTATCGCTATTGGACATGGTGCGGACAACTAAGATTATGATGATTGCAAATATTGAATGGTACAGTTCCTAAACACATGCAAATTTTGAGTGTAAATGCCCACTTGGGCATACGAGGACCGCAACATTAGCAGTTGCAAAGTGGACATATGTGATAACTGTAGCATGCATGTAAGAGCACTGCCACCAGCTGCATTAATCCATGCCTATTTACCTGTATTTCACTCACATATGCTGGATACACAGTACAGATGAGAGCGTTAGATTGCAAGAGAGTGGGATATATCGCTGTTTGCACAATAATGAAGTCACAGATGGTTGGCCACCAATTCGAAGTGCAAGACATTTTGTCTCATGAGTGGCGTAAGTTACTGTTGTGGTGAAATGTGGAACATGCAGGCTGGTCATTTCCTAAGTGTGATTACGGAAATGTTTAAAACAAAGGAATGTCATATTGAATTAAACAAAATGTGAAATAACACTACATGGCCTAGGGATGTTTTAGCAATGTTAGCCATGCACTGTACTGTTATTTTAATTTCCATTTTCTTTTTTAGCAACGATATCATTGAACTTATTTTTAACATAGTATGCTTACTACGTCTTTTAAAATGGTGATTAGTTGTGGTATATATTTTCTATAGAAAATTGGCACTTTACTTGAGACATCTGCAAAGCCGAAACACAATATCCTTGACATTGTGACAATAAATATTGCTACACCGTGAGGAGTGCCTTGGATTAATTTGACTTTGGCTTTACATAATCACGGGTTCCACAAACCTGTGGATTGGCACCGGCGTGTATGGTGGATGTGAGCGGCATGCTTTTGTGGCAGTCGCCAGTAGGAGTTCTAGTTAGGACCATGTTTCCATAGAAAAAGCATTTTTTCAGTTGCCTGTATTTTTGACGTCATTTGACGAATCTTCACAAAAATTTCTAAAAAAGTGCCATAGTAAGTCTTGTTGTGCATGGAAAGTTTTGGGGTAAGATGGCGGGAGTGAAAAGGAAGATGGTGGATTGACTCCGTGCTAGAGGACGCCTTCCTCTGCTCTCCCCATGAGTCCAGAGTGAGCCGCCGATAGCTTGCCCGCCTCCTCCCAAGAATTAATTAACAAGATTCAAATCACTGAGAGGCACCGGCGCTTTAATGTTTAAAAATTGATACTGGCAGCGGTACTCACGTTCGATGTGCCGGATCGAGGGCCTACGGAAGGTGGTTTACGCTGGGCGAGCAGTGCGGTGGTTCACATTGCGGCTGCCGCTGCTCCCGCTTATCGATTGCAGGAACTTTTCCCCGGCTCGCGGAAACAGGAGGAGATTAGTGGCGCTGCTGGAGGCACTGCAGGAGGTGAGAATGGCTCTGCAGAGATCCGCAAGGGGGAGCGGCCGCACAGAAGTGCCTGCCGAGGTCGGGCCAGCAGTGGGGGGCAAGAATGATGGAGGAGGTGGCAGTGGTGCCAGGTCTGCGGTTATTCTATCAGCGCTGGATGCTGTACTTGATGGTGTAACTGGCCCGGGCCCTGGAGCTGGCTCCCAGCTGGAAAAACCCTTTTCTTAGGTTGATGCGCTCTGGAAGAGCGACTGAGCCGCTCCGGTCCTGTGGGTCGGAGACTTCCATTCCGTCTTTTGAAATACCTGAGGTGCTCAATGCGGCAGTTCAGGAGGGCTGGGAAGACGAGGAAGGACCTGACAATCATTCAGCCTGATTATCAACGTCCCCTGTCCCTGCTACGCAAGAAACTTGCAAAGTAGCCCAGCAGGCTGTTAAAGAGCAGGCCAATGGGTTTAAAAGTGCAAAAAGTGCGAATAGTATGGAGAAAGACACTTCTGTGAGTAAGGGGATACATTATGACTCAGTAACCAGCCTCACAGATATTCCAATACCTATTCCAGTACTTACTCCAGCATACAGCGTACAGAATCTGCTGAAATATTGACACAGCCACTAAATAGCTTGCTAAGCACAGGCACAGGGAACGGGAACCGCCCAGGTAATAGCATAGCTGAACCACCGGAACAATCGATCGGCAGTCTCATGGACATTGGGGCCTACGATTCCCTAAATGCTGATCAGTCTGATCAGTCCTTAGACCCGGCGCAGTCCAACAGTGCTCAAGGTGTGGAAAGTATCCAGATCAGCCACCAGGCAGGTTACGTAAATCAGCAAGGTACTGGTGAGGCAGGGGAGTTCACCAAGCTAAAAAACAACGCCCCAGTGGTGGGGAAAGGCACAAAATCGAAAGGCCCTAAAATAACCAGGGCAGGTAAAGGAGGTAAGGGCCTTGGCGGTGGAGCGAAACTACAAGTCACTGACGCACTGGGACGGCTTAAGGAGGCAGGGGCAAGCAGCGCAAAGGCTGGCCCGGGGGTGACCCCTCTGCGCAAATGGGTGGCTTCCAAGGGCGAGGTTAAGGCCATCATCTCAAGGTTATCTAACCCTGGCAATATGGAAGTAGTTGCAACAGCAGCTGGAGCTGGAGTAGGAGCTGAAGCATCACCTGTATCCATTTCTGGATCTGGATCCACTCATCACGACGGTCAGGACGGGTTACCAGGTGGATGTATTAGTGGATTTCACAATCCCCCTGCTCTTTCATCAAATGGGCCTCCAGCACCAACAGTAACAACTGTGCCTGTTGCTCCCACAACATCTTCAGCCCCGGCCTGCAGTTCAGCATCCCCACCACTGCCTGCATTAGAACTAGGAATCTCTGCAAAAGGCCAGAAACCGGTTGACAGGGAGGAACCGTCGCTGTCTACAATTTTGAAGGTGCTGGCTACTCAGAGAGTAGAGGCTCAAGAATATTACTTGCAGGCTAAGACTGACAGTAGAGAGATCAAACAAGCACTGACTGATGTAAACTCCAAGGCCATTCAACTTTCCTCTGAGGTCGTCGACTTACAGGAACGTGTTTCAGCAGTGGAAGAGGCCAATACGTACACTGTGAATTTAGCTTAAACACAGGATTCTCAAATGATGCTTATGCAGGCTAAGATTGAGGACCTTGAGAATCGTCAACGACGTCAGAATCTAAGGATCTTTGGCATCCCGGAAGGAAGGGAAGGCTCTGATCCTTGGGCTTACATGGTCAGTCTCTTCCAGCAAGCTTTTCCAGACCTAGCGGATTGGGATATGGATACACAGGTCCAGCGCGCGCACAGACTGCCACTGTCCATCTCGCAGGGGAATCAAGCCAAGTCTAATTTCTCACGGCCAATCCTTGTGTTTTTGGGCAATTTTTTGCTATGCCAAGCAATCTATTTAAAGGCACGTCCATCTGCCCCTGTTAAGCTGGACACTATGTCTATATTTGCACACTCCGATTTGTGCAAATCGACAATGGACAAACGCTGGAGGCTGCGGCAATTAATGGATCCCTTAAAAGCAGTGTGCTCACAAGTGTTTCTGCAGGAGCCAGCCTGCCTTAAGATTATTAAAGATGGCCAATCTTTTTTTACAATGAGCAGGATGCACAACAAGCCCTATTAAAGTGGCAGACTACCGCCAGAAAATGATTTAACACTGAAAGGTGGCATATTTCGGGACAATAGAGAGGAATACTTTTGTGCCCGCTCTTGGTATATGTTTCAATATTTTGCTTCTTGTTTTGTATTAATAATACTACACACTTACTTGGGGAAGAGGGTAGTGGGGGTCGGTGGAGCTTTGGGGTTCGGGGGGTGGAGGGGGCGTCTTCTCAATGCTGTCATTTCAGGACAGCAAGGAAGGGGGGTGATTCCTTTTCGAAGGTACAGGGGGGGTGGAGGAAGGGTGGGTGACAGTCAGAGAACGGCAGCCGGCCGCCTTCGGTCAATCTGGTGGAGCGGCAGGAGGGGAGGGGATCAGGGAGGGAGGGGTTTAAATAGCTATAGCTTAGTTTAAGTAACACTGGTAGAGCATAAGGGAAAGGGTTAGGCAATGGGGGTGGTGACCGAATCGGGTTTACGAACACTGTTTAATGCCTGACCTTAAGTATATGTGTTGGAATGTTTCGGGGCTTAATCAGGTCGGAAAGCGTAGGCTAGTAATGGAGGAGCTTCGTGTATTTAAACCTCATATATTAGGCCTCATTGAAACACACTTAGCTTTTAAGGATAGAGCTCAGCTAAAACAGCTTGGTCTTGATCTACTTGTATGCACTTTGCAATCGATCTCTAGCCGAGGGGTGGCCATATTGAAGTCAAAGAACCTTAGAGCGACTGTGTTGCGAACACTGGCTGATTCTAAAGGGAGATGTGCAATTGCCCAACTGCTGATTTTTGGGTGTAAGATTACGATCTGTGTGTTATACGGCCCCAATACTGACTGTCTCGAGGTTATCCTTCACGTATGCTCCGAGTTATTGGAGTGGGCGGGCGAACTGATAGTTATGGGGGACTTTAATTGTATTATAGACAAGAAGATGGATACTACCAATATCGCAACTCATGCCAGAATGGGTAGGACTAGGGCAGCTATCTTAGAACTCCTTCATATATATCAATTGAAGGATGCCTGGAGGAGATTATTCCCAACTATACCGGGTTATACATTTTACTCATTCCCACACAAACAATATTCCTGTATTGATATGATTTTTATTAACAGAACTATGCTGGAAAATGCATCCATAGAGGTATGTCCCAAAATTACATCGGACCATAATCCAGTGATGCTAACTGTGCAGTTTCAGTCGGGGGATAAAGAACCACTAGGGGAATTTTCTTATCCTAGAATCTCCTTAGTAATCCAGACTATGTAAAATTCATGCAACGAACACTAGGAGATTACTTAGAGAACAATAGGGGCACGGCGCCCATCGCAGTAGTATGGGATTGTCTGAAGGCCTATGTAAGAGGGGCTACACTACAATACATTATAATGCAGAATCGTCAGGGTGCACGTCAGGTGGAGCAGGAACACAGGCTGGATTTGGATTTGGAGCAACAACATGCTAGAGCCATTGCTTTAAAGGATACAGGTGAACAGTTAATATATCAGCGGGTTACCGAAGTAAGAGCTAAGCTTAAGAGAGGATTAAGGGACAAAGTAGCTAACAACTACCTCAAGTATAAATCTAAACAATATGAATATGGGGAAAGAGTTGGCCGCATACTAGCTAATCAGATTGCTGACCAACGGGCTAGATCCTACATTAAATTAATTAAAGGAGCAGATGGCCTATCTTACACTCGATCGGTAGATATAGTGGAACAATTTAGGCTCTTTTATGCTGACCTATACGGTGAATCAACTCCCTTTAGCCAACAAACTGCCCTGGGATATATACAGGAGAGTGCACTGCCCATCTTGAACTCGTTGGAGTATGAGTCCCTGCAAAAAGACGTTGATTTTGGGGAAGTTGAGGAAGCGATTAGTACTCTGTAAGCAGGCAAGCCTGTTGGTGAGGATACTATTCCGTTGGAAATTTATAAAATCTTTAACCCCTTGACCGCGATCGGAATTCCGCTCGTGTGCTGGACATTCCGATCGTGGGTGCGGTCGTGACGAGCTCAGCTCGTCATGCGCACAGCGCTACCGCGCAGCATGACGAGCTGAGCTCGTCACGCGCATCGAAGGGGTTAAAGATATTTTGGTACCTGTCTTTCTTGCTTTATTTTTGGAAATTATTAAAGGGGAAGATGCCGCTTCTTCTTGGAATATTACCAACATTATAGTTTTTCCCAAAAAGGGGAAATCGGTAGAGGACATGAGCTCGTATCGTCCTATTTCATTGATTAATGCAGATGCAAAAATCTTCTCGAAAATCCTTGACTCTCGCCTGGCTCCTGTTATTCACCACTTAGTCTCGGAGCAGCAACATGGCTTTGTTCCAGGCAGAGACACGGCAGCTCATATAAATACAGTCATTGCTGCATTTGATGTCTCTGGTCAATTAAATCAGCATATAGGGATGTTGATGCTGGACGCCAAGAAGGCCTTTGACCGAATGGCTTGGGGAGCATTGTGGCCGACTATGTCATCAATCGGCCTCGGTCAAAGGTTCATCTCGGCGGTTCAGAAATTGTACAGCAAGCCGACAGCTGCATTAAAGCTTAATGGCCTCTCCTTACTCTATTTTGCTGTTCAAAGGGGTACGCAGCAGGGTTGTCCGATATCCCCGTTATTGTTTGCTCTCTATATTAAGCCTTTTATAAAGCACCTGCTGCAAAACGCTAGGATTTCCCCAGTGTCTCTTAGTGGTCTGGAATTAAAACTAACCACGTACGCGGATGACATTGATATTTTTTCCTCCAGACAAGTAGACGCCCTGGCTGAAATTACACAAGAGGCCCAGCGATTTGGCTCCTTTTCCGGCTATAAATTAAACTTAAACAAGACCCAGACAATTTTAAATTTTTAGCCGGAGACGGCCCCTTCAACATTAGGAATTACGAGAACGGCAACATACCTTGGAGTCTGTCTCAGTAGCCGAGTTGATGACGTGATCACTTTGAACTATGAGCCACTGCTAAAAAAGGTCGTGGCGAAACTGCGTAGTTGGCACCGGCTTCCTCTTAGCATATTTGGGAGGTGCAACATTGTAAAAATGAATATTCTCCCAAAATTTCTATATCTATTTCGCACCATCCCTTTAAGCCTTTAAGGGTGCCGTGGACGTTTTTCAAGCGTCTAGACAGTGTCGTAGGTAGCTTATTATGGGATTATAGACGTGCAAGGAGAGCTCTTCGGTACATAAAACTATCATACAAACAAGGTGGCTTTAAGCTCCCAGACTTCAAATTGTATTTTTGGGCTGCATTTGTCGGTCGAATTCAAAGTTTACTCAATGGGCCTGATACTGGTATTGGTTGGCTTTCATACCAACTGGCCTGTGGTCCAAATACGGGGTTCTTGCTGTATAAAACAGACAACCCTAACTATTACAAGCGGGTCTGATTTACGATAATTAGAGATATTACCAGGATATGGCAAGATGTTTGTAAGGAACATTCTTTGCCAGGGCTGCACGCATACACGAGGCTGTGGGGAAATCCTATCTTTCCCGATATATTCCATGATTACGCTGGTAAAAGCTGGCAGCGCAAGGGCATACTACAGCTAGGTCAGCTCTATGATGGACAAGGGTTTAGAACTTTCTCAGTCCTGAAAGAAGAGTTTGGGTTGTCACAGACTACATTTTTTAAGTACTTGCAAGTAAGGGACTATTTTATACGTGGCCAGAATATATCAGAGTTGTCAAATCCTTCTGAAGTACTATCCGCACTCTTTCAGACTTCAGGACGAGGAACTATTGGCACAGTTTATCAGAAACTATTAGCAGTTGTCAGCGATGATGGCATACAGGTAGCGGCAAAGTTAAGCCAGTTATTTGAAACTGATATAATAAAGGAGGAAATACAGGATTCTTTGCAAACAATAGACTCAGCGGTAACATCAGTTAATTTGAAACTTCAACAACATAGGGCTATGTTTATGCTGTATTATACTCCTGAGCTTATTTTTAAATGGGCCACGACTCAACGATCGGCCAAATTATCCTGCCCAAAATGTCAAGAGTATGCTGCAGACTTACGCCATATGTTTATTACCTGTCCAAGGCTGAATATATTCTGGTCAAATGTAACCTTTGCACTTACAAGGCTGCCTGGTTATGATGTTCAGATTGCAGAGAAGGAAATAGTATTAGGGGTAATACCAGACATGGGTAGCCATATGAGACTAATACTTCCAGTCATCATAGCATGTGCTCGTTTATGTATAGCTCGAGTATGAATTCAAAATACGAGTCCAAGCATCAATGAATTTTGGGTTTTACTTAGACAAATGTATGAAATGGAATTAGCATTAGCTAAAGCTAGAGGTCCGCGCTCTTGGATAAAATTTAACCCGTTTGCTGCTGCTGTCGGCCAACGGCCGTCGCGAGCACTACCTCGGTAGTGCTGCGCACGTCCGTTGGCCGACGCGGCCCCGCCCGTTTAATAGAACGTTCCGCACTGGCGCGGAACGTTCGAAGCAGCAAACGGGTTAAAAGGGTGTGGTCCAGCCTTCAATGGGATTAATAATAATTTTCAGCTCATTGGTATTTTTGTATAAGTCTTCGCTGATTTACTTTTCAAAAAAATGTGGTATTGGTATTGTTGTGGTCTTATTCTGTTACATGTGCTGTAATTGTAATAAGTCCCGATTGCTGTTATTTATTTATTATCTTTTTTATTTTTTTATTTTCATTTGTCTCCTTTCTGTGTAATATATGCTCTACCTTAGTGCGTTGTGTTTTGCTATTGGTATTTTCCTTTGTATCTCTTTTGTGTAACGTATTATACTTATGGCTAAAAAATAAAAAAATAAATTTAAAAAAAAGGAAAGTTTTGGGGTGATGTATCAAGCAGGCACTGAGAAAAAAGGGGGGAAGTGTGTTTCCCATGTTAATTTCCATGGAGCTTTAGACACGCCTGCAGCCCGAACCACTGGATGGAATTACACTAAATACGACAGGAATTATATTTTGGTTTGCAGACCACACTTTCAGTTATCCGGTGTGTATCCATTCAGTAGTTGTTGAGAAATTTAAGGAAATAAAATAAGGATATCTGCGATCGCTGCTAATCTGCAAATGAGTACAAGCTTGTGCAGGGAAACGCAGAGCTCTGATTGGTTGCCAACACTTCAACCAGGAAGTGTTGGCAGCCATCTTGGGACTCTGCTTAAACAAAAAAAATGAAATGGGGCTGGGTAGGAATACGCTGACCCCCTAAACATCTTCATGGGGTCCGAGAGGGACACTGCCAGGCCAAAAAAGCATTTGTGAAAAATTTTGCTGCAAAATTTGCAAATTTTCAATAAAAAAAAACAAGTGGGATCTCCTACGCTTGTTTTGAAATGGGGCCCTGGTGGGCGAGGTCCTGGGGTCACTTTATTTAAAAAAGGAGGGGGTGCACGGGGTCCCCATCCTCAGGCTCGTGGGGATTTATTTATATTCCGGGGGGGTGCTTTTGGACCCCTCCATAGGCTCTAATGAGCCCGGGACCACTCCCTCCCTGGGGCTACATATTAAATGATTGGGGGGCCTCAAGGACCCCCCTGAGCCCCAAGGTACACCACCACCCCGTGGCTTAAAATTAAATGCTTGGGGGGCGTGCATACCCCCACGAGCCTTGGGGACCTCCACCACCCCGGGTCTCACTTAAATATGGAACAGGAGGGGCCGCATGGCCCCCCCTGTGCCCCTGGGACAACCACCTCCCTGGGTCGGGCCTTTGAAAGTGAAAGGGGGGCACACGCTACCCATCCTGGAGCCAAAAAATTGACCCTGGGCACCAGAACCCCCCCAGGGTCGGCTGCTGCTATGTCCCTTGGTGCCCACCCCCAGGTCATAGCTGTTTGCTGTGACTTGGCGGACGCTGTGACTGCTCCCACCAAGTCAGGCAAAACACTCCACTTCTAGCAAGCAAGAACTAACAAAATGCTCTTGCTTGCTGGAAGCAGAGTTTTCATCTGTTTCCCTGCCTGCTGTCAAGTGGAAAATGATTGCTCTCACAGACAGGAGGCTGCACGTTTAGCAGCTGCCTGTCTGGAAGAGGCAATGCTGGCTCCTGCAGGAGGCTGGGAGCTGGCTAGGACTGCAGGGGCCTTGAGGCTCCCCCCACAGTTCCAGAGGGAAGAGAGGAGAAAGAGGCAATATAAAGGTGAGAAATGAGAATAAAGGTCAGCATTGAGCAGAAAGAGGCATGATAATGGTGAGAAACAAGCAGAAAGAGGCAGACTGCAGGTCAGCAACAAGCTAATAAAGGCAAGAGAAAGGTGAGATACCAGCAGAAACAGACAGAATAAAGGTCAGAAAGAAGCAGAATAAAGGCCAGCAATGAGCAGAGAGAGGCATGACAAAGGTGAGAAACAAGCAGAAAGAGGCAGACTAAAGGTCTGCAACGAGCTAATAATGGCAAGAGAAAGGTGAGAAACCAGCAGAAAGAGGCAAAATAAAGGTGAGAAACGAGCAGAAAGATGCAAAATAGAGGCCAGCAACAAGCAGAAAGAGGCTAAATGAAGGTGAGAAATGAGCAGAAAGAGGCAAAATAGAGCTCAGAAATTAGCAGGAATAGGCAAAATAAAGTTCAACAATTAGAAAGAGGCAAAATAGAGATCTAAAATGAGCAGAAAGAGGCAAAATAAAGGTCAGCAACAAGCAGAAAGAGGAAACATTGGGATCAGAAATGAGCAGAAAGAGGCAAAATAAAGGTCAGCAACGAACAGAAAGAGGCATCATAAAGGTCTGATAAGGGTGTGATAAAGAACTGATAATGGTGAGAAACGAGCAGAAAGAGGCAAAATAAAAGTCAGGAACGAGCAGAAAGAGTCAAAATAAAATAAAGGTGAGAAACTGCAGAAAGAGGCAGAATAATGGTCAGCAATGAGCAGAAAGAGGCAAAATAAATGCCAGAAGTCAGCAGAAAAAGGCAGAAAACGAGCAGAGAAAGAGCAGAAGAGGGCAAAACAGAGATCACTTAGAAGCTCACACAACCACTCATAGGCCCACTCAGATACTCTCACACTGACTCACAGACCCACTCAGAGACTCACACACCCACCCACACACTTACTGAGACACTCATTCACTCACTCACACACTGACTGTCAAAGGTTAGTGGTTACATTTAGGAAATATAATTTAAAAAACGTAGAAATTACCTAAAAAACAAATGTTACACAAACATTATAGTTAGGAAATAACATTAAAAAAGTAGAAATTCACAAAATAAAAACACTGGACTGCTCACGAAATCACATATTACATCACTCATAACATGGTCAGTGACATCACTGATGACATCATTGATGACATCTCAAAAGACATCACTGCTGACATCATCCACAGAACTACTCATACACCCATTGAAACACTTACTGAGACACACATGCACTCACTCACACACTCACGTAGTGGTTACATTTAGGAAAATAAATTCAAAAACCTTAGAAATTAACTTAAAAAGCCCCATACAACTTCTCTTACCCCATCACACACCCACACACCTACTCACATACCCATTCACAGACCCATACAACTACTGACACACGCACTAACTCACTCATATAGCCACTAACAAAACCACTCACTCACCCGTACAGCTACTCACAGACCCATACAGTTACTCACACATCCACAAAACCATTCACACACCCACTCACATGCTCATATAGCCACTCACACACTCACTCACACACCCATACAACCACTCATATACCCATTCACACCCACATAGCCTCTCATACAACCACTCACTCACCCATATAGTCAAACACACAGCCACTCAGTTACCCATACAGCTACTAACATAGTTACTCATTCAACTATAAAGCCACTCACTCATCCACAAAACCACTTACATACTCATTCACACATCCATACAAGCACTCATACATCTTCTCACTCACCCATACAGACATTCACACAGACACTCCCTCTCCAATATAGCCACGCACACACCAACTTACTTAACAAAACACCCATTCAAACAGCCACTCACACACCCATACAGCAACTTTCACACCCAGTGACTCACTCATACAGCCATTCAGACACACACTCATTCCCCCATATCATCTCTACACACCCAGTTACCCATCCATAGGGCCACTCACACTGCCACTCACTCACCCATACAGCCACTGACACACCCACTCACCCACCAATACAGCCACTCACACAACATCATACTCACCCACACAGCTACTCATACATCCACTTATACACCCATACAGCCACTCACACACCTATACACAAAAGGATACATACAGTCACACAGCCAAAAGTCAAAACCACTAAGTCAAAAGCAAAAGTGTTCTAATTTTAGTAGACTCCTTCTACCGCGTTATACCAAAGACCTGACATGGTAATTGTTTTTTCTAGGATCCAGCCTCTTCCTATAGCTTCTCCTCCATTCCTTCATCTCTTCTTCGGAAACTCCCCTCACTCGCACTCTAACACAGTCAACTCCCTACATCACTAATGCCTCAGTTGCTTCTCCAGACTACCTGATATATGGTGTGATACCTTGAGCAAGGCCTTTCGCGAATTCCCTACCCAGTCCTAGATGGCCCCTTCATGGTAGCACCCGAACCCATGCCAAGTACAGATAATCGTTCTTGTCATATTTTACTTATAGGTATTTTGTAGGCATGTCTAATACTTTTTCTTTTTCTTCATTTTTAATTTCCAGTTTTGTTCTAAGAGGTCCGTGATGACTCATGTTCAATGCTCATCTATTGCTGAATGTTTTTTCTGTGTTCTGGAGTTAGTTGTGAGGCATATGCAGTTTGTCGAATTAGTAGCTTGTGAATGTTGTGTAATCACATTAATGTTATTTTGGCAGTTTTGGATGCATAAACGAGACTAGGCTTTCATTGTTAGATTATGCTTCAAACAAGACGATCGTTTGGTATGTTCACAAACGTTTTATGCGATTTGTAGTTTCAGCTGTCGTTGATGCTTAATTGCAAGTGTAACAAGACATATGGACAACAAGAAAGTCAATGCCATTTTTTAATAGGAAAAAAAGAAGTATAGTATGTGTGTTTGTCAAGTGACAATAGGGCTGGGCGGATTTTAAGTAATGTTATTTCAGAGGAGAAGTTGTAAAATGTTATTTATTACAAGAACCCCCAATTGGCTGCTAATGTTCCTGATAACCAGACTGTTACTAATTGCAATAAATAATTGAAAAATTTGATTAATTCAGAAATGAAGGCCTAAGTGCCAGATGTAATTAATTTAACGTATTACTGCAGTGTTTTGGAGGAACGATTTTCTATGTATTATATTTGTTGGGCAGGCACCATTTAATAATATATGTCTAAGTAGCATCTCATAATATGACTTACAAAAAGCCTTAGAGAAAATACTCTAAAGCGTTTGATGATAGCTGCTCTCCAAATGATTTGTTTCCGAACATCAGTGAGAGTTAATAGAAACAAGCTTTGGCAACACCAGTAGTTTTGAGCTATTTAAGGGGAATATATATTTTTTGTTGTAATGATTGAATCATGTCTTAACTATTTATGCATCTAACAGATACAGATGTACCCATAGGCATGCCGACAACACATATACAAGATATATAAAGCCCGCTAGCACACATACAGGGACATGTAATCAGAAAACACATTTGTTCACGTGGTGCAGACGGAGGTGAATGCTACACCTGATGTAATTCAGATTTGATCTGACTTTTGCAAGATAAACAGACCAAAAGGTTTTCTTTCTAGACCGCAAAGCTACCTGCTATGGGATCATCTAACTTGCTTATAAACTTAGCCCTAACTTGGCAAATTGATCATCGTGTTTTGTATATCTTGCTGGTGTCAACTCCCACATAGCAGTTACTTAAGATAACTATAACTGGTGAATTCATTGGTTATGATTTAAATGACTTTTTCACTTAACTATATCATTTCTTTCACCTTTGTTTTTTTCTATAAATTTCTAAGCTTTTTGTTAATGCAAAGTAACATATTACCAGACCTAACTATAATGTCAGTTTACCCGTTTTCAGGGAAATTCTAGTTTTTTCAACATAAAGTAAGATGCCCAAGCCCTGCGCCCAACCCCGGAAGGCTGACTATGTGAATGTGCAAAGTAAAACGTTTTATTTGAAGTCAGGCAGACTTACTGACTTTGTCAAAGGATCACAATACCAGATTATAAAAAGTGAGCTTATTGGCTTTATCAAGGGGTGAGCATATCAACATATACTAAGCAGATAGATCATCTTTGTCCAAAAATCACCAATAACTATACTCAAATGTATATTTCACTAATTCACACAATTCAATGCTTAATAAAACTGATTGATCTAAAAAATGTTTAATACCTTTAAAAAAATTGAGTCTTTTTAAAAACTTGTCAGCCGATGAAATGCAGTCATGAAAACAAGAAGGAGGGGGCCATGCACTCCAGCTGGAGAGCAGAGAGCTCCAGCTAGGACTGCTTTAGAAAAAAATGAAAAGCTATTCTGGGATCATGATTTTAGTGGCCCAGGACACTTACTGTTCTTTTTTTTAATGTTGCTGGAGGGTTACAGCATTCCCTGCAGCCCCCTAAAATATTAAACACAATGTTTCGTGGTGCCCTTGCCTTTTCTAGGGATACCACCAGCAAGAAAATATATTATTCCAAAATGACCTATGGCATCATGGAGCGCTCCTTGCTAGGAGCAGTGAATAATGGAGCGCTTCGGTTTGCTCCTTTTTTTTCACTTATTTCTTTTTTTGGACAATTTTGTGGGTGTCCTGGGCAACACTGGGATAAACACATTTATTTTTCATTGGCGGCCACAGGAGGAGAAACAGGGACTCCACGGCCCTAACTGGTTCACCAGCCAGCACCAATTATGGATGCCATCGGGATCCCACTCTACAGAGGTATTTTTGTTGGGGGCTGTGGGAGGAGCCATAGGGCCCCCGCAGATACAGACAACTCCTCTGGCAGGAGCCATCCCTTAAAAAATTGTTTTTAGGTGGATGTCCCAGTGCATACTGGGCAAACACAAGGAGATGATGGACGGAGCACTGAAACTTTTCAGACACTCACCCCCAGTAACAGATCTGGGTTGAATCCATTAGGGTTCTTTAGCTCACTTTGCCACCCCAATTCAGACCCAGCCATATGCAAATCAGTCTGGACACTGTGCCTCATTGGAACAGTCCAGACCAAACTGCCAAGCCAGCTCTTACCTAGACCGGAAACAAGTATCCTGGGACCGGTTTTGGGGTGACATCCCTCATCAGTCAGGCTAGCTTGAATCCAGTGGCAAAGTGAGCAAGGGACCCACGCCTGGCCATACCCTGCCAACTTAGGGCAAACAAAGCAAACACAAGGAGATGATGGACGGAGCGCTGAAACCTTTCAGACACTCACCCCCAGTCACAGAACTTGGTTGAATCCATCATCGTTCTTTAGCTCACTTTGCCACCCAAGTTCAGACCCAGCCATATGCAAATCATTCTTGACCCTGTGCCTCATGGGAACAGTCCAGACCAAACTGCCAAGCCAGGTCTTCCCTGGACTGGAAAAAAGCAGCCTGGGATCGGTTTCAGGGTACACACAAGGCTCCTTAGTTGGGAAAAGCATGTAGAGCTTTGCGGACCCTGCGACTCCCTGACCAGCACCATACTTCATGCTGGCGAGAAGCAATTACCATTCCTTTGCTCCCACCTGGATGGCAGTAGCATTTTTACTGCTCCAGCAGGGTAGGAGCAAACTTTTGTTCCCTGTCCAGGAGAGTGCAGGCAGGGTATGGCCACACTCTCCAGGACAGGCAACCACAGTTTGCCAGGTGTGGGCTCCCCAGGGCACTGCTGAGTATCTGGCCCCTGGGAATGGGATCCCCGAGCCCAATATCGACTTGGGGTAGGTCGGGCCTTGCTATATTTCCCCTTAAAACTGTGCCCTGGGTGGCATTATACTTCATCTCATGGAATTGGCAGAATTTGGTTACTCCGTGTTATGTTTGTAATGCGGAGTTCCTGTCAAATTCCATCATTAGGTGAGTGGAGGAATTATTCTCCTGTTTGTGCCTCCAGTGTTCACAGGTACAACTCGAGGCTCCACAACACGCGCTTTGATGAGCAAGATTTGCTGGTCCCTGGCCACCACAGAACCTTCCTGTGCCATTTTATAATGCCGGCGGACACGAGCAGTCGATCAACTGGTCAACATGCACTTGCAAGCGTGAGCTAGATTTTCCGGCCCCCCCCTTGTGATTTCCAGTCGCCATGGAGCCTTAAGGCGCCATTTTGTAACACCAGGAGTCGCATGCAGTCGGAGCTGCTTCTCATGTAGATTTTGTATTCGTAAAGCAGCTGAATCAACTCAAAAGTACCCTTTGAGTGAATATTCTATTCAAAGGGATGGTTCAGGTAATTCTTTAGTGCAAAAAGCATTTTTTTTTATTTTACTTTTATTTTTAGCAGGAAGAAAGTGCAACAGAGACTTCAACTTTCTCTTCCTGTCCAGAAGGATCCTCCCAGTGCTTTGTCCATTTCCTGGTCACTTTTCATTCGGATTTCGAGGTGAAGGGATCACTCTCTTTGTCTGCAATTCTTGCTGCCATTGGATTTTAGGACTTTGGGGGCCATTATGATGGCGGTCGGACAAGTGTCTGATCGCCATCTCTGCAGGCAGGGAACCACCCATCAAGACGGCAATTGTCCCGTCTGCCCAATTACAATATGACCACTGGGCTGGCGGGTGGAAAAGTGCTCAATAACATTGCGCTTGTGCTGCGGCCCTGGAAAAGGGCCACAGCACAAGCTGCAGTGTTATTGGACACTTTATGCGCATTAATGCACCGTGTGCCAGGGACCATGTAGTGTCTGGCAAATTATGCATGAATGTGTGTGGGGGCACCACATGTGCTCCCAGGGCTAAATTACAGTGTCCGATGAGGGACGGGGGCCCCTGCTTGGGGCACCCAAAGTCCCTTTCCAGTTGACCGCCGTGAACAGGCAGTCGGAGAGTGATATCCTATTCCCTACATCGGTGCCTGTGCAGGCACCGCCCCATTGAGGGATTAGAATGTCGACAGCGGTCCCGACTGGATCTTTGATCCTGTCGGAGGCGGAGGTCCTACAGCTGGTTGGACCAACTCTGCGGTCCGACCAGCTGCATTGTAATGCAGAGGCTGGACTGATGCCCTAATTGGCGGGCAGACCACCACCGATGGCCTGTCAGTGGCGATCTGCCTGTCATCATAAAGAGGGCCTTTGTTTTCTGTGACATCACAACAAGTAACTTAAAAAACTTTTGGATAAGGGTGTTGTTTGAAAGAGGACATGAACTAGTATATATTTGTACCTTTTATTAAATTTTTTAATTTGATTGTGGTGGGTGGCCAGAAGTTGCAAAAGGGGCCTATTTTTTTGCATTCAATTTTTTAGCTTTTATAAGGGTTAAAGATTGTAAAGTTAAGTACATTTTCTACATGTTTGTGAAATTTACACTATTTATTTATTTTACCATGTTGCCTAGTGTGCCCAAGGCCAATCAAGCCAGTACTAGGCACTGTGTACATGACACAACAGTTTCTATGGTATATGTTGTTTTGAAAAATCTATGATTTAGGTCAGGGATGGCATTGGATTAAATGCAAAATGTGTTTTTTTTATATTTCACCTTTTTATTTTCTGTAAAAAGTTTTTTTTGGTGCGGTAATAATATTGCAATGTCTTGGGAGGATGTGTGTTGTTGGAAAAGATTTATAGCTGACTTAATTTTTATTGTTGGCATAGCTGAATGAATGGCTGTGTTTTCTTCTTTGTTTAGCCTGCCTCCTTTATATGGCCAGTGTGTGCGTTTGCCATAGTCCATCATTTTGTCTTTGTTCTCCATGCCATTTGGATGGCGTCCATTTTGTGTAGTCAGTACCCATAGGCCTGCAAGTGCTCTTTGTTGCTCATGCCTTCTTGCTTGTTGTTGTTTGAACATGTGGTCGTCGACCATTTTGTGTAGCCAGCCAGTGTGTTAAATCTTTTTTCTTTTTTTCTAGTTTTCAAAGCCATTTGCTAGGGATATTGATAGAAGAGGACTATGCCTTTTTGTTTTTTGTTCACTTTTTTACAACTTTTTTGCCTGATCTCAGTTTAATGTGCTTGATGATCATTGCAGTATGTATGTACAGGGTTTATATAATAATATATGCATTTTTTTCTATTTTCCCCTCCACCTCCTTGCCGCCCCAAGGATTTCTCATTGTCCCTAGTGAGACACCAGCAATTGCTTTATCTGATTTTCCCCTGCACCCCCTGCCTGTCATAGGTCCTGTAGGCCAAAGACGCACGCCAGCGTTAATTTTTAACGGTTAGTCAATTTTTACCTGCACCCCCTGCCTGCCATAGGTGCACATCAACATTCATTTTTTAAGGATTATTCCATTTCCCCGTGCACCCCTTGCATACCATAGGTATCTTAGGCCATAGGCGCATACCAGTCTTCATTTTCTAAGGATTGTCATTTTCCCTTGCACCCCCTGCCTATTATAGACGCACCCAGCATTTATGTTTTTAAGGTTTATTCCATTTTCCCTTGCACCCTTTTCCTGCCATATTCTCTTAGGCCATAGGCATACACCAGATTTCATTTTTTAAGGATTATTCAATTTTTCCCTGCAACCTCCTGCCTGCCACAGGAGTCTCACCCTATAGGCAACCTAAAGCAAATTTTTTAATCTGTATGTTCTTATCCTAATTAGAATATTATGTTATTGTTCGGATTGGAATGGATACACTATTGTTGTTAATTATTTGGGATACTCTCACTAAATTATTTTGTCTGTATAAATAAGGGAGAGGAGCCGGGCAAGGGTGGCTGCCTCCAGAGCGCGGGCTCACAGTTTGATCCCTGGTGGCAGCTCAGCTCAGCATCCTGTGACTCTGGGCAATAGCTTACTTAATCTCCCCGATGGCCCCCAGCGCCTGGATACGCTTAGGGGTGATAAATTGCGCTTTACAAATTTGGAATTATTAATATCATTATTATAATTCAAGCTGCAAAAATGCCAAGTTGCACTGAATGTTTTTATTGTTTGTGTTGCTCGAATCGAATTTCCTTAAAAAGCAGAAGAGACGAGGTGTTTGGGAAGAGAGGAACATTTGTTTAATTAAACAGTTTGGCCAGGCGAACATTTACAGGCACTAGATCTAAGGACTCTTTCACTTTACAAAGAGTTTGAGGTTTCTTTATAGACAAGATTACAACAATCAAAAAAAAGGTTTCCAGCATCCCATATATGGAGCAGAATGTTGGTTGCTGTCTTTCGGGTCATAAATTAATGGTCAATGGTTACTACAGGTGGGTCTTGACTTACGTAGACACAGTGTGGCCTGTGGTGAATGTGTCCAGATGTTCTGCATGGGGAGTGTGTGATCACTACAAGTACTAGGCCCTTATTGGCTATGTGTTCCTAACTCATGCAGCATCTGACTTTATAGTATTTTTAGGAGCACATACCCCCACCGGCCATCTGTGCCTTATTGAGGCAATCTTCCCTGACCATTGTAATGTCTCTGTGCTTATCTGTGGAATTGATGAAGAATTTTCTGCCCGAGTGTTTGCCTGCCAGCTATGAACCCTCCCACCTGTGACCCATCAATCAAAACATTTACCCCCCAGTCAAGAGATCTGGGTTAAAGCCATCATTCTTTTGCTCACCATCCCACCCCAGTTTAGATTTAGTCATATGCAAATCAGTCTTGACCTTGTGCCACATGGGACCCCGAAACCGGTCCTAGGATGTTTGTTTCCGGTCCAGGGAGGACCTGGCCTGGCAGTTCGGGCTGGAATGTTTTCATGAGGCACAGGGTCAAGACTGATTTGCAAATGGCCAGGTCTAAACTGGGGTGGCACGGTGAGCAAAAGAATGATGGATTTAACCCAGATTTCTTGACTGGGGGTGAATGTTTTGATTTGTTCTGCATTCCATCCATCGATTGTGTGTCTTTTGCTTTCTCGCCCTAAGTGCGCCGGGTATGCCCAGACGTGGGTCCCGGGCTCACTGTGCCACTGGATTCAAGCTATCCTGTCTGATGAGGGGTGAAACCCCGAAACCGGTCCTAGGATGCTTGTTTCCGGTACAGGGAGGACCTGGCTTGTCAGTTCGGGCTGGAATGTTCCCATGAGGCACAGGGTCAAATGATTTGCAAATGGCCAGGTCTAAACTGGGGTGGCACGGTGAGCAAAAGAATGATGGATTTAACCCAGATCTCTTGACTGAGGGTGAATGTTTTGATTTGTTCTGCATTCCGTCCTTCAATTATGTGTCTTTTGCTTTCTCACCCAAGTGCGCGGGGTATGCCGAGACGTGGGTCCCGGGCTCACTGTGCCACTGGATTCAAGCTATCCTGGCTGATGAGGGGTGAAGCCCCAAAACTGGTCCTAGGATGCTTGTTTCCGGTCCAGGCAGGACCTGGCTTGGCAGTTCGGGCTGGACTGCTCCCATGAGGCACAGGGTCAAGACTGATTTGCATATGGCCAGGTCTAAACTGGGGTGGCATGGTGAGCAAAAGAGTGATGGATTTAACCCAGATCTCTTGACTGGGGGTGAATGGTTTGATTTGTTCTGCATTCCGTCCATCAATTGTGTGTCTTTTGATTATTTTATTTGGGTCTTGCTGTTCCGTATGCTCGCTTTTGTCTACGACAGCCTTCCTAATTACCTGCATTTTACCTAGTTTGAGGACTGCATTTTTACAGCAGGTGATCCCTAAATGTATAACCCTGCAAACCAATAGAAACACAACGATAACTAGCAAAAATGATTTAAACAGACCGGATATTCATCGTGGGAGCCAGGAGAACCAATTCAAGAACCACTCCTGCTCCGAGGCATTTTTTTCTTAATGCATGGCTCTCTGTAGATTATGCAGTGCTTGGACGGCAAGTGTCAATGTTCCATTGTCCGAATCGTTCCCTGGGATGAATGTGCAACAGGCAACGCCTATCTTGACGCAGACCCCTCCCTCCATTGCGGTCATTAAGTCCAGCAAAAATTGGTGCTGTATTACCATGAGGTGGATGGCTCGCATTTCTTCCTTGATTGAATTGAGGCAGAGCTCAGTGCAGCAGGTATTAGCTTTTGTCTGTAGAGCGAGGAAGGGTATCGAATCCACTGCTCCCAGCTGTGTTCCAGTGAACAGCCTAAATTCTTCTTGGATATCTTTAAACTGAGCTCAGCCAAAATAGTCTACTGTTCTCTTTTCGTGAGCTTGGTGCCGCAAGGTGTTCTTTTTCTTTTCAGGTGCTGGTACAGCTCTGTTAGTTCTCCTCTGGGAATAACTAGGGTCAGGGTGTGCAAGGTCACAACGGAGCACAGTCCCATCCAACCAGGAACCAGTTAGGTGTAGGTGTGTTTGCCACACTGTGAGTTAAAATCCAACAGCGCTGAGGTGCCCCATTGCATAGCCGTAATGAGAAGAACCACTCTGCAGTTGGCATTCGTGCCCATTGGAAGCTTTTATTTTCCTCTGAAAACATAAGGAATACAGTGTAAGTTTCTGTACAATCAGGGGTAGAACTTTCTTTTCTAGTCAAGGGTATCCACACACCTCAGTGTCCCAGATTTCCTGACATGGTTTAGCCATACTTTCATTGAACCCTCCCCCATGCGACCCATTCCCCTTTTTATCCCAAGCTGGACAGCCCTACACAGCAATTCTATGTTGAGAGGCCATTTATTGTTAAAGAAGACCACCCCAGATTCGCTAAGGGCCACCCTTAGTCCACATATGTATGCTGGAGAGGACTTGTTTGTGCTCTGAGTTGGGGGTTTTGCTACCCTCAAGAATCTCTTCTCTGGAAAGTCTCGGGCCAAATGGTATCTTCCCCTATGGTGCCCTTCCTATGCATCCTGTCCAGCTCAGTTTGGATATCAGTGGGTTCAGTGAAGAGGTATAACTCTGTTTGGTTGGTGTCCTATCAGGTCAGGTTTACAACTACCCTATGTGGTTCTATCTTGGTGGTTTGGATCTTGGCCCTTATCCTACAGAAGCAAAGGTGAATGAGGCACTTCGCTTTCTTGGGAGCTGTCTCTTAGGACAGTTAAACCCATCTGTGCTTACCGTAAGTAACCCTGGGCGAAGTACTACGCTACGCTCACGTAGTTTGCGAAGTTTGCGCTACTTCGCACTACGTGAATTGCACGTAGCACAGTGCAAACACGCGTAGCGTAGCGTAGCGGTCATTTTTTGCTTGCTCGCGGTCCTCAAAGTCAAGTTGGCGACCGCGAGCAAGCAAAATGACATCCCGGCGAGACTTTTTCTCGTTCGCGATCAGCAACATCAAGTTGCCGATCGCGAGCGTGGAAAATAAACCTCCCGGCGAGATTCTCAACGCGGGAGGTCAGGTTTCTCATTGCGAGTGGTCGCGTATGCTCGCGACCGCTCACGATGAGAAACTACCAGTCCGCGTTGAGAAAGCTGCCGCTCGAGTAGAAATCTACTCGAGCGGCAGAAAACGACTGCTTGCACTATGCAAGATGCGGTTTGCACTGATTGCACAGTGCCGGATGCTTGTCCGCACTGTGCAATCAGTGCGAACAGCATTTTGCACAGTGCACTACGCAGTTCGCGTAGCTATGCGTAGCTCGCGTAGTGCGAAGTGCACTTCGCGTAGCTACCCGTAGCGCTACTACGCGAACTACGCCCAGGGTTAACCGTAAGTGTGATCAGAAAACAAACACAACATGACCTGGCGATTGCTTGAGAGCCAACTGAGGTCGCATTGTTACCAAGTGTTATGTAAGAGGGCACTACATACTGCGTGCGGGATGCTAGTGAGTGTTCGGTTTAGTGTAATGGAAGGTGATATACGAGAGGTCCCTACTCAGGCGTTGTAGTTCCCCATTTGTGAATCCCTTTTGTCCCAGCAGTTCCTCCATGGTAAGTAAGTGTGGGACTACCCATAGTTGGCAGATCGTACTCAACCATACAAATATACCTAACTTTTGCCATGATTTTGTAGTTCAAGGTGTAAGCCCCTTCAGAGCCATCTGTGCTCCTCCAGTGGTTGTGTTTCTTCTGGCCAATTTGAAGATGTTCACAGTTTAGCTCAAAGGTATCGTCATCATGGAAGAGTCCGATTGTACATTGGGATGGTATACCCACACAGGTGTTAGGCAGACCCCTCTCTGAGGGCCCGTGTGTTTTCCCTCCTTCCATTGATGCAAGTTCAAAAATGTCCTTTTCCCTTCCGGGGCGTTAAGGCTGATGAAGAAAATGGAATTGGTGCACTTGCTGTTTTGGTTGTTACCTGTTTTGAAAGAACTTTGTTGTTTGTTAATTCAGCTAGTCAAACGTGTTTTTTTATTGATAGTTTCTGAAGACCCTGTATTTTGCCATTTCTATTCTCGGTGATAAGGCTGATGTTAGGTATGTCTTGTAAGGTGGTTCTCATGAGGACAGGGAGTTATGGCACTGTGTCTTCTTGTAGGAGGACTATAGGTGAAACTCAGTATCGCTATAGGTGCGTGGAAGTTTAGGAGGTTGAGATGGCCCTCACTTGTGGCCTCAGATAGCTACTTTGGATGATCTCAACTGCCCACCCCTTTGATCTAGAATCTTTCTTTTGGGCTGCTTTTGGGCATTTATTACTTTTAGGCGTTTTCCTTGAGCCGCACCATTCATGGATTTCCCTTGCCCCATGGGGAGAGGGTCCGAGGCTGCTCTGTGGTCCTCCCATACTGTCCCACTGTGGGGTCGGCAGTTAGGCCCAACTGTTTCCTGGATGGTGCTTGCAGAATTGGAGCAACGTGAGCGGACTACGTCCAGAAGGTTGTTGAATCTGGCCTGAGGTGTACCCAATGCCCTGCCATCCCTCATTGGCGGGGGTAGAGACTTGAAGGCCTTCAACCCTGGTACCCCATTTCCCTGCTGGCCATACCCGCCTTGGAAGGCTCAGTGGGCCCTCGACTGGAGTCATGAGGTCGGCAGTATGCTGAGATAGTGTGAACAAAAGTTCCCCATGTCCAATAATTGGACCATCTTTCACATAACTGGGAATAGGAATACAATATTTGTATCACAGAGGGGCTCAGAATGCCCAGCAGATGGCGCTAATCAATGGAGTCAACACCATCCCGAGCTGCTACAGGACATAGACTAAATATGGGCTGAAAAAGCCAGCCCGGGGGGCCCCCGTGACCCCGGAAATATCTGTCGGGACGGATGACCCTAAATCAAAAAACGGAACTGTGTAAGCAAATCTGAGACATCTGTTCACCCTACACTGAGGCTTCTAGGTTTATTGACTCCAGAGTGTTGGGGGAATTATGACGTTTTAATTTGAGGTCTTGCCATCTTAGGTGCGAGATGAGCATTGGTTCCCTTCACCAAAGATGGCATTTTTCATAGCTGTGAGGGAGGCCTCCATTGCATCGGAGGCTTTTGGAGCAATTTTGGGGTGCTGTTGGAACTGCATGCCATGAAGGAAACATCAAGCTTGGGTGCTAGGCCAGAGGGATGGGGACCTATTGGCCTGGTGATTGGAGTACGTCCCAATGGACTGTGGCTGCGGCACCTGGGTGACTACTCTCTACACCGATATGTACGTATTTTGTGTTTTCTTTATCTTCTTTGCCCCTTTGTCAGACAGCCCTGCCCCTGGAGGATGGCCAATCAACCTCTCACTGTGGAGTCAGCCAGCAGAGTGGGGCATAGTTTTCTGTGGATGCTTTGGGCAACCTTGGCTATTCTGTGTTCTCATGGACTCATTGTTGATACCTGGATTCGGTGTGGATATCTGACCGACACAGCCCACAATACCGCTGAGATCCTGGAATAAGAAAAACTTTTGTACCCCCAAATACTGTCTGTAGTCTTTTCTGTTCTGGAAAAGGGGGTACGGGGTATGCTGTTTGTGTTTGCTATCGGGGGTGTACTACTGGTGTTTAGCCCATTGATATTATTGTTATATCCTATCTTCATCTACTGGGGGGACACTTTACTGTTGATTTGTCCTTGTGATTGCTAGTAGGCACGACCTCCCCTCACTGTCACCCCTCCCTGCTGTGGCTGTGGCCCAGTCCCTGTTGCACTGGGTTTCATGTCTGTGGCTGCTGCTGCCACGAGCTTGCACAATTGCTGAACCCCTGCTGCAGTTCTGAGGTGACTCGCAGGACTTCCTGTGGCTGAGCATAGGGCATGTTCTGATTACCCTGTGCTTGATACTAAGGAGGGACACTCGTGGTAGTTTGTGGTGGCTGGCCCTGGCTCACTGACATCTGCTGTTTCTGCTGCTCATGGTATGCCTTTATACAGTACCTCTGTGCCAGATGACCCCGCCTGTGGCAATCGCAGTACTCTCTAGGGTCCGGTTCTGACCAGCCCTCCTGGCCTCCACTACCATAATTTGATCATGCTCCTGGTCTGCCTCTGAAGTTTTGCAGTGGAGCCCATATTGTGACCATTGCCATCTGCACGGTTGCAGCCATTGCTGCCCCTTTGAGGGCGGTCTTTCTCAACTTGTGTTGAACAAGTTTTGCTGTGTCTCTTTGGGCCTGCTCCTGCTTCTCTCTATCCTTCTCTTGCTTTTTCTTGTGGTAGTGGAGTATATGAGCTTGTATCTCCAGCGAGAGTTTGGTGTCTAGCCCAACTACACTGTCCAGCCCACTTCGAATCTTGGTGAGTAATCTTTTTTAAGAATATTGCATAAAAATGTGACTTGTGGGCTTGTATCAGTCCATGGCTGTCCCCATCTCTCCCTCATTCTATCAAGGAAATCATTTATGCTTTCCTCTGGCTTCATGGTCTTTGCCATTAGACCCCTACATCTGGGGGGTCAGGGAATAATTCCCTGAGGGCAGTCAAGATCTGTTTCCGATGTATATTAAATGAGGACCGTTATACTGGGTATCTGTCAGAGTGATTGCTGGAACGTGAGCTTGTTTGAATACTGTGTTCATCTGCTCCCCTATTAGACTGCTTAGCAGGTTCTTAATGTCTTTTATCTCCAGATTTATGCCTCCGGTGTTCTTCTCGAAGCATGTAATCCACTTCCCTGCCCCATCCAGCAATGGCAGTAACTTGGTTCTCAACCCCTCTTTATCCATCTGGTCCCATGGCACATGTATAATCATATTTCGTTTTCACTTCATGGCGTATGAGACTGGAGGAAAGAAGAATGATAGAGAGCTTAGTTTGCGTTTAGGTACTGGGACGAATGGATCGAGTTTGCTTTCTGCCCAGCACGTACACCATTAGAGGGCTTTTCAGCTTCTTCATTTATCTTCCATATTCTGAGGGAAACTGATCTTATTTATATTGGAGTAAGATCGGGGAGACCATATATCGGGGTCCTATAGTATGGTTATGGAGCACAGACAGTGATTTTAAGCAATACCGAATATCACTGAATATTTTTATTATAATTGGAGAAGCTATACAATATAAAAGAGGTCTTTGTTTCTGCTTTCAATATTGAACAGTGGTTTAAGTGAAGTTTTCCTTTATACCCATGTGCCCGCACCGGTTTTTATTGTAAAATATCGTTAGGAGGGGAATATTCTTGGTGTCCTGAAGAAGGTAGTTTTATTCTGCACTATCCACCGAAACGCGTTGACGCCTATTGTTTGTTAAAATTGTGGAACAGAATATCACATGTTTGAAAAGGAATTGGTTTCTACAATCTGTTGCTTTTATGGATTCCTACAAATTTACGCAATTTTATTACAAATGTGAAAGTCTTATTTGTTATCTCTCCTTTAAAAATGTTCATTTATGTATGTATGTTAGCTTTATGCACTTGCTTTTATATTGATATTGATATGTTGAATTTTACTGATTAATGGATATTAGATAATATTTTGTATTACATTTTGAGATACAAAATTGTTTGATTAGAATTTGGCTCTTTCAAAACTGGGTGAATGAATGTATATGGTGTTGGAAGTTGAGTTGAGTGATTAGAGACTTCCAAGGGAAATTAATTGTGACTGTTAAGACGTGTATAATCCCCTCCAAGCTCTTCTGCAGTAATGGGCACACTCTCTCGCTAGGTGACTCTAACATAGCTTTCCCATTTCGCAAGGCATCGCTGCTTGGAGAGGAAGTGCCACTTAGGGTGTCTCCTTCATGCCTGATAGAGTGCTCTGCCGCCGCCATGTCTTCTGGCTCAAACGATTCTTCGCACGGTCAAGGCCTGTGATTGTGGTCCCTCTACTCAGTCCTATCGGCTAACAGTTCACAAAACGAGTACACAAAGGTCTTGGCTTCCCTCTTAGCTATTATCTCCCTTGAGGTTTGACTCTCTTTGTTGTGCACCCATGAGGAGCAACGCTTATTCTTCTCGCTGCTTCCCTTGTGTGCGCACACTGCTGCCATCTTGTTATTTCTGCATCGTGGGTAAGTACCAGACTGCCCTGTCTCTTTATCTCATGGTCAGCCCCTTTCCTATGCCTGAACGATGTGGTTCTGAGCCCTGCTAACAGCTTTTCATCAACCTCTGGCTCTTTCCGGCATGGCGCCCTGTGCCTGGCTTCGCTTCTCTCATGAGGAGAATGCGCTGCCTTGTAGTCTCACTCTAACTCCCTGTTACGTGCCATTTCCCTCTTAAGCCTCCATTTGTGCCTCTCTTCCTTGCACCATCTGGCCTGTTCCCTTTGCTCAGAGCTGCGTGCTGCCTTAGTTAGTCTGACTTCACCTTCAAATTTGCTTTCCATACTGTACTCGGCTTCTCAGACAAACCCTGTAGTGCGACCCTCGTTGTCAGTTCCCGGGGGACTGGGGCTCCCTTCATCTCATGAGCTGAACTGAGTTACTGTTGAGAATCACCACAAACTTCCCTTACGCACTTTTATACTCACCTGACCTATTGGGAATGCGTGTTTTACCCACCTTCTTGAGGTGTTGTGTTTTGAGTGTGGTGAATGGAGAGTGGAGCTATTGGGGACCTTACCTAAATTTGTGGGCTGTGCTGGAGGAGCCTGGGCTCGCTTGTTTTTAGATTTCTCAAGCTTAGACCTGTCTGACCTTCTTCTTTTGGGTGGGTTCATCAGCTTTTACTGCTACTGGGTTTTAATATCCTAATGCAGGGGAAGTGGGTGTGAGCATGTCCATCCCTGCATATGGTGGGGGAGGTGCAGATGCCTTGCTTGCTATCGGCATCATGGGATTATCAGATTGAACCTCTCAAAACATATTAAGTCATTCTATCTGTTTGGGGAACTTAGTCTACATGTGCTTTAGTGGGGAATCCACGACAATTTTAGTAATTTGGATAGTACAATTCAATTGATGTTGTCCCAATTTGTTTTGCCAAATCGTAGGATGCACTCTCATATATTATGTACTATGAGCTCAGTGCTTACACTTTTTACATCAAAACAGTTTGAACCAGCATTTCAGTAAAACAAGATAAGACTGCATATGTAGTATTGCAACACAAGGTGAATATGCAATATGTTCGAATAAAACCTGCATAAACTCAAATTGCCCCATGTTACAATTTTCAAAGACAATCAATGCAATATCATCACATACAATAGCAAATTTCTATAACTGTCGACAGAAAAAATTACTTAGTCAAAATAAAATTAGCTCGCTCATCGCAATTTATGCTCTAGCAAGAGAAGATTAGCGTGTAACACGTTCCTAAGTGACCCGGATAGTCTGGCACTATCCGCTCCTACACAAATGTGATAATCATAGACACTGTTTAGTAATAACTCTAGAATCAGTGGCCCCTCTTGGTCCCACACTTGTTATGCCCAGAATCCTGGGTCCAAGATTTTCACCCTGTAGCACTCAGGGTCAAGCTAGATGCACCTCCCACACTCCTTCCAGATAATACAGGTGTTAAGAAACCACTTTAGCACTGGGAAACCATTGAACTAAAAACTATGAGACTGAGTGTTATGTCCCATATTATGGGGCAGAAGCGCTCCCCACATTAGGTATGTGATAGGTGTGGAGTAGGAGTGTATCTGGCATCTGTTGTTTTTGGGAGGATGAATGGGTTATGGTGTCCTCTTTTGTACCTTCTATATCGGGGACTCACTGTTGGTGTTTAGGTAGTCCCTATAATTCATCACTCCCTCTCTGACCCGTTGGTCCATAGCTGCAGGAGTGTCATGGCCGCATTGGAGGTTAGGGAGGGGAACACGTGGAATGAAAACATCATCACACCCGGTAGCGAGGACTATTTGAGGAACTTCCTCCGTCATCCTTATGCTTGGTTTTGTTTTCCGGTTCCTGGATTGGGGGATGATTTCGAGCTCACCAGGGCTTTGGTTTTTTCCCTGCTTTGCTTTCCTTTTCTTGCTGAGTCAGATTTCCTGTGCCGGTTTTGGTACAGAACTTTGATGTTCTTGTGATTTTTTCCTTGAGGCCCATTTTTCATTGGGTTATTTCCTAGGCCTTATCTCTTACTGCAATACGGAACCTCTTTGTGGTGTCTGCCTCAATCTGATGCTTTTGATTCTGTCATCTGGTTCTTACATATCCTGGTTTAGTCAGCCCGTTCCTCATTGTTTTTGGTGGTTATCTCCTTATTACAAATATTTTTGTTCAGTGCACTATACCCTCTTTTTGCCCGTGCCTTACTTTTGAAATTCCTTCTTCCCTGAATGGTGCCTACTCCATGACAATTGGGCTTCCTGCTGATTCCTTGCTCTTTTTTTCTTATTTTTGTGTTTTGTCGCTTCCTTATTATTCTATGCATAACTATATACCAACCCCCTTCTTACAATGTTGGGATCTGTTCTTTTGGATTAATGGGAGCTATTGTCTAATCCTTATTGGCCTATGGTATGTTTTGAATGTCCAGAGTGATTCAAAGTGATTATTGGGTGAGCATGACTTTTTCATGCCACCATGATAATTAGTATGAGAGCACTGTATGTTTCTTGTCCCTTTTCATGTGTATTTTCTTTTCTTTTCAAGGGTGATACTGTTGACTCTGAATTAAGGGATCCTGTTTAGAGCCTCTACCCTGGAGACGGCGACTATTCTCCACCATAAGAAATCCTTCTTTATTTTTCAATTTTTTTGCTCCCCTTTCCCTTGGTGGCTTACTGCTCACAGCTGTTCTCTAGTCAGCGTGGAGGGGTAGCCACAAGGTGAGAGGACAGACTATCTCTGTTCCTGTAGTACCTGGTTTACAGGTGAGTGGGGATCACGGGGTCACTTTCCTTTGGCTGCAGTCTGGTACGAGGCCCCAATCCTCCTATCTAGCTTTCCAAAATGTTGCTTGAATCGAATTTCCTTAAAAAACAGAAGACAAGAGGGGCTTGGCAAAACAGGAATAGTTTCTTAATTAAAAAGTTCAGCTGTGAGAATTTGCATCAAGTTTGAGGTTTCTTTATATACAATATTATAACAAGCAATAAAAGGTTTCCAGCACACCATATATGATGAGGAATGTTGGTTGCTGCCTTTAGGTTAATAAATTAATGGTCAGTGGTTACTGCAGGTTTGTCTTGACCTGTGTGGACACAGTGTGGCACAGTGGACACAGTGTGGCACAGTGTGGTGAATGTGTCCAGATATTAAGCATGGGGAGCATGTGATCACTATGTGTGCTAGGCACTGATTGGCCACGTGTTCCTAAATCATGTGGCATCTGACTTTACAGTGTTATTCGGAGTGCGTACCCCCACCGGCCAAGTGTTCTTTATTGGAGCAATCTCCCCTGACCATTGTAATGCCGCTGTGCCTATCTGTGGAATTGATCAAGTGTTTCCTGCCAAAGTGTTTGCCTGTCAGGTATACACCCTCCCACCTGTGACCCATCAATCAGTAATCCCGGGTCTCGGTCGCTGAGCCTGCCTAACTACATACTTGCATGTCGAGGTAGATGTGGATTTCAGAATTGATGATTCTATTAAAGAGAACGATAATTCATTTTTGTCAAGAAAAAAATCAATATCTATTTTAACGTTTGTTTGCTTTCAGGTGCACTAGAGATATCACCCACAGTACTGCCAGAAGGAAGGCAGCACAAAGTGACACCTCACCACCTGAGTCCTCCTCTGCTTCCCCTTGTGCAGCCAAGTGCCAACTGATGGAGCTTGAAGATGACCCCAAAGAAAGGTGCTCCTGCCAAGAATGTGGCCACTGAGGAGAAGAAGAGGAAGCAGATTGCCACCACTGGTGTGCCACCCGCCACCTTTTTCAGGAAACGTATTGTGCCTGCCGCATTGTCTTACGGGCAGCAAACTAGGAGCAGCACTCCTGCATCAACTGCACCACCCCAACCTAAGCCAAAGGCCATGTCTCTCAGTGAAGCAGCCACTGCAATAATGAGTCTAAATTGGATTTGTCTCAGCTGCAAATTACCCAATCATCGCAGAAAAGTGAGCAAAGTGGACAACAGGAGCCGCTTTCAGCAACAGTTATTCCTGAAATGTGAGCAGAACAGGAGGTTGAGCTTCCTGTTGAGCAAGATGTAGCTCTTGAACCATTGGCTTCACAATCTCCAGCAAGAAAAATAAAGGGTACTCCTCTATCTTTGATGATCTGGACATAGATTGGACCCCCACTGAGTCCAAGGCCTGCCACGAAAGACAATGGAAAAGGAAAGTTCCTGAAAGCCTTAGAATTATGAAAAGTGACACTGATAAGGAGGAGCCATTGATTGTCATTATGGAAGGCGGCTCAGAGGATATCTAGATTACCCCTACGCGATCCATTACATCGCAAGTCGTTTCAACGACTTGCCTTAGGGGGCACGCTGGTCTTAGGAATAGTATAATTTACTATTCCAACTCAAGTGTGCGCAACAGTAAGGAAGGTGTTGGAATAGTAAATTATACTATTCCTTAGGTTAGCGCGCCCCCTACAGCATGTCGTTGAAATGACTTGCATTGTAATGGAGCATGTAGAAACAATGCGGTCGTTGAAACGACCGCGTTGTAATGGAAGAGCTTTGTGTTAACAGCGTTGTAAAGGCTATTTCCCCAAAGGGATGTGGCACTAGTTCAACCCCCAACACCACCACCACCAGCTTCCATATTTGTAAGGCCCCTGCTGAGACCTGTATCCACCACTACCTCAGACAAAATACACACTGCAGAGAGGCAAACAACACACCCACCTACCTCCAGTTCTTCTGGCTTTGGCAGTGGGACACTAACAAAGTTCTCCTCCCCAGTTTGGGACTTCTTTACAATTAGAAAGCATGAGGATAACATTGCAATAATCTCTATTTGCCACGCAAGTGTTAGTTGTGGTAAGCCTGATTCATACTATGGTACTGTAGTCCAAAAGTCCCATATGAAAAAACTTCACTCAATCCAGTTGGAGGAGCACCTTAAAAAGGAAGCTGATGGTGGTGGTGTTGAGATAGGGGAAGAAGCTCTGATCACAGTAATAGAAGGAGGTGATAAGGAATAGGATGAGAGCTTTACACAAAGCATCCCTGTCCCCTGCAGTATGCCAGCATCACCCGAACCAGCTACCTCCAACTGGCACAAGACTCAGATGCAGACGCCACTGCAGACAGTGATTTGCCAAAGATGCACATTCAGTCTATCACCTCCTGGTTCTCTCCAGAAGTCGCCTGTGTCAGTGGCACCACAAAAAAAAATCCAAGCTACTATTATGGGCATGTTTAGGAAGGAGAGATCCTGTGAACACACCACCCAAAGGCATATTTGTAAAACAAGAAGCTGGCTAAAATGTTAGTGCTGGACCTCCTCCCTTTTTCTTTTGTGGAAGGAGTGGGACTTTTAGAATTTGTGGTGGCCATCTGCCCAAAATGAAAGGTTCCCAGCCAGACCTATTTTGACAGTTGATGTCCCAGCACTCTCTATCATGATGTGCTGCAATTGGTTGCACAAACTTTGCAGCAGAGTGCTGTTCACATTATGCACCTGACGAGAGACGTGGACCAGTAGTCAAGCAACTTATTGCATCTGCATCACTGCCCACCGGATCTCCTCTGTATGGGGTCAGGCTACAGCTACCTGCAGGTCTCAGCTCTGAAGAAAGTTTTGAGGGCGTTCAGAGGCATGCAACAGCAGTGATGTTCACTATGGAGAAATCCCATACAGCTACAAACATCTTGGAAGACTTTAACAGCAAGGTGTATGAATGGGTGTGACCCAGGGGTCTCAGAATTGGATTTGCCACCTGGACAATGGCAGAAATATATACATGGCCATGGCAGACCATGGAAATTTTAGGGTCCTAAGTATTGCACATTGCATTAACCTGATTGTGCAGGACTTTCTAAAAAAAGACACAGTTAACAACATACTGGCCACCTGCAGAAGAATCTGCACTCATTTCAGTTATTCTTTTAAAGCCCAGAAGCAGTTGATGATCATTCAGTGTGCTAATAGAGTTGAAGTACCAGTTATAGCCCTCATCCAGGGGGTGAAAACATGTTGGAATTCGATCTAGTACATGTTGCAACATCTGTTTGAGCAGTACAGACCGATCACTGAGTATGCCCTTCAAAGAAGAGATGATGCAACTGGGAAAAGAATGACCATGGAGATAAACAAAAGGGGCTAGTCAAATGCCTGACACAAATGCAATTCCCGTTTGATGTTTTCACATGGTAAGTCAACAAGGAGGACAGTACAATGAGCCAAGCAATTCTGTTGTTGCATCTGCTACAAGACCAGTTAAAAAAGGTGCCGCAAAGATTTGCCAGTGTGAACGAAGAAGCGTATGAGTTGGTTTAGAGCGTAATCCCTCACATGGCTGATAATACAAAGCTGCAAACATAGATTGTATCCTCCAAAGAGTACATCTGTACCACAATACTTGATCCCCAGTACAAAACAATGCTGAATACTTTAATTCCATTTTCAGAAGAGGATGTTTCACAAGACGTGGATTATTGAGCCAGTGAGAGACCTGGAAGAATGGCTGGAAGTTAGAGTTCCAGACAGAAGTTATGGCGTGCAGCCTTCAACTTCCAGAGAGGGCAGTGCTGTTGTCTCACAGCAGCAAACACCAGCAAAAACACCAGCAGCAACACCAGCAACATAAGAACTGCACCCAACCTCTACAATGGCTTGGTTTAAAGTGGCGGGCTTAATGTCTTGAAACGTCATTACCACAACTAACTAAAGACTCAAATAGAGCAGCAGATAAATATACAGAGTGGATATCAAACACTGGGGCATATTAGCAAGACCCACGTTAAAATTATCGCCGTTTTAGCGGCAGGAAACTGCCGCTAAAACGGCGATAATGGGCTTGCTAATATGCGTTATAGAATTCAATAGAAGCCCAGGTTAGATGTGCAGGACATCTAACCTGGGCTTCTATTGGAATTCCATAACGCATATTAGCAAGCCCATTATCGCCGTTTTAGCGGCAGTTTCCTGCCGCTAAAACGGCGATAATTTTAACGTGGGTCTTGCTAATATGCCCCACTGTCTCCAATCTGGTGCAGGTTAAAAACTTAAAAACTTTCACAGCCAATCCCACTGCACCATGGTTTTCCCCAAAATTAAGGGAAATGAAACAGAAATGCTGAAGGCAGGAAAAAGTTTGGCCATCAAAGTACTGTGAAATTGAAAAAGAGAGTTACAAAATCCTCATTTAGAGGTTATAAGAAACTTATAATTGAGGAAAAAGCAAACTTTTATACTGAAAAAATTACCCTTGCCGCCAATTCATCCAAAGAGCATTTTAAAACTGTACAATCACTCATAAATCCTCCCTTAGTCAGTTCCTTTGTGACAACCTTGCTAAATTCTTTAAAAATACGGTAGAAGCTGTAAACAGTTATTTTGATACAGTTAGACAGTCATAAGATGGTGAGGAGGAGTCTTACACTTTCACTGGTAATTAGACTGAGCTCTGTGATTTCCCCTTTCTAACAGTTCAGCAGGTTGTTGAATTAGTCAGATGAACTAAACCTGGAGCTCACTCCGATCCTTGTCCATCTAAAGTCATTCAGGATGTAGTCTACAAAATAGCGCCAGCTCTGATGAACCTATGTAATACCATCATCAAGGAGGTGCCTTTTCCTGGGAAATGGAGAAAAGCCTCTGTCCTTCCACTTTTAAAAATGCACTCCCTATATCCCATGATAGAAAACAGCTGTAGACCTATCCCTTGATTACCTTTCCATGACATCTTAATAAAACGCTGATAGATTACCTTGAAGAAAATAAAATTCTGAATGAAGCACAGTATGGTTTTAAGCCAAATCATAGTACCGAGACTGCATTGGTAGCAGTCTCAGCAGAAATAGATCTACTATGGATGAGGAAGTGAAGGCTGCAGTGATCCTTTTGGAGCCATGAGGTTTTGATAAACAGGCTGGCAGGCATCAGGATTTCTGGATCAGCCCTAAATCCCCTTGTATCATTTTTAGAAGGCTGCACACAAAGGGTGGCCCTTGGGGAATTGAATTCAAAAGCATTTATCCTGCCAAGCTTATCCATTCTTTTGGCTTCGCCACAGTTGCATATGCTGATGATACATAAATTGGGGTATAGATTTCCAACAGTGTGACTGAGGTGGCTGACCGATTCAATAGATGCATGAGAGCTATAGATAACTAAATGAACAAAAACTGTCCAAAACTGAACTCCCAGGAAACAGAAGTTCTTATCTTTGGGAAGGATGTTAATTTCTGGGATCATGCATGATGTCCTGACCCACTTGCCACCCTTCCAATCCCAGTATCCAAAGTAAGGAACCTAGGTGTCATTTTTGATGCATAGCCCTCATTTGAGACCCAGATTAATACTTTATCCTCATCCTGTTTATCTTAAAACTGTTGAGGAAATTGTTACGTTTTATCCCATCCGATTTGAAAAAAACAGAAGTTATCTCTTTAGTCTTGTCTAGACTGGACAACTGTAATGCCCTTCTTATGATCGTTAAAAAGAGATCATTAATGAAGCTTCAGATGCTACAAAATGCTACTTGTCATCTTCTGAAAAACATACCTATGTTTAAGTATGTAGCAGGTGCTTTGAAGAGCTTCATTGTCTCCTGGTAAGGAAGAGGATTGATTTAAAAGCGTTGTGCTTGGCACCTAAAGCGCTACATGAATCAGACCCAGAATAGCTCAGAAGTAAGTAAGCCAAGTCCAGGTCAGTAACAGTCTCTAAAATCAAGAAAGTGATCAGGGTCGGGTGGAGTTATGTTCATTCCACTGGTGTTCCCTTGAACAGTCTGCCCCAGCATATCGAAAAACAGACTAATTTGTTTTGCTTCTTCAAGCATCTAAATACCTAGTTGTTCTCCTTCCCCTCTTAGTACAGGTGGTCTACTTCCCTGCTATTAGGGTTTCTGGGATTGGATGTTTAACTATACTAGTGCCAAGACGCTCTCTGGCATTGGCATGCTCTAGTTGTTTGTAACTCAAATCAATCAAGTCAAGTGCAGAGGCGAAGGCAACAGAGATCGAGCAAGTGGCAGCACCAATGACCATTAAGAGAATGCTACAAGACTCTCTGGATGACCCAAAAGAGGTCTACCTGAATCAAAACCCATTGATCTATTGGTATGGGAAGATGCGCCAATGGCCAGAGCTAAGCATGCTGGCAAACAAACATCTGGCTTGTCTGGTAGCCGTGTATCTGCTGAGCACTTGTTCAGTGCAGCTAGAGCAGTTGTCACAGTCAGAAGGACCAGTCTCTTACCTCAAAATGTGGAGACATTGGCCATGATTAAAATCAACCAATACTTCATACCACAAGATTACACTGTTTCTGAAACAGCACAGGATTAGGAGGAGGGCGATTGGTCAGACACAATAGAACTTTCATGTTATTGTCAAACTGCTTTTAAAAGCGAACAAATCGATACAGTTAGAGGAACTATATGTGGTGACTGACTTATGCAGTCCCACCATTTATTCACCTGTATGGGCAGGATTGGAGTTGCACCTGTGTGTACAGAAAATGCCTTCCCATTCGCTTAAAGGACATGAAGACAATGCCTCAACCCTATCCTTTTTTCATTCTTTAGCTGGGCTGCCCAAGTAAAAATCATTAATTTACAAGACTACCATTGTTTGTTGCTTCCATGGAAAAAGATGAGATACAATAGACAAATGTATAGCACCATGCTTACAACAGGTAACTACTGCACCAATTACTGATAGATATAGAGTGAGTGTGTGATGGTCATTCATGCGGTGGCAGAGAGTGAGGATGTTGTTCAACTAATTTATTAACTTGATTTTCATGATTTGCAATGTTTGGGGCCTGAAGGGTGATTGTGTCTGATTTGATTGCCCCTTTCACACTTAGCTAGATTAACTTACATGGGCCACTCCTTGCTGTACTTTTTTACTCAGGTTCTTCAGAGACCAGACCAGTTAGTTTAGTTAACAAATCTACACAAAATGCTCAAATATTTTTTCCTCTTCTTTTTTTACATATCTTTTTATTGAAAAATAAAACAAAAAGTCATACAGTGACAGGTGATATTCTAGTTCACAATGTGAACACAGAGCCACACAGTGATAACTGTTCGACATTGCAGAAACTTGGCAACAATCGATTCCATTATGAAAAATACACAATGTAGTGGCTGAATGAAGGTACATCTCATTACAGAATTCCATGAGCAGCATCCACAATAGGTTCACATAGTTCCCCCATATGCATTCTACTTTCCCCATATTTTATTTCATTTGGAGGACAGCCCCTTACCACGTAAACCACCCTCTCAGTCTGCATACATCAATACATGTCAATCTTCCAGTCTCTCAAACTTGGGCTCAAGTCAGACCTCCACATATGCGCTATGTACCGCTTGGCCACCATTAATCTCAGCATGCACCAAAGTCGGTCCATGCAGGTTAAGTCAATCTTTGCCCACATGTTTAAACGCCACCGTTGGGTGGATAATCTCAAATCTCCCCTACAAATCCCATTAAGACAGGCAAGTACCTTTCCCCAGTAATGCTGGAGCGATGGGCAGTTCCATATCATGTGGAAAAATGTGCCCTCCAGTCCGCACTTCCTGGGACACAATGTGCTATCTAATTTACCCATTTTAGCCGTTGTAATGCAGGCATAGTAACTGTGATGGAGGATTTTTATTTGCACTAATCGAAATCGTGAGTGTGTGGCCACCTCTCTTCAGGAAGCTAGTGCCTCTGACCAATTGTCTTCTTACAAATCCTTTAGCTCATGCACCCAACTCAATCTCAACTTGGTTAAAGGGTCTGGATGATATTTAACAATTTACTGTAAGTAAGCAAGATAACCTTTTTTGACATATACTCATCTAGTAATCTATCCTCCAGAGGGGAGGATTCAGGAAGTTCAACACCCATTGGGATCACTTTTCTTAAAGTGTGGCAAATTTGCAAATAATGATAGGTTTCAGTGGGTGCCCATTGGTAATCTTTCTGGAGTTCCTAGAACAGAATTATATCTCCCTGCCTCCAAAAATACGCCCCCCTAGACAGACCATTAAATTCCACTTATCAAAACTGTGTTGTGTACCTAGGGTACCAAACCTCGATGTATCCCAAAGTGGGGTGGCTCTTGTTATCATGTCCCTCCAACCCATAGAATGTAATGCGGTGTGCCAGTGATATAGTGTTGCTGCTGTCAAACTGGGAAAGGGTGCAATGCCTGGACCCCCATAGATGTCTCTGAGATAGCCCCCGGGATGCATTTTCCCCCTATCCATCCTGTATGCTGGTTCATCATCAGGGAGGTGGACCCAGTGATTAATAGCAGTCAACTGTGCCTCCCAATAATGCTTTTGTATGTCGGGAGGGCTATATCCCTATCATACCATCCCCAGGTAAGTTTCTAGATGGCATTTCGAGGGGGGCCGCCATTCCAGAGAAGACTGCATACTGCACTATCAATGGCTCGAAAGTAGGACGACAGGACAGGGTAAGGTGTGTTGTGAAGAGCATACAAAAAGCAGGGCAAGGCCATCAAGAGCTGCCTTTCACAAGAGAGACAGCAGTATTGCCCTCCAGTGTTGTACATCTGCCCACAGCTTTGTAAGCGGCGGTTCCAAATTTTGCATGTAGAAGACCCATGTCTCCCAGATAATGAATATCCCCAAATATCGGAAACCCTCCATAACAATCTGGGTCTCGCAGTTTACCGGCAAAAGTGGAACTGCCCCACTAAGTATGTACATCAGCAATTTGCTCAAGTTAATAGTATACCCGGAGTATATACGGTACACTGTTAATACATTCATGAGTCTGTTAAGTGTGGTGATAGGGTCAGTAACATAAAGCAGAATATCATCTGCGTAAAGGGAAATTCTATCTTCCCACTCAGCGGTCCACCTCAATCCTCTTATCACTGGGTCCTTTCGCACCCAAGCTGTGGGTGGTTCCAATACAAGAGCAAAAATCAAGGGCGAAAGAAGATAGCCCTGCCTTGTGCCACGTCATAAAGAGAACAGTGCAGATGTACCTCCATTCACTGTTACCTGGGCAAGGGGATGCAAGTATAGGAGCCGGATCCAGGAGAGAAAATGAGGGCCAAATCTGAGCTTCTCTAATACTGCATAGATAAAGGGCCACTCCATCATGTCAAAGGCCATACGCGCATCCAGAGAAAATATTAGAGCACCCTCATCGATCCGCTCGGCTCGACCCAAGACACCATGCAGTCAGCGCAAGTTAACTTCACTACTTCTACCCAGCATAAAGCCGGATTGATCCAGGGGTACTAGTGGTCGAATTATTTTACTCAGTTGTGTTGCCAAGAGTTTTGCCAATAATTTGACCTCTGTGTTTACTAATGATATGGGCCTATATGGGGCACAATTCTCCGGTGATCTACCTTCCCTGTGAATCACAACTATATTAGCTGTTCTTTGATCTTGGGCAGCACACCCACCTCACGACTTTCCTGAAACATGTTTAAGAGGTTTGGGGCAATTGAGAGCACTATAAGTTTATGAAGCTCTATAAGAAGGCTATTAGGGCCCACCGCTTTACCTGAGTTCAATGCACGGATGGCCTACACCACCTCATCCTCCATCAAATCCTGATCCATGAGGTCTCTGTCTGTGTGAGACCAGGCATCTTGATATCATCTAATAACTCATGAGAGACCTCGATCAAGGCTGAAGAATAGATGCAAGCATAGTAGTCCGCAAAGACTGTGGCCACTCCCAGGTGATCCCTAATATATTCGCCTATGTCGTTTATTATTTCAAGTACCCATCAGGACCTAGTGTCTGTCCTATACAGCCAGGCTAGGAGCTTTCCAGCTCTGTCTCCTACCCCATAGAGACAGTGTTTGGTTGCATGGTGGCAGGCCCTGGCCACCTCCATCGCTACATCTCTATATTCCTGCTGTTTCAAGGCCAAATTGTTTCTAAGGACACTCTGATCACTCGTAGTGAGCTGGGATTCCAACTTAATAATTTCCATTTTCTTCTTCTCCAGGCTAGCACTCTTCTTCTTTAAACTTACTATCAAGGTGATACCCTGACCCTTTATAACAATTTTGAAGGCTTCCAACAGTGTTTGCACTGGCGTCACTGAACACTAACTTTCATTGAAGAAGTTCTCTGAAGCTTCCTCGAGGCCCACATGAATCTGGGGCACTTTGAGGCACCAGGGGTTAATTACCAGTCTACGTCCACTGCCACGATCGGACAACCCATTGAAGGCGCATACTGGAGAATGACCTGAGATACCCCTGGCAATGTGATGAATCTCCCGGAAAGATGCCCATGGACACCCAAGTGAAAGGTATATTGTTGTGATGTAGGGTTAAAGGCCGGCCATGTGTCGACTAGGTCTTTTGCCTCCATAAAGTCCACAAAGGGTCTACAAGCTGATGTGGACTAGCAAGGGGGCCAACGATTGACCTCATCGCAGTGGACCATATTAAAGTCACCACAAGAGGAACCCTCCTTCAGGAAGTTGGAGTAGGAGTGCATTGATGTAAAAAAGGGCTGCCTCATTAAGTCAGGGGGAAGGTAGAGAGAAGCAATGTTCAGCATGTGTCCCTCCTATTGTCCTATTAGTGCTACATATGCCCCATGGGGGTCTGGCCATGTGTGCTGTATGGTGAATGGGAGTGTCTTGCCCAATAGGATGCCTACCCCTCTCAAATCCGTCGTGTTCCCAGCTTGAGCAACCATCTTGTAGCCTCCTTTATCTAAAGTGCAGTAGGTAGTTCGCAGAAGGTGTGTCTCCTGGAGGAGCACTATATCAGGTGCATGTCTCTTGAGTTACTGAAGCACCACTCTCCATTTGATCTTATCTCCCAGCCCATTCACATTCCAGGGGAGGATCTTAATAGTAGGGGTTACCTGTGTCTCGGCCAGGAAACTAAAAACACCCCTGAGGTGCCAATTGTGACAGCAGTCAGCATCTTGACTAATATGGCGGATCATTAGGGCAGAGGCCAAAACATCAGGAAAGCCATCTCTCTTCCCATGGGGTAACTCATGCGCAGGGTAATATCCACTTTGCAGTGGAATAAGTGGAAATGTGACAGGCTTAATACTCAGCTGTGTCAGAGAAAGTTGCCAATCCTGTGATATAACAATAAAGGAAAAAACTGTACAAAGAAAACCCTTAAATCAAACCCCTCCTTGCCTCCCTGCATGACAGACTTATTTATTTATTTATTTATGTGTTTTATAGAGCGCGAACTTGACCCGTTAGGGTATCAGAGCGCTTTACAGGAGAGCAACGCAATCTATAGACAAACTTGGAGGTACATGAGGGAAGGGAGCACGTATTTGCAGTTTACATAATCAGTTACTCGAGGCAAGAAGCCATATATACAGATAAAATTACAGTTTATTCAAGTCGTGCGCCAGGTTCCTGATGGGGTGACAAGGTAGTCCGGAGGAGGTAGAGGACGGCCATTGGTCGGGCCTGAGTCAATGTTTAGCCGAGGAATTTGCCCATAAGGAAGGTTTTGGTATCCTTTTGAAGCGAGCCAGAGAGGGATTCTTCTGATGTTGGGTGGGAGAGAGTTCCAAATTCTTGGAGCCGCCCTGAGAAGGCTCGATTGTAGGTTTTTTTTTTCCGAAAGCGTGCAGGTTGGAGCAAAAGGTCTCTGGAAGATCGGGAATTTCTGGTTCCTCCGGAGATGACAAGTTTCTGTGTCAGATAAGCAGGGGAGTTAGAGTATAAAGCTTTGTGCGTGATGCATGCTAGTTTGAGTTGTATTCTTGCCTGCAGGGGAAGCCAGTTGAGAGCTTTCAAGTGTGGGGAAATATGATCGTATTTCCTTGTGCCGGTAAGTAGTCTGGCGGCCGCTTTGAGGCAGGCTTTGAGAGGTGCCAGGGAGATCTTAGGTAAACCCGAGAGGGTTGAACAGCCGTATTCCAGTCTAGAGATGACGAGCGCTTGGACTGCCATTTTTAGGTCGGGAGCATTGAGGAAGGGCTTCAATTTCCTAAGATAGCTCAGGTGGAATCTGGCTGTCTTGGCCATCGAATTGATGTGGTCTCGCATGTTTAGGTTGCTGTCGAGGGTAATTCCCAGGGATTTGGCCGAGTTCACAATGGTCGGTGGGCAATTTAAGGCAGTGATAGCCTTAATCCATGACTGAATCTCGAGGTTGGTGTTGGGTGGGGAGATCATGAGAAATTCAGTTTTCTTTGCATTGAGTTTAAGATGATTGGATGCGAGCCATTGGACAGTGAGTTTCAGGGCTTCGTTCAGGGAGAGGATCTCTTCGAGAGAAGAGGTTTTGATGTAGATCTGGGTGTCATCAGCATACATATGATAGGAGATATTGGCTGCGAGTAATACTTCAGTAAGCGGTTCTAGGTAGAGGTTGAAAAGGGTGGGGGACAGGGTTGATCCTTGAGGGACTCCAACCGTGACCGGGGATGGTGAGGATAAGTTGCCGTTGATTAGGAATCTCTGTGACCGATTGTGGAGGAAGGACCTAAACCAGTCTAGAACAGTGCCATCCAGTCCCATCCTGAGTTTGAGGCGTTCAAGAAGTTTTTCATGGTTGACCGTGTTGAAGGCCGAGGATAGGTCAAGGAGGATTAGGAGACACGTTTTGCCTTGGTCAAGGGCTTGGAGAGCATCATCCACGATATGGAGCATGGTGGTTTCGGTGCTATGCCCTGGTCTAAATCCGGATTGGAAGTCATCCAGCAGGTGGAAGTTGTTGATGTGGTGATTTAGCTGCTGTTGCACACATTTCTCCAGCACTTTGGCTAAGAGTGGGATGTTGGAGATGGGTCTGAAGTTGTCGGGGAGGCTGGATCCAGCGACGGCTTTTTCAGAATGGGGAGGACTTGGCCGGCTTTTAGAGATTCAGGTATCGTTCCCTGCTGGAGGGAGGCGTTGATTATTGAAGTCCAGCTGGGAATGATGGATTGGGCGACGGCAGCAAGGCAGTTGGCAGGGAGCGGGTCATTAAAGTGGTTGTTCGGGTTTAGGGTAGAAAGGATTTTAGAGATGGAATCTTCGTCATAGTCTTTGAAGACAGTCCAGTGAGCATGGTTTTTGGGTGGAGCCAGTGGGTGCGTCGCGGTGGGAGGTGGCGGGTCAGGAAAGGGATGAGGGTATGTGATGGAGTTGAGTTCGTTTCCGAGGGCTAAGATTTTGTCAGCGAAGAAAGAGGAGAATTCCTCTGAGGATATAAGAGATTTGGGGGTTTCTTTCGATGTTTTTGCTAGTTTATTAGATTGGTGTTTGACCAGTTCGAAGAGCTTGTGGGGTCTGTTATTGGCTTTCTCTAATTCAGTTCTGAAGAAGTCTTTTTTGAGTTGAGTATGTTCCTGTTGTAGACATTTCTGGCCTGGCGGAGGAGTTTTAAATGTGCGGCGGAGGGGTGCTGCCTCCAGGATCTTTCAGCTTGCCGGAGGGCTCTCCTCTCATTATTAAGGGATCCCGTGAACCAGGGGTTTCTGTCCTTGATTTGGGTTCTTTTCAGTTTAAGAGGGGCAAGATCATCCAGGATGTGTGAGATAGTCGCGGAGTAGTGATCATTGAGGCCACTGACTGTTGTGATATGCGTAGGAGGGGGGAGGTCGGATTTGCAACGGGCCTCAAGTTCATTACGGTCCAAGTTCTTGGTGTCTCTGATCCAGCGTTTGGGAATCATCGGTTGAGGTGCTTTTGTCTTGAGGGTGCCAGGTAGATGGAAGGTGATGGCATGATGATCAGACCAGTCACATGGGTCAATAGAGATAAGCTTGACAGTTGATTCTTTGGAGATGATCCAGTCAAGGGTGGCCCCTTTTGAGTGAGTTGGTAGTGAGCAGGCTTGGGTCAGGGCTTGGTCTTCCAGGAGGACTTTGATGGCGTTGACATGAGGGTCCTTGGGATCGTTCCAGTGTAAGTTAAAGTCGCCTAGGAAGATATCTTTGGCATTGGTGGGAAACTTAGCTCTGATGATTTCCATGAGGTGGTCAGTGAAGGAGTCGTTCCTGCCAGGAGGGTGGTAGAAGATGTGAAGGTTGCACAGTTGGGTGGAGTTGCTGCAAATAGTGAGGGCAAGGTATTCGCAGGATTCGGTGGAGTCTGCCAAAAGTTCCGTGACACGAAGGTTAGAGCGGTAGATGCAGGCGATGCCTCCTCCTTTCTTGTTCGATTGTCTGTCCAGCCTTGCGATGTTGTATTTAGGAGGGACTAGGAGGTCCAGACATGGAGATGAGGATTCATTGAGCCATGATTCTGTTAGGATTGCTAAGTCGATGTTTTTGCCAAGGATGAGATCGGCAATATCTGCAGCGTGCTTAGCTGCTGATCGGCAATTGATTAACAGACCAGACAGAGAAGATTTGGACGGAGTTTCGGGAGTCTGGGCGGACAGGAGAATGGGTACTAGATTACTCTTAATCGTCGTTCTGTTGCGGAGGGTGGCAGGCCTGTTGGGGTTGATAGTGACCGTGCTGATGGCGAGTTCGGCATTCCTCTCGAAAGGATGAGGGGTAGCTGGGGTGGAGTTGTAGTCTCGAAGGAAAGCCAAGATTTCCATTTCCGTGAGATCTAGTGGATTTGGGGCGGCATGGGAAGGGGTGTAGGAGAGGACCAGAGCGAGGGTTTCTTCCTCAGAGAGGTGACGTTGTTGCTTACGGAGGCGAAGCTGTCTCAAGGCTAGCGGAAGAGGTTGTTTAGGGCGCTCTGTTGTAAGTGAGGGGATGGAATTTGGGAAGGGCATGAGGTTGGCGAGGGAGAGTTCAGCGAGGTGAAGGAGGTTCGTTAATTCCAAGATGGAGATGTGAATGCTCTGGGTTAGTTTTGTAGCTCTGGAGAGCAGAGAAACCCTGTCCCTGTCAGGAGGAGACGTGAGAGGGCGGGGGGGCAGTGGTTCGGGAAACGTTCTGTCGGCATGTATAGGTGAAAGGAAGGGCGGACTAGTAAGGTCTGTGTTGTATGTTGTTGGATCTATGATGGTGCCCCTTTGCTGGTTGGGTTGAGGGCTGGGAGGGCAAGCACGATCTGTATCGTAGGTCTTTGGGGGCGTGTCGGTGGCATAGTCTACTTGGGGGGCTAGTGGGGAGGGGACCAAAGGTCTAGGGGTGTTTCTGATGGCAAGGCCAGGCGCCGTGTTGGAGTGGATAGGGGGTCTGTCTTGGAGGACCTGAGAGGGGTATGTGAGTGGCTAGTTACGATGGGTGGGCTGGACGAGGACTCCCCAGGGCGGGAGTTAGTTACCCAACCAGAGCCTTGCAAGTGGTTTCTGAGGAGGGTGAAAAGGTCTGCAAATTTATCCAAGTTTTTGGTTGAGGCTTGGATCAAGATAATGCCATTTTTGTAAAGGGTGATGGTGAGGTCAGCTCGCAGGGTTGGAGAGGGTGTTATTGTTAGTTTAGTGCCGTATGGGATGTTCTTTGTTGCACGAACATTGAGGAGGTGGGCAAAGGTTTTGCGCCAGGCAGCAGTTCTTCTAGAGTAGAAAATGAGGTCGTTAATGATTGTGCCGTTGTCCGTGCTGTAACGAAGGTCAGAGATCAGTGACTCAGGGTGTCTTTTCAGGGTGGAGTGCTTGAAGGATTTGGCGGCGGTTTTGGAGAGGTTGGGGGGTAGACCAGTGTGTAATAATTTGCCCCCGTAGCGGATAGTCCAGGACTTATCATGCTGGCTCGGGTAGGTTACTCGAGGGTCAGTTACCACTAGGGACAATTTTGCAGCGGAGTGGGCTGCTCGCCATACAGGGACTGGAATTGAGCAGAGTCAGTAACATGGGAGAGCGCACTGTTTAGGTAAGAGCATGGTTCCTAGCACTCCAAGAATATCTGGCGAGGATGAAGAAGACTGGTTGGCAGCTCTCGAGGAGTAGCTAGTGGGGGTGAGGATAGACAAGTTGTCTTTAGGAATTTTCGCCTGTGTAAGGTCAGGCAGTGAAAGGTGATTGTATTGTCTTCAGACTGTCGCCATTTAAGGGTCAGGCGATGAGCAGTCTGCCAGAATAGGAAATTGTGGGGATTTCGACAAAGGTCGCAGATGGTGATAGGCAGTAAATGATTCCATACTGCTAACTGCTCCTTTTCGATGCTGATTGTGTGATTCAGATAGGGGGAAACAGTGGTCCTTGTATTTACCGCAGCGCCGCCATTTTAGGACCAGGCAGCCGTCAGTACTGCAAATGATGCAAGTTAAGAAGAAAGTTATGGGGGTCAGACCATCGGTTCCCACAAATGACCGTCGGTTTCTTCAAATGGTAATAGCCATGAAGCCATGCGTCCAGGGAGAACAGTGCGAAACAATGATCCCCGTATTTATCGGGCGCCGCCATTTTGGGTCCAGGCAGCCGTCGGTGATAGTTTATTGATAAACAATGGGGGAGATGCAGCACAATATCCTGGCGCCAACGCTTTGCGCCGCAGACTTACGTCTGAATCGGTCTGGTGCAGCTCGTGGGATCAGGCGACAGCCTCGGTGGGGCGCAGCCTCAGCGTGGGAGAAGGCAGGCACGCAGCGCCCGGACAGCACCGCAGGAGCCCGTCTCAGCCCGGAGCAAATCGTGGGGCTCAGGCTATTCCCGGGATCCAGAATCGCGGTCCCAGTGAAGGAGGGGGCAAGCACGCAGTGCACGGACAGCACCGCAGAAGCCGATCTTGGTCCCGGCGTGATTTGCAGGGTTCGGCAGTTCCCGCAGCCCAGCTTCACCGAGGCAGTCCGATGCCATCCGTCGGCGTCTCGCCGCCAAGGATCCGTCCCTCCAAGGAGCTGGGCATCAGCCGGGAAGCGCGCAGATTGCTCCGGGAGCTGGGCACCAGCCAAGTCGAGCCAAGCTGGGTCCGGGCAGCGAGGGCGCCGATCTGGGCTGAGGAGGACGACAATCCGGGTAGGTTTGCTGCCAAACTTCGTTATTGCGCGATGGTTCGGAGGGCTCCACTGTCCGGTCCAAGGTGCGGGCAAGTGGTGGGCTGGTGTGGTGGTTTTTCAGGGGATATTCACCCGATGGTGATCCCCAAACCGGGAGCTCCTCGGGGGGCTCCTCTTCTGGCGGCCATCTTTGCTTCATCCTTAAGACTTAAAACTGCCTGCCCCCAACTGTTGACCCAGAACATTCAACAAACTTGGGGAGACTGTGGATACCACCGACCCATCATCCAGCCTCCCCCCACAAAGATATAAGGAGTAGTGTTACTGCTAATGTAGTCAATGTTTGGAATATCCAAATCTCGAGTTCTCATGGTCTCTTGGTCATACAACGATTTGGTACCTCTACTATTATGACACCTCTCCCTGTCAGCCGGCACGTAAGGGAGGGAAGGACTAGGAGAGTATCGCCGGGCCAACCAGGCAACTGGACATCAACTGTCAAGCACCAAGAAGACCGAGACAAACATAATAACATGGTCTAAATGTCAGCACTGGGCCATAATCTTCTGGATCTACAGTACGCAGTGGAGTTTCCGAATCCATTTGTTGCCCTCCCGGTTTTGCATGGGTCTTTGATCCATTAACCACTCTCCAGCCGGCCAACCAGTCCCAGGCTGCTTCAGGAGTCGTAAAATTAAAGATTTCCCCTCAGCCACCACTTGCAAGTTCACCAGAATAATCATGGAGTACTTTACTTCCCGTTCTCTCAGTGCCTTCTTGACTTTGTGGAAGGATCAACGCTGTTTTTGGACTTTGAGTGAAGTCCAGGATGAATGTTATGGTGTTGTTGTCACGCTTGACTGGAGAATGCGCACTTTGATCGGACGCTGAGGCACACCCGATCTTTTCAGGGTGCCAGGAACCCTATGGACATGCTCAACTGAAAAATAAATTGAGGGGCCACTAGGCTGAAGCTTCTTGAGTATGAGGTCTTCTACAACCAGGTCAAATGTGGGACCTTCAGAGCACTCAGGAACCACTATTATGCGAACATTGTCCCTTCTCGATCTTCCCTCGAAATCTTCCAATCTGACTTCTAAGATGCCAGTAGTTGCACACAGCTCCGCCACCCAAGTGTTTACCGTCTTCATCTCCATTTTGAGGACAGCATTGGAATCATCAGTCTACTTGACTCACGCTCCCATATTACTAAGATCCGCCATGATAAGGGTGAGTTCAGTAGAGACTGTGTCAATCTTGCTTTCCAGGGAAGTGCAGATCCCTTGTATCACTATTATGATATCCGCCAGGGTGGGTGTTTACGCTGTCTCAGGAGCCTGTGTGATGGGTTTTGCTGATCCCCTGCCAGTTGTGTGGCCTTGGGTTCTTTTGGCAAAGTAAACTTATCCAGTTTGGTCTAGTGAACTGTTTGAGGCCTTTTACCACCAGTCAGTGATGGGGATGTCCTCCCTGATCACCTGTAGCAACTGATAATGGTGCAACAGGCGGAGTGTGTGGGGGAGGTATTCCGGTACTCACCGCCACCTGGCAAGGAGCACGGAATGAGCCCCAAGCAGCCTGTCAGGTTTCTCTTCTCTGCCTCCCGACCCCAAGACCAGTATCCCCTCTCACATTGTGCACCTCAATGTTCATCATTCTCCCTCTAATAGTAGGACCAGTGGAGTATTGCTCATCCTCTGATGCGGGTTGGAGGCAAGAGGGAACCTCCAGCCAGGGTAGGGTAACTTGTGGGGTACTTAGAAAAGAAGCAAAGTCTTGAAAAAGAGCAGGGAGTCCCCAAGGAGAAATTCGCCCTCCAATGCACGGAATGAGATCGCAGGTAACAATGCACTATTCACAGAAGTGCTCTATCATGTATTAGTAGGTGTTGGGCTCCATTGAAGCCTGCCGGCAGGAATGCCCCCCGGTGAACTGCATTGACACAGTTGGGGCACTAGCAGGAGTTCCTCAGGTCAGGTGCACTAAGGTTATGTAGACGAGCCTGTTGGGCGACAACACTAGAGTCAACAGGGCTGGTATCAGGGGCTCGCTTCCAGGGAGTCAGCCTTCCGTCTCTGAATCTGGGAAGGTGCCTTAGCAGACTTCGAGCGGCACACACATTTTGGCTCTAGAGATCATCGCCGGGGAAGCCAGCATCCAGGACTGCGGGCGAGTAGCCACTCCCCTTTGGGCTCAGGAGTGGGAAAGGGAGTTTCGGAGAGCAGCGGATGGTGCACCGCACCTTCAGAGTCGTTGGCCCACCACTGGTCATGTCAGCGGCTCACTCTGGCATTCAGCCATGGGAGCACGGTGAGTTCCACAGGATTACCCCAAAAGGTCGGGAAGCGGCACTCCTCACTGCACAGCAGTGCGTTGTGCACCTCCTCCCTCTTTATGAGGTATGCAAGGCCTGTGCGCCACCTCGTTGCTTAGGCCTCACTGTATGCGGCATCAATTAGCCGTTATGAAGTGCAAATTTCCAATTCAGGGGTATCCCCATAGTCAGCAGGTCTAAAGGGTAAGTCCTGCATCTACAGCAGGTGGATGGTGATGCGGATGTGTGGGTTTTGTTGAGGCTGGTGACAGGAGCTGCTCCATTCAGGGACCATCTTCCACAGCGGTCTGACATGCCCCCATATTTTCCTCTTCTTGTTCATCAACAGCAGTGCACTCTCAATCTCATTTGGGTCAGGACGGAGTTGGTACTCAGAGTCAGGGTGGGACTACCCCAACAGCTAGGAGAAGGAAGTTCTGAACAATGCCTATCAACTTCAAAGGGAAACCAACATGAATCAAAGATCCCTACTCATCTCTGCGGACTGGAGAGAGGTGCGTTGATTTGGGAAATGCTGAATAGTGTGCTGACTCAAATGTCAAATTTCTCAAATTAAGTGGTTGTGACACATGATGGACACACTCTGCTGAATGTTATGACAATTGTTTAACCTGATCAGCCAGATACAGGCAACTACTTGTCTGGGATTGGTTAAAAAATTGTTCTCACATCTCAGTTAATCACCTATGAGTCATGATTGCACTGTTCTTGCTCTACCTCTTGTTTCTCATGAAGCTTTCCATCTCCTTGACTCTACACTATTGACATTTACTGTTTTGCCATCCACAGGCTCTCTCCTCTTCTGCATGAAAGCTCCCTAGCACTCCTGCTTACCTTACCAGACCAGTTCAGCCATGGTACCCAGATGACATTCCAAGAAGAATAACGTAGATTTACTGCCATATTTGGCTTTTATATACAGTATCATTTTTCTTTTTTTAACAATCATAATTTTTAGAACTGTGTCGGTCCACTCCCCTCTAATTTGCATTTTTCAAGCCTAGGTGACAGAACAATTAGTTAATAACTTGAGTCTCTGGGGTTAACGGACAATTTGCAATGTATTTATTAACTGAACTGTGTCATTCCTTCATTTCCTCCCACAATAGATTTGATGATGATGATGATGATTTGCTGCTCATCGGCCTGATGAATATTGTTGTTGTGTTTGTATTTGTCACACCTTTCCCTGACTCCCATTTCCCATCCATTCATCAAACCCCTAACCCTCTTCCCCCATGCTGTGTGATATATTGAAGTGTGACTTACATATTTATGCCATAAATGGATCACACAATTGGTGGGGCAGATGTGGGGAAAAGTGACACCAACTCACTGCAGGATCTTCTTACCTAAGCAGTAGCCCACGCCAGCTCCACTTACCCACCCAGGCATGAAAGGGATAACATCATCAGAGTGCAGAGCAAAAACAATGTCAGTGTACACTAGTATTATCTATCATGAAACAATCTGGCCTGATTAACAAAGGTAAACTTTAGTATTACGAGTAATAACCTTACCAGTTATAATCTTAGACTGCAAGAGTCAGTCAGCTAATACCAAAAGTATTACAGACGTCCGTTCCAACCGAATATGGATTACACTGAATTCAAAGCGGCTGCTTTGATTACTAGTGTCTAATGTCCACACACTTGTCACTTTATCACCTTTTAATAGCACCTAGGGTGGGTCCATGTGACAGTGGGTTTTTGCGTGAGGGCATTCTCTTTATTCTTTTTTCACACTTGTGGGGTTTTTAACTTGTAAAATAATAGGGGTCACAAGACGAGTGCACGATAGGCCTGTAGGAGCGTCGCGCTACAGGACTTAGTACATGCTATCAAAAATTAGCCAGGTGTGAGAGAGTTACCGCTAGTCGGTTCTGCCATAACTTTGGAACGGACGTCTGTTAGCACTATGCTAACACTCTAGGAGCACTTGCGTCCTACTCTGCTCACCAGCGGTGGCTGCGCGAGGTAGGGCTGAGAGCGTGTTAAACAAATATAAATATAATTAAAATAGGATAAAATAAAATTAAATAGCACTTGCATCCTAATTTAATTAACTCGTTGTGTACCTTGTTTACTCGCGGTGGCTGCGCGAGGCGAGACAAGCAACCACTTGGGCTGTTTTTCATAATACCCCCACAAATGATGTTTATTTTTAATATTGCTTAATCTTGTTTCATGTGAGTCAATTAATTAAGCTTTAACAAACTGGAAAGTGCTTTTCATTTGGCAGGAGTCTGTTTTCTAATGTTTGGAGAATCCTATGTATGCATATGTTTTCTATGTCTATTTATTTTGAACTTGTGAATGCATTTAAAAAACAGCCACTTCCGGGTTACGGAGTGACTTTGACAAAGACCGTCAGGTTGAAACACGTCAGTCAATAAACCTTTTGTTTCCTCGATCTTGAGTGCGACTTTGCCTTATGTACGAGCGGCGTAAGGATTTCTTGATATATATATATATAGATATATATAGATATATATATAGATATATATAGTCATTGTTATAAGTTAGTTTAAGTAAAGAGATATTCTTAAATAAAAAGAAAATAGAAGAATTCCCAAGAAAATGTGACAAATATATAGTTTTACTCAATTTTTTTGAGTCCCATTTACCGCATTGTAATGCGTTGTGTACGGTACACGATCCGGCAAACATTTGGTAGCTCTGATACTTATATAACAACACTTTTAGCATGTTGTTTTTGGTAACAGATTAATTTGTATTGTAAAGATAATAGCGGTTTAAGTTCGAAAGTATATTTCTATTTTTATTTTTATACCTTTTCAAGAGTTGTAACACCATCGTGCACCGTCGCGGCATGTATTTCTGGGGTTGCACCGGAGTTGCGACTCCCGTGTTTTCAAAGATAGTAGCTATATATATATATAGACATTGTTATTTTAATTTAAAGGGGAAAAGGTTTACTGATAAAATATTAAAACTATGGTCGCGGCCCAGGAACGAAGAAGCCGCGCTGGGGTCGCACACCCCATGTGACACAGAAATAAATGTGTTTCATTGGTGTAACACCTGTCAATCACAAGTAAAGGAAAGTCCCACCTGTTTGCAGAATTTATAGGGAGTGTCTCACAATTTTTCTATTTTCCTTTAGATAGCTAGCAGTCAAGTTTCATTGGTGTTTTTCTGTAATTATTCGAACATTCAACATGACTTCAACATCGCAGGAGGAGGAAGAGCAGACATTGCTGGAGGAGGAAGAGGAGCCACCCAGGGAAAGAAAGAGAGTATCATCTGGCAATTTTTTTCCATCCCGGTGGGAGAAAAGAAAATCAATGCTAGGATAGTGACTTGCACTTTGTGCCAAAATGTTCTTTCACAAGTACTCTTGTAGCACACCAAGTATATATAAACATCTGCATACTATGCACAGCACCGCTTGGCTCATGCAGAGTTGGAGAGGCTGAAAGAACAGCAGCAAGGATCAACTGGGAGTGTTGGTGCTGGGTCCTGTTCTGCTGGGACTCGCATAACTTCTGTTCCTGTTACCATTTCTGAATTTGGAAGAATTGGCATTTATTGCCCAAAGTGCAACACTTTGTTAAGCAGGCCATTGCAACACTGATCCAAATAATCAATGAGCACAGCTGTTATTTTTTTGTTGTTGTTGGTGAAGCACAATTTGTATGTTTATGTGCTTGTTCTGAAAAGGACATTATTTTTGTGAATAATAACAAAAAAACACCAAAAAAACCTTCAAATAGTTAGAAAAACAAACAACAAAATGGTTCTATTAGACCTGGCATCATTGGCATGGGTTTCCCCTGTATTTTTGCCTTTGCCGCTTGTGTTTTTGCTGTGTGTTGGACTTTGTTTTGCTGATCTAGATGCTTTGGGCACTTTGCCACTGCTGTTCAGTGCCAAAGTGCATGCGCTCCCTTTGTCAATTTTTGTTATGGATTGGTGATTCCATGATTGGCTTATTTGATCTACTAGTCAGTCCCTAGTACAGAGCACTGTGTGTGCCCATGGCCTGTAAATCAAATGCTGTTAGCAGGCCTGCAGCACTGATTGTACCTCCCACATAAGGGACCTGTAAATGTAACTCAGGTCTGCCATTGCAGAGCCTGTGGGCAGTCTGACACTGCCATGTCGACCTGGCTAGAGCACCCACTTGCCAGGCCCTACCCTTCCCTTTTCTTACATGTTAGTCACCCCTAAGTTAGGCCCAAGGTACCCCCGTGGGCAGGGTGCAGTGTATGTGAAAGGTAGGACATGCCCTGATGAGTGTGGCATGTCCTGATATTGAAATACTGCCAATTTCATTTTTCACTATTGTAAGGCTATCTGTCCCCATAGGATAGAATGGGGAGTTTGCTCGTAACATCTCATGAGTATTACTACCCGTGGGAAAAAGATAGGAAAATAAAGTTTGATATGCCTGAACTCAGCATGTTAAAATGCATCTTTTAGTGAGGGTGATTTTTACATTCTGGGTTTGAAAATACCACCTTTAGAAAGTAGGTATTTTCTTGCCTAACCATCCAGTGTGCCTCTGCTGGGTTGTGTATTGACTGTCTGGCTTTGGAGTGACAGGGGCTGGGGATGTGCATTCTGTTCAGACAGCCACTTGGGGGGTTGAAGTGTGTCCTGCCTTTCCAGGGTGAGTCAGGCCTGGGCTAAATAGACCTGGGCTGCATTCAGAGTAGTGGGAGGAGATTTCTTTCACACCTGAATGGGCCTGGTCTGGATAATACTGTCTCCACCTCCTGCCAGGAAGCTGCACCAGAGAGGACAGAACTGGTTTTGGCTGGGCACAGGGCATCTCTGCCACCAGAGAACAAAGGATTCTGCTGTATAAATATTGGGGCCCAGACCCCAGAACTTTAGACTACTTTGGACTTCAAGAGGAACCTCTGCCAAGGAGAAGAGCTGGAAGAAACTGGAGGAGGAGTACTGCCCCTTTGTTGTGTGCTGTCTGGGGTTGGCCTGCAGTAGCTGTTTCTGCCAAGGAGAGGAACTGTGTGTGTATCCTGCTTGAGAAGTGTCTTCAAGGGCTTGGAAGTGAAGCTTGCCCCCTGTTCAAGAGGTCTCAGGAACAGCAAAGACCTCACCATTCTTCTGGGCACCGTCTCTGGAACCGCTGGTTTCAGTTGCCGCAGAAGACAAGGGCAACCGACTCTTTCACCGAGTCTGTCACAGGATTCCTAGTCCTGAAGGCCCCGCAGAAGGCACCGCCGCACTTCGCACCGCGTCCTTGGTCTTACCGACACAGTCTTGACGATCGTCACTGAGCTGTTGCTCGCACCGTGTCCTGTGGGCACTGCATTCCGCACCGCCTCCCTTCACCCAGCCTGGATGTCACCGACACCGTCGCTGCCCGACCGTTACATTGACCGGCTCTGCCATCGCCACCGCAACCTGCCAGCACTGCCTCACCCTGCACCGTAAGCCTTGGGCTCACCAACGCCGTCTGGAGGATCGTCCCTGAGCCGCTGCCTGCACCGCATCGTGAGGGCACCCCACCCTGCACTGCTTCCATTGGTTTGCAACACAACCGCGACAGTTGCCCCTGACCCGCTCGTACCATCGTGTCGGCCACAACGAGTAAAGGTATTGTTTTTGAGTCTGTCTTCCCTTTAGCTGACCCCGCACTGACACGGTCAGCTAGAATTGTTAGACTCTGTTGCTTTCAGCATCGAGGTAGCCCCAGATGGAGCTACAGACTCAGAAGAACTGTGTTTTTCAGCTATTTTTGCAATGTAAAGGTTTTCTTGCAAAATAACTATATTTGCAGTATTGTATATTGGATTTTTGTCATATTTGGTCTTGTTGGTTTAGATAAAGTTTTGCTTATTTTTTCTAAACGTGTGGTGTCCATTTGCAGTGTTTCACTGTATTACTGTATGTGTGCACAAACGCTTTACACACTGCCTCTAAGATAAGCCTGTCTGCTCGTGCCAAGCTCCCAAGGGGGTGAGAAGGGGTTATTTTAGAAATGTATCCCCCTTACCCTGACTAACAAGAAGGGTCCCTACATGGACAAAGGTACCTACCTCTGCGAACTAGAGACCACCATTTCTAACAGGTTCTGTTTAGAACCACCTTTTCCAGCTAAAGAATTAAACATATATGTTAAATGTATATTTGTAAGAATTTGAATATATGTTGTTAATTTTCTTAGTATGTTATTGAGTGTTTATATGAGTGTATATTTTTCCAACTGATTGTAAGTGGTTAGATAGTGAGTGAGTGGCTATGTTACTATTTGAATGTGTGAGTGAGTGTCTTTGATAGTGACTGTATAAGTCTGTGAATGAGTGTGTCATTTTTTGTGCATTTGTTGGAAAGGGTGTGTAAGTGTTTGTATGGGTGAGTGAGTGGATGTATGTTCCATACCTGAGTAAGTGGTTGTCTAAATATTTGTATAAATGAGTGTGCATGAGTGTGAGTGTGAATTGCTGTATAAGTGATTGAGTGGGCATGTTAGTGTTTGTGTGCATGAGTGACTGAGTATATAAATTATGCATGGATTAGTGAGTAGGCATGTTATAGTTTGTATATATGAGTGGGTGGGTGTGTGTGCATTTTTGTATGGGCGAGTGAGTGGGTGTGTTCTTGCATCTATGAGTAGGTGAGTGGCTATGTGTCTTTCTGTATGGGTCAGAGACTGGGTGTATGCGTGCCTGTATGAGTGAGTGAATGGGTGTGTGAGTGGTTGTATGGATGAGTAAATGAGTATGAGAGAGATTGTATTGAAGAGTGCATGGTTGTCTGAGAAATTGTATAGGTGTGCGAGTACATGTGGTAGTATATGTATGAGTAAGTGAGTGGGTGAGTAACTGTATGAGTGAGTCAGTAGCTATTTGAGTGATTGTATGGGTGAGTGAGTAGGTGTGTTAGTAGCTGTATGGGTGACTTTCAGTGTGCAAGTTGCTGTGTAGATGTGCGAGTGGGTGTGTAAGTATATAGGTATGTGTATGACTGCATATGTGAGTGACTGTATTGGTTAGTGAGTAGGTGCATGAGTAGCTATGAATGTGAGTTAGTGGTTGCATTAGTGGCTGTATCGGTGAGTTGATGTATGAGTAGGTCTATGGATCAGTGAGTATGATTGTTTAAATGTGTCTGTCAATGAGTATGTCAGTGGATGTATGAGAGTGGGACTATGGGATCTAAGTATCTCTATGTCTATATGCGTATATCAGTGAGTTAGTGGGTGGGTGTACGAGTGACTGTGTCTGTATGTGAGAGTTTCCATTAGTTGTTATATGACTGAATGAGTGTGTCTGTGAGCACATGTATAACTGAATAAGTGAACATGAGTGAATAGATGTATGAGTATTGCTAAGTGTCACTGAGCCTCTGTGTGACTGTATGACTCTGCTATTTATTGTGTTATATCTTCTATAACTAAATAATCTAGTATGTAAGTGATTGTATAACTGAGTGTGTGTATGTGGCATTCTTTATATGGGTGAGTAGTTAGTGTAAGTGCCTCACTAGATATGTAAATGAGTGTGTGAGTTTTTATTTGGGTTTTTCTTTTTATATTTTCGGAAGTATGTTGCTATATGACTATCACTCCTACTGAGTCTATGGTAGTCTAAAGCTATTTAGAACATTGGAATTTTGGGAGCTCCATTGAAGACAATGGAGGAGCTCTGGGCTTATAATGGCTGGTATATGCCCAGCACTCCAACATTCCAATGTTTGTCTTTTGTTTCTCCATTTTTAATTTAGAACATTCTACTCTTAGTGGGTGGAATGTTCTAATAGCCTTATAGCCCTTCTGCCTCAGGCTATACCAGTTGTTAAAGGCCCTCTCCTTGTTATAGGCCCTCGCCTGCGGCTCGGGCCTATAACTCGGGATCAGGGCCTTTAACAGCTGGTATAGCCCTCGGCAGCGGGCTATAAGGCTATAATAAAAGAGATTGCATGAACTGCTTTTAGGATTTGGTAGTGAGTATATGGGTATGCAACTGTGTGTTTAGAAATGGCGTAGGTAAGCCTTGATACATTTGATGTATTTGTATATCTGAATGAATGATTAGGAGGTATTGTCAGTGAGCTGCTTTGTGTATTAGTGATTCTATCCTCTTACAGATGTTAAGTGAGTTGCATTGTGACTGTCAGCCTGGATATACAAGACGGCTAAGGGTACAAATACTAGATACATAAAAGTTGGATCTGTGTTTGAGTGAATTTTTAGATGCTTCTTACACTGTCTCAGGGGATGTATTAATGGCTATCTCCTTTTGCATGTACTTATATCAGATTAAAAACAGAGTGGAGAGTGGATATGTAACAGAACATATGGGCCTATAAGAGGGCATGTAGCTCAGTGAAACTTCTGATTATATGTATTCGTTTTTATGCACTTAGGAGTGTACCCTATGGTCTAGCTACAGGCTACCTTATCTGTGTATATGAGTGAATGTTTAGATGCTTGTGACAGTGTCTGAGAGGGTGTATTAGTGGCTTTCCACTTTTGTATGTGCTTATATGAGATTCAAATCTGGTTGAAAGACTGGATGTATAACTGAGCATTTGGGCCTGTAACTGTGCATATATCTTAGTGAAACTTCTAACTACATGTGTTAGCATTTATGCACATAGGTGTGTACCTTATGGCCTAGCTATTGCCTATCTTGGGGATGAGGTATATGTGGGAGAAGGCTTGTAAAGGTGTTTTAAATACAAAGTAGGCCTAGCAGTAGAACTGGATACACAAGTGGTAGTGTACCAGGCCTCAGATATGTTAAAAGGGCTACTTCTATGGATGGCTGAGTTGTTAGTGGGAGCACTTTGTTAGATATTTAAATTGATTTCTCAGTCCCTATGTGGGGGTTTGTTTCCATATGTAACTCACTTTTTTGGTACATCAGTGACTCTCTTTGTGACTGTACGGATCTGTAAATGTATATGTAAGGGGAGTGGCATGGATTGCATCCAGGATCTGTTAGTTACTATTGGGTAATTTAACCTACTGTGTATCTGCCTTTATTACTAGTAGATAGATAGGAGTTGAGTCTGTGCATGTCAGTGAATGTTTAGCTACATCTGACACTGTCTGAGTGGGGTATATGGGTGGCTCTCTGCTTTTGCACGTGCTTATATAGGATGCAAATCAGAGTGGGAGAGTGGGTGTATAGGTCAGCATATGGGCCTGTAACTGTGCATGTAGCTCACTAAAACTTCTAACTACATGTGTAAGCTTTTATGCACATAGGAGTGTACCTTTTGGCCTAGCTACTTCTTTACCTTCGGCATGTCTTACAGGTGGGAAAAGAAAATGCATTTTAAATACCAAGTTGACCTAGTAGTAGAACTGCATACTCAAGCTCAAATGTATCAATCCTGCAACATGATAAAAGGGCTATTTCTCTGGATGGGTGACTTGGTAGTGTCAGATGTTTAATAGATATCTGAATTGGTATCTTAGTCCCATTGTGGGGGTGTCTCTCCATATGTCACTAATTTTCTTGGTACAGCACTAGTTCTTTTTGTCACTGCAAGGATCTGTAAATGGATATATGTAAGGGGCGCCATGGATTGCCTACTGGGTCTGTTATTTACTATTGGGTTATTTAAGTTAGTGTACAGCTGCCTCCATTACTACTAGATACATAGGAGTTGGGTCTGTGTGTGTGAGTGAATGTTTAGATGTTCTGACACTGTCTCAGGGGGTGTATTAGTGGTCTCTTCATTTGCATGTGCTTGTATAAGATGCAAATCAGGGTGGGAGAGTGGATGTATAACTGAAAATATAGGTCTGTAAGTGTGCATGTAGGTCACTGAAACTTCTAACTACATATATTTAGCTTTTACACATGTAGGAGTAAAACATCTTGCCTAGCTGCTACTTACCTTAGGGGTGACTTATATGTGGGAGAAGAGCAGCTTTACAGTTGCAAAGTATTGACATTCCTAATCAATAAATCTATGCTAGAAAATGTGTTTTCAGGTATCTTAGAACATTGAACTGTAGTATTAAAAACAAAAGGACATAAAAATACGTTAGTATGTGATCTTCAAACTAAGCATTAAAACAATACATTTTTCTTAAAATATAACACTGTATGATAATGTGACAATTTTCCTTTTTACTGATCTCAGCTTTCATACTACTTCACGATACATGGTGGTCTGTATGTAGTGTCTTCTTCTAACAGTGGGGAAAAACAATCATATGGATTATACAAAAAAACAGCACTGCACAGGACATCATTGTAAATATGTGTCACTATGCTTTACACTCAGTACAATTTGCTAATTAGTTCTTTCACCTACATTTACTCTACTAGTAAAAATAAATGGATCTGAAAACATTTTCTATTATTATTATACCTGGTACAGTTCTATGAATAAATGTATACCATACTTGAATTTTCTAGATGCTTTTCAAAATAGTACCCCTACTAGGCAGAATGATGTGCAAAATAGTGATTATCATCCAATACATTTTTTTTTTTTGTAAAATTAGTAAGAAGTTTGCTTGAAGGGTGAAAATATAATAGTTTTGTATTTCCAAATGCATTTTTGATTTTAATTGAATGTTTCTATAAGTGTGATCTGTTGTTTCAGTTGTAAAATGTAATTATACAGTGTTAGATATACATGCTATATAAACTACTTTGCAGAAGTTAAAAGCAATGTTGAATTGTACGCAACGTTTAAGGCCGAATGATATCCTTAGAACTTTAGTTGAAGAAACAAAAGGTAAGAATTTCGTAGTTTGGATGACAGTTTAGCTTTGAATTTAAGGTTGCTATAATTGCATTCCGTCTATCTACTATTACTCAAAAGACAGTGGGGCCGATTCCGATCTCGGCCGGTAGGGCTCAGAATCGGATTCGGCATAACCGGATCCGATTCGGAGCCCTATTTCCCGACCGATTCGTACGCGCGTCCGGACGAGCGAGTACGATGCGAATTCGCCGACCGACTCGTTCGGGCGTCCCAACCGCTCCGACTGACTCGTTCCCGGGTCTAACCGCACCGACCGACTCGCTCGGACACGACTCGCAACGCGCAATGGAGACGTTCCCCGGCCGGGTAAGTACGATGCGTGCCGCGAGCAGTCCGACCGACACGCGCCGTCCGGCTCGAAAGAGCAGTCGGAGCCGTACTTCGAGGGTCCGTGTCGGACCCCCTGTATGCGTAGCCGCGCGAGTCGCACACAGGGGGGACCCATGGGTCCCCCCTTCCTGTGCGTGTACGGCGCGAGTCGCTTCGCCGCATACCCGCTGTAGGGGGCGCCCTTGTTCGCCTCGCACCCATTGAGGCAATGGGAGCCCGCGTACGCGTTGTACGACCGGCTCCCATTGACTTCAATGGGAGTCCGACCGACTCGAGTACGATAGCATACGGACGCATCGTACTCGTTCGGTCGGGCTGCACGGGTCCGATTCGGTCGGAAATCTCTCCAGGTCCGGCTCGGTCGGAGAGATTTTCGGCCCGAATCGGAATCGGCCCCAGTGTAGTGTCCAGATGTTATATTAACTCCTTCATGAAAGATGGTAGCCACTGTTGTGTAAGTTCTTCCAGAAATTGGTATTCGTCCTGCATTGAAGTTTACAATTTCAGTTTACAATTTTGATCCATCTGCTCTGCATCGCTATAGCATTAATATGAGGTATTTTCCACTTCTTTGCATTTACACCGTAGACATAACCCCTGATCTACAATTAGGGCAGGTCATATTTTGATTTGCTGTTTTAATCAATTTGTCAAAAGACACTGTTTTACAATCTGGCAGTGGTAAGTATAGAAGTTGCTCAGCGTTTATTTCAGTAGTAAATGTAAATGAGCAGTCTTCACACTGATGGTCCCATGTGTAAATTAGTCCAAATAAGTAATCAATATTTACCACAGTTGAAACAGACTTCTCCAAATAATCTAATTGTGCTTGTAGTTTTTCAGTTAGTAGTATTGTTACTCCCTAGTGTTCCATTTTATCACGAGCTGTAATTTCCAAAAAATGCTGATATTCCAATTTTAGTAGTTCTTCTTTAAAGTTGGAGCTCTCTTGTCATACAGGCATTAAACAAACTAGTATTTTTCTTCTGCAATGAAATAATACATTAGTTGTGCTTTGGTGAGATTCAGACGTAAACAGTTTCTTGATTAGTTAACTTTCCAAAGCTCGCTTACCATTTTTTGTGAAAACTCCTATTCTTAGATCCTTTAGAATATCTCTATATTCCACATCAGATGCTTGTCGCATATTATTCACTAGTTCCTTGTATTCGAAGTTCAGTCAAATATTTACATTGCCAATGCTTCTTAAAGAATTTCTTGGTGCATTATGGGGAGTGTCTTGAAAAGAGGTTGTCCTTTGACAGGAGTAAGTCGCAGTAGGTCTCAGAAGACAATTAAATGCTTTCCACCAAACAGCACGTCATACTCTTGTTTTTAAAATCTTTTGCATTCTCACACGTACAAAGGCAAGCATTAAGTTTGAGACCATGCTCACCTCATCCATGATTAAGAGCTTCAGTTTCTTCAGTACTCTTGATACTTCATGGCAAGCTTCTCCAGATAATTTCTGGTATTCCAGTTTATTATCATGTTCAACAAGTAGCATAAGTAATAGATGTAAAGTAATTCCTTTAATGGTGTGTGCTGCTAATCCAGTTGATGCTGTTAATACACAGGACAAATCTGACTCTGTAATGCTGTGTAGATAACTGGTGAAAACTCTAATTAGGAAACGTTCCCCTGTTCCAGGTTGACCACTGATGTATAATAGAATAGGTTTAAATGATGAGAATTGACATTCTTTCTTCTTGTGGAGAAATCCATGTTGTATTTCCCATTTACTTCCATAATTATTTCTTTCTGTTCAGTGTTTAGTTGTCCTTCTAACTGTTCAAAATCAATAGTATCCTGTCTCACTTGTTCCATTGCAGTTTCCACCTCATTCATGGCTATAGCTGCTTCATTCTGAATAATTGGTTGTCCATGAGGATCTTGACTCAATGGCCCAGAACTTTGGCTACTATGTGAACTTTCTTTAGGTATTACAACATCAACATTCTTATAATAAATATTATTTTGTAAGAGGTATAATGTCATATTTTTAACTTTACTAATATCAACCAACTCTTGCCAGATTTCCTCTACTAATCCATAAACAGCAAATGGTTGTCACTTGGTATTGTTCTCTTGTTCACTTTTTAAATACAAATCAACATTTCTAATTTGACTTTGCTAGTGAGTGCATCAACAACAAATTCAAACATAGTTTGGTTTTTCAGATGAAATTGTCTTAAAGTTTGTAATTTCTTTGACAAACTTATCAATAGTAATGCCTGTCACCTGCAGATGACAAGTCTTCATTTTCCCTACACTCCTCTTCAGGAACAAAGAAAAGGAACTTAACATCATCACAAACTTTTTTTTACCTCTGCTAGTGTACTATGTAAAAGAGCTCTACTCATTTCTCCTAAACATAGTGCAGGAGTTTTAACATAATAAAGTCTTCTAACTAACTTTCACATTTCGTAGTGGTGAACAGCTAACATTCTGAAACAATGAAAGGTGCTTTGACAGACACGCTAGAGAATGCCCTTGTGTTTTACTATACTTTCTCACTTTGCATGGATCTAATCCTTGCAAAACTGTAATTTTCTGTTTCAAAATTCTACTTGGAAATATGCGTCGGAAGGTTTTCAAAATATCAGTAGATTCCTGCCGAACACTACAAATACTGCTACAATTCCACTTGTATACAGGGGCCAGTCTAAGTCTTCACCATACCTCTTCAGCTATCACTTCCTAAACGTTCCATGGAACCACCTCTTCTTTTGGAAGGGGAATACTACCCTTCACCTCATAACATTGACCACTTGTTTTAACTGCATGCACTAACATGTTCTCTTGGAAGTAGCTTTCTTCATTAAAGAATGGCTCAGTGATAGGTGTATGCTTCCATTCACCTCTACAAATTTCACATAAGTTAATTTTATTCACAAATCTATTTTTCTGGCTTTTTCTCATCATGCTCAACACTGTTTCGTCCAATGTTTTAATTATGTTTAATACAAATATAAGCAGTTTTCTCTTTAAGGCATATGCTTTATCTGCTATAGTTTCTATGTATTGTTTTTGTTTATAGGCTGCTGAACTTCTCTTATACTGCTTTATATTTCTTACCAAATTTTGCATTAGCCTACTTCTAAACTTTCTTCTTTTCTCTTTGCATTGTTTCTGCCTTGATGTTAGATTACTTTTTTATTTTTTAGAACTTTTCCTGCTTTGAATATGAGTTATTCTTTTTTGTTTCTGAGTTGTTGGTAAAATTTTCATTTTGTAGACATCAATTTCGATTATTTTTAAGTTTCTAAGTACTGTTCGAAGAAACTGCTTAGTTCTCTTATCAGTAGATTCTTTTCCTGGATTGTAATCTGTCCACCATGCCCTATTTTGTTTTGAGACTTTTTCAAATAGTACTCTTTTTTTAGCTTGTTTCCTTCATTCCTTGTTTGTCATGTTAAATATTCTATTTGAATCCAAGTAGATATCTGAAAACAAAATAGAGTATCAATTTTATGTTCTATATTATAAACATCTAGATCAGAAATATATATTTTGTTATTATTTTATGACATTATAGTTTTGATGCTTGTAACACTGTATTAGTAGCTCTCCTCTTTCATATCTGCTTAGATGTGATTAAACTCAATGTGCAACACTAAAAGTATAAGTCTGCATATGGTCCTGTAAGTGCGCACATGGTTGACTGAAACTTCTAAGTCCATTTATTAGCTTTCAAGCACATAGCAACGTGCCCTATGGCTTAGCCAGAGCCTACCTTAGGAGTGAGTTATATGTGGTGGAACAGCAGGTTGATGCTTGGCGAAGGATTTTAAATGGCAAGTCGGCCTAGCAGTAGAACTGCATGCACATGCGCAAGTGCACCAGGCCTCAGACATTCTACTTGTCTGCATGTTTCACCAGTTAATGAAAGTTCTTTACTAGATATTTGAAAGACTGTTTCAGCCTCTATATGGGGGTCTGTTTCTATATGTAAAAAAGTTTCTTAGTACATCATTGGCTGTGCTTGTGACTGTATGGCTCTGTAAATCTATATGTAAGGGCTGGCATCAGGGCTGGACTGGCAACCGAAACCGGCCCTGGCAAACTGCTCAGTCGGCCCCCCCTGGGGCATAGGGGGGTGCAGCCAAGCAGTTTGCGAGGGCCGATTTCAGCCGATTTTGTTACCGGGGGCCGATATTGCCGACCCCCGGTAACAAAAATGGCCCCCCAGGGGCCCAAAACCGGCCCCCACCCTAGCGGCCCACCGGGGAAACGCCCGGTGCCCGCTACGGCCAGTCCTGCCCTGGCTGGCATAGATTGTCTCTTGGGTGTGTCAGTGAGCAATAAGTTATTTATGTTAGTGTCTCACTGCCTTCATTTTTGTCAGATAAGTTATAGTTGTGTCTGTGCATGTGAGTGAAAGTTTACATGCTTGTAACCCTGTCAGAGGGCATGTATTAGTAGATCTCCCCAGTCATATCTGCTTGGATGAGATTGAACTCAATGTGCAACACTGAAAGTATAAGTATGCATATGGGCCTGTAAGTGAGCACATAGCTCACTGAAACTCACTCATGACATGGTCAGTCACATCACTGACGACATCACTGACATCTCAAATGACATCACTGATGACATCACTGATGACATTATCCAGTGACTGTGAGTGTTTTTGAAAGGTTTATGTGTTAAATATATATATATCAAGGTGTATTGGTGAATCAGTGGGTATATGAATGCCTCTTTGGATGATTCAGTAGGTTCGTGAATAACTGTTTAAGTGAGAGATTAGGTGTGTCAGTGAATGTATGGGTGAGTGACTGGTTGTGTAAATGTCTGTATCTATCTGCCAGTTGGTGTCTAAGTGTCTGTATGGATGTGTGAGTGGGGGCGTGATCTTGTATATGAGGAGTGATTGGTTGTCTGAGTACCTCTATGGTTGTCTGAGTGTCTGTGTGAGTGTGGTTTAGGAGTTGTGTGACTGCCTGTATGGATGAGTGAATGGGTGAGTCAGTAGCTGTATGGGTTAGTGAGTGCATGTTTGAGGGCTGTAAGGGTGAGTGAGTGCATATGTATGGCTGTGTTGGTGAGTGAGTGCATGTGTCGGCAGTATATGGGTGAGTAACTCGATAAGTGAAAAGCAGTATAGGTGAGTGATGGGGTATATCAGTGACTGTATGGGTGAGTGAGTGAATGTGACAGTGGCTGTATGGGTGAGTGTGTGCTTGTGTCAGTGACTGTATAGGTGAGTGAGTATGTGTTAGTATCTGTATGAGTAAGTGAGTGAGTGTGTATATGACTGCATGGGTGAGTAAATGGCTGTGTGATTGACTGTGTGGGTGTGTGAGTAGGTGTGTGAGTAGCTCTATGGGTGACTGACTGTACAGGTGTATGAGTGGATATATCAATGGCTGTATTAGTGAGTGAGTAGGTGTATGAGTTGCTGTATGGGTGAGTGAATGGATATGTATGTTGAACTATGAATCAGTAAGTGACTGTGTAAGCACTGGTATGGGTGTGTGAATGGGTTTGAGAATGGTAGTGTGGAAGTTGGAGGGGGTGTAAGAAATGTTATATGGGGGTGTGAGTGGGTGCATCAGAGATTCTCTAAAAAAACACTAAAAAAACAAAGATTACAGGGAGGTTATAGTTAGCAAATAGAATTTAAAAAACCTTAGAAATTCACAAAAGAACAAAGGTTACAGGGACGTTATAGTTAGGCTGACATTTCACTCGTACAAAACCACAGAAATTCAGCCCTTGTAGTTACCTGAGTTAACTATAACATGCGCCCCCGCAATGCATTTTTATGACCTCACATATTACATCACTCATGATATGGTCAGTGACATCACTGATGACATCACTGATAACATCCCTGTAACCTTTGATTTTTTGTGTGAATTTCTAAGGTTTTTTAAATTCTATTTACTAACTATAATGTCCCTGTAACCTTTGTTTTTTAGTGAATTTCTAAGGTTTTTTAACTAGCAGTCATGTTTGCAAAGTGGTGGAGAAAGGGGGCTGGGCCTCCGTCAAGCTCTCAGGATTTCCACTCCATAGGACTTACAGGAGGTACCAGGAGGGCTTCTTGGCCCCCAAGATGCCTCAGGAGTAAAGTCAACTTAATCTAGGGCTTAGGGCGTCAGGATGTCCGCGGATGGCAGCCGGCCGACGGGAGCTCACGAGCAGTGCTGCTCACTCCATTCTTTCTGCACTTCTGTTGCCCCTTTCTGCACCCCTCTTCCCTCTGATTGCACCCCTGTTCCCTCTTTCTGCACCCCTCTTGCCTTTCTGCACCCATGTACCCTCTTTCTACACCTCTCTTGCCTCTTTCTGCACCTCTATTGCCTCTTTCTGCAGTTCTCTTACCTCTTTCTGCACCTCTTTTGCTTTTTTCTGCACTTCTGTTGCCTCTTTCTGCACCCCTCTTCCCTCTGTCTGCACCCCTGTTCCCTCTTTCTGCACACATCTTGCCTCTTTCTGTACCACTGTTCCCTCTCTCTGCACCTCTCTTGCCTCTGTCTGCACCCCTATTCCCTCTTTCTGCACCCCTCTTGCCTCTTTCTGCACCCCTCTTCCATCTTCCTGTACCTCTCTTGCCTCTTTCTGCACCCCTGCCCCCTCTTTCCGCACCTCTCCTGCCTGTTTCTGAACCTCTCTTGCCTCTTTCTGCACTTCTCTTGACTCTTTCTGTACCAATTTGCCTGTTTCTGTACCCCTCTTGCCTCTTTCTGCAGTTCTCTTGCCTCTTTCTGCACCTCTTTTGCGGTTTCTGCACTTCTGTTGCTTCTTTCTGCACCCCTCTTGCCTCTTTCTGCACCTCTGTTGGTTCTATCTGCACTGCTCTTGCTTCTTTCTGCACAACTCTTGCACATTTCTGTACCTATCTTGACTCTGTCTGCACCCCTGTTCCCTCTTTCTGCACCTCTCTTGCACATTTCTGTACCTATCTTGCCTCTGCCTGCACCCCTGTTCCCTCTTTCTGCACCTCTTGTGCCTGTTTCTGCAACTCTCTTGCCTCTTTCTGCAGTTCTCTTGCCGCTTTCTGTAACTCTGTTGCTTCTTTCTGTACCCCTCTTACCTCTTTCTGCATGCCTCTTTCCTCTTTCTGCACCTCTTCTGCCTCTTTCTGCACTTCTCTTCCCTCTTCCTGCACCTCACTTGCTTCTTTCTGCACTTCTCTTGTTTCTTTCTGCACCCCTCTTGCTTCTTTCTGCACCCCTCTTGCTTCTTACTGCACCCCTTTTGCCTTCTTCTGCACCTCTCTTGCTTCTTTCTGTACTTATCTTGCTTCTTTCTGCACCTCTCTTTCTTCTTTCTGCACCCCTCTTTCCTCTTTCTGCACCCCTCTTCCCTCTTTCTGCACCTCTTTTGCTTCTTTCTTCACCCATCTTCCCTCTTTCTGCACCCCTCTTCCCTCTTTCTACACTCCTGTTGCCTATTTCTGCACCCCCTTCCCTCTTTCTATACTTCTGTTGCCTCTTTCTGTACCCCTCTTGCCTCTTTCTGCACCTCTGTTGGTACTTTCTGCACTGTTCCTGCTTCTTTCTGGACATCTTGCAAATTTCTGCACCCTTTTTCCCTCTTTCTACTCCTCTCTTGCCTCTGTCTGCACCCCTGTTCTGTCTTTCTGCACCTCTTTTGCCTGTTTTTGCAACTGTCTTGCCTCTTTCTGCAGGTCTCTTGCCTCTTTCTGAACCACTGTTGCTTCTTTCTGCACTTCTCTTGCCTCTTTCTGCTCTACTCTTGCCTCTTTCTGCTCCCCTCTTGCCTCTTTCTGCACCCCTCTTGCCTCTTTCTGCTCCTCTGTTGGTTTTTTCTGCACTTCTGTTGCATTTTTCTGCACCTTACTTGCTTCTTTCTGCACCCCCCTTGCCTCATTCTGCACCCCTCTTCCATCTTCCTGTACCTCTCTTGCCTCTTTCTGCACCCCTGTTTCCTCTTTCTGCAACTCTCCTGTCTCTTTCTGCACCTCTGTTGCCTGTTTCGGCACCTCTCTTGCCTCTTTCTGCAGGTCTCTTGCCTCTTTCGGAACCACTATTGCTTCTTTCTGCACTTCTCTTGCCTCTTTCTGCTCCTCTGTTGGTTTTTTCTGCACTTCTGTTGCATTTTTCTGCACCTCTCTTGCTTCTTTCTGCACCCCTCTTGCTGCTCCCCTCTTTCCTCTGTCTGCACCTCTCTTGCCTCTGTCTGCACACCTGTACCCTCTTTCTGCACCTCTCTTGCCTCTTTCTGCACCTCTCTTGCCTCTTCCGGAAGTCCTCTTCCCTCTTTCTGCACCCCTATTCCCTCTTTCTGCACTTCTGTTGCCTCTTTCTGCACCCCTCTTGCCTCTTTCTGCACCTCTGTTGGTTCTTTCTGCACTGCTCTTGCTTCTTTCTGCACCTCTTGCAACTTTATGCACCCCTCTTACCTCTTTCTGCACTTCTATTGCCTCTTTCTGCACCTCTTTTGCTTCTTTCTGCACTTCTCTTGCCTCTTTCTGCACCTCTGTTGGTTCTTTCTGCACTGCTCTTGCTTCTTTCTGCACCTTTCCTGTACATTTCTGTACCCCTCTTGCCACTTTCTGCACCCCTCTTGCCTCTTTCTGCACCCCTCTTCCTTCTTTCTGCACCTCTCTTGCCTCTGTCTGCACCCCTGTTCCCTCTTCCTGCACCTCTTTTGTCTGTTTCTGCAGCTCTCTTGCCTCTTTCTGCAGTATTCTTGCCTCCTTCTGCACCTCTGTTGCTTTTTTCTGTACTTCTCTTGCCTCTTTCTGCACCCCTCTAGCCTCTTACTACACCTCTGTTGCATCTTTCTGCACTTCTCTTGCTTCTTTCTGTACATCTCTTGCTTCTTTCTGCACCCCTCTTGCCTCTTTCTGTACCCCTCATCCCTCTTTCTGCACCTCTCTTGCCTCTATCTGAACCTCTCTTGCCTCTTTCTGCACCTTTGTTGTGTTGCTTCTTTCTGCACATCTCTTACCTCTTTCTGTACCCTCTTTCCTTTTCCTGCACCTCACTTGCTTCTTTCTGCACTTCCCTTGTTTCTTTCTGCACCCCTCTTGCTTCTTTCTGCACCCCTCTTGCTTCTTACTGCACCCCTTTTGCCTTCTTCTGCACCTCTCTAGCTTCTTTCTGTACTTCTCTTGTTACTTTCTGCACCTCTCTTGCTTCTTTCTGCACCCCTCTTTCCTCTTTCTACACCCCTCTTCCCTCTTTCTGCACCTCTTTTGCTTCTTTCTGCACCCCTCTTCCCTCTTTCTACACTTATGTTGCCTCTTTCTGCACCCCTCTTCCCTCTTTCTACACCCCTGTTCCCTCTTTCTGCACCCCTCTTGCCTCTTTCTGCACCCCTATTCTCTCTTTCTGCACCTCTCTTGCTTCTGTCTGCACCTCTGTTCCCTCTTTCTGCACCTCTCTTGCCTCTTTCTGAAGTTCGCTTGCCTCTTTCTGCACCTCCTTTCCTTCTATCTGCACTTCTGTTGCCTCTTTCTGCACCCCTCTTCCCTCTGTCTGCACCCCTGTTCCCTCTTTCTGCACCCATCTTCCCTCTTTCTGCACCCCTGTCCCTCTTTCTGCACCTCTCTTTCCTCTTTCTGCAGTCCTCTTGCCTCTTTCTGCACCTCTTTTGCTTCTTTCTGCACTTCTGTTGCCTTTTTCTGCACCCCTCTTGCCTCTTTCTGCACATCTGTTGGTTCTTTCTGCACTGCTCTTGCTTCTTTCTGCACCTCTCTTGTAAATTTCTGCATACCTCTTGCCTCTTTCTGCACCTCTCTTCCCTCTGTCTGCACCCCTGTTCCATCTTTCTGCACACCTCTTGCCTCTTTCTGCACCCCTGTTCCCTCTTTCTGCACCTCTCTTTCCTGTCTGCACCCCTATTCCATCTTTCTGCACACCTCTTGCCTCTTTCTGCACTCCTGTTCTCTTTTTCTGCACCTCTCTTGCCTGTCTGCAACCCTGTTCCCTCTTTCTGCACCTCTTTTGCCTCTTTCTGCACCTTACTTGCTTCTTTCTGCACCCTCCTTGCCTCATTCTGCACCCCTCTTCCATCTTCCTGTACCTCTCTTGCCTCTTTCTGCACCCCTGTTTCCTCTTTCTGCAACTCTCCTGCCTCTTTCTGCACCTCTGTTGCCTGTTTCTGCACCTCTCTTGCCTCTTTCTGCAGGTCTCTTGCCTCTTTCGGAACCACTGTTGCTTCTTTCTGCACTTCTCTTGCCTCTTTGTGCACTACTCTTGCCTCTTTCTGCTCCCCTCTTGCCTCTTTCTGCACCCCTCTTGCCTCTTTCTGCTCCTCTGTTGGTTTTTTCTGCACTTCTGTTGCATTTTTCTGCACCTCTCTTGCTTCTTTCTGCACCCCTCTTGCTGCTCCCCACTTTCCTCTGTCTGCACCTCTCTTGCCTCTGTCTGCACACCTGTTCCCTCTTTCTGCACCTCTCTTGCCTCTTTCTGCACCTCTCTTGCCTCTTCCGGAAGTCCTCTTCCCTCTTTCTGCACTTCTGTTGCCTCTTTCTGCACCCCTCTTGCCTCTTTCTGCACCTCTGTTGGTTCTTTCTGCACTGCTCTTGCTTCTTTCTGCACCTCTTGCAACTTTATGCACCCCTCTTGCCTCTTTCTGCACTTCTATTGCCTATTTCTGCACCTCTTTCACTTCTTTCTGCACTTCTCTTGCTTCTTTCTGCACCTATGTTGGTTCTTTCTGCACTGCTCTTGCTTCTTTCTGCACCTTTCCTGTAAATTTCTGTACCCCTCTTGCCACTTTCTGCACCCCTCTTGCCTCTTTCTGCACCCCTCTTCCTTCTTTCTGCACCTCTCTTGCCTCTGTCTGCACCCCTGTTCCCTCTTCCTGCACCTCTTTTGCCTGTTTCTGCAGCTCTCTTGCCTCTTTCTGCAGTACTCTTGCCTCCTTCTGCACCTCTGTTGCTTTTTTATGTACTTCTCTTGCCTCTTTCTGCACCCCTCTAGCCTCTTACTACACCTCTGTTGCATCTTTCTGCACTTTTCTAGCTTCTTTCTGTACATCTCTTGCTTCTTTCTGCACCCCTCTTGCCTCTTTCTGTACCCCTCATCCCTCTTTCTGCACCTCTCTTGCCTCTATCTGAACCTCTCTTGCCTCTTTCTGCACCTTTGTTGTGTTGCTTCTTTCTGCACATCTCTTACCTCTTTCTGTACCCTCTTTCCTCTTCCTGCACCTCACTTGCTTCTTTCTGCACTTCCCTTGTTTCTTTCTGCACCCCTCTTGCTTCTTTCTGCACCCCTCTTGCTTCTTACTGCACCCTTTTTGCCTTCTTCTGCACCTCTCTAGCTTCTTTCTGTACTTCTCTTGTTACTTTCTGCACCTCTCTTGCTTCTTTCTGCACCCCTCTTTCCTCTTTCTACATCCCTCTTCCCTCTTTCTGCACCTCTTTTGCTTCTTTCTGCACCCCTCTTCCTTCGTTCTACACTTCTCTTGCCTCTTTCTGCACCCCCTCTTCCCTCTTTCTACACCCCTGTTCCCTCTTTCTGCACCCCTCTTGCCTCTTTCTGCACCCCTATTCTCTCTTTCTGCACCTCTCTTGCTTCTGTCTGCACCTCTGTTCCCTCTTTCTGCACCTCTCTTGCCTCTTTCTGCAGTTCTCTTGCCTCTTTCTGCACCTCCTTTACTTCTATCTGCACTTCTGTTGCCTCTTTCTGCACCCCTCTTCCCTCTGTCTGCACCCCTGTTCCCTCTTTCTGCACCCCTCTTCCCTCTTTCTGCACACCTGTCCCTCTTTCTGCACCTCTCTTTCCTCTTTCTGCAGTCCTCTTGACTCTTTCTGCACCTCTTTTGCTTCTTTCTGCACTTCTGTTGCCTTTTTCTGCACCCCTCTTGCCTCTTTCTGCACATCTGTTGGTTCTTTCTGTACTGCTCTTGCTTCTTTCTGCACCTCTCTTGTAAATTTCTGCATACCTCTTGCCTTTTTCTGTACCTCTCTTCCCTCTGTCTGCACCCCTGTTCCATCTTTCTGCATACCTCTTGCCTCTTTCTGCACCCCTGTTCCCTCTTTCTGCACCTCTCTTTCCTGTCTTCACCCCAATTCCATCTTTCTGCACACCTCTTGCCTCTTTCTGCACTCCTGTTCTCTTTTTCTGCACCTCTCTTACCTGTCTGCACCCCTGTTCCCTCTTTCTGCACCTCTTTTGCCTCTTTCTGCACCTTACTTGCTTCTTTATGCACCCCCCTTGCCTCATTCTGCACCCCTCTTCCATCTTCCTGTACCTCTCTTGCCTCTTTCTGCACCCCTGTTTCCTCTTTCTGCAACTCTCCTGCCTCTTTCTGCACCTCTGTTGCCTGTTTCGGCACCTCTCTTGCCTCTTTCTGCAGGTCTCTTGCCTCTTTCGGAACCACTGTTGCTTCTTTCTGCACTTCTCTTGCCTCTTTCTGCACTACTCTTGCCTCTTTCTGCTCCCCTCTTGCCTCTTTCTGCACCCCTCTTGCCTCTTTCTGCTCCTCTGTTGGTTTTTTCTGCACTTCTGTTGCATTTTTCTGCACCTCTTTTGCTTCTTTCTGCACTTCTGTTGCCTTTTTCTGCACCCCTCTTGCCTCTTTCTGCACATCTGTTGGTTCTTTCTGCATTGCTCTTGCTTCTTTCTGCACCTCTCTTGTAAATTTCTGCATTCCTCTTGCCTCTTTCTGCACCCCTGTTCCCTCTTTCTGCACCTCTCTTTCCTGTCTTCACCCCAATTCCATCTTTCTGCACACCTCTTGCCTCTTTCTGCACTCCTGTTCTCTTTTTCTGCACCTCTCTTGCCTGTCTGCACCCCTGTTCCCTCTTTCTGCACCTCTTTTGCCTCTTTCTGCACCTTTCTTGCTTCTTTCTGCACCCCCCTTGCCTCATTCTGTACCCCTCTTCCATCTTCCTGTACCTCTCTTGCCTCTTTCTGCACCCCTGTTTCCTCTTTCTGCAACTCTCCTGTCTCTTTCTGCACCTCTGTTGCCTGTTTCGGCACCTATCTTGCCTCTTTCTGCACCCCTCTTGCCTCTTTCTGCTCCTCTGTTGGTTGTTTCTGCACTTCTGTTGCATTTTTCTGCACCTCTCTTGCTTCTTTCTGCACCCCTCTTGCTGCTCCCCTCTTTCCTCTGTCTGCACCTCTCTTGCCTCTGTCTGCACACCTGTTCCCTCTTTCTGCACCTCTCTTGCCTCTTTCTGCACCTCTCTTGCCTCTTCCGGAAGTCCTCTTCCCTCTTTCTGCACCCCTATTCCCTCTTTCTGTACTTCTGTTGCCTCTTTCTGCACCCCTCTTGCCTCTTTCTGCACCTCTGTTGGTTCTTTCTGCACTGCTCTTGCTTCTTTCTGCACCTCTTGCAACTTTATGCACCCCTCTTGCCTCTTTCTGCACTTCTATTCAGACCCTCCAGGATTTCGCCATTTCGCGATTTGCAAAAAAATCGCGAAATCGGCAGTTTTGTAAAAATGCCGCGATTTTTACAAAACTGCCCGCGAAATTTGGACGGTTGGTGGAAGGAGGCCCCTTTTATCTGTGTTGACAGTACAGCTGTCTGCAATGTCAGTATGTGTGGCTTATTGGTTAGGCCTTTGCAGGCATCAGCAGATAAACGTTACAACAATGTGAATGCTGCAGCAGGTGAGATGGTACATGCTCTAGTGGCTGAGAAGTACATGCTTCGGTATCAGACATACGTCTTTCTAATGTTTCAGGAGCTGGGGAGATCTCTTTCTAGCAGATCTCGCCCGACCTGCTGGAATGTCGTCCCCCACGTGTCTATTCCTGCACGTCGCCCTCGTGGGGAACAGGGGCGGCATTACTCCTAGAGTAACCCCCGCCCCCGGGGAATCTCTGGTAGATGCCGGAAAAGCGAGATTTCGGACAGCCTGAGCATCCTGTGGGGAGCAGGCGAAGGAGGTGGGGGGGAGGGGTGATGTGACAGCTGACAAAACCCACAGCGAAGAGGGACCAGGGGCAACTGCGGGCATTTAAATGAAGAACAAACTGCGAGGGACGGAAAGATGTGCAGCTTGGAGAGGGGGATGAAAAGGAAGAGTTGAAGGAGCTGCGAATGAGATGTGAGGACGAGGATTGGAAGAGGAAGAGAGGGAGAGGGAGAAAGAGTGAGGGGACGCGAACAGGGGAGGGCTGGAGGATGTAGAGGCGAGGGAAGAGAGATTGGAGGAGGGGGAAAGGTGAAGAGAGAAGAAGGGGAGAGAAGGGTGAGATGTGAAGGAAGAGTGAAGGAGCTAGAAAGGGGAAGGTTGGAAAGAAATGGAAGGTGTGAGTTGGAGAGGGTGGGAAGGAAGATAGAGATGGCAAAGGAGAGATGGGATAGAAGAATTAGGTGTGCGAAAGGAGGCCAAGGCTAAAGAGGGAGGGAAGGGAGAGGCCTTGAGAGGGGCAGAACGAGGTTGAGATGGGGAAAAGAGGAGCGGAAGAGATGGGAGAAGAAGGGAGAAAGAGTACAAGATGTAGAGAGCGGTGGAACAGGAGAATAGAGATGCGAGGAGAATGAGTAAAAGGTTCCCCGAGCGGAAATAGAGGGGGGCGGTGAGAGCTTGAGAGCTGAAGTGGGGGAGGGGGGCAAAGAGGAGGGAAGAGAAGAGGAGGAGAGGTGGGGAGATGGAATATAAACGAGAGACAAAGATAGAAGAGATGGGAAGACAAAGGAGAAGTGCGGGAAGTGAATGCGCGAGAGAGGCGGGAAGGAATAAGTGAAATGTGGGGAGGGAGGGAGCGAAAGATGCGGAGGGAATGGGAGCCAGAAGGTAAAGAGGAGAGGGGAAGAGAACTAAGAGGACTCGAGAAAGAGTAAACGGTGTATAGAAGGATGAAAGAGAGAGGAAGAGGAGGGACGCCTGGGAGGAGGAATAAAAGGGGTAGAGGGAAAGCTAGAGAGGCGGAGACGTGGGAGAAGAAGAGAAGTAACCCAAGGAGACGAGAAGAGGGAATAAGAAAGGGCAGGGATAAGAGGGGTGAGTTAAAGAGAGAGAAGGAGAGGAAGAGAGATCCAGGGGAGAGAAGAGAAAATGGCTAGTAGTTCGGAGGTTGGACAAACTGAAAGCAGGAGGAAAGGCATGAAAGGAAGAGCCGTGCACTGAAAAGAACCGAGGCAGAAAATTGGAGTGAAAAAGAGAGAAAAAACAACGAAGAAGAGAACAGAGCGAGTAAGGAGGAAAGAGAATTTGAAAGAGAACGATAAGAAGCACTGGAGTGGGAATTATAGGGATGAGAAGTGATGGAAGCAAGAACAAAACTGAAAACGAGAAAGAGAAAGGGGAGGAAGGAAATAAAGAGAAGAGAAAGGGAAGGGGCAATGAAAACAGAGTAAAGGAAGAGGAGCGACAAGGATTGAGAAAAATAACAGAAAAGCAAGAAAACGAAGAGAGAGAAGGAATGAGTCAATGATTGAAATGGAAATAACAGAATTATTGAAAGAAAGAGAAGGAGAGAAAACGGAGAGAATGAACAAGGGGACTGACCGGAGAATGACATTGTGAGTGGCAAAGGTAGGTGCCTGAGGAAGAGGTGTCCTGCCTCACGGATCCGTAGGCAGCGGTGCCTCAACAGGGGTGCATACATCGCACTAGAACATCCCAGGGATAAATACAGCTCCCTCCCACGAGGTTAGGACTGGAGCTGTGCTTCTGTAGAGCTGCAGACACTTTAAACATGCCTATTTCAAAGTGGACTACTCTGCTAAAACAGCTTCCATTGATTTCAGGCTGAAAATGAATGATTATGAGTAAAATAAAGTGCCGCAAAAATGCCGCTAAATTTCCATATTTGTGCCGCTAAATTTCCATATTTGTGCCGCTAAATTTGCTAATCCATGCCGCAATATCCTGGGGGGTCTGTCTATTGCCTCTTTCTGTACCTCTTTTGCTTCTTTCTGCACTTCTCTTGCCTCTTTATGCACCTTTCCTGTAAATTTCTTTATCCCTCTTGCCACTTTCTGCACCCCTGTTCCCTCTTCCTGCACTTCTTTTGCCTGTTTCTGCAGCTCTCTTGCCTCTTTCTGCAGTACTCTTGCCTCCTTCTGCACCTCTGTTGCTTTTTTCTGTACTTCTCTTGCCTCTTTCTGCACCCCTCTAGCCTCTTACTACACCTCTGTTGCATCTATCTGCACTTCTCTAGCTTCTTTCTGTACATCTCTTGCTTCTTTCTGCACCCCTCTTGCCTCTTTCTGTACCCCTCATCCCTCTTTCTGCACCTCTCTTGCCTCTATCTGCACCTCTCTTGCCTCTTTCTACACCTTTGTTGTGTTGCTTCTTTCTGCACATCTCTTACCTCTTTCTGTACCTTCTTTCCTCTTCCTGCACCTCACTTGCTTCTTTCTGCACTTCCCTTGTTTCTTTCTGCACCCCTCTTGCTTCTTTCTGCACCCCTCTTGCTTCTTACTGCACCCCTTTTGCCTTCTTCTGCACGTCTCTAGCTTCTTTCTGTACTTCTCTTGTTACTTTCTGCACCTCTCTTGCTTCTTTCTGCACCCCTCTTTCCTCTTTCTACACCCCTCTTCCCTCTTTCTGCACCTCGTTTGCTTCTTTCTGCACCCCTCTTCCCTCTTTCTACACTTCTGTTGCCTCTTTCTGCACCCCTCTTCCCTCTTTCTACACCCCTGTTCCCTCTTTCTGCACCCCTCTTGCCTCTTTCTGCACCCCTATTCTCTCTTTCTGCACCTCTCTTGCTTCTGTCTGCACCTCTGTTCCCTCTTTCTGCACCTCTCTTGCCTCTTTCTGCAGTTCTCTTGCCTCTTTCTGCACCTCCTTTCCTTCTATCTGCACTTCTGTTGCCTCTTTCTGCACCCCTCTTCCCTCTGTCTGCACCCCTGTTCCCTCTTTCTGCACCCCTCTTCCCTCGTTCTGCACCCCTGTCCCTCTTTCTGCACCTCTCTTTCCTCTTTCTGCAGTCCTCTTGACTCTTTCTGCACCTCTTTTGCTTCTTTCTGCACTTCTGTTGCCTTTTTCTGCATCCCTCTTGCCTCTTTCTGCACATCTGTTGGTTCTTTCTGCACTGCTCTTGCTTCTTTCTGCACCTCTCTTGTAAATTTCTGCATATCTCTTGCCTCTTTCTGCACCTCTCTTCCCTCTGTCTGCACCCCTGTTCCATCTTTCTGCACACCTCTTGCCTCTTTCTGCACCCCTGTTCACTCTTTCTGCACCTCTCTTTCCTGTCTTCACCCCAATTCCATCTTTCTGCACACCTCTTGCCTCTTTCTGCACGCCTGTTCTCTTTTTCTGCACCTCTCTTGCCTGTCTGCACCCCTGTTCCCTCTTTCTGCACCTCTTTTGCCTCTTTCTGCACCTTACTTGCTTCTTTCTGCACCCCCCTTGCCTCATTCTACACCCCTCTTCCATCTTCCTGTACCTCTCTTGCCTCTTTCTGCACCCCTGTTTCCTCTTTCTGCACCTCTGTTGCCTGTTTCTGCACCTCTCTTGCCTCTTTCTGCACCTCTTTTGCGGTTTCTGCACTTCTGTTGGTTCTATCTGCACTGCTCTTGCTTCTTTCTGCACCCCTCTTGCTTCTTTCTGCACCTCTGTTGGTTCTATCTGCACTGCTCTTGCTTCTTTCTTCTCTTGCACATTTCTGTACCTCTCTTCCCTCTGCCTCACCCCCGTTCCCTCTTTCTGCACCTCTTTTGCCTGTTTCTGCAACTCTCTTGCCTCTTTCTGCAATTTTGTTGCCGCTTTCTGCAGCTCTGTTGCTTCTTTCTGTACTTCTCTTGGCTCTTTCTGCACCCCTCTTCCTCTTTCTGCACCTCCATTGGTTCTTTCTGCAATTCTCTTGATTTTTTACGCAACTCTGTTGCTTCTTTCTGCACCTCTTTTGCCTGTTTCTGCACCCCTCTTCCCTCTTTCTACACTTCTGTTGCCTCTTTCTGCACCCCTCTTCCCTCTTTCTACACCCCTGTTCCCTCTTTCTGCACCTCTCCTGCCTCTTTCTGCACTTCTCTTGCCTTTTTCTGCACCTCCCTTGCTTCTTTCTGCACTTCCCTTGTTTCTTTCTACACCCCTCTTGCTTCTTTCTGCATCCCTTTTGCCTTCTTCTGTACCTCTCTTGCTTCTTTATGTACTTCTTTTGCTTCTTTCTGCTCCTCTTTTGCATCTTTCTGCACCCATCTTCCCTCTTTTGCACCTCTTTTGCTTCTTTCTGCACTTCTCTTGCTTCTTTCTGCACCTCTCTTGCTTCTTTCTGCACCCCTCTTTCTCTTTCTGAACCCCTCTTCACTCTTTCTGCACCTCTTTTGCTTCTTTCTGCACTTCTCTTGCTTCTCTCTACACTCCTGTTGCCTCTTTCTGCACCCCTCTTCCCTCTTTCTACACTTCTGTTGCCTCTTTCTGCACCCCTTTTGCCTCTTTCTGCACCTCTGTTGGTACTTTCTGCACTGCTCCTGCTTCTTTCTGCACCTCTTGCAAATTTCTGCACCCTTTTTCACTCTTTCCGCACCCATCTTCCCTCTTTCTACTCCTCTCTTGCCTCTGTCTGCACACCTGTTCTGTCTTTCTGCACCTCTTTTGCCTGTTTTTGCAACTGTCTTGCCTCTTTCTGCAGGTCTCTTGCCTCTTTCTGCACCACTGTTGCTTCTTTCTGCACTTCTATTGCCTCTTTCTGCACCCCTCTTTCCTCTTTCTGCTCCTCTGTTGGTTCTTTCTGCACTTCTGTTGTATTTTTCCGCACCTCTCTTGCTTCTTTCTGCATCCCTCTTGCCTCTTTCTGCACCCCTCTTTCCTCTGTCTGCACCTCTCTTGCCTCTGTCTGCACCCCTGTTCCCTCTTTCTGCACCTCTCTTGCCTCTTTATGCACCTCTCTTGACTCTTTCTGCAGTTCTCTTGCCACTTTCTGCACATCTTTTACTTCTTTCTGCACTTCTGTTGCCTCTTTCTGCACCCCTCTGTGAGAAGTTGGCCTGGTATATGCTGTCCACTAGTTATAGTGGGCACCTTGCACCAGGCCAAACAACCCCTTATGGTTGATACGTTAAAGACAACCTTTATAGAAAGCTATCCTAGTGGTAGCTATGGAGAGCAGCCTTCAGGCTAAGTCTTGAAGGAATGTAAAGCAGCTTGTTTTACCAGTCTATAATCTCTTGAGTGACCAAATGAAAGAGGACCACACCAGGTATATATATAAAATATATGTATTTAGTCTTAAACACACCCCTCTAGTCTCTTTATGAGGCTAGAGTTCGTAGTACATAAGTTACAAGTCAAATATCAGCAGTATTTAGCACAATACACGTTTGAGCCCTAGCGGTGTACCAAACCATATACTAAAATAGTGGTATAAGAACCACGACTGAGCTAGACACAAGGCCTAGAGCCTGGAGAAGTGCTTGGACCCCAAGGAACCACCCAAGGTAGTGACACAGGGGACCCACGGGGGACGCGTGCAGTGTGAGAACACAGCCGTGAGCCGCCGTTGACTTCTATGGGGAAAGTCGCGGTTGGATTTTTAAAGAAAAATGACACTTCGGAGATGACTTCCTGTTAACCCCTTAAAACTTAAGAGGTTCTAGGGCCCACACCCAAGTGAGTACCGAAATACTTGAGTTACCTCACCCAGGGAAGCCGGGTACATACGTGTCAAAAGGTGTCGGGAATCGTCATCGTTTTCAATGGCGATCTCATGGAAAGTGCTGCTGCCGTGAAGAGAAAGAGTGTCCGGTGCGATCCAAGCCTGGATCGAGGAAGAGGAAGACCTGAAAGCAGAGGGGACAGAGTCTGGGTCACTAGCCAGTGACCAGGGGCACGATAGTCGAATGCCCTCAGATGTCGGGTGCCTCAGGTGAGTTGACGCGTGTCTTGACTCTTCAGCCACGAGGTCCAGGAGGCGTCGATGACAACCAGGAGCTGGAATTGAGCTGTCTTACAAAGTCCTTGGAGTGCTGTGGTGTCGGAGACCAGATTGGACCCAACAAGCCGTGGCAACGGCAAGTCACGGGGAGATAAAGAAAAGGCTGCGATGCAGACCAGCAAGATCTGAGGGACTCACCCAGCAAGGGTAAGTCAGGACACTTCTGGCACAACCAGAAAAGCCCAAGCAATTGAAGAGTTGCCTTCGTGGGGACCCACTAGCCAATGGACTAGAGATCGCGAAGGAGCCTCAAGCGGTCACACTTGGAGCTGGCCCACGGAACACTCTTGGAGTGTAGGCCAGTGATCTTCGCTGCAGTTGGTGCTTGGAATTAGGGATACTTAGAACCCAAAGCACAGCTTTGAGAGATGTCAGGAAGTTGATGCACTTGCAAATGTGCTTGTTGTCCAGGGGTCACAGTTTCAGGTTACCCACGATAGCTACGGGCCTCAGCTTCGCTGGAGACTCAGGGCAGCCTCGTGGAAGTCTGGAAATCTACCTCTGGTGATGCAAAGACTTCGGCATCCGGCGGGAGCTTCAGTGATGCAGACCAGACAGATGCGTTGTTGGTGCCTGCCAAGCAGTGGAGTCACTCCTTGACCCCAAGGGAGATTCTTCAGTCCTCTAATCTTAATTTAGAGCGTCGAAGGTCCAGGATTCAGCTTCAGAGTTTCTTCCAGGGATATCAAAAGTCCTGTTGCCAGGGTTCCCTTACTTATACTAAGAAAGGGGGTTGGACTAGCTCTGGGGACCCACCTATTGGAGGGTTTGGAAAGAGGGGTGGTTACACCCATTTCCTTTGTCCAGTTTCGTGCCAGAGCAGGGGCTGGTAGCCCCTGCAACCGGTTTGAACTGGGGTATGCACGAGGACACCAAATGTGCCCCCAGTGCAGGATTTCAAAGCACTCAGAGAGTGCACCCACCCAGCCCCAATCCACTAAGGCCTGTCTGGGAGGTGGTAACACCTCCCTGCGACAGGAAACCTATTGTCCAGGCCTCCCCTGCCGGAGTTTCGGTCAGCAGCAGGAGGCCAGACTCGTGTCTGTGGCTGCAGCATCCATTTTGTGATGCTAGGGCTCTTTAAGGTTTCTACCGGGTATACCGGTGGAGACATGTCTCTCCCTCTAGAAGGGTGGAATTCTACCCCCGCCGCCAGGACTGGTGGGGGGTAGGATTCCAAGGTGTTTGACACCAAACACGACATGTTTGGTGCAGCCCGTCCAAAGTTTGCACTCTACCACGAGGATATAATGCACTTAAGAGTATATGGTCGGGCTGCACCACAGACAGCTCCGGGTAAGGGATTCCGAAAGCTGCAGAGGGGCTCAGCTCATGCCAGAGCACCCTCTCACATAAAACCAAGCACCCTGCCATCAGGATTGATAAGGCCTGCCATAGGGGTGACTGATAGGTTTCTATGTGCAGTGGTAGGTGAGATATAGTGAACCTATATCTCTGAAAGGGGTGCATGCACCACCTCACTCAGGCTGCAGTAGCAGACCTGTGGTGTCATTTTGGAGGGCCTTCCAGGGGTGGCACAATACATGCTTCAGCCCCTGGTAGGCCTCTGGGGTACCTGTGCCCAGGGTACATAGTATACCATATACTAGGGACTTATAAGGGCACCCCAGAATCCAATCTGGGATGTACCTAAAGTACATGAATCAATTTAGAGAGGAAGCAGCTAGGCTGGGGTCCTGAATAGCAGGGCCCCAGCCAGGCTAAAGTCGAAAAACAGTGTAACACCAGCAAAAAGTGGGGGTAACCATTAGGGCTGGGCGTAGTTGGCGTAGCGCCACTACGCAGAATTTTGGAAAAAATGTGTGGAAAACGAGCGCACGTCCTGAGGGTCCGTGTGCCCGGGACAGGGGTCCCTCCTGCCTGTGCAGGCTCCCCGATCTCCCCGGCCTGGCTGGGTTGAGAAGCATGGACCGGCCCCGGGGACTGCGTTTCGGTCAGGGCCTGGGGTTTGGGAGCCCCCGTCCTGCCGCCTGCCAA